>OX411560.1:11136009-12479674 GCA_948146395.1 Fragum whitleyi
TAAAAAAATGTCTCATAAAGGCCAGTGATTTTTTGTAACAACATGAAAAATTTAAATCTAAACAAATACTGAAAATGATTTACAAAAGGGAAATGAGCCTGCGTGTGACAATTCCAGCAATGTCTGTGCTTCTCATATGTGTCAAATTGTTGGAAATGTCACGCAAAGGATCATATATTATAAGAGGAGTTTTGTCTTGGAAGTCTCATTTGATTATATTTGAGCCTGTGCATGAGATTTCCAACAATTTCAAATATGCACAATGCAAAGACTCTGGTCAGCCTGTGCATCTGCACAGTCTGACCAGAGTCTTCACAATGGGATTTGTAGATAAATGAGGTCTCAAATTACCTTTAGACAGTCAGGCAAGATTAAAACACTTTTACTGGTTGTTGAGGCGGCTCAATGTTGGCAATGCAGTCTCATGTCAAATTGTTGGAAATGTCATGCACAGGCTCAAATTTTTCTCCATATTGATAAAAGTACAATGACAAGATTGTAGATCAAATAGCTCCCTAGCTTCATTTCCGATGGCTCCTAGGGGAGATTCAACGGCAAATATGGTAAACTTTGCAGTTTTGCAGTTTAGTTTCTAAATTCTGACAGCTTGACAATGGCAAAACAATAAACTCTGAACTTTTTCATCACATCAGAGAAATAACATTGATAATTAATTAATCAATTATTAATTGATTAATTATCATGGCACCCTTGAAATGTAAAATTATAAACAACAGAGAATAAAAGAAACATAAAAGAACTATCATATATTTTGGTTCAGTTGTTGGTTTGGTTAAACTTATGAATCTGATTTCTAAAATATTTTATAACATGTAAGTGTGTGAGATTTCTAACAAATTTCATAGATCTTGGTTAAAATGTTCACTTTGCATTAAATAAATTGCTGATTGACTTCTTTTCTATTTCCTATGAATACATTGATTGATTGAATGGAGTTTAACGCCACTTTCAACATTATTTCAGTTATATCGCGATGGCTGGAGCACCTAACAATGGATTCCTGGTATTTCTTACACCTGTACTACCATTACACCCTTTCCTAGCCTCCGACTGCTATCTCACATAGGTTTACGATTATCTACCCATTGGTGAGAGACTAACGTCGGAAAGGATATTTGCCACCACCAGGGATTGAACCCATGACTTCGCGATTGGAAGTCTTATGCCTAACCAACTGCGTATGGTGGCGGCACACGTGTGATATTTCAAAAAAAAAATTCATAGATCTTGGTTAAAATGTTCACTTTGCACTAAAAAAATTGCTGATTGACTTCTTGAATACCTTTTTGAAGAATATATGAAAGATATGAAGAAGATTTTATCAATTCTTTTACAGCAATATCAAGATGCAAAACTGAAAGTTAAAGTGACCACCTTCCCGAGAATTTTGAGGGATCAAAATAAATATTTTCAAATTTTTGATGGTCAAACCATGGTATAAAGGTTTTTACCATGACTAAATGGCTATCCATGCACACAGCCACTTGTCATTTTTTCAAGCACATGTGTGACATTTCCAACAATTTCACACATGCGTGAAGTCAAACTTTGAGCAGTGTTGACAAAACACAATGCAATAAGGATATATGCTGACTGCCTCAGGAATAATTAAGGCCTATCTTAATGATGGAGTGCATAGTAAAGACTCTGGTAAGGCTGTGCGGCGGCACAGGCTGGCCAGAAGCTTTGCTTTTTGCACATGTGAAATCATTTGAAATCTCACACACAGGCTCAAAATGTCTTCCTTAACCTTCGTTGGTTCTCAGGTCTGATTTTATTAATTCATGTATTAAAAAGATTTTGGATTCATTTCACAACATTTTCATTGTTTAAACATTTGAAATTATGTATAAGTTATAATGTAAGCAACACAACCATAAAAATAAACACAATTTGGACCATATGTTCATCTGATTTAAACTTTAACAAAATGATAAAAATAACATTTAAACAGTCTTATTGAGATTTGGAAGAGCCAACACTATCGAAATTCATTTGTTTAACCCTTTTGGATGCAGAATCCAGATTTCTAGTTGATTTATCAAATGGTAATTTCACTGACAATTAATGAATTTATCAAACTGATAACCCAAATGTTTTGACAAAAATTTAACACTGCCTTCTATCTATAATTGTCATGCGTATCAATATCTTTGTATTATTTCAATACAGCAAATATCTTTATAATATTTCAATAAAGAAGTATGGAACGGTCATCAATTAAATGTCTAATGATAATTCAGTTTGACTGAAATTTCATCAAAATACCAACAAAAGAAATCACAGCTTGTTTAAAGCTGTAGTTACGAGATTTTAAAAGAAAATCATCTATATACTGCTCTTAAAGATACACTTAATTTGTGACAATAATGGTATACAAATTATATCTAAATTAGTATTGCAATATATCTCTAATTTGTTCTTTGGTTCATTTAATAAAGAATGGTCCTTTTTTATACTTTGTATTTATACAACAAATTGAACAAGCTAATACTGTATAATACACAATGGCAATAAAAAAGCACATTTTTTGACATTAAAAAAAAGAGAGAACAACAATTCCGTGTTGATATATACATAATCAGCCATTTTGCGCCCCCTGTATTCCTTGACGCATTTCATGAGTCATATTTATTTACACAATCAGCACAAACACGAATTGTTGCCAGGGACAACACATGTTGTTGAACTCGCTAATGTTTGACCTTAAAATGTGACCTTGACCTTTAACTTACAGCCAAAACTAATTTAATTCACACTTCTGCATGTCAACAGCATCTGTGTGGAAATAGTTTGAAATCTATCAAGCATAAAAGAATGAAGACATTATGTTCTAGAAAATTTTGTACCGACACATTGATGGCTCAGGACAAAACAGTTGTAACTGCCTGTACGCTTATAGGCAGTTACAACTGTTTTGCACTGAGTCATCGCTGTCAGCACACTTATGCACACACACTGAAGTATCATAGTAACCGCAAGCCGGCTTGACAAAACAAATCATGTTATCTTAAACAGATATGTAAGATATAATAATATATGCACCAGTAAAAAACATTGGTCACAAAATGCACCGGTAAAATGCTAATTTCAACTCCCAGTCAAAAACAACTGGCTCTCATTTCGGTGCTAACTCAGTGTAAACCCATCTCAGAAGCATCAAAACCATAATTCAGTCTTTAAAACAAATGCTAAACAACATACATATCAGTAACATCACTTCTTTCTTACTGCACAACTTATCAACTTCTATGAAAGAGTTTTAGACTATAAGTTCAATATTTGTGCGTTTTACAGATTTGATCTGATTGATTATAGACAAAATATGACAGGTGTTCGGTTAATAATTTCATCTCAAATAGTGATATTCACAATTATATTAGTTTCCTTAAAAATGATAAATGAAAAACATGCAAAACTTTTATTATGACTTTTCTTTTTGAGACACTGCGTCGGCATATTACAGTCAAAAGTACATTCAAAAGAAGGCTTCTCAATCCACCACACTTACAGGTATAAATCAATCAACCATTTATCTGTTATTTTTTTGTCCTTTTGTGATCATAGCAAGGAATACAATTTAATTCACTATTATCCTACAGTAAAATTTTCAACTTGTTAATTATCAGCGGATCAAATATTCTTCACCTAGGTTCAATTTTCTGCTACAGGTAATTAAGTTTATTTATGTTTGAAAGTGCATTTTTCTTAGAAAATTATCAGGTAACATACTAAAATCAGTAATGTTATACTTTATACCTGTACTCCCTAGCAATCAATAAAACACAAAGCCTACTTCCTTTTTTCTTATTTCATATTTTCATATCTTTTTACCATTATCATATAATTTGGAAGCTAAGTAAAACGCATCAGATTATACACATTAGTGTGGCAGATTGGAGATACAACACATTTTTACCCTATTTACCAAACTTCTAACAACAACCTTTGTGTGAAAATAAGAGACCATAGCGCAAAAACATCACTGTTTGACAGTAACTATGCAAACAGGCTCAAATGTAATAACCTATACAAATGTATAACTGCAATTCTTAAATAAGAGAACAAAGATGAGTTTTGCTTATCCTTATCAGTAATACAATTATTCCTATCAAGTTGTAGAATTTACAATTTGTAGAGAGATATATGGGAAAAAATATTAGTAAAAAATTATCATGGGACATCAAAAATGCTGCTTTTGTAATAGCTACTTATTGCTGTATAATCACGGTATTCATAAAATAATTACAGTAAAACTTGTGTTAAGCGACCACTTAAGGGACCACCAAAAAACGGTCGTTTAAGGGAATGGTCGCTTAATACGAAATACTTTGATCAATGTGACAGTTCATTTTGACACCATTTATAGATAGTCGGTCAAGTCGCACCGAATCTTATGATGTTCGAACCCATTAGAATCGTCTTACTGAGACGATTCTAATGGGTTCTAACAACATAAGATTCAACAATAACCAATTTTTCGATAAGAATGGCTACTTTTTCAGAGATTTTGATTACATTGAAGGGACTTTTTATGGTGGCCGCTTAAAACAATTGGTCGCTTAATAGACGTGGTCGCTCGAGCAATATCGACTGTACTTTCAAACTACGAAAAATGTAGTATTGTCTAATTCTTCTGTTTTCATACCGTTTTCTTTTTTCAATTTTAAAATTTCAATTTTAAAAGATAAACATGCCAAACAGAAAATTCTAATTTTATACTGAAAATCTAGTGATAAAACAAAGCTCCAGATAATAGTTATACGTGATTCTCAAAACATCATTCCTTATTAAAATTCTTTTTTCAAGAACACATATCAATCAACTCTATGATATGGTTCAAATTTGTACCCAAAACACAAGATTCATAGCAATTCTGCACATTCAAATTGAAGGTCAAAAACCCCATTCCGTTATCTGAAGCTTTGTCTTTGAAAAGAGAAGTTTGATTTAGATTTCTTACTTATTTGATATGACTTGTTAAATGACAATTAAACTCCACCCTCCCGTCACATGACTTCTTGCAGATCGTACATTTAAATGGGTCAGTGTCATTGGCATGGAAACCATTATGCAGAAGGTACAGCGTGCAATCTTCGAATATAATATGGCAGTGTTCGCATTTATACACCTCACCTTTGTCGATCAGAAACGACACCATCATTTGATCTTTGGTCAATTTTTCCTCGTCGATAATTTCTTCTCCTTCTTCGTTATATTGTGGTGTATAGAACTCATGTTCCAATGCTGTGCTCGAACTTTGTCGTCTCATTGGTCGCTTTTGTTTACGAGAATTTGACGATGAGATCAGACTTCGGTTTAGATTCTTACGACTTATTTTGTGACATGATTGGTCATCTGAATGAAAATCTTCTGTCGATCGAGATTCTGCAATGCTTGAATCTTCCGACGGCGCTTTATTTTGATTCAAACTTGGTCCGTTGGTTTCATTTTCTTGTTCCCCTTCTTCTGTTCCATTTTCACCATTTTTTGACAATTCAGATTGGGACGGAGCGGTGTCTGAGGACGGTCCATCGGGTATCGACAGAGATGTGTGTGAATCTGACGAGTACTTGCGACTGCGAGTTGTCGTACTCACTGGCTCAACCTCGTCATTTTTGGGCTGCTCATGATTATGATTGACAGGTGTAGCCCTGTCGTTGTTGTTTAACGACATCCTCGCAGGTGTCATGATACCCGCCGGGTTATAACCGGGGTTGAAGAGATTCACACCCTCTCCGCCATTGGACGCTAGAAACATTGATACAGCAGTGTTAGGGTCACTTCCTTGTGACAGGGACCTTTGAATCAAGGCATGGGCGGTCGATGCAAACGGCGGCATCTGAAAGTGGTCGGCTAGAGAGACAGCAGGTGCAGATTTGGGTTGGCCAGCGTACAAATTAAATGCTTTCTCTATTTCGCTCATTTCTGACGACTCTGATTTGGTGATATCCATCTTGGCTTCTAAATCGTGTGGAAGACCAAATCCTATGGGCAAGGGGGCACCAGGGAAACCAAGGGCCCCAGGATGAATACTTGGTAGACTCAAAGCTCCAGGGTGACACATCATATGTTTCTGTAGCTCCTCTAAATTAGCGCAACTAGCACCACATATAAAGCATTTCTGAAAACTGTCCACCAGGTCGCGCTGGTGTCTCCGCTCATGCATACGGAAACTTCCACACTGGGCGAAGGTTTTCCCGCAATAATTACATTCGTACGGTTTCTCGCCTGTATGGACTCTTTCGTGTGCCCTCAGTGTTCCAATCTGTGTGAATGCTTTTCCACATGTAGTGCAAACATGGGGTTTCTCTCCGCTGTGTATTTTTTTGTGCATCGACAAACTCGCTGGAGTGGAGAAGACCTTTCCACAAAGGTTACAACTCAGTGAATCTTCTTTGCTTCGTTTCATGGGTGGTGATAAATCAGTACCTTCATCACAATTTTGTAGACTTGACGAGGAATTTGAATTATGGGGAGAATTTTGTAGAGTAAGGGACGAGACAAGACTCACCTCAGGAAAAAGGGAAGCAATCGTGTTTGCAGGAGTAGAGGACATATGGGCCAGTTGTGCAGAAAACGAAGAAATTTGTGAGGCCAGGTTTAGACCTGACGATGCTGCCGTAGTGAATTGTGTATTATGTGTACCAGATATGGAGGGCGAACTAGGGGTCGAGGGTTCTGGTGTTGTCGGTTTGCTGGTTACCATGGGGACCACGCCATCTTCAATAGCACTCTGCATCTGTCGAGAGTGCATTCTCTCGTGTTTCTTCCAGTTGCTTGCGTCGCTGAAGGCCTTATTACAGACAGAACAGACGTAGGGTTTCTCACCTGTAATTAACATTCAAAATATTATTTTCATGTTGAAGTGTCTATGAATAAAGTCTGATGGAGGAACAGTTATATGCAAAAGGTAAAATTGCTTAGCATATAACTCCTCCCCCATCAGACTTTATTAATAGACACATCAATGTGAAAATGAAATTATATCCATAGTAACACGATCACAACTCTGAAATTATTTTTATAACCCTTTGCTGGGTGTAAAATGTTTCATTTTGTACATGATTTATATGACGTCAAAAGCATCAACTTTCCCACTAAAGATAACATTGAGAATAATATAAGGGCGAAGTTATCTGTGTACACAGGAAAACACGTGACACATGAATTTTATTGTTAACAAAGTTCTATGTAATTTCTTTTTATTTCATATATGTGTTTAAACAGTTTAAGGCCATCATGTTTTAATTTTTATTAAACGCCGATTATCTTACAGATACACACTTTAAATTGAATGTTTTTTACAATGTAATTATTTGAACACTTAGACCTTGGATCGGATGCCCAACACGCTACCAACAATGCTGTTTTGGCACAATTAAATGTGCCAATCCTAAAATTACCCAATCTAAAGTAACTGCCTTCAGTGTTCAACACTAAGGGAAGTCTGGGCCTCCTTATTTTGTGGGCATGACTCCTTTGGTTTGCATGTTAGGAGTCTGTTGGACTCCTTGGTCATAGAATATTTCCCCCAACAAATTGTACAAGCAAGTTACTACCCATTAACTATTTTTGTCAACGTTTCAGATCTCTTTGATATGCAAATTGTTGCATATAACAATAGGCAATTTGTTCTTAAACGCAATTTTCTCCCCAAAATATGAAAATTTAGACTCCCTAAGTTTAGCTTGGACTCCTTGATTTCATAAGTTGCAAGTCACTTTGGCTCCTTTTTCTTAAAGTTAGCATCAAACCCTGGCTTTGGGCAAAGTTTAATCGCAGAATGTATATTTTTTTTTGTATAGGATGGTCGGACACCAATGTCTATGTCATTATTTGTCTGTTGACAGACAATTTACAGTAACATTCTTTAAAAATAACAAACCTGTGTGGAGTCTTTCGTGTGCCTTAATATAACTGGCTTGGGCAAAAGTTTTACCACAGAATCTGCAGGCCGGCCTCACACCATCATCTCTATCGTTATTTGTGTCCATACCCTGTAAAAATTGGAGAGAATAACTCTTGTCATGTTGAATAACTGACTATCAATATTCATTGGAAAAATAAACTCAATCCCCGATTCAAGTTTGAAAATTGACAAAAAGGTGGTGTAGACTAAGATCAGACTCCACATTTGAAATTCAGATTAAAGTATTTCAATGATTATTTCACAAACCCTTAGGTGTGGATATTCATTGGAATCATCATGTAGATGATTTCAATACGACATAAGGATAGATAATAAGGATTTTAGACTTATTTTACCCTAGTGATGGTCAGATTAATCAATTATAGTCGATAATCAGTTGGTTTGGGCTTTTGATTGTGATAATCAACTCAGAAATTTCATTTTTGATTGATCAGTTTCTAACATATAAATGAAAGCCATATATTTCTTTTTGGTGTACGGAACTAACATCAGTTCGATAGCTCAACACGAAACAGTTGTAACTGCCTATATGTTGGAAGAAAAATCTGCAGAAAGAGTCTCTTTGTCATGAGTTTTAACTAAAATTTCACATTCTTTTCTTCAAAGGATGATACTGGGAGTGCTGTATTAATTTTCTAAGAAAACGATTGAACAATCGATCATAAGTTGATTTACTCTTCCAACCAAAAACTAATTATCGATTGTGATTTGAAAGCAATTGTCCAACACTATTTTTCCCTTTTTATATTAACCTCTGATTAAATCTTTAGACACAAAATACAAAGTAAAGTAGCCACAGAGCTTTAGATAGAGGGGGAATTTTGGTTTTCGAATTTAAGTATTTCTTTGTTCCTGACTTAGACCCATGTTGTTGGTACTCATTTGAATTTGCTCGATTCACAAATGAGTACCCACAACACCTTATATCTGGACAACTTTGTTCATAATTGTATAGTCCATATCAGAGGTACAGAAAAGAAGGAGTGAAGCTAGTCTAAAATCTTACTCCTTTATATTATTGTTTTGACGCTTCCAACAGAAGTTAGACCCGTAGAAATTTTGTCAAGGGGTCAATTGCTGCTGAATTGAAAAAGCTAGCCAATTAAATTGGGTTAAAACATAATAGCAACCTTTTACCATGATTGATTGTTTGAATGGAGTTTGACGCCACTTTCAACATTTTTTAAGTTATATCGCAGCAGCTGGAGCACCTAACAATGGTTTCCTGGTATTTCTCTCACAAGTACAACCACCACATCCTTTTCCTAGCCTCCAGCTATCTCAATTAGGTCTACGATTATCAACCCATTGGTGAGAGACATAGAGTCAAAACAAGAGGGCCGTTGGCCCTAGGTCGCTCACCTGAGATTCAGTTTTAAAACAGATCAGATTTCTTACAGAAAGTGTAAAAGAGTCAAAGATCACATGAATGCCGCTATGCGATTTCCAACCATAGCGTTATGAATGATGTCAAAATGCACAATTTGACGCCAACATCTTACCGAGGGTTATTTTTCAAAAGTAAATACAATATTACATCAAATAATTCCATAAGTTGAAAATTAGAATTCTTTCTCTGGTTGGAAATTGCATAGCGGGGCTGATATATAGGTTGCAATCTTAATTATTACCTTCTTTCAATGTATAAATCTTACACAGAATAACTTCACAAAGCATGAAACTACTGTGTGGTTGGACTAAAGTATGCAATGGAGTGTTGGCAATTGGAGCTAAATGGAGCTGGCAGTGGCAAAATGGAGATTTATTTTGGTCCAAAAATAACAATAACAATGTTTTTTTTAGGATGTTTCGTTTTTTGTAGCCTACTGTTTCTCTTAGGCAAAATGGAGCAGACATTGGCAAAATTGAGACAAGAGGGTCGTTGGCCCTGGGTCGCTCACCTAAGAAAAAAGCTTCATTACCTAGGTATGTCCATGCAACCACAGAAAAAGAGATTTTCACTTATTCAATCAGATAACATTTGAAATAATCATTCCCCCCCCCCCCCCCCTGCTCCTCCCCTGGTCATTATTTATTCAAGCTTTTTTCATAAAAGATCTGTGATCAGCTAATCTATGCCAGATATACAGGCTGAGTCTGAGACTTTTAAAGTTTTCTTTAATGAGTTGATCAATCCATGTCAAATATAAAGGCTGTAGGGATTCAAAATTCTCAACAAAGCACTCCCCCCTCCCCCAAGATGCTCTGCACCTGGTGAATCTACAGTCATGATTTAGCTATTTCAATATATGTCCATATGCTGATCATCCATACCAATTTTCAAGTCTGTAGGACTCCTGGCTCATTAGAAGAAGTTTAAAGATTTCAAAAATGATCCAAAGTACTACCCTCTCCCCAAGACAATCAGCACCTGGTGACCCTACAGTCATGATTTTAGCTATTTTTATTAATGTCAATATATTGATCACCCATGACAATTTTCAAGTCTGTAGGGTTCCTGATCCAGGAGAAGAATAAGGTTAAAGATTTCAAAATTGATCCAAAGTACTACCCCCTGCCCCCTAATGCTCCGCATCTGGTGGCCCTACATTCATGATTTTAGCTATTTTATTTAAGATCAATATGCTTATCATCCATGCCAATATTGAAGTCTGTAGGGCTCCTGGTTCATTAGAAGATGAAGATTTAAGTTACAAAATTTTCACAAAAGTACTCCCCCCTCCCCCCTGGTGCTCCGCACCTGGTGGCTTTACAGTCATGATTTTAGCTATTTACATTAAGGTCTATGAGCTGATCCTCCATGCCAATTTTCAAGTCTGTAGGGCTTGTGGTTCAGAAGAAGAAGAAGATTAAAGATCACAAAATTTTCACAAAAGTAGTACCCTCTCCCCCCTGGTGCTACGCACCTGGTAAATCTACAGTCATGATTTTAGGTATTTTTATAAAGGTCCATATGCTGATCATCCATGCCAATATTCAAATCTGTAGGTCTCCTGGTTTAGAAGAAGAAAAAGGTTAAAGATTACAAAATTTTCATCAAAGTACTACCCCCTCCCCCCCTGGTGCTCTGCACCTGGTGGCCCTACACATATAATTTCAGCTATTTTTTATTAAGGTCTATGAGGTGATGATACATGCAAAATTTTAAGGCTGTAGGCCTTCATGATCAGAAGAAGAAGAAGGTTAAAGATTACAAAATTTACCCAAAGTACTACCCCCTCCCCCCTGATGCTCTGCACCTGGTGGCCCAACAGATATGATTTAAGCTATTTTTATTAAGGTCTATGAGCTGATTCCATACCAAATTTCAAGGCTTTAGGGCTGCTGGTTCAGAAGAAGAAGAATTTTAAAGATTTTCTTAAATTTTTAACTTTGGTTGCCATAGCAACCAGAGTTTTTCACCGATTTCAATTCTTTTAGCAATTTTTAAAGGGGACCACCTAAGGAACATTTCTGCCAAGTTTGGTTAAAATTGGCCCAGTAGTTTAGGAGGAGATGTTGTTTAAAGAAATTGTTGACGGACGACGCATGACGGACGAGGCACGGACGCCGGACAAAAGGTGATCACAATAGCTCACTTGAGCACGTTGTGCTCAGGTGAGCTAAAAATGAGTGCTGTCATCGGGGATCGAACTTGCCCATGATAATGGTCATTTAGATGGGGGATTTTTTATTGAAAAAGTATATGTTTTTAAAAGGGGTACGAGGCTGAATTTCACCCCACAAAAAGCCTAGGATTACCCATAGTCATAGCTAGGATTTCAAATTTTTTACGCATTTCAAAGGAGACCACCAAAGAATATATAGGATAAAGGCAATATGACGATTGTGACTAAAGACTAAAACCATCCACCCGCTCCCTGTTACATAATTTGAGCATTTGTGAATTATCAAACATTGTAACTGCAACTTGAATAAGCTGTAGTTTCGATGTTATAATCATTCACCAACGAAATTTTTTGAAAGAGGATTTATTTGTACTACGCTATTGCGTAATGTGCGTAATGGGAGCTATGCCCTTGTTACCTGTGAGTTATCAGAAGAAGCCACGGAATTAGAACTAACAGGAACATGGGATCCAACACCATTTGTTTTCAGGAACGTCTGTAACTGGTCCAGAATCCCCGTCTTCTCAACCGATCCAAACGTGGCCAGACTCTGAGCATAGGCAGCGTACGCATTTGCCATAATATCTGCATCATTCATCGTGATGACATTAACTCAATTAAGAAGAATCGATTGATGGTGTACGAAGCCTGCCCACAATCTTTCTCTGAAAATATAATGCTGAGTTCAGTAAAACTTGTTTTAAGCGTCCACTACAGGGACCACAAAAACACGGTCGTTTAAGAAAATGACCAGGGGTGTGGAAATAAAGAGTTTCTCCACTTGTCCATGTACAAGTAAAAGCTTATTTCTTTCTTGTCCAGGGTCAAAATGAACTTGTCCACAAAAAAGTAGGTGAATAAATAGTCAGAAAATTTTGATTTTAATGAAGAAAATGCTGTAGCCACCATTTTCTTCATTAAAGACAATGTTTTCTTCCTGTTGATACAAACAAAAGGATGACTTTTCTCCTGATCTTTTAGTACTGTATCAAGATTTAATCTAGTATCTGCTTGTCCATGGACAAGTGGCCCAGAAAAATGTACTTGTCCGCAAGTAGAAAAGCCCATGTGGGACAAGAAGGGCATGGGAATTCCACACCCCTGATGACCGCTTAATACTCGTTTTGATTACAATTTATAAGAAACATACCCTTTCAGCTTTGGTTGAATATGCATATTATTGCGTTATTCTCAAGATACTTTGTTGATTAAACTCAATAGAATTGTCTCATTGAGACAATTCTGCTGAATTTTGACAACATAAAATTAATTTTCAACAATCTTTAGACCAAATATATCTACTTTCTAGCTTATATTGATTTAAAGAAGGGAATTTTTAAAATAGTCGCTTAACTAAAATGGTCGCTTAATAGACGTGGTTGCTCTAGCAAGATTTACTGTATTACTTAAACTACAGAACAAGATGTGATTGTAAAACATAAATGTATCCAAAACAGAAATATGTTTTCAAAATTTGACAATGATAAATAACCTTAAGTGTATTCATTATCTCACTTCTCTCTAAATTTCAAACTTCTCCCTAATCTGATGGAATGAGAAGTCCCTTATTCTGAAGTCTAGCTCAGTCCTTGAAAGAATAAATGATATTTTGTCACACTAATTCCCTAAGAAAACAGGGTCCAAAAATCCAGGGAGTCAGAGTTTTCACAATGACCCGCTTTTCTCTCATGTGTACTTGGCAGCCTTATTAACCTTTGTCATGCTGAACCCGGAATATTCCTGTTTTAACAGGAGGTAAAGACAAATATAAGCCAGCATATATTGTGCAGTCTGATCTTAGTCTTAACCACCTAATCTTCCCTTTTAAACCAGAGGAGTTAGGAAATCATATTTTCAAAACAAATATTGACTCCCAAAAAGTGTATCTAGTGCTTTCAGTTCTTTGATTTTAATACAATTTTTTCCAAAGTTTTTTTTCAGCGTGACAAGGGTTGAATCCCATAATTAGTGGAGTTAAACATAGAGCTGGCCTTCTTTAGAAAAGTAACTTGTTTTTTGCTAACCATATACACATCAGAACTTTTAATCGGCAACATTTGGATTTGAAAGCCATTGGTCATCAGGATAATTGATCATAAAGACGTAAATAAATTTCAAAACTACCTTTTTTCAATTTTCAAAAAATTAAAAGGGGACACAAAAATAAGCAATTTATCCGAACTGGCCAAATGTAAATGTATTTAAACATATATGCGTTGATTCTAAAGCTGGCAATGTACTCCTACACTTCTGAGATACTGACCAAAACATGATAATCAGATAATAGGAACTTAATAGCAACTTTTCTTCTGACAAATGCAAAAGCTGTTGCTATTAAGTGGATTCATCTGTACTATCATCAACTTGTAAATTAAAAAATCCACATTATTGTATGTTTACAAATTGAGGGCTGAACGCAACATAGGGGTAACTTCATTTTTCTAAATTTTACAGGAGAGAAATAAAACTTTCTCATTCATGCAAATAGCAAATTATTTTGATCATTTTTGTAAATTTAATCATGAAATATTCGATCTAATCTAATTTAAGTTAATGTTTATTAAAATATTTTTTTAAACAAGAGTTGTCCGCGGACAACGTAGCTCGCCCAAACAGCTGCTTGTCACAAACAGCGCTTGACCGAAGACCGAAGTTCAAAGTGGTTTCTTTCAATGTTAAAGTCCATGATCTAATATATATCTGTTTGAGTAGTAATTAAGAAATATAAAAACTTTTTTGTTTTAATTGCATGTATAAGGTTGGGGTAAAGTGAAAGCCTACAAGCAGATGAGGTTACCAATGGAATTTCTTTGTATCAAACATGAAGTTTTTCTTTAAATTTTTCTAAGTCCACAAAAGGTCAAGATCAAGGTCAAATTGTGAAGGACCTTGGTCTCTGTAGAAGCCTATCACCTAGTGAGTATGTGTATGAAGTAATAATGTCCCTGAGTAAAGCATTTAGAAAATATAAGCAAGGTTAAATTTTTGGTTAAAGTTTTTCAGTTTAAGTTTTTCCAAGTCCATAAAAGGTCAAAGTCAAGGTCAAATTGTCAAGGCCCTTGGTTTCTGGTGAAAGCCTTTCATCTGGTGACTATGTATATGAAGTAATGATGTCCCTAGGTTAAAGCATTCAGAAAATATAAGCAAGGTTAAAGTTTTTGGTAAAAAAATTTCGGTTAAAGTATTTCTAAGTTCATAAAAGGTCAAGGTCAAATCATCAAGGACCTTGATCTCTCACAAAAGCCTATCACCTAATGAGTATGTATATGAAGTAATGATGTCCTTAAGTTAAAGCATTCAAAAAATAATAAGCAAGGTTAAAGTTTTTGGTTAAAGTTTTCAGTTAAAGTTTTTCTAAGTCCACAAATGGTAAAGGTCAAGGTCAAATTGTGAAGGACTTTGGTCTCTGGTGAAAGCCTATCACCTGGTGAGTATGTATATGAAGCTATGATGTCCCTAGGTTAGAGCATTAAAAAAAGGTTAAAGTTTTTAGTTAAAGTTTTTTGGTTAAAGTTTTTCTAAGTCCACAAAGGGTCAAGGTCAAGGTCAAATTGTCAAGGACCTTTGTCTATGGTGAAAGCCTATCACCTAATGAGTGTGCATATGAAGTAATAATGTCTATAGTTTAAAGCTTACAGAAAATATGAGCAAGGTTAGTTTTTTTGGTTAAAGTTTTTGGTTAAAGTTTTTGGTTAAAAGTTTTTTTGAAAGGGTCAAGGTCACAGTCTAAAGGTCATTTCGACATGGATGTTGGTCTCAAATGGAAGCCTATGCCCTAATGAGTGTTTCTGTAAAAAATTAAGCCTCTAGGATAAATATTGATAGAAATAAAAACTTTAACCTAATGCGGACGCCGACACCGACGCTGACGCCTACACGACATCCGAGGGTATGACAATAGCTCTTCCGAGACTTTCGTCCCAGGTGAGCTAAAAAGAGATATTACAACCTTTTTGAGATAGATCTGTCTGGCAGTTATATTTTTTCACTTTTAAAAAAATAAGTTAATGCAAAATAGATCTAACTTAAGTTAGGCCTATGTTGCATCGAAAATATACCAATAGTATATTTTATCAGTGCAAAATAGGTCTATCTGGAAAATTCACATTTTATTTCTGCAATTTGGTGACAAAAATATAGATATGAATGTCAAAGTCATGTTATTTACTCATGTACTAATTATAACTAAGCATTACTTCCTATTATAACCTGTAACTTGCAAGATGTTAAGATATTAAAGAGCATCAAATATAATTGTCTTCACAGTCTAGCGAATTACTGACACTTTAACCCTCACACCAACCAAGAACGTAACGGTACACCAATTTTCTATGGTCAGTAAATGACATAATGCTGACCCTAAAATCACCCCTAGGTAGGGGTCGTATCGGTCAGTTTTATCGATACGATATATGTATCGATAAAATATTAACGATATTCGATATATCATATGATATTCCTATTTTTCAATAAAACACACAAAAAAGAGTTTGTTATTCTTTATAAGACACACATTTTGAGCAACTGCAAATACAATATTGTACTCTAGTCCTAGTGAAGAATACCAGAGTCTCAGAGTACAGGTGCGCATCACACTTTTAACGTTTGTAGATTTGCTTCAGTCCTTAAGATTTACATGATGGTCTAATGTATAATAAATGAATTCATTCTTGCTCTCTTCCTATTGAAAGTACAACCGCGTGACAAAATCAAAATTGGTTTGGACTGACTAAAATTAAAAGGTCAAAATTAAATGGAATGTTCAAAACAGGTAGTCGTAATTACAAATCTTCACTGAACAAGAGCAAATCGTGACTTTTTTATTTTATATCACAACAAAATAATATTTTTTTAATCAAAAAATACGATAGTAACAATTTAGATGTATAAAAAGAAAGTACCGGTAATTTTCCCTCTTGTTTCTATAATCCAGAAAAAAATCAACAATCTGAGGGTCTCCACATGAAATAAACAGTTAAGTCTCAAAGTGGAGTAAAGGACTTGGAAGAGTTTATTTTACAAAAGGTTAAACAGCTGATCAAAAGGTGCCGATGCTAGATGTTTTGGCTATTTTTAGAAAAGTTTCCAGAGCTGACACGCGACAGTCGGTTAACCTCGTGGGAATGGAATTCAGACCCTTTCCTTCATGTTGAGAATTTAGTATTATTTTATTAACTGTCTTTGTGTGCTTGAATAAAGGATTAAACTTGAATTAAAAGGGATGTTTTTTTCTAACAGGGCAGGTAGGCCATTTCTTTTAAAAACTGAATTGAATTTAAAAATTAAAATTGAATGACCATTTATTTTTTAGGGTCCTAAGAAATACTGCATTTATGCACAAGGACCAAACTTTAGTTGACAGGCAATGAGTCTTACCGTTTTCGCAGTTGTAAACATTGAACACTGTGTTTTTTTCTAATTATTCTATTAATGTTTCATATTCATATGTTGATCGATATTTTTTCCGATACAGAAACATTCGATCCGATATATCTATCGAACGTAAAATACCGGTATTCGATATATATCGAGTACCGGTACGGAGCCCTACCCCTAGGAAGCTTGTAATGCCTTTATCATTTGTTTACTGATAAGCCAGGAATGTAATTTGAGAGAACTCAATGAGAAAGCTTTATTGTTCATCTAAACAGTGTAGGAGATTCAAGCAATATCATATCTAGATGGACTGTGGTAATTTTTAGAGAAATCCTGTTGCATTCTTCATGTGTGCAATGTGTTCATCCATCTGCAAACTTATTTTGAAAAAAAAGCTTTTTAAGAGACTACTTGAATGATTACACATTGAACACACCTTAACAACTGTTTGGATTGTGCTCAGTCTGTTAAGAGTGCTATCAAAATATACTCATTAGGGCTCGAACCAGCAACAACCACATTACAAGTCGATCAAGCTAACCATTCAACCAGCAAGCTAGATATATGGTTACAATTTTTTCCCAGAAATTAAGTGATAGTTTTCAATGCTATTTCACTGCAATGATTTGAGGTTAACCCCCTATCAGACTGGTAAAATATGTTTTGATCAAATGAAGACAAACATGTATTTAATAGGCGGGGATCAATTTTCTATATATTATTCATTAATTTGATCTTCAGTTTTTCTTTGTAGAAATATTTCAGTGTATGACACCCAAAAACATTTATTTACTTGAAAACAACAACAACAAACCATTCATATATTATTCACTTAAATTCTCGTCTAATCATATCAGTAGATTCAGGCCTGGGGATCAAATCAGCTGCTCAATCAGCTCTAGTCTTTGGTTTATTTCCTAATTGAGATGTTAGGCCAAATAGAACAAGAGAGCCAGAATGGCCCTAAACCACTCACCTGAATTTTATTGATCAAGTGGTTCTCACCTAAGAATTTCTTTGGCAAAGTTTTATTCGCATTTGTATAGTTGTTTAAGAGGAGATGCTATTCCAAGAATTCTAAGTGAAAATAGCCTGCCCATCCATTGGTTACTGAGAAGATGATATTTCAAGATTTCGGCTCAAAATAAGCCCAGCCCTGCCCTGTCCATATTTATGGGCCAATCAATATTTCACAAACAATTTTTGAAGAGGGTCACCCAATGAGTGTTCTGATAAATTTCATTGAAATTGGACCAGTGGTTCAGGAGGAAATGACGATCATTGATTTAGGGCTTGAAATAAGCTCCATCCCGTCACATGCAAATCAAAAGGCCTATCAAATTTTTGTGAACAAGTTTCTGAAGTGGGTCCCCCATTGAACACTTAGGTAAAGTTTCATTCAAATCTGCCCAGTAGTTCAGGAGCGGATGTCAGACAAAGATTTCGGGCTCCAAATAAGCCCCGCCCTGTCTACCACGCCTATATTTTAGGGGTCAATTATAATTTCATGAACAAGTTTTGAGAAGGGTCAGCCAAAGAACAATTCTACCAAGTTTGGTTGAAATCTGCCCATTGGTTACTGAGGAGTAGATGTTTAAAGATTTCAGGGTCAAAAACAGCCCCGCCCTGCCACGCCAATATTTAGGGGACAATCACAATTTCATGAACAAGTTTTGAGGAGGGTCAATCAAGGGACATTTCCGCCAAGTTTGGTTGAAATCCACAAATTAGTTACTGAGGAGAAGATGTTTAAAGATTTCAGGGTAAAAACTGCCCCGGCTTGCCATGCTCATATTTGGGGGCCAATCAAAATTTCACGTAAATGTTTTGAGGAGGGTCACCCAAGGAGGAGAAGGAGAAGATGTTTAAAGAATTGTTGACGACTTCCAACTGTGAGTTTTGCATGAACAATTTAGATTCTTTCACTTTTTTGTGTGTGCAAAACCAAACATTCCTGTTCATTTAAAATGTAAGTAATAGTTATAGTTCATTTCTGACAATTTACACGATATAACCTAAGCGGAGCGTTAGCGGAGCACAAGGTTATACGCATATATTGGCAGAATATGAACTATAACTGTTTTACCGATCGGCTTAATTTTTCACCCAATAACTCTAGCTCCAGTGAGTTTTACGTCAATCAATGATGTCAGTCAATTTTGTTGCGTCATAAAATATTCATTCAAATCGCCGCAAACAAAAAGGGGAGTGGCGAATTTAATAATTTTCCAGCTTTCATTTATATTTCGTCATTTGGCGAGACGGCTTCAATGGATTAATAATTACCCTTAAGTCGCAATTGGCGATGAATACCTTGTGGTGTATTTTATATTCTATTTGGCAAGCTATTCGCGGACGATATGCCCATCTATGAGGATTTTATTTGTGAGAAAAAACGAGTTACGTACTGCGTGATATTCATTTCCAACAAAGCTTGCAGCAAGCAGCTTCTCGGCAATTTAAATGCATCGGAAGCCGTTGTTGTTAGCCCCTTTTTCAGGTTGCAAAAACGTTTGCGAGCGGTGATGATTTAAACCCTGCTTTGCTAATAAGTACACGTTTAAAGCGGAGCAACTTTTCGCTAAGGTTTTTGTTTTGAACGCCGGGTAAGTTTTGATACCCAAATGAACGTTGCCTTTAAATGGGTCTCGTATACTCTCGAGACAGCTTTCCCGGGTCTTATAGGTTTCAAAGTAATTTAAGCTATTTTTTAATTCTTAGAATAAAACGAATATCCAAGTTTATCGTTCTGCCCAATGTTTTAGCTTGTATGTACCCTCTTATATCACCAAACCTAAATACATAGCATATGTTGAGTTTTTTACCCACAGGGATTATCCATGTTTCGACTGTATGGCAATTTTTACGTAACCCGTCATGAATGAACATATTTAACAAAGTATAGAGAGGGTAGGGGGCACTGAAGAATAGATAAATTAAAAGGATTCATATTTAAACAAGAAGTTAGATTCTAGATTTGAGTAAATTTGAAAATCGAAATCAGCTAATTCCTCCCTCTATTGGTTGACTTGTACATGTATATCCAATTAGAACACTCCGATTTGTTTATCATTTGAATGTGAGAGTTGTTGAAAATCCATAGAAATAGTTTTTGCAATAAGCGTTTTTTGAATGCTCGATTACAAGTAAAGGGTCCTTTGAGACCGATCACCAGACAAGATATGGCGTCACTGTCAGGTTTGTTCTACAGTCTCTGCCCATATTAACATAAAGTCACGTAGCACACTTATTCGAACAGATTGTCAGGTTATGCGTTATATTTTTTGAATTTCAAATGAAATAGCGGTCGATCATTGGCTGAAAAATAAGGGCGATCGGTAAATACAAATAAACCTTTTTATAAGAGCCAATTTAGAACATACAACTTGCAAATTACTTTACAAATTATAAATCTTTTTGAATACTCCACCTGGCTTTGAGAGCCGCAATAGAACACTAAATTATTACCTTTTAAAGAATTCTGTCTGTCTATTAGATTCTGTCTGTCTATAAGAGCCATAATAGAACATTCCCATTGTAAATTTATCTACCAATAAAGAATATCTTTTAAGCTTCTCTTGTCTATAAAAGAGACAATCAAGAAAAAAAATCCCCTAACTTTTTAGCTCACCTGAGCACAAAGAGCTCAAGGTGAGCTATTGTCATCATACAATGTCAATCGCCTGTCGTCCATCGTCCTCAATTTCTTTTCTCCTATACCAGTGGACCAATCTTGATGAAACTTGGCAGGGATGTTCCTTGGGTCAACCTCTACCAAAGTTGTTTAAATATATGAAATCAAACCTTAACTTTCCCTTTATCCTTAACAAAAAGGGTGAAAATAGGAAAATCTTCAAAGAGTTTCTTCTCTGAAACCAGAAGGCAGACAGCTTTCATATTTGGTATGTAGCATCATCTAGTAGACCTCTACCAAGTTTGTTCATAATCAAGACCCTGGGGTCATATTTGGGCTCCACCTGGGCGCAACCCTTTTTTTAATAAAATATTTTAGTAGTCCGGATGATTTTAATTGTATTTAGAACCCAGAATTAAAGTTTTTGACATTTTTGATTTTGTACTTTTGTTAAGTCTGGACTGTAAAATGACATTCTGAGATATGTTTTTTAAAGATCCCTAGGCCTATTGTAGGGCAAGTGACAGTCAAAGCAGGACGAGTTACATTTTCAAGTCACTTGCCCTTCAAGACAAGTGGCTTTTTCTCAATTTTTTGGACCCTTGAATAAATCCTTCAATAGATGTTTTGCTTGACTTTTTTTTCACCTACACTTGACTTGTGACATACTTGTACACTTTATGGAAATAGAATGTTAGTTTTTCCCAAATAATAAATGTTGCGCTACTTCTAAAGAACAATTTGGGCAATTCCAACTGTAGAAAATGCTACTCTTTGCGTGGTTAAATAGTTTCACAAATATACAATCTACTCTATTTCAACAAAACCACCGAAGACAACTCAGAGCGCAGGGGTCGGCACTAACACCAGTCCTCCGGTCCGAGACCTGTGGATTTTAGGGAGGACTGGTAAAAGATGAAATATTGCAGGTCCTTCAGGCCCATTGTTAATGATCAAATTGTTTCCAATCTGTCAAGTTTTGAAAAAAGAATCCTTTTCAATACTAAGTTTGTTTTCATTTCTCAACGGAAAACATTGTGGAAAAAGAAGAAATTGCTTTTACCACACTGTTTTTCTTAAAATTTACTCTTTAAATTGCTAAAAAATAAACATAGTTTTCATTGAGGGCCTGTTATATCCGGGAGGACCTGTAAGATTTAGGGCTTATTTGTCCTTCAGACTGATATATCAAAAAGAAGTTACTGTCAAACCCTGGAGGCTGGAGCTGATTTATTTTTTTTGAGAACTTTTTAATATCTTATACAGTTAGTTAATCAGTCATTCAATGATTTTGAAACAATTGAATGTTGAATAAATATGTCAATTTCCATCTCTGGTTTTTCACTATTGTCTTTTTTCTTACCCGTCAGAACACTGGTAGCATGGGGTGGGTTTGGAACCTTTTTCTTAATTTTATTTCTGTCGAGCCTAATCAAAATTTATATTGTAGTGAACGTAAATATAGGATAAGAATAAGCTTTACATTTTACTATGATTGCACAGTTTTGCTTTGAATCTAGCATGGATGACCTTCTTTTTTTAACCTCTGCAAATGACGTCACTTTACACTTTGGGGAAATAAGACACTACTTTTTCCCACTAGAACAATGTCATTGTTGTTGCGTTTTAACCTCAGGGTAATTACTAATAGGCAATTTTTGTAGTTAAGACTTGAAAGAGATGAAATCTTTACTAATATTGCAATTTGATTTCTAAAAAAATGTTAATACAGCTATTTTAGCTCAAGCTATGTCGGCTTACATATTTCGTAATTGCATCCTTTAGGATCCATGTATATTTAGTCTCTGACCTGATATGATTGCTGTAATACATGCGCCCATATTTCAAGAATCCCCTTACACTTTTTTATTAATATATATATATTTATATATATATATATATAAAAAAATACAACTTTAGTTTATTAAAAGAAAATTAAGAAAAAAAAAACTATAAGAGCTGTATGAATATCTTTCATTCATATTAGGTTAATTTCTTCCTACCCATTTTTAAATGGCTGTGATTGAGGAAATAGTTCTTACTCTAAGAAAAAGCAAATAGCCATCGACTTTGATTGATAGCGTCTTTATCTCTTCTAAAATTAAGTTATATGGGAAAAGTAATGCAAAGCGCCCCTTTTGTGGCTTTTCCCGATTCTTGATAACACGTGTAAAACATTTAAATAATCAAAATCAAAAACATATACCATCAAAGTTTAATTTTGTGTCGTAATGGCGGCCTCAATGGAGGATGGTGATCTCGCGAGATTTCGCCATTTTGTTTATTATTTATTTCAATTTATCTACCTTTTTTTTCGATTTCATTCCTGTCGATCATTATCAAAATTTAGATTGTAGTGAACGTAATTTGGATAAGAATCACCCTTACATGTAAAAAGTTGCACATTTTTGCTTAGAATCTCGGTGGATGACGTTTTCTTTTTACCCTCAGCATATGACGTCATTCTACACTTTGGGGAAATAAGACGTTATATTTTCCTGCTAAAACAACGTCATTGTTGTTGCGTTTTAACGTCAGGATAAAAAGCGGGACTTGAAAGACTATCGATGAAATCTTTTGCGGCAATATTCCCGGTTAAGCTTTTAAAAAAAAATATGAAATCTAGAACAAAATTCGCAGTTAGATTTTTAAAATAATTGTAAATACAGCTATTTTAGCTAAATCTATGCCGGCCAACATCTTGTCGGAATCGCATCCTTAAGGATTTAGACCTGGCACAGTTTCTATAAAACGTGCGTCCATATTCAAAGTACCCCCCCCCCCTCCATTTTTAACAAAGAAAAACCAATAAGAATTGGATTGAGTATCTTTCACTCATATTATGATAATTTCTTTCGATGTCAGCACTTATCTAAATGACTGACTGTGGAAATCATTCTAGAAATAAATGAGGAAAATCAAGTAGCCATCGATTTGATAAATGGCCTATTTTGGTCTTCTGAAAATTAGTTATCATGTGCATGTTTTGTACAGCACCCGGGGAAGTTTATTTCACATTTTAACTGCAGTTATTTTTTCCAGTGACAATATCTTCGAGGTAGAAAAGGGCCAATAAAGGATTCTATTTTCTTTCTTTTATACGCATATGACTTGAAAATGACGAAAAGCGGCCTTAAACCAAATTCAAGCGAAAAACAGAAAGAGCGTTGGAACAGACAGACACATAATATTGAATTTGATACATCATTCAGACATGTCGATATAGCAAAAGGTTTGGGTGCGGGAGCTTTATTGTTAAATTCGGTGGCTTAAGTTGAGTAAATGAGTAAAACAAGAATGGTTCTTTCTTATAATTTCTTTTCCCGTCTATAGGTTAAACCTATTATTATAATAACTTAAGTCAAATTACTTTTCCTGTTTATAGGTTAAACCTATTATCATATTAAGGTCAAGCAGAGCTTTCAAAGTGAAAGTTGACCAGAACTTGCTCAGAGACTTTACTGTTGATTTCTGAATTAACTTGTGGGGCTAAAACTCTGAACAGTTCTCTTGTTCAAATGGTAATTCTCTATCTACTGCAGTCTGGACATAAAACAATTTGCCTCAAATCGACAACCAGGAAAATTTAATGAAAATGGTTCAAGATTATTTAAAATCTGTGTTTTAATGGATATTCTTTAACCGAAGTTTGACAGCTGATTTGAGAAAGACTTTATTCAACAGATTTACATGTTAAAGCCAGCAAATGCAACGTGTCAGTCGTTAAGTTTGATGCCTTTAAATACATTTTGCAAATTGCTCTTGATTTAGATATCATTGGAGTACCATTTTTGTAACAAATATGTTTTCAATTGTTGAATCCCTGCTCCTTTGTGATTTTCTTTAGTTCCTAGAATCGCCGGTAGATGGCGCCTTATTTCCGGTTAATTATAACCGGTGTCGAAGTAAAAATAGTGGATTGATATATGCCGTTGCTGTGGTACGATGAAAAGGAGCCCTGCTAGAGGGATATGAATAATTCATGAGCCGAGTAAACACGCCCCCTAGACTGTGTACCTTGAAAAAACAAATGTGGACTGGTTTTATGTTCAGTACTGTTTTGGGACACTATGACGGGTATTGGAGCTCCAGTAGCAGGATAACTTATGTTTTCAACACAAACGTAGGAGGGGGGGGGGGGGGGGGGGGGGTACTAATTGTTTACTTCAAGCTATATGTACATGGCAGTACTATGTTAGGGTCACTGTCTACCGATATTGAGTCCTAAATCGCAGGATAGCTTGTATGTACAACTTACATACACGGTGTTCGGGCAGTTTTTTTAAGTAGTTAAGCTTCATTTGTAAGATATTTTGTGTATTAAAAATATAATAACAGTAGAATTGTTTCAGAGCTGTATTACAGGTGGTGGAGCCTCATTTGTAGGATTTTTTGTCTGTTCGTATTTTGTCACTGTATTGATGCACTATTGCGGGCAGAAAGACCCCAATGGCAAAATATCTTATCTTTACAACAAGATAGTACGGTGTTGCGGCACTGTTGCCGGCAGTGGCGAACCAGTAATGGGATATCGTGCCTGAAAAACATACAGTATAGTGTTGGGACACTCTTATAGCATATGAAGCGCCAATATCAGGATATATTCTCTGTACAATATGTTAATATTATCTTTGGACTCTATTGCAGGTAGTGTAGCGCAAGTAGCGGGATATATTGACTGAGAAAACAAAGAGTATAGTGATGGGCACTTTGCAGAGTATGGAGCATCAATAGCAGAATTTTTCGTTTTAGTTTTTACATCAATAAAGCACATGGGGCTCTGTTACAAGAAGTGGAGCCCCAGTGGCGTTGTATCTCTTTTGTAAAACAAAATGATAATGTGTTTGGCAATGTTAGAAGAAATGTGACCCTAGAAGCAGGATATGTTTTCTTTACCACATGATAATACTATAGTTTTGCACTATTCGCGGAAGAAGACAACCATTAGTAAGATAGTAACGATATGGGCACAGTTACCGGTAGTGGAACCCTTGAAGCGGGGTATCATGTCTTTACATCATGAAAGTACTGTGCTTGAGAACAATTACAAGAATTTTATACTAAATAGCAGGATATCCTGTCTGTACAACCTTGAAATTGCTTATTTGGGCTCTATTACAAGAAGTGGAGCGCCAGTAGCGGGATATCTTATCTTTACACATGAGAGCACTTATATGGACTCAATTATTGGTAATAGAGCACCAGTAGTCGGATGTATTGTCAGTACAACATAAAAGTACAGTCTGCTGGTAGTAAATATATCTTGTCTGTGCAATATAATATTATTTTGTTGGGGCACTGTTACAGGTAGTGGAGCCCCAGCAGGGTATTATCTTTTCTGTACAACATATTGTTATTTTGTTAGGGTATTTTACAGGTACTTGAGCCCAAGTTACACAAAATCTCGTCTAAACAACATCATATTACTGTGTTTCGGGCACTATGACATAAAGTAGAGCCCAAGTATCGCGTTGGACTCTAATACCTATAGCAGAGTCCCATTCGTTACATATATCCTTACAAGCAATATGATAATACTGTGATATTACTGCCCCTGCATCGGGAATTATAGTCTGTACAACACAGAAATACTGTGGGATATCATTCTTGTAAACAATATGGCATAGGGTCTCTATTACAAGAAGTGGAGGCCCATTAGCAAGATATTTTGCCTGTAGATGACACTATTGGGCACTATTACAGGTATTGGGGCACCAGTAGCGGGATATATTTTCTGCACTACATAAAAGTACAGTGTTTCGGGCTCTATTTCAAGTAGACTAGCCCAAGAAGCAGGATAATCTCGTGTATACTACATGCAAGAACTTTTTTGGGATCTATTACAAGCAGTACAGGCCCAGTAGCAGAAGATTTTGCCTGTACACGACATTACTAAGTTGGGGCAATATTACTGGTATTATGGCACCAGTAGCGGGATATCTTTTCTGTACAACATAAAAGTACCGTGTTTGGACTCTTTTTCAAGCATGATAGTCTAAGTAGCAGGATAAACTTGTGTATACTACATGCACATGTGTATACTGTCTTGGGGCTCTATTACAAGCAGTGGAGCCAAAGTAGTAGGATAGCTTGTCTATACCACATTAAAGTACTGTGTTTGGGCACTGTTGCAGGAAGTGGAGCCCCATGAGCAGGATATCCTTCCTCTTCAAACAGATGGTACTTATGTGTTCTGTATTATAATAAACGGAGCCCCTGTAGAGAGATAATTTGTCTGTACTACACAAAAGTACTGTTGGTCCTTATTACAGGTAGTTTTGCTGCAGAAGCTTTTTATTTACAAAAAGGCAGTACTTTTCGTCTCTTTTACAGGCAGAGGAGCCCTTGTAGCGGAATATATTGTTTGTACAGCAAGAAAGCACAAATTCGGGCTTTACTGCAGGAAGTTGTATTCGATTACATGTAGTAGAGCCCCTGTAGCGGTATATCTTGTCTTTACAACAAGATAATTCTAAATAGGGCTGTAATGCATGTCGCAGGATATCCTGCATGTACAATCAAGATAGTATTTATTCCGGATCTGTTACAAGTAGTGGCGCTCCAGTAGCGGGATGCCTTGTCTGTCAACAAGAAAGAACTTATCAGTGCTTTATTTGAATAAATGTAGCCAAAGAAGCCGAATATCTTGCCTTTTGAACGTGATATTTTTTGTGTTCGTACTCTATTACAATTTGACCCTGTAGCGGGATATATACTCAGCAAAAAAAGAAAGTATCCACTTTTCTTTTGTCAATATCCTTTACAGATGTATGATCAAATGGTCAATTAAAGTACCAATGTGTTTGCAGTGCATCGATTTATCATGTATACATCATTTTTCATTCAATTAACGTGTCATTTTGGTGTTTTTCAAGAAATGTCGAAATCTTTGTTTTCTACGTCGACTTACGTCACGGGTTCGATCTTGAGTTTCTTCTCAAATGAATTTTACCCCCGAAGCTCTGTGATAAATTAAACAATAGCTGTGTTCCGTAGAATTCAGTCTTGTAACGATATTGAAAAAAAACTCAACCACATGCGTAATCAAAAATCGCCAAACGTTTAGTAAATTTTACGGACTTTAGTTAAAAGAGAAGAACAATAATGACGTGTGTTGACCATTTCCGATAGAGTAGTATTGTTATTCACCCTCTTCAACTCTATAAGGCCACTTGGAAGACGTCACGCCAAATTTTCTTGTTCAAGTTGACGCGATTGCTTCCACGCTTCCTAACCATTATTTTAAAACGGAATTAGAATAAATTGTATTAACCTTTAAAAGCGTCAAACTTTAAAACCAAGCCGATTGCCATCAAGTCATAACGTGGGAAAGGCGAGAAATTTCCCATGGTATTCATACGAGCCTCTCCAACGAGTAATAAGAAACACCAACGTAACGCAGCAATGCAAATTTTGTTTTGTTGTCAGCTAATAATTGAAATAGAGCTTTTTGGGATTGGGTTTCTTGACAAAGAACAATGTTTGTCTATTTTCATTTGACGTAACATAGGCAGAAAGCAGCAGAAGGAATCCAGTTGTCTTTTCAATCTAACGCTCTAATATTGCATTTGACAAGCATAAAACTGCCTGAAAAATCAATTGAATATTTAATGAGAGAATGAGACTCTTCGATCTTTGAAAACGACCCCCTTGCTACGTTAACGCCATGAATTGGGTAGCGGCTCCTTCAAATCATATCAAACTTTTTAATTTTAATTTTAATTCCAAAATTGTCAGGGCGTAATTTGAAATATATTTCATAGAATAATTTTGTGTACTTTAAAAGAAATCCCAAGTTTAATTGGGTGGATACTTTTTATTTTTGCTCAGTATATAAATTTTAAGATAGAACTTATTGGGGTTCTAAAGCAAGAAGTGGAAGCCCAGTAGCCGGACATTTAGCCTGAACATGACATTATTATGGTGGCGCACTATTACGAGTACCAGCAGCGGGATCTTTTCTGTACCACATTAAAGTACCGTGTTTCGGATATTTTTTAAGCTGAACAGCCCAAGTGGAAGGATATATTGCCTTACCACAAAGAAATCCTGTTTTGGTGCACCGTTACAAGTAGTGAGCCCCCAGAAGCGTTTCATCCTACCAGTTCATCAATTGGGGCTCTATTTCAGATAGTGGAGCCCCTTCAGCGGGAAATCGTGTCAGTACAACTTAAAAGTTTTGTGGTGCATTGTTTCAAGAAGTGCAGCCCGAAGAAGTGGGATTTTATTTTCTGTTCAACATGGTAGCTCTTATTACAGCTCCATTACTGGTAGTGGAGCCCCTGTAGCGGAATTTCTTTTCTGTAAAACAAGATATTACATCGATTACAGGAAGTGGGGCCCGATTAGCGGGATACCTTTTCTGTACAACAAGAATGCACAAGTTGGGTCTCTATTACGGGTAGTTGAGCCCCTGTAGCGGGATATCATGCCTGTACAACATAAGAACTGTGGTGCATTCTTACGGGATGTTGAGCCCTTAAAGCTTCTAGAGCTCCTTTTCCTGAAACAATGCATCACAGGGCTTTTATGTTTTACAGACATACTCTTCTGCTACAGGGAACCCACTACTTGTAATAGATCACGAATAAGTATTTTCTTGGTTGTACAGACATGGTTTATCCAATTACTTGGCCCACTACTTGCAAAAGATCCCGTATAAGAAGAATCTTGTTGTACAGTCAAATTATCTCGCTACTGGCTCCCCACTACCTGAAATAGAGCCCCAATAAGTACTGCCTTATTGAACAGAAAAGATGTGTGTTACAGGAAAAGGAGCCCAAGAAGCGGCATATCTTTTCTGTTCAACAAGATAGTAATTATTGGGCTTTATAACAGGGAGTGGGATACGAGTAGCGGGACATCTTGTCTTTACAACAAGAATGCACTAAGTGGGGCTCTATATAGGAAGTGGAGCCCCTGTAGCGGGATATCATGTCTGTATAACATAAAAGCCCTATGGTGCATTGTTACAGCTAGTCAATCCCAATAGCGGAATATTTTATCTGTATTAGATATTGCTTATTGGGGCTCTATTACAGATAGTAGTTGGATATCTTGTAGGTACCTTAGGATAGTACTTATTTGGGCTCGATTACAGATGGAAGATGAGACCCAGACAGGAAGATTTTTTTTCTGTTCAACGAGATATTACTTAGTAATACTTGGTACTCGATTACAAGTAGTATAGCCCAAGAAGCTGCATATCTTTTCTTTACAACTAGATACAAGTTACTGGGGACCTATAGCAGGTAGTGGTTCCCCTGAATAGGGCTCTTTTGAAAGTATTGGAGCCAAAGTAGCAGGATACATTGTCTCTATAACAAAGATAGTACTTGTTAGGGATATAGTAGTGGATCTTCAGAAGCGGGATATCTTGTCTGTAGGCCCTACAAGACAATACTTATCAAGATTTTTTTACAATAAATGTAGGTCAAGGAGCGGGATATATTGTCTTTACAACATAAACTACTGTTTAAGGTCAATGATATAGGAAGTGGAGCCAAAGTAGCAGGATATCTTGTGTATACAACATATTTTTGTGCTAATAGAGCCCCAATAAGTACTTTCTTTTTGTTCAGAAAAAATGGAAAACATATCCCGTTCATAGGGTTACATTACTTGTAGTAGTGTCCCAACACATTACTTTTATAACCCACCCTTTGCGAGAGACAAATTTCGGAAAGGATATGTACAGTTGCCCGTGATCGAATGTCTCACTGACAGTCAATATTTTGTTTACACTTAAAAGCACGACATTCACTCTCTTCCTATTTTGATAAAAACACTTTTACAACATGTGTTCGGCTTTGCCAGATTTGAATGTAAGATACTAATGTAATATCACGCATATTCCGTGAGAATTAGTTTTGCCCTTATCTTGTTGAATTTAATCTTTTGGGAAAAAATGCATTTTTTTGACAATTCAACGAGAATGGCTTATGTTCTTTCCACAAAAGGGTATGAAAAAAGCAGGCATAGCAAGCTAAGTTAAGACTGCCTGTCTGTGCAGGCTTTGTGTACCGCATGAACCTGCATTGAACAGTATGAGTGAGTTAAATGACTTTCATAGCTACTTATATTTGATGTTCCATGCGTTTATTTAAATGCACTGTCAGCTACACCATAGACACAATGCCATGACAAAAGCCCACCATACATTCTGGTCTTTGGAGCTTGGTGAGATACGAAATGATGGTTGCCGTTGTCACAATATATGTCGTCACTGCCACATATCAAATATGTTCTCTTTTAAATTAAATTCTTTTAACAACTTTTGAAGAGCTTCACCCAAGGAACATCCCCAGTTTCAGCTCGATTGGCCAAGTGGTTTAGGAGGAGAAGAATTTTTTCTAAGATTTACAAAAGCTGTTAAACGAATTTAAAAGAGAACATTCATTCGACATATATTGTGACAACGACAATATATCATGTAGCGAAATAACCTCTGTCCAGAAGAAAAAAAAAATTGTGATAATCAGTCACCCGAGCATCATTGCTGTGGAATTGCTTGAAAATCAATCATTACTTGCTAGGAAAATGTTTTTTTTCCTTCTTAGTTTTCACTCCATAACATACGAAGAAATGACCTCTGGCCATAGAAGTCATGTTATTCATCCAATCATAATTTCTCAAACAAACCTGAAAGGGGGTCACCCCAGGCTCATTTATGCTGAGATTTGAAGGAAATTCAACGCCATGACAATAGGCCCAGTGGTCTTCAGCCATTGGAGCTAACGAAAATGGTTGATCAGGGACAACACCTGTTAAGCCAAAAAATGTTTGACCTTGAAATGTGACACTGACCTTTAACATACAGCTATTACTGGTTTAAATGGCACTTCTACTCCTTGAGGGGATCATCTGTGCCAATTAATTTTGAAATCCACCATTAAAAAGATGAAGTTATGTTGTGGACCAAAAATTTAATTTTGACCTTCAGTGCCACCTTGACCTTTGAAAAACAGAAAATATTCTCTAAAATGATACATCTTCTTATTCTGAGGAATAATTGTGAAATTATTTAGAAAACCATCCATAAATATATGAGAAGAGGTTCAGACCAAATTGGATGGACAGACAAACACACTAACCCATATACATGGACTTGTCAAAGTGACAACTATTAGTATTTCATTGCAAGCAGGCTCAACAAACTTCATCGATTTTGCTTTAGAAAGTTTGTATAGTAGATTTTCAAGAATGCAAATACAAATGGATTTTAGGATATAAATTCAGCTTAAATAAGCAAATCCTTGAAAATGCTTGATGTAATAACATTTCATATCCACAGCAAATGTTTCAATTACATGTAATTAATATTTTTTTGTTGTTCATACCCGCAGTCCATATGTTGAAAAGGAAAGAGAGAACACCAGAAGGTTAAGTTGTTTTTTTTCTATTTTCAATATCATATGTCCTTTAAGTTGATAATAAAAAGTCAAATTATGATACATTAAAAAACACGTTTGTATGAGGAATGTTCACAAAGTAATGAGATTGTATTTTTTTCAAACTTTAAGTCGAAAGATAAGGCGATATATTTGAACATAAAGTAAAACATCTCATATTTAAAACGCTGATGAATTTCTTTTTTTAAAAATTTCTTAACATTGTAAAATAACTTAATTCATGAAAGAATTCTTATTGAGTGCCATGGAGTAGTTTTGAACATTACTAACTATCACGTTATACTAACCTAGTCAGAGTCAAGGTTAAGAGATATTTTCCTGAAATGGGCAATATGGCACTAGAAATGTTCAGACACACATGACAGATGCATAAAAAACTATGTTAATTTGACATTGTCAAACTGCTCAGTGGTGAGAGACAAATGTGTGTATAGATGCCAATATTGGTTAATCCACTGATTAGATTTTGATAAAATTTTTTCACACCAACAACTTATATCACAAACAAATCATTGAAAACTCCATGGCCTTATTTTTGGTTTTCTCAAAAAAGTCTCAAAATTTTTGGAACACCCCTCGTACTTAATTTGATGTCTAAAGAGATAAATGAAATCAAAATGTTCCTGTCAAGGAATCATTAATTAGAATAGAGCTGAAAGAAGATATTCTGTTTCAATATTCATATGTTTGGCAATTTTAACTGAGACTTAAATGAACAGATTTGAAACAATATTGAAGATCATATAATGATTTATACCTAGATTCTTTAAAGCAATAATTTATTTCACAGATGATTTAGGGTTAATTTTTCTTTAAGTTTGCAAATTCTACATTCTATTGAAATAATGTAAAAACTGCACTGGACACCCTTCAGTAAGATTTATTTAGTATATACAAGAGAGAAAGAAGACACAGGGATGTCAAGGTTGCCAATAAATGATTTAATTTTTTACTTAGTTCTAATCAAATTAAGTGTACATCAGAATTTATGCTTGATACTGAATATATTTTGAATAACTTGAATAAACTAGTCTGGCTCATTTGCTGAGTGGTTAGCGCGCTCAACTCATAACCTGGTGGTTGTGGGTTTGAGCCCATCGGAGGCCGGTAGTATATTTGGGCAGTACACTTTACAGACATTGCCCCAGTCCACCCAGCTGTAAAAGTGGGTAGCAGTGGTTAGAAACCATTGCCTCTCTCTCTATGTGCAGGATGAGATATGGAATGAGTTAGGACCACGATGGAATTAAGAGTTATTCGACCCTTTATTGTGTTATCCTCGAGTAAAAAAAAATAAAAATAGTAACAGATGAAATGACCAGAAGCAAAAATCTTCAATTTCAAGGGACCATAACCAAAATAGATTATAATGGGACAGCAAAAGACTAGATGGTTGTCCAAGGACAACTGATGACAAGCCTGCAACATTTTTACCACCATCTTAACCTTCACCTTGGCCATGAACCTCTCATAATGGAAAATAATTGTGTAAAAGCTAATTGAATTCCATCCCTAAATTTAAGTATTGTGCATAGGATTAGCAGAATTTTGACACTTGACCTAACCTGACCTTTGAAGAATCTGAGAAATTATTTAACATAGCAAATCTACTCGTTCTAGAGATTGTTTGCCAAAATATTTCAAATTTGTCCATTGATGTAGTAGCTAAGTTAAAGATAATCTCAATTTTTTAATTTGACCTTGAGCTGTTAGATGAAACTATCTAAATACAATAACATATGGCACATCATCCTAATGGCAAAAATTTGTATAAAAAATCCCTCTAAATATGTAGTAAGTATTGTACTTATAAACTTAATATTAAAAGCTGTAATCTGAAAGTTATGAACGGTTTCAAAAAGATTCAAAACTTAACCCCACTGCACAAAATAGAAACTATTTAACATCATGAAATAATTCAAGCTCAGTTATCTGATTGATTGATTGATTGAATGGAGTTTAACGCCGCTTTCAACATTATTCAGTTATCTGAACTCTCCAATAGTGAAACTGTTAACATCTGCGGCCATTTACTAACAGATTTTTTTGTACAAACTTGTTAGTCCTTGCACTAAAAACTGTACATGCCAAATGTGAATCCAAGCCAAAAGCTGATTTACCCTTTTTTGCCCCTTATGAAGCCCACAGGGGAGATAAACTAAGACATGTACAAATCTGGAGTGCATTGTCATGGGTATGCTTCCTGTCAAGTTTGGCTGAAATATAGCCAAAGGTTCCAAAGAGGAAGTTTAAAAATGTAAAAAGCTAATGCATGAGGCACAGGCACAACGACGGATGAAACACGGTTGCAATAGGTTACTATGACCTTTGGTCAGGTGACCTAAAAAGACACAACTGCAAACTTTTTATGAAAATTTCAGATGGAACATTTTAGACAGTCAAGTTTTCATATTAGCTCAGTATATATGGCAATGACTTCTGTCCCTGAAAGGCAAGATTTTAATCTAATCAAAATAACTTTTTGCAGTCAGATGGCCATCCATATGTGCTAAGTCCTTGTTTTGATGATGTTGATGTTGCTTTATGGTGTTGGAGAGTCAGTTGTTCCAAATTTAGTCTATATATGGCCTGGGGAGAGCTTTATAGAAAATGACATAGGCCTGCTGTAATTCAACTGTTATGTCCCTCACAGCTGTGATCTAAAAAAGATGATCAAGTATAACACAAAGATGTAAGCATTAAAAACAAGCCAAAATCTTTACCCCTTGTCATGCTGAATAAAAACATAAGAAAAATTGTATTAAAATGAAAGTAATGAAATACTGTATACTCTTAATTGTGTATCTGTATTTATTTTGAAAATACCATTTTTAAACTCTTCTGGTTTGAAAAGAAAAATCAGGTGGTATAGATTGAGATGAGATTGCACATATAAGCATGTCATCTTTGTCTACACTCTTGCCAAAGCAGAAATATTACAGGTTCAGCATTACAAGGGTTGAAATCAATTTACCTTGATCTTTAAACTATGTTTTCCCTGTGACAGTATATCCATAATATAAATGCTTTAGAAGTTGGAAAATAAAATTATCTGTTTGGACTACATGCATGTAGTTAGTCTTAATTGTTTGGTCTTTATTTGAGAAGATTTCTTATCTTGATATTGATACATGTATATATCATATACTTACAGTATTAACCACACAAAAAAATATTTTCTTTACTTGCATTGTGAACCATTAACAAAAGAACAGCATGTGAAATAGGAAAAGGGGTTGTACAGAAAGTTTGAACCAGATAATGTAATAATTACTTCATTCTACCTATTATATATATTAATTCTTAATGCCTTAACACTTGTGCCTGTATGTTACACATTCACTATCAGGCAGGAGATTGAGCTCTTCTTGAAACAAGATTACCAGGATGGTCCTACATTGCTCAATTCCTCTCATTGACTCCTGCCTTAGCAAAATTTTGGCTCCTAATGTGTATTTAAGAAGAAGTTGAAAGTTTTCCTAGTGTAGAAGTTACAGCTGTATAAAACATTTAGTCAAAATTGATACCTCTAGGGTGTTAACCAGGAAGTTGTCATTAAGGCTCCTATTCCCATTTCATCTATCATGATGTCAATGTTTTGATTATCGGTTTTAAACTGATACTATTCAAACATTTTAAAGAAGTTTGAAAAAAAAAAGAGACAAAATTGGCACGTCTTGATTGGTAACAATATATGGAGGCGCTTGAGCGCCTGATTCGCTCCACCAGCTTGAATTAATTAACAATAAAGTAACTCAGTTTTCTTAAATATAGGAGTCAACTCATTTAACTGAAGTATTCAACTATAATCCAATACATGGAAATTAGCCCTGCCTTTAAAGCCTGAATTTTCATTCAATCCAAATACTTTAAAAGATCCAAATGAGGGTCAAGAAAGTATCATTCCTGCAAAATTGGTTATCTTCCATCTTCTAGTTTTCATAATTAACCATATATGGACGTAAGTCCCACCCATTAAAGCCATGTTTTTTATCTGATAAAAGTCCCTTGCTAAAAGTTCCTTAAACAAATCTGATAAATAGTCAGGATTATTCCTGAGAAATTTGGTTGAAATATTTTGACTGGTTTCTGAAAATATGATGTTCAAAGTTTTCACCATATATGGAATTTAGCATATGGCTTAACCACTATGCCACATGGACTTCCACATGAGAATTTAAAAAAAAAAACAAAAAAAAAAAACAAAAAAAAAACACATACAATTGAACCTTTTCCTGTACAGTCACTGGTTGTTACGTGCATGCAATTTTATATCTAAGAAAATATTGTGTAAAAAGTAGATATTGCCTGACTTGACTTGACTAGATTGTGACCTTGGCCTTTCATCCTAGATACCAAAAAACAATAGGACACTTTCTTTGACCAAGGGCCACAAATGTACAAAGTCCCACAATTATCGGCCTGCAAAATTCATGACTCTTCCTGCAAAATTCATGACTCTTTCCAGACCTTTCCAGGATATTTGATGAAATTCAAGGGTTTTTTTCAATACAGAATTCCCACTTAAACTGAAAAGTTTTTGTCAAAGCTAGTTCTATCATAGTTTTTTTTAATCTTATGAAACTTTGGTTCTCTCTTTTGATAGAACAGTACCCGTGCAGTACAGCTAACACTTAGTGTTGTTTTAGTATACAATAGACATTATTTAAAACACAGAAAAAAATGGACATGTTTGCAACTCTTTTTTGTTTCTTTCAAAGAGCAACACTCTCAATTATTCAAGGCTTTAAAAGTGTTAAATTTGCAAGTCATTAACCATGCATTAGAATTTATAATTAAAACAGTTCATACATTTTATTCCTTTGAAATAATTCAGAGCTCTTCAATTTTATTTATTTTGAGTTCCATTGAAAAATGTTTCTTTCCTTCTTTTACATGAGTTAGCCCCTGTTCATTTCTTTCCCTTTAAGTTTAGTTGGTTGAAAAGCACTTTCTGATAAGTTATTTTAAAATAATAAAAGCCAAAGACAAATTTTGCAAGAATATACTTTATCAAAAAGATCATACCCTCAGCCTTGTTGACTATGTCTCTGGAATGATCCGTGACATCTGTGACATCGATGACTTGGGTAGTTTGTACTTCATTGTTCTCAATTACAGTATCATTAACACTGTGAACTTCTGAGTCACTATTAACACCATACTTGTGTAACGGAATATTGCTTGTGTATTGCTTGTTGTCTATGTCTCTGGAATAATCCGTGACATCAATGACTTGGGTAGTTTGTACTTCATTGTCCTCAATTACAGTATCATTAACACTGTGAACTTCTGAGTCACTATTAACACCATACTTGTGTAACGGAATATTGCTTGTGTTTTTCTTCCCCACTCTCTTTGAAGAGGATCTGGTTTTATTTTTCAGCTTCAGAGGTTTTGTTCCCCCCTTTCTTTTTTTATCTGTTTGTTTTTTGTTTCTTGGCTCTGTGACAGACTCTAAAGGTATCCCAGTTTCAGAAGGCAATTTGGAGGTGAGGAAATCAAGTGCCTCCTGCACCATTCTAGTTGTTTGTGTAAGTGCTGCTGTATCCTGACACAAATATGAATTAGTTCTAATCAATGAAACCTTTTCTCTAAGCAATACTGCCTGCTGTTTTAAAGTACTTTTTGGTCCATATTTTGTCTGTGGTAGTTGCTGATATTCAATATTCATAGTGATATTATCATCCTCAATATCATCTTCATCAACAGATGTTTCGGAAGGAGCAATGAAGTTTAACACCTCTTGGTCTAAACAAAAGAAGGGACATGTAGACATCTGTCTTTGAAATTGATTCCAGAGGTTTAAATGATCCAAAACCGCAAAGATATGTTTGCAGGGTAGATGGTCCCATTTCCAAGATTGACAGTCACATGATGGGATTTCTATACTTTCAAGCTCGACCCTGTAGCTCTTGTTTCCATCAGACTGGCTTTTTACCTGCAACATGTCAGAGGTCTAAATACTGCTGATATCACAAACATGAAAATAACAAATTGGACTTTATCAAGTTTATTATTTTGAGCAACATTCCTTTTCGCATGTCTCATGATGGATCCACACCATTTCCAAAAGGAAGTTTCCATAAGACCCTCCAATCATCCAGAGAATTTTTTAACAGAAACTGATAATCTTTGACTTGATCACTTAAACGAGAATGTTTTCAGTGAAAAACTATAAGGCCCCTTTTCCTGTGTTTTCTAATGATTCCACTCCATTTCAAGAGGGTTCTTTTCTCATGACCCTTCAATCATTGTATTAAATTTCTAATTTTAATAATGCCCCCTTTCCTGTGATTCTTTTCGGATCTCATCCAAATTTGAAAGGGACAATCTTTATGATGGTACAATCATTCTGTGCAAGTTGAAGGGAATCCAATGAAAACCGTAGACTTAGAGTGTTAACAAGCAAAAGTTAATGAATGAATGAACAACACAGATACCAGATGGGAAACACGCCATTGCTATAGCTCTTCTGGCCTTTGGCCAGTAGAGCTGATACACCTTTAAAATATTCTAGAATATATATTCCCTGGAAAATTTTGCATTTTTTTTTTGTAGGCCGCCCTGACATGAATCGATAATTTTCTTTTAGGTTTTATACATTTTTCAAAACTCTAAACAAAAAGAGGGAAGAACCCCCATGGTGCCTCTTTCAAACTCATTTCATGTATGCAATCAATAAAAGTCATTTGAGTCCAGTGGAGCTCTTCTATTCTTAAACATTGGAAAGTAAATTTCTCCCTTCTCATTTCGCTAACAATGAAGACCCTGATCAGATTCTGCATTTCATAGTTCCTGATTTGGGTCTGCACTGTTTACATAAGTGAGCCATAAAGGGTTCCTAAAGTACATATTTTAAAAAAAATCTGTTGGCCATAAAACATCCAGGAACAGTCAGCCCTTGTTTGGTCCAAAACAACTTTTGACTTGTGTCCAAACCATTCATTTATTGTATATGCCCTACTTTTAAATGTGCAGGCTCTTATTTAGAAGATTCAAAACCCAGTTAAATTGTTTGAAATAAGATAATACAACAAGAGGACCGTTGACCCTGGTGTGCTCACCTGATAAGGCTTTATTCTTTGTACCTGTGTATCTTAAAATCAAGCTTTTGACAATGTTCACATTAGCTATTATGAAAGAAGGCACGGATCCTTCCCATTTTCAATAGACTTCATCCTCATGACCTAACAAACATTCTGACCAAGTTTCATGAAGATTGGACCATATTTGTGGCTTCTAAAGTGAAAACAAGAAATTTGTCATTAAGGCCCCTTTTCCCGTGATATGGCACGGACCCATTCCATTTGAGCAATTTTCATAAGGGACCACCCAAGGAATATTTCTGCCAAGTTTGGTTGATTTTGACCCATAAGTTTAGGAGGAGATGTCGTTTAAAGAAAAAGTTGACGCCGTGACGGACAGACGGACGCTGGACAACAATCGATCACAATAGCTCCCTTGAGCACTTTCAGCTCAGGGGAGCTAAAATAAAACTTTTACATGGATTAAAATGCATTGACTTCTTCTTCTGACTTGATCTCTGCTATCATAAATGGGAGTCACAAGGGAAACTATTTTTTGTATTTGACACTATATATATATTCTTTTTACCATGAAATGGTTTTCTGTTTTTTCAATTTCTTCTTTTTGGATTAGATCAGCTAGCTCCAACTTTGCCATACAGTGGCGGACAAACCAAGCAGGTCTGTTTCTGAGGAAATCTGGAATGTCCATACAATAAGTTCGTCCTAGCTCCTCAGAAGAACACACATTTTCTTTCATGTACCTGTAGATAATAATCTGTAGGTTTTTAGTACTTGACAATAAGACATGGAAAAAGAAAGTAAAAAGAACAAAACAGTATCAATAAATTACCATTCTTCAAATGAAAATTCCTATTATCCTTTATTTCAAACTGTCTGAAATACATAATTTTTTGGTTCAGAGTAAGATCTATTTATCTTTAATTGAGTGAACAACAAAAGCTATATTTTCAATAGTGGCATGCCACAAGTGAAAAATATAGCTTTTATTGTTAAAAAAAAAAAAAAAAAAAAATCCTTGTTAACACTCTAGAGTCCACAATTTTGGTAAGATTCTCTTCAAACAATGAAAGGTTTATAGATCTTGCACCCAAAACAACTTATTATTCTATTGCTTTAATACGAAAATGACAAATGACAGTTCTCAAAAAATCACAATTTCAAGGGGATTTAATTCAGCAGCTAGTATTAGTAAGGTCCTGAAAAGTTCCCAAATACAAGCTCAAATCATAATTGATATTGCATCTAAATTTTAACTCAGTACATGAAAAAGTGTAGGAAAAATACTCTGTTCCAAAAAATGAATTAAAATTAAAACAATTCAAAGTAGAGATAATTCATCCACCAAAGATAGTAGAGTAATGAAAATTTCACATGACCAACTTGCATTACAGGCTGCAAAGAGTATAAATGTCAAAGCATTAGCTGTAATAATGTAGGAGAAATGCTCCAGACTATGAAAGAAAAAGTAATTTACAAGTTCAAGGCGAAATTAATGAGCAAGCAATAATAGCAGTCCTAAAACTTTCAGACAAACAAGTTAACAATAGAGCTACATTGAGTATAAATTTCAATTCAGTACATACAATAGTTCAAAAGAAATGGTCGAGACAACAGTAAATTAGTGAAAATGAAAAGTTGAAGAGATAACTTATCAATTAGTAATAGTAAGGGCTTCAAAACTGCAAGTGCATAACTTCATATTGAGATACACATTATTTATAAATTTCAGTACAGTACAGTACATGCAATATTGTAGGAGAAATACTACAGACAACAATAATTTATTGAAATTCACAGGGAGATGATATGACCAATGATAGCTGGGGCTTAAAATTACAGGTGAACAAATTCATATGCAGATACACATTATTTTTAAATTTCAACGCTGTATATGTAATCCTGTTATAGAAAACTTCCCATAAAATTATCTCCACCGACTAACAGACTGACATAAAGATGGATGGCCATGGTGAATCCAGTATTCCCTCCACTAATAGGTTGGGGTATAATGATAATTATTATTGCAATGAGAATGTACCCAAGCAAATGAAAGCCAGAATACTAGTAAACTATTCGGATTAATTAAGATCTGCCCAAAAGTTATGGAGAAGACACTTTTGAGCATTTCACATATCTATAAAGGCTTCATCTCCATATGACCAGCAGTTTAAGAGAGGATCTAAAATGGATACACAAAGAATAATGGGTATACTAAAAGACAATCTCTAAGCTTAGTAAGGTATATAATTTTTTAAATTACAACTAGCCTGCTTACAAGTGATAAACTCATGCTCTGCTTTATAACTGCATAGTGTACAGGTGACAAGAAAGAAAAGTTGATTTTATCATGCAATACCACAACAAAATCCAAACAAGATAGCTAAAAATACCAGACAAAATAAGAGTTGGATCACAAATACTGAATAATTCTGTTTAAAACTGCTATGCTGTATTAATAAAATCGACTTCAAAAAATCCACATATTCAATTAATATCTCTATTTACACTACATAATGTTTTAATGCAATTCTGATTTAGCACTGATTAGATTATAACAATTATCTAGGGAATGAAGAAAATGCTCTTTTTTTGGGGAAAATCAATATATCCGACGACTTTTCTTAGAAAAGATGTACATAGGGACCATTGAATGAACTCTGTTGTTATAAATATATATAAATTGATAATGTTATATGGAGTTTAATGTCTTTAATAATGACATATTATATAATTTTTGAGAATATAAAGACATGACAGATAGATTATGGTTGGAGATAAGTTGGTATTATTCCTATAACTAGAAGGTTGTCCAGGATAACTGATAATGAGCCCTCACAAGCTTGACCATCAACTTTACATTGACTATTAAAAAATAATCAATTTCAAAATTATGTTGAAAGGCATTTCTTTCAATTATGCTAAGTTTTCTTATAATCAATCAATAAATGTAGGAGTTATGATCAAGACAAATTTAGACTAACGCATGGACACCAAATTGTCATAATGATTACTATGTCTCACTCACAATCTGGATTTATCATTGGGTGAGGAAACTGTCTTGGTAATCAATGAGTGCTCATAAAAGATAAGTAACATGTATCTGATCTACATTCAGGTGCAAAATTAAGTTCACAAACATTATCTAAGAGCCAAAAATATTGCTTATTTTTTCAACACTTTTACTGTAACCATTTGCCATGGCTAAACCTGCCTTAGTGGCCTCCTGTATTCATCCAGCAACCTTAATCAAGCAAACACTTTTTGAATGTTACATAGGTGCATGTTTGATACAGGTTCCACTGTATGTTAATAACATTGCTTATCATGGCAAACAGTCAAAAAGGCGTGGATTCCTGTTTCTACCTTGTATGATTAATTGTGCCCTACATGTGATTTATTTCTATATTTTTTCGAAAATTGAATACCACTATTTATTTCTGAAAACATTCTGGAAAAGGATTAAACATCCACCGATTTTCAGTAAATCTTTATTTGCAATAGCTACATAATTCCAACTTTCAACAAACAGTTTTAATTGTTTGCTCAATTCAATGGAGTTTAATGCTGCTTTCAACATTTTTATAGTTTTATGAATGTGGATAGGATCCCTAAAAATGGATTCCTGGTATTTTTTTAATCCAGTACTACAATAAGATCCTTTAAAAGCCTCAAGCTGCTATACCCTTTTGGTTTATGATTATACACCGATTGCTGGGAGACAAATGTTGCAAAGGCTATGTGTTGGGGACAGTTTTCAAGCTCATGACCCCATAATTGAAAATTTGGAGTCTGAAACACTACCAACTGTGCTATGATGGTATTTCAAAAGTATGAAAATGTGAAACAATTTTCATTCATTGAAAATATTTCTGTGAAATCTTGTGGTATCTACAATTTTTATTGATGTACTTTTCAATTTCATATATTATTTCAGAGTAATGTAGAAAAAAGATGAATAACAAATTTATATAAATTCTTTGAATTTTTTGGCATTCTTTTGTAAAAGTTTGTGATCTTTAATATTTCACATGAGTGATGTTAATGAAATGACACAGCTATATTATATAAGCAACTACTACCAATACATAAGACACAAATGGTGATTATTATTTTACTTACCAAAAGAGCCCTGTTTACATTAAATTACAACAAAGAAAATGTAATTATCATTGTAATCATTATTCTGATTTTTTTTAAATAAATCATTATTATGATTTTTTAAAATAAATCATTATTCTGATTTTTTAAAATAAGTCCCAGAATTGAAGGAGTTAATGTAGGTATTATTTGAAATCTTTATTCTTAATACATTGGTGAAACTAACAAAGATTGTATAATTTATTTCAGAGATATAAAGTTTTCATGAAACTCAATGATATACAAAAGATAAACACGACCTCTTAAGGAAACGCATTACACTACATAATCTACATAATAATCATCAAAATTGTCAAGACTTTATAATTTATTTGAATGCGTTTTTGCTCCTGCTTTAGCAATTGAGTCATATCATGGTGGATTCCTGGTATATCTCTCAACAGTACATCCTTTCCTAGCACCTAGCTGCTATCCCACTTAGGTTTACAAATATCCAACTATCGGTGAGAAGTAAATGTCAGAAAGGATATGTGCCATTGGAGATCAAACAAATGACATCCCAAGATTGAAGATTACTAGTAAGATGCCCTACAAACTGCACAATGACTGCAGTTACAAGCCTGCGTAACCAATGACTTCAATTACACAAATATCATGATGACACTAGCAATTTACTATGGTAACCCACGTCAAATGCTCTGTCCAGTAAATCAATTTTTCCACACAAAGTATAATAGAAAACAAGAAAGTTCAAATTTCACGAAAAATTTTGTGATTTTAACACAAATTTAATGTTTTGAACCAAACCTTCATTTACCGGCTTCAAACCTCTATGAGGTGTATGCAAGAAAATGAAATTATATTGTTATATTACAGGGATTCAAATAATATCAGTGTTTAGTTTTGTGTGTTAATTTTGACTGAGGCCCCTATTCTTCCTTCCATTAGGCAATGGACAATTCAATTTCAACTCACCTTACCATCATCGAAGGAAGATACTCTGTGATCAATATAGTCACCATTCTTGACAAAGAAGCATTTTTCTGTTGTTCGAGGTAGTTGTATTTAAATATCTTGTTCTGCCTCTCTAGCCCATTGTTGGTATTGACAATGGTCTTCATTGCAGAACGGAAAGTCCACACCCATCGCTGTAAAATATGGGCAATGCTTTTAGTAAACTTATCATCAAGCAGGTAACACAAGGTAATTACTTAACAATACATTTATCATCTCTGTCAGATACAAGAAGTAAAAGCATTATATTTGAAAGGTTATAAAATACAACTGCATAATTCTAGACTAGAGCAATTAACAACAAGTTGGCAGTAATTGAAAAAGGATGCATTTGTTATTAATTATTGCTATACTTTTTCAAGTATTATACAAAAGATGCGAAATTCCAAATTTCAATAGATCAAAGGTGTGAAGTTATTGGTTAAATTTAGGGATACAAGTATACCATGGACCATTTGTTTTGAAATGACTTTGTTCTGTTATTCCGAATAGCTGGGTGTGCGCTTAAGAGGAGTTTGGGACTATTGAAATTAAGAACAAAGAATTCCCAAAGAATTCCTTTCTGTCAAAAATCAATTTTAATAGCAGGGTGCCCGTAATTCCAAGGTAATCCTAAGGTTAATTTTTTTGCTGAATTAGCCTTGTACCTTAAATAGGGTAAAGCTATAAGTGATATGCTTAGTTTGACGGTAAGGTTTGGGCAGACAGACAGACAGATGGATAGACACCAATGAAATAATATGCACTCAATATATCAATGCAGGGACATAAGAACATTAAATATTGGAGCAATTTGGACACAACTTCCGGAGTGGGTGCAATAGTTATTTCTGTCTGTACGGACAAGCTATTTATTACAATCAAAATTTGTTTGCTTATCTACCTTGTATTCTGGAAGCCATGTTCTAGAAAACCATGTTCGAAGTCGTGCATTCTGCTGCCATATTGGTGAATTCTGAAGACTGTTCAGAGCACTGGAGTAGGCTTCTGGTGAAGTAGCATGGGCACACTGCCTAAGCAGTCTGAGGACAGGCTCCTTTTGATGTGATACACCATTATCGATCTTAGAAACCCATCTTGTCCAGCTTTGTTCTCTATGAAAGTCGCAAATATATACGAAGGTACCTGTGAAAATAAGTAAATATTTCACACTCTAATATTTTACGATAAAGTATACAAACTAGAAATTCAATTACCAAAATTAGTAAAACTATATCTTGAACTCAATTCCCTTATGCTTTGGGTTATGTAGAAGATCATACAAATTATGGGCATGGCAGGCATCTTAAACATGTCATCACCATTTTAATTAATTTGTCCCACCTTTCTTCTAGGGGTTTCCTACATTTCTTTTATCTTTGAATGGCAAATTTCAGATATGATTTTTGAAAATGTGAATAAATTGGGATTTTTCCAGAGAATATGTTCCAGACTGGCAAGTCTAACTAATCTCCTCCAATCAAAAGTTAAGCAACCATCCTACCCATGTGACTCTACTATACATTTGGCACAAAGTTAAGCGTTTTTTATTCAGAAATACCAATTGACACTTTCATTTAAAAATGAACTGAATATGTGTATTTAAAGACCACCTCTTATTTCAACAGTTTCAGCAAAAAAAAAAAAAAACTTAGTGGGAAAAACTCTTAACACATCTTTGACTAGCGTCACATCATTTATAAAATCTTCAAATGTTTTTCATTTTGGCTAAAGCTTTCATTGCAAATTTACAACTTACAGTCCATTGCTACTTTCAACTTCCAGTGTATATTGTTTGTGACCCCCCTATCCCCTGCTGAATAACAACATATTATTGATCATCAGTCTCAAGTTTCATGTGCCTCACAAGTAAGAACCCTAGATACAAACTCCTCCAGCCAGATCCAACAAAGTTCCCCAAGATTAGCAACATCAATCGAAGGCTTTGAAATTTTTGGTAGTAGAAAAACATGCTTAACTCTTAGTCAAGTTATATGCAAGTTGTATATTCCCATCTATTAATGACCCATTACCAGACAACAAAATTTTAGACATTTTTTATTTTCAGATTTCTTCAACTGTCTTCTTAGAAAACATTGTGGAAAAAAAGATATTGCTTGTTCACAAGCAATAGCTTCATTTTCAACAATGTTTTCAAAAGCTTTTCCTACAGGGACATAAAAAGGTGTCATTGTGCGGGAATGTATCAACACTCTGGGATCAATGCAGAAATTGGGTCCTACCCTGTGTACAGCTTTAAGGAATTTTAATTTATTTCATGAAAACACATTGATTTTAATGTGCATCACAGTTAAAACATACCTGGGAAAATTTCCTCAATAGCATGGATCTCCCTCTCACAGAAGTCAGTCATAAACTGGATTGGCTCCCATTTCCAACCATCTTCTGCCATCCAGTTCTTAATGGTATTAAGTCCTTGAGAGATAGCTGATTTTGTCTCGTTCTGAACTACAAACTCACCCACCACACTGTAGCCAACGTTGGTCTTAACAGCTAAGAAAAAGAGTGGAAGGGAGTATTTGGTGGTTCTGTAAGTGGCATCCAGAAGACAGATTTGATTGCCATACCTAAAATACAATAAGTCTAATTTATTCCATTTGCCTTGACTGGATCCTGTTTACATAATGATATCATATTTTAATCATACAGTCATCCTTGCTCCGAGTAGTTTCTCTTAAAGACTCTTATCATAGAATAAAAATTAGAAATGTGCTATATTTTCAAATCAAGCATTATCTTAATACAGCTTATTATTATTTCCTTCTCTGTATCTCCCCAAAGACTCGATTTTCAAATCAAAGTTTGGAGTCTACTAAGTTCATGTTGAGTGCATGAATTAGCCATATTCATTCAATTCAAATTGAATGACCATGTTTACAACCAGTTTGACATGCATATTGTTCGCTTTACAACATATAAGTTTAAAAAAATTAATGTAATGTTCCCTCATTTTATGGCCCCAACTTTATTCCATTTGGCCCCAACTTTTTTCATTGGGCGAAAGTGCTGGCGACCACTTTTTTCAAGCCAGAGCCAACCCTGCTTTTTAATCTTAGTGTAAGCTAAACCAAATAAAAATTTTGTTTTATGAATCACAAATAGGATGGGATTGTGAAATCAAGGATTGACAGAAGGTATTGTTTGAGAATGCCTTTTTCTTACATTTTTTTGTATCGCGTGACTACATTTTTAAGAGACCCATTAATACCTCCTCAACAAATGTCTCTGGTACTGAGACTGATGGCAGAAGAAGAATGATGTTGATACTTGATTGCTGGTAGCAAAGAATTCGTCTTCATCAACCTGCTCAATCTGTGACAAAGAACCACTTTCTTCTGGTGGAGGTTCGGCAGCTGGTATGCAATCAAATCTGTCATCAGGGTTTTCCAGTGACCATTGAGCAATGAGATGTAGTAGATTTTCTTGATCTAACTGGGAGTACCTGACAAAGTGGTTAATTTAAGATGAAAATTTGCATTAAGAGGACCATGATGGTCCAATATAACTCACCTCAGATGCCAGGATCCCTTGGACATTACATAAATTAGATTGACAGATGTCCACAAGGACTTCATTTGTACCAAATAACATTGCTCTAGATTGGTTTCAGATATATTTTTTATTTAAAGATGTCATATTTTGCTTTGTTGTAAATTACCTAGCAGATCAAATATACTCCAGGGCATGACATGACCAAACTTGGTAGAGGTCCACTAAATGTAGCTACATATCAAATATAAGATGTCTGCCTTCTGCTTTCAGAAGACAGTTTCCTTATTTCCCCCTCAGTGTTGCCATGGCAAACAGAGTTAGGGATGGATTTCAATTATTTGAACAACTTTTGTAGAGCTTCAACCACCATCCGTGGCAAGTTGAAACAAGATGTGTTTGTGAAACACTTACACCCTCAAAACAGATATTTTTTAACAACTTTGTTGAAGTTGACATTGTCGCATGACCCCACTTGGTATCCGATGCATATAATTAAAACCTATCATTATGCCAATTATGACCATTGTTTCTTAAATATCCTTGAAGTATTTGGGGATGTTTAGTTTTTTTTATTAAGTTTAGCGCAGACAGATGGACAGTCAGATTGACAACGGTTAAACAATATGCCCCTATCATATTGGTGTGTAGGGCATCAAAACTGTCTTAAGGATTTAGGATAAGAAGATTTATTAAAAATATTTGCTGACACATCACGCACATTGCGCTTGGCATACCAGACATTGGACCATCAAAAGAGCTCAGCTTGAGCCCCTTGTGCTCATGTGAGCTCAACATGCATATCATAATGTATATATTACCATGCTCTGAATAAATTAAAATTACTTGACTGTGAAAATGTAGATTTAGAACTTAATGTCATTTTCCAATCATTCTAAAATGCTTTTGGACCTAAATTGAATTTGTTGTGAAACAAGCCTGGGTTATCTCAAGTTCATGTTTTTTGAACATTTTCTAGTCCAAAATGAAACTGCCTGGCAACCATCTTGGTCAGTGAACAAGTTTATTCATTTTCCAATTCATTTCCATTCCCTTTTGAGGCTTCATATAAAATTTGTCTTTGATTTGCAAAGTGGTTTCTATAAAGATCTTTGAAAATGTGAAGAGACAAAGATGGACCACAGATGATGTTAATACATTTTTATAAGCTCACCTCATGAGCCTTATAGCTTCAAGTGACCTGATGCTCAGGTCAGCTAAACTGATCACCTATAAATCCACTTCATAACAAAAAATGATAATAATTATGAAAATACCTTAGTCTCTGTTGACTTAAATAAATATGCTTCCGCAAAGTATCTGGAAGTGGATGATAGGCAAGGTCTGTCAATGGTGGGGGATTGTCAGGGAAGAGTTGTGATAAAAATGTCTTCAGATGTCTCTTGATCTCATTTACGCTACTAACTCCAGCGGCGACCAGTTCGTATATTTTTTCCCTAATTTCCTTAGAAACAGGATTCATAAAACCTGTAAGCTGAAATATAAAGTTTAAATGATTAACAAAATGACTAAAACGGCACTATTTTGCTCACCCATGTTCCTAATTGTAGCATAGATGAGCAAAATACTCAAACTTATATATATATGATTATTTTACAATTATAAGGCATTTCTCCAAAATGTATATGTAATAGCCATATAACTGTTTTAAAATTAGCATTAAAATGAATTTGAAAATTGGTTAAATTCATTAAATTTCAAGCAGAAATAAGATCAATTTGTGAAACAAAAATGCCCACAAAACAGCAAATTTTTCAGAAATTTGACCATAACAGATTACCTTGACCTTTGTCACATGACCTTCACAGAAATACGTGGTGATGCTTTTGTATACAAACTATCTACATACTAAAAATGAGTATTGCATGTTGAATTGACTTGAAAAATTGAAATTAAATGTTACGTTTTCTTGGAAGTGGTTTGTGAACATTTGACCTTCATATAAGACCTTTACATAATAACATGACCTTGATCTTGATTTCTTCTTCTATAATCATCCCAAATGTCTTGAATTGCATCTTGAATATAAATTTAAGTATTGGCAATGAAACCAACCATCATGCCAAATATAAGAATTGTATCTTGAATAGGCTTGAAGTAATTTGAAAATGACATTTATTTTTCTTATTTTTGATTAAGTTTTGCTAATATATGACCTTCACCCTAGTATCTGCAGAGGCAAATTAATGAGACCTATCATCATTTTTGGCTATGTTCTTTCTTCAAGAAAGGTTTAAAATCATGTTATATCTATTTAGGATCCTAAAGTTTCTAAACTTTTTTACCTGTGAAACAGGATGGCAGTTGCCATGCATTTTTGTCTCTGGAAGACTTATATAGAATCTTCTCTCCCTTCTTACGTTGTCCTTGTCTCTTTGGATTTGGCATCTAAGCTCCCGACTTGTCTTTTTCTGCCTAGCTACAGAGCATGCTTGACCATCAGGAATCTTAAACAACAGTAAATTGATAATATATTTGTTGCTCAAAATTACTATAACCATTTTTTTATAGACAAACTACCCTTTTTTCTGGGGTCCTATACCTGTAGAAGGGCTCCGAAATACTATGACGACTTTCCTTCTAATGTGGCTCCTATATCTGAAGAAGGGCTCCACAAAACTACTACAACATACTAAAGACAACAATCCTTCATCTGGGGCTTCTTACGTCACAATACTACAAACTACCATACACTATAGACAACTTTCCCTCTGCTATACCTGTAGACGAGCTCCATAAGACTAAAACCATAAAGGACAAACTATCCTTCTCCTAGGTTTCCTACACCTGTGGCTTGGCTACACATATTAATACCATATGTTACAGTCACCTTTCCTTCTACTGGGACTCCTTTACCTTTAAAAGGGCTCCATAATCCTATTACCCTAGAAGAAGGATGATTCGTCTGCAGTATATGTTAATAGCATTATTCAGCCCTTCTACGGGTAAAGGAGCTCTAGTAGAAGAATTGTTTGAATGTAGGAGCCCATGTAGAAGGAAAACTTTTATGTACTATATCTGATTAAAATTCTGGAGCTCTCCTACAGGTATAGGAGCTCAGTACAAGGATTGTTTTCTGTAGCATATGTTGGTAGTTTTATGGAGCACTACTACAGGTATAAAATCCCTGTATAATAATGGTTTGTCTGTAGCATAGGGTGATAGTATTATTGAGCCCCTTTACAGGTATAGGAGCTCCAGCAGAAGAATAGTTTGTGTAAAGTACAGGATACAGTAGGTAGAAAGATGGTTCATCTGTAGTATATAAAGTGGTATTGTGGAGCTATACCACAGGTACAAGTCTACCACGGGGAAAGAGGCACCTGTAGAAGGAAAATTGTGCTGTTCTACATTAGATAGCTCTACTACAGGTATAGTATCCCAAAAAGAAGGTAAGTTCATCTACATTTTATAACAGTGGTATTGTGGAGCTCTACTACAGGTAAAGGAGCCCCAGTAAAAGTAATGTTTGTGTAAAACATATGGTATAGTCATGTTCATACCTGCTTCAGGCCCAGATTGAAGGATATTTTATCTAAAGTATATCGAGGGGTCAGTGCAACACTAATGTATGTGCCTATAAATATATAGGCACATACAATAGTGTTGCGCTGACCCCTCGATATGATAGTAGTATTGTAGAGCCCTACTACAGGTTTAGGAGCCCCTATTAGAATGGTAGTTTGTTCATAATATATTAATCAGCATTGGAGAGCCCAACTATAGGTATAGGATTCCCAGTGGAGGGATAGTTTATTATATGACAACAGGTATGGCAGCCCTGGTAGATGGACAGTTCATCTACCAGGGATATTTTTTTATCAATTTCATGATAGGCCGTTGAAATGGGCCAATGGCCTATGTCCCATTCATTTACATTTAAAATCAATGATCTTTAAGGGCCATCTGCAAAATTGATGAGCCATTAGGAAAAAGTGGTGGGCCCAAGAATCCTTAATACCTATCCTAGATTAAAAAAAGCCTCAGGTTTGGATAGATTATATATGGGGCCGTCTAAACCAAATAGTTTGTCCTCAAATCATACGGCCCATCCGAAAAAATAATCCCTGATCTACAGTATATTAATGCGGTATTGTGGAGCTCTACTACAGGTAGAGGAACACCTGTAGAAGGACAATAAAATACATAATAGAAACGTGGAACTCTACCACAGGTATAGGAGCCCAAATATAGGGATAGTTCATATAGTGGTATTGTGGAGCTCCACTACAAGTAAATGAGCTCAAGTAGAAGGAACATTTGTGTATAATAAGTGGTATACACATGTTTAGACCTGCTTCAGGTATTTATCCCTGGTAGAAGGATATTTTGTCTTGAGTACATCATATTTGTATAGTAGAGCCGAACTACAGGGTATAGGCATAGGAACCCAAATAGAAGTATTCTTGTCTTAAGTGAATGGTAACAGTATTGTTGAGCCCAATGACAGGAACTGGAATCCCAGTAGAAGGATTGTTTTCTTTAGTATGTGGTAATAATATTGTGGAGCCCTTTTACAGGTAAAGGAGCCCCAGTAGCATGAATCCTGTCTTAAGTATATGGTAACAGTATTGTTGAGCCTAACTACAGGTACTGGAGCCCAAGCAGAAAGAAAGGTTGTGTCAAGTCATTGGACACCTGCTACAGTTATTCGAGCCCTGATAGAAGAAAGGTTTGTCAAATGTATATTGTAATTGTAATGTGCAGCTCTACTTCAGGTAAAGGAGCCCCCAGTAGAGGCATAGTTTTCTATAATATATGGTTACGAAAATTGTTGAGTCCTTATATAGGTAAAGAGCCCCAGTTACAGGATACCTGTCTGCAGTACATGGTTTAAGTATTGTTGAGCTCTACTACAGGCATTGGAGCCCTAGTTAAAGGATAATTTGTGTTTATCTAAATGGTATAGTCATTGGACACTTGCTACAGGTATTTTAGCCCTGATAGAAGGATAGATTGTCTATAGAAAATGGTATTAGTATATTAGAGCTCAACTACAGATATATGAGCCCTAGTAAAAGGATATTTTTTGTATTCTATATGGTATGGTCTTTGGACACTTGCTACAGGTATTTTAGCCCTGATAAATGGATACTTTGTCTATAGTACACGGAATTAGTTTTGTGGAGCTCTACTTTAGGTAAAGGAGTCCCAGAAGTAGAGGAATTGTTGTCTATAGTATATTGTAATAGTATAATAAAGCCTTTTCTTAGGTTAAGGGGAAGCAGAAGAAGGATAGATGACTGAAGCATATTGTAATAGTATTGTGAAGTGAAATTAAAGGTCAAGGATTGGTTGGTTGAAACAGGTTTAATTTCCTCTTTTAAAAGTATTAAAGTCATATTTTGGAATGGCAAAGAGGTAAAGGAGACCTGGAGGTCAGATGATTTATTTATTATGTATGATAATGTAATAGTATTGTGGAGCTTTGTACAATCTTAGGGCTTCAATAGAGGAATTTTTGTCTGTAGGATATGGATATAGTATTGTGGAAGACTACTACAGGGATAGGAGCCCCAGTAGTGGCATGTTATGTCACTATATCTATGGTGTATGGTTATAGTATTGTGGAGCCCTACTACAGGGATAGGAGCCCCAGTAGTGGCATGTTATGTCACTATATCTATGGTATATGGTTATAGAATTGTAGAGCCCTACTACAGGGATAGGAGCCCCAGTAGTGGCATGTTATGTCACTATATCTATGGTATATGGTTATAGTATTGTGGAGCCTTACTACAGGGATAGGAGCCCAAGTAGTGGCATGTTAAATGACTATACCTATGGTATATGGTTATAGTATTGTGGAGCCCTACTACAGGGATAGGAGCCCCAGTAGTGGCATGTTATGTCACTATATCTATGGTGTATGGTTATAGTATTGTGGAGCCCTACTACAGGGATAGGAGCCCCAGTAGTGGCATGTTATGTCACTATATCTATGGTATATGGTTATAGTATTGTGGAGCCTTACTACAGGGATAGGAGCCCCAGTAGTGGCAGGTTATGTCACTATATCTATGGTATATGGTTATAGTATTGTGGAGCCCTACTACAGGGAAAGGAGCCCCAGTAGTGGCATGTTATGTCACTATATCTATGGTATATGGTTATAGTATTGTGGAGCCCTACTACAGGGATAGGAGCCCCAGTAGTGGCATGTTATGTCACTATATCTATGGTATATGGTTGTAGTATTGTGGAGCCCTACTACAGGGATAGGAGCCCCAGTAGTGGCATGTTATGTCACTATATCTATGGTGTATGGTTATAGTATTGTGGAGCCCTACTACAGGGATAGGAGCCCCAGTAGTGGCATGTTATGTTACTATATCTATGGTATATGGTTATAGTATTGTGGAGCCTTACTACAGGGATAGGAGCCCCAGTAGTGGCATGTTATGTCACTATATCTATGGTATATGGTTATAGTATTGTGGAGCCCTACTACAGGGATAGGAGCCCCAGTAGTGGCATGTTATGTCACTATATCTATGGTATATGGTTATAGTATTGTGGAGCCCTACTACAGGGATAGGAGCCCCAGTAGTGGCATGTTATGTCACTATATCTATGGTATATGGTTATAGTATTGTGGAGCCTTACTACAGGGATAGGAGCCCCAGTAGTGGCATGTTATGACACTATACCTATGGTATATGGTTATAGTATTGTGGAGCCCTACTACAGGGGTAGGAGCCCCAGTAGTGGCATGTTATGTCACTATATCTATGGTATATGGTTATAGTATTGTAGAGCCTTACTACAGGGATAGGAGCCCCAGTAGTGGCATGTTATGTCACTATATCTATGGTATATGGTTATAGTATTGTGGAGCCCTACTACAGGGATAGGAGCCCCAGTAGTGGCATGTTATGTCACTATATCTATGGTGTATGGTTATAGTATTGTGGAGCCCTACTACAGGGATAGGAGCCCCAGTAGTGGCATGTTATGTCACTATATCTATGGTGTATGGTTATAGTATTGTGGAGCCCTACTACAGGGAACGGAGCCCCAGTAGTGGCATGTTATGTCACTTTATCTATGGTATATGGTTATAGTATTGTGGAGCCCTACTACAGGGATAGGAGCCCCAGTAGTGGCATGTTATGTCACTATATCTATGGTATATGGTTATAGTATTGTGGAGCCTTACTACAGGGATAGGAGCCCCAGTAGTGGCATGTTATGTCACTATACCTATGTTATATGGTTATAGTATTGTGGAGCCCTACTACAGGGATAGGAGCCCCAGTAGTGGCATGTTATGTCACTTTATCTATGGTGTATGGTTATAGTATTGTGGAGCCCTACTACAGGGATAGGAGCCATAGTAGTGGCATGTTATGTCACTATATCTATGGTATATGGTTATAGTATTGTGGAGCCTTACTACAGGGATAGGAGCCCCAGTAGTGGCAGGTTATGTCACTATACCTATGGTATATGGTTATAGTATTGTGGAGCCCTACTTCAGGGATAGGAGCCCCAGTAGTGGCATGTTATGTCACTAAATCTATGGTATATGGTTATAGTATTGTGGAGCCCTACTACAGGGATAGGAGCCCCAGTAGTGGCATGTTATGTCACTAAATCTATGGTATATGGTTATAGTATTGTGGAGCCTTACTACAGGGATAGGAGCCCCAGTAGTGGCATGTTATGTCACTATACCTATGGTATATGGTTATAGTCTTGTGGAGCCCTACCACAGGGATAGGAGCCCCAGTAGAAGGATAGTTGTCTGTAGTATACAATACTATAACCATCTACTACAGTCAACAATCCTTTCATTGGGGCTCCTATACCTGTACAGGGGATTTTTAACAACAAACAAACATGGCAGACAAAAAGTGATTATACTCCCCACCAGCACATTGTAACAAAAAAAACCCCACTTATAACATAAAGCAGAATAAGAATTTATTTTGTTATTATTATTAAAGGAGCATATAGGGTAAGCTTGAGTTCAGAGAAAGCAATACTGTGGGAGGAATACTCAAGACAATAAGAAATTAGTAAAAATTACAAGTTCAAGGGGAGATAATTCAACAACAAATAATTGTATGGCCATGAAAATTCCACATACCCAATTTTATACCACCAGTTACATCGTGTTTAAATCAGGATTCAGTAACAGTTATACTGTAAGTGAAATGCTCTAGACAAAAATAATCAAGCAAAATTTAGAAATCCAAGGGGACATAATTCAGCAGCAAGTAATCAATGAATCAAAGAAACAGAGGCAGATTAAAAAACAGGATAGAATAACCCTTTTACACCGTTTTGCAAAATAAATACCTTGAAGTCTGGAAAAACATCAACTTCCAAAACCACTATCTTGGCTTTGCAGTTTTTCTTCTTGGAGCCCTGTATTTTTCTCCGGTGAATACTTGGCACTGGATGGTCACTCTGTAAAAATCAAGAGGACCATGATGGTCCTATATTGCTCACCTAAGTATGTGAGATTTAAGTTTTAAACTTATTCTTCAATTTCTCACAGACATATATGGGATCCAACAACATAAGGCTATAACTTTCAATATAAGACTGCTAGATCAATGTGGAACAATGCTACAAATTATGGAAAACATATATCTCAAGTTTTAGAATTTAGACCTTTTTCAAAAAGCTTTCTCCCATCACCTCTTTCTTGTGGCCCTACAACATGGGGATATCTTTTATCGCATGATAATTATTTCAATCATCATGGCATCAACTCTGCCGTGTAACTGGTTGTTTCAGAATCAGAGCATCAAAATACTGAATGTGTCCTAAAAATAGACTGGCTGACATCCCAAAATTATTCCTTTTTCTTGAAAAATCTGCCTTAATTAACCCATCACAAAAATTTTTGAGGTCCGGGTAATGTTTTGTGCATGAAATCATAAAAAGGCTTGTTAAGTTGTGCCTTTATATCTTCCATGATACGTGATTCACTGACAATTTTGCTTGATAGGGAACTGTGCGATTTCCTTTACTTTCTCAATTACTTTTATGACTCAATGCCTTTAAAGGGATGTCACAAATTGTCGGTTAAAAAGCTCTTTTGAGCTTATGTTATTTGTTAATTGTCTTGCCGACTTTAAATAAAGTTTACTTACTTACTTACAACTGAGGTCTATATCCTTCAGGGGAATTTTTTTAATGAAAAGGGGGGGGGGGGAGTATATGTTTTAAGACAGGAATTTGGTAAAAAAAAAAATAATAATAATAAAATTAATAATAAAAAAGGGATGAATACCTTAGGTTTTCTCCTAAAACAGCTGAGCAAAAAAAGGTGCAGGTAAAATGGACTGAGTAAGAAGTGATGTATTTCAGTTCAGTGGGATATATTGCAAGCCCAGTACCTGTAATTGTGCCTGTTGTTCAGCCTGCCTTTTCTTATGGCGTGAGAGGTGTTTGTCCCTACCAAACATACAACTTCTTTCCATTCTTGAAATGATTTGGAAGGGAAGTCCTGTATTGGAAACAACTCCAACTCTTTCAAACCAGATCTTACTGGTGGGTGCTGGTTCTAAAAAAAATTAATAATAATAAGATGACTTCTATATAACAAGTATGACATAACATCTCTATTCCAATAAAATCACTGAAGGAACTATAAATTTGGAATGCATTAATCAAATGAAAATTGGGAGGTACCAACAATTCTTTTCCTTATGCAGAGAAACAGTTTGAGTTGGTCAAGTTGTATTCCCCAAATGTGGGAATGCTGGTGTTTGACAGTGCAAACATTTGACAACTGAAACAGCAGAATATTTGTCATAAGGTGGTTTCCATAAAAACTTAACATTTTGTGTTTTATTAATCGTTGTCATGCCAAATAAAAGCCATGGCAAAATTGCATTTAAATCAAAGAAGCACTGGATGCAATTATTCTGAGTGAGTATTTAAATTGAAAGTACAATAGAAGTTTTCCATCGAAGCCAGGGGTAATGACTTACTTAAAAATCTCATATCTAATGCATTTTAAGTCTCAAGTTCAAAGGATATGTAGGGGTGTCGGAATTAGGAGGGTGTCGGAATTAGGACATTTTACTCTAGAACTTCTTTTAATAAAAAAATAATTTAATGTGAATGAATATTGCGTCTTCACTGTGAAAATGTTCAGTTCAGGCCTCCTAGCAGGCCTAAACGAAAATAAAGGTTTTTATAAAGGCTTCAAGGTTTGAAAATAAAGGCCTTTTAGTGTAAAATATGAAAAAAATAAAGAGTAAATAAAGGCTATTTTTGTCGAGGTTCTTATTTCTTTATTGAACCCATAGTCACACCAAAGTCATTTTTTTATGTTATATACTGCATTCTGAAAAACTCAAGATGGAAGAAACAAAGAAGAAACAAAAGCAGCATTTTTTAACTACACATAAAAGAATGGAAAATGCAGAACAAAAGCCATTACTTCTTTTCAGCTAGCACAGCAACCAATAAGAGCAAATATAAAGGTTTTGAGTGAGAATTACAGGCTATTTTGGCGTTTTAAAGGTTTTCTGGGGAAATGTAAAGGTTTTAAAGGTTTGCTCTGAAATTAAAGGTTTTTAAAGGTTTCAAAGGTTTCACTAGGAGGCCTGTCAGTTGGCGAGAACTGGTACTTGGCGAGATTTGGTCTCTAACCAGTACAGGCTACAGAAAGGGGTCGTTTGACGAAGCAAAATCCATCTTAACCCTTTCCTGTTTTACAAAGTTTTGGACCTGTCCAAATTCAAAGGTTTTGCAGACGAAAATTAAAAGTGGATTTAATTTGAAAAATAACCATTCAGTAGGGTAGAAAATAGTGTGGAAAAAGAAGAAATTGCTTGTCAGAAGCAATTTCTCCTTTTTTCACAATGTTTTCTCAATCATAAAATCACAGGCACATAAAAAGCAGGGATTAAACAGCAAAGGGTTAATCCGCCACTAGTACTTTGATCACATCTAGAGCTGCAACTGCGTGCGCTACCCACACGTTTTGGTAAACTCACTATTCAAATAAATTTTCACTAACTCTACAGAATAAATTGGTCGAAGACTCTTAAACTGAAATCTGATGTCATCAATTCAAATGGTCGTCTGCAAATTATAAATCATAACGTTCTTACCGGCGCCTGTGCCATATATAGACTCTTTTTTATCTACCACGTATGTAATGGACGTCTGGATCTGAAAGGCCTTTCTCACTTCGTCTACCTCTCTATTAGTCCTGACAAAGCCGCGATATGTTGAAACACCCTCCCACAAGTTTGACCAAGCGGGAGCAGCCATCTTTTCGTTTCAGACGAGATCCGAAAGTATCCGAACAAAAGTCATGAATTATTCATATACCATTAAGTCTCATGAATTATTCATATCCCTCAAGCAGGGCTCCTTTTCCTCGTACCGTCCATAACCCGGTCCATAGGATACTTAGCTCAGGTTTAGTTTTTCGTTGAAAATGGAACTTTACGCGGCATTTAAAAAGATACCCTCCAAAAACTTTGATCCACTGTCAGTATGCCAATGGAATTATGTCATACGTACGTCTCGGCTTGAGCACCTAACAATGGTTTCCTGGTATTTCTCTCACCAGTACAACCACCAAATTAATATTACTTCCAAACTTCTCTTTAGATATACAATACTTTCTGTGCTTGACTTAACTAACCTAGACGGGACGGTGAACAACTAAATAAACACACACAAAGCCATACCTTGCATGTTCACCAGATGAGTATCTGAAGAACATTAACATGAACAACTCTTTCTACTAATATAATATTTAAGTTAGGGTTTGGTATTGTGACATTATTGAAGTCTTTCTTTAACATTCAAAATCTTGCAAATAATAAATATCTCAACGCAAGTCTAGACTTAACACTATAGTCTTATTCATCAAATTGCTTTACGAAAATTTTATATTTTCAAAAACGCCTTTCACATCACTACACCAATGTCAAATGATAATGAAGAAATGGTAATTAACTAAACATGAAAACAACATGTAATTACATTATATACAAGCAATACAGCACTTTAAGGGCAGGTGGGTTGGGAATTTTAATTTTCAAACAAGACTTCCTATCGCGTCAATAACTATTCGAACTGTGCGGGTTTAGACAAACAATTGGGCTTTGCCCAATCAAGAACCAATCAAATAACGAAAACTAACTTGCTATTGTAAGTTGCTAAGTTACTTATAATCCAATGAAATAAAAACATGTATCATTAAAGGTATTAATCCACTGCAGTAAATTAATTAAATATTTTTGCTGCGTTTAAAAATCTTCCCATTCTTTCCTAGCCTCCAGCTACTATCTCACATAGGTCTACGATTATCACCCCATTGGTGAGAGACAAATAGTCGGAAATGATGAGTGCCGCCGTCGGGGATCGAACCCGGGACCTCTAGATTGACAGTCCGACGCGCTACCAACTGAAGAGGTACGAATTGTTTTATTTCAATAACTCAAGATAGAGAGGCAAGTTTTACAAAAAAGATTTAAAGCTGCTCTTTCACAGTTTTTCATTGAAAAAAATGAAAACTTGTTCTTAGATTTGGAAATGTGTGTACTTTTAGATGATTAAGAATGGCCCAAGGGTAATGGCACTAAAAACAACATATTTCAATAATTTTGCAACTAATTTTTTCGAAGTGGCAGGATCAGTAAGGAATCCAGTCTATTAATTTCGAGTCTATAAATTTCAAAATTGCTCTTCCGTGAATAATCTTTCATTTTTGCAAGTATTAATATGAACTTTACAGCTGTCAATTACTTTTACCTTAATATTTGATTGGATAAGACAAACAAGTGGAATGCACATGCATAAATAGTTTGCTCAAAATTAAAGAATTAATTTTAAGGCGTTAGTAGTTGCTTTGTTTTTCAAGCATGAATTTTGCTAAATTCAGGAATATCGGCCTTTATTTCATTGCATTGCCAGATTGAATCTTATTTCTTTAAGGGCTTCAACATGACGAGATCGTTATTTCCGATTGATTTAACGAAAATTTTCAAAAATCACATTTTCCTAATCTGTGAAAGAGCAGCTTTAAATCGGAAATTAAAAAAAAAAAACAAAAAAAAAACCCAAACAACCTTTTCTTAGCAATAGGGTTATCAACTTATGGAACAATCAATCCAATGAAACCGTAACAGTTCCATCCGTAAACTCCTTCAAAAATAGGTTTAACAAGATGTGGCACTCGAGAAACAAATTTGACGCCGAATGTTATAAGTAGTCTATAACATAGTATGTAACTAACAGAATGTATAACAATAAAATGAGTAACTAGTTAAATAGTTAATGTACTATATGACCAATTGATTAACTCACTAAAATAATTAATTTAACTAAACTAGACAGAGTATACACTTCATAAAAAATGAGAGACAAAGTATTGGCGACATGTAAATAGTTAAAGTATTTTTTACCAAATACAATACGTAAATGGAGAAACAATTTTATTTTTAAACCATGATGAATAATTTTATATAATGATCAAAATGAAAGCCACGCTTTGTAACATTAGGCAAATAAGTTAAGGTCACAACAAAACACTAAGTGCGTAATACATGAAATAAGCTAGTGTAAATAAAAATCAGTTCCGCTAAACTGAAATATGAGTTATCAATGTGTCACACTGATGATGCTAGACAATGGACATACGGAATGAGGAACTGGAACACAAAGTCTGGGAAAACTTCAAGAAAAGGGCCAAAGAAGCTCAATGAGCTTATGCACAGCAAAGAGGCCTCGTACACTCTATGAACTCTATGAAGATAAGATGATTTGAATATCCATTTCAAGATTGATCTTACTCCCTTTCTCTTTTGCAAGACGAAAAGGGTCGGTAAGCTATGTCTTATAATGAGTAAAGAACAAAATTAATCTTTTCATCATTGGATAGGCTACGAAATAAAATGGAGCTTTTTTTGTTGAAAAAAGACAAAAACGGTACCTTCCAAATGGGTTGAATTTGTGACAAGGGGACAAACGTCGATTGATGACGTCTCAATTTATATTACGACGTCTCGAAATAAACACACTCGAATATAATTTTCTCTTGAAAACGAATTTTCCCAAATAAACTTAACAGCTTTAGACCTAGATAGAGATCATTACTATACTTTTTTTTATCAAACTTTATCATTTAGTTTTCATCTTTCCGAAGGAATCAAATAAAGTTCAACTCATTCTTCTCATCATTCCCCTATAAATCTTCTAAAAAAATATTCGACAAAATTTTAACCACCATTTTCATTAAGCGACCGGATTTTTATCCCATTCTTTTAATCAAAATAATCAATTTCTTAAGGTTGTGTAGCCGTAATAGTTCCGCACCATTTCGGAACTCATGATCTTTCACAATGTTGACCGAGGTTTTCTAATGAAAATCATGAGGAAACCTCGGTTAACATTGTTAAAGTTCAATACTTCCGAAACGTTGCACAACTATTACGGTTCCACTACCGGCTTAAAAAGTAAATATCATTGATCCTAAACGTATTGTAAATGAATCCTGTGTTATTGAAACTCGTTCGAATCGTCTCAATGAGTCTACTCTATTGGTTTAAACCTATATATTTTACATCGATTGGGAAACATTTTCTTACAACTTAGTTGCATCTCTCCCGAGTCTGCTTCCTGGAAAATCCACCAGTACTGGCGCCGAATGTGTGGGCCAATGAAAGAACCAAGATCGATAGCCGCTCCCGGGAATCGAACTCAGTGACCTTTTGGCAAAGAGGCTGACGCTTTACCTCTAGACCACATACAGCCTACTGTCTATTTTATTGAGTTTAAACAAAAAAGGGTTCTTGAGAAGTTTGCATAACGTGCGTATTGAATCAAAAAGTTTTATGCTTCTTATTTGTAAAGAAAACGAGTACTAAGCGACATTTCTCTTTAACGAACGTTTTTTCGTTGTCCACTACGTTGTCGCCTTATACAGGATGTATATACTGTATTTTGAAAAAAATGTTTATCAATTCATTAGAACCTTAAGGGTAACTCTTAGCCAATCTCTTCAGGTAAGAGGTTGGCCGGTGACCAAATTGTGACCTGGGTCCCGTTTAACTTAACCTCTTACGAAAAAGAAAAAAATCGCAAGTCAAAATTATAAATAGTATCTGGTGTTTTAATTCATTGTTGGGTTCTGCCTTGCAATGATGCATGGCAGAACTCCCTATCTAGTAACTGCTGTAGAAGCAACTTTAAATTTTTGACTTAAGCAAAAAATAACCGTAAGATGTTTGGTAAAACGTGCCTCTGGCCTTTTTTTATTAGATAAAACAAATGATATAAGGATTGCAGATCTTTATTTCTATATTTGTAATATAGCGAAACGTTTATTTTTTCTTAAAACCTCAGGTAAGTCCACTTCAATCATAGCACCTTCATAGTGAAGTGGTAGCGCGTCGTTTCATCATACAAAAGGTCCCTGGTTCGATTCCCGACGGCGGCATCATCCTGTCCGACTATTTATCTTTCACCAATGTGTGAATAATCGTAGACCTATGTGGGATAGCAGCTAGAGGATAAGAAAAGATGTAACGGAAGTACTGGTGTGAGAAATACGCCATTGTTAGGTGCATCAGCCGCCGCGATATAACTGAAAGAATATTAAAAGCGGCGTAAAACCCCAATTCAAACAAAAAGGAATGACTTTTGCCGCACTCAGTCACAGTGTTCAGATATAGCTATGCATGTATACTCAAAGAAAAAAGTATTGCAACATCCTATTTTTACCGAAGTAGTCCTGAACAATAGTGAACTGTGGTAACTTGACGCAATTTATTCACAAAAACATTTTTAGTGGGTCTCATAATCGGTAATAAAACTTAAAAACAAGACTTTTTTGAATTCTGCAATTTCATGTATTTTATGGCTAATATAAACGAACGCGTTTAATCAATTATACGTACATGATTATCTATGGCTGCATCGAATGTGCTAGATGGGATTTCAACCTGAGAATTGTCTCTAATCCAAGAGTGATCCACACACTTACTGTACAGCCAATATCATGTACATGCAAAAACCTACGTAAATTACGGCACCCACTTTTCTCCTAATACCTTGTTCAGATGTACATGTATGATGTGAACATGGTCTTTACTATTGCAACATTTTTAACAACTGAGCAAGAACTTAAATAGGAGGTATAAGTTCGCATAGTTGGTGACAAACAATGCCCAATAAATATTTGTAGGGGCTCATATTCTGCATTTATTGAATACAATACAATACAATACAATACAATACAATCCTTTTATTTCATAATATAGGCCTCCGGCCCATGATATTTTACAATATATTTTTTTACAAAAGCATTTTTTATCCCCTTGACTTCTGTTTATATCTAGAAACCAAGCAACTACAGTAATATGTAGCCGCAAAATTTTAAAATGAGGCGTTTGAAATATCCTTAATTTAGATGAAGCTTTCAAATATATAAGGTCATACTCTATACAATATGTCTTATGTTGTCTTTTTTCTAAAACCTCGCAATCACTACTTAAACTAGGCTGTAGATGTGAGGTTTCAGAAGTAAGACGTTAATTTATTTATCTTTTCTTTTATTCTTATATCACAGTAAGTATTTTTGTTCGAATGTAGCTTTGATATATCGCGATTTCGATACTAAAAGTAATTATTCAATAAGTGAAGAGGGTGCTTACCCGCCCGCAAACGACATGTTTACTGTTGTAAATGAATATTATCTAAGTATATACTTTCGTATTTACAATGTACATACATTTAGACGTTGCAATACTTTTTTCTTTGTGTATAGTACAAGTCTTTAGTGAAAACTTTGAAATTTATTTTCTAAGAACCTAAAGGATGGATTTCAACCAAATTTTATAGATATGATTCTTGGATGACCTTTTATGAATAATCGACTGTGGAAGTCTGTTCTAATTGATTAAAACTTAGAATTTTTGCAACATGGATAAAGGAAAGTTCTACTCTGCGTTCATGATGACAAAACGGCGCCAAGTGTCCGTCGTTTTTACCATGACTGTGAAAACTTATTAAAATTTGTTAAAAGTTTAAGTTATGCCACATGGGGAAAAAAACGACAAAACTGTGCAGACTGTTTGACGTTTTTACCCGTTTTGCGCGTGCAAATCGGGGTATAAAACGCAAACAGTCTGCACCATTTTGTCATTCTGAACGCAGGGCTGGGGAATATGAGTCAGTTCCCTTGGGAAGTAAATTTCTGTACCGAAGTGAACTTATCAATCACAGCAGACTGGAAATATATTAAGGGAATGAAAAAGTTCATTTTTATGTAATTCATTGAGAGATGACACTAAATTCCTTATCACTCTGTATGAATTTGCGAAGCCGTAAATTTATAGAAGTGAGATTAAGTTTGTAGTTTCATACCACAATGAATTAAAACTACGTTCCTTATATCATTTAAGTTAATAATGATGAACCAAAAATGCAAACGTTTCTTCCGATGATGAGTCGAATTCTTTTTGGGCCTGTACTTGTCAGCAAGCTCACTGTGTATAGTCCGTTTGACTTCTATATGGACCAACCTTTTCATCAATAACATAAAATTGCGTTTGAATAAAGGATTTGTATGTAGTAAAATCTTAATTTCAGCTTAGTACCATTCCAAAAAATATTTTTTGAAAATACATTAATTTCAAAATAATGATTTTGTCTATCTAGTTAATGTTAATATTTTCGCATTATCCGTTCTTAAACACGAGGGGTGATGGAGGCTGTTCAATAGTAAGAAAATGTCAACATAAATAGTAAAAACACGTGGTTTTATACTAAACTTTTGACAGATGAAATGTCCACTATTCCTTATTTGGACATGCCTATTAGCATATCGACGGTCATGTCATCTTAAACTTAAATAGCACGTGATTTTTACCGTTAGTACTCGCCTTTTCATCAAGTTTTTCTCGTGAAATTCCCAACTACTTCGTTTAATAATGATTTTTGATTGGTCTTAACATGTAAATATATGGTTCATCTCAGAATGAATAAAATCAATAATCAATTATCTGGTCAAACGGTTTCTGAAGAAAGAAAGAATATACACAGATTTGGTATCCAACGGTAGCAAAAATCTTAGACAAACTTAATTATTTTGAAAAACTCGATTTTATAGTAATACAATTCACTTAAAATCTTACTCTTTTGACTCGGCCCCTATGCAAATCAGTACTATTTTTGGTTATACAATTCGCTGTTCCGTTTAATACAGTAACAAGTAGGTATGAAATGCTGAAAGTTAACATGTAGACGGACGGACAAAATCATTATTTTACATACAAAAATTCTGAAAAAACAAAATTCGTCATGGTATTGGCTGGAAAAAATGATATGAAAAGAAAAATATGCGTTTCATTAACTAATTTCTGAGATTTTCGGCGAAATGTTGGTCCATATAGAAGTCAAACGGACTATAATAGCCGTGTACGTAAAACTGTTTTCATAGAGGAATAAAACCTCTTTTAAGGCAACTAGGGTGCACAATTTTGATTTACACAGCTAAAATTCAACGAATTAAACGCGTGATTTTTGTGAGCAAGTTTTCCTTCAATGATTCTCTTTCAACCCTTTTAAGAGCCGCGGCAATAGCGCAGTTGGTAGCGCGCCGGACTTCTAATCCAGGGGTCTATATTCGCACGGGTTCGATCCCCGGCCGCGGGACTTATCCTTTCCGACATTTGTCTTCCACCAGTGGGTAGATAATAGTAAACCTATGTGGAATAGCAACTGGAGGCTAGGAAAGGGATGTGGTGGTAGTACTGGTGTGAGAGTTACCCGGAATCCATCGTTAGGTGCTTCAGTCGTCGCGATATAACTGAGAGATTGTTGAAAGCGACGTAAAACCCCAATTCAAATCAAATCAAATCAACCCTTTTAAGTAGATTCAGGCCTGTTGAGAGATCATGCGACGTTTGCAAGCGCCTCTAGTTCAGTCATATGTGTTTTCCTTGGCTGTGAAAAGGAATATTCGGTACAATGATAGAGACTTTCAGGAACTTCGTTCATTTGATTTTATATTTGAATATCTCTTTTCAAATCTAGGGATGTTAAAGCAAGTGGAGCGATACAGACCCTCTTTGGCCTCTTGTTTTCAACCAGGCTTGGTCATTTTTTGAGCCAGAGTATTTACATCATGCAAAAACAAGGTTTTCACAGAGACTTGAACAGACGAACAACTTTTGCCCAATCACAATTTAATGTTTGAGCTAAAATTATAGCAACTAGAGAGAAAACAACAACAACAACAAAAAAACAAAAAAAAAAAAAAAAAAAAAAAAACAAAAAAAAACAACAACAACATAGGGGTCAGAAGTTTACCCCCCACCACCACCATATAGACCAATAATACTATTGGTCTTTATGGTGGTAGAAGGGGGGGGGGATTTCAGACCCTTATGAAGGGAGTTTCTAAAGAGATGAAAAGAGTATTTGTTGTTTTCATAGAGGTATGATACTAAAAAATCTTGGCATACTGTATGAAAACGCGCGTCGGATTCATACATACATGTAAGTGCGATTAGGTTTTTAGTTTCAGAACTCCGTGAAATCAATAAATACACTCTTCATGTCTTATAGTTTAATATCACGAAACAATTATGGTGAGATTAATGAATATAGGGACATATTTACTTTTGGGTCTACTTTGCGTGAAGCTAACATAAAAGCTGCTTACTCAAATTTACCTTCATTGAGCAATGATACCAATTTTCTTAACCAATCACAATACAAGAATTTTGATGAACTTATATTAAATAATTATGATTTGTTTTAAGACCTACCTTTTGACCAAGCATGACCTACTGTAAAACATGACTTAGATATCATCAATTTTAAGTTTCCGGACAATTCAAAATTGCTTGCACCTAATTTAGGTCCAAGGTCCTATCCTTGCCGGCAGCACTATTTGTTTCCCACTAATAGGTGAATAATCGTAGACCTTTGTGTGATGGCAACTGGGGGCTAGGAAAGTATGTAGTGGTAGTGCTGGTGTTAGAAGTACAAGGGATCAATTGTTAGGTGCCCAAGCTGTCACAAATAGCTAAAAGATTGTTTAAAGTGGCATAGAACCGAATGTATAGTATTCCGAGAATGAATAAGGTTTCCAAGATGGGCAATGTGACCTACCTTTTACTTGATTTGAGTTTTTTTTTTTTTTTTTTTGACACGTCAAGATATCATCACTATAAACATTTTCTGACCAATTTTGACAATGATTTGGTCAAAACTGTGGCATCTGAGGCATAAACACGATTGTCCTGATATTTTAATTAGAGACCAGATATGATCCATTTTTTTTAAAATAACCTCAATATCATTGAGATAAACATTCTAAATGATAGAGCCCAAATGGTGACCATTAGAGAAAAAAATGTAAGGTTTTACCCGGTGACCTATTCTACAGCGTAATCGATTTTTGATCTTGAGTAATGACCAAGAAATTATTGAGACAACTAGTCTAACAAATTTTGACAATGATTGAGCAACATTTGAGACTATCAAAGTAGAAATGAGTAAAATGAATAATAATAATCTAAGATTTGACCTAGAGGCCAACTTTTTAACCGGACATGATCTAATTTTGATCTTATCAATTAGATAAAAATTCTGACTAATTTTGAACAATATTCATTTTTTTCTTAGCTTTGTACATGTAATCTTTTCCACCTGACATTACCTATTTATTGACAAGACATAGATAATAGGGACATACTAGTAAGCTATAAGCATTCTGACCAGTTTTGATGAAGATTTTGCTTCAATTGCGCCCGCTAGAGATCGGAGATTTGGACTGGTGAGTTACCCTTTTTACCCCACATTACCTTTTTTGAACATGACATATAATTTTCCAGGATAAACTTTCAGACGGATTTCGACTATGACTGAGAAAAATATGTGAATTCTGCCAAGTAGTTTTGAAGTAGTAGTTACGACAAATGGCTCGGTGCCCGTCGTCAGAGCATGCGTCAACCCCTTTTCTTTTTCTTTTAACTTTTTCTTTTCTGCAATTATTGGGCAGAATCAGAATTCAATTTAATTTCACGGGAATGATCCTTGGGACCTGATCGTTCGGACAAAGGTGCTTTGATGTATCGCGTCACTAAAAAATGGTCCAATATGACATAAAAGAAATCTTCTTATCTGAAACTTCTGATTAGAATTCTCTCAAAGTTCACAGGAATGATCCTTCGGGCAAGCCCTTTCAGATTTTTTCGTAAAATTCATGATCAGGTTGGTAACACGGGCTCTACGTGCTATTGCGTCACCCAAAAATTGTCCAAATTGATAAAATCTGGAAAAAAAAAACTCTCGTCTGAAACTACTGATCAAAATTCACCCAAACTTCACAGGTATGGTACCCCGGACATCCTCTTTCAGATTTCTCTGTTAATTTCTAAATGGCTCTACAAGCTTTTGCGTCACCGAAAAAAGGTCCCACATACGATCGAATATAAAAAAAATCTTCTCTGTAACTACTGATCAAAATATGAACAAACTGCACTGGAATGACGCTTCCAACATGCTCTTTCTAATTCTTTGTTTATTAGGTTGATAACAAGGGCTGTACAGACTATCACGTCACCGAAAAATGTTCCAATATAATGAAATATTAAAAATAATCTTCTTCTCTGAAACAACTTCAAAATTCAATTCCATTCAATTCAATTACCACAGGAATAATGATTAGGACGTGATTTTTCGGATATCTTTAAAAAAGAAAAAAAAAAGATAGACCTAGTAATATGGACTGATTATTGAGTCTCAAAAATGTCCCATATGATGAAATATATGAAATCTTCTTCTCTTTATCTACTGGTCAGCCGAACTGCACAAGATCCTTATGACATATGCTCTATAAGCATTTTGATTTTGGATGATTTGATGGTGCGTGATGGAAAAGGGGGCCTTTGTGATGCAACATTTCTTATTATCACAACTTGTACATTTATTGACAGATTTTTATGAAATAAAATGTTGAATCTATACGACTATGGGGACATTAAATCTGCTTAAAAATGTTATTCAATGTCATGAAAAAGGAGACCTTCTTGTAGAGATGATGCTTATCTCCTTACAAATAGATTATTTATTAGGTAATCGCCATCGGAGCGATACTTGGTCTCTTGTTTATGCTTATGGATGGACGGTCGGACGGACAGACAGACACCGGACATTGATTGATCGCAATAACTCACATTGAATTTTGACCCGCCTTACAGCTAAAAAACAAACAAAAAAAAAAACAAAAAAAAAAACCCAAAAAACAAAAAAAAACCGAATTAAAAAAGGCAGCACGGCTTTCCAAGTCCAATAAGACTGTTAGTATACGAACATCTCAATACCCTTTGCATGTTAAGTTCATTCGTAGAGTGTCAACTGCACGATTCGGTTTAGCATACTCGGAAACCAGTCGCGAAGTATTGTGCAGCTCTCAATTCATTACTTGTATTAATGATAAGACCTACGTCGCTGGAGTGAAATAACCCCGTTGAATGTTTTTGATATAACACGACTGTTGTAACAATAGTGGAATAACTATGCAAATGAGCTAAGAACAAAGAACAACTTTATATTTTTTGTTAGGAAAATGACGTCATAATGGATCTGCTGACGTCATTTCGCAAACGGCGTTATAATGTTTCGAGTAATAACATGAATCGATACATATCGCAATTTTCTTGTTTTATCACCAAATTCGGGTCATATTATGAATAGAATATCAAATCTGTGCTCATCAAATACCGAATTTATCAAACTCGTCATCTATAAACAGATAAAAACTCGGCGTAGCCTCGTTTTTATCTGTTTATAGATGACTCGTTTATTAAATTCGATATTCAACGACCACTCTTTCAATATCCTCTATAAGGAAATTATACGATGACGTCGCCAATGACGTTTTCCTTGAGCAAAGAATGCTTCGATAGGGAAATGTCAATTTATTCTGATAAAATTACGTTAAAACTTGTTTTAAGGGAACACATAGGGAACCACCAAAAACCGGTCGCTAATTGGAATTGTCGCTTATTACAATATTTCATGATAAATGTGACCGGTCATTTTGCTAGCATTTATAGATTGTCGGATAAATCGTACTTGATACTATGACGTTCGAAACAATCAGAATCGTCTCATTGAGAAGATTCTTATAGGCTACAACATCGTAAGATTCATTAATAACCCATTCTTTGTTAAGGTTGTCCACTTTTTTTTTTAAAGATTTTGCTTACGGCGATTGAGCTTTTTATGATGGTCGCTAAATAGACGCGGTCGCTCGTGTAATATCGACTTGAAACTGGATATCACCATTCAAAATGCCCGGTTAATTTATCAGTTCTTTCATCGAGTATATGAGGAAGTTGTGACCAGAGGTGCGTCCTTAATAAGATTTTAGGGTCGATAGAGTGAACTATTAATTTTCGATGTCATGAGTGAAAGCATTTGGCATCGTCAACTTGACTCCTTTTTTCAACCAGTGCTGAGCAATTTTCGTTAAAAAATGAGAAGAATAAAAACAGACAAAACAGTGTCTCAAAAGTCAAGTTAATTCAACAAGCGATATTAAAATTAAGAATCTTTCAATGACCCTCATGAACTTAGTACATCAGTTGCTGTTTCGAAATTTAGTCGGCTGATATCTCTCTGTCTGTCACTCCGAGCACGAGAAGTTGACCAATTCCGTAAACTGCAACAGACCTCGGATGTATTTAAGGCAGATGGGTTTGTTACAAAATTATGCATTTTGTTACGCGGAAACAGTGTAAGAAAAACTAGCGCGGAAACAACTGGTGCTATCTTTAGATTTACATTTTTACAGAAAATAACGACTGAAAAAGCTTATTTTTTTAAAAAATGACGAATCGTTCTAAAAAATTTAGATTTTTCGCCGGTTATTGAAGAATCTAAAGATACGATGGTTTCACATCAGTGACTTAAACGAGTAGCGTTGGCGACGTCAACTGAATGTTTACACTCAAAGTTTCGAGGGCTAACGTCATTTTAACTAACGCCATCGAGTTTTTCCAAGGTTTTCCCGTATTTCTTTTAAAATAGTCCGTCTATGTACATCCGAGGTTGATCGTGAGATTAGCCGAGTGGTATTCCGAATACATCCGAGGTTGATCGTGAGATTGGCCGAGTGGTGTTCCGAATGCATTAACAAAACGAGTAAGCTATCGCGCAGACTTTCGATCATCCTACAAAGAAGATCTTGATATCTTCCACTGGTCGAATGTATCTTGGAGGGATTTTCGCTGTTTTGTTGTTGTTGTTGTTGTTTTGTATCTTTTAAAGTGTTGCCGCATCCTCTTGTACAGTTAAGAACATCGTGGAATTGACAAGGTGAATGATTTTGGAATTATATCTGAATGAAAATGAATTAGTGCGCGGAGCGAGTTTTGAGTGATATTAAAGGGAGGTAATCCAATATTCCTAATTTTGTTCATCCTGAACAAAATTTAGGGATATTAATTACCTCCCTTTAACAAAATAAACATACTCCTCTATTTGTACGTCTTTGTACACCAATCAGACACTTGAAAGTCCACACCAGCTAATAAAATCGTAAAAAAATTAGATCGATTTGAATTCATTGCTGAAAGTCTCGAACGGTTTTTAAATGTTTTCTTATGATTTCTGAGAGCTTTTGATCGAATTTGAGTGAGTGTTTGGAATGAATGAATGGAGCGCTGAGTGAACTATTAAAAATGATTTTGATCGGAAAGAATGTCAGTTTCACGATGTTTTTAACTGTATTTAGTCGTTTATTGCAAGGCTAGTGGTAGGATATTTAGGAGGTTTGTACGAAACACAGAAATCCGTATTGCAATAACAAACTATGTAAAACGAATGCGCATAACATCCCTCATCTTGACGAGCCATTGTACATCCCAAGATTCTCCGGTTTCCTGAAAAAGAAAGGAAATACAAAATGTACCGAGTTAAAGAGAGTCTTAAATGAATGTCGGAAACTAACAAGAACTTCCGGCCTACGGTTGCCTACGTTCAGCTGTCCATTGCTGGATAGTTAATGAAAAATCTAAGTCGTAAAAGAGGCATTGTTTGCAAAAAATGCACCAATGTAGAGTTACCCCCCTTGATAGTATAGGTTGCTCGTTTGATTGTGTTCATGTGTGCCAAGTTTCAAATGAATGCCTTCAGTCGAACCAGAGATTTCACAAAATGTCAAAGTTTTCACACGACGATACCAATACTATACAGATAACAACATCGTGAAATTGACACTCATCGACTTTTTGAAAAACCTAGAAAATGTTGGATAGGATTCGGGTCAGAAATAAGGTGGCCCCTAATCACACTGTACGTTTGAATAAGCAAATTCATACAAATGGATGATTTCGTTATTTTCTAGTTCCATAACTTAATGAAATCAAAAACTAGGAAAAAGATTTTAGAAACATTTTGTATACTAATGATCTTAATCAGAACGAATTTCACCTATTTTGATTTTATTTCAAAGATTCCATAAGATTAAAAACAAGAGGAGAAGAATGACCTTAAAGCGCCCACCTGAATTTCATAGGTCCAGTGGATCTCACCAAAAAAATTCTGGCAAAGTTTCATTCACATTTGCCTAGTTGTTGAGAAGATGTTATTCTACATAATCGCGTAGCATTGGTGCAGCACCGAAAACTGCCCCTGCCCCTGATATGCCAATTATTTTTTATTTTTTGTTTATTTATTTATCTATTTTTTTTGGGGGGGGGGGGGGTTGGTCAATCAAAGTTTCACAAACAAGTTTTGAGAAGGGTCCTAAAAAGAAACATTTGTCAAGTTTCGGCAGAGCCTCGACAATGACCAATTCTCCCAACCTCGTTATATGTATTTTTTTCCATACAAAATACTAATTATATATGTCTCACACATTTGCAGGATCACAATCTAAATGACGTCATCACGAGGCATGTTTTCGCGGTATTAATCGGGGCGTTCCGAAATGTTTTTGATGTCAAAAAATGTTGATAATGTGAGAAAAAGAATTTGTTAATCTATCTTGTTTGGGAGAAACTGATCTTAAGCTTGTCTAGAATAGAAAAGCATCTAAGCTCGCCAGTGGGGTTACCGGTTCGAATTTTCGTCTATGTTCACGACGAGGCACATTAAGGAAACTTTAGAAGTAACACCGGAGTCACAGGTGGTAGTATCAAAGAAATTGTTAAAAAAATTAAATAATGACTATATTTAGCATATGTGACCCGTCACGCGAAAAGGGACCATTTGGGAACTTCATAAAATAAATATTTGAAAAAGAGATTGGTTCTAGAACAGGCCAACCAGTGGTCGCATTTCAAAAATTCTTTAACAGAAAGGTAGATTGATTATTTAAGATTCAGAAAATTATAGAATTACGAAAAGTTTCGGCCCTAGTCAGTCTGCGCAATCCGCGCAGACTGACTAGGTCGACACTTTACGCTCTACCCAGATGGTCCCTTTACGCGTGACGGGTCACATATATATAATTTTTTGTAAGAATTGTATTGATACCGCCACCTATGCCCGGAGCGGTCGTATAAATCACTGTTTGTCAGATGAAATGTTAGAATTTTCTTTGAAGTATATTAAATCATTCTCTTAATGTTTCCACAAATGACACAGAAAAAGCAATATCCTTCGAAATGAGAGGGATTCCTAGGCCCAGCTATTCGGCAGCTTGAAGCAGTATTCAACGGTGAATTTATCATTATGATAATTCAAACGGTATTAAGGCAATATTATCTAGTGATAAACCAACGAAAAATTCCAACCATTCATCGCAGAGCGTAATGGAAACTAGCTTACCTGAACTGGTATATTCCTTTTCATAAAAGCAGGATCCAGGACACTCCACTAGCGTGTAGGAAAGGTTCTCGCCCGAATAGCATTGTATGGTGACTGCACCTGTAATATTCTTTCCTATTATATATATAAATACGCACTTAGTGTATTGTATGAAAAAATATATCTAACGAGGTTGGGAGAATTGAAAATTGTCGAGACTCTGTCGAGACAATTATCAATTCTCATAACCGAGTTAGATATCTTTTTCATCCAATAAACTAAGTACGTATTATATTTATCTAATAACCTATATTTGTCTCGTTTTCATCAGTGTTTGTAACTGAAATGCAAGTTTCTAAAAAATAACTGCATTATATCATTGTTCTAAAAATAACTATATGATATCATAAAAAATGTCATACGGGATATTATCACACTGATATTTGTATAGTAATAAGATAACACCGAAATAACCTGATCGGTCGCTTAGTACAGTGAGGAACGTAGTGTTATTGAAAAGGTGAATGGTTTTGGAATGCAATCGGAGCGAGCTTTGACTGACATTAAAGGGGGAGGGGTGGGGGCAATAACCGAAATAACCTTATCGGTCGCTTAGTGGTACAGTGAAGAACGTAGTGTTATTGAAAAGGTGAATGATTTTGGAATGCAATCGGATCGAGCTTTGACTGACATTAAAGGGGGAGGGGTGGGGGTAATAACCGAAATAACCTTATCGGTCGCTTAGTGGTACAGTGAAGAACGTAGTGTTATTGAAAAGGTGAATGATTTTTGGAATGCAATCGGAGCGAGCTTTGAAATAATCACGTGACACGGGGTCGAATGGTCGATGAATTTTCTCGGTCTATAGAAATTCGTAAAATTTTCAAAAACTATGGTTGTGATGGACCTGGGATTAATAGAATTTGGTTTATGAAGGTTTATGAAGGTGTTCTGAGAGTGTTTTGGATATAAGTATACTTTGATGGGTCGTGGTAAAAAGAAAAAGAGGACAAATAGCCATGAAGATAACGATGATAACGATGAGCAATTTTCAAAAGTCCCGCGTAATGGCGCGTCACCTCAAAACAGTGTAACTGAACAGGATTTATCGGTTAGTGACTCGCTTAGAAGTGCGCGATCAACACTGTATGAGGCGGATTCAAACATGGATGGACTATTTAGTACTCCTCCCGCATCTCCGTCCAAACTACGATCAATCCAAGTGGAGAAACAAAGCAATAATCGTTCTTCGGGGGCTACGGATAACAGTGGAAATTCTGGACAAAAACATTGTGCAAAGTGAATCTGACACAGTTCTTTCATATTTGAAACGATTGGATTTAAAGTTGAGTTCTGTGGAAGATAAATTAAAAAAATTGGATACGTTAGAGGAAAAGGTAACTTCTTTTGATTTAGAACTAAAAAAGATATGGAACCATGTATATGACTCGGCCAAGCAGACTGATCAGCGTATAGACTGTTTAAATGATAGAGCAGACGAGCATGAGTTTTCTATGGGGCTAGTGCGTGACAAGATAGACAGTTTGGAAAAGGAAAATAACAGGCTAAAAGAAGACTTGTTATATGTCCAATCCCAGTCTATGCGAAATAATTTATTATTTAGCAATATCCCGGAAAAAGAGAACGAGCGAGCCGATGAGACTGAATCCATTTTACGATATTTCATTGTTGACAAACTGAAGGTAGCGCAAGATTTGGTTGATAGTATGCGGTTCGAGCGTGTCCATAGAACGGGTCAAACGAGCGAGCGGAACCAGCATCGTAACATTGTTGCCAAGTTTACTCTATTCAAGGACAGGGAGATAGTTCGAAAGCAGGGCATTGAGTTAAAGGGATCAGAATTCAGCGTATTCGAGCAATTCCCTCGAGAAGTGTCTGAAAAAAGGAAAAAAACTTTTGTCAAAGAAGAAAGATGCCATCAAAGCTGGCCATCGTGCTTGGCTAAGTTATGATAAACTCTGCATTGACGGGAAAGTGGTGAAAACATCTGGGGAAAAGGAATAGGAAGGCGCGGATGAGCAGCTTCGCGTTTTATCGTGGAACTGTAACGGATTAACAAAGGAAAAGAGAGAAGATCCGGAATTTGTTAGATTTCTTGGTTCTTATGACTTAATATGTTTACAAGAATCATGGTGCTCTAATGACTCGCCGCTAGAATTAAATGGATATACGTGTGTAAATTTATATCGTAAGTTTCAACATAAAAATGCACGTCGCAATAATGGTGGTATCGTTCTTTACTATAAAAACACTTTGAAAAAAGGAATATCTATTGTAAGAAATAGCTTTGATACGTTAATTTGGCTAAAACTGAGTAAAGATTTTTTCAGATTTCAAAATGATATTTACATTTGTAGTGTTTATTTGTGGTGTGAAAATTCTCCAGCTTATAATGTACATAATGTTGACCTGTTTGAAATATTGCAAAACGACATTGATTATTTTGATAATTTTGGGACTATTTATATTTTAGGAGATTTTAATGCAAGGGTGGGGTCCAATTCTGATTTCATTGACTGTGATTGCAACATTTCACAATTAGATTATGAAGAATACGAACCGGACACGCCCATTCCCCGATCTACCCTTGACAAAACATGTAACACTTTTGGATTGAAACTTTTGGATCTTTGCAAGTCTACGTCTTTGCGTATTGCAAACGGGAGGCTTGGTAACGATGCCATTGGTTCATATACGTATGCTAAAAGTAACTGTCATACTGTTATTGATTATTTATTATTAAAGCATGTAGATTTTAACACAGTGTTAAATTTTACAATCGAAGGGTTTAATCAATGGTCTGACCACGCCCCATTATCGTTTTCATTGAAAGGTAGCTTTAGTCACGACAAACCTGTAAAAAATCGATCGATACATTTTCGGTGGAATAGTGACCTAACTCAGGAATTTCGCAGATCAATTATTGGGAAATTACCTGACTTTAATAATATTGTTTTAAATGCAGACGATTCAAATCGCAAGGGTGTAAACGACGTTTTAAACAATTTCGTTTCCACTTTTCGAAGTGTTTCGGACCCTTTATTTTCAAAAGAAACAATTTATAATAATCAAACAAAATTTGCAGAAACTCGAAGAAATGCCCCATGGTTTAACACAGATTGTAGAATATCAAAGAATCAGTACATTGAGGCTTTGAAATTGTACAATTCGTGCAAATCTCAAGAAAATCGGGAAAATATGTGCAGACTTAAACTCTTATATAAAAAAACAACGCGTAAGCACAAAAATACTTACACAAAAGAAAAGTGTAAATCGATAGAAAGGCTTCGTCATTCACAACCTAGTGAATTTTGGAAACTGTTTTGTAAAAAAAAGTATCTGTTGATAACGCTTTATCAGTAAGCGATTTTTATGAATATTTTTCATCTTTGTCCGATGACATTCAAACTGTTTATAATGTAGCAAGTGAGAATTTTTGTGCAGAAAATGATTTTAATGACGATTATTGTAATTTTGAAGAATTGGACCAATTAATCACACCACAAGAGGTAGAAAGTGTAATTCGAAGTTTAAAAAGTAATAAATCAAATGGTAATGATTGTCTAATCAATGAATATTTTTCAGCTTGTTGTGATATTCTGTCATCTCACCTGGCAGATATTTTTAATCTTATTTTTAGAACTGGGGTTTTCCCCGAGCAGTGGACCGAAAGCATAATTATTCCCTTGCATAAAAAGGGAGACCCCGGTGATGTTAATAATTACAGAGGAATTTCGCTCGTGAGTTGTTTGTCCAAAATATTCACTGGTATACTGAACAAACGACTCACTGCTTTTTGTGAGAAAAATGACGTTTTGTCCGATGCGCAATTTGGTTTTAGACCAAAAAGATCAACCACTGATGCGTGTTTTATTTTACATGCACTAATACAGAAAACATTGTGCGAAAAGAACCGTCTGTATGCCGCTTTCATAGATTTAAAGAAGGCATTTGATAGTGTCTATCGAAATGGCCTATGGTTTAAACTTTTTAATCTAGGCATAAAGGGGAAATGTTGCGAATAATTCGCGACATGTACTCTAAAGTGAAGGCTTTTGTTAAAGTGAACGGTTCTTTTTCTACCCCATTTGAAAGTAATATAGGTCTTAAGCAAGGGGAGGTAATTTCCCCCATCTTGTTTTCATTATTTATTGATGACCTTGAATTGTTTTTGCAGGGAGATAAATCATGTGGGTTATTACTTGATCAGATTAGTATTATTCTCCTGCTTTTTGCAGACGACATGGTTATTTTAAGTGATACTCCGACAGGCTTACAGACCAGTCTAAATAAATTACATGAATACTGTTCTGAGTGGGGACTAGAAGTTAACTCCGAAAAGTCAAAGATAGTTGTTTTTAGAAAGCAGGGAGGCCTGAAGCAAAATGAACATTGGACTTATAACGATGCACACATTGAAGTTGTAAACGAGTTTAATTATCTTGGAACATTATTCAACTATACGGGCTCCTTTACTTTAAACAACAAAACTTTATCTGGTAAAGCTCTAAAAGCTATGAATGTTCTAATAAGTAAAACCCGCAATTTGAACCTTCAAACATCAACTTTATTCCAGCTTTTTGATGCCTTTGTTGGTTCTATTTTATGTTTTTCTTGTGAAATCACGGGTTTCAAGACTTCCAAAGAGATAGAAAGAGTTCATTTGAAGTTTTTAAAAAAGATTTTGGGTGTGAAAACCTCCACTTGTAACTACGCAGTTTATCATGAGACTGGTCGATACCCTTTATATATTAATATGTATTGTAGAATCATTAAATATTGGGGAAAATTAATTGTTTCTGATAATATTCTCCTTAACACTTTGTATTATCATTTGACTATTAGTAGTGAGTCCGGTGCAACAAATTGGAGTACTAACGTTAAAACAATTTTGCATAAATATGGCTTTGGGTACGTATGGGAAAAACCCTATTGTGTGAACCACAAAAGTTTTTATAAAATCTTCAAATCTAGGTTGATTGATGATTTTCATCAAAGCTTGTATGGTTACCTTAGTAACAGCACCGTACTATCTACTTATAAATTTGTTAAAGATCACAATGGATTCGAATACTACTTGAACATCTTACCTTTTAAATGGTTCACTTATATTGCAAAAATAAGACTTTCATCTCATTGTCTTAGAATTGAATCAGGAAGATATGGAAGTAATAGAATCGATAGGAATCTTAGAACATGTTTGATATGCAACTCAGACGAAATAGAAGATGAATTCCATTTTCTATTTGTTTGTGAGGCATACTCAGATCTACGAAAGAATTATATTAAAAAGAAATATTATGCTAGGCCCAGTATGCAAAAACTTATTCACATGCTTAATGTTACGGATAAAAACGATTTACTAAAACTGGCTAAATATATAAAAGAAGCTTTTAGTGTGAGGTCGAATAGAATTAATAATATCCAAACTTAAAAAATAACATATTGGTTTTATGCTAGCTACAGTTCTAATAAATTCTAATTGGCTTATCTGCTTCTCTTCCAATAAATATATTAATATATATATAAATATATATCTATTTTTTTCTCGTGACTATTTGATCATGTGTTGTATTTCAATGTAATATTTGTATGTTTGACAAGAAACTGTATAGTTTACGTCAATAAAATATTGTCTTGTCTATTTGACTGACATTAAAGGGGGGGGGGGGTAATTATGGATAATTTCGCCTAGTTGGACGAAATTTACAATATCTTAATCCCCCCATCTTTAATGAAATCTACTTTTCTGTATGTGCGTCTTCACGGGCCGATTAGACTCTTCAAAATCGATGCCTGACAATAAACTTATGCAAGATAAATGAATTGACATGGATGAAAATGTGATCACTTTGAATGATTCCGTGATTTCGGAGCGTTTTGGAACAAATTTCGGGGAGTTTTTGGTTTATTGAATTAAGTGTTTTGAATGTCACGAATTCGACACCTAATTATTGATTTCAATATCTGTGAAATCGCGTTTTCTAGCTATTTTATTTTGAAAATATTTGTTGATTTTATCTCCTTTTTTTTTAATTTTTAGAGCGTTTTTGTATGGTTTGAAAAAAGTGTTTACAGTGAATAAACGGAGCGAGCGAAAAATGGTTTTGATTGAGCCGAATTTCAAATTACTAACTGTAATAGTAATGAAATCTAAATAATAAAACAATAAACTTACCTGGAATTACATAAAAAAGCAAAACAGCATGTGAAAAGGTAGCCAAACTTTTCATGAAATTGGTCTCCATTTGTTTCTCCGTTTATGAATACGTAACATTCTATAATAGTGAGTAAGGTGCTTGAAGACATATGGGTCAAAGGTACTCGGATTAAACAATGAAAGTACATGACCAGTTACACGTGGTTATGTATATGATAAAAAAAACAGAGCCGTGGTATATGGGAAATAGACACAAGCGTTAGCGAGTGTCTAATTTCATATACAGCGACACGAGATTTTCTATCTGACTTAGAAGTTAGACCACACTTTTCTAACTTTATCTGTTTTTTTTTTGTGTACCCGAACCTCTAAATAATGAAAAAGGGTAAATTTCGCTGTGATGATATAACTCTAATCAAGTGTGAATATGCTGAAATTGCTTATGGATCTATTTTCGTTACCATTTTAAGATCTTTTGCACTTCTGCGACTGTCGAAAGTCTTAAGAAAAAAGGAAAGCTGTATAAAATGTTCGTCATCTTTTTGAAATGACTCGGGCCCCGAAACCTGTCGAGATTCACGTGCAAGACACACTACCACCGTTTATCTGTAAATACAACGCTCGGAGTTGTATCAGTGGGCCAACTTATTTTTTCGCCCGAAAGGGGCCCGATTTTCTTGTTTTTAAGCCGGGCCACAAATAGAAACCAGCCCTATGTTCCAGCTGCCAAGATGCTACAAACCGTTTTCAAATTATACCCGTTTTGCACGCAAGTGCAAAGGCAAAGCGGGGTATAATTTGAAGACGGTTTGCAGCATCTTGTCAGCCGGAACACAGAGCTGGTTTCTATTTGTGGTCCGGCTAAAAAACAAGAAAATCGGGACCCTTTCGGGCGAGAAATAATGTGGTCCGGTGATATAACCCTATACTTCTGAAATACTGATTGGCCAATTTGCCCCAAGCTTGGTCTTAGACCAGGCCTGTGTTCAGGATGTAAAAGCGTTTCGCAAGTGCTTTGAGATGATGTGCCTTTTCCCCAACAGCGTGTTATTCCTTGGCTAATTTCGCCTGAGACTCTGTTTATTTTCCGTGAGTGAAATCAGAAAATCACCGATGATCGACGAATACCGCCAATCGGCATTTATATTTAACTGTTCATTGGTGTATGCATTCTATTCAGACCTGTGGTATATAGGTTAAGACATCCGCCTCTGCTGCAAGAGAACCAAAGTTCAAACCTTGTAAGAGAAAGTATAATTTTACCCTCAATTATTTTTTGTCTCACGATCACATATGTTATTTGTTAGACGTAGGGTGTATTTGGGTTTATCCACTTTCTTTAATTTTGATTTTTTTGCCATATTTGGGGTTTACTTTTTGATAAATAAAATAACAAATGATAACTTCGGCAGCGTTTTTTTTTATAACAGGTTCGAAACTAGGCTTAATCGGAAAATGTTGCTGTTTTCTGAAAATTGCGAAACGTCTTTTCCTCGTGGTTTAAGACAATTAAGTACAGTGTATATCTCACTTTAGAACAACAATAAAATATTATTTTCATTTTAGATGTCGCGGTATGAATCAGCACAAAGTGGTCGTTTAATAATTCAACAAAAATAATATTCCCTCATTGTGAACTTGTAATACGGACGAAAATAAATATGAACAAGAAAGGAAAAAAAAACCCTTGGCGGCTTGAGCCCATTGATGCGAGATTGAGAGCGGTACACCTTAACCAACTGAGCTCTTCTTTATTACACTCATTCGCTGGTTAATTTTTAAGTTGGAATGCGGAGCAATTCCAACTTAGATTTAACAAAACCGCAAAATGAACACAAGATAAATTCATTTCGGGTTTTTTGAGAACACACATCACGTGAACAGGATGTGCATACACTTCGGCCTATTTTGTATATCTCAACTTGACATAGACATACAGTTTATTTCATCAAAAGGAAATAATTCTGTACAATTACACAACTATCACTTCATTTATATTATTAACACGCTAATTCGTGATTTAAACAATATTTATTAATATTTCCGTACGAATTAACTAGTAACACATGTTGACATTACTATATTTGGAAATCATGTGATAAGTCAAGTCAAATAAGGTGAGCTATTGAAAAAAGCACTTGCCAATCACGTGATCTGCTTATTTGGCAATGTCGCGATCTGGTTTCTCAGTATTGTGGCAATAGCACAGGCCAATCACGTGATTTGCTTATTTGGTAATGTCGCGACCTATTTTTCGTAGAATTATGTTATAGCTTCTTTTAAAGGTATAGATTCTCTTTCTGAACGACCTCATCACACACATTTAACTTATGGCAAATTGTTATATTGTACATTTCTGTCTACAGTTACGAAATAAAAATCTTAAGTTTTTCTTAAAGTGAAGATACACTTTTAAAGTTCATAAATATTTTTGCAACATATTGTCGTTTGTTTTCCGTCATATTGCAGTTATCTACATGAATGTTTCATTGTCAAAGTCCAAAATTCATCAAATAAAATCCTGGCCAACACATCTTTAATGGAATTAATGGAATGATTATCCGTCACCAAAATAACTTTCCATTTGAAACAGACCTACAAGTTCAACTTGTTTTCTTCACATTCTTGCACATCAACACGTTTAAGAGCACCATCATACAGTTAGTTACATCGTGAAATTGACATTCATTTCAATCAAAAACATTCTTAATCGCTCATTCAGCGCTCCATTCATTCATTTCAAACACTCACTAAAACCATTCAAAACTCTCAAAATTACTCAATAAATAAGACCAACTTGTACATTCAAAATGAATAAAGCATTTTAGAACCAAATCGCGATTTCACTGACATAATTGAAATTTAAAGTGTCTGATTAGTTCTTGGCGAAATATAAAGCTATTGGTGGAACTTTCATGCTTTTTTTTATTAAATGGAGGTTTAACATATCGCTAATTTTGTTCATCCTGAACAAAATAAGCGACATTGGATTCCCTTTCTTAAATTTCACTCAAAACTCGCTCCGCTCACTCATTCAGCATCATTCCTAAATCATTCCAAAATCGTTCACCTTATCAATTTAACGATGTTATTAACTATACCCCCAACTCAGAAGTAGAGGAGCACATATTGATTTCATCATGCCTCTCTGTCAGTCCATTGACCTTTTGCTTTCCGCTAGCTAAACGGAGAAGCAATTGACATGCAATAACGAAACTTTACACAAATATTGCTCATGACCCAGAGGAATACCCTATTGTTTCGGGGTTATACATGTCACGGTCGTAAGTTACCTTGAACTGTTAACAGTTTCCACTCTAACTGAACAACCAATTGACCCAAATCATTAAACTTGACACAAATGTTGACAATTACCAAAGAAAGTGCCAAAATTTGGAGTCACGAAGGTCAAAGTTACAATTGAATTTCGTCCAAGAATTGTCTTGGGATTCCAACTCATGAAGTGAAAGACTTCCCTGCGAAAAAAGCTTTTCATCAAGGACAAAGCGCTTGTTGAGGTCCACATTGCGACAATTCTAAATAAAAATGTAATTGATAACTCAAATGGAGCAGCAGTCATTTGAAAAATAACATAGAAACTGTTTTGAGTGTATAAGTGTCCGCCTCTGCGTCCATTAGTAGGCTGTATGGTCCATATCATTTTCTTCCTTTTTAGCTCACCTAATCACTACGTGCTCAAGGGGAGCTTTTAGGATCACCCTGACTCCGACGTCCGTCGTCCGTCGTGTGTCGTCAACTTTCTTAAAACTTCTTCTTCTCCTAAACCGCTCGACCGATTTCAATAAAATTTTGACAGAATGTTCCCTGGGTGACCTTCTTCAAAAAGTCTTCGCTAAATTCTGATAATACACAAATATGGGCATTGTAGGGCGGGGCTTATTTTGAACCAGAAATCTTTGAACAACATCTCCTCTTGAACCACTTGGCTGATTTCAATGAAACTTTGCCAGAATGTTCCCTGGGTAACCCTCTTCAAAAATTCTTCGCTAAATTCTGATAACCCACAAATATGGGCGTGGTAGGGCGAGGCTTATTTTGGGCAAGAAATCTTTCAACGACATCTCCTCCTGAACCACAGGACCGATTTCAATGAAACTTTACCTGAATATTCCTGGGTGACCCTTTTTAACAATTGTTCGTGAAATTGAGAATTGCCCATAAATATGGGCGTGGCCAAGCGGGGCTTATTTTGATCCGGAAATCTTTGAACAACATCTCCTTTTGAACCACTGGGCCTATTTCAATGAAACTTTTCCAGAATGTTCCTAGTTTAAACTTTTTTTGCAAAATTTTGATTGGCTCATAAATATTGAAGTTGCAGGGGGGGGGGGGGCTTATTTTGAGCCAGAAATCTTTGAATGAAATCTCCTCCTGAACCACTGGGCCAATGTCTGTGAAACCAGAATGTTCCTTGGGTATCGCTTTTGGCAAATTGTTCACGAAATTTTGATTGGTCCATAAATATTGGTGTGGCAGGGCGGGACTAATTTATGTCCAGGACCTTTGAACGACATCTCCTCCTGAACCACATTTGGCCGATTTCAATGAAACTTTACCAGAGCGTTCCTTTGAAGCCCATCTTCAAAATTTGTTTGCAAAGTTATGATAAGTCCATAAATATGGGCGTGGTAGGGAAGGGATAATTTTGAGTCTCCTCTGTAAATAGTGGGTGGACAGGGTCTATTATCACCGTTTATTCTTCGAATTATATTTCCTTTCAATAATTAGGCAAATTTGAATGAAACTTTGCCAGAAAGTGTCTTGGATGAGATCCACTGGACAAATCGGATTCAGGACAGCGGTTTAGGACCATTTTTGCCATCTCGTTATCATTTTTCTTCCATCAGTTGCAGGCCTGTATAGCGAATCGGGGTTTAAGCGTCTCTCGTTGTTGAAATACATTGATTTATATATGCCCGTCAAAATACGAGACGTATCATGTGATCACCTGTGGTGGGCGGGAGGCGAGAGCTTCGTTAGTGGCTTGAGGTCACCGTCTCTTGAACGCATTCCAACTTTTCAGTACTTTCAGTACTTTGATTTTATTTATAAACATGTAAATTAACGGTTTATCGAATAATAATTCTTAGATCTTCCGAAGATATACGAAAAATGCACACAGTCTCAGGCGAAATTAGCCATATAATATACCGCTATTTTATTGACATGAACTTGATCCCATTTCTTTGGATTTATAAAGACCTGTTAATTTATATTTAGTTTTGCACGTGCTTTCAAATGATAAATTACAAATGGTGTTGAATGTAAAACAAATTTTGAAATTTGACAAAATATATCAGTTAATAGATGTTATAGCGAGTTTTCATAGAGGTCGAGTTTGAGTCAAATTGACCAAGGTATAACAACGATCTCTTTTGATAATTTCTGTAATAAACTGAGCCTTTTCTCCCAAATATTATTTGACACAAAATAATAAATGTTGATAAGTAAATGTAAAATTACCATTACTTGAATGATAAAATGAATACAATATTTTTTTAAATAAAAAAAAAAAAAAAGAAAAAAATGGCTAATTTAAAAAAAATGCCTTTCTTAAAAAAGAAGATATCACGATAAGATAATCACTTATTGGTATACCTCATATGTGTTGGGGTCGAATAAAGGAGGGCTAAACAAGGGCAGAATTTTTTATTGTAGTTTAACATGGTCAGGGTTGTGGAAATAAAAATTATCCCAACTTGTCCATGAAAACGTAAAAGTCGTTTTCCTACTTGCCCGGGATCAAAATGAACTTTTCCACCAAAAAATGGATAAATATTGAGAAAACATCGTTTTTAATGAAGAAAATGCATTTTCTTCATTAAAGACAATGTATTTACCATTTGATACAAATATAAGCATAACTTTTCTCCAAGATCTTTTTGTTTGTGTTCTAAGATTTGCTCTGATATTTTATTGTCCACAGACAAATGACCTAGAAAAATGTACTTGCCCGCAAGAGAAAAAACCCGGGTGCGACAAGTCGGGCATGGGAATTCTGCACCCCTGAAAGTAAAGTTATTGTAAATTTGCACTTAGAACTGTGTATCTATGAGGGAAAAGGCTACTTTCAGTGGGTCGATGGTGTTAAATTACGTAAATAGAGAATAATCGTTTGTTTTAGTGTAAGATCGATTAATATTTCATTGAGAGAGCAATAAAAGCTATATTTTCACGAATGACAAAGACACGCGTTAAGACGTATCTTCTGTTCTCCACGAAATGAAACATCAGTCAATCTTACTCTATTTCTTTAAAGCAAAATAAGATAAAAATGTGAAATTTTTAGGACATAATTTCTTGAAGAGCATCATTTTGCACGTGATTGCAATGGGACGTTCATGAAGACGTCACTTTTCATGCTCTGCTTTTAGATAACGACAGATAGGGTGAACTGAACGAAAGTGGAGTATAAAGTTTTGATAATTTCACTAGTAAATAAAACTAGAAAGCCATGAATGGCTTGAGTCGCTCCACAGGCTTGAACTTCTTGAAAAAGCAAATCTAAGATTTGACTAGATTTTAAGATATTTTGGGTTCTACTGATGTTGAAATGATTTTCAAAAATGCCACTATATAACATATAGAAAAATGACCTCCGCCCAAAAAATACATATTTTTCATCCGATCATAATAATTTTTGGAACACTGATAAAGGGTCACCAAATGATAATTCCAGTGAAATTTGGTTGATATCCATCAATAACATTCTGAGAAAATGATTTTCAAAGTTTCCACTATATAACATATAGAGAAATGACCTCCGCTCATAAAATGCATATTTATCATCGGATCACAATAATATTTGGTAGACTGATAGAGGGTCACCCAAGGATTATTCATGTAAAATTTAATTTGTATCCATCAATTAGAATCTGAGAAAAGTCACTTTTTAGCATATTTGGAAATTAGCCACGCCCATTAAATCCATGATTTTCATTGGATCAAAATTTCTTGAACAACTTTGAAAGAGGGTCACCCAAGGATCATTCCTGTGAAGTTTGGTTGAAATTCATCCAGTAGTTTATGAGGAGAAGATTTTTAAAGAAAAAGTTTACGACCGCACGCACGGACGGACGGACGGACGGACGGACGGACGCACGACGGACACAACGCCATGACAATAGCCCCAGTGGCTTTGAGCCAGTGGAGCTAAAAACCTCGGGTCATATAACCAAAAGAATATCACTTGTGCTAATAAATTGCCGAATAAATTTATCTAACTCGTCATCTAAAACAGAAAACACTCGACAAAACCTCGTTTTTATCTTGTTATAGATGACTCGTTTAACCCTTTCCTGTTCTCGAAATTTTGTACCTGTCCAAATTCAAAGGTTTTGCAGACGAAAATTAAAAGTGGATTTAATTTGAAAAATAACCATTCAGTAGGGTAGAAAATAGTGTGGAAAAAGAAGAAATTGCTAGTCAGAAGCAATTTCTTCTTTTTTCACAATGTTTTCTCAATCATAAAATCACAGGCACGTAAAAAGCAGGGATTAAACAGCAAAGGGTTAACCATCTCGGTATTTCATGACTTCTCATTCAATATTCCCTATACTCGGCGTAGCCTCGATTTCATCTGTTTATTTTTTTTTTTTTCGAATTTCGGTATTTCATGACCACTCGTTCAATATCCCATATACAATGTACTCGACACAGCCTCGTTTTCATCTGTTATATATATATTTATGACTTGTTATATAATTTCGGTATTTCATGACCAATAGTTCAATATCCCATATTCTCGGCAGAGCCTAGTTTTCATCTGTTTAAATATATTGATTACTTGTTAAATAATTTCGGTATTTCATGACCACTCGTTCAATATCCAATATACTTGGCATAGCCTCGTTTTTATCTTTATATATATTGATGACTTGTTAAATAATTTCGGTATTTCATGACCACCCGTCTAATACCCCATATACTCGGCATAGCCTCGTTTTCATATGTTTATATATATTGATTACTTGTTAAATAAATTCGGTATTTCATGACCAATAGTTCAATATCCCATATTCTCGGCAGAGCCTAGTTTTCATCTGTTTAAATATATTGATTACTTGTTAAATAATTTCGGTATTTCATAACCACTCGTTCAATATCCTCTATAAATGCCATTGCAGAAATCTTCATTGCAGAAGCAAAGTGTGGAAAACGAATAAGAAGAACACCCTTCATCCTGACGGACCATCGCACATCCCAATAGTTTGCCGCTTCCTGAAAATGAAAAAAAAAAGAGATTTGCGGTGTACAAAAAAAAAAAAAAAAAAAAAAAAAAAAAAAATGAGTGTACAATTTAAACCATATTTAGCTTTAAAGAAAAAAATAAAAATAAAAAAATAAAGATTTTTCGATCCTACGCGAGGGGGATAAAATTACGCTTTATACTATTTCTAAGATGTAAAAATGTGACACACATGTGAAAGTTTTCAGACAATTTCTTTAAAAGCGCGGCATTTTTCGCGCGAATACTAGGACATGGATATAATTGATTGATTGATTGATTGGAGTTTTACGCCGCTTTCAACATTTTTTCATTTATATCGCGGCGGCTGGAGCACCTAACAATTGTTTCCTAGTATTTCTCTCACCAGTACAACCACAACATCCTTTCCTAGCTTCCAGCTGCATAGGTCTCACAAAGGTCTACGATTATCAACCCATTGGTGAGAGACAAATAGTCGGAAAGAATGAGTGCCGACGTCTGGGATCGAACCCGGTACCTCTAGATTGACAGTTGAAAGTTTTCAGACAATTTCTTTAAAAGCGCGGCATTTTTCGCGCGAATACTAGGACATGGATATAATTGATTGATTGATTGATTGGAGTTTTACGCCGCTTTCAACATTTTTTCATTTATATCGCGGCGGCTGGAGCACCTAACAATTGTTTCCTGGTATTTCTCTCACCAGTACAACCACAACATCCTTTCCTAGCTTCCAGCTGCATAGGTCTCACAAAGGTCTACGATTATCAACCCATTGGTGAGAGACAAATAGTCGGAAAGAATGAGTGCCGACGTCTGGGATCGAACCCGGGACCTCTAGATTGACAGTCCGACTGAATATAATTGATACCGCCTAGATAGTTTCAAATATTGTGAAATGAACAAAAGAACGGTATGATATTTAGAAAATGGTTTGGTGGTTAGGTTACCGAGTGATCACCTTCCGATGTTTCTCGTTAACTACCGAAAATCATTAAAAAAAATGCACATTTCGATCATCGCTCAGATTTTTCCGTAAACTGGAAAGTACCTCGGACGTAAGTGTATTAATTTTGGGTCATTTTCAGGTAATTTGACTTCTGGTGGTACTTTGATTATTTTATACGCTTGAAGAAAAATCACATTTTATTAATTCTTTCCGGTCGCCTGTGGAGAAAATTTCGGCATATTGAAATTAGATGACAAAGCGTAGTAAAACACTGCGTTTTGTCATCAAATTATAATATAGCCCACACTTTTTCTTTTTTTTTTTTTTCATGCAACGTCATCCTTAGCGGGATCGTCCATGCTTGTGACATCTTATAAACCCACGTGCTAAATGACGCGCTTTCATGACAGCGCCCGTTTTTTTTCCGGGGTTTTATTCCGTAGAATCGCAGAGGGTTCCTGATTAAGCAATACACTTACCCCAAAATGTATATCCCTTTTCATAAAAGCAGGAACCAGGGCATTCCATTCGTACGTAAACTCGTTTCTCGCCAGAATAGCAATTTATGGAGAGTACCCCTGTAAATAGAGAATACCTTTTTTCGATGTTAGTGTCGTTTAAAATAAATTGTATCTGGTCGATGTATGGAGAATTCATAAGGACGAGACACAGCCGACCAGATAACATTGTTTTTTTTTTAAGATAGATAGATGGGTAATTTTATTTGACGTTAACTTTACAGTTTCTTGTCATATTATATTAATATTTCACGTAACATAACACATGACATATATACGAACAGATTACACTACATTTTCACGAATTTTCGTTAGAGCACACATGTCCAATGATCTCATTAATATATTTTTTATTGATTATCGAGACATTTTAGAAATTAAGCAGAAGTGGAAAATTTTAGTCACAGGTTTAATAGATGGTTTTCAAAGGGGCGAGAGCCGCCACCATAGCGCAGTTGGTTAGGCATAAGACTTCTAATCTGGAAGTCGTGGGTTCGATCCCCGGTGGCGGCAAATATCCTTTCCGACGTTTGTCTCTCACCAATGGGTAGATAATCGTAAACCTATGTGAGATAGAAGTCGGAGGCTAGGAAAGGGTGTAATGGTAGTACAGGTGAAAGAAATACCAGGAATCCATTGTTAGGTGCTCCGGCCGCCGCAATATAACTGCGAAATTGTTAAAAGCGGTGTAAAACCCATTTAAACAAACAAACAAATCAAAGGGGCTAGTTCTAGCAGAGGTCAACCGAATGTGGCGTTTCAAACAATCTTATTCGGGAAGGTTGAATGATAATCTAGATCTGAGGCTAGGAAAGGATTTAACGGTTATACTGTTCCGAGAATTACAAGTAACCCGTTTCCCGTTTTTAGGTGCTCTAGCCAAGGCGATATAAATGAAAACTTTTTGCATGTTATCATTGTGAATTATTATGTACACGATTATTATATGCAAATAAAATATGTTTAAGCCAAATGAAAACTGTGAAAGGCGGTGTTAAACCCTATTCAAACAAACAAATTATCCAACAAAACCATGAACTTACCGGGAATTACATTAAATACAATAACAGCGAATGTAAAAGTAACGAATACTCTGGCAAGAGTGGACTCCATTATTATTCCCTGTTCTTAAATATGCAATATTCTGTAAATTAGTCGAGTGCATGCTTACAAGTAGTAATTTAGGTTAAGTATACTCTCATTAAACAACATTATACAAGTTACTGGACTTTCCTACTCTTTTTTATTCTGCGTTATTTTCAAACTGGCAGGGTGTGGCTTATCCGTGACGTAATTTGACGAGTTTATTTTTCATTTATTGGGGTTCTTTCAACAGTTAGTCGGCAATTCATCGATAACGCGTGCAAATTACTGTACGTTAAAACGAAAAGGTTGGTTATGCTTAGAGAGGATTCAACAGTTAGTCGGCAATTTATCGATAATGCGTGCAAATTACTGTACGTTAAAACGAAAAGAATATTCGTGCATAGAGAGGATTAACACATTTCAACGTTTGGTTACCAAACCCTTGTAACTTCAGCTTTGACAAGCTGAAGTTACGAGAGTTTGGAAACCAACCTATGAATTAAGGTCTCAAGATCTATGTCGACTTTTAATAGAAGTCATTAGTTGTAAATAAAAGCTGATTTACCTCAATTTTAAGTGCAACGACTCGTTACTTAGGCTCCACCCTGCCAGGACAATAAATAGATGATATTAAATGAGTGGTCATTGAATACTGAATTTATTAAACGAGCCATCTATTAACAGATAGCCGAGTGTTATCTGTTTAAGATGACGAGTTTAATAAATTCTGTATTTTATGAGCACAAATTTTATATTCTGTTTACAATATGACCCGAATTTTAGCGAAAAATCATCAAAAATCTTGAAATTCAACGTTTTCATTTTCTGCGAAACTTATAAAGCCGTTTAAAAATGACGTCACAAAACATAGATTATGACGTCATTTTCGCGGTTTAACCCCGCCGGTTACAAAATAGCGTTGCTATTCGCTCTGAGCTCATTTGCATAGTTATTCCACTAGAGTAATAACAACCGTGTAATATCAAAAATATTCAACGGGGTTATTTCACTCCGCCGACGTAGGTCATATTATAATCACGGATAATAACTAAACTGTGTATAGGCCTACCTATCAAAATAAAAGATTTAGCGACGCTATTGAAAAGAGGGTGAGTTTCGAAATGAAACAATCACATGTGACCGAAAATTTGTGCGAAAAGAAGAAATTGCTTAATAAAAGCAATATCTTCCTTTCCCGCAATGTTTATATGAAGAGTAAAGTGATAGAAACGTAGGCCTAAACTTCAGGGATATACAGGAACGGGTGACATAGATCTATTTACACTTGAATTTTTAGCTCGGATGTTTTGGGAAAAAAAAAATTAGAGATATTGTCTTTGTCCTTTCGGCGTTTAACCTTTGTCATATCCCAATTGTCCTTAATCAAATTTTGTCTTAAGATTGGTGTGTGTTTTCTTCATCACAAGAAAAATCCATGATATCGAGGAAAGTAACTGCAATTTGGTAAGAGTTATACAACTTTTCCGACTGCAACATTTTCATTATAAAGTGATTGTACATAATGTTCACGCGGCACTTATTCTTTCCGACTATTTGTTGCAGCTACGAGCTTTTGAAATTAAACCATCGACCAATTCTAAGAAGAAAAAGTAGATTTTTCTAGGCATAGCCTTTTTTAGAGGAGGAAATTGATTTATATTTCGAAAAAGTATTTAAGGGGAAATATTTATAATGGAAAGGGGCTTGATAAAGGTCCCAGGTTCTTGGAAGAAAAAAAAATTGAATAACGAATTAAAATAATTAAAAGGAAAAGGGGATTTTTTCGTTTGTTTGTTTGTTTCATTCAAAACATAACACAGCCACACGAAAATAACAAAATTAATAAAGAAAGCCTTGATATACTGAAATTTTTTTTGATATATATATATATATATATATATACGGTAAATGAAAACTTACTTTATTTCACACCAGCAATGGAACTAAATGATATTCACAAAGTTCCTCTGGCGCACTAGTAGCATAATTCCTTCTTACTTTTGAAACAAGAGTGCCATAGTCACAAAATACGCCGCCACTTTGCTGTTGTTTCACGAAAATAATTGTAGACACTACTTATTTTGACAGAACCAAATTCAAAATGACCAAGTTTCATTTAAATCAAGACAAAAAGTTAGGAGGAGTTGCCTTCACAAGGCTGCAATTTCAATAAGCCCCAGACATTAAGTTTTAAGGGGGCATAATTCAGGGAAATAAATGAGCCATAAAATCCTTGATCCATGTACATCTACAAATTATGGTGATGACATTGACCAAGTTTCATTTCAATAAAGACAAAAAGTAAGGAGGAGTTGCGTTCAAAAGGCTGCAATTTCAATAAGCCCCAGATACTAAGTTTTAAGGGGGCACAATTAAGGGTAAAATTAATGAACCATAAAATCCTTCCTTCATGCTCATCTACCAATTTCGGTTATAACATCCACCAAGTTTCATTTAGATCCAGCCAGAAACTTAGGAAGACTTGCATTCACAAGGCTGCAATTTCAATAAGCCCCAGAGACTAAATTTTAAGGGGGCATAACATAGGCAATAAGCCCCAGAGACTAAGTTTTTAAGGGGCATAACTCAGGCAAAAATCAACGAACCATAAAATCCTTCCTTCATGCACATCTACCAATTGAGGTGATAACATTGACCAAGTTTCAAGAAGATCCAGCCAGAAACTGAGAAGGATGTTGCGTTGACAAGAAAAGTGGACGGACGTACGGACGGATGGATGGACGGACGGACAGACAGACAGACGGAGAAGATGACGCCAATATACGTCTGCCTCCGGCGGCGTTTAAAAATTACTTGGTTCTTTCGCCAAGACACTCATTCGGCTCGAGTTTTGACCATTTTCCAAGATACGTTTTGAAAGTAATGCTCGTGAGGCCCATGTATGCCCCCCCCCCCCCCCCCTCTCGTTTTGACACACGATGGCAATAATTTCAATTGGAGTGAAAATCTTAAATTAAATCTTTACTAGAAATGACTAAAACAATGGCACAAACACCTTTTAAGAAATTATAAAATGCTAAATATATAATACGTACTTAGTGTTTTGTATGAAAAAAATATCTAACGAGGTCGGGAGAATTGATAATTGTCGAGGCTCTGTCGAGACAATTATTATTTCTTACAACCGAGTTTGATATTTTTTCATACAAAACTGTCGTACGTATCATACATGTATTTATCTTATAACCTCTATTTGTCTAGTTTTTGTCGATGTTTCTAACCGAAATGCAAGTTTCTAAAAATAACCGCATAATATCATTGTTCTAAAATTAACTATGTGGTATCATAAAAAATATCATATGGGATGTTATCATACGGACATTTGTATAGTTATGAGATAAACAAATTTATAAAATAGCTATATTTTTGCTTGGAGAAACTAAATTTTATTTTGAAAATATATTACAGTCGAACTGGGACGAGTACCCTGGTATCAGGTAGGGTAATGTTCTGAACCATTACCCGTTATCCGACTATTGTGAGCACTATGTACCTTAGGGGATCAAATTCAGGAAAGAATTGAGAACTGTTTAAAACAATCTTCAATTAAATTCTGAAGTCAATTTTCAAATGGTCCCATTGACTTATATTCAGATAGATTTTAGAATCCTAACTACTTATCTGCGAGTCACAGACTTGCCGCGAAAACCTGTGCCCCTAAACATGTCAGAGTTTATATGTTCGAAACCCCTATAGGGAAATTCTGGATCCGCTTTTGTATAATCTAGTTGTTAAAATAAGTAAATGGGCAGTAATCATTGGATACTCCAGTACCCGCGGGTAACAAGATCTCGGGTATTATTCATGATTAATGCCCTGGCAGGGCGGGGCCAAAGTAACGGGCCATTGCATTTAAGGTTAAGGTAAATCAGCTTTTAAGCAACTTAAAGAGTCTACAGAGTCGACATAAATAACTCGAATCCGTAAAACGTAAATTGGTTACCAAATCCTCGTAACTTCGGCTTAATCAAGCCGAAGTTACGAGGCTTTGGTAACCAAACGATGAAATGCGTTCACTCTATCTGAGCACGTGAATCCTTTAGGTAAATTACAGTTATTTGCATGCGTTAACAATAAAGAATCCAAAGTTTTGAAAAGTTAACTTCCCAAATTACGTCACGGCTAAGCCCCGCCCTGCCAGTTCATTATTATCGCAGAATACCCGGGGACAAAATAGCTACTAGTCCCAGCTCTATTCAACAGACATAGGAGAATAAAAACACCACTTCAACTGTACACCCGCGGTAAAGCCCAAACCAGGCCTTCAAAAAGGGGTATAATTTGCAAACTGTTTGTGCCGTTCTGTCATCCTGAACGCAAGGAAGGGCTGTGGAGAAAGGCCGAAGAAGGTTTGAAAATACAAAGCGTGACGTTTTCCAAGTTTTACACAACTTTTCTGTAAAAAAAGACATAGATGAAATGAAATAAGAAGGCTACAAATTGAGTTTCTGAAGCCTCGACTGCGGAAAGCTCAATACCAGATGACAAAATTTAAGACTTGTCCTAATTGAAAATTTTTTAGACATCAATTACATTTGAAATGACTTAAAGAGTGTGTGTCATTGTTTGGAATACTGCAACCAGCCCGGTGTCCCAGGGTAACCAATCCCCTGGGTAACGCGTCCCCGCGGACAGGTTACCCCGGGGTAACCTGTCCCCGGGGACCTGTTACCCCAGAAATCAGCCGGGGTAACCTGTCCCCCCTGGGGTAACCTGCCCCCCCTAGATATTGCAGTATTACAATAATTAAACTTGTTTTTTGTTGAAAATATATTGTTAAATGTCAGCATGACTATGGACATATCTAAGAATGATCTTGTCTTTGGAAAAATTAATCAAAAGCATGATTCTTTTTCTTTGTGTGTAGGGGGGGGGGACACGTTACCCAAGCTGGGGTAACCTGTCCCCGGGGACACGTTAACCATGCCTGGGTAACCTGTCCCACCCCCAAAAATGCTATCAGCAATGTAAATGCAAAAATAAACCCATATGTTTTCAATTATTTCATAATATTTCAAATTGTTTGGGGTAAGGTTTCCAAAGCTGTGGCCACTTGTCTCTGAAACATGTTACTCAGACCTGTTAACCCAGTGAAAACACAAAAAAAGATTGTTAATGAGGAATTTTTCAACAAAAATTGCAAATACATTTTTTTTTTTATTTCAAAAACTGTGTGATAGTCTCATTTACATCAAAACTGTTTTACAAATTAGTTAATCATTTATCAGAAAATTTATTGTGAGTGTATGTGTATGTATGGGGGGAGGGGGGTACAAGTTACCCAAGCTGGGGTAACCTATCCCTGGGGACACGTTACCCAGGCTTAGGTAACCTGAAAAATGTCACTCCAGCCTGGGAAAACATTGCTAACATGGTAACCAGGAATTTTCCCGAAAGTTTACGAAATCATTTTTTTCTTTGCAAGATATGTTTTAGTCTTAATCATATCACAACTTTTTCTTACACAAAATTATTCACTTATGAGAAAATTTATTGTGACTGTGTGTGTGTATTGAGGGGGGACAGGTTACCCTAGCTGGGGTAAACCTGTCCCCGGGGACACATTGCCAAGGCCTGGGTAACCTGTCACCCCCCCCCCCCCCGAAAATGCTGTCAGCAATGTTATATGCATAAATAAACCCATATATTTTTAATTATTTAATAATATTTCAAATTGTTAGGGGGCAATGTTTCCAAAGCTGTGGTCATTTGTCTCTGAAACATGTTACTCAGGCCTGTTAACCCAGTGAAAACACAAAAAAAGGTTGTTAGTGAGGAATTATTCAACAAAAATTACAAATACATTTTTTTATATTTATATTTATTCGCTTATGAGAAAATTTATGTCCCCGGGGACATGTTACCAGGCCTGGGTAACCTGTCCCACCCCAAAAATGTTACCCATGCTTGGGTACATTTCCCTCTTTTCAAAATACAAGTTTTAAATAATTTGTCAATTGTCATGTTGTTTTCTTATCAAAAGTGCAATACTGACATGACAATTGTGTTTTAAAAGCTTTTATTTAATCTCAAAAAGGACTCTGAAAAAATTGAAATGATGCAATAATAAAAAATATTCAAGTGCTTAGATCTTTCTTTAAAAAGGAACTAAAAAGGTATAAAGGTATAACTACCTCTCCAAAATATTAGTTGTATCAGATTTTATGTATTAGCTCAATATCTCTGAGGATTAGGAAAAAAATCCGGAAATTTCCAGGTAATTTTCTAAGTCCAGCATCCTCATCTTCCACAAAAATCAATGGACCGGTGTCCCAGGGTAACCTGTCCTTTAGGTAACGTGTCCCCGGGGACACGTTACCCAGGAAATCAGCCGGGGTAACCTGTCCCCCCTACAGATATTGTAAAACAATATTTAGCCACATTTCTTTTACCAAGATATTTTTATTCTATGCATAACAAGTCTCTTTCTTTGATCTGTATGTAATTTTAATCTGTTTTGCAAACTGTTTCAGTTCGGAAGGATTTTTATATGTTTCATGATAAGTATTATAACAATTAAACTTGTTTTTTTTTTTTAGAAAAATAATTGTTTAATGTCATCATGACTATGGACATATCTAAGAATGATCTTGTCGTAAGATATTATTCAAAGCATGTATTTTTTCTTTGTGTGTATGGGGGGACACGTTACCCAAGCTGGGGTAACCTGTCCTCGGGGACACGTTACCCAGGCCTGGGTAACCTGTCCCACCCCCAAAATCCTGTCAGCAATGATATATGCAAAAATAAACCCATATGTTTTCAATCATTTTTAATAATATTTCAAATTGTTTGGGGGTAAGGTTTCCAAAGCTGTGGTCACTTGTCTCTGAAACAAGTTACCCGGGCCTGCTAACCCAGTGAAAACACAAAAAAAGGTTGTTAATGAGGATTTATTAAAAAAAACAACTTGCAAATACATTTTTCTTTAATTGAAAACTGCGTGATAGCCTCATTTGTATCAAAACTGTTAAACAAATTAGTAATTCACTTATAAGAAAATTTATTGTGAGTGTATGTGTATGTCTAGGGGGGACAGGTTACCCAAGCTGGGGTAACCTGTCCCCGGGGACACGTTACCCAGGCCTGGGTAACCTGTCCCACCTCTGAAAAGGTTGTCGACAATGATCTTTGCACAAAATTACCAAAATATTTTTTTTTTCTTATTTATTCTAAATTGTTTTGGCTAAAAGTAAGATTTTCCAATCTGTTGTCACTTGTCTCTGAAAAATGCTACCCCAGTCTGGGAAAACATTGCTAACATTTTAACCAGGAATTTTCACAAAAGTTTACAAAAACAATTTCTTTTCTTCGAAAGTTATTTTATAGTCTTAATTATATGACAACTGTTCTTACTACAAAAATTATTCACTTATTAGAAAACTCAATGAGAGTATATGTGTATGTACTGGGGGGGAGGGAGGGGGGAGGGACACGTTACCCAAGCTGGGGCAATCTGTTCCCGGGGACACATTACCCAGGCCTGGGTAACCTGTCCCACCCCCAAAATTGCTGTCAGCAAAGATATATGCAAAAATAAACCATTATGTTTTCAATTATTTAATTATATTTCATATTGTTTGAGGGAAAGATTTCCAAAGCTGTGGTCACTTAACTCTGAAACTTGTTAACCCAGTGAAAACACAAAAAAGGTTGTTAATGAGGATTTATTCAACAAAACTTGCAAATACATTTTTTTTTCATTTGAAAACTGCTTGATCGTCTCATTTATATCAAAACTGTTATACAAATTAGTTATTCACTTATTAGAAAATTTATTGTGAGTGTATGTGTATGTCTAGGGGGGACAGGTTACCCAAGCTGGAGTAACCTGTCCCCGGGGACACGTTACCCAGGCCTGGGTAACCTGTCCCACCCAAAAAAAATCCTCTTGAAAAGGAACACATTTCAAAATATATTGTAACATACATATTATTTGAGGGAATGTTCAAAGTATATCATGCCATACATTCTTATTAAAAAAAGAAGGAATGGAAGGTGATATCTTTAATGATAAAAAAGCATTAGGAATAGGGGGACATGTTACCCTGGCTTTGGTAACCTGTTCCCCTTTCAAAAGAAACAGTTTTGAATTATTTGTCATGTTGTTTTCTTATCAAAACTGCCATATTAATTTTGTATGTTCATAAAGCTTTGTATCATTCAAACCATGGACTTGGAAAAAATTGAAATGAGAAATAAGAAGAAAATTGCACTAGCTAAGAATCCTCTTGAAAAGGAACACATATCAAAATATATTGTAACATACATATTCTTTGAGGGAATGTTCAAGGTATATCATAACATACATTCTTAATTAAAACAAGAACAAATGGAAGGTGATATCTTTAATGAAAAATAGCATTTGGAATAGGGGGACAGGTTACCCCGGGGTAACATGTCCCCTGGGGACAAGTTACCCAGGCTTGGGTAACCTGTCCCCCTTTCCAAAATACGAGTTTCAAACAATTTGTCACTTGACATGTTGTTTTCTTATCAAAACTGCAATACTGACATGATAATTGTGTTTTTAAAAGCTATTATTCAATCTAATAACGGACTCTGAAAAAATTGAAATGATGCAACAATAAAAAATATTCAAGTGCTAAGATTTTTTTTAAAAAGGTACAAAAAAAAAAATATAAACATACATATCCATTGAGCAAATTTTCTAAGAATATCTTTCTTAATAAAAAAAGAATGACTGGAAGGTGATATCTTTAATGAAACAAGCCAATTCGTTGAATTGATATCCCCCGCCGAACATATTTTCATTGTCAATGGAGTTAATATCCGAAACGAATATCAATCTGTATGTATATGGCTTAAACAGTCAGGGGCAGTAACTCTAAATTCGACGGTCAAACCAGGTAACCCCGACGATATGCGCATGTCCTCATTGTTCATAGTGAAGCTGTGTGTCAAGTTTCATTGAAATCCGGTCTATAGTTTTCAAGAAATAGCGCGGAAATGAATATCACTCTGTATGTATATGGCTTAAACAGTCAGGGGCAGTAACTCTAAATTCGACGGTCGAACCAGGTAACCCCGAAGGTATGCGCATGTCATCATTGTAGTGAAGCTGTGTGCCAAGTTTCATTGAAATCCGGTCTATAGTTTTCAAGAAATAACGCGGAAACAAATATCACTCTGTATGGATATGGCTTAAACAGACAGGGGCAGTTACTCTAAATTCGACGGTCGAACCGGGTAACCCCGACGATATACCCATGTCCTCTTTGTAGTGAAGCTGTGTGCCAAGTTAAAATCCAATCCACAGTTTTCAAGAAATAGCTCGGAAACAAATTTCACTATGTATGTATATGGCTTAAACAGTCAGGGGCAGTAACTCTAAATTCGACGGTCAAATAAGGTAACCCCGACGATATGCGCATGTCATCATTGTAGTGAAGCTGTGTGCCAAGTTTCATTGAAATCCGGTCTATAGTTTTCAAGAAATAGCGCAGAAATGAATATCACTCTGTATGGATATGGCTGAAACAGTCAGGGGTAGTAACTCTAAATTCGACGGTCGAACCGGGTAACCTCAATGATATACGCATGTCCTCTTTGTAGTGAAGCTGTGTGCCAAATTTCATTAAAATCCAGTCCACAGTTTTCAAGAAATAGCGCGGAAACGAATATCACTCTGTATGGATATGTCTTAAACAGTCAGGGGCAGTAACTCTTAATTCCACGATCAAACCGGGTAACCCCCACGATATGCACATGTCCTTATTGTAGTGAAGCTGTGTGTCAAGTTTCACTGAATTCCGGTCTATAGTTTTCAAGAAAAAGCGTGGAAACGAATATCATTCTGTATGTATATGCCTTAAACAGTCAGGGGCAGTAACTCCAAATTCGACGGTCGAACCGGGTGACCCAGACGATATGCCCATGTCCTCTTTGTAGTGAAGCTGTGTGCCAAGTTTCATTAAAATCCAGTCCACAGTTTTCAAGAAATAGTTCAGAAACAAATTTCACTATGTATGTATATGGCTTAAACAGTCAGGGGCAGTAACTCTAAATATGACGGTCAAACCAGGTAACCCCGACGATATGCGCATGTCCTCATTGTCGTGAAGCTGTGTGCCAAGTTTCATTGAAATCTGGTCAATAGATTCAAGAAATAGTGCGGAAACAAATGTCGGACAGACGGACGGACGGACGAACGGAAAACAGACAGGGGCAGTTACTCTAAATTCGACGGTCGAACCGGGTAACCCCGACGATATAATAGGTCCTCATTGTAGTGAAGCTGTGTGCCAAGTTTCATTGAAATCCGGTCAATAGTTTTCAAGAAATAGCGCGGAAAGAATGTTGGACGGACGGACGGACGGACATGGCAAAAACAATATCCCCCCCCCCCCAAAATTTTTTTCAGTGGGGGATAAAAAGTATTTGGAATAGGGGGACAGGTTACCCCGGGGTAACCTATCCCCCGGGGACATGTTACCCTGACTTTGGTAACCTGTCCCCCTTTCAAAAGAAGAAGTATACTGAATGAATTTGTCATGTTGCTTTCTTATGAAAACTGCAATATTAACATGATATGTAAATAAATGCTATTTATCAATCTAAATATGGACTTAGAAAAGATTTAGATATTGCAAAAGTAATACATGTATTGCAAAAATTAAAATGGTGCAAGCGCTAAGATTTTTCTTTAAAAAAGCATCAATTTTTTAAAAAAATAAATGAAATATTTTTCAATAAATATCATAATTATGATTAAATTTCTTGAGAAAGATGAACGACTGGAAGGTGAAATCAAATGAATAAAAGCATTTTGAATAGGGGGACAGGTTACCCCGGAGTAACATGTCCCCAGGGACAGGTTACCACGGGGTAACGTGTCCCCCAACTAAAGTTTTGTTTTTTTCATATTTTTTTCATTGAACTTTCAAATATTTGCATAAAATATCAAGATTGACTACTATAATAATAATAAAAAAAAAAATAAAAAAAAAGGAAAATTGATTTGATTAGAAAATCAAAGTAAGCAAATTATATTTTGGTTTGAAGAATTGAAAACCACTCAAAAATACAGATATACTTTTTATATGTTTTTTTTAAAATTGAGTTTTACAAAATAGCATGAATGCAAAATTAAAATTTTGATAAGAAATAATGTTTTTCATAGGGGGGGGGACACGTTACCCTGGGGTAACCTGGCCCCAGGGACACGTTACCCCAGGGGGGACAGGTTACCCCGGGGTAACCTGTCCCCGGGGACATGTTACCCAGGGGGACACGTTGCACTGTTACACCGGAACTGAATTCGAACAGTCTCATCTACCAAAAATCAGCTCAATATCTCCAAGGATTATGAAAAAAAGTCCGGAAAACTGAAATTTCCTGGCAATTTCTAAGTTCACCGAAACCAAACTCGAACTCTTTCTGTAACGCAATGATGCGGACTCACATACAAAAATCAGCTCAATATCTCCAAGGATTATGAAAAAAAGTCCGGAAAACAGAAATTTCCTGGTAATTTTCTAAGTTCAGCATCCGTATCTTCCACAAAAATCAATGGACCGGAACCAAACTCAAACTCGTCCTGTAACTCATTGATGTGGACTCACATACAAAAAATCAGCTCAATAATTCCAAGGGTTAAGAAAAAAAGTCCGGAAAACTGAAATTTCCTTGTAATTTCTAAGCCCAGCATCCTTATCTTCCACAAAAATCAATGGCCCAGAACCAAACTCGAACTTGTTCTGTAACTCATTGATGCGGACTTACATACCAAAAATCAGCTCAATATCTCCAAGGGTTAAGAAAAAAAGTCTGGAAAACTGTAATCGGGATTGACGGACAGAAGGACGGAGCGCAAACCTTTAGTCCCCTTCGGCTTTTCGCTGGTAGGGGACTAAAAAGCATTTTGAACGGGGGGGGGGGGGGGGTGGGGGGAGGTACCCCCCCCCCCTCCCCAGGACATGTTACCCTGGCTTGCGTAACCTGTCCCCCTTTCAAAAGAAGAAGAATTGAATGAATTTGTCAAGTTGTTTTCTTATGAAAACTGCAATATTAACATGATATGTTAATAAATGCTATTAATCAATAAAACTATGGACTTGGAAAAAATTTAGATATTGCAAAAGTAATATTGCAAAAAATTAGAAAAGTGAAAGTGCTAAGATTTATCTATTAGAAAGCATCAATTTTGAAAAAAAACAACGAATGAACTATTTTTCAATGAATATCTTATGATAATTTCTTAAGAAAAATGAATGACTGGAAGGTGAAATCAAATGAATAAAAGCATTTTGAATAGGGGGCCAAGTAACCTCTGGATACATGCCCCCCACTATTTTTTTTTCATTAAACTTTCATATATTTGCATGAAATACCAAGATTGACTATTATAATAATAATAATAAAAAAAAGATATAAAAAAAAAAAAATAAAAAACAAGAGCTGTCACTGTAAGATGACAATGCCCCCGACACCGCTTTGATTTAGAAGTTATGGCCAATGTTAAAGTTTTTGGACGGAATGACGGACGGACGGACGGACGGACAGACGGACGGACGAACAAGTCAAATTTATGATGCCTCCCTATCGGGGGCATAAAAATGGAAAATTGATTTGATGAGAAAATCATAGTAAGCAAATTATATTTTGGTTTTTAGGAATTAAAAACCACTCAAAAATACAGAATATGCTTTTTATTTGATTTTTTTTTAAATTGATTTAGAGTTATACAAGATAGCATGAATGAAAAATTAAAATTTTAATAAGAAATAATGTTTTCCATGGGGGGGACACATTACCCCGGGGTAACCTGTCCCCGAGGACACGTTACCCCAGGGGGGGGGGGGGGACACGTTACCCCGGGGTAACCTGTCCCCGGGGACATGTTACCCAGGGGGACATGTAACACAGTTACACCGGTATAACACATGATGGATAGGCCTCTTTCACGGCATGTTAACCGCTAGTCCAGCTTGATAAGATTAATATGACCAATTTGCTTTGCTATTTATGATATAATTTCATTTTCATGTGATGTGTCCATGAATAAAGTCTGATGGAGGAGGAGGTAAAATTAGAGGGCTGCCGTAGCAGTTTCCTACCCTCCATCTCCTTTCCCTACATAGATTATGATAATTCACTCCATTGTTGGAAGACAAGTGTCAAAAAGGCTACTCAACTAAACCCCTTGTCCTAGGGTCAAACCCTGGGCCACTATTGGTTCTTAAACAAAAATGTTCCATTTTATGTGTGGCCACTGTCATAGCCCAGTGGTAGCGCGTCGGAATATCATTCAAAGTGTCCCAGATTCGATTCCCAACGGCATCCCTCATCCTTTCCGACTATTTGTCTTCCACCAATGGGTAGAAAATTGAAGACCTATGCGAGATAGCAGCTGGAGGCTAATTAAGGATGAAATGGGTGTACTGATGTGAGAAATGCCAGGAATCCATTTTTATGTACTCCACTTCTGCGATATAACTGAAAGTTTGTTGAAAGTGGCGTAGAACCCCATTTAAACAAACATCAAACGATCTATAGATGTGTGGATTGAGAATTTGACCACCCCCCCCCTTTAGATTTGGCAAAAATGTTGTAACTGGGAGGGTGGGGGTCTGGTTCAATCAGGGACCCTCAGCAATTCTATGGAATAGATATAGATGATAATCGTTTGTTTCAGTGTAAGATCGATTTATATTTCATTGAGTGAAAAGCAAAGGCGATATTTTCACAAGTGGCAGAGCCACGGGTGAAAATATAGCTTTTGTTGTTCACGAAATGAAATATTAATCGATCTTACTTGAAAAACAAACGCTTATTCTATTTCTTTATTGCAAAAAAAAGAAAAATGTGAAATTTCTAGGACATATTTTTGTAAAGCGCTTCATTTCGTGATTGCTTTGCAACGTTCATTGTGACGTCACTTATTTCACCCCGCATGGATGACGTCAGATAGGATGAAATGCACAAAAGTAGGGTATAAGTTTTTGATAATTTCACTGCTTTTTCGGTGAGATTATCAAGTGATAATCTACCGTTATTTCTCGATAAACCACCGAAAAGAAATCGGGAATAATTAACAGGCACAGCCATGAAAGCGCCTCATTTTGAACGGGTGTTTACATAATGCCGTAAATGTCAATGATCCTGCTAAGGATGACATTGCATAAAACAAAATCAACAAAAGAATAAAAGTGGGCATACTATAATTTGATAACGAAACGCAGTGTTTACTGCGTTTTGTTTTCTAATTATGATATGCCCAAACGTTCTCTACAGATGATCGAAAAGCATTTAAAATAAGTGATTTTCTTCAAATGAATAAAATATCAGAAGTGCCATCAGAAGCCGAAATACCTAAAAAAATTACAAATATTACTACACTTACGTCTGAGCATTCAGCTCACCACTTCGCCAATCTAATGTTGAAATTGAAATAGGCACTTTTTGTCAGACTTGTATTGAGAGGTTCTATTAATAATGATGCTAGACTGAAGGCGCTGGATAAAGAACAATCTTAAGTTGGAAAAGGGCAATAATCCTTACGAAAATAGTACAAGAGTTATAACCCTTGATAAAATGAACTGCCCTTGCAATGGTTACAGTCAACAATATTGTGATATTGAATGTGATTCAGGAGGAGATGTCGTTCAAAGATTTTGGGCTCAAAATAAGCCCGGCCCTACCACATCCATATTTATGGGCCAATCAAAATTTCACAAACAATTTTTAAAAAGGTTCACCAAAGGAATACTGGTAAAGTTTCAATCAATTCGGCCCATGTCGTTCAAAGATTTGGGCTCAAAATAAGCTGCCCTGCCAACTCCATATCTATGGACCAATCAAAATTCAGCAAACAAAGTTTGAAAAGGATCACCCAAGGAACATTCAGGTAAAATTTCATTGAAATTGGCCCAATGGTTTCAGAGAAGAAGATGTTTAAAGAAAAAAAGTTGACGTACAGACTCACGAAGGACACCAGGCCAAGACAATAGCCCAGCTGGACATAGTCAAGTGGAGCTAGCAAGATTGGAAATACAAAACAAAATTGCCGCTTTTTTCAATAAAAATAATCTGCTTTTAATACATGTATATAATTTGAGTACAAAATTGTAAAAAAGAATGCAAATTGAAATGGGTGTCTCAAAACCTCATAACTACAGCTAGTTTAAGCTGTAGTTATGATATCTTTGGTCACCCGAAGACAATGTGCTTTATAAGCACACATTGGCACTTCAACCATACATAGTGAATCCCTCAAGTTTTTAATTTTCACATATATTTACATGAGTGTGAATCCTATTCAATGATTAATAATTGAAATCCAATTAAATAAGAAGCTTGATGGGCTGAGATTGCATAATGTGACCAAATCAACTGCCCTTTTTTATTTCTAATATTGCAATAAATCTAGATCTCCCTACATCTGCCCAGTGCTCATAATGATAAAACAGTGTAAACCATTTTTAAATTTTACCCTGCTTTGCACTTTAGTATACATGCAAAGCAGGGTATAACTTAACTAGAAAGCCATGAATGGCTTGAGTCGCTCCACAGGCTTGAATATCTGGTAATAGCAAATCTAAGTTTTAAATCACAATAATTTTTGGCAGACTGATAAAGGGTCACTCAAGAATCATTCCAGTGAAATTTGGTTGATATTCATCAGTTATATCCTGAGAAAATGATTTTCAAAGTTTCCACTTTACCAGTATAACATATAGAAAAATGACCTCCGCCCATAAAATACATATTTTTCATCCAATCACAATACTTTTTGGCAGACTAATAAAGGGTCACCCAAGAATCAATCCAGTGAAATTTGGTTGATATTCATCAGTTATATTCTGAGAAAATGATTTTCAAAGTTTCCACTATATAACATATAGAGAAATGACCTCCGCCCATAAAATACATATTTTTCATCCAATCACAATACTTTTTGGCAGACTAATAAAGGGTCACCCAAGGATCAATCATGCAAAATTTGGTTGACATCTATCAGTTAGTTTCTGAGAAAATGATTTTCAAAGTTTCCACTATATAACATATAGAGAAATGACCTCCGCCCATAAAATACATATTTTCCATCCGATCACAATAATTTTTGGTAGACTGGGTCACCCAAGGATTATTCATGTAAAATTTAATTAGTATCCATCAATTAGAATCTGAGAAAACTCTCTTTTTACCATATTTGGAAATTAGCCACGCCCCTTAAATCCATGTTTTTCATTGGATCCAAATTTCTTGAACAAATTTGAAAGAGGGTCACCCAAGGATCATTCCTGTGAAGTTTGGTTGAAATTCATCCAGTAGTTTCTGAGGAGAAGATTTTTTAAGAAAAAGTTTACGACCGCACGCACGGACGGACGGACGGACGCACGACGGACACAACGCCATGACAATAGCCCCAGTGGCTTTCAGCCAGTGGAGCTAAAAACAGTTTGCCTGTTTCTTTGTCGTGAAGACAGGGCCGTTATTTGCCATATGCTTAAGGTGGCAATGGACAGCAGCCTCCCGACTCTATATACCGGAAGTGGGTTTTCGTTTATTTTACGGCTCTTTTTGCGCGTTGTCTAAAAAGACCGGTTTTCGTAAGATTCTACATATGGAAATAACATAGAATAATGATGGTAAAACTTCATAATTTAGATTCTTTTCAACATTTGATATTAATTGAATGACTGGATCATTAAATCTAACAATAAAAATGCGTTAAAACCGTCATTCAATAAGGGGGGAACACTGAAAAATAACGAAAAACTTTCTTAATTGCATGGAAAGGTATGCTGAATTTTTGACCATATAAAGGAATAATAGGGATTATAAACATATCGGAAAATAAGAAAAATTCATTGGGTAATTTCTTCAAAAAATAGGCTTTTGTGGCATTTTTACCTAATAAAATTACAAAAATAAGTGCATTTTAAACTTTTGAAAGCAAATTGTGCAAATGTAATTGATCAAAGAGAAATTTTCTTGTCAATAGCCATTGTGTACATGTATAAGGTCTATGAAAATGTATGTGTTTTATAGCTTGAACTTAGTACAGGGTTTATACTAGACCTAAAACGAATAAAACCGTTTTACTGAAAAATGGCCTATACCACTCAAGGGCAGAGAACTCTAGCATGAAAACAAGCGTGGAAAGGTACCTTCATATTTTGATATAATGACAAGACGATGTTAATCTACAACATATGTGAACAAGAAAAAAATTCATTGGGCGGAAAAAATGACGTCATGTGTCCATTGCTACCTTAAGTGATTGCAATTTACACTTCAATAAACACAATAAACAAGAGGACTATTGGCTGTGAGTCACTCACCTGTTAAAAAAACTCATTTCACCTATAGATAGGCCTTATAGATTTTCACATTCAAGCTCTCTGGCACTAGGAACAAAACCCCAAGGTAAATGTTGATGATGATGGAAGACAGTTATAACCTTAACATAAGAGCTCACAAAAACATTTCAGAAGCAAACATTTTCACTTTTAATGATCAAGTAGCAAATAATAAATCCCTTTAGTACAGTGGCATTAGGTTTTTTATTTCGTTTCTCCCCCAGTACAACCCATACCCATTAGAAGCAATGAAGAGAAAATGCCAGGGTGAAAATTAGAAACTAGACTGTTGAAAAGCCAAAAAATACCCCTCTACAAGTGCTTGACCATAATGAAAAACATTTTCCATCAAAGGGCCATAACTCTGTCAAAAGTCAATTTATTGTAACCAAAATACCACTTGCAACTCTCTGCTTGATACTGTTTACAGCTGTACAGTTTGAATGACATTCTTGCTGAGAAATTAAGCGGACAATAAAATGCTACAGACCAACAAATGCAGGGATGGACAGACAAGCTGACTATACCCCTCTAACATATTTTTAAGGGGGGGGGGGGGTTATAATTAAAAGTAACAAGTAATTGGTCTTATTCCTAAAATCTTTTTCTACCCTATGTGAACTCAAAGAGTCAATATCTATAAATCAAATGAGTCAATATCTATAAATCAAATAGTGTTATATGATGAGGGCTTCAGATAAGAGGATATAATGAAAATCTAATGCAGTGGATTCCTCTTAATTGCAACCTTGATAATAACATCTCTCTGCTTAATAGCATGATGAGGGCTTTAGATAAGAGCGATAATGAAAATCTTATACAGTGGAATCCTCTCAATTGCAACATTGATAATAACATCTCACTGCTTAATAGCAAGATGAGGGCTTGAGATAAGAGAGAGTAGTGAAAATTTAATGTAGTGGAATCTTATTAATTGCAACCCTGATAACAACAACTCACTGCTTAATAGCATGATGAGGGCTTCAGATAAGAGTGAGTAATAATAATCTAATGCAGTGGAATCCTCTTAATTGCTACCCTGATAATAACAACTCTCTGCTTAATAGCATGATGAGGGTTTTAGATTAGAGTGATAATGAAAATTAAATACAGTGGAATCCTCTAAATTGCAACCTTGATAATAACAACTCACTGCTTAATAGCATGATGAGGGCTTCAGATAAGAGGGAGTAATGAAAATCTTAAACAGTGGAATCCTCTTTATTGCAACCCTGATAACAACAACTGACTGCTTAATAGAATGATAAGGGCTTCAGATAAAAGGGAGTGATGAAAATTTAATACAGTGGAATCCTCTTAATTGCAACCGGATAATAACAACTCACTGCTTAATAGCATGATGAGGGCTTCAGATAAGAGTGATAATAAAAATCTAATACAGTGGAATCGTCTTAATTGCAACCCTGATAACAACAACTCACTGCTTAATAGCATGATGAGGGCTTCAGATAAGAGTGAGTAATGATAATCTAATGTAGTTGAATCCTCTTAATTGCAACCCTGATAATAACAACTCACTGCTTAATAGCATGATGAGGGCTTCAGATAAGAGTGATAATGAAATTCTCATACAGTGGAATCCTCTTAATTGCAACCCTGATAATAACAACTCACTGCTTAATAGCAACTGATTGGCACAAACAATAGATCTAAAGAACAAATTTCTCCTGTTAATAGCAAATTCTGGGTGTATAGCCATTCAGAACATCACTCAGCCATTTCCATAAAATGCAACAGACCTCGGATGTATGCAAGGCAGATTGGTATGTCACAAAAACGCTCATTTTGATAGGTGAAAACAGCATAAGAACTAGAAAGCCATGAATGTCTTGTGTCGCTCCACAGCCTTGAAATTCTTGTAAAAACAAACACAATGTAAATGTTTTGACTAGATTTTTAGATATTTGGGGTTTACTGGTGTTGAAAATGATTTTCAAGGTTTAAACTATATAACAAATAGAGAAATGACCTCCACTCTTAAAAGACATATTTTTCATCAAATCAAAATAATTTTTGGCTGCATGATAATGGGTCACCCAAAGATCATACCAAAAATGTTTGATTGATATCCATCAGTTACATTCTGAGAAAATGATTTTCATTGTTTCCACTATTTAACATATTAAGAAATGACCTCCGCCCATAAAATACATATTTTTCATCCAATCAAAATAATTTTTGGTACACTGATAAAGGGTCACTCAAGGATCATTCCAGTGAAATTTGGTTGATATCCAAAAATTAGATTCTGAGAAAATGATTTTCAAAGTTTCCACTATATAACATATAGAGAATTGACCTCCACCCATAAAATGCATATTTTCCATCTGATCACAATGATTTTTTGTAGACTGATAAAGGGTCATCCAAGGATCATTTATTTAAAAAATTAATTGGTATCCATTGATTAGAATCTGAGAAAACTAACTTTTTTTTCCATATTTGGAAATTAGCCACACCCATTAAATCCATGTTTTTCATTGGATCAAATTTTCTTGAACAACTTTGAAAGAGGGTCATCCAAGGATCATTCCTGTGAAGTTTGGTTGAAATTCATCCAGTAGTTTCTGAGGAGAAGATTTTTAAAGAAAAGTTTACGACCGCACGCACGTATGCAGACGGACGGACGCAGGACGGACACAACGCCATGACAATAGCCCCAGTTGCTTTCATCCAGTGCAAGTTAAAAACTTGCACTGTAGATTTATATCTTTAAAAGTAAATAACAGCTGAAAAATCTTATCTTTTGAGAAAACGAATCATTCAGCCGTTATGTAATAATCTTAAGATATTTTTATCAAATTCAATAGTTTCAGGTCAGTGAAACAAGTAGCGTTGGCGATGTGGAATGTTTTCACAAACAGATTCTAGGGCTAACGCAATTTTAACTGACGTCATCTAGTTTTTCAAAGGTTTTTCCGTAAATTTTAAAAATAGTCTGTCTATGTACATTCGAGGTTGATCGTGAGATTGGCCGAGTGGTGTTCCGAATGGTTTAATAGCAACAAAACTGTTGACAAATTAGAGTTGGTATTAACAGTATTACACTGTACTGTTATTTCTTATTAAACCCAAATCTTGTGGGTACTCATTGGAATTGTCTCAATGAGACTTTTCCAATGAGTACCAACAACATTCAATTTGATTGATGAATATCAAATTTTAACTTTTGAAATCGAAATCATTCCCTCAATCTAGAGATCTGTGAGATGGCAATGAAAATGCAGAGATTCTTCAGTTGATAGATAGTGAATGTCAAACAAAAATATGACTGACCAATCAGGTCATTTGTATAAATTCAAATTTTGCCATTTTCCCCATTTTTGTAAAACTTTTTGATGATTGACAACATTAACATCATTAGTAAAAGTTATTCAAACTATAGTTATGATGTTTAGACCTTCGGTCTGCCAAGTCTGTTTTCAAGGGTAATTGAAAAGTTAATTAGTAATTAAGTCAAAAATGATGTTTGACATTAATGATTAAGGATGACGGGCCTCAACTTTTACTTCCATCTCAAATGAAGTATCTGATTGGTCAATTGATTATTTGATTGACAGCAAGGCATAATAAATTGACCAATGGCAATCTGGCACTGTATCACAATTCTGTTTTTGCTTTCTTTTCTTTTTTAGAGTCTGATTTTTCCTTTTTCTTTGAAGAGTTATCTTTTCCATCTTTGCTATATTTTGCTGCCTGAAAAACAAAGATAATTAAAATGTATTTGGAATTTTTGCCCTTCACTATATGGGATAATCTTTTGATAGAGAAGATGGGTTCCAAGTTTCAAGTGAATGCCTAATAAAAGTAGTATCACAGATATCACAAAATGTCAAAATTTATGTATAACGACAACGGCTTTGCTTGTTTACTTGGATAGGGCTTAACACTGAATTTCACAGATTTTCAGACCAATCAATGAAGCTGGAGCACCTCGTAATATGTTTCTGGTATTTCTCACATCAGATTATAAAACATTTCTCAGGCTTAACTGAGAATTTTCTCAAATTTTAAATTTAGATAAATGTGTATGAAAATTAAAGATAATTGTAATAAGTTGTTATTTATCTTTTTTTGTTAATACATTAAAATGAGTATTAAAACAGAAATACGGCTTTAATCTCAAATTGAAATTTGAAAAATTTTGAATGGAGAATGAGAAAAGTTTTATACCCTCTGACCCAGTTCTAATATTACCCCAAGACTTTAATAATATCCTGACCCCCCCAAAAAAGGTTGAACTAACAAGGCTATAGTAATACCTTGACCCCCCGAAAAAGGTCAAACTAACAAATTGAATTGTAAATGTATACATATAAAAATCTAATCACTTTAGATTAGAAATGTGTCATAGACGCAGGAGCCGCCACAAATACCTGATTTTTACCTGTGACAAGGCTTGTGTTTGACCCTTAAACCAGCCTTTTGATCTCCAGAAATCTGAAAATATCCTTATTTGACCCCTAGAAATTTCTCCCAAGGGAGTCATCTTGACCCCCTTGAGAGGAATTACTAAGGGTCAAACTGTGATTTCATATCTAAGATTTTCACAAATTACTTTCTAAAGTTCTACATTTTAAATACAATGTTTCTTACAAGAAACAATTAAAGTGACTCTTAAATATGGAAAATTGTATGAATGATTTGCTTTTTCTGCTAATTTTGACCCCTTTAAATTCAAATTTGAGCCCCAGAATTTCTTAAGCGAGGAGACAATGACTCCCCAATATCAAACACTAACATAAATCCTGTGTGAACCATTTGACCTTCAGCTTTACCCTTGACTTTCAGGGATTATTCTTGCTCAAAATATCATGTGCCAAATCTAATGAGAAATCAAGACAATTTGGCAAGAAATTTTACCAAAACCTTCCCTAAATTACATTTTACTTTGAGATTTTTGGTTCATTAAGCCAGTTTCAATTTGATTTCTGCTAGAAAAAATGAGAGAATCTCTCAATATCTCACCCCAAAATTATCCCTGCATATTAACCCTTGTCATGCTGAACCCAGAATATTCCTGCCTTGGCAGGAGCTATAGACAAACATCAGTCTTATCTTTGTCTTTACCAGTTGATTTTCCTTTTTTGAACAAGGAAAACCTTTAAATTCATTTTTTTTTAAATGAATTTCGTCTCACATATAGTGCATCAAGTGCCTTAAGCACTTTCACTTTGTAGCAATTTTGCCAAGAATCAAGAATTTTTATTCAGCATGACAAGGGTTCAGACAAACTCCTCACAAGATGCTTGAAATTCATCCATAAATGTAAAAGTAATGCTATAGACAAGAATGGGACATACGCACACCCATACACTCACACACAGACTGGTAACTCTATATTTCATGCAATGAAGCTTGTATTGACTGGATATCACCTGTCTGATAAAATAACATGATATCAGGTAGTCTATTTTTTGAAGCAATTAGCATACTCTTTCACTTGAATTTCTTACATTTTTAAGGGTTTATTATAATTAAGCCCTTAAATGATTGCATGATAAATAGATTACTTATGTAAGTGTCTTAAAATATCAATGTTATTTAATCTTGACTGCTAATAATTATAATGACACTGTAAAACCTCGTCATGATAAATTCTCCCAACCTCAACCAAATAACATTGATATCGTAAAACACTTGTTATTCTCTAAATGACCATCGCCATTTCAAAGCCGGGGCCATAAAAGGGGGTTTCAATACCTATATTTATGATGTACTTTTGGGGCTTTGAAACCTGAAAATAACACTTTTAAGCCTTGTTATGTAAAATTAATCATAAACAATCCATTGACTCTTGAACCAAACAAGAGCATCGTGCCCCATGCTTCGGCTGTTGAGTGTTGGATAGTGGATAAAAAATCTTAGTCGAAAAAGAGGTATAATTCATACAAAATATACCTACACTTATTCACCTTGATAGCATATAATTGTTTATAGTTAACTGTTGCTCTTTTGACAGTAAACATGTTTCAAACTGATGTCTCTAGTAAAACCAGAGATTGCACGTAATGTCAAGGTCTACGCTTGACGATGACCACAACAACAGTGACGACAACACCTCTGTTTTTTTCAAATATGAGCATGTGTGTGACATTTCCAACAATTTCAATTGTGCACAAAGCAAAGACATCTGCACAGTCTGATCATAGTCTTCACTATTTGCTTTATAGGTTAATAAGTTGCCAATGTATCTGTAGATAGATAGTTGATATTCCAATTACCTAACGTAGCTCTTAAGGCTGCTAAATGTTTGCATCCCGTTTACAAGTCAAATTGTTGGAAATTACACACACTGGCGCATATATGTATAGCCGAGCTAAAAAAACGTGCAAGTCAGTGATCTTACTTTTCCAGGATAACTTTTGCCCTCTATTGTGACCTCCTCACATCGATCTTGTTTCGTCAAATAGTCTTTTATCTCCCATGCCATGGCACCGTCTTTCAGCATGAATATAACACGGTTATCACTCACTACATATCTGCATAAAAAAACACGAGGGTAGCTAAAGCTATTTCATTCAACAGAATGCAGACCCTTGATAGCAAAAAAAATAAATATTTGCCTCTTTGTAGTATGAAGTTGCTCTTGTGATGGAGAATACAAATGCAAACTTTTAATGACATAAAAGTTGTTTTACAGTCTAGTTGTATATTTTCACACAACTTTACACCTTTACCCCTAATCATCGAATTGCAAGTTTGCTGTTTACATTCCTTGACTGCCACAGTACTTTGACTTACATTCTCACAGGCAACCACTACTACACCTGGGTGGAGAGGAGTAGGATGGATTTAATTTCTTGCCTAGAAAAATTACTGGGATCCAGTTAGGATTCAATCTCTCAATCCCACAGCCATGGTCCTAACTAATGGACAACAGACTCTTCACTTATAGCTTAGAAAAGACCAGGGTTAAAGTTTGTCACGTCACAAACTCCTGTGCCTACAACTAGACCTATGTCTACACCAACTTGTTGACAACAACAATTTGGCTGTTTGTTCCAGAATAGAATGAGCATTCAAGTGCAAAATCTTCTAAGTGTTTCAGGGACATTTTGATGGCTCAGTGCAAAACTGTTGTAAGTCCCTATAAACATATAGGGAGTTACAACTGTTTTGCACTGAACCCTTGATTTGACAAAAGAAAAAAAAACAAAAGAAAATTGATTTACAGAGTCTTACAATGGTTTCCTGGTTTTTCTCATACCAGTACTACCATTTTATCCTTTTCTAGCCCCCAGCTGCTATCCCACATAGGTTTACAAAGAGTCGGAAAGGATGAGTGCTGCCGACAGGGATTAGACCCTACACTTTTTGTTTGATAGACTGATACATATTAAATGTGCTATGATTGCGGCTTGAGTATAAAATGAAGGGGTTTGAAGCACAAAATCTATCTAGATGAGAAAAGTTGAATACTTAATGCTCTTTCTTTCAAGAAAAAAATCCCTTCAGCAATTTTGAAAACATAGGGGACCTTTTGAAAAAGTGGAGCAATCCTCCAATCTCTCTACATAGCAAATAAACACTGCAGACAACGGCGTTTTACAATAATAGCCATGATCTCACCTTTGAGTTTCTATATTAGCATTAAATAAGCTGCCTTGCCAAATCTGTGTAATCTTTTCTGTTTCTGGTTGACTCGGATTTCCTGAAAAACAGTATCAACACAGACATATTTGACAGTTAACCCGTTCCTGTTTTACAAAATTTTGGACCTGTCAAAATTCAAAGGTTTTGCAGATGAAAATTACGTGGATTTAATTTGAAAAATAACCATTCAGTAGGGTCGTAAATAGTGTGGAAAAAGCAGAAGCAAGCAATTTCTACTTTTTTCACAATGTTTTCTCAATCATAAAATCACAGGCACGTAAAAAGCAGGGATTAAACAGCAAAGGGTTAATAACATTTTGAAATCGACAACATATTTTTGGAATGAATTTGGAATGAAATTGAATGAGTGTGTGGAGCAAGTTTTCAATGAAATTAAAGGGAGGTAATCCAAAATCGCAAATTTTGTTCGAGAGGAACAAAATTAGCAATATTTATTACACCCCCCCCCTTTAATAAAACATGTGAGTTTTTCTGTTTGTGTGTTTTCATGGACCAATCAAAGACTTTAAAACCTACACCAGCAAAGAAAATTATAGGATAATATGATCAATTTGAATCAATTGTTGATAGTCTTGAATGATTTCAAAATGTTTTCAAATGTTTTAACCTCGTGGTTTAATACCTGACACAGTTGCAAACAGCATGAGCGTTCTCCCTTTCTTGGACATTTTCAGGAGGCCTTCTGGATCGTCGGTGTTGATTTGTGACATGTCGATTTTCGGAGGATCTCGTTTCCATTCCGGTAGTTCGTCTTCTTCCAACTCATCTTCATCCCCATCCTGCAATGATATTTTTAATGGAACTTATTACCTCCCTTTAAACAGTTTCAGTCTATTACTACTTTTATCCCTTAACCTTGGCCTTCCCTGATGATTGCCATTGTGTCACCAAATGTGAAATTGAAATGAAATTTGTGTTAAAAAATGAAATTGACTAAATAACCAGCAACAAAATAATCTGAACTTTGACCCATCTGTGTTTGCTGATTTAGACATTGGCTAAGAGGTGCAATATTTTGTAGACATGCTCATGGGTGATTGACTATCAATTCAGGGGATAGGCATGTGTGTCTTATAACCTCTTGGCTTTCCTTTACACCTACATGATTGTTTACAAAAGTAAACTGTTGCCTCAAAATCAATCAATACTATATCTGAAGTAGACCACAGTGGTAGACCTGGCATTGAAGAACGCCATGAAATATGAATTCTATGAAATAATCTATAATTTCATTTTTGAGCAAGATGTCAAAAATTTGATAGACCGACAGTACTTTGATTGGGCTCAGTCTAAAACGCGGACCACTTTAGCGGACCATATAGATAAAGAAGGAAAATGCGGACGATATATGATAAAGAGGAAAATTGCGGACCACATGATTAAATGTGTAATCTGCAGTTAACTGATTACACGAGAGGAACGTTTCTAATTTGTCTCGTATTAATTGACTACCTGAAATTTCGATCGTCATTTGATTGGAAATTTTGCATTTGAAGTTGAAATCGGCAGAGACGTTGTAAATAAGATATTTTTTCAACCAATTGAGACTTCTTATATCTTAGTAAAAAAAATGTTTGTTTGTCATGGACTTTTTTAATGATTGAATTTGTGAATGTTTCGCACTAAACATTGAAAACATATTTAATGTCATCGCACAGCGTATGAGGTCTATTCTCGGTAGAATACAAAAGACATCAACATGTTCGACATGGCACGAGAATGCGTTGATCGAAATATGCTTTAAGAATGCCGGGATCAATCATCTAGGTTTTTTAATTGACGAACCACGTATAATTTAAACTATATTAATTGGCGACTATACTGGCTTTTGTTCACCTTATAGGCAAAGAAATTTACCCTAAAAGTACGGCTGTAATCACAACTTACAACGGTTTAGAACTGTCCGCAGCCGTAATCAATGGGCGATTTATTAATAAAGGAACAAACTTGGTGACCAAACGTCCAAACTTAGAAAAAAAATGTTTCACTAGAAAAACTTTTATTTTGGATATAGAATGAAAATACGGACCATACCCGGAAGAAGTAATTCCAATCAATTGGACATGGTACCCGGGCAATTGTTTCATAATCCGATTTATTGAACGCGGAACAACGGGCTATATAGCAATGGAAAAGGCGGACGACATAAGATAAAGAGAGAAAATGCGGACCAATTGAATATAGACGGAAATTGCGGACCATATGAAATGAAGAAGGGTGCGGACCATATGGGTTTCCTTGACACTTTAACAACTCTTCAAAATTCTTAATTATTAACGATCAATATTACTGATATAATATGTATATGTGTCAGAAAAGAAATTGTTAATTTATCCTTAGTAATGAATTATGATTATTCCCAGGATAAAGTTAAAAAGAATCCAATATAATTGAGATTTCTTTTTTCGAAACGAGTTTATATTAGCTGATGAAAATGGTGCATTTATGTTCAAACCATCCAGATTTTTATTCATCTCTTTCCAAATGTTAGAAATGTTATACTGAAAACATAAACATGCACACGCGGAAAAACAAACAATATAATAATATCAGTCTACAAAACTTTTGAAATAAACATTGTTTTTCATGCACTTCAAAGATCTGTTTCTGTTAAAGCTGCGTCTTCTAAATCGTCATGACTACAGCGATCGGTGAATAGGAGAAAGAGGTAAATTGAAACAATCGCCAAAGTAAATAACTAAATGATTCGTAAATTTTGATATCCTATCTCTTTACGTAAAAATCATAGAAACAAATGCATATCATGCCCACGTGCACTGACTAAGAAATCAGCCCTGCGTTGAGGATTCAAAACGGTTTGTTAACGTTTATCACTTTCTTTAAAATTAATACGTTTTGATATCTACTAAACGTTTTGCGAAACGTTTTCATCTTGAACGCGGGTTAGAATTAACCAGCAGTTTGTTGTTCTATGCATGTACATTTTCACGTGCAGACCATTATCAGACTCCACATACCGTAATAACAGAGTCGCGGAGTTAAGTGTGACACGCGTGTCAGATTATGTAATTGCAATTCCAAAAAAAATGATCAAGTTCTTGACAAATAAACAATACAATGACAAAATGATTGGTGCTGAGTATTCCTAAAAGTTCTATATAAATCCACAAAAAGAAAAAATCACTTGCAAAGGCTACCAAAATTTAGAAAACCAAATATTGCTCGGATACTTTTATTTATTTATTGGTATTCAGTGGTGGAATTTAAATTGAAATAATTTCATATGTGCTTCTTTTAGTGATCATTACAGTTCGTAAAAAAATTTGATGGTTTGAATCGTTTTGCTTTTTTTATTTATCTTATTTTTTATTTTATCAATCTGTTCTTTTCATCGTGTAAATATTAGTTTTGTTTTTTTTCGATTTCTACTTAATTGTGTGTGCGAATCAGTGTTTGTGGTGCTTTGAAATGGCTTTAGTAATTGGTCACAGCCAGACGAAGTATTTGCAGGAGTATTTAGATTGTGGTAAATACTCGGTATTTTCCTACCCTGGTTATAGATCTCGCCAATTAATGGAAGAGGAGATATTGGTCGAAGTGGCGCCTTTCTTTTCGGTAAGTAACACTTGAATATTATTGTTATCATAATAATGGCTCTCTGTTGATATAAAACAATTAACACCCGCTTGATAAGGAAGGCCTTTAATTACCACAGCGGTCTGCCTATAGATCAAGCCTGTCGCGTGTCAATTAATCATGCTTCTGTGATAACCTTACATGAAGTAGATACAGTAAATGAAATCGTGAAATTGACAAGATGAATGATATTTGAATGATTTTGGCATGAAATTGAATGAGTGTGTCGAGCGAGTTTAGAGTGAAATTAATGGGAGGTAATCCATTATCGCTAATGAATTAACTTAAGAAAGGGAGAGAATATTGTATTCATGTTCTTTGGATTCATGTAAGTATGAAATGAATAACAATAACGCTGTATTAATACATTAAGCAGATTCAGCCATGAATGAGATTAGATTCATATTTTCGTATTATCACGTATTTAAACAAGAGATGTTTGTAAAACGTTCGCAAACGATCGTGAATTCTAAAATAAGGGCTGTTTTAAGAATACACATCATTGAATTATCATTTTGTTAGGTGATCGGGCTATTGATTATTTATTTACAGGTAATTGTCATAGTTGTTGGGGCTAACGACATTGGCAGGAAATCTCCCGGAAGGATCTCTGATGATTTGATCGCGTTGTGTAGAGAATTGCATGCAGAATCACCCAGGTGAGATTTTTAATTAATGAAAACAAATTTCATCAACCTTTATGTCCAATAAAGGTCCGTTGTAAATCGGTCTTTTCAAAACAACCAAATCTTTTTCTTTACTCGGAATCGATGAAAAATTCAATAGGATTAATCTTTGTGACTAGCCAATTATTTTTACTAAGTTTCAAAGTCTAAATGTTTTTGCTTTGGATTTCAGTTCAACAGTATTGGTGTCCACCGTACTACCACGATGTCAGAACGGTTTTGAAGGATGTTCACACTCAACATCATACCTACACAACTGGAATGAAGACGCATGCGAGGTGAACAGGCGATTACGTGAAAATGCGTATCAACTTGACTGGATTCGAGTTATTGAGCACCCTCAGTTTTACACACTTTTCGGTAAGGAATATACATGTATACGACATTATGTTTTCCAAGCGATGATGCTGTCAATAAGATACTGTTTGATCAAGAATATTCTAGATGTATTTACGATATTTTGTGTCGCTTGTGAACACGGTGGCAAATTAGATGTAATTAATCGCCCCTTGATCCCCCGCAGAGAAGCCCTGTTGTTAAAGATCTCTTCTTCACCACTTAACATCATTTAAGGAAACTTGCGATAACAATACTGATAATAAGAAATATTGTATCCAGTATAATAACCAATCGGCAAGTGTTTATAACCCACACATATTACTTTTATTTCATATGAAAACTTACTGATGTTGTTGAATAGTTAATTCAGATTGATTAAAATGTAATTGTCAATTTACATTCAGGTGTGAATAAGAAACTGTTGAGCCGTGACGGATTGCACCTGAGTTTTGAGGGAACCCACACTCTTGCGGATAACATTGACCCGGATTTATCAATTATTAAAGAAGAAAACGAATTAAGCCAAATAGATATCAGTAGTAGAGATAATAGTTTGAATTTTGAAAATTATAGCGAAAAATTGTGGAATGCGTATCTTGGACTTACAAATGCCGACGTTGAATGTTTGAAACAGAACGGCAAAATAAATTCAAATCACATGGAAGCAGTGCATAAATTATTAAAAAACAGATTTAGTGCTTATATTAATGGATTTCAGTTAACAGAAAAAGTGCCGGTTTTCTGCAAAAATGAAAAGAGGTGGAAAACTAAAATACCAATGGATGCAGTTGAATCTCCCGCATGCCAAATCCACCATAACCACAATGACCACTGGGTATGTTCTATTTTCCACAACGACAGTATTTATCTTTTAGATAGTTTAGGATTTGACCGACCAATGGACAAAATCGTACCAAATGGACTTAGAATTCAACTTTCTTGGATCTATGGTAGGAATTCTAAAAGTTTTAAAGTTAATATTCCGAGCGTCATGAAACAAAATAACAGTACTGACTGTGGTTTGTATGCTATTGCTTTCGTAACATCTTATTGTTTCCGAAAAAGTTTATGCTTTGATTTGATATTTGACAGTGGAAAATTAAGATCTCATTTATTGCAATGTTTCGAAAATCAAGAAATATCAGAATTTCCGCTTACGAACAAAACGATGAGCCATAGAAAGTCTTGCGATAAAAAGGAGCTGAAAATAGAGAATTTTTGTGTTTGTAACTTGCCCGAGTGTGTTGATTCGGTTATGGTTCAATGTGACAAGTGTTGTGTTTGGTATCATCGATCATGCATAAATGCTCCGATGGATATTTCAACTACAGATCAAGATTTCATATGTGGATTGTGTTCACTTCTCGTAAACGCAATATAATGAACTTCTTTTATCTATTCACTCTTAACGCATATGGTCCACAATTTCCTTCTTTATCGTATATCGTCCGCATTTTCATTCTTTATCTATATGGTCCGCTAAACTGGTCCGCGTAAAAGATTTTATATGTGGATTGTGTTTTCTTTATTCTAAAACTCTTTTCGTTTTTTCCTCGGATGTTTTCTGAAAAAGAAAACACACGAGATATTGCTATAGTCTCGGAGTCGGCGTTATTTTTGCCTCTGTTGTTTTTGTTGTTGTTTTGCCAAAATGAGAATGTTCTAAAAGTATGTGAAAATTTCGGAATGTATGTTCACTGTCGAAAGGGGGTGCTACAATATCACAGTAAGTAACAATTTCGATTTTATTTGTCATTCACCCTCTATTGAGGTTTAGTTTCCTTTGGATTAAACCTATTTATTTTACATCGATTGGGAAACAAGTTCTTACAACTTAGATTAATCCCATTCGATTCTGCTTCCACAAAAATTCACCAGTACTCGCGCCGAATGTGTGGGCCAATGAAGGAACCAAGATCGATAGCCGCTCCCGTGAATCGAACTCAGGACCTTTGGGTCGAGAGGCCGACGCTCTACCTCTAGACCACGGACACCACGGTAAGTTTCCTTTGAGTGTCGTCGTTGTCATCTTCCATTGTAAATCTAAACTATCTGTGGGTTTTGACAAAATGTTGTATAGTTTCCTTCTAAATGCCACTTTGTCTGCATTAATGCAAAAAAAATAATCGATTCGTGGTATTAGTAACTGCGTAACCCGAATACGTTTCAACATTATTTCAGTCATATCGCGGAGACTGAAGCACCTAACAATGTATCCCTATTATTTCTCACACCATCACATCCTCAGTTTCCTAGCCTCCAGCAGATGTTTCTCTTTTTCATTTCACTTTTTACGGTACTTTTAAAATAATAACTTATATCATGTATTAGTTAGGAATTTAAGGGGGCATTGTTTTTCCTAATTACAAATTTTGAGAACCCAATTATTTGTGCGTAGTGACAGTAACAGTTAATAACAAGGTTCTCGGTATTACAATTGATGTAATTCATTGTGACTTTAAAAATATTTAGTGATAAATAGTAGGTCGATTAACCTTTGGCAACACTTTCGGCTTTTCTTTTTACAAAATTCTAAATTTGGCTCTTACAGAGGTGGCCTCCCCGTGGCAAGAGCCGGGAAACAAAATCGTGTTTTCACCCCTACGTTCAGAATGAAAAGCTTACGGAACATTTGCAAATATCATCGCTTTGCACTTATGCATTAACGTGTAAATCGGGTATCATAAGTCTTGCAAAACGTTCGCAAACACATTGCATCCTTAACGCAGGGCTGGTTTTGGCTGACAACCTCATCGACCAATCATTTCATCAATTCACCAAGGTTGTTTAATCGCTCGTTCATTCATCATCAGTTAATTCTTTCACTAATTGAAATGCATTACAATGAACAAGATGCAAAATGCAAGTTTACTAAGAAATTTAGATGCACCCAAAAAATCTAAAGACCTACACAAGTTTTTTTCTTGTATGAATAAGTTGTTATGTACAAAATAAATTAATTAATTCAATAAACAAAATTGATTAGTAGATTGATCGTAAACGCAATATAATGAACTTCTTTTATCTATTCGCTCTAAACACATATGGTCCGCAATTTCATTCTTTATCGTATATCGTCCGCATTTGCCTTCTTTATCTATATGGTCCGCTAAACTGGTCCGCGTTTTAGACACACCCCTTTGATTGTAAAGCAATTACCTCCCATTGGTCAAAAAGCCTTTCAACATCCGCGTCTGTGTAGTCTCGGACATCTTTTTTCTTCCATTTATCAGGCTCGTTTGATTTCTTTTCTTCTTTTGATTTAGCTGAAAAACTATCTCCGATTAAATACGCTAAGACAATGAATAAAGATAGAGTTTTCAAACTGAAAGTAGGCCGACACGACATCTTCCGGGTGAGTAAAAATAAAGTTGTAGAATTCTACTCTTTTCATAAAACGAAAATTATGAAAATTATTTTTTTTAGATTTGGTAGATTAATTACGTTTAAGATAAAATTGTTATCCAATTTATTTTCAAAAAAATTTAAAATAAATTTAATTGCTCATGTAATGCATAAATCTTGTACTCAATGCTTTTTACTTGCAAATAATTCGTTTAGTTAATTCAATATTTTACAAACCCGTATTTTGTAAACATGAAAATTTTGACATTTTGGAAAGTAAGTATTGCGATATTTGAACTATTATGTAGACGTACCAATTAACTTTACTTTTAATTTTATACTCCTCTATGTACCCAACTATATTTACGCGTTAAGCAAGAGAAAATGTCCAGACATTGTACATAGCTGTCAAAATGAATCTCCGAATGCTGGTTCAGTTGTAGTTGCGACAACGTACCCCCATCCCTTTTGATAGTCTGATGTGGGATGGGGATCAAAATATCCGAGAGAGGGCCACATTATTGCAGCTAGTTCAGTTGGTGAATCTTGCAGGGCCTTTTTAAAGGTTCATGGAAGGGGCTTGTGGCCCTTTATTATTGGTGGAAGAAGGGGAAAGCTTGTAAGTTTTGACAAAGTGATAAAAAACTGATCCATTTAAGGTATACAGTTCTAACTTAAATTCAAGTCACTGGCTAAGTAAATTGTAGGTTTAATTTATGAATTTTTATGATATCTTGTAACCACAGCTTGATAAAACAAATTCAAGGAGAATATTCCACTAAAACAGCGCCAGTTTCTTAGTAAAACAAACTTTGTATTTAGTTCCTTTAATATAAAAGAAACCATTTCGTTTACAGACGAAAATTTGATAGACCGACAGAAACTTCATTAAAGAGACAATTTTATTTACAGAAGAAACCCCATTAGAGAGAAAATTCTATTTAGCTGAGAAATCCTGTTAAAGAAACTGTTTTATTTACAGGAAAAACTTCATTAAAGAAACCATTTAATTAAGAGGAGAAATCCTATTTAAGAAACTATTTCATTTACAGGAGAAACTTTACTTACGGTTTACTTTACTTACGGTCTCCGGATCAATGGTAAGCTTTTAGCTTCTTGGGATCCTCCATTTTCTTGATTCTTGCAATTGGTGTTTGTACTGTGCACGTAGCAGCTGGGGGTAATTTAAGTGGGTGATTTTTCCAGTGTTTGTTTAAGTTACTTTTGAAGGCATTTAGAGACGGTGACATGATTACATGATTTGGCAGATTGTTCCATGGTTCTACGACTCGGATACCAAAGCTATTTTTTCTGATCTCTGTGCTAGATTGGCGTTTGAAGAGTTTTAAGTTGTTCCCTCTTGTTCTCTGATAGTTGTTTAATTTGAGTAAGTTTTCATTTGATGTTATATCAAGCTGGTTTAGGATTTTATACACCTGGATTACATCTGCTCTCTGTCGCCTGTATTCTAGAGATGGTAGTCCAAGTTGAAGAAGCCTTTCTCTATAAGTCAGGTTGCGGATGCTTGGTAAGATTTTAGTTGCTCTTCTCTGTACGTTTTCTATGGCTGTTTTATGTTTTTTTAGGTAAGGGGACCAGACAGGGCTTGAATATTCTAGATGAGGTCTTATTAGCGATTTTTAAAGATGTAGGAACATTGTTTTGTCTAGATAGGTAAAGGTTCTTCTGATGATGCCCAGGTTTCTATTGGCTATGTTGATGTTATATGTGAATCAAAGTGAAGTTTTTTGTCAATTATGACCCCTAGGTCTTTTTCTTCGTCGACGTTTTCTATTTGTTCTCTAGACATGTCAGGCTTTTTCATAAAGTAGTCAGTGTTTGTCCCTTGTATTCCAAGATGTAGTCGCTTGCATTTCTTTTCATTTAAGGAGAGATCCCAATTGTGTGACCAGTCACAGAAGTTGTCCGTTGTTCGTTGGAGATTTTCTTCGTCTAGAGTTGAGTTAATGACACTTTAAGTTTTAGTGTCATCTGCAAATAGCTTGACAGTAGTTTCAGCTATGTCGGGAAGGTCATTTATGAAGATCAAAAATAGCGTTGGCCCCAAAACACTTCCTTGTGGAACACCGCTTGTTACATCAATATGTCTTGACTTGGCTTCATTTATGACAACTTGATGAGTTCTGTTTTTTAGTAGGTCTTTTATCCATTGTTTGGTGTTTCCTGTAATGCCATATGCTTCCAGTTTTTTTAGCTCACCAGAGCACGAAGTGCTCAAGGTGAGCTATTGGGATCGTAGAATGTCCGTCGTCAGTCGTGCGTCGTGCGTCGTCCGTCATGCGTCGTCCGTCGTCCACAATTTCTTTAAACATCTTCTCCTCCTAAACCAGTGGGCCAATCTTGATGAAACTTGGCAGGGATGTTCCTAGGGTCAAGCTCTACCAAAGTTGTTCAAATAAATGAAATCCACCCTTAACTTTCCCTTTACCCTTAACAAAAAGGGTGAAATTATGAAAATCTTTAAAAATCTTCTTCTCTGAAACCAGAAGGCAGACAGCTTCCATATTTGGTATGTAGCATCATCTAGTGTACCTCTATCAAGTTTGTACATATCAAGACCCTGGGGTCATATTTGGGCTTTGCCCCGGCCCAACCCTTTTTACATAGAATCAAAGAGGGAAAATCTTTAAAAATCTTCTTCTCTGTAACCAGATGGCAGACAGCTTAAATATTTGGTGTGTAGCATCACCTAGTGTGCCTCTTCCAAGTTTGTTCATAACAAGACCCTTGGGTCATATTTGGGCTTTGCATTGGTGCATCCCTTAATCTCTTATGAGCACGAAGGGTAAAAAAATGAAAATCTTCAAAAATCTTCTTCTCTGAAACCAGAAGGCAGACAGCTTTCATATTTGGTATGTAGCATCATCTAGTGGACTTCTACCAAGTTTGTTCATATCAAGACCCTGGGGTCATGTTTGGGTTTGCCCGGGCCCAACCCTTTTTACATAGAATCAAAGAGGGAAAATCTTTAAAAATCTTCTTCTCTGTAACCAGATGGCAGACAGCTTTAATATTTGGTGTGTAGCATCACCTAGTGGGCCTCTACCAAGTTTGTTCATATCAAGACTCTTGGGTCATATTTGGGCTTTGCACAGGTGCATCCCTTTATCTCTTATGAGCACGAAGGATAAAAAAATGAAAATCTTCAAAAATCTTTTTCTATGAAACCAGAAGGCAGACAGCTTTCATATTTGGTATATGTAGCATCATCTAGTGGACCTCTACCAAGTTTGTTCATATCAAGACCCTGGGATCAAATTTAGGCTCCACCCGGGCGCAACCCTTTTTACATAGAATCAAAGAGCGAAAATCTTTTAAAATCTTCTTTAATCGAAACCAGAGGGCACACTGTTTTCATTTTTGGTATGTAGCATCATCTTGTGGGCCCCTACCAAGTTTGTTCATATCAAGACTCTTGGGTCATATTTGGGCTCCACCTGGGCGCATCCCTTTCAGCTCATCTGAGCATGATGGGTGAAAATGGGAAAACCTTCAAAAATCTCATTCTCTGAAACCAGAAGGCAGACAGCTTTCATATTTACAATGTAGCATCATCTTATGGACCTCTTCCAAGTTTGTTCATATCAAGACCCTGGGGTCACTTTTGGGGTCCACCCGGGTGCATCCCTTTTTACATAGAATCAAAGAGCAAAAAGGCATATCTGTCTTGCTCTTCGCTGAAAATGTTCCATGGTATTGATCTTAGGCAATTATCTTCTTTTTGACATCTGCCTATCTAATTAATGTGATGTCCCAGGGGTCATAGAGACTCAGGTGAGCGATCTAGGACCATCTTGGTCCTCTTGTTAATAATTTTGTATGTGATAGTGTGTCGAAAGCTTTTTTAAAGTCATAGAATATTATGTCTATTTTTTTTTTCTGAGTCTATTGCTGTCGTCCAATCTTCTAGTGACTCTAGTAGTTGTAATTGGCAGGATTTACCCTTTCTGAAGCCAAATTGGTTTGATGAGATCAAGTTGTTGCGAGTCAGGTGGTTTGTGATTTTATTCCTAACAATCTTTTGCATCAAGTTAGAACAAATCGGGCTAATGCTGATTGGTCGGTAGTTTTCGGGCTCTTGTTTATTTCCTGATTTGAATATTGGAGTGACTAGAGAATTTTTCCAAGCTGTTGGTACTTTGCCTGTTGCTAAGGATCTGTTGAATATCTTTGATAGGGGCGGCACTAAGGACTCCATACATTCTATAATTAGTTTTGGATGTATATTGTCGGGTCCACTGCATTTGTTTGGGTTCAATTCTTTAATTGCATTTCTAATATCTTCTTCTGATATGTTGTAGTCCTCAAGTCGTTCGTTTGTTTTTAAACATGTAGATGGATTTAACTTGTTGTCTTCTTTGTATACACTTGAGAAATAGTCGTTAAGGAGGTTTGCTCGGTCCACATCGTTTGTAATTTGAATGCCATGTTTGTCATTGAGCGGGCCAATGTTTGTTTTTGTTTTTGTATAGTCTCGGACATACTTCCAAAATAATGTGCTGTTTCCTTTTATGTTTGATGCAAGATCTTTCTCGAAGTTGTATTTCGCATGTCTTATGGCAGAAGTGGCCAGGTTTCTTCTTTTTTTGTAGTTCTCAAAGTTTGCCCAGAAAGAAACCCCATCAAAGAAACCATTTTATTTACAGGAGAAACCCCATTAATGAAACCATTTTATTTACAGGAGAAACCCCATTAAAGAAACCATTTTATTTACAGGAGAAAACCCATTAATGAAACCATTTTATTCAAAGGAGAAACCCCATTAAAGAAACCATCTTGAGTTTTTCTTACAGAAGAGACATCATTTAAGAGACCATTTTATTTACAGAAAACAAACTCACATACCCCAAGTAAAGAGACCATGTTGATGATAAACTAGAAGAGACCATGCCAGGCACAGTAAAGAAAGACCTCTCTCTGGCTAAAAGCCTGGGAGCGTTGAATGATATGGCTGAGCTGCCGGCAAAGTTCAAGAACACAAGTGCTAAATTGTAAGTCATACAGCAAGGAAAATGTTGTAAATAACAGTTGAGCCTCTACGTGAAATTTCTAACAATTTCAAATGTGCGTAAAGCAAAGCTTCTGGCCAGCCCGTGCAGTCGATATAGGTATATATACATTTATAGATAGATAAGGTCTTGAAGTACCTGTAGACAGTAAGACAGTCTTCTAGTTATGATATGTAGATGCTCAGGCTGTAGCTGCAATAATGTACCCCTCTCTCTGATATGCTGCCGGTCGAGGCATCAGATTATCAAAGGAGGAATACGTTACCGTATCTAGCACAGGCTTAATTGTAAGTCACAGCAAGGAAAATGATAAACAATTTTAACTTATGGGCCTAGGCTACCAAAATTAAATATTCAAGTTAAACAGCAGAGCTACAGATAGAGGGGGTATTTTGGATTTTGAATTAAAATATGTCAACAATACTTCCACAAATCTTGTATTGTGGGTACTCATTAGAATCGTCTTGTTGAGACAATTCATGGAGAAATAAAGATCGAAGAATGGTATTTCCCCCTTTTATCTGTACCTCTTCATTAAGGGTATGGGTGTAGCTAGCCTATTAACCAGCTTTTACTCATTCTGGATGTTATCAATTTTGCATGAGAAATTGGAGAGGCAGTGGAATCCCTTATAGGGTTTTCACCCTTTCCTACCCATTTACAGCTGGCTGTAATGAGGCCAGTGACTATCAAGTTTCTTTTTGTCATATCACAATGGCATTCCTGTTTGTTATATCTGCACATTTTTAAAATTTAAGAAAGAAATCAAATATGGGTGACTAAAATTCAAATAAAACTGCTTCAGAAATTGGGAACTAAATTGGGCCTGTCAATACTTTGTAAAGCTCATGGGAGCATTAAGTAGGAGAAAAATAAAGTATGTTTTTACTTATAAAAATGTGATGTACAAAAATTCTTTTATTTTGTAGGTTGGTGAGAACAGCGGATAAAATCATCAAGGAGGCGGAGCATCATGACATGTTACATGATGAGGAAAGAGCTTATGTTCTGTTTATGAAATACTTCAATGTTGTGACGTGTATAAAGAAATCTGCGGAATATAAGAAATCAAAGGTAGATTATCCAGTAATTGAGCTGGTGCGTGACATTTCCAACAATTTGAAATGTGCTTGAGGTGCAAACATTGAGAGGCATAGACAGCCACAAACTGTAAATATAAATTTACCTGATGGTCTACAGATACTTTGAGAGCTTTTCTTTCTACTGAGGGCATAGTGAAGACTCTGGTCAGACTGTGCAGATGCACAGGCTGGACAGAGTCTTTGCTTTGTGCATATTTGAAATTGTTGGAAATCTCAAGCACAGACTCAATTTATATATAGGAGAATCAGATTATTAAATGTTGTATTTGTTTAAAATAAGAAAAAGATTGAATATTGTACATGGTGCTGAATGAGTAAAGAAAATGTAACTTGTTTTATATTACGCGAAGAAGGAAGAGCTGACATTCTGTTATGAAATGTGTTTAAGAAATTCAGTCAAATATCTATATGTCGAACTTCGGGGACTTACGTGAAAACTTCGACGTATAGAAAGTTCGACGAAGAGATAAACGGCGATCTTCGGGACGAATATATATATGCGGCCATCATTACACTAAGGACCGACTATTAGTAGTGGCGAAATCAGGGACGCATTTGATTTGCATGATAAATTAATCGAATATAATATATGACACTTCTTTTTATATACATTTTTATTTATTCATAAACATTAGATCTATATAAATACATACATTTAAATCACTATCCCACGGGTCGACTTGAGGTGCTTACTTTAGAAAAAGAAGAAAATTCTCGCTTTATAAGACTATTAAGACGTCATAACGAACAAAGTTCGCTAAATTGGGTGAAAATATTCGATGTCGTCAAGAATACTAGTCAATGCCAATCAAACTTTGTTTCCACATTCAACTTTCTTAAAATTCTTTTGTAGTGGCTCAAAAATCTTGCTCCATCGAACACTTTATTTTAAAACTCTGAATATGAATTTTAAGAATATAGCCCTTAAGATGGCACCCCATGTCTTTTGCCAAACAAGTCCTGCGTCGTATTGGCTTACGATACCTCCGTTGTCATTGTGAATATGCATTTCCTGACTCTTTATATTCTAAAACAATAAATCACACAAAATTGATATCCTCACTCTTTTACAAACAATCAAACACTCGGGTAATAATCGATATCCAATATTGAGATCGCATGTGTCATTTACTGTAGTTGACAGGTCGAAGGTGTGAAAAACAGATGCAATTGCAATCTTCATAATTCAAGTCTAGGGGTCGTCATATAGAAGTGTGAATGCACACAAACAATGGTTGTTGGACCACTACGGAAAATTTCGAGCAATAGATAACGACATATGGAGGTTGAAATACATGAAAATAAAGAGTAAATAGATTGGGACTTGAAAAATACTTCGACGTAGAGATAACTTCGACTTATGGACATTGGACGTAAAGATATTTGACTGTATGCAGAATATAACAAGGCATTGGTAAAATTATTAATTATCAGGGGTAGTTCTGGCTCAAAAATATCTCATTTTGCTAAATCTGATGAACAATTAAGAAGTTTTGATAAGAAGTTTTACCAAATCCTTTACTCAAATGCATTTTGCTTTGAATATTTCCTCTCATTTAGCCAATTTCAGTGACATTTCTGGCAGAAAAATGAGAGAATCTCTCAATATCTTACCCCAAAATAATCCCTGGATTATTATCAACTTTGGGATGAGGAAAGTATAATTTTCTGACATTTATTAAACTGAAAGTAGATATCTAGATATGGAAACAGAGTAAAGGACTTTAAATCATTTCAATGAGTACCGGAAAATTCAAATGAGTGATATCAGTAAAGACTGAATTTCATAAAAAAGAAAATAATCGTTTGTTTCTGTGTAAGATCAATTTATTTTTCATTGAGTGAACAACAAGAGCTATATTTTCACGAGTAGCAGAGTGACTAGTGAAAATTAAGCTTCTGCTGTTCATGAAATATCAATCAATTAGCTAAAAAATTCAAACAATTATTCTATTTCTTTAATGCATCTTAATGGGACAAAATGTGAAAATTTTAGGACAAATTTTCTTTTAGCGCGTCATTTTGCACGTGATAGCTATGCAACATTCATGATAATGCTACTTAATGGACACCTCATAGAAAACATCAGGGCCCGAGGTTATAAAACTTTTCTCAGGCTCAAATGAGAATTTTCTCAAATTTTTAAGTCGCTTGCGCTCGCGCTGCGACTTATTGTGGCCGTACGAAGTTTTCTGGACAGGTCAAACAAGGTCAAAGACGGACCTCTTAACGTCTTCTGTATTTCTGTTTTGAGACAAAGTAGATCTCTGATTTCTTGTCCGCACTTTATGGTAATAAACATAACGAAATAATGCCACATTTTGCGATCCCATGAAAGTTGTAAAAGAAATATACATCATATTTCTTAAACGCCATATGAGGCAGAGAAAGAATTTCAAAAAACAAAAACAAACAAACAAAAAACACCGTACCCACACCTTGTTTAATATGCAGTTACGAGTTTTTTTTCGTAAACCATTGAAAAAATAAAGCACTACGCGCAGTAATACAGATGCAGTAGTACAGACACGTTTCAGAAAAAGAATCACATCGGTTTTCAACGAAAACCTCATGACCACAATTTGTTGTTATATACAGTTGCGGGTTTTCGTTGAAAGCAGCGAAAAAATAGTTCGCGCACGCGCAGTAATACAGACGCGCTCTCATATCGATCTAGCAGGGCTCTCGGAGACGACAGTAGTGTCGTCTGAGACGACAACTTCTCTCGGCGGACGACAAAAAATCCTATCAAAGGATTCCAACGGACGACGAGTTTCTCTGAGGCACGCATCCCGACTTGTAACCTCTCGGCTGTGTATAACATGTATTAACTGTCGCGTGAAAAATCAATAATAGCCATATCTGAAGTCCGATAGACAGGTGCGGTAGGCGTGGCGTTAATTAACGCCAACAGCCAATCGTAATCGGTTATTCGTAGACCTTGTAGGCGGAGCTTGACTATCAATGAATGGAATCTAGACACTGCCCGGCGATGTGGTCTGGCGATTATTTGTGTTTGCAACTGGTAGATCTTTTTGCCTACAGCGATTCCCCGGATGTAAACATCACGTGACCCGTGACGTCATCCGTCAACTCATGTATAAATGAAACATGTTTTGATTGAAGCAGTTAATTCACTAATTATATGCCGGTATTTGATTTCGAGTAGGGCCCCAATTAGACAAAGGCAATAGTAAGACAACATAATCGATTCGATTTATTCGTAACAAGTAAATGATTAGTCCGTGTCCTTCGAACTGTCCCGAATCTTTTTTACCTTTTGTAAAATCGGTAATTTGAGTAAAAACAATTATTAATTAAAGAAATGTTCCGGAAAAATACGAAATGAATTATCACTAGCGGTGAATCTCTGAAACGCCGAGCATGTGCTTAATTCCGTTTGATAATGTATTTCGAAAATAGAAAGCTCCGGATCAGCCTACTGATCAGACATGTGTTGAAGTAAAAAAAAAAATGAACACAAATCAAGAGACAGGTGGTTCGGAAAGTTTAATTATTTTAATCTAAAAAAAAAAAGAAAATAAGAAAAAGAGATAACCAATGCAGTTAAAACATACAATCTTTTGTAATGAATATCAATTCTGAACTTTTTCTCTCAATTGACAACATCTGCACAGAGAATCGTGGCATAGACTTACCGGTATTTGTTGAGATTTTGTAAAGTCTAAATAAATACAATAACATTTTTTGACATCTTTTTAACTTCTAGCAAAAAGATATAACTGTTTCAAAGACTTGCTTCTGCACTAGTCAATGGTTTTAAACTGAACCGGGAAAAGTTTTGTCATCTACTGAGCCCATCTCCAAAAATGAATAAAAAAATGTAAAAAGCATTGGGATAAAAGAAGAAAATGTTTTTTACAAGCATTTCCTTCTTTTCAACCAATGTTTTCCTTTAGATGATCATTCTGGTGACTAAAACCTTGGATTGTGTTGTAAAGGGTTAATAAATTGTAGTTTCAAAATCATGACTTGAATGACTAAGAAAGTGAATTGATGAAGTTATTGCCTGGTGAAAAACGTTCTCTGGTTACTTTTTGACGATAGAACGACGAATGTAAATGTCCGATATCTACTAAGTCCGACTTTCGTTTTCATTCATAATTTTCAAACCGATTTTTTTTTTCAAACGCAGTAGCGAGTGGATGAGTCCACCCGATTGGGTAATTAATGATCCCAAAACAATACCTATAAAGAAAAAAAAAAGAACGGCGAATGCATTGATTTCTTAACTCGCCAAAAAACAACACATTAGTTTGGGAAAACATTTAGAGGAGAAGGGAAAATTATTTTTAATGCTTTTCAGTTTGCAAAATAATGAAGCATTGGTGGTCTTCTTTAGGTAGATCTAATAATATTCACAGCTGTTTGAGGGTATTGCTAAAATCATTCATTGTTGTATGAACATTAAAAGAAGTTCTTCTATTACCTGTTTACTGAACTTGAAAATTGTATTCTGACTAATTTTCATGAAATGTATTCTGACATTTTCTTTGGATTAAAGTCGATTGCAGATCCACACCCCCTCATGTAGCCTTTTTTTCATACAGACATTCAATCACAAAATAGTGGAATTATCATCTAATCAAAGCCAAATGACTCCTCCCCCCCCCCCCCCCCCCCCCCCCCCTCCCAACCAGGAACTCTTGAACATTTTGTTATCCTAGATTCATATCCTTATATTCTTGCACAGGAGTTTGAAATACATTCTGGAGTGATCGATAATTATTTTCTTCATTGAATTTTGTCCTTACTCATGAGTTTGAACCTCATCCTTATACAGGAGTTTGAAATATATTTCCTTACTTTTCTTGAAATATCCTTTCACAGGAGTTTGAAATATATTCTGGAGTGATCCATTATTATTTTCTTCCTTGAATTTCGTCCTTACTCAGGAGTTTGAACCTCATCCTTATACAGGAGTTTGAAATATATTTCCTTACTTTTCTTGAATTGTTGTTACACAGCAGTTTGAAATATTGTATTCCTTATTAATCTTAAATTGCATTTTTATTAATTTGTATACTTACTCACAGGAATTAGATATAATTTGAACTGAACATTAGATTCTTAACTGCATTTTTCTTGTTTAAAATAATCTGAATTTTTGGGTTCTAATCCTTAACTCTTTCCCAAACAAGACCTGGTTTTGACGTCCCTTATAGAAACGCATTTCACCATTGCTCTGCTGCTCATAGATCTAATTTTTAAGAGACAAACATCTCTTGTTATCTACAATTCAATATTAATTTCATTTCCTTCAATACTTTTTAAAGCCTTCTCTGATAGGGTCATAAAAAGCAAGTCTTGTTTAACTAATACATCTGTTGAAGCGACTTTCAGACCCTTCAGGGCTTTGATTAATTTATATAAATGTATGAAAATAAAAGATGATATTAATAACTTGTTATTTATAACAACTTATTAATATTCTATTTTATGTTAATACATTAAAATGAGTATTAAAACAGAATTACCGGTACGGCTTTAATCTAAAATAGAAATTTGAGAAAATTTTGAATTGAGCCTGAGAAAACTTTTATAACCTCAGTGAGGGCCCAGATAGGATTAAATGAGCAAAACCGGGAAATAAAATTTTAATAATACCACTGATAAGGCGATAAGTTTATCATATGATAATCTACGATTATTGCTCAAAAATCCACAGATCTATTTGTGGTAGGAATATCCTAATTGTAACAAGGTCAGAGAAGTCAGGTATCTGTCATAGGCATATGTGTACAAATGGTTGTTGGCATTAATGTGTAATACTTCTCACCAGTTTTAAATATTATAGCTAGCTTCTTATTGGTTAACCTTTTGCTGTTTAATCCCTGCTTTTTACGCGCCTGTGATTTTTGATTTGAGAAAACATTGTGAAAAAAGAAGAAATTGCTTCTGACAAGCAATTTCCTCTTTTTCCACATTATTTTCTACCCTACTTATTTTTCAAATTAAATCCACTTTAAATTTTCGTCTGCAAAACCTTTGAATTTGGCCAGGTCCAAAATTTTGTAAAACAGGAAAGTGTTAATGGAAAAATATTGATTGAACAAAAAACAAAACTGCCAATAAATGATGGCAGATACCAATCAAATGAATGGATGTAAATTAGCCAGACTGACGTTTTCAACAATTTTACCTACACCCTTAAGACTTGGATCAGCCTATACATCCAGCCCAACAGTCTTGTTCTGCAATTGGTAGCTAGCTACAGTTAGCTTAGTAAAGGTCAATTCATATAAAGTTTGAGTGAAATTCAAGTAAGGTAATCCAATATTTCTAATTTTGTCCTTAGATAAAATATACATACTTTTCTGTCTGTCTCACTTCTTTGACCAAACAGACACTGTAAAAATTCACACCAGCCAATAAAATTATAGAATAATTTGTTCAACTGAATAAAATATTGATCCTCTTGAATGATTTTCAAATGTTTTCAAATGATTTTGGAGCGTTTTTGATTGATTTGAATGAATGTTTGGAATTAATGAATGGACATAAATTAATGAATGATGGAGTGGTGAGTGAACGATTTTGAATGATGAATTAACTGTAGCACAAGCTCTAATTTCATTCAATTTCTTACAGGAATACTACGATAACTTGATTGGCTCTAAGAATCTTGTGACAACTTTGGATAAGGCTGAGACTTTATCTACAAGCTTGAAAGAAAGGTATGCTAATTAGTATGATATTGTTTTTAGAGCATCAAGCTGTCAATGGAATTTGAATATAAAGAGGAAAAATGGGAAATTCAGTCATCTTAAAACAGTGACATACCCAATCAGTCAGTATTTCAAAATCCTAATTTTGGTGGTCTCTGATCAAAATGTGAATTCGGTTAAGGTCACCGTTAATTCAAACAAGAAAAAAATAAGCATGGAAATAATAGTTATAGTTGAAACAAGATATGGAAAGTTATAGGGCAGTATTGTATTGAACTTAGATAGTCAATGTTATTCAGCCAGTCAGGTCTGAAGAAAAATTGAAGAGTCAGATCTAACTTCTCCCAGAGCAACAGATAGAGGGGGCATCTTGGATTTTAGACCAGATTATTCTAATAGAAATAACACAAACTTTATGTTGAAGATACTCATTGGAATCGTCTTGTCAAGACGATTCCAATGAATACCCGCAACATATGGTTTCATTGAGAAATCAAGATTTTAGATAGACTTTACCCCCAATTATCTGTACTGCTGTTCTTTGAGAATCAGTTTGATCAGGACCTACCGTTTCCTGAGCTTTATTTTGACACATTTTGGAAGTCCACACTCTAAGAATTTAAGAACAATGATAAATTGGCTCTTTGTTGTCAGGGCTCATGTTTGACCCTTAAACCAGGGTTAAGATCCTCAAAAATACGAAAATTTCCTATTTTGACCCTTACAAATTTCTCCCGGGGGTTATTTGACCCCCTAGAGGGAAATTTGTAAGGGTCAAAACTGGGTTTTATTACCCAAATTTTCAAAGACGTATCTTTCAGATGCGTTTCTACTTGTTTATTTTTCTCATTATAATATTACAAAAAAAGGTCAATTCACACTGAAACCTGTAAAATTCTACCCACAATTTGCCCTTTCTGTTTTTTTTATGCCCCGGTATCGAGAGATCGGGGGCATATTGTTTTACTCATGTCCGTCTATCTGTCCATCCGTCTTTCTGTCCGTCTGTCCGTCCGTCTGTCAGAAAACTTAACCCGAAAACTTAACCTTTGCTTTTTCTCCAAAAGTATTTGACATACAAAGCTGTACACCAAAGTCAAGGTCATGTCACAAGGTCAAGGTCATCTGTCAAGGTCAAACTTTAAAAAAAATGCTGTTCCGGGGGCATTCATGTTTCACAAACACATCTTGTTTTTATCCATTAAGAATGAGTTTTGACTCTAGAAAATTCTGTCAAGGTCAAACTTTAAAAAAAAATGCTGTTCCGGGGGCATTCATGTTTCACAAACACATCTTGTTTTTATCCATTAAGAATGAGTTTTGACTCTAGAAAATTCATGGTTTAGGAGTCAATGACTTCTCACTTTCAAATACTAGCATGAGCCCTGGTTGTCTGAGATCCTACAGTAATTATGGCTCATTGTATATCACAATTTCTGTACCTCTGGAACTAAATAGGTAGGAACTTATTTTCTTGTTTAATACAGGTATGATTTACTAGAGGCAGAATCTGTGGCTAAAAAACTTGAAGTTCTAGATAGGGACCCCAAAAAAGATGTCAAAGTTGATGACAAGGTAGATAAAGAAAAGACAGAAGAAATTGCAGAAATACCAAAAGGTAACATTTTTCTTCAATATAACTTTTTAAGACTGCAATGGTTACAGTTGGCTAATGGAAAAGTAGGAGGGCAGCACTTCTAATCAACTGAATGTCGGTGTTTGTGTCACTTTAATTTCCAAAATTAACTGTTCTACTACTATTCTTACTCTGACTGTTGCTCTGAAAAATTTGATTAAGTTTTTTTATGACTATAGATCTCTAATATCTTTCACTAGGCAAAGGCTAATTACAGACTTAAATTATCCTCACTTTCAACTTTCAAAGCAAGGTCCTATATACAGTTGTATAATTGACATGATGAATGATTTTGGAATAATTTTGGTATAAAATTGAATGTGTGAGTGGAGCAAGTTTTGAGTGAAATTGAAGGGAAGTAATCAAACATTGCTAATTTTGTTTAGGATGAAAAAAATAGCCATATTTATTGCCTCCTTTTGAAAAATATAAATAATTTTCTTTTTGCTTGTCTTCATGGACCAAACAGACACTTTAAAATCCACACCAGCCAATTAATTGTAGAATAATTTGATTAATTTTAATTGAATCGTTGATGTTATTCAAAAACCTCGTAACTACAGCTTTTATCAAGCTGCAGTTACGAGGTTTTTGAATAACAACGACGAAATGTTGATAGGTTTGAACGATTTAAAAATGCTTTCGATTGATTTCGGAGCGTTTTTGATCAATTTGAGTGAGTGTCTGGAATGAATGAATGATGCGCTGAGTGAGTGATGTCATTTCAAGTTCAATTTTCAGAAGAAGAGCAGAAGAAGGAAGAGGGTGTGATATCATGTACACAGCTTTATTGTTTGATAGAAGACAGAGATTCACAGCTGATTATCATGGATGTCAGATCTATAGCTGAATATCAGGAGTCCAGAATCAACCATAAAAATGTGATCAATGTTCCTTCAGAGGCTGTTAAACCAGGGTAAGTGAGATCTATATTTGCATTTCAGGAGTCAAAAATTAACAATGAGAATGTTCCATGTTAAGCAGAATAAATCTCGTCTATAGGTGAATACCAGATGTCCATAAATTAACCATAAACACTGTGTTCAATGTGCCTTCAGAGGCCATTCACAAGCACGTAACTACCATTACGCACATTATGCATGTATTACAAAGTGAGAAATTTTGTCAGGGCACACATATTTTATGACATCACTTAAGTTGAAATGGTAGGAACATTTTTTCAAGTCTAGAAAGACCTTAGAAAATATAATATGTTCCACATTATGGTTTGTAGAATAATTTTGATGAATAAATTTCTTGAATTTCCTCTAGTAATTGCAAAAACTCAAGTCATATTTGGTAATATAATATCAAATTTGTGCTCATAAAATACCAAACTTGTAAAACTAGTCATAGAGTTCCGGAAAAAAAAAACTTTTGTGAAAAACAAAGTCACCAATCATGGTAGGGCTCACAAATTTAATCAAATCACATGAGTTGATATGGAAGGAACATTTTTTACAGTCTAGAAAGCTATGAGGATAGAATGTTCCAATCTAAACTAGCCTTGGCGTGACATTTCCAACAAATTCAAATATGCACTAAGCAAAGACTCTGGCCAGTCAGTGCATCAGCACAGTCTGACCAGAGTCTTCACTATGCATTTTGTAGATAGATAAGGTCTCGAAGGAAAGGCTCATGTTTGACCCTTAAACCAGGGTTTTTACTTCCAAAAATCCCATTTTGACCCTCAAAAATTTCCTGCAGGAGGTAATTTTGACCCACTAAATTTCTAGTGAGTGGTGCCACTTATGCAATATAAGATTATATAGATGTTTTCTACATACTTTACCAAAAGATCTATATAGCTCAACAACATAAACAATAAAGTGTGTCCACACTTTTTGCTTATGTTGTTTTAGTTATATAGATTACTTTAATGACTGATAAGTTTTGAGGTTTCACTCTTTTTTGATCCCTACAAAAACAGTGTTGACCCCAAGAATTTTATGTTCATGGCGTCGATGACTCCCAAATTTAAAAGCTAGCACAAGCCCTGAAGTATATGTTGACCATCAGATAACTATATTTACAATAGGTGGCTGTCTACTCTTGTCACCTTTTGCACCTCATGAACATTTCAAATTGTTGGAAATGCCACACACAGTCTCATATGTTTTTCTTAACACCCTTCACATTTCTATGTTTTCTTAACACCCTTCACATTTCTTAAATTTATTATTTCTGTTTACAGAACTACTGTGACCTACATTGAGAAATCCCTGCCCATGGATTCTCTGTCCTTGTGGAAACAGAGAGGAAACATTGATCATATAGTGTTATTAGACTGGAATACCTATTATGAGAGAGTGAAGATAGGTTCCACTCTACAAACATTGAAGGACGCTTTATTTAAGGTATGGTATACACATATAGACTTTTCATTTGAATCCTCTAGATTACAACCATGTTAACTGTGACTTACTACTTAGTTGTAACTGGCTCTGTGCACAAAATAATATCTAGTAAAAGAAAAAAATCTCCTGTAATCCTTTCTGGATTTCACATCCTACAGTACTTGAGAAAATATGTGGCAAATAAGGAGGAATCATTCTAAACTTGATTTTAAGCTTAGGATTGTTATTGTTAAAATAAAAATGCTCGCTCAAAAAGATCATGATTTAAATTAAGTTGATCAAATTATTCTACAATTGTATTGGCTGGTGTGCGATTTTAAAGTGTCTGATTGGTGAAGGAAGACACACAAACAGAAAAGAATGTAAATTTTATTAAAGGGGGGGTAATGAATATTGCTAACTTTGTTCATCCTGAATAAAAAATTAGTGATATTTGGTTACCTCCCTTGAATTCCACTCAAAACTTGCACTACACATTCATTCAATTTCATTCCAAAATCATTCATGTTGTATATTTCACAAAGTTATTAACTGTACATACTTCTCTTAAGAAAAAATTGGAAAGTTTATGTATAAAAAATCCCATTAACTTTTATTCTATTATCTCTTAGCCAAGTCTGTGTTATCCTTGTCTGCAAATGAAAAGTAATTAAGTCCACCAAAAATCTCTTAATAATATTTCTATATCAGACCTTGTAAAGATTAGCTGGTTTCAATCAATCAGGGCTGGGGTCAATTACATGCCAAAGTAATTACTTAAATTACAAATTACATTGAAATATCTCAAATACAATTACTATTATAATTACAGCCAAATCTCAATGTAATTTATTAAATTACAATTACTTTTCAAATGTAATTAATTACAATTACCAATTACATTTTAGGTATGATGAACCAGTCAATAGAAAATGGAATATGACTTTAGCAGTTTTATTGTCACATTAAAACTGTAGATATATTGTAAGAAACTATATAGAGACAATTTGGAAATCATGAGCATTTCAATTAAGGGCTAAACTTGTTAATGTTATGAAGGGCCATTACACTTGCTCGGATAGTAAACAATTTGATATTGAAATTTAGCCCACACTGAAAGAAAGTCTTACATTTCATAATTCAGGAATGTTTAGGACATGATTGCAATCCAGTTTCGAAATTAAAATGAATAAAACTTGTTTGACACTCCTTCAGTGACTAGGATTGATTAAACACATTTCAATTTAGGCAACAGACAACAACTCTGGTTTGTTAATATACATCATATCTAATATTTTGATTAAAATTCTTCTGCCTGATTGGTTATTTCTGAGAAAATTTGTACTGGATAACTGATATTTCATTCCCTTAATGATAGTGTAACTAACTATAGAGTGTTAATGGCCACCTAGTCAAAGACAAGCAAGATTTTCACAACTTTACCTGTCCTTTTAGGAAGTGTTTGTCATCTTATTGTTTCCACATTATGGCAGGGAATGTGTGATTTTTTACAATCAATACACCTTTGTTTACTTTTGATTGCAAGTATAATCCAGTGAACCCAAAGTTCATTTTGCATCTGCTTCTTTAGTGGAAGACAAATTTTTCTCCAAACTTTATCTAATTTAAAGAACTTATATGTAAATCAAGGATTCTTTCTTTCTTTTTTTTTACTTCATTGTTGTATCAAAGGAAACTCAATACTTTGAACTTAAATAGAACTTAAATGTCTTAAAAACCATATTTGGGCCTAACAATTTTGAAGTAAGACACTGTTATATGACTGTATCATTGACTGCCATTATTGAATACAGATGTAATTGGAAACTAATTGAAAGTTATTGTAAATTACATATTGATTTCATTTGTAATTAATCACAATTACAATTACTTGTAATTGTGAAAAGAGCCAATTACTAATTACATACAATTACTCCACTATTTATAATTAATTACAGCTAATTACAATTACATTTTTAGCTCACATGAGCACATCGTGCTCAAGGTGAGCTTTTGTGATCATTGAATGTCCGTCGTGCGTCGTCTGTCATGTGTCGTCTGTGGTGTGTCGTCCGGCGTCAACAATCTTAGTGTTTACACTCTAGAGGCCATAAATATATCCAAATCTTCATGAAACTTGGTCAGAATGTTGGCCAGGTAACAAGGCTGAACCCTATTGAAAATGGGAGGGATCCATGCCAAATCACAGGAAAATGGGGCTTAATGACAATTTTCTTGTTTACACCCTAGAGGCCACAAATATGGCCCAATGTTCAGGAAACTTGGTCAGAATATTGGCTAGGTCACAAGGATGAACCCTATTGAAAATGGGAAGGATTTATGCCATATCACAGGAAAAGGGGTCTTAATGACAAATTTCTTGTTTACACTCTAGAGGCCACAAATATGGCCCAATCTTCATGAAACTTGGTCAGAATGTTGGCCAGGTCACAAGGATTAACCTTATTGAAAATGGAGAGGATCTGTGCCATATCATAGGAAAAGGGGCCTTAATGACTATTATTTTGTTTAAACTCTTGAGGCCACAAATATTGCCCAATGTTCATGAAACTTGGACAGAATGTTTGCCAGGTCACAAGGATATACCCTATTGAAAATGGGAGGGATCTATGCCATATCACAGGAAAAGGAGCCTTAATGATAATTTTTAGCTCCACTGGATGAAAGCCACTGGGGCTATTGTCATGGCGTTGTGTCCGTCGTGCGTCCGTCTGTCCGTCCATGCGTCCGGTCGTAAACATTTCTTTAAAAATCTTCTCCTCAGAAAGAAATCTTTATCCAATGAAAAATATGGATTTAATGGGCGTGGCTAATTTCCAAATATGGTAAAAAGTGAGTTTTCTCAGATTCAAATCAATGGATACCAATCAAATTTTACATGAATGATCCTTGGGTGACCCTTTATCAGTCTACAAAAAATCATTGTGATCGGATGGAAAATATGCATTTTATGGGCAGAGGTCATTTCTCTATATGTTATATAGTGGAAACGTTGAAAATCATTTTCTCAGAATGTAACTGATGGGTATCAACCAAATTTCACAGGAATGATCTTTGAGTGACCCTTTATCAGTCTACGAAAAATCATTTTGATTGGATGAAAAATATGCATTTTATGGGCGGAGGTCATTTCTCTATATGTTATATAGTGGAAACTTTGAAAATCATTTTCTCAGAATGTAACTGATGGATATCAACCAAATTTCACTGGAATGAACCTTGAGTGACCCTTTATCAGTGTACCAAAAGCTATTTTGATTGGATGAAAAATATGCATTTTATGGGCAGAGGTCATTTCTCTATATGTTCTATAGTGAAAAATTTGAAAATCATTTTCTAAGAATGTGATTTTTGGTTATCAACTAAACTTCACTGGAATGATCCTTGAGTGACCCTTTAACAGTGTACCAAGAATTATTTTGATTTGATGAAAAATATTCATTTTATGGGTGGAGGTCAATTATGAATTTGTTAAATAGTGGAAACTATGAAAAACATTTTCTCAGAATGTAACTGATAGATATCAATCAAACATTTTTGGTATGATCTTTGGGTAACCCATTATCATGCAGCCAAAAATTATTTTGATTTGATGAAAAATATGTCTTAATAGAAGAGGTCATTTCTCTATCTGTTACATAGTTGAAACTTTGAAAATCATTTTCAACATCAATTGAACCCCTAATATCTTAAAATCTAGTCAAAACATTTATTTGTTTTACAAGAAATTCAAGCCTGTGGAGCGACTCAAGCCATTCATGGCTTTCTAGTTCTTGTTATAACTCACAGAGGCCTCAATTTTGGCCAAAACTTCTTGAAACTTTGTTTGGTGTAGAAATTATCTCTTTAATGACATCTGCCTATATAAATAATGTGATGTCCCAGGGGTCAAAAAGACTCAGGTGAGCGATCGAGGACCATCATGGTCCTCTTGTTCAATTACCCCCAGGTCTGCAATCAATGCCTCATGACAAAGCGTATGTTTATTGTCTCTTTTTCAGTATGATTCTACTGTGATAATCAAAAGTGAGCCACTAATTCTGGATGGAGGCTATGAACAATGGTTGTTACACTACCCAACAAAATGTTTGAACCCTGACTTTAAAAAGTTATCTCAGCCTGCAGTTATCACATCTCAAGGGTCTTTATGTAAGTCTTGTATTTTATGAACAATGGTTGTTACACTACCCAACAAAATGTTTGAACCCTGACTTTAAAAATTTATCTCAGCCTTCAGTTATCACATCTCAAGGGTCTTTATGTAAGTCTTGTATCCTATGAACAATGGTTGTTACACTACCCAACAAAATGTTTGAATCCTGACTTTAAAAAGTTATCTCAGCCTTCAGTTATCACATCTCAAGGGTCTTTATGTAAGTCTTATTTGTTATGAACATTATTTTTATGCTGTTGAGTACATTATCAAGCATAAGTTGTGAATTTATGAATTGAATTACAGTTATTAATTGCTGTGTGTCCTTTTGCATGTGATTACTACACAACAGCATCAAGAGGCAATTAACCCTTGTCATGACGAATAAAAATATTTGCAAAATAAATGTAAAATCAAAGTGCTAAATGCACTGGAAGTTACCAAACGTGAGTCAGTATTGATTTCGGAAATGCATTGTTTGATACCTTTCTGGTTTAAAAATGAAAATCAGGTGGTATGAACTAAGATCAGACTGCACATACTGTGCAGGCTGATCTTTGTCTATACCTCCTGTCAAAGCAGGAATATTTCGGGTTCAGCATGATAAGGGTTAAGGTTCATTGGATTTGGCTCTGCTCAGATAATTTCAAAAACAGGGAATGAACGTAAGTAGGGTGTAAGTTTTTGACAATTTTGCTGGTTTGGCAGTTAGATTTTCAAGTAATATTCTATCTTTGTTTCTTGGTGAACCACAAAAAAAGCATTAAAGAAATCATCATGACAGTCTGGACCTTATACGAGGGTTGATCCTAAAGTTCTTAAAATGGAGATATAAATCTGCAGAAAAATTAACTATCGTTATCTTCCCATAGGTGGCATTTTTCAAATACTGACCTATCTGATTTGAGCATTCTGGGTAGTGTTATTTGTGACAACTCGGCCGATTCCGTAGAACTACTTTCAAAATGTTAGCGGCCATGAAATGCTTCAATTTTATCGGTTTTCCCCAAAATCTATATTAGGAAACTGTGTACAGTATAAATAGATCTCAAGCAAACAACTTTTTTTAAAAAAAGATATACCTTCGCAATTTAAACCAATATTTTTGTCAATTAATTTAAGGCAAAATCAAGTTTGATTTCCACGAAAATGAAGTTTTAATTGAAATTCTTCATTTATTACTTTTTGGCGATAGAATACCGAGTTATGCGTACAAGGTAGTAATATTTATCCCAATCTGGATAAGTGATACGGTCCAAAAGACAGGTCAATCTTTCGGAGAATATGACATGCGCAGACAACGAATTAACTATCAAAATGTAAATTATTCAGTCCTTAAATGTGTCATCAGTGTAATAAACTTGGAAATATTTAAATGCGTACATTCAATAGCGGCTGTACAGTGCATAAATCAAGACAGAGGCCCTACACGTATACCGGGGAGCAAAATCGTAACACGCGACAATGTCATTATCATCTCTTTTCTACTAAGTGTCTGCTAACTCTCATGTCTTTCTGTTCCTGTTAAATGAACTTAGAGTAATTATCCAAATACCATTTAGAATCAAAATTGTGTACACATTCTACATACATTGTTTTTGTATTAATTTGGAGACCCTTATACAGGACCTTTACTTTGGGAATATAATAAGGAACAATAGGGTCAAGTTCATTTGTTGAAACTCTGGTGGAGTATTCTAAATCCTCCTAGGAATATGAAGTCTGGCCCTCCTCCAATATCTGGGGTAGCTTAAGGAAAAGTTCTCTTATGCACATTTTTATCATCTTTCTAAATTATCTAAAATATTTGGATTGGTGAATAACATAGATCCTGAAAAAATTCGAAAAATGAATGGCATTCATATTTTTGTGCTGACGTCCAGTCATTTTTCCCTCAAATAGTCTGTGTTGTTTAAAATATTCTGTTTCCTTAAATAAGCTCACAACAAGCTTTAAAATATGACAATTAATCTTCTTATTTAATTTCAGCCATGGAATTTCAACGAAAGTTTCAGAAACTTTCTGAAAATTTGATTTATTGAACATTTATGCTTTCCGTAGATACTAAACTGTACATCTACTAAATTGTATATTGAGCAAGCGAAAAATGCAGAAGTTATTGTCTCATTTTATGAACATCAGGATCACCCCTCGTACATACTAATTTTGTTCTTGTTTTGTAATCAGAGAATACACAAATTGATTGTAAAGCAAATGTAATTCAATGTCTTCTCTTTTTTTCCCAGTGGACTTTGATTACCCAGATTTTGATGAGACATTCTTGCAGCCAAAGCCAGCTCAAAATTCAACTGGCACTTCTTCAAATAAGGACACTAGTCTAAGAAATGGAACTTTGAACGGTGATTCAAGTGTGAATAGCTCAATGCCAAAAGTAGACAGAAGTACAAAACCAAAAGTGGATAGATCAACAAAAAACAATCTAAATGTCACAAAAATTGATGTGAAATCTTCAAATACTGGTTCCCTGTACCCAGATGTAAAATCAGCAGCAGGACCCATTACAAACTATGGAAAGGGTTCTAGTTATGCTGATACCAGGGACAAAGATAGTTTTAATAGTGCTGGGTCCAGGGCAGTGATAAATAACACAGTGCATGATGGGAAAAAATCATCAGACAATTTAAATAGTGAGTTAGATGAATTAGACAGATTAAAGAAACAAAAACAAGAAGAACTAGCAGAAATTCAAAGAAAACATGAAGAAATGATAAAAGATGCAGAGGAAAAAATGAAGAAGTTGAGAATGGAGGAGGAACAACTATCAAATTTAGAAAGTATGCGTAAAAAACAACAGACAGATGTAGCAGATTTAATGAGGTATGGACAAAAATATCAAAGAGATCTTCTGTCAAATCAAGATTTTTTTTAGTTTTAAGTTTTTACTGATTCATGTCTGTTTGATGATAACTAAATCTAAAGTTTGTGGAGTATAGAGCTGGAAGATTTTATCTGGATAATTTACATGTGTGAGAAATAGAAATCCTTGCTTGAACCTAGTGCTTTCCTATTTTACAGTTATGTATATTTGTGTTGACTTATAGTGTCTTGCAGTTGATAATGTATTAGAATATGTATCTGACTTCAATCATGGGTTTGCCACATTATATCTTTAGAATTGTAAAAAGTGGCTTTAAATGCCTTTCATTCAAACAAAATGATGTGTCCTGCACATCATTTGTCTCTCACAAAAAGGCAAATGAGTAGTACACCTGTATTGAATTGGCTGGTGGTGGCTTGAATAAATAATTGTGGTTGTACTGGTGTGAAAACATGAAACATGGGTAGATGCAGCAGAAATAGATATATAACTGCAATAATAGTGGTGTAAAATAGCTTGTCCCAAATTTCCTTATAAATATTTGTTTTATAAATTCATAGAAGGTCCATAATGAGGAAACAAATAACATGTTACTCAAAATGTCTAGGCAAACTGATCTTTTGACACATAGACCTTGGTAAGATCTCAACCTGTGTTAGTTAAGTTATGCTTTCTCAGTAAGTCTCTGGGGTGATTGTGTATATATATATATAATACGTACTTAGTCTTTTGTATGAAAGAAAAATCTAATGAGGTTGGGAGAATTGCCAATGTCGAGGCTCTGCCGAGACAATTATTAATTCTGACAACCGAGTTAGATATTTTTTCATACAATACACATAGTACATATCCTATTTATCTTACAACCTCTATTTGTCTTGTTTTCGTCGATGTTTCTAACCAAAATGCAAATTTCAAAAAATAACCGGATGGTTTCATTGTTCTTAAAATAACTATGTTATATCATAAAGAAATCATATGGGATGTTATCACACGGATATTTGTATAGTTAAAAGATGAAATGGATTATATATCTTTTAATGATTTATAGTGGTTTATTGAAAAATAACAGTAGGTATCACTTGATAATCTCACTGCAAAACCAGTCAAAATCATCAAAAGATGAATCCCTGCTTAGGTTCATTTTGCTCTATTTGACCTTATCTAAATTATCTGAGAGTGGAGAAATCAACAAATTTTAATGATGTCATGATGACGTTGCCTAGTGAACACCTGAAAAATGACACTCTTTAAGTTTATTTTCCCAAAATGTTAATGTTTTGTCTTAATTTTGCATGAAATATATATAGACTAATTGTTTGTTTTTTGAGTAGGATCAATTGATATTTCATTTTTGTGAACAATAAAAGCTATATTTTGACTTCACCACTTAAAATATAGCTTTATATTGTTCACTCAATGGAATGCAAATCGATCTTACACTAAATTAAGCAATTATCCTTTATGTATTATCAAACAAATGTTCCGAAATTTCAGAATGAAAAGGAATTTACAAGAAAGTATAGCAAATGAGAAACAGAGGGCTCAGTCTGAGAATGAGAAAAAAGAAAAGGAGGAAGAGGATAGGTAAGTTATACAGTAAAACTTGTGCTAGTGACCACTTAGGAGACCACTAAGAAGCGGTCACTTATGGGAATGGTTGCTTAATAAAATATTTCATGATAGATAAGACATGTCATTTTGATAGCATGTAAAGACATTCAGAACACCACTCGGCCAATCTCACGATCACCCTCGGATGTACATAGACAGACTATTTTTAAATATGTCATTCTAAAAAATTAAATTTTTCAGCCGTTATTCACTGTAAAAGATGTAAATCTACAGTCCTTATTTTTCTTACACTGTTTCCGCCTAACAAAATGCACGATTTTGTTACATACCAATCCCCCTTACATACATCTGAGGTCTGTTGCAGTTTACAGAAATGGCTGAGTGATGTCCCGAATGCATGTATAGAGTGTCAAATAATTCTTACTGAAATTCATGATGATTGCACAATCAGAATCGTCATGATTCTAATAGGTTCCAACATCATATGATTTATTGATAAACTATTATTCCTTTAAGATTTTCCACTTTTTATCCCCGGCTGATGGGATAGGGGGGGGCAGTGTGTGTGTGGGTATGTTTTTTGCATTGTCTGTCCTTCCCACTGTCCTTCCGTCCATCTGTTTGAATTTTGTTTCTGTGCTATTTCTTTGAAACCATTGACTGGATTTCAATTAAACTTCGTGGAAAGCTTTGTGTGCAAGGCAGAATGAAACAATGAATGAAAACACCAGGTACAATTTGTGATTTTGACTTATGATTAAATTTTCGTTAGCAGTTGAGTAAAAAGGGGCCCTAGTTTGGAAGGAGGCACAGAAAAAGTTCAGTCTGCTCATATGTGCAGTCTAATCTTACTCTATTTCACCAGAGTTTCCTTTAAAAATCCAGAAAATAAATAAAAATTTACATTGACTTGTAATTGGATCTTTGTGCAGTTTTACCAAGGTTTATTATGCATGACTTGGGTTAACATTAGTTTAAACTAACAAATGAATTGATTTAACATTTAATAAAACAATCTGTATTCAATACTTTGGCAAAAATATTTTTCGTTTTCTTGAAAAAGGCAATATTTGCCGAAATATTGAATACAGAGTGTTTTATTTAACGTTTATTCTATTCCCTTTGGAAAAAAATTTGTGATATTGAATTGATTTAAGTTTTTCACTTTAAACAATTCTCCAGGAAGCGTGAACTAGACCAGATAGAGAATGAGAAGAAAAGAAGAGAAGAAGAAGTGTCCAAATTACGGATAGAGAGAAAGAAGAAAGAGGAAGATTTGGACAGAATAGAAATAGAGAGACAAGAAAAAGCTGTTCAGGTAGATGTTTAGCAGGTTGCTGACCCCACTTCTTGGCCTCTGCTACAGTACACCATTTCAGAAAAACAAAACATTCACCTCACAAAATCTGTTCCATTTAACCAAAAACTGTAATCATGCTTATATTTTCTGAATGTTTTTACCTATGGACATCATGTGAGTTTTTGGGTTAAAGTTTTTGATTATTTTTATGCCCCCGTATCGAGAGATTGGGGGCATATTGTTTTACTCATGTCTGTCTGTCTGTCTGTCTGTCCGTCCGTCCGTCTGTCTGAAAACTTAACCTGAAAACTTTACCTTGCCAATATTTTCAAGCCTATTCAAGATACAAAGCTAATATTTGGCATGATGATAGATTTCAATGATCCGCATCCGCTGGTACAAAAGTCAAGGTCATGTGACAAGGTCAAGGTCATCTGTCAAGGTCAAACTTTGAAAATAAGTGCCGTTACGGGGGCATTTGTGTTTCACAAACACAACTTGTTTTTTTCTAAGCCAATAAAAGGTTAAAGTCAAGGTCAAAATGTCAAGGAGCTTAGCCTTAGTGAAAACCTTTCATCCTGCTGAGTTTGTATATGAAGTAACCATGCTTCTAATTTCTGATGGTTTCACCCATGGACATCATTAATCAATATACAAACAGACCATGCAGGTAATAAGCACACTGACAATTTGACCTTGACTTTGACCTTTTATTGACTTTAAAACTATAACCTCAAACTCTCAACATTCTTTAACAATGATTCTATTTCTTTCATTCAAAAATGAGACAAAATGTGAAAGTTTTGTGACAAGTTTTCTGAAAGTGTGTGATTTTGCGTGTGATTGCTATTCAAGGTCATAATGTCATTTGTTTACTTGTCTCTGATTATATCAAATATGCTGAAATGAACGAAAGCAGGGTTGTCTTTATAGCTCCACTGGCAGAAGGCCACTGGGGCTATTGTCATGGCGTTGTGTCCGCCATGCGTCCGTCAGTCAGTGTGTCCGGTTGTAAACTTTTTCTTTGAAAAACTTCTCCTCAGAATCTACTGGATGAATTTCAACCAAACTTTACAGGAATGATCCTTGGGTGACCCTCTTTCAAAGTTGTTCAAGAAATTTTGATCCAATGAAAAACATGGATTTAATGGGCGTGGCTAATTTCCAAATATGGTAAAAAGTGAGTTTCCTCAGATTCCAATGGATGGATCCCAATTAAATTTTACATGAATGATCCTGAGGTGACTTTATGTCAGTCTACAAAAAATTATTGTGATCGGATGAAAAATATGGATTTTTATGGGCAAATGTCATTTTCTATATGTTATATAGTGGAAACTTTGAAAATCATTTTCTCAGGATGTAAGTGATGGATATCAACCAAGTTTCACTGGAATGATCCTCGTGTGACCCTTAAAAATTATTGTGATTGGATGAAAAATATATAATTTATGGGCAGAGGTCATTTCTCTATATGTTATTTAGTGGAAACTTAAAATCATTTTCAACATCATTAGAACCCAAAATATCTAAAAATCTAGTCAAAACTTTGATTTGCTATTACAAGAATTTCGAGCCTGTGGAGCAACTCAAGCCATTCATGGCTTTCTAGTTTTGCAATTTCTCTGGTTTTCTCTGGCGAATCTATCAAAGGATAATCTACCATTATTTTATATTTCTCAATTATCCACAGAAAAAAGAGTAAGAAAAATGCTGCATTTCATTCCATATTATTTGACATCATCTAAGTGGGGCCCCTCTATACCAAAGAAGTCATTGCGTGTGAAAAATGAAGCACTTGAATTGGATAATTCAAGAAATTTTCACCTGTGATGTATAATTGTGTATTTAGTGTATAATGAAGGTTACCCATTTAGTAAGGTTAAACAGTTATCTAGACTGATTATTTTACAGGAGGCAAGGGAGAGGTCCAGACAAGAAAAAGAGAGAGAGAAGAGGGAATTAGAAGCAGCAGAAGAAAGGGCCAGATTGTTGAGGATAGAGGAAGAACAAAGGGTCAGTTTTCTATTATGTTTTGTGTTGGATTATCAAGGTTTCCTTGTGAATTATCTCTTTGTTATTTCACTGCAAAACAATTGCAATCCAATAAAATAAAGAATTTTCTTTTGTTTAAATTATCACATCACATAGGCAAATCCATTGTACTTTATTTCTGTATAAATTGCAATAGGTGTATCGGGGAAACTCCCAACCTACGATCTGCTAGTCCAGTGTTGTGGGATCTCAAAACTCCCTCGTTCCCCTTTCATAATCCTTGTCTCTTTTTAATCTGTTAAGAATTGAAATATTTGCAAAAGAATTTTATATTACAAGCTTACAGTTCTGATTCTGAGTTGCAGTTTACAGCCAGTCGGTGAAGACCGTCAAGCAACTCTCTAAACCTTGCTCAATAACACTAATTTCTTTTTAAAATGGAGCAATAAAAGGCAGAAATAACTTTTTGATCATAAATACCTCTAGGAATGTCTTAGTTGCAGTCTGTGTACCTATTGAAATTTTTTATGCCAGCAAACTTCAATATTCTATCTAAAAATAGATACTGTGTATTAATCTACATACACACGGAAAGTAGACATGAACCGTTTATTATTTAACCAAGAATTTTAACTGTTTCTTTGATTTAAAGGATTGCTTTCATTAGGGCTAAGCGTATTTTTCACTGTGTTTATTGGAGCATAAAGTGCAATTGCCTTAGCACATGGCTTAAGTATAACGCCCAGCATTATGTGCCATGTCCTCAGGCAATTAGACTTTAAACTCCAATCAACACAGTGAAAATATACTCATCCCTATAACAAGTGAAATTACCAAGAGATGGTACCCTGCCTTATTTCATTTTACCCTTTTGATATCATCTCAGAAGGTTTATTATTCCAGTAGGGCTATAGCATTGCCAGGAAGTCCAAGGCAGAAAAAAATGCACTTGAAAAAAGATATATTCTTAAGCATTCACATTTTATCTCTTTGCATTTAAAAAGAAGAATTATCATTTGTTTTTTATCCAAAGTGGATAAACCTGGCTTTCTGTGAACAACAAAAGCTATATTTTTCAACTCTGAATATATATTGCTTTTGTTGTTAATACAATGGAAGATATATCGATCGTGTACTGAAGAAAACAAAGCAAAACTAACAATTATCCTCTATTTCTTATTCACACTCTACACCTAAAACAGAGAGGCTTATCATAAAAACATTAAACATGCCATGTTAAAAGAAAAAAAATCTTTGTTACAATTGCATTGAAATCAAATTGCTTGAAGCAGAGGTTGCACTAATCATTCGGAAGAATTTATTATGAAAATATAACTTTTAAATTTTTTTCTAGTTTAAAAAGGAAAATCAGTTGGTATAGACCAAGATCAGACTGCATATATTTGCAGGCTGATCCTTGTCTGTACAGCTGTCTGCCAAAGCAGGACTATTTAAGTTTCAGATTGATAAGGGATAATATATTTTTGTAATAGGAAGCTGCAAGAATCAAAGATGAAGCTGAGAGAAAGAAAAGAGAAAAAGAATTGCAAGAGAGATTGGAAAGGGAGAAAGAGGATAGACGAAGACAACTTGAAATGGAGAAACAACTTCAGGAAAGAATAGTAAGAGAGGAGCAGGAAAGGAAATTAAAGGAAGAAAAAGAAAAACTAGAGAGACTAGAAAAGGAAAGGTTAGAAAGGGAAGAAAAGGAAAGAAAGGAAAAAATAGAAAAAGAAGAGCATGAAAGGAAAAGAGCAGAAGAAGCCAAGAGGATTGCTGATGAGAAAATTAGGCTGATGAATGGTAAGTGAAATTAGCAATTTTATGCTGCAAAATTGATAGATAGGTGGCATATTTTTATGTCTGTCTGTTTGTCTGTCTGTCAGTGGAACATTAATCTGCAAATGAAACATTTTCCCATAACTTTGACAATTATTGAAGGACAAAGCTTGTACTTGGTATCAAGATTCCTCTCATTAATGAACAGTCATTCAATCTCAGGCTCAAAGGTCAAGGTCGTCTGGCATAGTCAAAGGTCAACTTTTCAAGGGTGAACATAATAAACAAGCTGTTTGAGAATTTTTGTATGTTACAAACTTATCTTATTTTCTTAAAAAAATATTGAAATATTTTGGTCAATAATCACCTTGTTATTCACCACCAAACTGGCGAAAATAAAGGTACAGTAAAACTTGTGTTAAGCGACCACTTAAGGGACCACCAAAAAGCGGTTGTTAATGAGAATGGTTGCTTAATATGAAATACTGTGATAAATATGACAGTTCATTTTCATACCATTTGCAGATTGTCGGTCAAGTCTTACTAAATCTTATGATGTTCGAACCGATTAGAATCGTCTTATTGAGACGATTCTAATGGGTTCTATCAACATAAGATTCACCAATAACCAATATTTCGATAAGAATGTCCTCTTTTTCAGAGATTTTGATTATGGTGAAGGGACTATTTATGGTGGTCGCTTAATTCAATTGGTCACCTAATAGATGTGGTGCCTCGAGGAATATCGACTGTATGTTAAACTCACTGTTTTGAATTATTTAACACTGCTTTCATTATAATTTCACATGATTGACAGTCTCTTAGCTGAGTCTTTTTTTTGCAGATGATATCACATTGATATATAATCAATCACATGCACATTCACAATCTTTAGGTAGAAAAATATTCTTATCATTTCTTAAATGATATTTTCTTTAGAAAAATATGAAAACACCTTTAGAATATGAAAAAAAGTTGATATTGCTTGAGCAACCACTTCTATTAAGTGACCACTTAAGAGTCGTTTCACCGTAAGGGAAGTATCTAAAAAATTTGACTTTCTTAAAAAAATTGTCTATCATTGAATCTTATGATGCTGGAACCCATTTGAATCATCTCAATGAGATGATTCTGATGGGTTCAAACAGCATTCGATTCAGTAAGACTTATGTGTCAATTTTTAATGCCATCAAATTGACCTGTCCTATTATCATGAAATATTGTATTAAGCAACCATTCCCATCAGCAATTGCTTTTTGGTGGTCTTCTAAGAGGTTCGCTATACAAAAGTTTTTACTGTACTCTCAATGTTGTATATTTGTGTAATATAGAGGCAGCCAGGGCAACTTCCAAACTAATCCCATCACCCAATCTACAGGTGGGCTGGGAGAAGAAACTGGATTCCCGTACAAACAGATATTTCTATGTTAATCATAATGATGGAACCACGCAGTGGGAACCACCACAAACTCAAGGTATGTTCTGATTATTTTATTCTATACAACTTCAATTAAAATAATTTCAACTTGCAGAAATGTTTACAGGTTGGATTTTGTCTGTGTATGAAAACAAGCAAATTGATTTAAGGTTGTGGATCCGTAATAGTTCTGCAACATTTTGGAACTAATGATCTTTCACAATGTTGACCGAGGTTTCCCAATGAAATTCATTAAGAAACCTCAGTTAACATTGTTAAAGCTCATTACTCCGGAAATGTTGTAGAACTATAATGGACCCACTTCCTTAAGATCTATTAAGATTTGATAACAACAGCTTGACTTAAGTTAGGTTTAAGACTAAAACATAGACCTTAGACTTAGGCCATTAAAGATCAATACTTAGTCTGTCAAAATGAAAATAAGAATGAATTTGTTTTGAAAAGGCTGAAAAAGGACACCTTTAGTAAAAAAAAAACTTTAGGAGGAGCTAAAGCAAACAAGGTGTGGCCTTACCAAGGCTTACGAACCACCCAACAATATCACCTATGAACTAATCATAAAAAGATTCGAATAATTGATAAAATAAATTATCAAATTTCAATGAATTTATTGCAGGGAAGCCAACAAGTGGTACCTACACAACAAAGTTAAAGGAGGAGCCAAAAGAAACAAGGCGTGGTCTATCTAGGTCAAACTCCTCCCCCAATATAGCCCAGATGTTAGATGATGAACCAATAGGAAAGAAGATGCCTGTGATTGACAGGGGCAACAAACCAATCATGAAGAGGTTTGTTTAATTGATGTTTAACATCATCTAAATCAAAGAATTAATTGACCTTACCAATTTTTTGTTAATTTGCATATTATTTATTAATTTAAATCATACGCATATGCAATCATTTGGATGGCTAAATAAAATATTAGCATATTGTGAAAATGAGGAACCACCTGCTGAGAATCTTCAAGGAACTCATCTTGAAGACTCAGAACTCAGAATTTCTAGGTTTTAGACACATAGAACTTATGTGTTCCATGACTAAAGGGGGGTGAGTTGTCATGCAACAGAAGAAAGGCCATGCATACTATTATCCTATCTAAAATCCAAAGAATGGATAAGTTTGAAATACAGTGGGATGAGCAGCTGGAAGCTCCAAAAGGATACAGAATTATCAGTGGTGTTAAAAATACAAGAAATCCATTGTTAGGTACTCCATCTGCCTTTATTAGTCCCCCACCGGTTACAGGTTGGGGGACTTTAGGTTTCCTCAATTCCGTCCGTCCGTCTGTCTGTCTGTCCGTCCGTCTGTCTGCCGTCTATCTGTCACACTTTTGTCTGGAACATATCTCCTAAACTATGTGTGCTAGCAACTTCAAACTTTGTACACTTTTAGATCTCATTGAGGAGATGTGTCATGTTCAAGATCCATAACTCTGCCACACCCACTTTTTGAGTTATCGCCCTTTGTTGTTTTTAGTCTTACATTCTTGTCCGGATCATATCTCCTAAACTATAAGCAGTGCTCTCAATAAGGGCCAAAATCAGGAATTTTTGTAATTCCATGTTGTGATTTCAGGAATTTTTTTTTACAAAGTAAGGAATTTTTAACCCGTCCCCCTCCTACCACCCCCACCCCCCCCCCCCCCCCCCCCCCCCCCGCTTTTTCTGTACACTTTGTAAATGCTAGTTTCCTTGTTAAATGTAAGTTAAATTTTTGCTCCCAAAGTCCATGATTCCTTTTTCTGAACACTTTGGAAATGCTAGTTTCCTAGTTAAATGTAAGTTAAATTTTTGCTCCCAAAGTCCATGATTCTGGTTGGTTCTCTAAGAATAAACGACTTCCAAGCCTTAAAACTTGTAGCTTTGACTTGAAGCTGTAGGGACGAGCTTTGGTTTCACAATCCCCTTTTAAAACTTTCAATGAATAAATAATGGAAACTAATATGAGTTCATGTGGAGTTTCTATTAGGAATCGGTCCTTAGCTGTATCTTGCGCGGTGGGCCTAGGAAATGCGGCTTACTCAAATTTTAGTTACGATGTTTTGGTATCCGGCGATATTACAGAAATCAATGCAGCTTTAATTTTCCTCGGCCTGTCTTTCCAAAGGTGGCGGACGTACTAGGTAGTGTGCCAATAAAACTTAAAGTTCTAAGCCTATTTAAACTTACGCAGAATTATCCAAATAGCAGAAGTCAAGAAAAATTCGTCATTTCAAATCTCTTGTCGGGCATGTTGCAGACAACTTAAATGACGTCATTGGGATTTCCCCACGTTCTCCGAAGATGCCGCTTCTACACGTATGTAAACGAGAACAGTCGAATAACCTTTCCTAAATGTTTTCCGGTAGCGTCTTCTTCACTTCGGATAAATTACCCGTAGATCTATTCTAAGAGTTTAAGGAAGCGATCTGTATCCGACTAAAAGATAATGACAGAAGGGGTATTGACGCGTCGCTAACCCGACAAGATTGCGTAATCAGAGACTGGTTGTTAAAGCGACAGTTTCATACCCCACGCGTTACACGTGGCTTGTTTTGGTCAGCTATAATGTGTATGCTCGCGTTGATTATCGATTTTTGCATGTGTAGGCTTACGTTAAATCCTTTATTAGGTAAAATCGTAAAACGTCCAGGGTCAAATTACAGGACGTTTTCCTCGAATCTCGGACGTTTTTTTACGTCCGGGTTTTATTTTCCGGACGTAATTTCTGAAATTCTGGACGTATATTACGTCAACGTCCGCTTATTGAGAGCACTGTATAAGTGCTAGCAACTTCAAGCTTGGTACACTTATAGATCTTATTGAGGACAAGTGTCATGTTCAAGAACTGTTATTCTGCCATGCCCACTTTTTGAGTTATTGCCCTTTGTTGTTTTTAGTCTTACATTCTTGTCCGGATCATATCTCCTAAACTATAATTGCTAGCAACTTTAAACTTTGTACAGGTATAGATCTCATTGAGGACAAGTGTCATGTACAAGAACTGTTACTCTGCCACACCCACTTTAAATGCTAGAAACCTCAAACTTGCTACACTTATAGATATCACTGAGGACAAGTGTCATGTACAAGAACTGTCACTCTGCTATGTCCACTTTTTGAGTTATTGCCCTTTGTTGTTTCTATCCTTACATTTTTGTCCCATACTTATCTCCTAAACCATAAGCCCTAGCAACTTCAAACTTTGTACACTGGTAGATCTCATTGAGAAAAAGTGTAATACACAAGAACTGTTACTCTGCCACATCCACTTTTTTAGTTATTGTCTGTTGTTGTTTTTTATCCTGACATTTTTGTCCGGACCATATCTCCTGAGCCATCAGTGCTGGCAACTTCAAACTTGGTACACTTATAGATCTCATTGAGGACAAGTGGCATGTACAAGAATCATTCTTCTCCGCCCACTTTTGGAGATATTGCCATTGGTTGTTTTTACTCTTATATTTTTGTTTGGGACATTTTGTTCAAAACCTAATGTGCTAACAACTTCAAATTCTGTATACAGTTATAGATCTGGTAAGTAGGAGATATATTATAAGAAAGGATTTTTTGTTATACGGTGGGGGACCCCTGTATTGCATCGCAATACGACATGCTTTTGTTTACTGTAATATTGTATGCAGAGGTGTTAGACTAAAACTTTCACATTTCTTTTTAGACCGGAACCATTACAACGCCCAGTCCAAATGCCAGCCAAAAGAAGAGACTTGAATCCTGTCTATGGAAATGTGGTAAGCTAAGAAAATAATTATAATATCAAAATTGAGCCTGTGAGTGAGATTTCAAACAATTTTAAATATGCACAAAGCAAAGACACTGACCAGCCTGTGCATCGGCACGGTCTAACCAGAGTCTTCACTATACCCTAAGTAGTTTAAATAAGGTCTCAAAGTGTCTGTAGACAATCAAGTAACTTCATATTTACAGTGTCTGGCTGTTTATGCTGCTCAATGTTTACACCTCATGAACATTTCAAGTTGTTGGAAATGTCACGCACAGGCTCAATTAATCTTGTTCATTGTGTTGAGGTGGACATAGTTGCCACTATTACAAAGTTTATGCATCATGTAAGTTTTAATCTTAATTTTGAAATGTATCTTCTTATCTTTAGATTATTTCCTCATACCTTTTAACATATTCTAAAATAATTTATCCTGATGTTGCTAGATCTTTCACATCATTTGAAGTTTCTCTCAGCGTAAATTGCTCTAAAGTTTTGAATAAATGACTTGATAAAACTCTTATTCTATTTCTTCAGGGGCGTGCCCTGACAGGATTGCGCAATCTTGGTAACACATGTTATATGAACAGTACAATACAGTGTTTAAACAACACATCTCCTCTAGTGACCTATCTATTGTCTGACATGTATCTGTATGATGTTAATAAGTAAGTAAATCTTTACACATTGTTCATATTTGCTTTTATTCACAATATTTCATGATTGATTGGACATGCTTATTCAGGAAAACTGATTACGTTTTGATTAAGTTTGCCTGCCAAAGAGAAAAGATGAACAAATCAAACTGAAGATAAACAACCGTAATCATTATAAATAAAGGCCTCAGATTAGCTTTGCATAAATAGTTCAAGTACTTGGCTCATTGGCATGCCTTGCAACTTCTTAAATGGCTTTAAATCATGCTTGTTTTTAAATGGTTGATATCTTATTTTAGGCAAAATAATTACTCTCTCTTGTCATGGTAGTTGTTGTCTTTGTTGTCATGTGAAACTTTGACATTTGTAGGCGTTCACTTGAAACTTGGCACACATGTTCACTATCAAAAGAGCTAGCTATATTATCAAGATGCTTTTTTTTGCAAATTATGCCCCTTCTTTGACTTTGATTTTGAACCCACCATCCAGCACTCAACAGCGGAGGGTAGGCACCAGTAGGTGGTGCTCTTGTTCCATTCTTGTGACCTTCGTATTGAAATTTGGTTCAAGATCATCACCAAGATTTAACTGTTTTGCAGAAAAGTATGTCATTTCCAGAGAAAGTCAGGCCACTGTCAAAGCGCATTTGGTAGCGCGTAGGACTGTCAATCATAAGGTCACGGGTTCGTTCCCCGACGGCGGCACTCATTCTCTCCGACTACTTGTCTCTCACCAATGGGTTGATAATCGTAGACCTATGTGGGATAGCAGCTGGAGGCTAGGAAAGGATGTGGTGGTTGTACTGGTGAGAGAAATACCAGGAAACCATTGTTAGGTGCTTCAGCCACCGTGATATAACCGTGATATAACTGAAAAAATGTTGAAAGCAGCGTTAAACTCTATTCAATCAATCAATTATTCCAGAGAAACTCCTCTTGTATTCTTGTCAAAGCTCTCTGTCTAGCATCTGTGCCATTCTATGTTTAGATAAATGATAATGGTTTGTTTCAGTGTAAGATCAATTTATATTTCATTTATCGAACAATAAAACTTTGTAATTTCCAGAGAAAGTCCACTAGGTAATAATGGTGAAGTAGCAGATGATCTGGCTTATGTTGTGAAAGCACTCTGGTCTGGACAGTACAGATTTATCTCCCCTAGGGACTTTAAGGTACAGAGAATATCATCATTTAATCAACTTTAAATCCAATTAGATTCTTATCAAATGAACTGTCCAATCAACGTTTCATCAATTCTTTATTATACTTGAAATTTGAGTTTTTGCGATATCTCTACTTTTACTAATTATGTTTAACTTATAGAACTGGGACAAGTATTAGAGTACTGGGTTATTGGGTAGGGTAACATTACATGAATCATTTACATGTTAACAAAAAAATTGTATAAACACCATGTACATTTTGGGATCAAGTTCAGAAATGAATTGAAGACTTGCATCAGATTTTCCTGACTACTTATTTGCAAATCAATGACTTGGAACACCTGTATCTTTTAAAATCTTGTGGGAATCTGTATGTTCAAGTCTCTGTCTAAATAAATTCTGGATCTGTCATTGTATTCAGAAGATAAAAAGAATAATTGGACAGTAATCATAGGGTTATTGAGCAACTGCGGGTAATGTGATCTTGGGTTACTGGGTAAAAAATGTCTACTCATCTCAGCTCTTTTTATGCCCCCGATAGGGAGGCATCATAAATTTGACTTGTCCGTCCGTCCGTCCGTCTGTCCGTCTGTCCGTCCGTCATTCCGTCCAAAAACTTTAACATTGGCCATAACTTCTAAATCAAAGCGGTGTCGGGGGCATTGTCATCTTACAGTGACAGCTCTTGTTACATAAGATTTTGTACACATATTCACCATTAAATGATTGAGTAATCCTGCATACTACTGGTGGAGATAATTTTCCATGCAATCTGCTTTAATAAGGCCACTCTAGACAATAATTTTTCAATTTCACAGATAGTTTAAAATTATGATTTTTATGCAAACATTCCCATAAATGTGCGGAAGTTCAAATAGATTTGTTACAGCTTTCAAAGACTATTGTAATTGAAGAGCTTCACATTATGCTGTTCTTTGATATCATTTTAGTTCTTCTCATATGTCCCTTTGATTTTACATTTGAAAATATAATGAGGAAAGGTTAGAAATAGCTTGTTAGTAGTATTTTTTTTTCTTTTCCCAAAAATATTCTAGCACAAAGGATATTTTAATAAGTAATTGCAACAATTCTCACTGTTGTTTTCAACTATTTTTCAATTTGACCCAGGTTAAGATTTTAAAAGACAGGATATAATGATCAAAGAACTTCAGCTTTGTGCTGTATCTTATAGCCCTTGTCTGCTTTAACATTCTGGTCAATGTTCCATGGGCTTTTTAACTGTTTTGTTTTGGAGTGTTTTAGGCCAGTTGGGTATAATGACTGTGTGAGTAACGTATATTAATGCATTGTACAAATCCTGAAGTACATCAGAAAATATTGATTGCTTGCCCACAAGTCATATTTGTATGAGGAATGATATGTCAGTTTTCTATGAACAATCTTCCTATCACTGAAACAGTTGCTAAAAATTTACATTATTGACTATTGTGTTAGTACAATGAACATGATTGATTCTTATGGACAATTTCTCCAGTGCTGGCTAGAGTGTGATGACAACCCATGTTTTAAACATAGTTACTTGTTTATGAAATGATTGATGTCGTAACTGTTGTTTATTACAGCATGTAGTTGGTAAACACCAGCCTATGTTTTCTGGATACGATCAACAAGACTCACAAGAGTTCCTCACATTTCTGCTGGACGGACTTCATGAGGGCTTGAATAAGGTATGTTGGACCAGTTCTGAGGTACAGATAAGAGGGGGTAGCCAGTCTAAAATCTTTATTTATCTATAAAACCCTATCTTGTGGGTACTCATTGGAATCGCCTTGTCCAAACGATTCCAATGAGTACCAACAACATAGGGTTTGTGCTATTATTTTTGAAATACTTTGATCTAAAATCTAAGATACCTCTTCTATTGGTAGCTCTGAAGATGACTCCATGTACAAATCACAAATTGGTTTGGAAGGTCATTTATAGAATTTTCCTATTTACATTTTGATGAATTATTATAGGGTTAATTCCTTTTTTGAGGGTGTTAACATTTGCAGAGATCCGAAAAATGGTTTAATGCTCGAGTGCGAAGCATGAGGACGTTAAAGCGCTTTGAGGGTCTTTGCAAATGTTAACACTCGAAAAAAACGTGAATTGACGCTATTATTGCATTAAAAAAAAAAATAGTATTTTTTCAAATAGAGGTTGCAAAATAATTCATAGGAACGCTTTAAAACTAGCTCAAAACCATCTAATGTGCCAGAAAATTGTGACTTTTGTTTATACCAACGTAGCTTGGTAAATTTATTACGTCACAAAGTTTAACGCTGGAAAAGGAAGGGCATCTTTATTCATGCTCTATGTTAAAAGTTCATAAGAAATTGATAAAGTGTATAGGCCCAGACTGAGGATATTTAAATAGAGAAAGCTGGGCGTTTACGGCTCATGAATGACTGGTATATCAGCTGGAGGCTAGAAAACGATGTAATGTAGTGGTTCTGAAATAAGCTGCCCAAGTTGTCTGAGTGATTCATTAAGCTGCACCAAAAAGCAGATTTTCCATGGACAAGTGAGGAATCTTAAGAAAAAAACTGTAATATTTTCTTCTATTTTGTACAAATTAGCTGTTTTCTAAAAATAAAAAACATTTTATGGATGCTTTTTATAGCAATACCAAAGTAACTTCAATGTCAGAAAAAAACGACTATTTATTTGGAAAAAAATATGTTTATGATAAAGAAAAGACAGGAAGGTTTTTGCTACAGACAAGCCAGATTGTGATTGCCACTTGTTGGTGGCCAAGACTGCCAAAATTCAATTTTTAACACTGGGGGTAAGGCAGTTTCGCAAAAAGTTTAGGGGCCCAGCTCAATATCTAGGGGTTATGGGTAACTGGGATCCTGCTAGTCTTTCCCCCTTAAGGTAGCAATGGACACATGGCGTCATTTTTTTCTGTCTAATGAATTTTTTTCTTGGTCACATATGTTGTAGGTTAACATTGTATAGTCATTATATCAAAATTTGAAGGTACCTTTCCATGCTCGTTTTCACGCTAGAGTTATCTGCCCTTGAGTGGTATTGGCCATTTTTCAGTAAAACGTTTATATTCGTTTTTGTTCTAGTATAAAATCAGTACCAGCTTATAGCTATAAAACACATACATTTTGATAGACCTTATACATGTACACAATAGCTGTTGCCAAGAAAATTTCTCCTTGATCAATTGCATTTGCACAATTTGCCTTCAAAAGTTAAAAATGCACTATTTTTTGTAATTTTCAGGGGAAAATATGCCATAAAATCCTATTTTTTGAAGAAATTACCCAATGAATTTTTCTTATTTTCCGATATGTTTAAAACCCATATTTTTCCGTTATCTTTTAAAAAAATCAGCATACCTTTCCACGCAAATAAGAAAGTTTTTCGTTATTTTACAGTGCCCCCTCCTTATTGAATGACGCTTATAACGCATTTTTATAGTTTAATTTAATGATCCGGTCATTCAATTGGTATCAAATGTTGAAAAGAAGCTTAGTTATGAAATATTACCATCATAATTCCACGTTATTTCCATAAGCAGAATCTTATGAAAACCGGTCTTTTTTATCAACGCGCAAAAAGAGCCGTAAAATAAACGAAAACCCGCTTCCGGTTTATAGAGTCGGCAGGCAGCTGTCCATTGCAGCCTTAATATATCCACATATATTGAAATTAGCCCTTGTTATGCTGTACCCGGAATATTCCTGCTTCGGCAGGAGCTATAGACAAATATCAGCCTGCACATATGTGCAGTCTGATGTTAGTCTACACCACCTGTTTCTTCCTCTCAAACCAGGTCAATAGATTTAGTTTTTCAAATAAAAATTGACCTACAGCTGGAACTTTCAGTGCTATTTGCCCTTTGATTTTGATGAAAATTTTTAGACAAAATTTATTCAGCATGACAAGGGTTAATATTTTGCAGAAAAAATGTCAAGATTTATCAATATAGAGAAACATTTCTTTCTGAACTACTTTCGGAATGGCTTCCTACTCAAAATTGCTTTTATTGAGTAATGAAACCAATTTTTGTAGCCAATTAGAATATAAGAATTTTGATGAACATGATATGATATAAAATTATTCAAAGGTAAAGACGAGACCTAAAATACCAGAACAAGACAATGACAAACTGAGAGATGATGTGGCGGCAGAACTGGCCTGGAAAAATCACAAACTTCAAAACGAGTCAATTATTGTTGAACTCTTCCAGGTAATTGGTTATCAAAAGTCATGTTGAAATTCAAGTGTTTTTTTTTCATTTTACACAATGTTTTATTTAGTGTGGTGGCTGAACTTGACTGGAAAAATTAAAAGCTTCAGAATGAGTTGATTATTGAACTCTTCCAGGTATTTGAGTATAAAAAGTGTGCACCCATAATAGTCCTGCAACATTTGGACACTCATGATCTTTCACAATGTTAACAGATGTTTCCTAATGAAATCATTAGAAGACCTTGGTTAACACTGGTTAATACTCATTACTTCCAAAATGTTGTGGAACTTTTAAGGGTTCACTACCTTAATTGGTAATGTTTTAGACTTATACAAGTTGAAAGATGCATGAAATGGCCTTTTTGTTCTTTTGGAATTTCTGAAAAAATTCTTGCTTTTGGCAGGAAACAATGTGTGAAATGAAAGAATTGCTTTATTCAAGTAATTTCTCCATTTTACACAATGTCTTTATCAAGTGTCGAATGATGGCCTGGAAAAATAATTGGCTTCAAAATAAGTCAATCATTGTTAAACTTTTCCAGGTCAAAGATGCACATATTTTGTAGTCCTTAATGACAAATTTATTAAAGTCAAATTTGAAAGAAGCTACTGATGTTAATTTTATCTAAACTTTCCTTTTCTGAAAAGGAAACATTGTTTGAAATTATGAAGTTACTTCATTGAAGTAATTTCTCCATTTTACACAAAGTTTTATTGACTGTTGAATAATTTTGTGGAATGAAATGGCTGAAAATCACATACTTTATGGGTAAATGTTACCTTTCAGGGCCAATTGAAATCTACCATTATGTGCCTAACCTGTCGTAAACAATCTGTGACGTTTCAAGCCTTCATGTTTCTGTCTTTGCCGATTCCCTCAGCGTCCAGATGTACTTTGCAGGTAAATTTATTGGTTATTTTGTTGTATAAATGTTTACAGATGATTTGTATGGAAGGGTCTTTCAATTCTAGTGTTGCCAGTTTGATATGTGATGTTTCAAGCCTTTATGTTTCTGTCCATGCCCTATCCCTCTGTATCAAAATATTTTACAGGTAATAATACTCAAACGCAATGAAAAAAAACTGCACAAACTGTCCTTAATCATGAGATTTTCATTCAACACCTTTTTCCTTGCCTTTCAACCCATTAAGGAACATGCAGACATTGCATGTCTAAACATCAACCATAAGACGTTTGTTGTTTGTTTGATGGCCATAAAAAATGTCCTTTTGGCTTGCTCATTTAATTGTATTTTTGAAACAAGTTTTAATTTGCATGAGTACTGTTTTTTAGAAAATGAAAATACAGCATTAGATTTCACTTTGATTTCAAGTGATTTGAATTCCAAGCGATATGTTTTGAATCATCAGAAATGCAGAACACACAGTGTATACCTAGAAATTAATGAGCGTTAGCCTTAGCACGAATCAACTGACTAGACTATGGCAACCGTTCAACCAAGCAATAGCTAGTATTTTATACTGAGTTAGAGGTTATGCAACCAAAAATCAAACGACAGATCTGGTTTGCAAGCCTACTTTGCAGATAAAAGGTTAGTGATTTTTAACTTTTTTCTTATGGCATAGGTTAAAAGACCTTCAATAGATTATGAGTTTACTCTAACTTAATTGTGTAGTAACAGTCCATCGCAAATCTATTTACATTGGTAATATACATGTCTGAAGTTTTGGTACATTAAATAAATATATGAGAATAAATTCATGTGGTGCGTTTTTTTGCTCCTGAGTATATATTGGTTATTTGTTGCTTGAATGTTAATTGTTCACTTGTTGGGAAGGGGCTGTTATTGCTAGGGTCGTGAATTTGAGAGGTAACATTTCAAGTGTCTATGTTTTTTGACATTGCATATTCCTTCTGCATTAAGATATCCTTTACAGGAAAATAATTTAACCCTTAACTTTTGTCATGCTGAAGTAAGAAAAAATTCAGTTTTTTCAGGTGGTAAAGACAAAACCAGCCTGCACATATGTGCAGACTGATCTTAGTCTGTACCACCTGATTTTTCTTTTCAAACCAGAGGAAGTTAAGAATAATGTATTAAAAGTAAAGGTATTTGCTCACTCACAATCAATGCTTAATCCAGTGCTTTCAGCTCTTTGATTGTAATGCAACTGCCTTAAAAATATGTGACATTTCAGGCGTTTATGTTTCTGTCTTTGCCAATTCCCTCATAATCAAGATGTACTTTACAGGTGAATTATTTATGCCCCCCTTGCACCTGTTGGTTTGTTGGTCTGTCGGTAGGTCAGTCAGTCCATCCGCAGACCATTTTTTGTCTGGAGCATATCTCAAAAAGCATGCAAGCTAGAATGATGAAACTTCACAGGTGGAAAGATCTCTTTGAGGAGAAGTGTGGTGCACAAGAACCATAACTCTACTCATCATATTTTTAGCTCACCTGAGCACGAAGTGCTCAAGGTGAGCTATTGTGGTAAGGTGGATGTCCGTCGTCAGTCGTGCGTCTTCCGTCGTCAACATTTGCCTTGTATGCACTCTAGAGGCCACAATTTTGGCCCGATCAACCGGAAATTTGGTCTGAATGATTGTCTTGATAAAATCTTGGAAGAATTTGAAATTGGGTCAACTGGGGTCAAAAACTAGGTCACTGGGTCAAATCTTAGAAAAACCTTGTATGCACTCTAGAGGCCACATTTTTGGCCCAATCAACCTGAAATTTGGTCAGAATGATTGCCTTGATAAAATCTCAGATGAGTTCGAAATTGGGTCAACTGGGGTCAAAAACTAGGTCATGGGGGCAAAACTTAGAAAAATCTTGTATGTACTCTAGAGGCCACATTTTTTGCCCAATCAACCTGAAATTTGGTCAGGACAATTGTCCAAATAAAATCTCGGATAACTTCAAAATTGGGACAACTGGGGTCAAAAACTAGGTCACAGGGTCAAATCTTAGAAAAACCTTGTATGCACTCTAAATGCCACATTTTTGGCGCGATCAACCTGAAATTTGGTCAGAATGATTGTCTTGATAAAATCTTGGATGAGTTTGAAATTGGGTCAACTGGGGTCAAAAACTAGGTCAACGGGTCAAATCTAAGAAAAACCTTGTATGCACTCTAGAGGCCACATTTTTGGCCCAATCCACCTGAAATTTGGTCAGAATGATTGTCTTGATAAAATCTCAGATCAGTCCGATATGGGTCAACTGGGGTCAAAAACTAGGTCACAGGGTCAAATCTAAGAAAAACCTTGTATGCACTCTAGAGGCCACATTTTTTGCCCATTCAACCTGAAAATTGGTCAGAATAATTTTCTAAATAAAATCTTGGACAAGTTTGAAATTGGGTCAACTGGGGTCAAAAACTAGGTCACAGGGTCAAATCTTAGAAAAACCTTGTATGCACTCTAAATGCCACATTTTTTGCCCAATCAACCTGAAATTTGGTCAGGACAATTGTCCAAATAAAATCTTGGATGAGTTTGAAATTGGGTCAACTGGGGTCAAAAACTAGGTCACAGGGTCAAAGCTTAGAAATACCTTGTATGCACTCTAGAGGCCACATTTTTGGCGCGATCATCCTGACATTTGGTCAGAATGATTGTCTTGATAAAATCTCGGACGAGTTTGAAATTGGGTCAACTGGGGTCAAAAACTAGGTCAGGGGGTCAAATCTTAGAAAAACCTTGTATGCTTTCTGGAGGCCATATTTTTTGCACGATTAACATGAAATTTGGTCAGAATGATTGTCTTGAATAAATCTTGGACGAGTTTAAAAATTGGGTCAACTGGGGTCAAAAACTAGGTCACGGGGTCAAATCTTAGAAAAACCTTGTATGCACTCTAGAGGCCACATTTTTTGCCCAATCAACCTGAAATTTGATCAGAATAATTGTCTAAATAAAATCTTGAACAAGTTCAAAATTTGGTCAACTGGGGTCACAGACTAGGTCATGGGGTCAAATATTAGAAAACCTTGAAGAGGCCACATTTTTGGTGCGATCAACCTGAAATTTGGTCAGAATGATTGTCATGATGAAATCTCGGACATGTTCCAAATTAGGTTAACTGGGGTCAATAACTAGAACACGGGTTCAAATCTCAGAACAACCTTGTATGCACTCTAGAGGCCACATGTTTTGCCCGATCAACCTGAAACTTGGTCAGAATGATTGTCTTGTTGAAATCTTGGATGAGTTCGAAATTGAGTCAACTGGGGTCAAATACTAGATCACTGGGTCAAATCTTAGAAAAACCTTGTATTCACGCTAGAGGCTACATTTTTTGCCAGAGCATCTTGAAATTCGGCAAAATTGATTGAATTGATGCAATTTTGGATGACTTTGAAATTGGGTCAACTGGGACCAAAAACTAGGTTGTGGGGTCAAATCATAGAAAAACTTGTAAGTTAACCTGAAAATTGTAAAAAAGGATTCTCAATGTTTATTGAAGCAACAGCATTATTTAGCTAAGTGACATTTAATCATCATTCTCTTTCAAAACCTGCTTTTGAAAAATTTTAGAAAGTGCATTCAGATGAGCGATTTAGGGCCACTATGGCCCTCTTTTTTATTTTGTTATACAGTTATTGTGCTGTTTTGATTGACAAAGAATAGGCTATTGACCTGCTTTTTAGGGGGGGGGGGGGGGGATAAATATTTTACAAACATCTCTTGTATGATTTGAGACGTGTCCATCAAGATTTGTGCTTTCTGGGTCCGAGGTTTTAAAACTTTTCTCAGGCTCAACTGAGAATTTTCTCAAAATTTTAAATTTAAATAAATGTATGAAATAAAAGATAATATTGATAAGTTGTTATTTATAACAACTTATTAATATTATCTTTTATGTTAATACATTAAAATGAGTATGAAAATAGAATTACGGCTTTAATCTGAAATTGAACTTTAAAAAAATTTGAATTGAAAATGAGAAAAGTTTTATAACCTCTGGCCGAATTTCCCTAAAAACCTTACCTCACCTTACAAAATATTCTAAAAAAGAAATCTTACACATTTTAGGCAAACCTTAACTTAAACTTGGTATTATCAAATTTTAAGCTCAGCTGTTTTCGGAGAGAGCAACCTTTACAGTAAAACTTGTATTAAGCGACCACAAAAGGGACTGCCAAAAAGCAGTCTTTTAAGAAAATGGTTTCTTAATACACATTTTGTTTAAAATCAAAAAAACATAATTTAGATAGAATATGTACCGTATATATATTATTGCAAAATTCTCAATAATCCTATGCTGTTAAAACTCAATAGAATCATCTCATTTAGACAATTCTGGGGAATTTGAAAACAGTCATTTAAAAAAATTGTCACTTAATAGACATGGTAGCTCAAGCACAATTGACTGTACTATCCAATATCATACTTACATATGGATCCCATTCATATAGTGTTTATGTCTTTTGATTTTGCGTATGGTGTTCATTGATTTGTCTAGTGTTTTTTTTTTTAGCTCGGCTGTTTATGGAGAAAACCCCAGGTTTTGCTATAGCCTCCGTTTTGTCATTGTTGGCGTCGTCGTCGTGCGAAATCTTTGACATTTTGTGATAAAAGATATCTGTTTCTACTGAAAGCATTTACTTGATACTTGGCACACATGTTCACCATCAAAAGAGCAAGCTATACTGTCAATGGGGATAACTCTAGATGCATTTTGAACATATAATGCCCCTTTTTTGACTTAGATTTTTTCCACCATCCAGCACTCAACAGCCGAGTGTAGGCACCCGTAGGCGGTGCTCTTGTTCAGAAATAAATGTTATATTGTATATTCATGTAAAATTTTCCCTTACAGGATTGTTTACGGCAGTTTTCTGCAGAAGAAAAAATGACGGGAAGCAGTCGGTGGAAATGTCCAGCGTGTAAATGTTATCGAGACTCTGTCAAGAAAATCGAAATTTGGAAAGTACCCAGAATACTTCTAATTGCTCTAAATAGGTAAGTTTGATGAGGGATGATATGTTCATGAGTATATTTTTCAATAGTTTGGGTTCTTTCAAAATTCAGTCGACCATTGTCGTAAACACATGTAAAAATCTGTATTTTAAAACCAAAAGGATAAATATGCTTACCCAAAATGAGCATATTTCATCGATTAGTTATCAAATCCTCTTAATTCCAGCTTATCCGAGGGTTTGGTTGTCAATCTTTGATTTAAATGAAATCGGCTCTCTATCAAACTGTGTAATTATAAATGACAGCTGATTTACCTTAAACTTTAATTCAACAAACAGAAACCTAGGCTTCACTCTGCCAGGGTAATGATCTTGGATTATAACATTAGGTAAATGATTACTGCTGGTATATGGGGAATACGAAGAGTTCAGGGCAAAATTATTGTAAATGTCTGTAAATTTATTTCACTTTCAACAAATTGTAGAGATTATAATGAAGAGCTTTAACATTGTTTCTTTTCTTAGGTTTGTGTATGAGGGCCAATGGAGAACCAAGATCAATGCATTTGTGGATTTCCCCATCAGAGATTTGAGTCTAACAAGCCATGTAAAAGGACCCTCACCTAGACCTTACAAGTTATATGCTGTATCAGTGAGTTCTATTTAATCTTATAAAAGTTGTTTTGCATAAAATGTATGTTTTTGGGTTGTTAAAAGCATACATTAACGGACAAAAACCAGGACTTAATGAGAGAAAATGTGGATTAATCAGTAAATTCACATGCCGTTAATGACCGCCTTTTTAACTAAAATATTCTCGGTCTGGGCCTTTACACTTTGTCAGTTTCCTTGTCCAACGTTATTATGGAGCATACCTAAAGAGGTTGCTCTAAATCCTGTGTTAAATTATATGACATCATAAATTAACCAAGCAACATTGACCAACATGGGTATAAACAAGATGGTATTGTAATGCATGATGGCATATAATTAGGTTTGTAACTGGTAAGATATCGTTTCTAAGAAATTATTATAATCTTATCTATCTTTTTATGCAATAATAGCGTCAATTCACACTTTTCCAGGCGTTAACATTTGCAGATACCCTCATAATGCTTTATTAAAAAACACTATCAACCCACAAAATTTGGAAAATCTCATGAGTCTGTCTATAAATGGCTCTGACCTAGAGAAATTTGATTTTTAAGAGAGTTAGAGGTCTGGGCTGATAAGAAGTATAGGAAAATACTAGGTAAAACATCAAAATTATTTGATTCTCTCTTCAAAAAGTAGTATTAAGCAACCTTTGAAAGTTTAGAAATGTACAGTATCAAAAATGTTTTTCTAGCGCTGAAATGTTGGATTTACTATTTGATATACATATTTTATTATATATAAATAAATAAACTTAAAAAAGTAAAGATTCCTTATATGTGATTCCGGCTCTTTTCTGACTAAAGATTGGCTAAAAGTCCCACAAATTGGCTAAAAAAAATTTCAATTGGCTAAAGTGTTGGCTAAAAGAAATTTTGACCCAGAGTAAGCCCTGTTTAACACCCGAGTGTGAAACCATCTTTCGGGTCTCTGCAAATGTTAACGCCCTCAAAAATGTGAATTAATCTTTTACTAAAGTATGAAGGGCAGTTTGAGAAACAACATTAATGTATTTATGGATTTCCCCATTAGAGATTTGAGTCTAACAAGTCATGTTAAAGGACCCACTCCAAGACCCTACAAATTATATGCTGTATCTGTAAGTTTGATTTGAGCCTGTGTGTGACATTTCCAACAATTTGAACAATTCGGGATTTGCAAGCATTGAGTAGACAGCCACAAACTTTAAATATTAAGTTATCCAATGGTCTACAGATACTTTGTAAGCTTATCTAACTACTAAGTGCACAATGCAGACTCTGATCAGTCTGTGCGGATGCACAGGGTGGTCAGAGTCTTTGCTTTGCACATATTTGAAATAGTTGGAAATCTCATGCACAGGCTCATTTAAAATTTGACCTTCATTGTGGGAGTGAAATAACCTTGTTGAATATTTTTGATACTACACAGGTGTTATTAAACCAGTGGAATAACTATGCAAATCAGCAAAGAAAGAAAAGCAACATTATATTTTTGTTTTGAAATTGATGTCATAATGATTTTGATGACATCAATTTGCAAACAGTTTTATATTTTTTGCGGAATACATTGAATCCATAAATATCTAGAATTTCCCCTTCTTATCACAAAAATTCAGGTCAAAGTATTAATTGAATATCAAATTTGTGCTCATCCAAAACAGAATTTATTAAACGAGTCATCTATAACAGATAAAAACTCAGCACAGCCTCGTTTTTATCTGCTTATAGTTGACTCATTAAATAAATTCAGTATTCAATGACCACCCATTCAACATCCTCTATTTCTCATGCTGATCACTGTATTGTCCTTAAATTCTTTGCAGACAGTTAAGACAAAGATTAGTTCTATAGACATGCAGTCTGATCTTGGCCTACACTACCTACTTTCTACTTAAATCTTGCCATGCTGGACCTATGATATTCATGCTTTGGCAGAAATTATAGACAAAGATCAGACTGCACATATGCATAGTCTGAGCTTAGTTTTTACCACCTGATTTTCCTCTTTAAACTAGAAGACCTTGGATTTTAGTTTTAAAAAATATGATAAAAAAATATTGTCTCACAATTATTGCATCCATTACCTTCAAAACAGAAAAAAACAAAGGTACTTGGAGTCCTTTAGTTTTGCTGGTTTTGATAAAAGTTACCATGAGATTTATTTTACAGATGTTACAATGTTGAGGAATCCCCTTTGCTTTAAATATAAATATGTCATTTTAAACCATTTCACATCATGTCCAATGAGAAGACTCAGATTAGCCTGTACAGTCTGATCAGAGTCTTCACTACGCACTCAATAGATTGATACGAACAAAAGACTCTGCTCACAATCCAAGAATTATATTTATACATTGTGTGAATGTCCAGGCTGCTCATCGTCCTTCCATCACGTACACATGAAATTGTTGGAAATGTCACACACAGGCTCAAATACCATTTTCTCAATCTGTCTTTTATCTAAGGGCTCAAATGCTGTATATATTGTTTCTTGAATGTTGAACATGCTATGAATGTTTTATTTATGATTAATTATTGATTATCTTGTTTTCAGAACCATTTTGGGACTCTAGATGGTGGCCATTGTAAGTACCGAATTTAGGTTTTTGATTCTTTGGGTTTTAACCCATCTACCACTAGTATAGTATTTCCCAGTCTGTTTTATGAAGTATTGTACAACCCTTTTGGTATTGAAGTTATTAGTGTGGTTTGTAGTAAGACTGAACATAAAACTGCCCCCTAGCTCTGTCTGAATTTAGGTTAAGTTGTAATTGACAATTAAGATTACCACAAATTGTGTTTTTATTTTAATGAAGAATTGAACAATGTAATACATTGTCTGAAGCTGCGTATTGTATAATGGTAGTGGACCCATAATAATTCTGCAACATTTCAGTCGTAATGAACTTTTAACAGCGTTAACTGTGGCTATGAGAGTAACTAAAATTATTTTAACATGGCTGTTTTTGGATGTTGAATGTTGATTTGACTTTTCAGATTGTTTGCCATTTTATTATTTTTATGCCTCGCAATCAATTTGATTGCAGGCATATTGTTTTACTGCTGTCAAACTGTTTGTCCGTCTGTCCACATGTCAATCTGTGTTACTTAACCAAAAATTTTAAATGACAAATTTCTTCAAGGCTATTCAAAGTACAATCATCGTATTGGGCATGATGATAGATCCAAATGATAAACAACAGTAGATACCAAGATCAAGATCATATGACAAGGTCAAAATTATCTGTCATGGTCAAAGATTTTTTAAAAAATGTGCTGTTTCACAAATATATCTTGTCATATCTTAATATGAAATTTTGAAAAGTATGTTTATTCATCATACCCCTGCACATACCTACAATGTGTAGGGGGTACATTTGTTTCACTTTGTCTTTCTGTCCATATGTTTGTCCATAATACCTTTTGCATTTTCAGATTCTAAATCAAAATGAATTGACCTAGATTCATGAAACTTTATATTATTGTTGCCCAAGGAAGTGGCTTATTTTTGGGGGGTTACGAAGGTCAAAGGTAAAGGTCATAATGGAAATGTTCCAGTACTGGGACAAATTGCTCAAGAAGGGTATTAGTCCACTTTGCAACAGATCTACTAGGAATTATACAAAAATATGAGTTTTGGCAATGTGAACAACAGCACAGAAAAATTCAGTATAAGGTATTCATGATTACAGAAGTTTAACTATTCAATTTACTTTTGTAGATACAGCTTGTTGTAGAAATCCATGTAACCAAAAATGGTACAAATATGATGATCATGAAGTCTATGATATCAATGAATCAAGTATAAAGGTGAGGATAGATTTCACTATCTGAGTCAAATATGAGCCTGTGCTGATATCTGGGTGAGGTACAAACAATTAGCAATCCGGACACTTATGCAGTGTAATTAGAACATTACTTAACTATCTAAAATTACTTTAAGACCTTATCTATTTACAAATGGCAAAGTGAAGACTCTGGTCAGCCCGTGCGGATGCACAGGCTGGCCAGAGTGTTTGCTTTACGCACATTGGAAATTGTTGTAAATGTCACACACAGACTCATATAGTATTTGATACAGCTTGTTATAGAAATCAATTGTTACATGCCAATATAAGAAGAATAAAGAAGCCAGCAACAAATTTTACAATTAACAATATTTATTGACAATAATAACAGAATTATTGACAATATGAAATTAATTACAATACCTTGAATGTTTAATCCTAAAGTTTTAATTTTAGATCCAAATGAATTAAGTTCGTGGTCCACAAAAAATAAGTTTAATAATATCAGAATTTAACTATCCAAACTTTTAATCACGCTTTTAAGATAACAAGAAATCCCCTATTAGTTTAACACAGTACTACTAAATGAAACCATTAGTCTAAACCAAGTGAACCAAGAATGATGTAGGAATCCCTTTATATAGTACCATAAAACAATCTAGAATAGCATAGAACATTAGAAGATTCTAGAGTTTGAATTACTTTCTAAAAGTCCTTTCTAGAAAGATCTAAAATATTCTACATACATGTTTACCTAACAGTGTCAAGGGATCGGAAATTTCCAGACTAATTCTAAAAATAGACTCAGGAAAAACAGTATACATATTACATTCATACATGACACCATGTAATCAGAAATGGTACAAGTATGATGACCATGAAGTCTATGATAATAATGAATCAAGGATAAAGGTGAGGAGGCTTATAGTGACCTTAAGACATTCATAGCAGTGCCATTTTGTTACCATGAAAATCATGTCATGATGCATTTGATGATATTAATTTTGAACAAGGTGATATGTTTTACATGGGATGAATTGAAACAAAATTCCTTGATTTATCATGAAATTGTGGTTCATATTATAGATAAAATATCTTGTTCATCTTTACAAAACACTGCTGTCTTAGTACAGTTGGCACTATGTTTGCCTTCTAGTCACAGGGTCATGACTTTGATTCACTTCAGCGGCTTACATCCTTTTTGACATTGTCTAGCTCCAATAGACAATTTGGAATAGTAGCAACTGGAGGCTCTAAAGGGATGTCAGGGTAGTACTGGTGAAGGGAAAAAACAGTAATACATTGTTAAGTGCTCTAGCCAGTGCGATATAACTACACTAAATCGAATTCAAACAAACAAATAACTGAAGACACACTTGTGTTAGGGATGAGCATCGTTTGCAATATTTACCCCTAACAAAAAGGTAGGTAATTGTAGACTATTGCGGGATGAGCAACTTGAGGCTCAAACAGGATGTCATGGTAGTACTTGTGAGAGAAATAACTGTAATCTAAGGTACGTTGCTCCAGCCTTGATATATGACTGAAAATTGATAAAAGTGTCATTTAAACCCATTCAAACAATGACTGAAAATTGGAAAAAGTGTCATTTAACCCCATTCAAACAATGACTGAAAATTGGAAAAAGAGTGGTTTAACCCCATTCAAACAATGACTGAAAATTGGAGAAAGAATCATTTAACCCCATTCAAACACTGACTGAAAATTGGAAAAAGAGTGGTTTAACCCCATTCAAACAATGACAAAAAAATTAAAAAAAGAGTCATTTAACACCATTCGATTACTGACTGAAAATTGGAAAAAGAGTCATTTAACCCCATTCAAACAATGACTGAAATTTGGAAATAGAGTGGTTTAACCCCATTCAAGCAATGACTGAAAATTTGATAAAGATTCATATAACCACATTCAAACAATGACTGAAAATTGGAAAAAGTGTCATTTAACCCTATTCAATGAATGACCTATAATTGGAAAAACAGTCATTTAACCCCACTCAAACATTGACTGAAAATTGGAAGGAGTCATTTAACCCCATTCAAACAATGACTGTAAATTGGAAAAAGTGTCATTTAACCCCATTCAAACAATAACTGAAAATTGGAAAAAGAGTCTTAACCCCATTCAAACAGGGACTGAAAATTGGAAAAAGAGTCATTTAACCCCATTCAAACAGGGACTGAAAGTTGGAAAAAGAGTCATTTAACCCCATTCAAACAGGGACTGAAAGTTGGAAAAAGAGTCATTTAACCCCATTCAAACAGGGACTGAAAGTTGGAAAAAGAGTCTTAACCCCATTCAAACAGGGACTGAAAGTTGGAAAAAGAGTCTTAACCCCATTCAAACAGGGACTGAAAGTTGGAAAAAGAGTCTTAACCCCATTCAAACAGGGACTGAAAGTTGGAAAAAGAGTCTTAACCCCATTCAAACAATGACTGAAAATTGGAAAAAGAGTCATGTAACCCCATTAGTATAATGACTGTAAAATTGTAAGAATGTCGTTTAACCCCTTTCAAACATTGACTATAAATTGATAGAAGTGTCATTTAACCCCATTCAAACAAAGACTGAAAATTGGATGTCATGGTGGTACTTGTGAGAGAAATAATTGTAATCTAAGGTACGTTGCTCCAGCCTTGAAATATGACTGAAAATTTATAGAAGTGTCATTTAACCCAATTCAAACAATGACTGAAAATTGGAAAAGAGTGGTTTAACCCCATTCAAACAATGACCGAAAATTGGAAAAAGAGTCATGTAACCCCATTGATACAATGACTGTAAAATGGTAAGAATGTAGTTTAACCCAAGTCAAACATTGACTGAAAATTGATAGAAGTGTCATTTAACCCCATTCAAACAAAGACTGAAAATTGGAAAAGAGTCATTTTACCCCATTTAAAAAAAGGACTGAAAATTGGTTAAAGCGTTGTTTAACCCCATTCAAACAATGACTAAAAATTGGAAAAAGTGTCATTTAACCCCATTCAACCAATGACTGAAAATAGGAACAAGAGTCGTTTAATCCCATTTAAACAATGACTGAAAATTGGAAGAAGGGTTGTTAACCCCATTCAAACAATGACTGAAAATTAGAAAAAGAGTCGTTAACCCCATTCAAACAATGACTGAAAATTGGAAAAAGTGTCATTTAACCCCATTCAAACAATGACAGGTAGTTTGTTTAACAATAATCCTATTATAAGACCTCATTTAAGAGTCTTTTAACCTCCTGAAAATTGATAGAAGTGTCATTTAACCCCATTCAAACAATAACTGAAAATTGGAAAAAGTGTCATTCAACCCCATTCAAACAATGACTGAAAATAGGAACAAGAGTCGTTTAATCCCATTTAAACAATGACTGAAAATTGGAAGAAGAGTCTTTAACCCCATTCAAACAATGACTGAAATTTTGAAAAAGAGTCGTTTTACCCCATTCAAACAATGACTTAAAATTGATAGAAGAGTCATTTAACCCCATTCAAACAATGACTGAAAATAGGAACAAGAGTCGTTAATCCCATTCAAACGATGACTGAAAATTGGAAAAAGAGTCATTTAACCCCATTGAAACATTGACTGTAAATTTGTAAGAGCGTTGTTTAATCCGATCCAAACAATGACTGAAAATTGGTAAAAGTGTTGTTTTAACCCATTGAAACAATGACTGAAAATTGGAAAAAGAGTCATTTAACCCCATTCAAACAATGACCGTAAATTGGTAAAAGCGTCGTTTAACCCCTTGCTGTTTAGTCCCTGCTTTTAACGTGTCTTTGATTTTATGATTGAGAAAACATTGTGAAAAAAGAAGAAATTTCTTCTGACAAGCATTTTCTTCTTTCTCAACACTATTTTCTACCCTACTGAATGGTTATTTTTTTTTTCAAATTAAATCCACTTTAAATTTTTGTCTGCAAAACCTTTGAAATTTGACAGGTCCAAAATTTTGTAAAACAGGCAAGGGTTAATCCCTCTCAAATATTGCCTGAAAGTGGTAAAAGTGTTGTTTTACCTCATTCAAATGAAGCATTATATTTATAAAACAAGTCATCTAAAACAGATAAAATCTGGAAAAAGTCAAGTTTTCTTTTTTTATTTATGACATGTTTGGTAAATCAATATTTCATATTAATCGTTCATATCCTCTATGTTACTGTCTAGCTAGCTAGCCTCACCCTATGCACTTATCTGGGCTCGTGTTTGACCCTTAAACTAGGGTTTTGACCCTCAAAAATCTGAAAATATCCTATTTTGACCAGTAGAAATTTCTTCCAAGGGGGTCAATTTTTAGCTCCACTGGCTGAAAGCCACTGGGGCTATTGTCATGGCGTTGTGTCCGTCCGTATGTGCGTCCGTGCGTCCGGTCGTAAACTTTTTCTTTAAAAATCTTCTCCTCAGAAACTACTGGATGAATTTCAACCAAACTTCACAGGAATGATCCTTGGGTGACCCTCTTTCAAAGTTGTTCAAGAAATTTTGATCCAATGAAAAACATGGATTTAATGGGCGTGGCTAATTTCCAAATATGGTAAAAAGTGACTTTTCTCAGGTTCTAATTGATGGATACCAATTAAATTTTACATGAATGATCCTTTGGTGACTCTTTATCAGTCTACCAAAAATTATTGTGATAAAATGAAAAATATGGATTTTATGGGCGGAGGTCATTTCTCTATATGTTATATAGTGGAAACTTTGAAAATCATTTTCTCAGAATCTTACTGATAGATATCAACCAAATTTTACATAAATGATCCTTGGGTGACCCTTAATCAGTCTACAAAAAAATTTTGTGATTGGATGAAAAATATATATATTATTGGCGGAGGTCATTTCTCTATATGTTATATAGTGGAAACTTTGAAAATCATTTTCTCAGAATCTTACTGATAGATATCAACCAAATTTTACATAAATGATCCTTGGGTGACCCTTAATCAGTCTACAAAAAAATTTTGTGATTGGATGAAAAATATATATATTATTGGCGGAGGTCATTTCTCTATATGTTATATAGTGGAAACTTTGAAAATCATTTTCTCAGAATCTTACTGATAGATATCAACCAAATTTTACATAAATGATCCTTGGGTGACCCTTAATCAGTCTACAAAAAAATTTTGTGATTGGATGAAAAATATATATATTATTGGCGGAGGTCATTTCTCTATATGTTATATAGTGGAAACTTTGAAAATCATTTTCTCAGAATCTTACTGATAGATATCAACCAAATTTTACATAAATGATCCTTGGGTGACCCTTTATCAGTCTACCAAAAATTATTGTGATCGGATGTAAAATATGTATATTATGGGCGGAGGTCATTTCTCTATATGTTAAATAGTGGAAACTTTGAAAATCATTTTATCAGGATGGAATTGATGGATATCAATCAAATTTCACTGGAATGATCCTTGATTGACCCTTTATTAGTCTACCAAAAATTATTGCGATCGGATGAAAAATTTGTATTTTATGGGAAAAGGTCATTTCGCTATATATTATATAGTGGAAACATTGAAAATGGATGGATATCAATCAAACTTCAATAGTATGATCTTTGGGTGACCCATTATCATGCAGCCAAAAATTATTGTCATTGGATGAAAAAAATGTTTTTTATTGGCATAGGTAATTTCTCTATATGTTAAATTGTGGAAACTTTGAAAATCATTTCAACATCCGTAGAACCCAAAATATCTAAAAATCTAGTCAAAACTTAGATTTTCTATTACAAGAATTTCAAGCCTGTGGAGCGACTCAAGCCATTCATGGCTTTCTAGTTTATGGTCATAACTAGGTTTTATGACTGAAAATTTTATGATGTATATGATGATACTACTTAGAATTTCATAAATCAATTACTTATTTTATATCTTGACAAGATAATGTCAATTTACACAACATAGTTGTACTCTCAAAATATGAATTTTTCTGTTGTTTTGACCCCTTTAAAATCAGTTTGACCCCCAGAATTTTATGATTACGAAGTCAATGACTTCCTAATATCGAAGCTAGTAAGAGACCTTAGATTAATACTTTTTGAACCACTTAATTACTTACTTTTGTTACTTTCAGACGTCGGCTGCGTATGTGTTATACTACACTTCAATAGAGTTGCCTCCACCTGACTTCAGACCAAATTTTAGATGATCCGGGAAACTCAAGGGGCAAAATCTGTGTGTCTACAGATCAAACATCAGCGCCAGATTTATTAAACTCTTTACACACTCTACTGTTTATTTATTCAATCTTCAACTTTGAATTAAGGTGGAGTTTTTCCACAAAATGTTAATTATATATTGCATATACTGGTAAAGGTTATTTTTAACCTTTCTTTCGTGCAATTAAGATGCGAAGAAACATTAATTCAAATTTTAAGTTTGAGTAATTTGTTAATTGAGTAAGAAAAAGTTTGATTTTCTCTGGCCCTTGACTTCAAAAATGGTTCTCTGGGTGATTTGTAAAAAAGGATCTATAGATAAAATCTACAGTGAGTCTCAACTGAGCTATAGATAGAGGGGTATTTTGGATCACAATATTGTTAAAATGATAGCACAAATCCTATATTGTTGGAACTCATTGGAATCGTCTTTTTTAGACGATTCAAATGAGTACCCACAACATAGGATTTCATTAAAAATGAAAGATTTTAGACTGGCTTTACCCACTGTTATTTGTACAACTGGTCTTTAGATAAAACACCTGGGTACAAAGCCTGTCCATCTTGCACATTTTAATGGCTTAGCAAAATGGTCGTAACTGTCTATAAAAATTTAGGCAGTTACAAGTGTTTCGCACCAAGCACCAATATTCATTCGTTGAAAATATCATGCACAGGGAATGTCAGCCAATTAATTCCGGCTTTTGGCGCTTGTAACATAGTACATAGAATTATCTTTCACTCTGCCCTTAAACTCTCTGAGAACTGGTACAAGGGCTCACTCCTTTCGAGTTATTTTCGGAATATTAAGTCCAAACATTGACAAAAAGGGGTCACATTGTTTTACCTGTGTTTGTCTCTCTGTCTGTCGCAACCCTTTCTCACAACTTCAACACTATTCAAGTAACAGTTCTCATATTTTGTACAAAGGTTCCATCCATCAATCTGCATCTTTGAAGGTCGAGGCATCTGACAAGGTCAAGGTCAAAATTCTTACGGGAAATCGTTTTGGCGGCATAAGTTTTTTTACGGACAGATCTATATTGCTCTTTGCCATTTTAAGCTGCAGATGGTAATATTGATTACTTAGTACTTTTAATTGTAAATGGAAGTTTGTGCAATAGTCAGTTAGGGATATGAGTCAGAGATTATAAAACTTTTATCATTCTCGACTCAGAATTTTCTGAAACGAAGGATTTTAATGAGTGTATAAACATAAAAGATAACATCAATAAGTTGTTATATAAAAGATAATATGAATAAGTTGATATTTATAACAACTTATTGATATTATCTTTTATGTCCAAACATTTATAACATACCAGTCAAAAGAGGGTGCCTATTACGTAATTATCCATGGTGTTCAGCAGGTGTGTGGCATCCGCTTCTTTGTCTGGAGCATAACTCTGGCACCTTATGTCCTATTGACTTGAATATCTGCAGCTATGTTTGTCTTAATTTTTAAATCATTTGTCTTTGTTGTTTTTCATACTCTGACATCCAGCAGTATAACAGGTGTATCTTGTTAAATTTAGCAAGCAGATTAAAAGCTTTATTCTAAAATTGAAAATTGAGAAATTCTCGGTTGAGCATGGGGAAAGTTTTATAAGCTTAAGCTCTGATGACTGTAAGTGCAAATTTAGACTGTGATGGTTTCTCATCAGTGGTCACAACTCTTATTTTCACTGTGGCCATAAACCGTTACAATGGACTCAAACTCCATTGTCTTATAAAAAAAGGTAAATTTTTTCTTGCTTTTAACAAGACAAATAATGATATTTCAACAGTTGTAACTCCCTTTATGTTAATAGGGAGTTACAACTATTGCACGCTGAGCCATCCGTTTGTACCTTTTTATGTAAGCATTTCCCACATGCTGGATTTTCCATACACTGAAGGCATGTATTCTGAAAAAATCAAAAATGAATTGTTTGAAGCAATTTCTCTCTTTTTCTCAGTGTTTTCATCAATATTTAAAGTCTATTTACAACTTCAACGCACATAGAATTAAAATTGAAATTCCTTAAAATTAGATAAGTCTAAAATGTTTTGTTATGTGTAATCTGTGAGAAAACAGATGAAATTATCAAGTGATATCATTTAGGCTTATTTTCCTGGATAATGGTTCAGATGAATTGTTAGTTCAAGTGTTCTGGGAGAAAACCAGCCCTTTGTTCAGGATGACAAAACGGTGCACACAATTTGTCAATTATACCCCACTTTGCACGCAAGTGCACATGCAAAGCGGGGCATAATTGGCAAACTGTTAGCGCCGTTTTGTCATCCTGAACGCAGGGCTGGTGTATAGCTATAGCCCAGGTATTGATGTCATTATCTGCAATGACTTTGTTCTCATTGTTTAACCCTTTGCTGTTCAATCCCTGGTTTTTACGTGCCTGTGATTTTATGATTGAGAAAACATTGTGAAAAAAAGAAGAAATTGCTACTGACAAGCAATTTCTTCTTTTTCCACACTATTTTCTACCCTAATGAATGGTTATTTTTCAAATTAAATCCGCTTTATATTCTCTTCTGCAAAACCTTCGAATTTGGACAAGTCCAAAATTTTGTAAAACAGGAAAGTGTTAAAAACTTTAAATGTTACACTATTTACAAATGATAAGGCATTCGCTTCAATAAAAGAATATTTGTGCACTATAAAAAGAACAGCTCATACTATTAAGGAAAATAAATCAGAATGAATTTTTATTCAAATTCAATCAGTTTATTGACTTGATTATTTTGCACTGATTTATATCTACCATGTAGCTCCCAAGAGTTGAGCATGATTCACCCTTTGGCAGTGCTCTTGTTTTTACTTCAGGTTTGTTGTTTATATACATAGATGTAAAGCTTTTGTTATTGTAATGAATCACTTCCTGTTATGTATAAATGGAATATTTATACAAGAAAACTATTAAAAAAAACCATGAAATTTGTTTTCCTTCTTTCTTTATACCAAAATAATTGATAATGATTTTAATATTCAGGATGAGCCTAAGCATGATAATTTGCCATACCACAGTGGTAGCGCGTCAGACTATCATTTAATAGGTTTCTGGTTCAATCCCCAACAGCGGCACTCGTCTTTTCTAACTATTTGTCTCCCACCAATAGCTTGATGATTGTAGACCTATGTGGGAAAGCAACTGGAGGCTGTGATGGCTATACTGGTGTGGGAAATACCAGGAATCCATTGTTAATGCCTCAATAGCTGCAATATAACTGTAAGTTTGTTGAAAGCAGCGTTAAAATTTCGCTCAATTCTTTAATGTAGCTTGCTTCGTACAATGTTGTAATTTTCTACCTTCTTTTAGGTATTTCGGCTTGTAAATATTTTTCTATGTGAGAAAACACAGTAAAAATTGTAATATGCCCAGTTCTAAAATTTGTGTCACTATTGTTTGTTGTATGGTTTCTTGCTGGGGTATATGACGATTTATTCCAGGCTGAAAAAAGTGATGTCACCCGAGCCTTAGGCGAGGCTTGACATTATTATTTACTGCCTGGAATAAATCATATACCTAGACAAGAAACCGTATTACGAATTTATAACAGTGATAATAAAGAAAAGATTGTGCAAAGGTTATGGTGTTTTTAGCTCACCTGAACACAAAGTGCTCAAGGGAGCTATTGTGATCTATCAATGTCCGGCGTCCATCATGGCGTCAACAATTTCTTTAAACGACATCTCCTTAACTTCAAAATCAACCAAACTTGGCAGAAATATTCCTTTGTTGGTCCCTTGTAAAAAATTTTCTTAAAATGGAAAAGATCCGTGCCATATCACTGGCCTTAATTACAATTTTCTTGTTTACCCTCTAAAAGCCACAAATATGGTCCAATCATCATGAAACTTGGTCAGAATGTTTAAAATGTCATGAGGATGGAATCTTTTGAAAATGGGAAGGATCCATACCATATCATGGGAAAAGGGGCCTTAATGACAATTTTCTTGTTTACACTATAGTTGCCACAAATATGGTCCAATCTTCATGAAACTTGGTCAGAATGTTTGCCAGGTCAAAAGGATATATCCAATGGAAGGATTTGTGCCCATGGGAAAAGGGGCCTTAATGATAATTTTACACTATAGTGGCCACAAAAATGGCCCAATCTTCATGAAACTTGGTCAGAATGTTTGTCAGGTTTCAAGGATGAACTATATTGAAAATGGAAAGGATAAGTACCATATTACGGGAAAAGGGGCCTTAATGACAATTTTTTTGTTTATACTCTAGAAGCCACAAATATGGTCCAATTATCATGAAACTTTGTCAGAATGTTTAAAATGTCATGAGGATGAAATCTTTTGAAAATGGGAAGGATCCATACCATATCATGGGAAAAGGGGCCTTAATGACAATTTTTAGCTCCACTGGCCGAAGGCCAGCGAGCTATTGTCATGGCGAGGTGTCCGTCGTGCGTCCGTCCGTCCGTCCGTCCGTCCGTGCGTGCGTGCGTGCGTAAACTTTTCTTTAAACATCTTCTCCTCCTAAACCAATGGGTGGATTTTGACAAAACTTGGCCAGAATGTTCCTTGGGTGACCCTCTTTTAAAGTTGTTCAAGAAATTTGGATTGACCCCCAAATATGGGCGTGGCAGGGCGTGGCTTATTTTGACCCCAATATCTTTGAACGACATCTCCTCCCAAACCATTGGGCCAATTTTAATGAAACTTTACCAGAATGATCCTTGGGTGACCTTCTTCTAAAGTTGTTCAAGAAATTTGGATTGACCCCCAAATATGGGCGTGGCAGGGGGGCTTATTTTGACCCCAAAATCTTTAAACGACATCTCCTCCCAAACCATGGGGCCAATTACAATGAAACTTTACCAGAATGTTCTATGGGTGACCTTCTTCTAAAGTTGTTCAAGAAATTTGGATTGACCCCCAAATATGGGCGTGGCAGGACGGGGCTTATTTTGACCCCGAAATCTTTGAACGACATCTCCTCCCAAACCATTGGGCCAATTTCAATGAAACTTTACCAGAATGTTCCTTTGGTGACTCTCTTCTAAAGTTGTTCAAGAAATTTGGATTGACCCCCAAATATGGGCGCGGCAGGGCGTGGCTTATTTTGACCCCAAAATCTTTGAACGACATCTCCTCCCAAACCATTGGGCCAATTTTAATGAAACTTTACCAGAATGATCCTTGGGTGACCTTCTTCTAAAGTTGTTCAAGAAATTTGGATTGACCCCCAAATATGGGTGTGGCAAGGCGGAGCTTATTTTGACCTCGAAATCTTTGAACAACATCTCCTCCCAAACCATTGAGCCAATTTCAATGAAACTTTACCAGAATGTTCCTTGGGTGACCTTCTTCTAAAGTTGTTCAAGAAATTTGGATTGACCCCCAAATATGGGCATGGCAGGGCGGGCTTATTTTGACCCTGAAATCTTTGAAAGACATCTCCTCCCAAACCATTGGGCCAATTTCAATGAAACTTTACCAGAATGTTCCTTGGGTGACCCTCTTCTAAAGTTCTTAAAGAAATTTGGATTGACCCCCAAATATGGGCGTGGCAGGGCGTGGCTTATTTTGACCCCAATATCTTTGAACGACATCTCCTCCCAAACCATTGGGCCAATTTTAATGAAACTTTACCAGAATGATCCTTGGGTGACCTTCTTCTAAAGTTGTTCAAGAAATTTGGATTGACCCCCAAATATGGGCGTGGCAGGGCGTGGCTTATTTTGACCCCAAAATCTTTGAACGACATCTCCTCCCAAACCATGGGGCCAATTACAATGAAACTTTACCAGAAAGTTCTATGGGTGACCTTCTTCTAAAGTTGTTCAAGAAATTTGGATTGACCCCCAAATATGGGCATGGCAGGGCGGGCTTATTTTGACCCCGAAATCTTTGAAAGACATCTCCTCCCAAACCATTGGGCCAATTTCAATGAAACTTTACCAGAATGTTCCTTTGGTGACCCTCTTCTAAAGTTGTTCAAGAAATTTGGATTGACCCCCAAATATGGGCGTGGCAGGGCGTGGCTTATTTTGACCCCAAAATCTTTGAACGACATCTCCTTCCAAACCATTGGGCCAATTTTAATGAAACTTTACCAGAATGATCCTTGGGTGACCTTCTTCTAAAGTTGTTCAAGAAATTTGGATTGACCCCCAAATATGGGTGTGGCAAGGCGGAGCTTATTTTGACCTCGAAATTTTGAAAGACATCTCCTCCCAAACCATTGGGCCAATTTCAATGAAACTTTACCAGAATGTTCCTTGGGTGACCTTCTTCTAAAGTTGTTCAAGAAATTTGGATTGACCCCCAAATATGGGCATGGCAGGGCGGGCTTATTTTGACCCCGAAATCTTTGAAAGACATCTCCTCCCAAACCATTGGGCCAATTTCAATGAATCTTTACCAGAATGTTCCTTGGGTGACCCTCTTCTAAAGTTCTTAAAGAAATTTGGATTGACCCCCAAATATGGGGATGGCAGGGCGGAGCTTATTTTGACCTGAAATCTTTGAACGACATCTCCTCCTAAACCATGGGGCCAATTTCAATGAAACTTTACCAGAATGTATCTTGGGTGACCCTCTTCTAAAGTTGTTCAAGAAATTTGGATTGACCCCCAAATATGGGCGTGGCAGGGCGGGGCTTATTTTGACCCCGAAATCTTTGAACCTCATCTCTTCCTAAACCTTTGAGCTAATTTCAATGAAACTTTTTTAGGATGTTCCTTGGGTGACCCTCATCTAAAGTTGTTCAAAAAATTTTGATTGAACGCCAAACATAGGTGTGGCAAGGCGGGGCTTATTTTGACCCCGAAATTTTTGAATGACCTCTCCTACAGAACCATTAGGCCAATTTTAATGAAACTTTACCAGAATGTTCCTTGGGTGACCCTCATCTAAAGATGTTCAAGAAATTTGGATTGGATGAGATCCACTTGATCAATAAAATTCAGGTGAGCAGTTTAGGGCCATTTTGGTCCTCTTGTTTCAATCTACATCTAAATAGTTTTCTTTCTTGTAATTTTACATATAAGTTAATTAAGTTCATTCCTTCATAAGTCAGTTTCAACCTAGAAAAAGTCTGAATTCCTTCTGAATGTTGTTCACTTTCATTACCTTCTATTTGCAATATCTCTCTTTCAAATCTTGAGATTTTAAGCCAGTGGAGCGATACAGGCCCTCTTGGGCCTCTTGTCTTGTTTACACTATAGTGGCCACAAATATGGTCCAATCTTCATGAAACTTGGTCAAAATGTTTGCAAGGTCATGAGGATGAACTCTATTGAAAATGGGAAGGATCCGTGCCTTATCACGGGAAAAGAAGCCTTAATGACAATTTTCTTGTTTATCCTATAGTGGCCACAAATATGGTCCAATCTTCATGAAACTTGGTCAGAATGTTTGCCAGGTCAAAAGGATATATCCTATGGAAAATTTTAAGGATTAGTGCCTTATGGGAAAATGGGCCTTAATGATAATTTTACACTATAGTGGCCACAAATATGGCCAAATCTTCATGAAACTTGATCAGAATGTTTGTCAGGTCTCAAGGATAAACAATATTGAAAATGGAAAGGATAAGTACCATGTTACGGGAAAAGGGGCCTTAATGACATTTTTTTTTGTTTATACTCTAGAAGCCACAAGTATGGTCCAATTATCATGAAACTCTGTCAGAATGTTTAAAATGTCATGCGGATGAAATCTTTTGAAAATGGGAGGGATCCATACCATATCATGGGAAAAGGGGCCTTAATGACAATTTTCTTGTTTACACTATAGTGGCCACAAATATGGTCCAATCTTCATGAAACTTGGTCAGAATGTTTGCCAGGTCAAAAGGATATATCCTATGGAAGGATTCGTGCCCATGGGAAAAGGGGCCTTAATGATAATTTTACACTATAGTGGCCACAAATATGGCCCAATCTTCATGAAACTTGGTCAGAATGTTTGTCAGGTTTCAAGGATGAACTATATAGAAAATGGAAAGGATAAGTACCATATTACGGGAAAAGGGGCATTAATGACATTTTTTTTTGTTTATACTCTAGAAGCCACAAATATGGTCCAATTATCATGAAACTCTGTCAGAATGTTTAAAATGTCATGAGGATGGAATCTTTTGAAAATGGGAAGGATCCATACCATATCATGGGAAAAGGGGCCTTAATGACAATTTTCTTGTTTACACTATAGTGGCCACAAATATGGTCCAATCTTCATGAAACTTGGTCAGAATGTTTGCCAGGTCAAAAGGATATACCCTATGGAAGGATTCGGCCCTATGGGAAAAGGGGCCTTAATGATAATTTTACACTATAGTGGCCACAAATATGGCCCAATCTTCATGAAACTTGGTCAGAATGTTTGTCAGGTTTCAAGGATGAACTATATTGAAAATGGGAAGGATAAGTACCATATTACGGGAAAAGGGGCATTAATGACAATTTTTTTGTTTATACTCTAGAAGCCACAAATATGGTCCAATTATCATGAAACTCTGTCAGAATGTTTGTAATACCATGCGGATGAAATCTTTTGAAAATGGGAAGGATCCATACCATATCATGGGAAAAGGGGCCTTAATGACAATTTTCTTGTTTACACTATAGTGGCCACAAATATGGTCCAATCTTCATGAAACTTGGTCAGAATGTTTGCCAGGTCAAAAGGATATATCCTATGGAAGGATTCGTGCCCTATGGGAAAAGGGGCCTTAATGATAATTTTACACTATAGTGGCCACAAATATGGCCCAATCTTCATGAAACTTGGTCAGAATGTTTGTCAGGTCTTTAGGATGAACTATATTGAAAATGGAAAGGATAAGTACCATATTACGGGAAAAGGGGCATTAATGACATTTTTTGTTTATACTCTAGAAGCCACAAATATGGTCCAATTATCATGAAACTTGGTCAGAATGTTTAGAATGTCAAGAGGATGAAATCTTTTAAAAATGGGAAGGATCCATACCATATCATGGGAAAAGGGGCCTTAATGACAATTTTCTTGTTTACACTATAGTGGCCACAAATATGGTCCAATCTTCATGACACTTGGTCAAAATGTTTGCAAGGTCAAAAGAATGACCTCTGTTGAAAATTAGAAAGGATTCATGCCTAAACTTTGTGAAACTTGGATTTATGTAGAAATTAACTTCTTTATGACATCTGCCTTTTAACTGATGTGATGTCCCAGTGATCAAAGAAACTCAGGTGAGCAATCTAGGACCATCATGGTCCTCTTGTTTTTTTGTGTGTGTGTGTTTTTTTGTTTGTTTTTTGTTTTTTATCTTTTTTACTTTCATTAAAAGTTTAAATGATAAAAACATTAAAACCACAGCTAGCATATACCTATTTTTATTGAACTGGTTAAGCCTCTCAGTAAATACTATTCAGCTGGGGCTTGATTGTACATGATAAGGGAGATTATTCCATAACCTTATGGTTCTTGGAAAATATGAGTTTGAGTGATATTGGGTTCTAGAGTAAGGGATCTGATAGTTAAGGCTCTTTGTGAAAGCAATATATTGGTTATCCACGCAGACAAGATCATTTTGGATTTTGTAAAAGAAAGGTAGCGAATCAATGTTTCTTCTTTGCTCCAAGGTCTGCCAACCCAAATCTTCAGTCATCTTGGTGACACAATTTGTGTAGGAATAATCGTTATGGATATACCTAACAGCTGATCTTTGGACTTGCTCAACTTTATTTATGAGGAATTTCCGCCAGGGATGCCATATAGGTGAACAATATTCTATTTTGGGCCTTATACATGTCTCATAGAATGACTCTTGGATGGACTTATTTAATATTCCTCTTAATAAACCTTATCTTGCCTCAATAACCCCTGAGAATGATTATAAAGCCTTGTTAGATCCTTAAAACTGCGACTCCCCTGTAAACGATCCGAATTTAGTATATTACTTGAAACTTTGAAATATATAATTCATGACTCCGAGGGCTATAACAACGATGAGCTGCCAAGCTCTTTATTTGCATTTCATTTCATTTTTTAACCTCCACTGGCCGAAGGCCAGCGAGCTATTGTCATGGCGGAGTGTCCGTCGTGCGTCCGTCCGTCCGTGCGTAAACTTTTTCTTTAAACATCTTCTCCTCCCAAACCAATGGGCGGATTTTAACGAAACTTGGTAGAAATTATCCTTGGGTGGCCCTCTTCTTAAATTGTTCAAAGAATTTTGATTGGCCCCCAAATATGGGCGTGGCAGGGCTTGGCATTTTTCACTTTGAAATCTTTAAAAATCTTCTCCTCCCATTGGGCCGATTTTAATGAAACTTGGCATGGATATTCCTTGGGTGACCCTTTACTTAAATTGTTCAAGAAATTTTTATTGGCCCATAAATATGGGCGTGGCAGGGCGGGGCTTATTTTGAGCTCGAAATCTTTGAACGACATCTCCTCCTGAACCACTGGGCCGATTTCAATGAAACTTTACCAGAATGTTCCTTGGGTGAACCTTTACTTAAATTGTTCAAGAAATTTTGATTGGTACATAAATATGGGCGTGGCAGGGCGGGGCTTATTTTGAGCCCGAAATCTTTGAACGATATCTCCTCCTGAACCACTGGGCCGATTTCAATGAAACTGTAACAGTATGTTCTTTGGGTGACTTTTTACTTAAATTGTTCAAAAAATTTTGATTGGTCCATAAAAATGGGCGTGGCAGGGCGGGACTTATTTTGAGCCCGAAATCTTTGAACGGCATCTCCTCCTTAACTACTGGGCCGATTTCAATGAAACTTTATCAGAATGTTCCTTGGGTGACCCTTTACTTGAATTGTTCAAGAAATTTTGATTGGACTATAAATATGGACGTGGCAGGGCGTGGCCTATTTTGAGCCCGAAATTTTTGAATGACATTTTCTCCTGAACCACTTGGCTGATTTCAATGAAACTTTACCAGAATGTTCCTTGAGTGTCTCTTTTCAAAAAGTATTTGCTAAATTCTGATTGGCCAATAAATTTGGGCATGGTAGGGCGGGGCTTATATTGAGGCCAAAATCTTTGAGCGATATCTCCTCCGGAACCACTCAGCCAATTTCAATGAAACTTTACTAGAATGTTTCTTGGGTGACTATTTACATATTTATAAAATTGTTCTAGAAATTTTTTTTTGGTCCATAAATATTTGCATGGCAGGTGGGGCCTATTTTGAGCCCGAAATCTTTGAACCACATCTCCTTCTGAACCGTATGTTTTAATAAGATGGGTCAAGGGTTGCAGGTTCATTGTGATTGAGTATTTTGGTGAAATATGGACCAGAACCAGTTAATCATTATTAAATAGGTCTTAGGAGATTTTAGACTGTTAATTTATTCATTTAAAGTAAGCTTTATTACATGAAAGTCTAAAGATTTTAAAGCCAGTGGAGCGATACAGGCCCTCTTGGGCCTCTTGTTTTGCACGAGCCACGAGAAAGGGCTTTGATTCACTTTTCACACTTAGTCTTTACTGTGTATTCCGATAGCTATCAACTCAAAATTTCAAAAAAATCTTGTTTTTATTTTGTTTGATTGTATTAGGTTTTGAGCCACTTCCATCAATATGACAGTTATATATTGAGGCGATTAGTACACCTACCCTTGTTTTCATGTCGGTTATGACGTCAGTGCTACCAAAACATTTCATCCGATCCGTCAGGTGCTCATCAGTCTTAATTGTGACACTTATCATACGTCCATTTGTGGGATAAAATGCCCCGTTTTACATTGATTTTTGTCAATGTCCGGATGAAAGGCTCGAACTTGCCGTCACGGCCCTATTATTGACAGCCCAAATGCGTTTCGAGTTATTCTTGCTCGGTGCCAAACAAGACAAAAACTACATGATCCGTAGGCCTACAATTAACAACAGCGCGAAATTAACAAGGTATATGGTTTGGAATGGGTTTTGAACGAAGTTAAACGAGTGCGATCAGCGAGCTTTTGGTGAAAAAAAGGGAGGAAATCCAATACCGCTAATTTGTTTAGGGTGAAATATGCATACAAGTTCTTTAAATAGCTTCCTATTTCACCGAGAACCAATAAATCGCTTAACATTTCGATTAGATCAGTAAAATCGCGATTTATTCTCGTCGATATTTATTGTTAATTTAGCTGTTTTGGGGGTATTTTTGGTCATTCTGGAGCGCTTTTGAGTGAGTGTGTGGAATGAATGAGTGGAGCGCTGAGTGAACGATTCAGAATGCTTTTGATAGAGAGTGTAGTTGTTAGAAAAGCGGCATATCACTCTTTTGCATGCAGGAGGATCTTGGCTGGCAAACTCTTCGATTTAGACGAGACATCACCAGAGTCACCATGTTTTATAAAATTGTGAATAGTTTTGTTGCAGTACCCATGCCAACTTATCTTGAAAGACCAGTTAGGATCACCCGACATATGCACACAAAATCTTTTAGACAGATCCACACAAATGCTACCTTCTTTAAATATTCTTTTTTTCCTTATACAGTGATACTTTGGAACAGCCTACCAGAAACAATCGTACAGCAACCTGATATTGCCGCGTTCAAGAAGAGTCTTGATTCTTTTCAGATAGTGAGCCGTCCCTGAATAACCAAAATTGTTTTACCAGATCTTTTAATCTAAAACTCACAATACTTTTGAAATTTGTCACCCTAACCAATGACTAACAGTTTTTATTCCAGCACAGACGCGCACCTGCCAGTAATACCCGAAAGGGGAGTTAGGCTGTGTATATATAGATAGATAGATTGTTAACAAGGTAAATGTCGAGTTATACAGAACCGTTGTCCCAGTGGGTTTTAGCTCACATAAGCACAACGTGCTCAAGGTGAGCTTTTGTGATCACCTTTTGTCCGTCGTGCGTCGGAAGTCGTGCTTCGGAATTCGACACCTATCATTTAAGCATCTTCTCCTTGGTACCCATTGGGCCGATTTCAACCAAACTTGGCAGAAATTTTCCTTGGGTGACCCTTCTTAAAACTTGTTCGTGAAACTTTGATTGACCCCCCCCCCCACCCCCACCCCCACCCCCAAATATTGGATGGCAGGGCGGGGTAGTTTTTGACCCTGAAATCTTTAAACATCTTCACCTCAGTAACCATTGGGCCGATTTCAACCAAACTTGGCAGAAATTTTCCCTTCTAAAAACTTGTAAGTGAAATTTTTATTGACCCCCAAATATGGGCGTGGCAGGGTGGGGCTATTTTTGACCCCAAAATCTTTGAATGACATCTCCTCCTGAACCACTGGACCGATTTCGATGGAACTTTACCAGAATATATCTTGGTTGACCCAATCAAAATTGTTTGCAAATTGTGATTGGCTCATAAATATGGGTGTGACAGGGTAGGGCTTATTTTGATCCCGAAATCTTTGAACCACATCTCCGTATGAATCATTGGGCCGATTTCAATGAAACCTCGCCAGAATGCTCCTTCGGTTACCCTCTTCAAAAATTATTCGCGAAATTGTGATTGGCTCATAAGTATGAGCATGGCAGGGCGGGGCTTACTTATCTTAAAACATCTTCTTCTCAGTATTCAATGGGTGGGCATGGTCTATTTTCACTTTGAATTCTTGGAATAGCATCTCATTTTCAACAACTAGGCAAATGTGAATGAAGCTTTGCCAGATATTTTCTTGAGTGAGATCCACTGGACCAATAAAATTCAGGTGACCGGTTCAGGTCCATTCTGACCCTCTTGTTTCATGAATTGTTAGATTATGCCTTGCAATATTTCAATAGAAACGTCTTTAGAAGACGATTTCATTAAGTTTATGAATGGCAGAATTCCATATTTAGTTTCTGCTGTAAAAACAACTTTAATTTTGATTTACGCAAAAAAATATCGTTAGATGTTAAGTAAAACAGAGCCCTGGTCGCATGCAAATACTTGTTCTCGTTTCCTTTACTCAATACTCCTAATTGTTTTTACGTTAAACTACAGAGATAACATCAAATATTCATTTTTATACCCCTACCTATTTTTTTTTGGGGGGGGGGGGGGTTATAAGATTCAGCTTGTCGGTCCGTCCGTCTGTAGCTTTTTCTTGTCCGCTCATTTTTTCAACAACTAATGGAAGGATTTCGTTCAAACTTCGTTCACCACCACGTCAAGCTGACCTTAATAGTAAAGATTTAAAGGGCGTAACTCCCAATATGAATTTACGCAAGTGCGTAAAGAAATAATCCTCAGTTGAAAAATATCGTTGATGAATGATCATTACATCGAAACTACAGCTCATTCAAGCTGAAGTTAGGATGTTTTGATTATACACCAACGCTCAAAACATAAAAAGGAAGTGGACAGGAGACACTTATCTTTTTTTGCAGTCCTTAAATATTACCTTTATCCTATATATTCGTTAGTTGTCGCCTTCTGAGTGAGTATGAATTTTAATGTGCTAGATACGCCAATGGATTTTAAGCTCGCTAAGGCTTGTGTTAAACATTTCCTTTCCAGTTTTGGTAAAAATCAACTTGTCTCAGAAAAAATATCATGACAGATCCAATGTTTTTTAATACCATATACGACGGCATCAAATTTTTCTGACTATTTTTCACCCACCTACGGATACTCTTAAGTCTATGTGGGATAGCAGTTTGAGGTTAGGAAAGGGTGTAACGGTAGGACTTTTGCGAGAAATATAAGGAATTCATTATTAGATGCTTCAGCCGCCGTGATAAAACCGAAAAATTGTTGAAAGCAGCGTGAAACCCTTATCAAATAAAAAAAAAAATAATAAAAAAAATAAAAACTCTAATCATATTTTAATCATTTATCTATAAACAATGTAGATATCGTGTTTTACAGAATTGTCATCTGAGTCGTCTTTAGGTTCAAATGTTGAATTAGCTATATCAGGCTGGAATGAGAAATGCTCCTAAACGTATGCAAATACTTCTCCTCGATTCTTAACTTTACGACTCGTAGAATTAGTAATATAATCACAAACTAAAGATATAAGCTGTAAAATGGGTAGATTTCAGCTTTACGGGATACCACTGTTTAATTTATAATCAATGTAGCTATCGTGTTTTACAGAATCGTCATGTATCTGGGTCGTCTTCAGGTTCAAATGTTGGGTTAGCTATATCGGGCGGGAATGAGAAATACTTCTTGTAGTTAGCCAATTAATTCTTTACTTTACAATCTCGAAGTAATTGGTAATATAATGACAAACTAGAGAGGCAACCTAAAATATGGATAGTTTTAAAGCCAATCGCGAAAACATGGTTTTATCTATTAACAATGTAAATATCGTGTTTTACAGAATCGTCATCCGAATCATCGTCCGGTTCAAAAGTTGGATTTGCTATATCGGGCTGGAATGAGAAATGCTCCTTGTCGTAAGCCAATACAGCCTCGGGGTTCTGTTCAATAGCCCTGAAGTCACTTCTTCTGCAAAATTAAATTAGAGTGATACTCAAATCATGAATAAAAATGCGTGAAGCAAATTTCATTACGGGTAGAAAAGCAAAATGATGGATTTCCAAAGAATTATATTTGTCAGTACTTGTCATTTGAAACAAATTCACCTTTTTGGAGTTCGTTGAATTCTAACAAGTAATGTGAATGAATGTGCTGTATATTTATTGGTATTTTTTATTACAATTAATTTCAGGCAAAGTGCTTTTTTTTCACACAAAAGCAAAGTTTTATCTTAAGGCAGTTGAACATTGCTTTGTATTGCACGTGTATGCATGCTTTTGAATTTTTCTTCTTTAAGCTTTCAGTAGAGTTTGTGTTAAGATAGTGTATATATATAGGATCACGAACCATAAAATTCTGAATTTTTCTAATCTTTGGTAACTTACGTACCTTTTTCGCATGACTACGAGGGCCACGATTACAAAAGAGGCACCAATTACAACAACACCTATTACAATAATTAAAATTATCCACCATACCTAAAATATAAGGAAACAAAAATTATGTTATCGATAGATCAGATCCTAGGTGTTGGAAAAGATATTTATCCGACAAAAAAAAAAAAAAAAAAAAAAAAATGTTCCATAAGCAAACATAAGACTCAAACGTATTTGTAATTAAGCTACTAATTTTTTCCGTTATTCACACTGAATGAACGGGGCATCAAATCAAAGCATTAAGAAAAAAAAAAAAAGAAATTGATCAAATAAATGACAAAGATGGAGATAAAAATGTCTATACATCCAAAGAGATAAGAAACAACAAAATCGACACCGCTACGATATACTCCGTAACACAGCCTTGTTTGCCATTAAGAATGTATTTTCGTTGACGTAGCAAATTTTTAGCTCACCTGAGCACGAAGTGCTCAAGGTGAGCTATTGGGATCGTAGAATGTCCGTCGTCCGTCGTCAGTCGTGCGTCGTCCGTCGTGCGTCGTCCGTCGTCCACAAATTCTTTTAACATCTTCTCCTCCTAAACCAGTGGGCCAATCTTGATGAAACTTGGCAGGGATGTTCCTTTGGTCAGGCTCTACCAAAGTTGTTCAAACAAATGAAATCCACCCTTAACTTTCCCTTTACCCTTAACAAAAAGGGTGAAAATATGAAAATCTTTAAAAATCTTCTTCTCTGAAACCAGAAGGCAGACAGCTTTCATATTTGGTATGTAGCATCATCTAGTGGACCTCTACCAAGTTTGTTCATATCAAGACCCTGGGGGTCATATTTGGGCTTTGCCCGGGCCCAACCCTTTTTACATAGAATCAAAGAGCGAAAATCTTTAAAAATCATCTTCTCTGTAACCAGATGGCAGACAGCTTAAATAATTTTATGTAGCATCACCTAGTGGGCCTCTACCAAGTTTGTTCATATCAAGACCCTTGGGTCATATTTGGGCTTTTCACGGGTACATCCCTTTATCTCTTATGAGCATGAAGGGTAAAAAAATGGAAATCTTCAAAAATCTCCTTTTATGAAACCAGAAGGCAGACAGCTTTCATTTTTGGTATGAAGCATCATCTTGTGGGCCCCTACCAAGTTTGTTCATATCAAGACCCTGGGGTCATATTTGGGCTCCACCCGGGCGCAACCCTTTTTACATAAAATCAAAGAGCGAAAATCTTTTAAAATCTTCTTTAATGGAAACAAGAGGGCACACTGCTTTCATTTTTGGTATGTAGCATCAACTTGTGGGCCCCTACCAAGTTTTCTCATATCAAGACTATTGGGTATTATTTGGGCTCAACCCGGGCGCATCCCTTTCAGCTCATCTGAGCATGATGGGTGAAAATGGGAAAACCTTCAAAATCTTCTTCTCTGAAACCAGAAGGCAGACAGCTTTCATATTTAATATGTAGCATCATGTTATGGACCTCTTCCAAGTTTGTTCATATCAAGACCCCTTGGGTCACTTTTGGGGTCCACCCGGGTGCATCCCTTTTTACATAGAATCAAAGAGCAAAAAGGCATATCTGTCTTGCTCTTCGCTGAAAACGTTCCATGGTATTGATCTTAGGCAATTATCTTCATTTTGACATCTGCCTATCTAATTAATGTGATGTCCCAGGGGTCAAAGACACTCAGGTGAGCGATCTAGGACCATCTTGGTCCTCTTGTTAAATATCTCTGCAGCCTTCAAACATTCCAATGATGAGAGATTATCTGCGTAATTTATACCCCATCCCCACAAACACAATAATAATAACAATAAAATACATATAATGGGACAGTCGCTTAATCAAAGATGACACAATTAAATCCATTTTTTTCCGTGTTGCAGATCAAAATGGGATGAACATTATATGTGAAGGGAGACTTTAGGTAAACATTTTGCGAATGAAAGTTTAGTCAAAATACGTCAAGCAATGTAATAGGGCTGTCACACCTTAACGTTTTAGCCAGCGTGTGCGGAACGTGTTGGATTTTTTATAACACGCTGCGAACACGTCGGGTACGCTATGGACACGTTCCGCACACGCTATCGGCACGCTGTAACACGTTGGCACACGTTGCGATACGCTGAGTATCTCATAAAATTTTGTGCATGCTTAAAATTTCTCAGCGTGTGCCGAACGTGTTGGAACACGCTCCGCATACGTTCCGCACACGTTCCGAACACGCTCAGCACGCTAGAGACACGCTAGGAGCTCGTTCACTTACGCTACGGACACGCTAGAAACACGTTCGCCAAAAGTTTAACGTGCTTCTAGCGTGTCTCCAGCGTATTGGGAACGTGTGCATAGCGTGTCCATAGCGTACTGAACGTGTGTCTAGCGCGTTGCCAGCGAGTTCATAGCGTGTTTCTGGCGTATGACAGCGTGTTTGCATGTTTGTCTTGAATTTCTACCATCAGCTTGTCGTAAATAAATAAATTTGTGCATGTACGTGTGTATGACCCTTTTGACATGTTCATATCTGCATGTTTCCTCATGACCAGTCTAAGAAGGACTTGAAAACTCGATTATAAGTAGCATTCTCTATATTTGACGATGAACGATTTCGTTCAAGTCATATAAATAAAACTTATGTTATGTTATGTTATGTTATAAGCTGCTTGTCTTTTCTCCCTTATGAATTCTTTACGGATTTTCTTAATTCCTTAGATTGTCGAGGTGGAGAATGTAGCCTAAATGTGTATTGAACATTGCGTTTATAGCTTTATAAGTGCGTCTGCTCTTTGGTTAGAATAACAATACGTTCGCGAAAATATAAACACTCATTCGTCTCATTTGATCATTATCAATATACCAAAAAGACAAGTACATCGTTGTACCTAGTGGACATAATACAAGACGTGTTTTACTCTATTCTGCTCTGTTCAGAATATTTGATTCTATTATATGTACTACAAGTTTGATATTTGGTACACCTTTCCCCCCTTAATATAGGACTTGCTATTCAAGATTAAGAGAGGTTGTAGAAAGTCATCCTGCATGGTAGAGCATATGGAGGAAGAAAGGAGTGCATTATGACAAGTAGTTCCTTACCCTTTCGCAATATTTTTCGAGTGAAAAGTACTACAAGCTTTAATCAGCCTGTAATCTTATAAGTTTGTTATATGCATGATTTCATATGTAACAGGTGTCAGTGTATTTTTCTTTTCGTCTTTTCCTATTTTTCATTTACATGAACCAACATACTTTCAATTTGAATATGTGTAGTGGCCTTGGCCTGTTTATATATTAAAAGAATGAATTTAAAGTGGTAATTTCTTGCAGAATTTATGTTTACATCCAAAACACGCTGCGAACACGTTATAACACGCTAGAAGCGCGTTGCAAACACGCTAAGCACGTTCTGAGGACGTTATGAGAACGTTGGACACACGCTTAAGAACGTTGGTATACGCTGACATACGCTATCAACACGTTCTGGACCCGTTTCTCACGCGTTACTCACACGTTCAAACTCGCTATGAACACGCTACAAGCGCGTCGTGAATTGACAAAAAGAAAATGTAGGTCAGCGTATGCCGACGTTTTGCGGACTTAGTCGTTTTCTCAAACGCGTTAGGCACACGCTGGCTAAAACGTTGAGGTGTGACAGGGCCATAAGACGAGTTGCGTTCGCAAAATTAGGGACTTTAGGGTTTAAGGATGATGGGAGAGCCTGGTAGAAAAGAAATAACAAAGAATCGCAACGTATAAGAAAGAGAATTCATTGATAATTTCATTTCTTACCAAGGTGTTACTCTCTTCTTCAGAACTTGGTACCTCTGGTGAACGTGATCCATGTATAACACTTGCTTCATTTCCATATTGGGATGATGGAGGAAAAGTCCCCGTAGCTGATATAACGAGGCTATGATCAATTTTTGTCGAAGGCTCTATTGCAGTCCTAAATGATATTGTTGTAGATTGTGATTCTACACTAAAACTACTAGATGGTGATATACTTTTAAATGTATCTGTTGAGACAATCCCAGCTTGAATCAATGAAGTATCAGTCCAAACTGCTTCTGAAGCTTTGAATGAAAATGAAGAGGATTTGATATCAGTATTGTTTTTGAAGTTTAAAATCCTAATTTCACTATTTACAACAGTTTTTATCTCGTCACTTGAACTATAAATCACTGATGTTGGGTTAATATTTAGTACCGATGTTGTTTCTCTAAAAATATCAGTACCCAAGTTATCTATTTGTTGAGAACTATCAATAGAAAATGTTTTGTGTAAAGTGGACACTTGTAGATAGTTAAGAATAGATGATGTTGTTTTTTGAGTATTTGTTTCTCCTAAAGATGAACTGTACTGACTGAAGAATGAATAACTCTCGTAGGATGGCAAAAGTGTTGACGGTGCAGTTAGATGAGTTTCAATAACTTTTGATGAATATATAGATTCTGTCTCTGTTATTCCACCAGTCAATGAGGCTGTATGCATATTTATAATGAAAGATGGTCGGATTTCAACCGAGTTGGTAGATGAAGAAAAGGTCAATGCACCGATTTCTTGAGACGATGATACTGGCGAAGAAAATATTTCAGAACGTTCGAAAGACGATAAAAGACGTTCTGAGTAGGTACTCGTGGACGAAATTAATTCCACCGAACTACTTTCCTGAATAAAAGATATTGACGAGGGAAATGTAGCAGCGGATTCGGAAGTTGATAATGGTACTTGTGATAAAACATTTGTGTCATTTGAACTGTCGATGTGAGTGTAAAAGCTTTCATATGATAATGATTGATGACTTGGTACATAGCTTGCTTTCAGCTCACCTTCTAAACTTGAATCCATTACATTAGTCATTAGTTTGGAACTTTCAAAATGAAAATTATCTGAAAAACTAATACTGGGTGATGTTGAAACCAAGTTATAGTAAAATGACGTTGGTATAGATATGAAATTATATGGAGAACTTGGCTTTAAGCTGGAAATTGAAATTGATACTGATTCTGTGTAGTAGCTCGATGAATTTGAATTTGAATAAGAAGATGGTTCGGAAAAGTAGAACGCACTTCTCCCAGTTGAATGATCTGTCATGAACGGTGTCTGGGGTAGCATGCTTGTAATTATTTGATTGGCATTTTTCAACATTGAAGATTTGTAAAATGTTGCAGTAGAAGTTTCAATCGTAAAAGTCTCGAAGAATGAAAAATCAGTTTTATTGTGATTAGTTACACCTAAACTGCCTTCAGTATTCAAGCTAAATGTTTTAATTGTGCTTGAAACAACTTCAAATGAATCTGCTGTTGAAGATACGGGCTTAGCTTCACTATTCGACGTTTCTAGGCTATCACCAAGCGAAGACCGAGAAAAAGCCGTAATAGACGTTGGCATAGATTCGTGGAATCCTGCGCCACTACTCGTTCTTAAATCTTCTGTTGCTGTTGTCATTAAAAAGCTAAGTGATGGGGAAACGTCCGTAACTGAAAAAGTATTATCCATGGTGATGGATGTATTATAACTGGACTCAAATCGATTGGGACTCGTATAAGATGTAATTATACTTTGCAGAGAGGATGATGTTGATACATAGCTATGGTGAATCGCTGAAGAATCGGGTAATGACAGCACTAATGATGTCGTAGAAGTTGGAGCAATTGATGATGAAAACATTTGCAAATCAATATCACAAAACCTTCCTGAAAATCCTATATCACATACACATTCAAACGAACCGTTCGCTTCCAGACACGTCCCGTTATGTTGACACGGGCTGCTCACACAGCCGATGGACTGTATCTCACACAGCTCTCCTGAATGATCGTGTTTACAGCAGCAGCTCCCCCTGTCGCATTGTCCGTCGTTTTTACAGCCTAGTCCAGAAGGACAGTACGGATCCAGTGGAGGTGGAAGCAATCTAGTGTCACAGTTATCACCGATCCATCCACTCATACAGACTTTGTCGCCGGTGACGGTGTTACATATGTAGTGTCCCCCGGCACAGCTATCTGTCTCCACACAGACTTTGTTACAAGACGGACCATAATGGTCTTTAGGACAAGGGTTTGGCTGAAAAGAAAAAAAAACCTTAGTACATGTATTATAGCTATTATCATTTTGATTATTGTTTTTTCGATTTTATTCCTAAACTTCAAAAAGAAATGAGTGCGAGAGGAAAGCGCTAGTACTTTTTTGTGCTATTGCTTTATTTTATAAATATATGTGATCTATCAGACGAAAATGGACTATATAGAAATTTGGGAAACGTGCCGATGCGAGTCCGAATGCATGAAGTTAATCTAGAATTTTCATTCCATCCTCCAACACAATCATCATAGTGTGATGATCGATTTTTGAATGATTTTTCAAGGGAGGTAAAACAGCGATTATTTCGTCAAATTAGCAATATTTCATTACGTTCCTTTCATGAAATCTACAGTAAAAAACGCCGGTGATGATGTAAAATATGTAGTGACCGCCACTACAGCTATCAGTCTCTACACAAACTTTGTCACAACAATTACCATAGTAGTCTTTAGGACAAGATTTTGGCTGAAATGACACTGTGAACAAAGATTTTGATTGTTCCTAAAATCCATAGTGTGTGGATTTCACAGGCTTTACTTGTCCTAAACGGGATTTCTATTCTTGAGGATAATTACGTTAAATGATAACATGGTCTTTGACAAGCAAACACCAGTTTTATCTGAGACGGTACAAAATACAGCTTGAAGATAAATGGTCCTAATCCATATATCGAAGAGTAGAAAATACTATAATTAGTAAATAAAATGCTGGGTTCGTCACTTACAACATTGTATTCTCAAACGATATCAATTTAAATTTTAAACTAATACATCTTTTAACATATTTAGTTTAGATTCAATGTTACGTTTTCAAATTCATATTTAACAAATCATGTTATTACAAATTTGGGAATTACCTGTTTTCCCAGACAAGAATCCCAAAATAAGTTTGCACTTACAGAAACTGTTTGCTGTTGTATCAGTGATGTTTCGCACATGGGGCCTGTAAACCAAGTTGGACAGAGACAGTACGTGAATATCGCATCCTCAAAGCACGTGCCATTATTCAAGCACGTGTTATATTGGCAACCGCCGTCGTGGTGTGGTGTAGTTTGTACGTGCCCGGGTGTAGGAGGAATCTCACACTGGTCCCCTGTGTACTGATCTTTACATAGGCACTCATATCGACCGATCAGGTCCTTGCAAATACCTGAAACAGTTAAAAAAATATTAGCAGCAATTTCAATGCATATGCATGCACATATATTTTATGGCTTTGTAATATTAAATTTTAGGGTATGAACAGAGTATTTGTTGAGTTTTTGGAGGGAACAAAACTAAAAACCAAATCACACTCGTTTATGAATCCGTTTTGCGTATTCATACAGTAGGATGAGGTTTTTAGTTTCTTACTTCAACGAAAACAGCAAAAACTCTATTCATTTTTAATTGAAAAAAGGCCCTTGGGGTATTTTTGATATTACACTGGTGTTTTCATCATAAAGAATCGAGCGATATCATTTATAAATATATAAAACGATACATATTTGTGCGTAACAAATCAAATTTTTTAAATTCATCTTCTCAGATTCGCTAATAGATGACTCGTACAATAATTCAATTTCATTTCGTAATTACTCGATCGTTGAATATCCCCTCTTTAGTAAATCGACAAGAGTGTGTTAATATATATTCTTGCTTTAATACATATAACTCGGGCCCGTGTACTGCACTTTGTAGTAAGTTGTTATGTAAATCTTAACATGACGGTCAAAAAGCAGCCATGGTCAAACTTTTGTCATTCATTGAATAATTGTCGTAGAAAAATTGTCAAGTTGGGGCTCGAGTATCATAGCGCGACTGTCCTAGTGTGAGGAATACAAGATCATTATCTACTCAGCCACTCTCGAAGTAATTTCAGCAATGTTTAAATTTGCGTCATACTCCATACAGAAAGAAAGGCCTCGATGTAAAAGTACCGCCGAACCATTCCTTAAAAATGATAAAATACTGGTGCTTTTCGCAAAATAATTTCTTGAATATAAATACTTACTTTACAAATGTTATTGGTATTGTTTAAACAAAGGTGATGAATACAATACTCAAAAGCGTACCTCCATTTTGACAAGACGTGTTCGTGCACTCAATTATCTCAATTTCACACAAAATGCCGGTAAATCCCTCTACACAACAACACTGACCGGAGAAACACGATCCGCCATTACGGCATTGGTTGTCGGGACACGATACAAACGTCATATCCGGTTCCGTCCTAATTCTACATGATTTCCCAGACCACCCCGGGAGGCAGACTTTGTTTCCGGTGTCATAGTTACACGTGTAATGGCCAGCGATGCACGTGTCCTTTGGCATGCAATATGTGCAGTTATCACCATATTCATTGGGTAAACATTGTATTGTTTTTGTTCCAGCAAGAGTGGCGCTTGTGCTTTGTTCTGTTGAGAAACAGTTAATCTGAAATTATTTTGGAAATACTGATTTTAGTTTAAGTTTTGTCTATTTAAACTAGCTTTTCGATAGGCCTGGCCGAAAAAATATTTACCTTAACTTTTGGAGTTAAAGTTTAAGCACGCATCTGTTTTGTGTGCTTGTAATAGTCTGATTAAGAATATATAAAAATAAACTAATTTTACTTTGTTCGCCAAATTATGAAACGAAAAGAACGTTTTCCATTGAAATATGAAAGAAGCTCCTTTTTGAATCTCCATGGAAACAACAACAACAACAAAGTCCTCTTCATCTCTTCAAAAGTTATCTACATGTATCATGATTTATCCCAAAAATCCTGTCTGAATTTTCTTTAAAATAAATGTACTTTCCATGATAGATCATACACACACTTCTAAAGAAATATAAAATAGAATGCCTTTTCTTCGAATTTCAAAAATACGTTTCTGTATTATAAAGTTCATGGATAATGAAAGATACTAATATCTAGGGTACAAGTTCGTATTTTTTTTTATTATTTATTTTCACTGTAAGTATTCCTTGAGATACAATTACGAACGTCAAGCTTTTATAAACTTAATTGTTTTGAACATTCTTGTAATACAGCAATACTTCTCTTTTCATCAATATTAGATTATACTTTATCCAGCACTACTGCAAATTTTGAATATTAGTCGTGAAAAATGTTGGCTGAACAGTCAAAGAGAGACACCTTAATTGTTTTCTTGATGATGTATTGTGTCTAAAATAAATGATTTGATGCTTAGGAACTGTTGAGAATAAGAATAATGGGTAAAAAAGTAATATCGAAATAAAGTTCTTTAATAAATCGCCTGAAACATTTTTTATACAGTTTTCTTACTGGGTATATTTGACGTCGCGCACGGTAATGCGACACTTTTCAAAAAACGTCACCCTCTGAGTTTAAAAACTTATCATTAAAAGACACCTTACACGCACCATCGTTATATCTTATATCGAAATAACGCTTAAACCATGGCCAATATATACGTCACACTTTAATTGCATTTTTTTGTACAAGTTCGTAAAAAGTAGTTTCAATGTTTAATTTATGCGAAAAAACACGTGTAACATGTAACACGAAAGTATCAATGAACAATACACATCTTACATTTGAAACAGTTTAATAATGTTTCAACTGCTTGAAAACATATTGAATTTGAACTGGCATGACATCCAGCAATTTTACCAACGGAGATCGAATTTTAACCACAAATAAGAAAAATACCGTTTTATGTTTAAGAAAAAATGAAGCGTAACATCAAGCTTTACGACGCCGAAAACATGACTTTTTTCTTTTATATTTTCATTAAAAATTGAAAGATTGCAACCAAACATAAAACTAAAAATATCATTTTTCTGTATTTCTTAAATATGTAAATAAATATCAATCTGAGTTTCAAACGGAAAATTTATAAGCTGAAATTCTTGTGGAACGAAATCCTTTCAGAATGTCAAATAACTGTTTTTTCCATTTTAAATACGCTAATAATATCAGTTCCTTTATTCATACGATAATTTAAATTTAGCCAAGAAATATTATTTTTCTCTTTATAATTATATCAAAATTTCAAGGAAAAATATTAACAAATAAAAGAGATAATGGAATTGGTGTGTGTGGAACGATTTCTGAATAACGCGCATTTTCTTACAGCGACGTTTAGTTTGATTCGTTGAATTATAAAACCGACGCGCCTTCAGACGTTGATAAACATCCACAATGCCAAGGAAAATAAGAAAATAAAAAGAAAGCGAAACACCATCCGAGAAGAATATTTTTTGGAAGTGGCGATGCGAGTAGGGGGAAGAGAACCAGATAAAAAAAATAAGGGTCAACATAGCCCGAAATCGCTCAAGTTAATTTGATAGCAAAAATGAATGTTTCATACAATTTTTCGCTAAGACTTGCGAGGAAAAAGAGGCGAGTTTTAATTCTTTAAAGATGACTACATAGTCTGACAATGCTATTGCTACATAGAAAGAGTGAGCAAAATAATAATTACGTTAACTTTTTCCCGAAAAAAAAAAAAAAAAAGAAAAAACTATAAACAAACAAACACCCCCCCCCCCAAAAAAAAAACACAACCAAACTAGACGTTGGCTATTTTGACGATACATTTTAGTGCCGCATTACCGTGCGCGACGTCATTTGTTATTACCCATATGCTCAGTTTAAATTTCGCTGATTCCATAAAAAAAAAAAAAAAAAAAACGGAAATAGGACACGGGCGGAACAAGGGCACCCGACGATTTGCAAACTTTTATTCGATGAGCCATGAAATTGAAAACAAAACCAGCAAAATATTGAAGAAAACATTGAGAAAAAGGGAAAAATTGCTTGACACAAGCATTTATTCTTTTTTCTCAATGTTTCCCTCTTAATTACTTACAGTGCATAATAAATTTTAAATGGTAACGCAAACAGGTCGACGCCTTAATTCCTTTCTGAGAAACAACATATTTTTTCCTTTTAACGAAAATCGAAATTTGCATTTTTTGAATGAATTTTAAGTCTATTGTTTCTTTTGTTAATTAGGCGGGTTTTCCCAGAGAATAATCAATTATGTTTGATTCAAGACGTTCATCTACATAATTTGAATCAAGTCAATGACTAACAACAACTCACCCAGACAATAACTCGGGACTTGAAAAAAACGGTCATTGACCCAGCCAACCCTACGTTCCAAATGGAAAAGTTCGTGAAACGTTTGAAAAATATTACCCGGCTTCGCAAGCTTATCTACGTACAAAACGGATTAAATACCAAAGGAAAATTCTAAACGTTCGCGAACGATATTCGACCCTGATGAGATTTATTCTGCAATTATTTTTGTCGGTGTAGCTTGTCTTTGAAAGGTTGAAATTTTCTTATTTCAAAATTTAAATTTACTGAATTAAATGAGACTTTTACTTACATATTTCATAATACTGAAAGAAAAAGCTACAAAATAAATCCAAGTCGGACAATTCCGCCACTTATCCATGTTTCTTTGACCCAACATCTGCAGCATATAGGCATTTTTAAGATAAACCCCAAATTCCCACTCAGGAGAATGAAAAATCATCCAAATCTGATATTCCTCCGCCAAAACCAATGGTGTTGTTACTCATTTGAATCGTCTTGACAAGACGATTCGAATGAGTACCCACAACATAGGTTTTGGTGCGGTTATGACGAAAATTTTATTATCTTTTAATCGAAATAATTCCCTTTATCCGGAACGCCATTAGGATCCTTGTAAACTTCCGCATAAACATGCTCACTAAAACCCCCAGATTTAGATAAACTCGCGCAATTTGGTCAACTCCCTACATTTGTACAGTTTAATCATTTATTTTGAAATTTAACCCAGTTACTCATTTTGGAGTCTGAGTAACCAAAGGCTTCGGAAAATGCTCGTCATTTTTTAGTAGTTAGAATTAAACAATGGAGATCACAACAATTGAGTACATTTAGGTCCATTTTACGCAAACGTGTACAGGGTTATCTTTTGAAACCTTTTTGCAATAAAACCTTTCCGAAAAGTATTTTAGCTAGGTAGATCTACATATTGAATATGCTTTCCCGCGATTGAAAATAGACTAAAATTACAAAAATCGAGGAAGATAATAAAAAAATAAATATCGAAGTAAGAACAAGTAAAACATGTAAAAACGTTTCGTGAGCGCTTTGAGATGATACCCCGCTTTGCACGTGTACATACGTGCAAAGCGGGGTATCATTTCGAAAGCGCTTCGCGTTAACGTTTTCATCCTGAACGCAGGGCTGGTGTTTGAGGAAAATTTTGAGTCATGGATATAATATCTTAAGAGAATAAAAATTCGGACAACTAAATGTTTAAGTTGGTTTAAGTGAAATACCAGCCCCTATTTTGTCCAAGGAAAAGTGAGAAAATATTGTATTTCCACACCCTGTCTTGATACACTACTAATATGTCCCACCCTTTTAGGTGGATTTAATGTTTTATTGAAGTAGCATGTTTGTAATTATAAGAGTTATTACAGGCATGACGTCAGGTAAATTATGGTAGTCCACCCCATAGGTGGCGGTATCGAAACTTTTTTTCCAAAAAATATTATGTATTATTGTTAGATATAGACAGTGTTTTTTACATTGCAATTACTCGAGCACGACACTGAGGTGATCATTATTTAGTAATTATCATTTTGACTAGTAAGTGCTTTGATACTGTCACCTGAGGTCCACCCCTTATGAAAATTGGCATAACTCGCGTATACTCGCACGATGTCTTTTCCTCATGGATTACCGGTGGAAGACAATGACGAAGTTATTTCGCCACTTATTGCACCATTAAATTGCGTAAAAACTAGTGGCATTGTTATCCACTTTTTTTTTAAATCAGCCCGACGACGACGTTAAAACGAATATATTTGGTTAAAACCGAAATAAAACTATTCTCTTTAAAGTCCCAATCTTGAACCCTCAGCGATTCTACGCGATAGACCTTGGGACTATTACGGGCGCTTCAATGAAATCACATCATTTTGCGCGTGGGTTTATATGACGTCACAATCACAAAGATGACGTTGAGTTTAACAAAATCAAGGAAATATTAAAACCGGACATATTTTAATTTGATTACAAAACGCAGTCTTTTACTGCGTTTTGTAGTCAAAGTTTAATATGCCCAAAAGATCTCCATAGACGATCGGAAAGTTATTAAGAAATTTATTTCTTGAAACGTATTGACCAAAGAACCACCAGATGACGTATAACCACCAGATGACGTATAACTTAAAAATAGTTCAAAATTGCTACCCGTACGACCGAGGGACATTCCAGATTACGCAATCGTCCGGGCGATATTCCGAATGCCGATTTGAACATTTTCTCATTAGGGTGTACTACCTTAATACATATCTAGAGCTACAAATAGAGGGAATATTTTTTATGGCGTTACTAAGGGCTTTAAAAACTTAAATGATATTTTCCATTACAACAAAGGAATTTGCCCATTTCTGTTATTGTATATCACACATTGTTTTGAGAAAGAGAGAGAGTTACCTTTTTCCTTGTGAAATATGGCATGCCGGATTGTTTGGTTAGCTAAAATTCGAAATAGATGTGCCCCGTCAAATATCAATACTTAAATTCTAATTATTTCAATCAAGTTTCTAGCGCACATTCTTATTTGCTGAAATTTGTTTCATTACTCCATGAAATCAATATTGAGTACGTAGCTATTTGTAAGTTTCCGCGGAAAGGAGTCCATTAAAAAAACTTATCCGCGCACAAAGCTTATTTCCATAAAAAGAGAGCGATCGAAAGCGGTGCAGACCAGTTTAAAGAAACAATTTGAAAACAAAACAAAACAAAATGACAAAGGGATGGATCAAGGGGGGGGGGGGGGTGTCAACCGAACCCATCTGAAGCCTCATGAGTTCTATTTCGTGCAGATTTTCAATTAACTATTTTCCTGTTGTTCAAGACATATTGTGAAATCACTTTTAACGATTATTTATAATGTAATATTACTCTATGTTTAGATATTATTATCTTGCTTTTGAAGATGCTGTTGGTTATGTGAGAGCATAGACAAAAGCATCGACATAGCAATATACTAAATTCAGATGTAAGACATATCTCATATTACATTGCTTAGAACTCTCTCAAAATTTCGTTTCGAGTGAGAGTTTTATTATCTTACAAAATTGAATATACTTTTCATTGATAGATTCGTGAATTTACATGAATATAGCAGATAGAATGAAGAAAGAGAAAACGCATGTGTGTGCGGGAGAGGGCGAGGTTGTATCACATGATATAATTCTGTATAATTTATATTTTATAAAGATGATGTACTGTATATGTATAAGTCTGAAATAAAGATTTATATTCCATTTCGAAGGGCAAGCGCAATAGTATTGTAAATGCCTATATATTTATGAGTTCACTCTGAGCTCTGAAACTTTTGGTAAGGTTAGACAGACTATTCGGTCGACTTTAACACAGGCTATTTCACGGCGGAGAATCACGTGACCAAAATTTCCGAAATATATCAATAATTATATGTCAATATATGACTGATTTGATTTCAGTTCGAAGCAGAGAAGGTATAAAAAGCGTTTCTTAGAATTAGAAATTCTTCTTTTCAATGAATTTATATAATCATATTTTCATTTCTCGTTTTATCGGGCGTCAACATTTGTAGAGACATTCCAAATGCTCTCGCGCCACCGCGCTTCACACCCGATAGGCTCGGTTAGCTCCGTCGGTCAGGTGGTTAGGATATCAATTCTCTGATTTTCTTTTCGATCTCAGTCTCGGCCAACTTTTATCCGATATTTGACAAAAGTGATTTTGGCAAGCGTCATTTGTTTTCCGCTCAAACGGATATTATGATAAACCTAAGTGGGATGGACCGCTCCTGGTTCGGATGTTTTTTAAGAGATGAAGAGAGTAATTGTTGATTTTATTGAGGTATGAAACTGAAAACCTAATCACACTGTGAATACGGGAATACCTGAGTGTGGTTAGGTTTAAGTGTCATACCTCAATGAAATTAATGTATACTCTCTTCATATTTTATAATTTAATATTCTGAAAAAAAAACGTAAAGAATTCTTCATAGATAGATTTATTATGGAACTATTTTGTATGTAAGCTTACAAAATAGCAGCGTACTCAAAATTGTTTTCAAAGGAGTATTAAACAAAATTTTTCAGCCAGTCAAAATGCACGGATATTGGTGGACTTGACTAAAAATGAATTATAAGAGTTTAGTTGTACAAGTGTGAGATACAACTGAATTCCATTTGTAGGCGTGTCAGTCGCCGCAATATAACTGTAATACCGTTAAAAGTGTCGATAACCTCGAACAAACAAAATGCACTTTTCAATACACTTAATATAAGTCGTTTTCTTCCTACTATTGACTCTTTCTGTTTGGGACACATAATTGATAAGATTTTGAAAACACAGCTTATAGTAACATAGAAATATGCGGTGTAATGGTAAGTCAAGATTAGCATATAATTATACGTGTTTTGCTAAGGTATTATACCCATGGCCTCTTTCGCGTAAGTCGGCTAATGGCGTTATATAGTGGAACTTCACGATTCTGATGATTAAGCCCATTAACAATCTCTGGCTTTCTCGGTTCGGAAATTTGATTTTCTTTTTCAATAAGATTAATTCCTGTAAGTTGCCTTTTATTTCATTCGAGTCATTCTTTTATAATTTAATTCTAGTTTGATTCCACCAGATTTCGTGCGTTTTGATTGGCTAAAATATTGATTTTATTTCTCAATAAAATTAATTTGAATTACGCAGCTATTTTGTAAGCTTCTGCGAAAAGTAGTTTCGTAAGAAAACTTTTTCTTTGTTGACAAATCTTTATATTTTATTTTCAGGGTATTAAATTGTAAGATATGAAGAAATAATTTGTTGACTTCATGGAGGTATGAAACTAAAAATATAATCATACTCATGCATGAATCCGCTTTGCGTATTCATACAGTGTGATTAGTTTTTTTTCATTCCTCAGTGAAACAAAAAAAATTCTCTTCATCTCCTAATGTTTCAAACAATAAACCAAGTAGAAACTTCCTGACATTCGCTCCGAACAAAACCATTCTAAAAACATTCATTCAGCGCTTTATTCAAGGCAGTCACAATTCTAATTCCAATCATGCAAAACGCTTCGAAATCACCCAACGGTCCCAAATAGCTTATAACTTTAGCTCCATTTAAATCGATTAATCATTTAATGATTTTATTTGCTGACCAGTGATAAGAAATGTCTGATTCGTCCGTTAAGTCACGTAAAACTTGTTGTTGAATAGCCCAAAGATTTCTCTATTTTCGTTCATTTATAACAAATCAATTTATATTAAATTATAGTCCAACCGCGGAATTCAAAAACGCGGGAAAATATGGTATAGCCAGTAGTAGGGGTGGACTGAACTGAAATTTAACAAGCGTGAGATAACGGTACTTAATTACAAATGTGATAAGTTATATACTGACAGAGTAAAGAAACTCATCAAGAAAAACACTTTTTTTCTCCAAATCTATATTTAATGCTTTTTGTCTTTTCAATTTGAAGTTCTTCGTGAAGAATTTGGTATCGAAAACATGTAACTTTTACGCTATGACACATGACGAAAACAGATGTAATTAAAAGGGTGTTAAAAAGCCAGCACTTTTGTGTTTCTGCGATCCTTCAGTATAGTTAAAAGACCGTTACAACAAAAGTCCATTGGTCCCAATTTCTCTATGTTAAACTCGTCGAAAGTCTGCTTATAAACATTCAGAAAGCATGGTTTACCTATACCTGCCTTTAATTTCATTTAAAATACGATCTCCATAACGGTACCTGTCAATCATTTGCGATTGGTTCAGTGAATTAACTCTAAACAGATTGAAGAGTCGGACAGAATTAGTGCCGATGTCGGGTATAGAACCTGAGACCTCTAGATTGATAAATCTTTCATTTCGTGAACAGCAAAAGCTTCAGTTTCACTTGTGGAAACGCCACAACTGAAATTTTGGCTTTTAATGTTTACCCCGTGTAAGAATAAAAGATCTTACACTAAAATAAACAAAAACGTATATCGTCTATTTGTCTTATTGTACTGGGTATTGCTCATTATCAAAAGTTCATTTCAGTGGACTGGGTATCGGCTGTCGTTTGGTTGGCTCTGATTAACTTGTCTTGTCAAGTCTTTATAGAACATGGATCAAATCGTGAGTATTTCATAACCAGTATTGTAAAAAAATAAAATCAGAAAGTGATTTATTATTTCTTTCAAACTGATAATGATAATATACTATACAAGACTTATGTCTCACATATGTAGATCAAAGTTGATATTTTCATAAATTCTTAACTTTCAAAGCTAGAATTTTGCACAATTGTTTAAAAAAAATCATTTACCTTCACTTCTGTAATAAAGATCTCAACAAAACTGAAAAAAAAAATCAATGAGCTGACTTCATTGAACCATAGTCAGTATTAAAATCAAAAGTCACATTTCTGTCATTTTCTCGAAATATTACCTAACGCTGAGTGAGCGATTTAGAATGGTTTTGATCGAGAAGAATGTCAATTACCGATTTTTTTAAACTGTATGTAAACCCTTTCCTGTCCAATCCCTGGTTTTTACGTCCCTAAGATTTTGTTATTGAGAAAATATTTGTAGAAAAAGACGAAATTGTTTGTGACAAACAATTTCTTCTTTTTCAACAAAATTTTCTACCCTACTGAATGGTTATTTTTCAAATTAAATCCACTTTAAATTTTCGTCTGCTAAACCTTTGAATTTGGACAGGTCCAAAATTTTGTAAAACAGGAAAAGTTAAGTATGAATTTCAGGTAACATCCAACCACAAAGAGGTCCTGTTTGTTTTGATTGCCAAGTTATGGACGATCCAAAAGCTTGCCCACATCTTACAATATGTCTAATAGGCCAGGTTGGTGTCAGCTGTTTAGGATTAATTAATTATGGTTTTGATATTTTTTCCAAATACTACACACCGCGATTTGATCTCCATTTCAAAATTGTCACAATCGGCGTGAAACGGCTTCGGGAGAAATGTAGTGCATACTGAATGAAATCGTCCTTAAGGCAGTGGACCCGTAATAGTTTCGCAACATTTCGGACCACATATTCTTTCGAAATGTTAACCAAGGTTTCCTAATGAAAATCATTAGGAAGCCTCGGTTAGCACCGTTAAAGTTCATTACTTCTGAGACGTTGCAAAACTATTACGGGTCCACTACCTTAAATAGGAGTAATTTTTGTCTCAAGTCAGATACATTTCTATTTAAGTAACACTACCTCTAAACCGATTTAATACTTAATTTAATTTTTAATATTAAATTTTACGATTAGGGCTCAAATATGGGAAACATTTGCATGTACAATTGTAAATCAAATATTTGCCCTGAAAATACTTTTATAAACGTACGTTAATATATCGTAGGTGTGCATGCTACGTGAAATACGTGACTACAACACAGGCTCCTTGAAATATCACGCTGGCTGTGAAGATCCGTTGGTAAGTTTATTATGTAATTGATTCGATAATTGGATCATTTATAATCTTATCTACGTGATGGAACAATACGACAAAGAGATAGACCGCTTTACTTTCCCCCCGAAACTTGACGTTTACAAAATAAATAAATGAATGAATAAATAAATAAATAAATAAATAACACTAGTCAAAACCAGGTCTCCGTTATGTTGATTTGAAGATTTGAAACTATTTACAAAATAAATAAATAAATAAATAAATAATAAATAAATAATAACACTAGTCAAAACAAGGTCTCCGTAATGTTGATTTGAAGATTTGAAACTGTTTCGTACAGACCTGAATCTTTCAGTTTACACTGTATACCGTATAAAGTTTGGCTGACAAAAAAAGGATAAAAAAATGAAGAAAAAAAAATAAACAAAAATGATAAAAATAAATAAAAGATATTCCTTGGTGGGCCTTGCATGTTCTACACATGTGATCTTGGTCCCGTTTCACCAAACATCTTACGATCATATTTTTGCGCATTAGTATGTCAAGAATTAAAGTTACCTCTATAGTTGTGACTACAGTAATACTTGTGTTAAGCGACCACCTAAATGACCACCAAAAAGCGGTCGTTTATGGGAATGGTCGCTTAATACAAAATATTATGATAAACGTGACAGTTCATTTTGATCGCATTCATAGATTGTCGATCAAGTCGTTCTGAATCCTATGATGTTTAAACCCATTAGAATCGTCTTATTGAGACGATTCTAATGGGTTCAAACAACATAAGATTCAACAATAACCAATTTTTCGTTAAAAATGTCCCCTTTTTCAGAGATTTTGCTAACAGTGAACGGACTTTTTATGGTGGTTGCTTAATAAAAATGGTCGCTTAATACACGCGGTCGCTCGAGCAATATCGACTGTATATGAATACTTCCATAAATCATCGTCTTCTACAAATGATTCCAATGAGATATCGCAAGACAGTATCTTACAATGCATGGGAACATCAGGTACGAAAGTGATTTTGACTAAAGTTTTATTTTTTCGTAAGAAGTTTAGCTTAACGAAGCCCTGACCCGTTGGATTGATTGATTGAATGGGGTTTAACGCCGCTTTCAACATTATTTCAGTTATATCGCGGCGGCTGGAGCACCTAACAATGGATTTCTGGTATTTCTCTCACCAGTACATCCATCACATTCTTTCCTAGCCTCCAGCTACTATCTCACATAGGTCTACGATTATCAACCCATTGGTGAGAGACAAATAGTCAGAAAGAATGAGTACCGCCGTCGAGGATCGAACCCGGGACCTCTACATTGACAGTCCGACGCGCTACCAACTGCGCTATGACGGCGACACCTGACCCGTATGACAAGCCATCCATAATTTCAGACATGTGCTGGTTATGGAATATCCTCCCAGCGTGGTAGACGTGTTACACATGGATGTCATTCGTGTTGTTATATTGACTTCTGTAACGATCGCTGTGGCGTACAGACAACACAAGTACCTACAACATTGCCTACTTTACCAGGTCAGACAACTCTTAATGTTGATAGATGCATCTTACATTTTGTTTGAATGGGGTATAACGTTCCGTATCTTACATTAAATATTACCTCCCTTAGATAGAATTTTGTAATAATCGTTGGGATGGACAAAAAACACTAGTTCCAACCACTTAGTCTACTTTGCCAGGTCAGTAGCCCCATGCCAAAAGTGAATCAAGTTTTTTAATGGCGTCGCATTATTGAAAAAAAAATGTTATCAAAATTTAACAAATGAACTAACCCTCTGGTGATTCGGAATGGACTTTGAAATTGTGTGTCTCACTAGTTTAAAGCATCTACTAGCAAACAATGATGAGTTTATTTGTGTTGGAGCTTTGGTAATACAGTAATTAGACATCAGTAAAGGCAGGGTGGAATTTGTCTTAGATGACTTTACACTATCTATCAGGTAAAATATAATAATCGCAGATGACTCCCAACAATTTCGAGGAATTTTATTTTCAGATAAATCAGGGTCCTTTGCTGGTCAGCTGAGTCGAATTTTACATCCCTGTGTTCTCATTTATCTTAGATCTTGGGTGATAATAATGGGCATCGTTCTTTTAGAAGAGTCTGAGATAGATTCCATTATTCTAAGCCCCTTGATGACAAATCTGTTTATATTTTGTTTTAATTTACACTTGATAATATGTATTTTCCCTAAACAATCCAATTTTTCAATTCTTTGTCATGCGATGCATTCCAACACCGTATTTCAAAATACATCGACCAAAAACTTCCACTTTTTTGCTCTAAAAAAACAGCTTCCAAGCTTAAAATATTTCTTCAATTGCATCTCTTTTCCTTTGTGATTTTAAATTACAAACAACCAAACATTCAAGTATATTTAAAGATATGGATACTTCCCGGGCTTATTACCCACTTACAATCAATTAAAAATATCACATTTTATTAAGCTAGATCAGTCCTTTTTTTGAGTTTAAATAAGATTCACACAGGTAAAACTTAAAGTGGATAAACTTCAATACACTATAAATATAACAACAAACTCTACACACCCATCTAAAAATAGACCAAACATACTGATTGTGTCGCCCCATGGGCGACACTCATTGTAGTATACATATTCTTATTTTGGAAATTACATCATATGGAAGGGTTCATTGAATCCGAGTATCGCATATTCATATTCACAACGACTGTTTACAAGGTCGAATGTTCAAGCATTACCACAAAACATATTTTGAAGTTCATTAAAACGCAAAATAAACTTAAAAGTTAATGGAATTAACTTTGCAAAGGACGTTTATTTCGTCTTTCAGTTTTCCGTTTCTACTTCCGGCTGTTCCTGGGCATATATGTCTGAACTCCAACTAGTTCAAGGCAAAATTGGATATGTCTTAATGTCTTATTGAATTAAAGAACATATGGTGACTGATCAATTCGACTCATCAGCAACTCGGCCCGGCGTATAAATCGGCCCCTAATCTAATAACAAATCCATTTTATAAACTATAATCTATTAAGTATACATAGTTATTACAAATAGAGAAATATTTAATCTTCGTTCAATTGTTCGGCAATGTGTGTATGCATCAGCAATTTAATTCAAGAATCGGCACATTTTCAAACAATGATTTGATATGATAATAATAAAACACAAAATAATATTTAAAGTGAGATAAACATAGCAATGTTTAACTGCACTGTACACCCGGTACAGTACTGGAGACGAAGCGTGTCGTAGAGAAAACACAAAACGTCTAGAGCTAGCTTGGTCACCAGGTGTCGGCACCCTTTGAAGTCCCCAGATCTTTGCACACGACGTCGCTTTTTAATCAGTTACACATGAGATTTATAGGTTTCTTTCGTTTTAACAGTATGAGTATTGACTCTGATTAAATCATTTGACTCGGATTTAATTTGATGTTTGAAGAATGTACAATGATTTCAGCAATATTTTCGTAACAACATGAAGAAAGGAAATTTCGATCGCATGAAGATTTTGAAGAATTCTATTTCATTTAAGTTGTTGGAGTAATAAAAAAGGACAAAAGAAATTGATGTTTGATGTTACCCCTCGTGTATTACGAGAATTAGTTTAAATTTTGTGTCGCAATTCGGTACCCGTTGCAGATTAACCTTTTGCGCTTCCAGAGCAATTTTGCTCGCGCTAGTTTTTAGAAGTTGAGCGATCTTTTGATGATGACTTAAATCGTGCAATCACCATAATCATGATCGGGATGGAAAATAGTTAAACTATAATCTTTTGAAAATCGCGTCGTGGAGTAGCTCTAGTAAAATAAACGTTGAGACTGGGTTTCTTCACCACGGACAGCGGGCGGTTGGGTGTTGATCGGACATTCCAGGGCCTGGAAATCGTTTTTTTATGGGGGCGCGTTTATTAGGGAGGGCGCGTCTAATAGATGAAATACGGTACATAAATTTGTTTAATATATTCTACGATATTATAGACTATATAGTGGTTTTGTACTGGATGAGTTGAGTGCAAGAAAAAACGACCCAGATTCAAAAGAGCTCTTATCGCGCTCAAACCGTCAGAAGCGTTTTTCTCCATTCATTTAAAACAACTCAAATTGAATATTTGTCTGATGAATCAAAATCCAAGAGAAAGTCGATGCACTTCAACAGTTCTAGTAGCATTTTTTTTCTTTTTTCATTATTTCTTTTTTGTATCACTGGAATTGTCTGAAAATATTGTTAATTAAGTTTCATATCAATTTGCAGAGAAGCAATAATTTTCAGGCATTGACACAAAATTCATCTTCACTAGTCTTCTTTTTAGCTCTACTGAGCGCAACGTGCTCAAGCAAAGCTTTAAGGATCACCCAGCGTCGTCCGCTGTCAACAATCATAAAACTTCTTCTTCTCCTGAAACACCGGGTCAATTTGAACGAAACTTTGTCACAACGTCGCTCGAACTACTGAATGGCCCAAAAATATAGGCCTGGTTTTTGAACGACATATCCTACTGAACCGCTAGACCAATCTCAAATTTTGATTGACCAATAGCCTAAACATTGGTGTGGCAGGGCGTAGCAATTTTTACTAAGCAATCTATGAACGGCATCTCCTCCTGAATTGCAGGACGTATTCCGATGGAACTTTTCCGAAATGTTGACTCTTTCCGAAAATTAATCGCACACTTTGATAGATCCATGAATATAGGCATGACAGGACGTGACAATTTTCACTTTGATATCTTTGAACAACCTCATAAACAACTGGGCCAATGTCAATGAAACGTTGCCACAATGTTCCTGAGGTTTCTCTGTAAAAGTGTCTGCAAAATCCAGATTTGCCCCTCAAAATCAGAGTATGGCAAGGCGCAGTATTTTAACTCTGAATTCTCTAAACGTAGCGCAACTTCACCAAATAAAACATAGGTAATTAATACATGTAAACCGATTTTTCTTAATCTGTCAAGTATTCAACATAACTCTACTGTCATTGACTTAAGTTTTATGAGCGGTCAGGAAAAACGGAACGTGTTAAAAAGAACCTTAAGTCGGTCTCGTTCGAAAATGGCGTGTTAACAATTTGTCAATGGGTTTATTGCATATTCCAACAAAAATGATAGTCTCGTGTTATGTCTATCACGAAAAGATTTTGGGGCTATTTATTACTTTTTTTCACGTCTATAAATTTTCTTATCAACATCACGTATTTTTTTACTTATTCCCAAGTATATTATCGTACCAAGACTGGCGAAAGTTCTACTTATTCTTAAGAGAAAATATTCGATTTTCTATCACTTGCGATGGTCATGCCCAAAATGATAAAAACAAATTTCAGTTAAATGGCAATCTAATATTTTTGGATTAAAAAAAACCTTTTTTTACTCTTCCACATAATTAGCTACAGATAGTTACATCGTGAAATTGACATTCACCTCAATCAAAACCATTCTTAAACGATCACTCAGAGCTCCAATCATTCATTCAAAACACTCACACAAACCATTCAAAAACGCTCAAACCCATTGAAAAATATAGAATCAACAACTTCATTCAAAATAAACTTGGATAGAAAAAAATCGCGATTTCGGTGACATAATTCAAATTGTAAGCGTCTAATAGGTTCTTGAAGAAATAGGAAGTTATCTATAGAATTTGTTTGCATTTTTTAATAAAGGGAGGTAATCAATATCACTAATTTTGTTCATCCTGAACAAAATTTGTGATATAGGATTACCTCCCATCAAATTCACTCAAAACTCGCTCCACACACTCATTCAATTTCATTCCTTAATCATTCCAAAATCATTCACCTTGTCAATTTCACGATGATTTTAACTGTACAACCTTTTATGCGGGACTAGATTTTTGTTTTAAAGCAGTTCTATTTTGTGAAGTTCAGAATTGTAAACACATTCATTTTAGCCTTGCTTTAGTACACCGAAAAAAAATTGTCGTGAACTCAAGCTGCGTGATTGTATTGTTATTTTTGCACCATTTTTACCTAAAGTCCCAACCATTTTTTCATAACTTAGCTTTCTTTCTTTAAAGGCGACACAGTTCACTTTGCTGTACATTACAGCAATTTTTTACTTGTTTTATCATGTAACCTGTACATGAAGTGGTTGAACTCAGATAAAACTGATTTAAACTTATAGAGCAGACATTCAAAAACCTGACTCACTTATGGCATGGTGCTGTAGATAGTAATGTCAATAAATGTTCTTTTATTTACATGATTACCTTCCGTATACTGACTTTAATGTTGATATATGCATATTGAATAATTATCTCCCTTATATAGACTTCCGAAATGATCGTTGTGACGTTCAAACAAAACAAGCACCTTATTCACGGGGGGTGATGTCCATAATCGGAGCCACTGGCTCCGCTTTCAAAATCATGTGTGGAACTTCCGCTCCACGTGCGCCTCCGATTATGTAGATGTAAACATTTCATTTTTGGACTGAAAAAATGGGATAGGTGTCGGAACTTCCTCATTTATATCGGATTTTATTCATTAATCATTAAAAAGTCGAATGCTATTCGACCAGTTATACATATTGCCACGTTAACGTACTCAAGAGCTGTAAAAACGCTCGTTGGTTTTTGTTAAAAATGATTTCTTCTCAGAGCAATCTTGAGCCAGGAAGATCAAAATACGTGGTTTTACCTCCAAAATGCAATATTTTGAACAAGATTAATAACGTATGCTATTGTTTTCAGTATGCACGAGTTTAACAAAACAACCACAATACTCTACCTCAATATACTTGCCTACAATATGAGATAAATCAAAGAAAATAGTTTGGTTCCGATTATGTGGATTGGCTCTGATTATGTATACTGGCTCCGAAGTTGTGGAGTGTCTTATTCTTCTTCCCTAACCTCCTTCGATATGAAGTTTCTGCTGGTTTCATGGTGCGACTTTTTCTCGTCATTCCACGACGCATGTTGTCTATGTTACGTCTCACCTCATCGTGTTTACTTTTATTATAAAATTCCGGTGACTAGACAGTCAGCTACATTTATATTCCTTAGAACATGTACGTACAAGATAACTATATGGCTATCATTGAGTATTAAATTTGAAAAGAGATAAAGATTTCTACAGAGCCTGCCAGTGGTTTTGGCCTGCCTATTATACTTCGCACGTTAAGCCGTAACGGCAAAAGTTGGCGGTCACGGCTGTGACAAATGACGTCCTTTTATAAATAACGTATAATGGATGGTTTTCAATTAAAATTCGAGGAAAAGCAACGAAAATAGTTTATATTTCGTCAGTCATTTGTAAAATATTCAATGTAAAGCAAGTTATTAAAAGTAAAAAAAATGTTAACATATTACAGAAATATGATTTATATCACATTCAGTATGCTATACTCGCGAGAGCAGTGATACGGAAACCACTGAATGCAAAATCCTAACCGAAGGGAAACTGTATTGTACGGTTCCCTGATCGTGAAAAATTTAAGAAATACTTATAAAATGACATGACGTTCAAAACAAAAAAACGCGTCAGTGGGACAATTTTAAGACCAACATTACGATGTTTATTTCCCTTAGTAGAAGAAATATTGATATATATTTTATTATGGATTTTTTAAATATATGGTTTTGTACATAAAGTTGGAATGAAGAGAGCGTAGATGAGTGTTCAAATATCAACCTGACGTCGCAAAAACGCACGGTTTTAATTTGTATATGAAACATCTGAAAACCCTAATTCAGATATATCTTTTACTTACACATAAACTAATTTTTAACACAATGTTAGAAACTATTTCAACTTTATGTACAAAAAACCGCATAGAATCCATTCAACAATATTTTAAGTCATCTCAACAGAACTAAACCGTTTCACAGAAAAATCACACACTTTCCGTGCACAATGTTTATAGAGATAAAACTATACGGCCAAAAAATTATCGCACTAAACAATATTTTTTTGCATTTTGATTATCTAAAGAATTTTACTTTAATGCTTTATACATTTTGTTTAAAAATCCCGCATAGTTATTCAATTTCGTTCATTTTTTTTCGAAACGAAAAAGTTTTCAAACGCGATTATTTTTAGGGTGGACTTTTAGCCTATTTCTTAACGATCTACGAAAAATGTTTTAATTTCATATTTGATTAAAAAAATATCTTGTATTACCTGACAATTTTGAGTTTTTAAAACAACACATTTTGCTCTATGTAAGAACAAGCATTTTCTTTGTCTGTTTCAAAATTTTCTATAAAATGACGTCCCGGACATCACGAAGGTAATGGATCGTATATTGATTAAATCATAATGGTCACATACATGTATTTTGATCTATTATGATACGTATTTTCGCCCTTGTATATGATCCGTTATGCTGAATGTCAAATTTATATACATATGTAATTCTGTTTAAATCTTAACACCGCATTTATATCAAAGTGCTGTCAGCACTGTAAATCGGACATCATTGAGAGGCTGGGATAGTGCAATAGTTCGCCAATCAAAAGGGCTCAAATTTGGACAATAAAAGTTGGTAAAATCTTTGCCCAATTTGTGAGTTTTTTGTCTTAACAATCCATCTTTTCGAGGACATCGCCAGCTCATCCAACCTCGTGGGTCCGATTTTGAAAGTTTGCTGATTCGATAGCCCTCTGCTAGTCTAAATTATTTCTTAACAGATTATTTTTACGTTGTTATAATGAGCACGCGCCAAGCTAAAAGCTTGTCTGTTAATAGTATTCCTCTCTCTATAGAGTTTAAAAGCCTGTTTAGCAACAAACCTTTTTCATTAAACTATTTACAATTTTGATTACCAACATGTTTGTATTTCAAGCATTGGGTTTTCCCAAATACTATAAATGCATTTTCCCTCAAGAAACACGTGAAATCGCCAACTATGCTATTTATATCTTTGGTTTCTGACCAATCGATTAAATCTAGCAGCACTCTATGATTATTCATGAGTTGTTCTAAAAATAGATCGCTCTTACTGCTATCCTATATCAGTTTATCGTATGTTTTTGTCGGTTTATTTGTTGATGAATAATTTTTCTTCATACTCAAATTTGAATTTATTGAAAATAGGATTGAAGCGTGATCAGAGTGCTCATTGAAATCAAATATTTCAAAATTACAAAATCATTTCTATTTGTTAACACATAGTCAACAGTACTCATTCCACCATGCGAACAAAAAGTTAACTTCCTACGCTCCCTGTTTGAGTACAGACGACTATTGACCAATGACAAACAACTTAATTGACACATTTCGAGCAGACGATGTCCATTTGCATCTACCACGTGGTCTCAATTTACGCGTGGGTTTTGACCGAGTGATAATCATAACAGAATTTGATTGGTTGTCAGCCCTACAAATGACCGTTCGAGAAAAACATCAGAGCAGTAATATTGTAAGTGCTACAAATTTATTATACAGTTAACCTATTGTACGTTTCAACTCCTTTACTTAACCGAAAATCTTGTTATAAACACTGAAAATACTAACTGGTAATTACTAAAAGCGAAAATTACATCAAATTTTGTATTAGCCTCTTCTCTATTTGTCGAAAAGTAAATAAGGTGTTTGAAAACACATAATTTGGTTTGAACACATAGCTCAGAAGATAATGGTCAAAATGTAGTGGGTCAAACAGACTGGATTTCTGGAAAACGGTATATATAAATCGACTGCTTCATAGTCCGATTTAAAAACGCACCCCTTTACCGCAAAATCAACCGGGACATTTCTAAGTACTTTATTTCGACGGTACTCATTCTTTCCGATTATTTGTCTCTCACCAATGGGTTGATAATTGTAGACCTATGTGAGATAGCAGCTGTAGGCAAGGAAAGGATGTGATGCTTGTACTGTGAGAGAAATACTAGGAATCCATTGTTAGGTGATTCAGTCGGCGCGATATAACTGAAAAAATGTTGAAAGCGGCGTAAACACAATTCAACAGTGTATGAGCCTAGACCGAGGATATTTAAGTAAAAAAAAAAAAACACGGGCGTTAACGGCACGTGAATTTACTTATTAATACACGTTTTCCCCCTTTAATGCCCTGGTTTTGTCGGTTAACGTATGCCAATGATGATCCGAAAACGTACATCTAATGCAATAATCGGAATTTAAACAAATGCTTTAAACTTTCCGAAAATTCCGAACTAAATGGTACATAAAAATCGGACGTTTTAAGGATCATTGCGTACTTTTTTGTTAGATATATAAATCGGATTTCTTAAAACTTTGAATCCGAGCGCGAACTTTGTGACAATTTGTTTGATACCACTCGCTATATTACCTGATTAAATTTCATGGAATTGTCGACGTTGAAAGAGCAACAGTAGTGACGTTGTTATAACAGGAACGCTAAACGTGAGAAGTATGATAAACATGGCAAACTATTGGCAGGTTCCGTAGAAATCTTTATCTCTTTTCAAATTCTATTCTAAATAATAGTCATACAATTCTCTTGTACGCCTACGGGTTTAAGTAAAATTAATATAGCTGACTGTGTAGTCACCGGAATTTTATAATAAAAGTAAACACGATGAGGTGAGACGTAACATAGACATGTGGAATGACGACAAAAGTCGCACCATGAAACCAGCAGAAACTTCATATCGAAGGAGGTTAGGGAAGAAGAATAAGACACTCCACAACTTCGGAGCCAGGATAAATAATCAGAGCCAATCCACATAATCGGAACCAAACTATTTTCTTTGATTTATCTCATATTGTAGGCAAGTATATTGGGGTAGAGTATTGTGGTTGTTTTGTTGAACTCGTGCATACTGAAAACAATAGTATACGTTATTAATCTTGTCCAGAATATTGCATTTTGGAGGTAAAACCACGTATTTTGATCTTCCTGGCTCAAGATTGTTCTGAGAAGAAATCATTTTTAACAAAAACCAACGAGCGTTTTTACAGTTCTTGAGTACGTTAACGTTGCAAAATGTATAACTGGTCGAATAGCATTCGACTTTTTAATGATTAATGAATAAAATCCGATATAGATGAGGAAGTTCCGACACCTATCTCATTTTTTTAGTCCAAAAATGAAATGTTTACATCTACATAATCGGAGACGCACGTGGAGCGGAAGTTCCACACATGATTTTGAAAGCGGAGCCAGTGGCTCCGATTATGGACATCACCCCCCGTGTTATTTGTACCTTATATCTGACTCGAACGGGCCCCGTTGTTGTTGCTTTTTTTCAACCGGGAACCAGGCCGGCGTTCAGAATGACAAAACGGATCAAGTTATACCCCGCTTTGCACGCAACTTGAACCGTTTTGATTTTATGAACGCCAACCTGGTTCCCGGATGAAAAAAAACAAAAAAGCAACGGGACCCGTTCGGGTCTGAAATAATATAGCCCTTAATAACATTGTCTACTTTATTAGGTCAGGTAACTCGTCATATCAATTCTGGTCACTGCTTTGTTGAATAATAAAAAAACCTATCTTAGCATCTTCTGGATAACTTTAAGCTCTTTATTTTCGTTACTTGCTTGAAGTACTTTCTATTTTGACCATGGTGCTCCATGGCTAGGTATAGAGCTTTAAGAATTGACGCCAAGCTTGAAAGTGTATTTAGGCATGTGTTTAAAACGATCTCAGGTTGTGACAATCGCGATAAAGCAGTCAACAAATATGTTCATGAAAAAATGGTTGCACGCTATACCATTTTAATTCGTAAACTATTTCCTTCTTTACAGCAAGTAACGGAAATGGTGTATACTGCTATAACTGCCGCAATATGGACGTCCCAAATGAATGTTTAACCTTCGAGCAGTGTTCAACTGATCAGGTAAAGACTATATGGGTACGAATATACCCCTCCCACACCATATTTATAAAATTGGTATATCGGGTGGAAGGTTGACAGTTTCTGTACCTGTCTTGTAAGATCTCTGTTTCTTTAATGCTTTTCGGTGGTTTATCGAGAAATAACGGTAGATTATCACTTGATAATCTCACCTCAAAAGCAGTGAAATTATCAAAAACCTATACCCCGCTTTTGTGCATTTCATCCTATCTGACGTCATCTATGCGGGGCGAAATAAGTGACGTCACAATGAACGTTGCATAGCAATCACGCGCAAAATGACGCACTTTAAGCAACTTTGTCCTAGAAATTTCACATTTTGTCCCATTTTTGCATTAAAGAAATAGAATAATCGTTTGTTTTTCGTGTAAGATCGCTTAATATTTCTTTTCGTGAACAAAAAAGCTAAATTTTCACTCGTGGCCACTCATGAAAATATAGCTTTTGTTGTTCACTCAATGAAATATAAATCGATCTTACACTGAAACAAACGATTATCCTCTATATATATTGGATCTGCATTGAGATTTTATTTGAAACAAGGCGATCTTAACCGAGTCTAGAATAGACAAATTATCAAGATCAGCTTGTCTCAAGAAAAATCTCGTAAGGGAACCCTTTCTCACATAAACAATATTTTGTATGTCCAAACCCATTTTTTGAAACGCTCTGGTATCAGAAATAATGCGAAATCGGGCGTTAGCTGACGTCGCACTGACGTAACGGCAAAAGTTGGCGGTCACGACTGAAACAAATGACGTCCGTTTTTATATAACGTATTAAAGATTTCGAGTAAAATTTGACGAAAAGCAACGAAAATGTTTTATAATCCGTCACTCATTTGTAAAATATACACTAATATACAATATTATCAAAGTAAACATGCTTACTTGTTACTGAAATATGATTTATATAATCTTCATTATACAATCAACTTTAGAGAGTAGTACGATGGAAACTGTTGAAAGCAGAACCGAACGAACCTGTGTCGGAGCCTAATCAAAACCATTAAAGTTTTCATCCTGAAAAGGATGTTTAAACTAAGTAAGGTTTAGTGAATGGAAATGTAACTTTAATTCAAGATTTCGTCTGGTCCTGTGTACGAAAACTTATTAGAAAATACTTATGGAATGACGTGACGTTCAAACGTCGAAAAGTCGCGTTAGTGGGACAACTTTAAGACCAACAGAACGATTCATATTTACTTTAGTCGAAGAGATATTGATGAATGCTTTTTTTTGCGGAATATGTTCTTGATGAATTTTATATATGAAGTTGAATTAAGAATATGTTGATGTTTTGTAAAAGAAAATAAGCATCAAAAAATCACTGGTATTAAAATAACGTTTTTTGCGTAAAGTGGGACAATTTTAAGACTGAGAAAGCATAGTAATTTACTAATTAGATAAAGCCGAATGTGAACAAAAATTTGAATGCATAAATTCGGGTTCAGACGTATTTTAAATATCACTTTTTTAACCATTTTATTCTGAATAAAAAATGAATATATACAATTTCGAAAAAAGTGACTATTGAAAAACGACGTTTTTAAGCAATCTGGCGCCGACAAGTGTCTATCATGAAAGCCAGCGTTTATTTGAACCATCCAAATAGCATTAAACTTACAAGATATTCAACGAGCTGTAAATCACGTAATATGGCAGATTTTCGTGGCTCTCTTGCCATTATTCTTTATGATATTACAGTTTTAGTGAAACGATCCGGTATTTTTAGTTACATCTGACGGCGTCATTTCTGATGTAGGTTTTTGGTTGTTTTGACTATTACATCATTTATCTCTTGTATAAAACCATTATAAGACAATCAAAATTATCCTTTTTCAAAGACCTTATATTTGATACCACATTTATGTGTGTAAATACATGTTATCAGCGAATATAATGGTTTCATAGTTAAAAGTGTAGCCTATTTTGATGTGACCGGCAAGTTTTGCCGTTACGTCACTAATGTCATTTAGAATATGATCTTGCATATGACAAAGATATCTTTCATGGCTGTTCGTTGAAGAAGACAAGGGGAGCTTTGTGAGAAATAAAGGATATTGAACGAGTGGCCGTGAAATACGGAAATTTTTAAACCAGTCTTCTAGAGACAGATAAAACGAGGCTTTGTCGAGTTATTGTCTGTTCTAAACGAAGAGTTTAACGAGTTCCGTACAAAATAGCTACACATTTGATATTCTATTTTAAACATGGCCCAATGTTTGGGGATAAATCAACACAATTCTTGAATATCATTCGATTTTATATTTTTCCGCGTAACATATAACGCCGTTTATGAATGACGTGATCAAATTAATACTTGTTTTTACAGGTTTGCATGATACGTGATATCTACGAATCATCAACAAACAAGCTGATTTACAGGGCCTCTTGTGAATCACAGCAGGTAAGGGTAAAACCCCATTCGGAACATCACTCGGCCATTTCCGTAAACTGCAACAGACCTCGGATGTATGTAAGGCGGATGGGTATGTAACAAAACCGTGCATTTTGTTAGGCGGAAACAGTGTAAGAAAAACAAGCAGTGTAGATTTATATCTTTTACAATTAATAACGGCTGAAACATCTTAATTTTTGAGAATGACGAATAATTCTCAGAAATTAAGATTTTTTCAGCCGTTATTTAAGAATCTAAAGATATTTATATTAAGATATGATGGTTTCACGACAGTGACTTAAACGAGTAGCGTTGGCGACGTCGAATGTTTTCACTCACAGTTTCGAGGGCTAACGCCATTTTAACTGACGTCATCGAGTTTTTCCAAGGCTTTTTCGTATTTTTTAAAAGTTGTCCGTCTATGTACATCCGAGGTTGATCGTGAGATTGGCCGAGTGGTGTTTGAATGGGTAAAACAGAGAAAAATTTAAAGTATTTTTCGGGGAAGCTTCCACTTTTAATTTCTAAGTGTTTCTATGTATTTTATGACAAAATCCAAACGACAAAACGTCAACAAAACTAGAAGGTTTATCAATACTTTCTTTCTGATTTGATACTTTCTTTGATGACATTAAAATGGAATGGAACATAGTGTTCTTTAAAACACTATGTAGTTTACAAAATACGCATATACAATATGTATATGACTTTTGCAACGATACATTTTGAAACACAAAGCCTGTGCGTGATATTTCCAACAATTTGACACTTGCGTGTTACAAACATTTAGCAGCCCAGACAGTTACGTGTAATTAGAAGATTGCCTAACTGTCTAGAGATACTTTGAGACCTTATACAACTACAAATTGCATAGTGAAGACTTTAGTCAGACTGTGCGTATGCACAGGCTGGCCAGAGTCTTTGCTTTTTGCACATTTGAAATTGTTGGAAATGTCACGCACAGGCTCATATAATCTATTTCCTTTGTCAAAAATAATGTTTCCCTTTAGGTCTGTGACGCTTTAAGAACTGTGGTCCCTTCGCACAGATGTCATGAGTGTTGCACGGCAGACTTTTGTAACGATAAATGTGGACAACATATTCAACCCACAATACCTGTTGGTGCAGCTGTTACGACTACAAATCAACCTATGGGACAGTCTTCAACAGAAAGAACGACGCTTATTGCAGGTAATTCATTATACAGTAATACAGTTAGTAACATCATGAAAAAAACTGTCATTCCGATCAAACCATTCTTAATCGCTTACTATGCGCTCCATTCATTCATTCCAAACACTCACTCAACCCTTTAAAAACATCCCCTAATCACAAATGGTGATAAGATTAATACTTACGCTTTTCCGAGCGTAGTATTCAACGATAAACGATGGGAGTGAATCGTGCACGTGATTATCGTCAGGTTTTGCGTACCGAGTCATTTCAAAAAGGTATCGAGCATTTTATATGAGCGCATTTTCCAAAAGACTTTCTACATTTACAAAATTGCATAAGATATGCAATAAGTAACGGAGACAGAATCATAAGTTATATCAGCATAATTACACATTTTACAGTTGTAATACAGTAAGTTTTACTAGTTTTCATGGTTTAGCAGTTCGGGTAGAAAATACAGACATTGTTAGAAAAGCGTGGTCTAAGTCGGATAAAAAAAGCGTGCCGCGGTATAACGGAAATTGACACTCATTGACGCGTTCTAGAGAGAGGGCGTGTGTGTCGCATAAATGATAATGAAGATCTTATACATCTACAATTTGAATATTGTAAACTGTAATATTGGTCAAATAGATTATCCATTGATTGACTATTTAGACATAAAATTCATTTCATTTTAGGTGGTGGACGTGTATGTTATAGCTGTGACAATGTTGAAGATCTTTTAAGCTGTTTGAACATAGTACAGTGTAATATTGGTCAGGTGAAGTATCCATTTTTAGGCTATTAAATCGTGTTATTGTATAATACTAAAATTAACTAAAACAATTGTGCAGACTTAGGCGATTTCAGAAACTTAAGAGTTTGTTGATAATTTTTCTTCAAAGAATTATCCATTTCACGTATCTGAAAATTATTTAATATCTAAATACATTCTTTGCACCATTGAAAGTCGATGTTTCAACTATGTTTTTAATCATGATTTATAGAGGGAACAATTGAACACAACCGCCACACAACAGTGTTTTTCTTTTAAATTGTTGCATTTTTGAAAACCTATATAGAGGAAAAAGCTATAAGATGAAATGATTATTTAATGATGTTAGTTATAATCTTGTAAATAAAAGTTTCATTCCAATGGTGTTCTGTTACATAAACTCTGCATGATTTTCAGAGGAATGATTTAGATAGTCTGATGACTCATGCGGTTTTTTTTACTTTATAGATATGTATGCTTAGTGAACTTGCTCCAGATATTTTTGGAAAGATTAGGTATACAGCATCATGTGAGGATAGACAGGTACGCAACGAAACTTCTTTCATTTCTAATTCCTGTTAGAAAATCAAACGAAGGAACAACTTCATAATGTTTACATATTTCATTTCTGCTTTTTTATACATGAACACATCTATACATGTATCAGGCCCAATATTCAGCTTTCATTATTCTTTTTTTTTTTGTATCTGTGAAATTATATAAGCAACACTGTAAATGTGTTTCATCATTCTTAGATTGCTATAGTATCTTTGCTGAAATCCTTCCTCAATCTTCAAACAAAGATTGAGTAAAATCTAAGTTAATTATGAATAACATCCCAAAGCCACCGTGGTTATGAAGTTAGTCCCTGAAGCCTTTTTCCGCAGACCATGTACTATCGAAAACAATCGAAGAATTTCAAAAGTGATGTTGGGGTAGATTTCCCATTTTGTTTAATTAGGTTTGTGAGGCATTGTCGAGTCTCCATACTAGCTCTACCAATCAAGTCTGCCACGTGTGTTGTGACGTCGATTTGTGTAACGGTAACTGCCGAACTTTAGTCCCGACAACTACCGAACCCACCACTTCCGTTATCAAAAGCACAGTACCCGGTGGAATAAAATTACCGGATATAAACAGTAAGTTTTTTACAAGATGGTCCAATTATATTCTATTCAACTCACAGAAAGTGCAAATGTAATTTAGAATCCTTGATCTGAAATCAATATATCTTCGATATCCGTAGTACTCTAATTCATTCGGAACATTTTTTCCGTAAACCCATAGTACCTTAGACGTAAGTGTGGTAATTTCGGGTCATTGTTTGGGGGAGTCGTTTTTTGGTAGTACTACGTTAATTGCGCTTGAAGAAAAAAACAAATTTAATTAATGTTTTTCGATCGTATGTGGAGATCTTTTTGGACATATTATAGTTTGAAGGCAAAACGCAGGAAATCACTGCGTTTTGATCTTACTATGATATGTCCACTTTATTCCTCATTGCTTTCGGCTTATGCTATGTCATCCAAGATGGTTGAAAATTGTGACTTCATGCACACTCTCGTGCAGAATCATTCGGAACACCAGTCGGCCAATCTCATGAGCAACCTCGGATGTACATAGACGGACTATTTTTAAAAAATACGGGAAAACCTTGAAAAAACTCGATGACGTCATTTAATATAGCGTTAGCCCTCGAAACTGTGAGTGAAAACATTCGACGTCGCCAACGCTACTCGTTAAAGTCACTGACGTAAGCCATTGTATCCTAGTATAAATATTTTAAGATTCTTGAAAAACGGCTGAAAAAATCTAAATTTTTGAGAATGACGAATCATTCTCAAAAATTAATATTTTTAAGCCGTTATAAACGCTAGTTTTTCTTACACTGTTTCCGCCTAAAAAATGCACGATTTTTGGTGAACGAACGTCGTTCACCAGTGTTATATACCATGTCAGGAAAATCCTGTTGGATGTTAATACATTTGAAATAAAGTAGCGCCTCTTAAAATTCAATTTAGAATCTTTCAACATTTTTCTCCGCAAAATCACTTTTTATTTCTTTAATGGCGTGTTTCTAGTTTTCTTTATCAAGTGAAGATAATGAAAATTCGCCTTGAAAAACACAATATGATCTTGCAATGTTTATCAAGGGAATTTTTGATCGGCGCAAGCTTGTCGAGAGTTTAAAGCAAAAACAAAGTTTGTGTCTAAACACCGAAGAGACAGATACTATGTTTTTGACCCAAGCCTTCGCTGGTGCAACTTGTAGTAATTAGCCGGAAATACGTGTTTATCTAGGTCGTGTCCTCTTGAACTTACATTCGGCAATACTCGGGCGATCTCCGACGGCTCCGTGTTAAATGTAGGTTACAGGAATCGGCCGAGTTGAGACGAATGACACATCAAGACACCTTGTGTCATTAGAACGCGGTCTTACATAACTTTTCAACTAGCGACAGTCAGTCTCGAGACGGGTTTTAAGAATGATTCGACATGTGTTTTACATGTACAACCTTTCTTGTATCTTTTATTTGAATAGGGGTGAACGTCGCTCTTAAGATTTTTCTGTAAAATTGCGTTGGCTGAAGTAGGGCTTATTCCCAGCGAAACGTCTCGTATTCGTCTATCTCAGAAGCGAATTTTGCCGAATACCAAATGCGACAGGCACGGGAGATATTTCATTGGGGCCATTCTACTTTGCATTTTTTATGCCCCCGTATCGAGAGATCGGGGGCATATTGTTTTACTCATGTCCGTCTGTGTGTCTGTCTATCCGTCTGTCCGTCCGTCTGTCTGTCTGTCCGTCCGTCCGTCTGTCCGTCCGTCTGTCCGAAAACTTAACCCGAAAACTTAACCTTTGCCTTTTCTCCAAAAGTATTTGACATACAAAGCTGTACACCAAAGTCAAGGTCATGTGACAAGGTCAAGGTCATCTGTCGAGGTCAAGGTCATCTGTCGAGGTCAAACTTTAAAAAAATGCTGTTCCGGGGGCATTCGTGTTTCATTTCAATCTGTAAAACCATATCAATTCAAAATTCTATTTGAAAATTAAATAAATGATAGCTAAATATTCAACCTTAGATACCACTCCAATTGACGAGTATATATTGCCGTGGTCAAGGGGGGACCAGATCCGTCATGCACTTGTTTACAATTCGACAGGCGGGTTTAGTTGTTAAATTATTCGGAAAAGTCATTGCGTTTTTTACAGAAATCATAAAAATCTTAATCGATGAATAAAAACTGGTTCCATCCTTTCCAAAATACGTTTAGAATTTGTTAACTACAGTTTAAGAAAAAACTAGCTCCGAGAAGAAAAGTCTAATATCAGCCGCAATACTGTAATAAGATATCTATAGTGAGTGATTTTACAAGCATCCAAACTCTTGAATGTAAACAATAGGTTCTCGTGCAAAAAATAAACCGACAATTGTAAGGATTCTCAATTCTTATTGGGAGGAAAGTCGGGGGGAAAAAACAGGGTATTATACTTAAACTATTTGTTCATGCAATTATTACCGCCCTTTAAGAAAATAAACTTCTTAAATAAGAATCTTATTCGCTTTTGAAGTGGAAATTACGTTACAAAAATAATATTTATAAAGACTGTAAGTATGCAATTTACTATGAAGCAATTATTTAATATAAAATGTTATACTTTAATTTCTAAACCTTAAACAGAAATTATCTATGAATTATACTAATAAGGCACTAGACCTCTTTTAACCTATACTCGAATCCCAACACAGGCAGGAATTTTTCAACTAGAAGTTTACTGGTAAGAAACCCAGAGGTAGCTTCGCGAGTATCGGTGCTTTACACTGGGCACAATAAAGAACCAAGGAGGTCTTTTCGTAGAAGAGCTAGGGGCGTATGAACCCGGATCTCCTCGTATCCGCTTCTTTCTCTCTCATGGTCCTTACCATATATGCCTAGAGCACGGAGGGACCTAAATCCTACAAACACACACTTTAACCTATACGACCAGCACGATTAGCTCAGTTGGTAGAGCACCGGACTTCAAAACCATTGAAGTTCGACCGCGTGGGTTCGGGCTGGTACACTAACAAAAACTACTTGTCTTTCGGATGAGACGTTAAACCGAGGCCCCGTGAGACGGTGCTTTACACCGAGCACGTTAATGAACCATGGCGGATCTCAGCAGTAGATTCGTCATGTATCCTTGCACTATCCCCCGTAACAACTAACCGTCTTCTGGGGGCGTCGCTCATATGGGCATATGCTACGGTAGAGACGATAAATAAACGGAAATACACACTTTAACCTATTCCTAAATATTTCTCATCCTACAGTGTTATAAAATTGAATAACGACATAAGTGTCAACCACGGAAGTGGTTTTGGCTTCAGATATGATCAAAATGAATCTCCCAGGTTATGGTTCAAAATACTATTAATAAGTTAACAAATCATAACTTTAAACAATGAGTACAGTTCAGGACTGACTGATATTCATAGGTGTTTCTTTGGTTGGTACTCAAAGACCTTTTCATCCTCTGAGAAGAAACAAAGATAGATAAAAAAAAGTTAAAACAAATACAACAAATTTACTTGAAATAAGCTTAAACATGATAACAATTACTTTTGTAAAAACAAACACCATTGGATATAGGTTGAAGACAGTTTTAGATAGGATTAAATCGTTCTCTCCATTTATGTTTAATTAATAAATGTACCTATTTCAAGTGTGTAAAAGAAATTTTCACAGAGTAACAACTCATATTCTAACAAATATTTTTTTAACAGGATTTTCCCCTTCTTTCCCTTTCTTTGAATTTGCATTGAAATTTCCGAACAACGGAAATTTTGCCAAGACAATTCCCCCCCCCCTTTTTTTTAAATTATTGTTACATTCATAGTTTCTCTTTTCTAATTGAATTCAATATATAATTCTAGAATGCCATCAGGTTCGTTCACCATCAGTACTTTCAGTGCTTTGATGTTATATACCCGCCCGCCTTACATACTTCCGAGGTCTGTTGCAGATTACGGAAATGGCCGAGTGATTTTCCGAATGGGTGCAGAGTGACTCCCTTTCATGACTGCGCTCTTATTATTCTCGAGGTCTGTTTCGTATAAACATCCCGGTCTCCCACTTTACTCCGACTATCAAATAGTGATGAATGAGGTATTTTTGTCCATTTTCCCACAGGTACACTACAGTGCTACGAGTGTGCAAATATGGTCAGAGAAGATGACTGTAGCAATGTTGTAACATGTGAACAAAATAAGGTAAAATTGTATGATTTGACAGAGATTCACTCGCATTTAGTACGCGAGTTTTCGTCAGATAGAATAAAAGCCGAACAAGCTTTCATTCGACATTTTACGATCACTGTAATACGCGTCATTTATTCGCGACAAGCTTAGTTGAAGGCTAATATGAAACGATTTTGTTTTTGTCTGATAAGAGAAACGACAATGCACCAAATGCCTTCACATAACTGCAATACAGTTGATTAAAAATATCGTAATTTTTATACGACAACCTAACAATAAAATTAATTCAGGAAAATAAATCAATAAACGAAAATAATAAATAATAATATGGAAAAGGTTTTCTTCAACCGTATAGTAACAATATTATCAATCGCTAATATCTAAAACAGCACCGTTGACCCCTTTCCCGTATTGCCATTCTTATATATTTCTATTTAATTTAATTTAAATTTAATCTCTACAGCCACCGGTTTTAGCGTTGTCCGCCCGTCTAAGAATTGGTCCGTTATCCCGCCTAGCTCAGATTAGATAACGTCAAATAGGGTTAAATGAACGAAAACGAGGTGTAAATTTGTGATAACTTTACTGGTGAGGCGGTGACTTTATCAAATGATTATTTACCGTTATTACTCGATAATCGTCTGAAAATCATTAATATGTAATTGCAAATTGAAACATTTTATTCTTTATTTATTCAGATCTGTATGATTCGTGAGTTACCATTCCCAGTTTCCCAAACCCAGGAATTCGCGACATCATGTGCAAGCAAACAGGTGAGTGGGCCAACTTATTTCTGACCCTGGGCGGGTACTGTTGCCCGCAATATCAGAGTATCTCTCAGAAAGCTGGATACCAGCTCTAGACTGGTCCACATATCGACTATCAGAATAGCCTTAAATAGGCTATTCTGATATTCGACAGTGAGACCAGTCTACACCCGACCCGAAAGCGGGCGAGAAATAAGTTGGCCCAGTATGATTCTTTTGAACAAATAATCATTTCAGTTAAACGTGTGTTAAGCGACCATTAAGAGGACAACGAAAAAGGGGCCGCTTGTAAGAATTGTCGCTAATTACAATATTTTCTGATAAATGCGACAGGACATTTAGATGCATGCATATATATTGTTGCATAGTTCTTACTGAATCCTATGATGTTCGAATCCACGAGAATCGTCTCTTATACGATTCTAATGGGTTTCAAATCTCGAGATTCAAGTATTAACAATTTTCAGTTGAAGATTGTCCAGTTCCTAATAGATTTTGATTAAAAGTGAAGGGACTTTTTATGATGACACTAAATGAAAATGGTCGCTTAATAGAGTTGGTCGCTCGAGCAATATTTACTATATACATGAGCTTGTGTGTGACATTTCCAACTATTTAAAATGTGCGCAAAGCAAGAATTCTGATCAGCCATTGGGAACACCACTCGGTCAATCTCACGATCAACCTCGGATGTACCTAGACGGACTATTTCCAAAAATTACGGGGAAATCTTGGAAAAACTCGATGACGTCAGTTAAGGTAACTGCGGACACATAGCGGGTCATTTTAGATCAAAATTTCAAAGTGTCTGCAAATCTTGTGTTATGCGATAAAACTGAACTTTAAAATACCCGCTTTCATATATCGGTCATAAAAAGGGATTTCTCAATCTTAGAGTTGACGCCATGACGTCATCAAGGGGCCGACCCCTTTTTTAGGGACCTAATTGAAGTAATTGTCCATTTCTTCGAAAATAATGAACCAATTTTTATTCCGAAAACACCATTTGCTTCGTAAAACAACGCATGAGGTAGTGTTTTGATAAACATGAAGATATAAGAGTCAGAAATACAGTTGGGGGAAACGTATTAAATGTTAATGCCTTCTGTGTTGCTGTTTTCGAGTACAATTACTGAAAATATTGACTTTTTTCTCAAAAATTTGTCCGGTGACCTATGCTGAAATTTAGATATGTTGCTGCCAAACCAATCTGCTGAAGATTTTTAAAATAAAAAACATGTGTATTCGGGTTCGATTTTTTTGTAAAATTCGATTCTGCGAAGGTATCGTAAATCAAATGATATTTCAACGTCGCGTCAAGTGTTCACAAAAGCTGTCTTTTAAAATTGATGAAAAATTAAGTGTTTTTTCATAAAATCACATCCAGATTTAATACTTTTTAAGCCTATATTTAACAATGTACCTAATTTTCAAATATTTAAGAATACGTAACTGCATGAAGGTAGGCTTCAAATAAGCGTAGTAGCGATGGTATTTGGTGCGACGTCAAATTCGTCGAAAAATGATTAAATGAAAAATCTTACCCGAAGACATATCATTTTTATTTGATAAATGTGGAGTATATTCATTTCCCTGCAAAATAACAAAAGATCAGGGTGCAAAGCGGGGTGTAATTTGCAAAAAAAGTATGCACTGATTTGACATCCTGAACGCCGGGCAGAATAGACATTGTATTAAGCCAAATAGTTGAAATTTATTTCTGTAAGGTGCGCGACGTACTGGGAACATTGCCTGGAAAGAGAAATGCACTGTACCAGCGATGCTGCGATTCCAATTTGTCCATTGAAAATGTAACTAAGCAAACATGTCAAGGTCATGAGTCAAGGTCAATGTCATTTCTGTTTACTTTAAGGTATGTGACGTGCTTGGCTCCTTGCCTGGAAAGCGAAATGCGCTGTGCCACCGATGCTGCGATACGAATTTGTGCAATACAGTATGTAATTGAGCGGCATGGCCAGAGAGAATAACTTAAAGCTTGAATCTTATCATTGAATGACCCCAATAAAATATGAAATAGATTCGTGTTAAATTAAAAATTAATTTTTCCAAACCAACACCGATTTCACGAGCTCAAAACAGATCCACGAAGAGAATTTAAGAAAATATAAACCCCGCCATGAATAAATAAAATGTGCATTTTAATGAAAAATCGTTTTTCAGTTGCATCGCATACAATAAGCATTTTTTCGTTAACTGGACAATTTTCGTATTCTTTTTTCTCAGATAGCCACTCTTGTCTTGAAACTCTTTATAAAAACAACCATCAAACATATCCTTGTCTTATCATTTTTACAAATACTATTATAATGACGTCATTTTAAAAATGATTTCATAATGAGATCAATTATCGCACTTTGCCGCACTACATGTATTTTTTTATAATCTGAACATTTCAAAAATTGGTTTCAATGTACAAAAATGTTGTTTATATATGCAAAATAGATTCTGTTTCTTCAATTTGTTTAAGACAAATTCATGTTAATAGAGTCTGAAATATCATTAAGTCAGTCTTTGAACAGCTATTCGTAACCACGCGTAGTATAATCAAAGGTTTAAAAGCTCACAATCGCTTGCTTAAAAAATGTCTATTTTATCCTCGGTTAAGAACAGCTTGTCTAAAATATAATCTTATGACAGCGTAAATGATCTGTTGTCCATGCAAACCTTCAAAATTAATTTTCTAAAGGAAAATATATCCATACCCCCACCCCCCCTTCTTAAAAAACCTTTCATAAAAGAAAAAAATGTCATATGTCATTTCCAAATAGCATTGTACCTATTCATATTGTCATCACCCAACGAACCTTGGGCCATTTTACTACTTCTTACGAAAAAGTTAATCGTAAGTAAAGTTTTCATTCATAGTTTGATTCTTAAGAAGACGATTACAAAGAGATGATGTGTGGCAAAAGTTCATTTTTAGAATAAACTTTAATTTTTGATTTACGCAAAAAATGATCGTAAGATGTTTGGTAAAACAGGCCCTTGATTTGTATTCACTGCATGTAATGAAGGGGGAAACATTGAGAAAAGGAGAGAAATAGCTTATCTCAATGTTTTCTACAATAGTTTGCAGTCTCTTTTCAAATTTCAAAACACACTGAATTTACGGTTGAAGTTCTGGAATTTCGATTAGTCTGAAGTGTTTGTTTTGTCTGATCTGTGAAAGACAAGGGGATTTTTCAAATAATGTCATTTAGATAGGTAGATGCAATATTTTTGTAATCCAAATCACCATCTCATGTGGCTATGTGATCTGCCTTTCGTGTAGGATAAGAAAGCGCTCGCACCGATTAGTTTTTTTTATAGCGAGCATTCCATCTTGAACGCAATGCAAGCGCTTTCCGAAAATAACCCGATGGCTTGGCAATAAAAGTGACTCGACACAAAGCTTTATATTTCCCATTCTGGAGTATGTGTTTTGAAATTTGAACATTTTTTTGTGAATTGCCTCCCTTTATTTTAACATTATGCAAGAAAAAAACATTTTAAGATTTATAAAATGAAGTAAAAAAATGTAATTCACAAATCCCGCCCTACAGATGATTAAATATCTGAACAAAACGAAAATCACGAGATTTTCGAAAAATCGATAATATTCAAGCTTCGAGCCACTTCTGTTCGCTATGCTTGTCACATCGGGTAAGTTCGTATCGGACTCGGTTTTGACCCTAGTTAACCGGGTTTCAATCAGAACGACCTCGGTTTCGAAACTAGTGATGTCATTTTAACCTTTCAACCTCGACGCTTCTGATCCTGGGTCAGGCCGGTGTTACTTGGGTTCCAAAAATGGCGTCGAAAATAGTGCACAACAATTCGATTATATAAAATAAATGTTATCTTTTACTTTAAACGTCAAATACTTTTTTCTTGTTTTATATAGTATTTTGCACGAGTTTTTCACATTTCTTATTGGAATAACGATATTCCATAGTTAATTAATTATTGTAGCGGTAAATGTGAACTTTGTTTACTACCACCGGTTGGTAACTCTTTTTGCATGAATGTCCCTTCTGTGCATGCATATTATAGTCAATTTTAGATTATTACATCATCTCACGCGACTCCCGGGCTGCCATTTGAATTTCCCTCTCGAGACGTTTCAAGCCTATTATCTGCATTGCGTTCAGGAAGACAAAACGGTGCGAACACTTTCCCAATTATACCCCGCTTTGCACGTGCAGATGCGTGCAAAGCGGGGTATAATTGGCTAACTGTACGCACCGTTTTGTCTTCCTAAACGCAGGGCAGATAATCGCAAGCGGCCAAAGTAAGCACAAAACGGGGTATCATCTCAAAGCGCCCGCGAAACGCTTTTACATTTTGAACATAGGGCGGTTTTGAACTTTATTGACCGGGACCCGAGATGATACATTTTTTTCGTGGTCAACTGAAAATTTTCTTAAATTTTGTATTAAATAATGTATGAATATGAGAGCTTATATCAATAAAGTGATATTTATAACAACTTATTGGTGATATTCTTAATGTTCATACATTTATTACACTACGGTATTACAGTCCTGATTTTTTTTTTTTGGAGACTTCCCTTTCTTTCATATAATCAAGCCTATAATTAATAGCTAGGTACTTTTCCCGATTCCTCAATATTTTAATCTTTTAACTGTCATAAGAAAGAGATGCAGCAAATTATTTTTGAATTTCAATTTAAAAGTGCGTTTAAATTAATATCTGAATATTCTTGAATACGATAAAGTACCGAAACAAGGGCGTACGCATAACAATCGATTTTGGAGAAATAATTGATTTAATCTAGATTGCTTTTGTACAAATAAACATTTTTTTCTCAGAACAATCCGCATTGTACCACTTCATAGAGTCTCCTCCATTCAGGTACAAACATTGTTTGGACGAAGCGTTGTCTGGTTGGTTTGTTCCCCATTGAACGAATGAGCATGCGCTGTTACTGTAGCATTTAAAATTACTTCCGGTCGTGTCGTAAACACCGTCAATGTAGAATTCACGTGGTCCGTCTAAAAAAGAGACGAAAGACAAAATAAATCCTGAAATCTCAAAAACAACAACAACAACAACAACAAAACCCCCCCAAAACAATAAAGTAAACATTTGAAACATATACTTCGAATTTAATTCTATGTATTGCGCCATATCGACGTTTGGCGACGTTATTGTAGTATCTAAAAAGCAGTTGATACCGTATTTTGTTTGCCTTCTATCGAAATACAATGTACACATGCATCTTGGAATGGATTCTCATTAGTTTTATCAGATTTAAAGTTTTATAATTTCACGAATTAAGATCTATTTATTTCATATAATCCAATACATCGAGCGAAAACAAGACGAGACATATTGACTGATTTTGCTTAGATATGATTTTCGAGGAAACCTTTTTACAAACGCACATAAAAAAGAGTGCTTAAAAATAGGGATATACTTTATTCTGCCAATGAGAACTCTTTATTTTGGTTGACAAAATGTGAAGTTATTTTGAAATCATTGATAGCCACATGTAACTATCCCTGCTTATCTGAACAGGGTACTTACTAAACATAAGTTGAGAATACACTTTTGTTATGAAGTCCCATTTCATTTTGGAATCAATCACAGCCAACTGTCCCTGTTCACTCTGGCAAAATGCTTGTGCCTCAGATCGTGTTTTGTGTTCTTGGTGTACTTTAAAGCAAAACGGTATGAATCCGAAGAATAGGTAGTTGTTTTGTTGGCAGAAAACTGAAAGAAAAACTAGAATTGTTACATTGTCACTGAGCAACAAAAAATCCTAAATACAGGTCGCCCGTTGAGGGCAAGATATCAACTTCAGCAAATTATGTTATATTTCTATACATTTAATAGTCAGAAGAAATAAGTTGTTATAAACGAATATCTATAAAATCTAATGAAATCGTTATGAAAAGGGAATTAATACTAAGTAAATAAATCTATAGGTCCCGGGTTCGATCTCTGACGGCGGTACGCATTCTTTCCGACTATTTGTCTCCGGCCAATGGTTTTATAATCGTAAGCATTTGTGGGATAGCAGCTGGAGACTAAAACGGATGTAATGGTAATACTGGTATAACAAGTACCAGAAATACATTGTTAGGTGCTGCCGCCGCCGTGGTGAGTGTACATGAGGTTGATAAAAGCGGCGTACCTCCCCCCTATAAAAGTATTCTAAAAATAGCCATTCTTAAGAAATGAATCCAAAGTTGCTTCTTAAATACAGCTACCTTTAATTCATAGACCCGTGACCTAGTTTCCGCCCTGCCATGTCAGAAATCATTTACAATACCTTGAGGTGAAAGCTTAACTGTTGTGGTCTGTGGTCTAGTTGTCGTTACTTTCTTTGTTGTTTGTGTTGTTTGAACTGTTGTAGGAGGGGTGTTTCCTGGAATTCCAGTTATTGCTGCCCCGGAGCTTCCGGTACCACCGGAAGTTCCATTGCACACGTGGTTACAGAAATCGGAGTCACAGCAGTAAACACACAAATTGTTACTGTTATGCAGGTTGGCAAGGGCTTGACATACCTGGAGTGTAAGAAATGAAGTCAGCATGAACTTTACATTTCAAACATATTTCATATGGCTGATGGACAGATATTAAGATGCCTCAACATCCATATGTCACAATTAGGCGACTGCATGTCTTTCAAAAGTTACTGTGAGGTCTTATGTAATTACGAAGTGCAAGGTGAAGACTCTGGTCCGAATGTGCAACTGCACAGACTGGCCAGTGAGTTTTCTCGTCGCGCATTAAAAATTGTCGGCAATGTCACGCAGCGGTTGAAATTTATGGGTTGGTTGTTCCGCCTATTTATCTCTTGGCATGAATAATCGACATAGAGTATTAGATTGACTATTGTTTCATAAGCATGTGGATGTTGAAATAGAGCTAAAAGCAAATTTTAGTAGGCCAAGCTACAGCTTTCTATCGCGAATTAAGTCGATATCGTTCTTGTTTTCACACACACACACACACACACAAAAAAAAAAAATCGTCGAAAGCCTTTCTTTTAAAGAGTAAAATTGAAAAATAAATAAAAAAATATGGACATAAATATGCTTAATGTCACTAATGAGGATGTTGTGTAAAAGTATGCATGAATTTTGTTTGTAATGTCATAACTTAGATTATACCGAGTCGTAATTAGACAATCAAACGTGAATATTATTCCGACGTTTCATTCTTCGGCCGTGGATCAAAAATTTACAAGACCGCATTAGATGGGAAGGTTTTAACATCTTCTTTACAAAAATGCTACATTCTTTAATGTTCTATTTCCCATTAAAAATGTTTTTCCTTATTTTCATATTCCCGAAACCAGATAAGACTTGTATCGATTAGTATAAAACATCCTATATTTAAATAAAAAAAGGCAAACGTTTTACAAGAGATAGTCATAATATTGACCAGTTATTTGTCCAAATTAAGCATATTAAGTGAGGAATTTATACAAATCATAGTTACGAGTATAAAAATTAACCTTGTCGTTGTTTAGAAAATCAAAATATAAAAAAGGCTGTGAGAAAACTCATTTTCAGTAAAATAAAACAAGAAATCGAATCACTTGATAAATATCATGATAAAGACAGTAACAAATTTATTCATTTTTTTGTCTACGGTATTATTCAATTTAATCATCTGCGCAAGCCAAGGGTTCTAACACAACCATGCTACTAACGAAGTGGATGAAGAGCCCTTGGTATCTGATCATTTAAAAACAATTAAAAATAATTTGGTACATATCTTTATAAAATATATGTTTTCAAAAATCCTAAATTCTTAGATGCAAAAAATACTCACAAAAGACCGTTCACATTTTGACTGGTATCTCGGCTTGTTATCTGGCCCGACAAACTCGTGAACGCTGCAAACCTAGTAAGATCATCAAAAATGAATTGAAATGACCTAAATTAAAAATACAACTGTCCTCTAGGCCCCTAGTCCTCTAGGCCCCTAGTCGAGATTTGATACTTTACCATTATTATGTTGAATTTAAAATTTGTTATATATTAAATGCCAAATTTTGATTCATTTCCAGTGGCGTGGTTCAATTTCTTCCCCACAATTATAAAGTAAAGTGCAGACAGTATATGCTAAGATCTGTCTTCTTTTCAAAAGCCAACTATCTAATATATTATGTTGGATGTTTGTATATAGTGCATGAATCGTACCTCACTTTGATCTTGGCATATAGTCAGATCCCTACAATCCTCGAGGTTAATGGAGTCCTTACACTGGAAACATTTCAGACCTCGCTGTGGAAATCTCTGCGCTGAAAATCCAGTCTAAAATATTTAATCCGTCAGGCAAAAAAGACATTCTATGGAGTATAAAAGGTCTTAACCTTGGGTCAGGCTGATAAACGCAGGGTTGCTGTACGGTAGTGTACCCGAAATAGGTCCCCAACGTTTCGGAAGTCATGTCAACAATGTTTACCGAGATTCCTGATGGTTTCATTAGGAAACCTCACTTAACATTGTTAAATATAATGACTTCCTCAATGTTGCGGGACTCTAACGGGTCCACTACCTTACGCCATGCAGAACGCCGCTTGACAGTCAGTTGTAGCCGGGGCTTAAATTTTCACCAATGCGATCCTGAAGTTAAATATTGTTAAACTGCGCCCCTGCCAAACAACTCAATTTCTTTGATTGTCTGTCAAATATTGAAAATCTCGTTAATAATAATTAAAAAAATCTTAATTTCTCATCAACCATTTCGCTTTTGGTAAATATAACTATAATAATACTTATAACTCGAACACGACTGACACTGTTAAGAAAACTTTTTCCTTTATGAGAACTTCTGAACTAAAGATAATCATGTTACTTTTACCCCACCTTTAATTGGCGTTTTTTGCCCTCTGCTGCCCTTCGTTCAGGATGACCCGCTTTGCACCAAAATGCACGTGCAAAGCGGGGTTCAGTTGGAAAAATGTTTGCGCCGTTTTGTTATCCTGAATCCTGGATCCCATGTATATTTTTAACATTTTTTATTTTACGGGGTTTCAAAATGGTCTTTTTTTTCGTGACGGGTCACATGTAATAACTAAGCTGTACACCATCCTGATCATCGTCACATTTCTTGTAAAAAAATCGTTATTACATTACGAGAATTTTCGAAATACGGTCTTTGATTGTACTCTGCTATATCCAATCCTTTTTTCAAACATTTATTTTCAAAAATTGTTCTTTTTGCCAGACGGGTTACAAATATTCACCGAGTTGTCACCATCACTAATTGTTACAAAAAGGTCCGTTACAAAATTCTTGACATACAAATATGCCGTTATACTTTGAAACAGAATGCTAGATATACATTTATGTGCCCACATTTTAAAGAGCCATCTTCATTATTTTCAAAAATCTTAAGAATGTGAACTGTTTTGCAAAAAGAACAACATTGGAAGGGCGAAAATATCGATTTTGGTCCGACATAATATTCTTGACATACAAGTATGTCGTCACGTTTTTACACAGAATGCTTGACATACACTTATGTAGTCATATTTTCTAATGTCTACAATTAAGCCGAGAATAACAATGAGAACTGTCTCCCGTAAAGGGATCATCTAGAAAGTGAGAAAAGAATAAACCCAATTAATACTGCAGAGGCTGCAGAGACTGACTAAATCGAAACTTTAAGCAATTGGCTGATGAATATTTACAATTTTATTACGTTTATTAGCAATAATACGGTATTTAACTGAGATAGTGTTCCGGTTGTGCATGCGCATCAGTGTGTTTCCGCTAGCGCTTTGGAAAACGTGCTTGTTCGAACGTAGTTCGAATTTTATTATTCTCGGCGTAGCTGGGACGTGATTTGTATTTTTCGGCGATTACTTGTGTACGCCGGTCTTTTGGGAGCACGTATTTGCGCCTGTACGTAGTTCGACTGTGATTTTCGTGTGAAAATCGACTTTGATTGCCAGCAAGTGGTGCTTAGGATTTCAATATGGCGGACAACGAAAAGAAAAAAAAAAAAGTGGAAGTACCGGCAAAAAAGACGGACGATTCTAAAAAGTCGGACGAAAGTTCGGATAAAACAACGAATTCGGGAACGTATAAAATCCCTCTGAATCCGGCGGCGTCGCCGACCTGTGATTTGAATAATAACCTCATCTTGGAATGTCTAAAAAGCATCCAGGCTTCTCAGACAGCGCTTGTCGCCAGAATTGACTCGCTGGAACAGGCGAACAATTATTATGAAGAATTTGATGGATATGAGGAAGAACCACCCCCTCCTAAGCGAGCAAGGATGGATGACTCAGGTTCTGAGCCAGAACATGTCAGCAGATTTGCTGATTTATCCGAGAAATTTAAAGCCACAGAATTATGTGATGCTGATGTGGACGAGTTTTTGGCAGAAACTGTGACAGAGGTCTACAGGAAGGGCATGGACCCAGAATAATACGAGCATTCTATTAAAGATGGAGTGTGTCCTCGTCCGGCAAATTGTGAAGGCCTAGTGATGGCTAAAATGAACAAATTAGTTTGGGATGTTATGTCGGCACAAAGCCGAACTAATGACAAAAAACTACAAAACATCTCGACCTCAATCGTGAAAGCTGGTGTCTGTTTGACAAAAACTATGAATATGGCTGCTCAGATTGAGAGAGCACTAACAGAAAAAGGCCTGGACATTGAGATAAACATGTCAGGTGTCATAAATGGATGTCATGACGCTATCGGCCCCATGGGTCACTCAAACTACCAAACAAATATGTTCAGGAGAGATTTATTGCGTCCTGAACTAAAGAAGGAATATGCTCATCTCTGTACCCACACACTACCTGTTACAACTGAATTGTTTGGGGATGACGTGTCAAAGACGGCACGAGAGATTGAAGACACAGCCAAAATTAGAGACAGGATGGCTGGATCATCCATACAACGAAGTAATTACAGGCCTAGGCCATGGAATCGTGGTCGTTTCAGGGGACTAATTAGATCTAGACCCAGCCAAACAGCTACATATTCAAACTTTCGTAGCACAGACTCAAAAAACTACAACAGACGGCCAGGGGTTCGTCATCTGCAGAAAAACTAGACAATCTTTTACAAGATGTAAGTACTTTAGGTAACTTTTCAGCAGGTAGATTGGAATATTTTGTCTCTGAATGGGAAAAAATTACTTCTGATAAAGTTATATTGGAAATGGTGAAAAACTGTCACATTGAATTCATAAATAATGAAAAACCAAAACAAATTCATGTACCTCAAAGGCAATTTAATGTTGTCGAAAGTTCTATTATTGATCAGGAAATAACAAAACTGTTAGAACAAAAAAGTCATTACTGAGGCTAAACCACATGAAAATCAGTTCATTTCACCGATTTTTCTCAAACAAAAGAAGAATGGAGACTATAGATTAATCTTAAACTTAAAAGAACTTAATTCATTCATTCCTTACCGACATTTTAAAATGGAAACTTTTGAAAATGCTATTTCACTTGTGAGAAAAGACATGTTTATGGCGTCTCTCGACATTCGTCATGCTTACTACTCTGTGCGAATTGCAGAAGAAGATCAAATTTACCTTCGGTTTGTGTGGAGACTAACAATATTTCAATTTACCTGCTGCCCCAATGGAATCAGCCACGGGCCACTCTGGTTCACTAAATTAATGAAGCCAGTTTATGCAAGCTTAAGAAATATGGGTCACATTAGTACAGGTTTTATAGATGACAGCTTGTTAGGCAGTTTCTCAATAGAAAACTGTTACACCAATCTTTACGATACTGTTAGTTTAATGGTTAAACTGGGATTCATATTAAATTTGGATAAGTCTGTTCTTCAACCCACTAAAGTTATCATATATATTGGAAATGTGACTGATTCAGAAAAAATAATAGTATATTTGCCACAAGAAAAGAAATTGCTTATCCTTAGTGTGATAAAATGATAATAACATCTCGCATGAAGTCTGATTTGATTTGGTGGATTGAGATTGTTCAGTCCCAAGTACGGGTCATAGACAGAGGTACGCCAGAGTTGACGATTCAGACTGATTCTAGCAAATCAGGTTGGGGCTTTAAATGTCAAGATATTATTTATGGGGGTCGATGGACGTCAATAGAAAGATAACATCATATTAATGTCTTAGAGCTTAAATCCATTTTCTTCTCAATTTGTGTATTGAAAGAAAAATTGCAAGGTAAACATGTGAAAATTTTGTCAGACTCATCCACAGCAATTTGCTATGTTAAAAATATGGGTGGACGTAAATCAATTGAATGCAATCTTGTTAGTAAACAGTTATGGCAATGGTGCATGGAACATAAGACATGGATCACTATAACTCATACACCCAGTTCTAAAAATGAGGCGGATGCACCATCACGAAGTTTCAATGACAAACTTGAATGGCAATTGGATAGCAATGTATTTGATAGACTATGTATTGTATGGTCCAATCCCACTGTCGATTTGTTTGCCTCGAGGTTGAATTTTAAAGTAGAGCCATATTGCTCTTATAGACCAGACCCTAACGCCACTGATATAGATGCGTTCTCTTTGAATTGGGGAAAATTTGTACTGAATTATATTTTTCGTCCTTTCAGTATGATCAGTCGCTGCATATGCAAGATTCAACAAGACCAAGCACGAGCACTGATTATAAGACCTCTATGGCCAACACAGCCTTGGTTCCCGGTACTATTATCAATTTTAAAAGATCAGCCGCAGATATTGCGGAGGGACAGGAATATCTTAACTATGCCCCACACAAATCAGGTACACCCACTTTGGCAGAAAATAGTAATGATCGGGTGTTTAGTTTCCGAAAATCCTTTCGAAATCAGGGATTTTCACCAAAAGCTACCAGCATTCTGCTATCATCCTGGAGAACATCTACTAGACACGAATATAAATCATATATTTCAAAATGGCTATTGTTCTGCAGTAAACTGAAATTAGTGAAGTTTCTCCCGGTGTGAAGGATATTATTGAATTCCTAACTAAACTTTATGATGCAGGGAATGGTTACAGTACACTTAACTTAGCACGACACAGCTTATCATCTCTCGGCATATCTATTGAATCACACCCAGCTGGTTCACATCCATTGATAATTCGCTTTATGAAGGGAGTCTTCAACCTAAGACCACCGAGACCGAGATATTCCGAAATATGGGACGTCAATATTGTTCTCAATTATCTACGAAAACTTTCTCCTGTAAAACAGTTAACTTTAAAAGATTTGACATTAAAGCTTGTGATGTTGGTGGGTCTTACAAATGCAGCACGTGTAGATACACTAAACAAGTTGTCCATTGTACATATACAGAAGTTAAAATCAGAGTATGTTTTACAAATTGACGGACTACTCAAGCAGAGCAGACCGGGTCGTGATTTTTCAGTTTTATCTTTTAAAGCTTTTCCGCCAGACAGGCGATTATGTGTGTATTTTGTGCTTAAAGAATATCTACGAAGAACTAAACCATTGCGTGAAAAGAATCACACAAAATTGTTAATAAGTTATGTAAAACCTCATTCACCAGTAACTGCCAGTACCATTTCTCGGTGGATTAAAGTAGTTATGGCTAGAGCTGGAATTGACATTAAAATGTATGGGGCTCACAGTGTGAGAGCCGCTGCTACATCAAAGGCATCAGATAAAGCAGTGCCAATACAGGGAATAATCCAAGTTGCTGGTTGGTCAAATGCAGGTACTTTCCAGAAATTTTACAACAAAACAGTCCAAAAGGAAGACAAGTTCGCTACAGCTGTCTTGCAAGCATAATCAGTGTATGCTTTTTATTCTCTCTTATAATTTTTTGTAGCTTTGAAGTCTCAGTTAAATACCGTATTATTGCTAATAAACGTAATAAAATTAGAAAATTAAACGAGACTTACCTGGAAGTTGAAGTTTAATTTTAATTTTATAAGTTAAATAGTAATAAGGAGGGATTTAGCTGCCTCCCTCCCACCAACAGGAAAAATGATTAAATGGAAATAATAATAATGATAACCGCATGATTTGCTATTTCAATGTATATGTTATACACATGTAAATGTTATATTCTAACATATAATGTAAAAAACCATAAGAGAGAGCTTCAAAAACTGTTGCGCATGCGCAACCGGAACACGATCTCAGTTAAATCCCGCCTTATAACTATTTAACTTATAGAATTAAACTTCAACTTCCAGGTAAGTCTCGTTTAATTTTCTAATTATTCTATAACTATACAAAAATCCGTTTGATAACATCTCATATGATATTTATAATGATATTACATTGATATTTTTAAAACAATTACATAATGCGGTATTTTTAGAAACTTGCATTTCTGTTTGAAACATCGACGAAAACAAGGCAAATAGAGGTTATAAGATATATATAATAGGTACATAGTGTATTGTATGAAAAAATATCTAACGAGGTTGGGGAAATTGATAATCATCGAGGCCGTATTAAATTTTTACTATGGTTGTTTGATAAATTCGCGGAATTTCTTTCTTATTTTTTTTATTTTTCAACAAAAGATCGCAAAATTTCATACAGACATAAAAAGACATATTTTAAATTTCGGTGTTTCATGATATTAAAATGTATCAAACAGAAAGATATTTTTTCTGTCTCCATAGCAACCAAGGTACGCGAGCTTGCCTTTGTTCAGTTTTAAATCATTTTGATTTATAATTATTGTACAAAAGCGTAACTATGTACGTCAAAACGGCGGGAATTCACTCAACGTTTGGTTGACATTGTGACATCATATCCTGAAAATTTGCCGTTTTTGTTTTGAAATTTACCTTGTGCACAACGTTTTCAAAATCATGTCGCAAAAAAAAAAAAAAAAAAAAAAAAAAAAAAAAACGTCAAAGAAAACTGATGAGCTCGCATTGCGTTCTGTCTTGAAGTTCTGTGTAGGATTAAAGGTATCACCCACAGAAACATTTAGAAAGATAGAAGAGTCAGATCCTTTGCCGGTATGCGGAAAACATATGTATTTAAATGGCATAGATCATTTAAGACAGGCAGGACGTCGATTCGTGATGATGACAGGCCAGGTAGACCGAAATCTTCTGTCACGCAGGGTACTACGGCGCATGTAGAGCATCTAATCAGGTCAGATCGCCGATTAACCGTTCGGGACATTGTAGAGACACAGGAAATGCGTAGCTACAGGCGGAGACTACGTAGAAAAGGTCACTATGTCGCTCGATTTTGATTCCCACTGAGCGACCTGACGTCATCTATCTTGACGTTACATGACACTCTACCGTAAGGCAACTGGCCTGACATGGCCTTATTCAATATTATCTGTAAAAAATATTTGTTAATATATCATTTTGATTTTTTTGGTCGGTTTTCAAGGTATAGTAAGATTTTACCATGAAATAAAAATGATCTTAATATTTCATCTCGATTTTGATTTATAGAGTTATTCCGCGAATTTATCAAACAACCCTCGTATTTACCAAGTTGTCCACACCCCTGGTCGTTACAGAACGGTCCGTCACAGCACTCTTGACATACAGTAATGTCGTCACGTTTTTGTACATCATATCTCTTGTAAATGTCTCTTTTTCCAGGCGCTGAACATCTCTGTTATATATATAGAGAGAAAGGTAATGGATGGTAAATTTTAACCCAAAAGCATCCCGTTTAGTAGAAGAAAAAATTTCAAATAGTTAGTTAAATAGCCAACCTCGAAAGTTTTATTTTTATATTAATATATCCCTTTTAGATACTTTTAATTGTTGAAGAGTATTTGACTATTATGCATAGATGTACTTCTTCATTTGTCATTCAAGTTGTCTTTCCCCTACCCGTGAACGATTCTCTTCCCATGAACCGTAAACGCTTTTAAATACAGACAACTCCTGTTGAACAGTCATTCAAGGGACTAACAAAAGACAGGCCATTTTGATTGATTGATTGGATGGAGTTTAACGCCGCTTTCAACATTATTTCAGTTATATCGCGGCGGCTGGAGCACCTAACAATGGATTCCTGGTTTTTCTATAACCAGTACAACCACCACATTCTTTCCTAGTCTCCAGCCGCTATCTCACATAGGTCTACGATTATCAACCCATTGGTGAGAGACACATAGTCGGAAAGAATGAGTGCGCCGTCGGGGATCGAACCCGCGAACTCTAGATTGACAGTCCGACGCGCTACCAACTGCGCTATGACGGCGGCTCAGGCCATTTTGAGAGCATAAACATGTTGTCGCACTACTCTTACTAAACCGTGCGATGCTCGAACCTATTAGAATTACTCATTGGGACGATTCAAATGATTCCAACAATATAAGATTTAATGAAAGTTGGCTTACGGTGATCGGACTTTTTATGATGGCCTCTTAATAAAAGCGGTCCCTTAATAGAAATACATGTAATCCCTCGAACTATATTGACCGTATTTGAAAAAAATCATAACAACTGTTTTACAATAAAAACTGGTAGGCATATTTACATGTATTATTATATATCATTTTTGCTAGTCATAATTGTATTCATAAGACATTAACAATTGGTAACTACCACGAATCTGTAGAATTGAATTTAGATCTCCATTCTAGTAATAGAAAAAAGTAAGAGACCAAATTTACTATTTTCACTTACAGTTTTAGCTTTACACCCCGAGTTGTACAAAACTAACCCACCAGAAGTGATAATCTGTTCCACAAAACATTTCTGGAAATAATAGAGAAATCAATTGCTGCAAAATCGTACGCAGTAAAGGATTACCTATGTAAATATTTGTTCTGATATTGATAAAAATAATATCAATAGTTATAATAATGATTAAAACATTCGTTCTACTTATTTCCTCTTTGTTGAGATTATTTGAACATTGAAATACCAAGGCATAAAATAAGATGCATTTATGTGATCTTTGTCCGTGAAGACGCAAAATAAGAAATTTACGTGGATTTTATCAACGGGAAGTGGAAGTATCGCAAGTTTCGCCCCATTGTACTATTTTATCCAAAATGTTTAACCACCGATGAAAAACATTCAAGCTCGATCATCTAAATCATTCAATGTCATCAAAAAAAAAAAAAAAAAAAAAAAAAATCCAATTTCAGCCATCTCGTTAATATAACGATGTTATTAACTGTATTTGTAATATGACCGACGTTGTGGGAGTGAAATAACACCGTTGAATAATTTTGATATTACACGGATGTTATTACACTAGTGAAATAACTATGCAAATGAGCTCAGAGAGAAAAGTTACGCTATTTTCTAATCCGCGAAAACTTCATGATGTTTATTTTGAGACGTCATTCTTAAACGGCGTTATAAGTTACGCGGAAAACTGAAATGTTGAATTTCAAGAAATTTGACAATTTTTCGCAAAATTTCGGGCCAAATTATAAATAGAATACAAAATTTGTGCTCATGGAATACCGAATTTATTAAACTTGACATCTAAAACAGACAAAAAACTCGGCGCAGCCTCGTTGAATAAATTAGGTATTCTATGACCACTCATTTAATATCCTCTATGAATATCAACGAATGGTTTCTTAACCTCAACGCAAAGGTACCTACCTACCTCTGATGCCGAACATCTTGTCGAGAACTCGCAGTCACTAGGATGTGGCATATCAACACATTCATAGCAGTTTTCTTGTCCATGCACATAGCCTGTTTTGAAGATGTAAAGATTGATTTCACAGTTTAGAATAGTTTGAAATATGTAAACGTAATGGCTTTGTCATGATACAAGGCTATTTATTTTGTTTCTTTATCTTAATTTGAAGTATTTTTGAATGAAGAGAAATGCCTGTTTTGAAAGATGTTCATCTAGACTTTACAGTTTAGGAAATGTCATTCTTCTGAGATTTCTACCTCGTTTTAATAGAGTTATTCATATAAAGTACTTTTTTGAAAAAAATTCAATGATAAAGTATTCTGTGTTGTTAAGGTATAGGTAGAAAAATATTGATTAAAATCAAACGTTCATACATTACATGAACGTACATATGATCGATACGCATGCCAAGTCATGTCAAAAAGTATCAGTTGCCGATTATCTAGATAAAGTCTTTTTGAAATCATTTATATTCCAAAAAGAAATCATGACGGACGGACAGACGGACGGACGGACGAATGGAGCATTGACAACACATTGTGAATGATCACAAAATACACCTTTTGCACTGCGAGCTCAAGTAAGCAGAAAATGGAAACCCTTACCGAAAGTTATATGCAGCAGATAAATGACCAACACTGAAGAAATTAATTGCATGTCTGGGTCTGTATCAATTTGATCTAGAAAATAGTTTAGAATGATAACCTGAACTATTAAGCATTAATTGTCTAGTTCATTTAAGAACATCGTGAAATTGATAAGATGAATAATTTTGGAATGATTTAGGATTGAAATTGAATGAGTGTGTGGAGCGAGTTTTGAGTGAAATTTAAGGGAGGTAACCAATATCGCAAATTTTGTTCACGATGAACAAAATTAGCGATATTTATTACCTCCCCTTCACAAAATATACATACAAGTTCTATAAATAGCTTTTTTATTTCTCCAAGATCTAATCAGACGCTTAAAATTTCAATTTATTCAGTGAAATTCCGATTTTTTTCCCAGCTATTTTTATTTTTGAACGAAGTTGATTTATTTTTTCCAGTGAGTTTGGAGCGATTTTAAATGGTTTTAGTGGGTGTTTGGAATGAATGAATGGAGCGCTGAGTGAGCGAATTAGAATGGTTTTGATCGAGATGAATGTCAATTTCACGATGTTGTTAACTGTAATTGCCTGGTAACAGCTGGTACACTATGCTAATAATGAAGTAGCCAAGTTGTTTGTGTAGACATTATTTGTGTGCTGTATATTACTAAGATACATTTCATTTATATTGTCGGTATTGCTCGAGCGACCATCTAATAATCAAAGCACTGAAAGTACTGATGGTGGACGTTTCTGTTGGTATATTAGAGTGATTCTTCCATTTGTTGAGAAAAGAGAAATTTTACATGTAAAATAACGATAAAAGGAAAATGACCTGACCCAAGTTCGCATCTTGCTTCAGATATACATCTCATAACATATATCGTCGATCGTCAACCAAAGTTCTGTAATTACAAGGTTTCGATAACTTTCGGCTTTATGCCGAGTGTAGTTAAAACAGTGATTGTCTGATCCATTGGGTATAAAAGGAAAGAAATGACAATAAGATGATCTAGGTTATTATTCTGATTTTGTTATGCTAATCGGTTCTCCATAATTAAAATATTAAAATAATGGTGTTTACTGCTTAAACAAGAGTCGTCAGAGACGGATTATGCTCCCCGAATAAGGCATTGTCACAAAAAAATGTATGCAATCAATACAAATTCATTGCAATTAATCTTAACTGTTTTAACCTGAACACTTTTTGAGAGGCAGTTGTTATAGGGTATAGGGTTTAACATTTTACAATGACATTCTGCAAAAGACTTTTGTCATTTTCTCCTCAGTACTGAAATATGAGACACAGAGCACTAACATAAAGGTAACAAACATTAAGCCCCCTTTTTCCATGACAATTTTTTGTATGAAACTTTCAAATAGTTAATGGTCAAGGGTATCTGATTTGCTACTCAATATGAAATTTCAGTAAATTCTGAACATAAAACCAGGAGAAATGAAAGAAAAGGGTAACAAACATTTAGCTCCTCTTTTTTCCATGATATATTCTTTGTACAAAAATTTGAAATTGTTTATAGTAAAGGGCATCTGATTTGCTACTCAAATATGAAATTTCAGTAAATTCTTACCATACGCCTAAGAGAAATGAGATAAAATTTGCATTTTACCCTAAGTCCCCTTTTCCCGTGACGATACCACAAATCAAAAAACCGGGAAAGACACATCAGAATTGTATCATAGGAAGTTCACTGTCAAGTTTCATTTGATAAGGCCAAAGGGTAATGGAAAAAGTACTGGAATATGAGACACAGAGAGCTTACAATAAGGTAACAAACATTAAACTCCCTTTTTGCATGACATACTTTTAGACACAAATTTCAAATAGTTTATGGTTAAAGGGAATTTGATTTGCTACTCATATGTGAAATTTCTTCAAATTCTGAACATAAGACTAGGAGAAATGAAAGAATAAGTGTATTTTACAAGTTCAGGTAAAGATAACAAACACATAGCCTCCCCTTTCCATGATGTATTTTTTGTACGAAAATTTCAAATTGTTATAATAAAGGGCATCTGATGTTGCTATATAAATATGGAATTTCATTAAATTTTGACCATTAGACTAGGAGAAATGTGAGAAAAAACTGTATTTTACCCTAAATCCCCTTTTCCCGTGACGAGGCCTTAAATAAAAAAAACTGAGACAGATACATCAACACTATACCATATGAAGTTCACATGGTAAGTTTCTTTTGATTTGGCTCTAGGACTATGGAGAAATCGCTGGGGACGGACGGACGGAATTACGCACGGACGGACAGACTAAGCGGCGGCCATATGCTCTCCCTTCGAGGAGAATAAAAATTCTAAAAAAGGATAATAATTAATTGTTCCGCGATTTTCATTCTCAAATAAAGAAAGAAAGAAAGGGTAAGTGCTTATATAAAGACGTTAAAAATTGCATACTCTCGTCTCGAGATTGGCTGTTGCGTGTTGAAAAGTAAAATAAAACCCCTTTGCATAAACCTTTATCGCACGACCTGAATGCTTTACTTTTCCTGCTCGGACTGTATGGGTATTCATGTGAATTCCGGTGTTTCCATTGATTGGCCATTGTTTTATACACATAAGTAGTGTCAGGGGAGGTTACCATCCCAGTAATTCCATTCACCAAGTTTTCAGGAGTGTCCTCCCATAGAACATCGGGAAACAAGGGGCAAATTACTCACTCTACCTGAAAAGTAGTGTCTACGCAAGCAAAACGTTCACCCGGTCTAAGAATTGCATTATGATTTCGCACTTAAAAGATGTCTTTGAGGTTTCAACAAGTTTTGTAGAATCCCTGTTTCACTCCATTTTTAAGATGCATAGTTGTCAGACGGATACAATTCTTGAAAAAGAATGAATTGAATCTTAGTGAGCACTACTGTTTTGAAAACCTATTAACATCTGACAGGATTGTTCTAATGCGGTATTAACCCTGGTGAACGTAAACGTCCACCAAAAATACTTTGACGCAAGAAAAATCTCTGAAAAAAGTGGACATTCTTAAATAGTAAATTGTTTTTTTTTTAAATCTATTACGTCGGATTAGAATAGTCTTCACGAGACATTTCTTTTGGGTCCAGTCAACGTATGATTTGCATGATTTAAAAAAATGATAATGCGACAATCTGTAAATGCTAAGGAAATGACGAAATATTATCACGAAATACTGTATTTGGCGACCAGTTTCATTAGCAACCACTTTTATGGTCCACTTAGTGATCTCTTAACACAAGTTTTACTGCAGTAAGGTTCATGTAAAGTGTTTGAGACCCAATATTAAGGGCACTTCATTAGCCAAGAAAAATCAGTATGTCCAGGTATATTTTATATCAAAATGACGCTATTCGTGAGCACAAGCAGTTAGGCAACATAAGACCGCCATAGCTATAGCGGTATAGCCAAAACATTGTGGAAAAGTGTCATTTGTACAGAACAAGCAACTGCATGACGGTTGCATAAAATTGCGCCGTATTTTAACAAAGTACAGTCTGAAGTACCATCCAGGTAGTGCTACAACCTTAGATATAAAACTCAGTCTCAAAAGGCTCTTTTGAAAGAACCAATTTCCAATTATTTTGTCAACATACATGTCAAACCGGTTTGGTCTGTTTTCAAAATAGATGTAAGGTATGGTGCATCATCACACCATAATATTGTGAAATATTGTCTGCGATTTATTTCAAATTATAGTTTTTTTTTTAATTCAATGATCTACAATATTACTATATATTTATCATTCTGTGAAATAGAAATTGATATATTGCTAACAACCTTACAGGTGTATAAACAATTAATGTCTATTTATGTTGTGATAACACACCATACCCTAAAAAGATTTACACGTTTACAAAATTAGAATGACATATATGACATATGTGTTTATGAAAAAAGTCAAAATAAATTGCTTGCATAACTACGTTTTGGGGCTCAGTTTTATACCAATGGTTGAAGCACTACCTGGATGGTACTTTAGGCTAGACTTTGTTAAAATATGAGCCAATTTTATCCAACAGTCATGCAGTTGCTTGTTCTGTATAAAATGACCCTTTTCCACAATGTTTTGGCTATACCGCTATAGTTATAACAGTCTTATGTTTTTCCAACTGGCTCGTTGGCCGAGTGGTTAGCGCGCTCGACTCGTAACCTGGTTTTGCGGGTTCGAGCCCCACCAGTGGCGGGTAGTGTATTTTGGGCAGGACACTTTACAGACAGAGCCCCAGTCTACCCAGCTGTAGAAATGGGTAGCAGTGATTAGAAAACATTGCCTCTCTTCTATGTGCAGGGCAAAATTTGGAATGAGTTAGGACCACGATGAAATAAGAGTCATTCGACCCTTTATCGTGTTATCCTCGAGTAAAAAAAAAAATTGCTTGTGCTCATAAATAGCTTCATTTTGATATATAATATTCCTGGAAATACTGCTTTTTCTTGGCAAATGAATGCCCTTAAAATTGGGTCTCAAACACTTCACATGAACCTTAATATAATCTACAATATAGATTTCACGGAATATACAGTATATCGTATTAACTTATTAAAGTCTTTATTAGTTAGTTTGTTTGTTTGAATGGGTTTAACGCCGTTTTCAACAATTTTGCAGTTATATCGCGGCGGCCGGAGCACCTAACAATGGATTCCTGGTATTTCTTTCACCTGTACTACCATTACACCCTTTCCAAGCCTCCGACTGCTATCTCACATAGGTTTACGATTATATACCCATTGGTGAGAGACAAACGTCGGAAAGGATATTTGCCGCCACCGGGGTCCGAACCCACGACTTCCAGATTGGGAGTCTTATGCCTAACCAACTGCGCTATGGTGGCGGCTTTATTAGTTAGAGATCAGACTTAAGGTAGTTGGCCTGTAATAGTTCTGCAACATTTCGGAAGCCATAAACATTTTCAGTGTTAACCGAGGTTTCCTAATGATTTCATAAGGAAACCGCTGTCAACATTATGAAAAATCACGAGTTCCTAAAAATGGATTAAGTATTACGGGTCCACTACCTTAAATAAAGGAGCATTTGTTACGCGATAATTTCCTAGACAAATACCCGAAATACATGTTTAATACAGAGAATTTTCGAAAGGTAAACAATTAAGAACGTTACCTTATATGTCTAAATATAAAAATAGACATAGTCTTTACACAATGATAAGAACCAACTCGAACTAGTTGACATAAATATCGTCTTTAAAGGGCTTAAGAACGCGTTTAACAATTTTCAGTCCTATTGCGACGACTGAAGCACCTAACCATGGATTCCTGGTATTTCTATTAATAGTATCATATCACGAAAACCTTTGAGAGAATTCAGCTACTCCTCCAATATGAATACATTCTTAGGAGACACATTTTGGAAAATTCGTCTGAAACCGCCTGGAATTGAACCCAACAACAAAGGGGTATTTCTAAGGGTACAGTTTAAATCATCGTGAAGTTGACGCTCCTTTCAATCAAAATCATTTAAAATCATTTACTCAGCGCTCCATTCATTCATCAAAACACTCACTCAAATCGATCAAAAACGCTCCGAAATCATTAGAAAATATTTAAAAATCGTTCAAGACTTTCAACATTAAATTCAAATCGATCTATTTATTCTACAATTTTTATTAGCTAGTGTAGACTTTAAAGAGTCTGATTAGTCAAGGAAGACACACAAACAGAAAAGTACGTTTGTTTTGTTAAAAGTAGGTAGTAAACATCGCTTATTTTGTTCATCTTGAACAAAATTAGCTATATTGGATTAACTCCCTTTAATATCACTTAAGACTTCACACACTCATTCAATTTCATTCAAAAATCATTCAAAAATCAATCACCTTTTCAATTTCACGATGTTGTTAACTGTATTTCATATTCTGTTTTAGATCTACTCATCTTTTTTTTAACAAATCGATGAGGCATTGTCTTCTTTTTGGCTTTTTTAGTTTTGAACTTTAACATAAGACACACAGTTAGTAATATCCCGAAATTCAGCACACCCAAAACTATAATAAATCGGTCACTAAACATTCATTGATTCCAAAAAACTCACTCAAATCACCAAAAAAGGCTACAGAAACAATCACTTTATGTGACACTTTATTGTATTTTAACAAATTATTTCACACCTATATGGGCTGGTGTGAATTTTTAAGCGCCTAGTTGGTAAATGAAGACACAATTAATCAAAGCGCTAAAAGCGCTGAAGGCCTGGTTTATATAGCGGCAATGTGACATTTGAAGGCATGCACCCTAATTTTTTAATCTTTTTATCAAGGCTTTTTAGGCGAGGGAAACCAATCTATTTACCTATAGGGATTGTAAGCCACATTCCGAGATCACCTCAAAGGAAAAATGTCGAACGGTATGCTCACTATATAGCGATTAGTCCGCCAAAAAAACCTAATTCCCAAGGTTAAGATTACTACGCCCGATACCGCTTTGCAGACAGGCGCAACTCGCGTTTTTATAATTTTAGTTGAGTTGATTGGTTTACTAGTCAGTCAATTTAATCATTGGATCAATCCGTCTAACAAATACAGTAATGCTGTTTTTCTAGAGACACAAGCTCGTCGGCTCTTATTTTTACATTGAATTGAATTCCATAAAGAAGTTGTATTTTACTGTTGGTACACAAGAAATTGATAGGGTCAATTTCTCCCTTTCCCACACTATGGTCCACCTTATACCCATACCCCATTATTTTTTAATTTCTACCCTAGATATATATCAAATTACACTCATGTTGATTCATTGTCTGCTCCCTGTTCAAAGTTGGCACTGTCTAAAATTTTGTTGTCTGTTTAAGGGTTTAAGGATGGGACAAGGCTTTTAAATCTTTCTAATTTAGATTAATCCGTTACAAGACAACACATGTTTAGACAGGTTCAAATTGTAAAGGGTTGCAGATTTGATACAATATGTGGACAAATTAGTAAAATTTGTAGCAGAAAGGGTAACTTATATTAGGGAGAAAGGAGAAATGGTTAGTTAGCAGCATTTTCTACTTATTAGCAAAGTCATCCGTCAAGATCAAATATAAAAGCTATGTATCTTTAACACAGCAGTGATTTTGGCAGTGGTAAGTAAGAAAATATCTGTTAAACATGACAAGGACAAGGTGAATAATCAAGGTTATATTCCAGAAAATTGACCTCGTGTGTTATTTCATCTATTCAGTTCCCTCGCCTTCAGTAATATCAGTACTTTGATTTTGTCACGGCGTAGTGATATGCAAGCACTGCGCTGAACACACAAAGCACTTTGTGTCGCACAAAAGTTGATGACGTATACTAGACCTTTTTATGTGCGCATGAGCAAAAAAGCCACGTAGTACATATGTTGTTCGGTTTCTGACTCGATTATCTATTCCCCAGGCAATTTCCAGGATACAGGGTTGTTTCCTATGGCCTGCAAAACCAGGCCAAAAAGCAAGAACGTGGTCGATAGCATTTCAAATTAATCGAACTCGGGACAACTAGGCCAAGACACTGACATTTACACTCTCTACCATATACACTATATCTTGCATTCCAAATGAGATCCTTTAGTAGATTTTTAAATTCAACTTTAGTATGTTTTAATTCTAGTTGATTCCATCAGTTTTTGTGAGTTCTGATTGGCTGAAAAATTACTTTCATTACTCAATAACAACAATTTTGAGTACGCAGACATTTTGTGAGCTTACGCAAAAAGAGTTCCCCCAGAGATCTATCTCATTTTAGAGAAATATTCGCTTTATTTACTCTGAATACTCAAACATAAGATATGAAGAGAATATTTGTTGAATTCTTGGAGGTAAGGAACTAAAAACTTTATCACACTCATGCACAAATCCGCTTCGCGTATTCATACAGTGTGATTAGGTTTTTAGTTTCACACCTGAATGAAGTCAAAAATTTTTCCCTTCATCTGTTAATAGTGTGATGTCCGTGGTCTAGAGGTAGAGCGTCGGCCTCTTGACCCAAAGGTCCCGAGTTCGATTCCCGGGAGCGGCTATCGATCTTTGTTCTTTCTTTGGCCCACACATTCGGCGCGAGTACTGGGGAATTTTCCGGGAGCATAATCGAAAGGGATTAATCTAAGTTGTAAGAACTTATGTCCCATTTGATGTAAAATAAATAGGTTTCAACCAGTCTATTAATAAATCCTCGCAGATAGACGGACCGATGCGGTCAGTAAGGACATCTTCTATCTCTCAGACACGTGGTCTGCATTTAGGTCATCCCTGAAATACCTAGTTGATACCTCGATCTTTTCTCTACATTGATTAAAGGGAAGTTACTCCTATAGAGAAACGCACCGGCTTACACTTGTGACACAGTCCTCAAGATAAAGGTTAAAGTCCTTGTTTCGGACATTTGTAGATAATTGTGACCCGTCACGCGAAAATGGACCATATGGGTAGTGCGTAAAGTGTCGAGACCCTATTCAGACTGCGCGGACTGCGCAGACTGACTAGGGTCGAAACTTTTTGCACCGTGCTTATTTTCTGAAACTAGAATGATAAATCTACCTTCCAGTGAAAGAATTTTTAAATGCGACATCTGGTTGACCTATGCTGGGTCAAATCCTATTTTTCAATAACTCGTTTTACAGAATTCCCGGATGGTCCCTTTTCGCGTGACGGGTCACAATTAAAAAAATCCACCATGGAAAAAGTTGTCTTGAAAGTTCTATTTGAAATGGCAATTCTGGTATGATTTCGCAGACTGCAATCAGAAAGAAAAGTGGATCTTTTGCCAATTTTACCCATTTAAAAAATAGCTTTGTTGTGTACAAGCAATCAAAATATGTTTGTACTAAAAGTTTAATTCATTTTGGTTTAAATAAGGTTCTTCTAACGATAGGAGAGCTTGTTTTTGATACAAAGAGTTAAAAAATAACAATAATTTCACGTAGAGAGCTTGACCAAAAATGCAAAGGCGATAATCAGTCAGACGATATATAGATTACCATAAATAAGAGGAAGTATTAATCTAGGTCATTCTGTAAGATAAGTTTTGGAGATTCCTTGTCACCTAGACCACTGGACAAAATGGCGGCTATTATTGAATCTTTGTTAATATTGGCTATCTCTTTCAACGCCGGTATATATAATCTTTATATCTTATATACTGTAAAACTTGTGCGACCACTTAAGGGCCCAATAAAAAACGGTCGCTTATGGAATTGGTCGCTTAATGCAATATTTAATTATAAGTAAGACGTGTTATTTGACATCAAATAAGATTTTCTCAGAATTCTTACTGAATCTTATGTAGTTCGAACCCATCAGAATCGTCTCACCGAGACGATTCTAATTGGTTCCAACGTAACAAGATTCAATGATAGAAAATTTTTCGTTTCAGAATGTCAACTTTTTTTGTTGCCTACGTCGAAGGGGCTTTTTATGCTGGGCGCTTAATAAAAGTGGTCGCTTCATAGAGGTAGTCGCTCGAGCAATATCGCCTGTATTTAATGCTTTTCGGTAGATATTTGAACATTATCGACAGAAAACTGGTGGAAAAACCAAGAACGTAAACTCACTGTTTAAAAAGATTGAATCCTGTTTACATTAATGATATCCTATGTTACGTCGCCTTAATGGGAAAAGTTATATCGATGTCGTCATAACCTTGACTGCAATTTCCGCTTAAAATCTTTGATTTCTTTGATTATTGTTTTGAATGCGTTGTCTGGCTAATTCAAGTTAGCCGAATAGTTGAGCATCCAGAATCGTAATCTAAACACATAATTTTTCCATAGAGGCGAACTGGATCGTTTGGCAGGACAACATCCATACAGAATCCTAAGGTCTATCCCACTGTTTTAATGGGTAGGAGTTTTTGGAATCAGCTCGAGTAGTTTAGTTGGTAGAGCAATCGACTCTAAATTTAAAGCTCATGGGTTCTATATCCTTACTAATTGTCTCTATCTCTTGGATGATAAATCAAGGTCTGATGTATAAGCGCCTGATATGCAAGATTAAGAGTATTGTGACCGATCTTAGCAATAGTTTCGTCCTATATCCTTCTACTATCTCCCGTATTAAGTAACGGTCTTCTTAGACTTCGCCCATATGGGAAAGTGCTTCGGCAACGACTTTGAATAAAACTGAAATGCATTTCTTTCAAATTCACACGGAGGTGATTATCGTTAATTCATTCAGAGTCTATAATTTCTTGCAAACAAATTTAAATGATGTTTCTTAACTTTAAGAATAGCCCACAAAGATGTTAAACACATTACTCGGGTTATTGAGACTGTTTCACAGATTTTCGCGATTTTTCGATCAATCATTAATTGATAAATCAACTGATATTACCAAAATGATAGCCTACTTGCTTTGTAATTGTCATACTATTTCGCAGACCTTTTTGGGTCACCGAATGAAGATTTTACACGCCAAAAGCCCGCTGAGGATGTCTTCTATTTCTTACTGGTCAATAATGCGCGTCAGAACGCACCTTTGTTGATATTTGTATTAATGTTTCCCACAATTATCTCGTTTTTTTTTCTTTTTTGATTTTCAGCGACTCATATAACTTGAATGTTTTTTTTTAAACCTTTTTGATTTGTATGTCTGCGAGTGCAAGCAACAAAAAATATTTTTAAAAGAGTCCCTTTTTATTGTTAAAATACAAAGCATACTTCTTTTTGTTCATACAAAACATTTAGAAAAAGATTTAGCAATAATGCCAGAAAATAAGATTACACATTTTTGTTTCAGCCTTTGCCATCAAATGTATGGAATGTAGCGATATGCCAGACCCACAGGATTGTACGACCGTGACCGAGTGTTCCGCGTATGAAACATGTCACGTGACCCAGTTTATAACGACGGGAGGACTAGTCTTGTACAATTCGGGGTGTATTGCTAAAAATGTAAGAATGTATGTAAACAGTCTTCCAATTTCTGAATATATTTACATTCCAAGGTTAGGTAGTTTTATTTATGCTGTAATTACGACATAACGGCATAACGATAGGGAACTTTGTAACTTTCAGATATTGAGATACTTATGGGGGATTCGAGTCGGCATCACATATTCCAGTAATGTTAATATGTTTCAATTTGAGATACAGTCAAAACAATTTTACTTGCACCTTACCCTGTAAAAAAATCGTCATTTGATATACAATGTAGTAAGAAGCTTGACATCAACAGGTATTTTAAGTTGATAGAAGTCTCATAAAAAAAAAGAAAAAAGAAATACGATGCTTTTTTCAGAAGTATATAAAATAGAACCGGAGTGTTCTTACACGCGTAATTTGGTCAAACTTTTTTGGGGTTGGCTCGGTGGCGAAGTGGTTAAGGACGTCGGTTTTTGAGGGCCAAGGCGGTCTCGCCAGAGCCATAAATGTATTAGGTATTCTATACCCGATTTAATAATATGACCTACGTCGCCGGAGTGAAATATCCCCGTTGAATATTTTTGATATTATTACACGAGTGCTATAACACTAGTGGAATAACTATGCAAATGAGCTAAAAACGAAGAACAACGTTATATTTTTGTTATGAAAATGACGTCATAATCTGCTGACGTCATTTTGCAAACGGCGTTATATGTTTCACGGAATAAAATAAATAGATAAATATCATAATTTTCTCGTTTTATCATCAAAATTCGGGCCATATTATAAATAGAATATAAAATTTGTGCTCATCAAATACCGACTTTATTAAACTCGTCATCTATTAACAGATAAAAACTCGGCACAGCCTCGTTTTTATTTGTTTATAGATGACTCGTTTAATAAATTCGATATTCCATGACCACTCATTCAATATCCTCTATATTTTACACCTCCTTTACATGACTTGAAACAAGCGATGTACCACAAAGAGGCGTAATGTAGAGGATATCCTACATAAAAGACAAGACATGGTGTCTCCACTTGATATCCTGACATGTGTAGCTTGTTGTGACACAGAATTTTGTAACTTGGAGGGGTGTGGAATTACTGGTATGTTTTGCTTTATCCACCGTTCTTTCCTTGCAATAACTCGAATCTTCTCATAACAAATACACGCCATGATGTCTTCACTTGATATCTTGACATGTGTAGCTTGTTGTAATACAGAATTTTGCAACTTGGAGGGGTGTGGGATCACTGGTAAGTTTTGCTTTATCCACCGTTCTTTCCAGGTAATAAGTCGCATTTTCTCATAACAAATATCATATTTACCATAGATAAGCACGGTGTCCTATATACAAAACAAGATATGGTATCTCCATTAGATATCCTGATATGTGGTACTTTTGATACAGTATTTTGTAAGTTCGATGAATTTGGAATCACTGGTAGATCAAAATTTGTTTACCCTCCCAACCCCCACCCCCCCACCCCCCTCCCCCCCGGCAATAAGGCGTACCTTCCAACGAGAAATAAATGATATAATTAACAGGCGTATTTTAGACGAAGTACTACATAAAAGACAAGATACCAAGCGGTCATTATAAGATTTTTGTGTCTTTTTAGACACTTACGATAGCTTCACGCTGACCCCTCGATATGGTGCCTTCACTATTTCCTAGATAGTTGTTTGTTGTGATACAAAATTTTGTCTTTTTAAAGTACTTGCATGTCTAAAATTCTTTCTGTAATTTCCTGGCAATAAGTCGTATCTTCTAATAACAAATGAGATAATAAAATATAACAAAAAATAAATGACCATAAAATCATGGTCTGCTTAAGACAAGATGTGTTATAGTGTCTCTGTTAGATAAACATACATGTAAGACTTGTTGTGATACAGAATTCTGTACCTTTTTTGGGTGGGGGTGGGGGGGGGGGAGAGATATATTCCCTTACCGTCATTTCCGTGAAATGGGACACACGGTCTCATCGCAAAGAGAAAAAAATATCAAAAGGAAACGAGATGTTGAGAAGGTCCTTCGAGAACATGAGATATGGTGTCTCCTCTAGTTATCTTAACAAGCTTGCTGTGATGCAGTGTAACTTTATGGAAAATGGGATCACTGGTAAGGAGAACTTTGTTTGCCGTAATCTCCTGGTAATAAGATGCGTCTTTCAACAAGATATTACCGATATGTTTTGCATCAAAAAGGTGTGTACGCTTGACGAAAACACATCTTGGATATCCTTTCCGATCGTCTGTGGAGATCTTTTAGGCATATCATAATTTGATGACAAAACTTAGTTTTTTGTTATCAAATTGTAATATGCCCAATTTACCCTTTCTTCGATTTTGTTTTTCGCAACGACATCCTTAGTAATATTTGTTTCGTCACATTAAACCGGCGTGCGAAATGACGCGCTTTCATGTCTGCGCAATCATAATTCCCGATGTCTATTCCGTAGAATCGCCGATGGTTCCCGAGTATTCAACCCCTATGGGAACTTTTCATTCGGAACATCGCTCGGACTTTTCCGTAAACTGAAAAGTACCTCGGACGTAAGTGTAGTAATTTTGGGTCATTTTTAGGTTATTCGGCTCCTGGTGGTACTTCGGTTAATACGCTTGTATAAAAATACATTTTATTAATTCTCTCCGATCATCTTTGGAGATCTTTTGGGCATACCATATTTTGATGACAAAACGCAGTAAACCACTGCGTTTTGTTAACAAATTATTATATGCCCACTTTTATTCTTTCGTTGATTTTATTTTATGCAACGTCATCCTTAGCGAGATCGTTGATGTTTGTGACGTCATATAATCCTATGCGCGAAATGGCGCGCTTTCATGGCTGCGTCCGTATTATCCCCGAGGTCTTTTCCGTAGAATCGCCGAGGATTACCGATTGGGAACTTTTGGAATCGGTTCGACTTCGGTAAGCTTCGGACGACATCGTAATATCTCACTTTAATTTAACATTTACTTTTTTACGTCATAGTCCTAGCGGTACTGAAAAGTTGTAAATGCCCACATTTAAAACTTCGATAACGCAATCAGTGACGAGAGCGCCGTCATGATAAATTCTGTCAACATCGACCAGACGTCATTGAAGACACTTACGTATTGTTCTCTATGTACAGGGCTAAGGATGCCACAGCGGGGTCCTGTTTGTTTCTCGTGTGCTGCGGCAGACGACCCAAAGAAATGTCGTGATGTACAGACGTGCTCTGATACTCAAGTAGGTATCGAGTATCTGTATTAAAGAAGGCGTAACTACCATTACGCAAGTGCGTAATATAAATAAACCCTCTTTCGAAAAATGTCGTTGATGAATGATCACAACATCTAAACTACAGCTTATTGAAAGATGTAGTTACGATGTTCCAATTATTCACCAACGCTCAAATCATAGAAAAGGGGATCGGACGGAGGACATTTATCTTTTGTCACAGTCCACATATCGCCTTTATTTATTATATTCAATGTTGTTCGTCTTCTGAGAGTGTATAAATTTCAAAATCCTAGTAACGCCGATGTAAAATGTTAGGATTGAAAAAATACTCAGTTTCCTAATTCAAAGAAAAATACAGGTACGTAAGAAGCATTTTGAAATTGCGGCCGCGAATTATTCGGAACACCACTCGGTCAATCTCACGATCAACCTCGGATGTACATAGACGGACTATTTTAAAAATTACGGGAAAACCTTGGAAAAACTCGATGACGTCAGTTAAAATGGCGTTAGCTCTCGAAGCTTTGAGAGAAAACATTTTCGTTAAATGTTTTTAGCATAGTATGGTTAATAATATGTTGTACTAATATTTGCTAATAAAATCAATTATCATCATTTTTACTGTAGGTGTGTTCACTTTACCAGCACTATGTTGGACCAGACCTTGTATATACTAGCAAGTGTGACGAAAAGAGGGTAATTGGTTTGCTTAATACATTTAGTGCTTCTCTAATGAATATTGAATTCAGCCTCGTCTTCGTTATAAGACCCGTCTTTGACCTCATCGTCGTAGTAAATGTTTAGATTTTCTATATAACAATTACGAAATTCTAGCACTTGAACATAAGGGATATTGAAAGAGTGGTCATTGAATTCCGAATTTATTTAACGAGGCATCTATAAATATATAAAAACGAGGCTGCGCCGAGTTTTTATCTGTTTTAGATGACGAGTTTAATAAATTCGGTATTTTATGAACACAAATTTGATATTCCATTTATAATATGACTAAATTTTTTTGCGAAAAACGTCAAGATTCTTTAAATTCAACAATTTGCCGCGAAAGTTAGATAACGCCGTTCAAAACTGACGTCACAATAATTACATTATGACGTCATTTTCGCAGTCGCAAAAAGGCGTTGATATTCGCTCTGAGCTCATTTGCATACTTATTCAACTAGTGTTATAACACCCGTGTAATATCAAAATATTCAACAACGTTATTTCATTCCCGCGACGTAGGTCATATTATAATTTGTCATCATCTTTCCCTTGCAGTATACGTAGATGTCACACGTCGTCAGAGGATTCCTTACGTCGGACTTATCGAAATTTATTTTTAGCGCTATTAAACTACCCTTTTCATTTCAATTAGAATGTTTTGCCATATCAATTGCTTTTTCAAGAGTTTTTGGAATGATTATTACAATTATTCATAATGAAATCTTTGGTTCGATATATTCATTATAGCAGCTGCATTATTGGAATTAAAATAATACAGATGAATGATATAAAAAAAGAATAATAAAAAATTATGGCCTTCCGAAATTATGATTTATCTACTTAGATGCACACTAAAAAAATGCGAAATAATCATGGGTAAGTAAATACGTCATATTCTTTAAGAAAAGCTCTTCATTACCAGGTCTAGAATTGAAAAATTATACAACGTGCTTATTAAAAGCTTCCCTTGAAAGACAAGGTTAACTTATTGAGGGGAGAAGTAGTTAAGGTAGTGGACCCGTAATAGTTCCTCAATGTTTCTGAAGTAATGGACTTTAACAGTGTTAACCGAGGTTTCCTAATGATATTCATTAGGAAACCTCGGTCAACATGATGAAAGATCACGGGGTCCAAAATATTGGTTCCACAATGTTTCTGAAGTAATCGACTTTAACAGTGTTAACCGAGGTTTCCTAATGATATTCATTAGGAAACCTCGGTCAACATTATGAAAGATCACGGGGTCCAAAATATTGCGGAACTATAGCGGGTCCACTACCTTAATCATCCATTTCAGAGGTGTATCAGTTTTAGTGGGAAGCGTGGGCTGTTTGAACGTAGTAACTTCTGCTTCAAATGTTGTACAGACGACTTCTGTAACCAGGACTGTGGTCCGTCTGCTCATCTCACAACACCCACACCCTCGCCAACAACGACGGTCGTATCTAAGGCAACAACACATAAAGCCGCTACAACGAAACAGACAACACATAAAGCCGCGACAACGAAACAGACAACACATAAAGCCGCGACAACGAAACAGACAACACATAAAGTCGTGACAACAAAGCAAACCACGCATAAACAAGCGACATCGATATCCACAACGCATAAAGCTGCAACTACCAAATCACCAGTTCAGAACACTGCAACTACAAAACCACCAGCAACTAATAAAGTCGCAACTACAAAGCCAGCAGGTCATAAACACACATCTTCAAAATCGCAAGCAACTCATAAAGCTGCTTCAACGAAATCTACAGCACCCACTCCTCGGACAACGACAGCAAAACCGACAACTCATAAACCAGCGACAACAAAACAAACAACGCATAAAGCAACCACAACGAAGCCTGTAACGCATAAAGCTGCTACCACGAAACTTTCAACGCATAAACCGACCACAACGAAGGCAACAACTCTAGAACCAACGACAACCATGTCTACAACTTCAAAGCCTACCACTACGAAGTCAACCACTCCAAAACCAACCCCGACTACAACAGTGCTTCCAATAACAACGAAAGATCCTGAAAGTAAGTCTAAGTTCACTCACATTTAGTGCCTGTGCATGACATTTCCAACAATTTCAAATGTGCGACAAGAAAAGATTCTGGCCAGCCTGTGCAACCGCACAGTCTGTCCAGATTCTTCACTTTGCGCTCTATCGATAGATAAGGTCGTTAAGTTTATTTCGACAGACGTACAATATTTTAATTACACTATGTGACTGTCTAGGCTGCATTTGCAACCCACGCACATGTCAAACTGTTGGACAATAACAACAAAAGATCCTGAAAGTGAGCCTGAGTTCACGCACATTTGATCTTGTGATGGGTATTTCAAACTAATACCTTATAAACATCGTGAAATTGACAGACATTCCGATCAAAACCATTCGCTCTCTCAGCGGTCCGATCTGTCAATCCAATTACACACTCAAACCATCCAAAAAACGCTTTAAAATCACTAAAATGATTAAATTAACAACTACATTTAAAATAAAAATCAATAGAAAAAATCCACGATTTCATTGACATAATTGGCTTTTGTAAACGTATAACGGTATGTGAAGACATAGAAAGCTATTCATAGAAACTGTATGAATATTTGATTAAAGGGAGGTAATAAATATTGCTAATTCTGTTCATCTTGATCAAAATTAGCGATTTTAGATTAAAACTTCATTCAAAATTCGCCTCATACACTTATTCAATTTTCTTTCCGAAATCATTCCAAAATCATTCATATTGTCTATTTCACGATGTTCTTAACTGTAAATGCTAACTTGAACAGAAGTTACAAAGAAAAATACATTTTTTCATGTTTTTAAGCAGCGTCGTTCAAGAATACAACGACCGTTTAAAATATAAGTGTTTAAAATTCGTAGATACTTTACAGTATGTTTAACCATTAGCATATCGAATTAAAATTTTGTTGTGCACTGTGATTTTTGTAGAAGTTTAAGCTTTTCTATGATACTTAGGTACTCAGTAGGAAGTGTAAGCTTAGATCGGACTTCACATCTAGTCTGTCTGTAAAAAGAATTGTGTTCTACAAAACATAAGAAGGCTAAACAAAAATTTAACAGAATTTTCTCTTAATTTTATGCAGCATCATGCAAGAAACAGAACTACATATACGACAGTCATCTAAACCTATGTATGAAGTTTCACACAAATCCTAGGTTAAACTGGACCGAGGCTTTATACGAGTGTGAGAAAGATAACGGGACCCTGGCTGTTATAACGAGTGACGCGAAGGCAAAAGATGTGCAAGACTTTATATCTAGTCATAGCGGTAAGTAGTTAAAGTTTTCTTTAAAATTTTAGGATCTGTGGCCTAAACACCCTAAAGGACCTCACAAAAACGTTTGTTTGAAACAGGTTTCTATGGCATATTGAATTCCAATGGACCGTCCGGGTGGTTCGAAATGTAATGACCCTGGTCAGACCGCGCGAAATGTGCATTTTTTCCTGTACCTAGATTGGCAAATTACCTTCCTTCGAAAATTTGTTAATATGTAGACCATTGTCGACCTCTGTCGGCTGTAATCTTTTTTAAGAATATTTTTTATCGGCCGAAGCCCTTCACAAGTGTGAAAGGAATGTCTGCCTTAAAGAGTGATGTGCATGAGCTACTTTCATGGCCGTAAGTTGGTCAATTTCTTAGAAAATGATGATATGAGTCTTTGAGATGAAATCAAAGGCCTGAGAAGCATGAAATGAATTCAACACTCAACAGTATTCAGGTTTCGAAACACGAGAAAAAATGTTTGTACTCCTTTGTGAAGTTGCCTTTTCTTGAGACTGCTCGCTTATGGAATTGGAAAAACGAATGTCCGAGACCACTCAATCACAGTCATGTCAGTTAAACATGCCAACGAAAACAAAAAACAAAAAAAAAAAAAAAAAAAACAAAACAAAAAAAAACATACTTTTCACAATAGCGTAATTTTCGAGCAATTGTAACGGATTATTTATCTAAAATTATATTTTAAAGCAGATGCCATGGCCTATGTGATGTTTTTTTTCTTCAATATGAAAAAAGACATAAAAGACTTTATACACCGGTGAGACATATTTTCCGGGAAAATCGGTGTAAAGTTTTACGTTATTGTTTGTAACATTTCCTGAATATCATATTATTGTGATTAGACTCGCATTTAATGAAATTCAGCCTCAAACATTTTGTCAAAATTTCAGCAAACCATAGGATAGCCTACTGGGTCGGCGCCAACGATCAAACACAAGCACACGTGTTTACATGGCTTAACGGAGAGACTACCGTGCTTCAAGGAAACAAAACTATCGATTTAACCCAGGCCAGTTGTCTATATATAGACGGACCAACGAAGGCGGATCTTAACTTCGAATCTTGTAAAGAGAAACACGCCTACATCTGCGAGAAAAAGAACCAAATTAAAACGAGAGCGGCTCCACTACAGCTGTTGCCTGTTTGATAAAATTTTCTGGAATGGTTTATTAATTGAATAAAGTTTTCTATTGTCTTATTATACAACGTTTAATGAGAAACTGTCACCTGATGCATGTACGGAAACGCATCATTTATGATGTCGAATCTCTTAGCTAAAAAAGTTAATAGCGACATCATATTTTCATCTTTTATTCTGCCTGTTCAATTTCATTGTCAACTAAATGATGTTGCCAAAACACCGAGTTAACGGTGTTCAGTAATTTCATTTTTACTTTGACATTATATAACATGACCCTGTCATGTCCATATTAATGGTCCAATTAGAATGTCACAAACATTTCTTGAAAACTGCCACCAAAGATAAATTCTTGCAAAGTTTCATTTGAAACGGTCTTTTTTTTTACCCAAAATTTTGAAGTGAGAAAAGGCCCCACCCTGCCATGCCCATTTTTGGAGGTCTTTCAAAATTTCACAAACAGCTTTTGGGAATGGTCACCCAAAAAGCATTTCTCCGAAGTTTGGTTGAAACCGCCCATTGGTTACTGAGCAGAAGATGTCTAAAGATTTTAGGGTAAAAAAATTGCCCTGACATGCCCATATATGAGGGTCAATCAAAATTTCTCAAACAAGGTTTGAGAAGGGCCACCCATGGAAAATTTCTGAAAAATATGGTTGAAGTCCGCCCAATGGTTGCTGAGGAGAAGATGTATAAAGAATTAATGGTGACTTTCGACGGATGACGCACGACGGACAAAAGGTGGGCTAAAAACGAGGGTTGTTGTTGCCTATTTGATAATTTCTTTTCGATGGATTCCATTTCTTGAATAAAAGTTTTCTACAATCTATAAGCCAGTTTTTATGACCAAACATTGACCTAGAATACACCATGAGCGGTATCGGATTTAAGTTATATTTCTAATGATGATAAATTACAAGATATTTATATTTAAACAACTAAGTTGGCATGTCAAATAAACTATTATTTAATGACAGTTAATAATCAAAGCACTGAAAGTATTGATGGTGGTCGTTTCTGTTGGCAGACAAGAGTGATTCTTCCATTTGTTGAGAAAATAGAAATTTATACGTAAATTCACGATAAAAGGAAAATGACCTGACCCATGTTCGCATCTTGCTCCAGATATACATTTCTCAACATATATCGTCGATCGTCAACCAAAGTCCTGTAATATCAAGGTTTCGATAACTTTATGCCGGGTGTAGTTTAAAGACTGATTGTCTGATCCATTGGGTATAAAAGGAAAGAAATGTCATTTAGATTATCTAGGTTATTATTCTTATTTTGTAATGCTAATCGATTATCCGTAATCTCATTATCAAAATTATGGTGTTATCTGCTTAAAAAGTTCTATGAAAATTCTATAATTAATTGTTCTGCGATTTTCATTCTCACATAAAGAAAGAAAGGGTAAGTGTTTATATCAACACGTAGAAAATTGCAGACACTCGTCTCGAGATTGTCACGTGTTGAAAAGTAAAGTAAAACCTCTTTGCATAAACCTTTATCGCACGACCTGAGTGCTTTTCTTTACCTGCTCGGGCTGTACGGTATTCAAGTTATGTAGAATCCTTGTTTCACTTCATTTTTAAAGTGCATAGTTGTCAGACGGATACAATTCTTGAAAAGGAGTAAATTGAATCTTAGTGAGCACTACTGTTTTGAAAACCTATTAACATATGACAGGATTGTTCTTACGCGGTATTAACACTGGTGAACGTAAACGTCCACCAAAAACTGAGACAAAATTTGAAAGTTATAAAACAAATCCGCTTAACACGCGTCATTTTACACGTGATTACTTCAGTTACTACAGAACATCGTGAAATTAACTTTAAAAGCCAATCAACAAATTATTTTCGAATCTATTTCAAACTGTTTCGTAAATTCTTTTTACAGTTATAGCCTGGAAGAAAAAAAGAAGTTTTTACTCAAATCTCAGAAATCTTGAGGATATATGCTAATTGTTGATTTTGTCAATATGTTCTTTGAAGAAAGGTCTATTCACCGGGAGATCTAATGATTATACCCATTGTAATTAAGAAGAGTTGAAAATATGTCTTTAAGTAAGAACCTACTAAAATGAAAAATTATCAATACGCCAAATTTTCGGTAAAACCATCATTCGCCTGTACTTTCTAACATGCACTAACTTGTTTAAAGGCATACGCGCGTAAATGATGCACCGCATAGCGGCGATACATTTCAAAATCAAGGAACATAACTCAGTTTGTTCTAAAATTGATGGAAGTGGTTGTGAAACGAAGCCAATAATTTCCCGCCAGCTTGACGTCATTATAGTTGCGACACGACGTCGGGACGTTGCCTGGCAAAAAGGCGCGCCGTTACAGTTTTATGCGAACATTGATAGCGTAACAGAGTCTTTTAGAGGTAAATGCTGCTGAAATTAGACCTATTTGGTGTTTCTTTTCTGAAATATACATCTATTCCATTCATCAATGAGTAAGCGGATACTAGTAATGCTTATTGAATTTGAAATAAAACTCGTCACTCTTTAGCCTAGGCAGTTTTCATGCCTACACGTATAAATGCCGATCTATTTACTTTTTTTTCGTTATTTGGTAGGTTATTTCATATTTTATTATTATTATTATTATTATTATTATTATTATTATTATTATTATTATTATTATTATTATTATCATTATTAAAGTTTTATCACTTGAGACTTGGGCCTATAGGCTAGCCTAACCAATCTTTTGTTCGACGAGTCGCAAGTTTTCCACTACTCGTTAAACCGTGCGATGGTCGCTTCTTACTGTTACTAAGACCATCTGAAATTGACCCCACTCAATCATTCTGAATCACTAGCGCAGGGCTTCATTTGTGGATATCCAAACCGACTCAATCAAAACGCTCCAAATCATTTATCACGCTCCGGAATTGATCGCAGTGGCTCCAATCATTCATTGATTTCATTGACCAGCGTGAGTTTTGAAAGTGTCTAATTGGTATGTGAAGACATGTACAGATCTATTTATTGAATATTACGTCATTATATTTGATCGACCAGTTTCAACCAAAAATGTTGAATTTATTCAAAAATCGCTTATTCTACTTATTCATTTCGTTGTAAAATCATTCCTTTTGTCAATTTCACGCTGTTCTAAGCTGTAGGATGCCGCGATTTTATGGTTAACAGACGCTGTACGGACTCCACAAGAAAAATGATAGTTAGGATAGAATGGTAGGCCCTTGTTCAACTTTAATGTCTTCTAAAGACTGTAGACAGGACAAACTTAATTTGTTCATTAATTTAGTTTTTTTCGTATAATCATCATTTTAACTTTTCGAAACCATCAAATAAGAAAATAATGTGGAAAATGCGTGCGTTTATGATTTTACTGATATCAGCAGTATTATAAGCATTTTGTTTCATCATCTTAAGGTGTCAAAAACTCGTTACTACAGCAATTTTTTAGCTGAAGTTTAAATGCTTTGGTCACCCAATGGCAAACTAATCCGTGTTTCCCCTGTTTTACTTTGTCTGCCTATTTATGTTTTTTTTTTTTTTTTCATTTTATCTATAGTTAAAAGCGCCTCTCTCTTTATGAATCGAACAAGAAGAAGAAGACATGTTTTTGCTTAAATATGTTGCGTAGGTCTTCAAAATCATTTTAATAAACCTACACAAATCTGCAAATATACGACCGACGTTCAAGATAAGCGCGATGCGTTCTTTTGCGGATAAACACAGAACGACGTCGTCAACGTTGATTTCCGACGTCGCTGTTTAGAATCCCTACGGTTGCCTCGGAAATAGGCGCATTGCTCTTAAAAAAGCACGGTGACATATTTATTTTTTGGTACGATCTAGATTGGATTTGAATGCTCTATAAGTGTGCTAAATTTTAAAGAAAACTGTCGAGCAGTTTTGATTATTTTTAAGGTTAAATACAAAAATTTACGCGAAATTAAGGAAAAAATACTTATCACTTACTACGCCCAACCGCGTTATATCTCATTGGTTCATGGACGAAAATTTTAGCAAAGCCTACAAAAAATGTATCAAATAAACAAGTAATTTCATCCTTAAATCTTTCAGAAACTTTTATTTTAAAAGAGTGTTTTATGTTAGAGAAAACGGGGATTAAGCGAACTATACATCGATCTTCAAAATCACTCGAAAATCAGTGAAAATTGTATAGAAATGCGTTTTTTCAGGGGTCAATTTCTCAAAAACGGATATGGTGACCCCCAATTTTTTTTGCATATTTTTGCTCAAGGTATTTTGATTAACAAATATATAAAATAACAAAAAAATCTGTCGTCAAAAATTATTTGCGCGCGTATGCCTTTAACTACAATGGCATCTGATTTCTTGAATCTAGTTAAATAATACGAGAATTAACTTTTGACTAAATTCTGTTTCAGTTAAGAACAATCGTGAAATTTACAAGTTGAATGGTTTTAGAATGATTTCGGAATGAAATTGGGCGATTGTGATGAGTTTTGAGTGAAATAATCTTATATTGCTAATTTTGTTCAAGATGAACAAATTCAGCGATATTTAATACCCCCTTTAATAAAACACGCATACAAGTTCTATAAATAACTGTTTATGTCCTCACGAACCAACCAGGCGATTAACCTTTTGAATTAGATTAGTGAAATCGTGGGTTTTTTCTAACGATATATATTTTAGATGTAGTTTAAAGGTCTCTTTACGACTCACGCATTCATTTCATAACGTAATATAACATTTTTGTCATAAAAACACGGCGAAAATGACGTTACAAAAAGTAACACTTGTATTTAGCGTTACGTCATAGTTCATGAGAATTGTCTTGGGAAGAGGGGATGGACTGTCCATTACCCAATATTGTTTGCATTTCATGTTATAGTTTTTGAAACCATCATACACTTGTTGCGTTAATTGCAAAATTATTTAGTCTTAGTTCTATCCATAATGATTCTGATTGGCTAAAATCGCTTTAATCTATAATTTAAAGGAATTTTCTTTACTCAGCAAAATACTAGTAGTCACACAAGAATTCCTTTTCAGCCTGAGAAATCATAATCATTTTTGGTGCAGACCTACACAATATTCCAATAATTTGTCATCAAAGACGCAAAGTCATCTGACTTTGTCATTATTTGTAGTAACTCTGAGAATTTTTGGGACTGAAATTCTTAAATCCCCCCCCCCCCCCCCCCAAAAAAAAAGTGCCGCTTTGTGACTCTTGAAAAGGAAGATTCTTAACTTTGTTCGTTTTTTTACGAACACCAAGAAGTGCATTTCAAACCCAAACTTCTTCCAGAATATGTAAAATTGACCGGCCTTCGTATAGACTTAATTTATTGCTTACTAGATGACTAAAAACTTCTTCTAAAATATGACAAATATTAAGTGGCCGTTAATAAGTTTGTCTCAGCATTATCCCACTCGCATATAAATCGCTTACAGAGTAATTATATATTTCAAATCATACCTGAAAATAAAAAAAAGCTTTCGCCATCTTTTAAATAAAATTTTGATGTAAAATACTAATTGACATTTATTCCCAGTATTCAGTTGTCTCTACTTTGATATATCCCTTCGATTCAATCGGTGTTCGGCCAACCAACAAATTTTAACCTCTGGAGTGTCATTTATTTCTTGTAAAAAGATGACAGAATTGATAAATTTTCATTCCAGGATAAAAAGAGGTAAAAAAGTATCCTCATTGACCTGATTTTATAAAACCCTGTTTCCCGTCTGCTCCATTAATTATTTAGTTAACTAGAGATTCAAATTCATTTTGAGTTGAAAGTATCGTTCAAATTCCACAGACAAAAATCTCGAACGCACAATCGCAAGGCGTAACTCCCATTACGCAATTTACGCAACTGCGTAAAAAAGAAAGAAAAAAAAACCGCCTTCGGTAAATTACTGATCATAACATCGTAACTTATGATGTTTTTATTATTCAAAATCACAAAGAGCGAGCGGACGGAGGGCAGTTATCTTTTATCAAATTCTTCATATAGAATATCGCCTCTATACGACACTCGTATATTCTTAAATGGCGCCTTTTGAGTGCGTATAAAATTACAGATCCTAGTTTTGCTTCTGCATTGGATATTTAAAAATCTTCGTCTTGTCTATCCACTTGGTAGTAAAATTTATGCCTACAGTTAAATACATCGTAAAATCAGTATCTCGATCAAAACCGCTCTAAATCACTCGCTCATCGCTCTATTTGTAGCATTCAAAACACTCAATAAAATCGGTCAAAACATTCCGAAATAGTTCAAGAACGCTCCGAAACCATTCAAAACGATCACTGATTTTATTATAGCAGTTTATCAAATAATTCAAATAATCTAAAGGTGTAAATTTTGATTTGTTAACGAAGACACACATATGCATTTATAAGCAGATTTTTATTTAAGGGAATTAACAACGTACCGTTAATCGTCCGTGTTGAACGAATTTAGCAATATCATATTACCATTGTTTAATTTTAATCAAAATTTCATACGCAACTCATTCAAATATATAAGTTGAACTCATTCCAAAATCAGTCATTTTGTCACGAATCCCTTACCTGTATGGATCAAAACAGTCGGACGGACACTTAATTTGCTAGTTCTTGGCTGAGAAAAAAATAGGAAATATCGTTATTGATATTTATTTTCGACAAGCTATCCTGTGTACAGGAAATGAAGCTAAAGCGATCGCTATAGAAATAATACCCGGCATAATCTAATGTATTTTCAAGCATGAAGCCGCGGCAATAGCGCAGTTGGAAGCGCGCCGGACTTCTAATCCAGGGGTCTATATTCGCACGGGTTCGATCCCCGGTCGCGGCACTTATCCTTTCCGACATTTGTCTTCCACCAATGGGTAGATAATCGTTAACCTATGTGGAGTAGCAACTGGAGGCTAGGAAAGGGATGTGGTGGTAGAACTGGTGTGAGAAGTACCAGGAATCCATCGTTAGGTGCTCCAGTTGTCACTATATAACCGAAAGGTTGTTGAAAGCGACGTAAAACCCCAATACAAATCAAATCAAATTCAAGCATGAAAAGCCACAACTCGTAGCGCAGTTGGTAGCGCGTCGGACTGTCAATTTAATGGTCCTGAGTTCGATCCTCGACGCCAGCAATCATCCTTTCCTACTTTTTGTATCTCGCCAAGGGGTCGATAATCGTAGACTAATGTAGGATAGCAGCTGGAGGCTAGGAAAGGATGTTATGGTAGTACTAGTGTGCGGCTCCAGTCGATTTAACTTAAATATTGTTGAAAGCAGCGTTAAACTCCATTCAAAGAAACGAAACTCGAACTTGGACAGCTCGCCCATACTTCTCTATCTTGAAATAAGGACTGAAAATACCAAGCCTAGAACAGAAAGGCCAGGGTTCACCCACTATTGTCAAGCCCGATTGCGGTGAGAGAGATAAAGTCGGAGTAGGAACGTTATTGGTTTGTCTATTAGTACATTGGTTTGTCTGTTTTTGTCGTTTTAGACGTGCATTTATGGGTTGGATCAAAAAATAAAATAAAATAAAAAAAGTAACAGAAAAATTTAAACAAGAGCACCGCCCCCGGGTGCCTTCGCTCGGATATAAGTGCTGGATGATCAAAAAGGGCAAAATTTTGCACAAAATACTTCTTGTCATTCTAGTCAATACGTCATTCCCCTTAATAGTAAAGATTGCTCTTTTGATAGTGAACATATGTGCCAAATTTCGAGCGAATGCCATTAGTAGAAGATGGGATGACAAAATATTTGGTTAGCGCAAGAAGACAACAACTACATGGACGACAACACCAAGGGCCCGTTTTAATTAACATCTTACGAAAAAAATGATCGTAAGTCAAAATCATAAATCTTACCTGGTGTTTTCATCCATTTTTAGATTCTGACTAGCAATATCTCATTGGAATCGTCTTCCAAAGACGATTCTAATGAGATAATGCTTGGCAGAATTCCATTTTTAGTAACCACTGTAGAAGCATCTTTAATTTTTGACTTACGCAAAAAATGATCGTAAGATGTGTAGTAAAACGGGCACCAAGGCTATAGCAATACCTCTGTTTCTCTCAGAAAACAGTAGAGCTAAAATGCTACTTTATACCATTTTTCAACATGGAGTGTCTTTACCAACAAATTTTGATTTTTTTGTGTCATAAATGAGTGACTTTCACCAAAAGTCCTTGACCTTGACCAAGACCTTGATATTATTATGAATATGACAATCTTGTCACAAGCAAAGCACATGTGAAATTTCAAGGCTCAATGACTTACAAATCTTAAATTGGGGCTAGTATAGGTTTAAACAACAAAAACTTGATATTGAAAAATGATCTCTATTTTGACTGATGACCTTGAACTCGGTACCAACAGAAAGGCCTTGTCCCGGGCAATAATCAATAATGAAAGCACGATCACTTACCACTCAAAAGTTATGGCTAATGTAAAAAGTTTTATATTTTTACCAATTTTTACCTTGACAAATGACCTTGACCTTGACTGATGACCTTGAATTCGATACCACCAGAAAGGCTATGTCCCAGTCAATCATTATGTGAAATATGAAGGCCCTATAACATTCCATTCAAAAGTTATAGACAATATTAAAGAGTTTTTTTGTATTACAAATTAACCCTTAAAAAGTAACCTTGAGCTTGACTGATGACCATGTACTAAGTACTGAAAGAAAGGTCTTATCATAGGAAATCATAATGTCAAGTATGAAGGCCCAATCAACCACCATTCAAAAGTTATGGCAAATGACAAAGTATTACTTTTTCACAAATTTGACCTTGAAAAATGACCTTGACCTTGACTGATGATCTCGAACTTCACACCAACAGAAAGGTCTTTTTTGGGACTTGGATGTCCATCCAGCTCATTCAATTTCATTCAAGAATCATTCCATAATAATTCATTTTGTTAATTTCAATCATTATTTAATCATTCTGTTTGCTAATTTTAAGAAGTTTTTAACTGTAAAAAGACCTTTTCCGCTATCTTCCGATAGGTGGCGTGTCGAAATTGTGTCATGCGCAAAAACCGAGAGATCGTTACTAGAACCCGACGAACACACTAAATGTGGCAAAAAGATGCTTCAACAGATAACCAGGGCGGAACAGTCAGTCAATAATTCGAGACATCACAAAGTAATTCCTCTGTGTATAGTAAAAACATTACGTATGAATAAAACAAAACGGTTGTATTGATTTATGAGATAATGTTCGAAAGACGAGATTTATTTGTTTTTGGTGTTTTAAAAAAGGCATACCCGACCAAACATTGTAAATACAATACAATGCAATACAAATTCTTTATTTGCTATTAAAAGCGCCCAACATGAGCAGAAAATTTCCACCAATCAATTTTAACAAAATATCAAACAAATGAACATGTCAACCGATCACACATACAGGTACACGTTGCTGTTGGCTCAAAGATAGCTACACACAATGGGGCATTTGAAGAGAGGGAAAGAATTAAAAAAAATATATATACCAACATTATTTTCCTTTTATCAACGAGTTTAATGAGTAAATTACTAATATTTCTTAATATAAAGATTCTTCTGAGCTCATCAACCAGATAAAAAGTTCATGTGTATTTTAAAGGCTTGATAGGGTTATTGTGTTTGGATATTTTTTTGAAAATGTACAGGATCTTTCTTCTTCAAGATTGGGGCATTTAAGGAGAAAGTGAATTTCATCCTCTACCTCATATTGGCATAATCTACATCTTTTTTCTACTTCAATTTTGTAATGTCACCACTTTTCAATTTCTAAATTATGAGCCGATATTCGGAATTTACATAATTCTTGTCTTTTCTTCCAGTCTAAAATATTAAGGTATTTTTCCAGCTAAATATTTGATTTGAACATTCTATATGTACTTAGTTTATTACCAGTGCTTTTTTTCTATTATCATCAAATAATCGTTTATACCTCCAAATATTATGTATAAATATTTCAATTTATGTAGAAGTGCGTTTTTTAGTTTAGTTTTGCACAATGAGATGTTGATATTCAAAAAGCTATGGATTGTTTTGGCACATCCTACCCATGAATTTTTATCCTGTTCGTGGAACAATGAAGACTCCTTATATGCATTTTAATAAAATGTCATCTGAGCTGCTAAGCCGTTTATAATATTTCAGCAAATTTATAATAATCTCAATCATAAAGGGTAACGACCAGTCTCTCCAGTGTCTGCAAGATTTGTAGATCTCCTATTCACCATTAAAGAGTTTTTAAAGGCTATAAGGTCGATTTTCTCAAACATTAACTCATTGCATATTTTAAAGAAGAAATTCTCAGCAGTGCTCCGTAGTTGTTTTTTTATATATATATATAATTTGGGATAAAACCCCAAACCTCACTACCATAAAGGAAAACAGGTTTCACTGTTTGATCGAAAACATGGATAAAGTTTTAATATTTGGTTTGATATCATTAAATTAAGAACACTTTAATATAAAATTCCAAACATTAGAAACAATATATCAACTTTTAAGATCCGATGTACATCATATAGCAAGGAAAAAGGACAGCCCCCATAACTCAAAGTTTAAGAAATTAGGTCAATGTCAGTTTTCTTTAAATGAGACATGGCTGGAATCCTAGCAAAATCCTTGTTGGTGGAAGAAGTTTATATGCCGTGTGTATATGATTTGTTATATTATTATTCCCAAAACTTTTTAGTACGTGTTACCTTTTCAAGTCACGTGATTCCCCACCCTGATAATAACATTTTTACTCATAAATGCCTAGAATGTTTATATTAAAGCTAGTAAGACTGCGCGAACTGCACAGGCTAAAAAGGGGCGAAACTTTTCGACCTTGACTGATTTACTGAAACTTGAATGATTATCCCGTCTACTCCTGGAAGAAAGTTCGATATGCGACCTTTCGTTGACTTCCAATGGAATGAATCTCCGTCTATTTACTTTTTGGGTTTCCAAGATCGTCCTAAGTCGTGTTCTCTGTTGAGAAAATGTGAAGAAAGAAATGTCTAACGACAAGTCTTCGATTTTATTCCGTTTTCCAACTTTATCTCAACTTGTTTTCTTGGAAAGAAAAATATCAAATAGACAAGTAAATTAAATCAGATCTCATTCAAAGACTGCAAACAAAACAAAACGTATGAAATAATTACTTGTAGAGATTTTCGCGAGAAGGAAATTGATACCATGCCTTAAATTGTAATATATTAGCGAAAATAGGAAAGTCAAATAACTTCCTGTTGTTTGAAAACTATTCTATCATATTATTCTTTTTTCCTTAAGATTATCAAAACAGTCAAGAAAAAAAGGATGGGTATAAATTAATCCTCGACTAAAGTCCACCAAATTTGAAAAAAATGTAGCCATTTGTTTGTCGTTTTAATTTAAACAAGTCTTTCTTTCGTTTACATAAAAAAACTACATTTTTACATAAACTCCTGACGCTACGGCATGAAACTTAAATCTTTTACTTATCACAAATTTTTAAATATTTATCGGTGTCAATTTATACATAAGTATTTCCAATGTACGGTTAACGCATCACGTGCCGCGTTATCAACCAAGCGATTTAATTGCTTCACTCGACGATCGCACTTGGGCAACACATGCAGAGAACAAGGTGAGGGTTAAATATTTTTATTGCTTACAACAATATTCTTTTTTAAATCATAGACGAATGAAACTTACAATCTTATCACACATATATAAGAATACTCTTCGCGTATTCATACATTCATTCTTTAAGCTTTTTATGTTCATATCTCATTGAATGTAAAATAAACAAATTCTCTTCATCTGTCACTTGCATAGTTTACAGTTATTTCATGGTGTTTCGTTTAACATTGAAAACTGTTGTCGCGAGGTTGCGGGGGGTGACGCTCTGAACTGTTGTCTGATGCCGAAGGCAGAGGACAACAGTTCAGAATGTTATCCCCGACACCGAGGGAAACAGTTTTTCACTGTGACACGAATATCCATGAAATAACTATTATATTACATTGGCACGAGGTTATAAAACTTTTCTCATTCTCAATTTAAATTTTGTCAAATTTCAGTTTGAGATTAAAGCCGTAATTCTGTTTTTATACTCATTTGAATGTATTAACGATACCATTTAAAAGAGAAGTTGTTAAAAAATGACAACTTATTAATATTATCTTTTATTTTCACACATTTATTTGAATTTAAGGTTTGAGAAAATTCTCAGTTGAGCCTGAGAAAAGTTTTATTACCCAGAAGATTATTCTGAAAATTTGTTTTATCATTCAAAATAATTGCTTCAAAAAAGACAAACAGAGAAGAAAGGGTGCTTCATTGCGTATGTTTATTGCATGTACAATAAGAGACGTCATATTAGCAAGCGGACAACAGTTGGGTCTTAAAGCCTAGTTTACATTTGCCACGGTCGCCGTACGATATCGCAGCCTGCGATTTTTCCTACGATTTTTTTGACATCGCAGACAGCTACGGTCTGCGGCGTATGTGTTCGCAATGCCGCACGGTGACCGTGCGATTTTGAAAATATATGAGGGGGAACATCCCTTAATGAGACCGTACGGGTCCCGTGCGATATCGCAAGGTAATCGTGAGAATCCCGTGCGGAGATCGTACGGGTTCCGTACGGATATCGAGAGGATACCGTGCGGTCATCGCACGATTCTACGGGTTTTATTTTGGATGTTTGATAGTTAAGATATCGTACGATTTCCGCGCGAGCATCGCAAGGCTTCCGTGCGATGTCCGTGCGGCGACCGTAAGATGTCCGCACAAGGCTACGGGCTTGCGATTTTTAAAGATGTGTATAACATTTTTTTGAAACGAGATCGCAGGTGCCTGCGGTGCCCGTAAGACCGTGCGATGATCGCACGGGCACCGTATGTCACCGCACGGGCACCGCACGATTTTATGCTTACGGCGAGATACGGGCGCCGTACGGGCTCCGTAGGCCAAATGTAAACGAGGCTTTACTGCTTATGGATGAAACAGTTTATACTGTTGACCGGTCACGTGGCGGATAGCGTAAAAATTTGAAAAAAAAGTTATTTGAAAGTGTTACGTTTAACAGTGTTTGTATGTTAATTTCGACGAAAACGAATCAAGAATAATTATGTTTATTATTCTTAATTAAATTCAAAGCCAAATTTGAAAAAAAAAAAAAAAAAAAAAAAAAAAAAAACCAAAAAAAAAAAAAAAAAAAAAAAAAAAACAAAAAAACCCCGAGAGATTATTATTCTATAAATAAAAACACCCAGTATTTCAATATTTCGGCAACAATTGTCTTTTTTAAGAAAAATGAAACAAAGCTAAACACTACTACATGATAACATAAATCGATAACAAAATAAATTTCACTCGTCTATGAATGAAATAAATTTCATTCGTCTATGAATAAAAAAAAAGAATATTGTTTAAGCAATAAATCGGTAATGGTATCGATTTGTATTATTATAAGAAAGGTCTCAGCTGTGATAAATTATCATGACTGCAAATCCTCGTCATCATGAATTCTCCCAACCTTGGGCAGATAACAAGGATATCATGACACTAACCTATAAATAGAGGATATTAAATGAGTGGTCATTGAATACCGAATTTATTAAACGAGTCATCTATAAACAGATAAAAACGAGACTGCGCCGAGTTTTTTTTGCTGTGTTAGAAGACGAGTTTAATACGGGCGAAAGACCGGGCCGAAGGCCCGGTCTGAAGACCGCCTATAGCTTACAGGTATATATAGAGAGAAAAGAAGTAAAATAACAAACAATAAAATTAGAACTCATATACCGTTCAACCCAAATCGTCCATTTTGATTTCCCCATAAAAAGCTCCTATGTCAGGCCGCGTCCGTTTATCTCCTTCCGGTCACTCACTTTCTTATACCCTGAATAGGTGTTTCGAGACACAGTCTAATTCTATGTGACAACAACAACAAATTTCCGACTGGTTATCAATTATTGCTTTAAAGAAGGTTTTTAGATCTAGAAATCGTACATTACAGTCAACCTACATTCAAGAAAATCCTTTTTAAATAAGGAAAACAAAATTTAGCAGTCATTTCTTTAATTATTCGTCAAAAAGTGATTTTATGTAACCTCTTCGACGGCAGAAAATTCAAGTTCAAAAAATGTTTACATTTAAAACAGTGACGTCACCGAGCCTCATTCTGAATATTGATGCAGAGGTGGCACTCCAGTATTCCTGTACTTCCAGGTAGAAAGGTAACCTTTAGACTAGAACACACGTCTTCAGTCTATGCATTTTTTGACAAAAAAGACAGCTTCTGTCTTCAAGAAATTTTAAAACACCCATTATTAAAGTGATTTTAGTATTCTCAAAAAATATCAAATTCATACATTTCAATACTGATCTATAATAAAAAAAAATAATAATAAGAAAACACATATATCATATACTTTATTTAGATTGGTTCCATTTTTGAATGTCTAGAACAGGCACTAAAGTCTGGAAAAATGTAAGAAGGGGAAAATTGCTTGCTCAAAGAAAGCAAACTATTTGTACTTAAAAAGGATGAAAGGATTGTTTGTTTGTGTCTTTTTCTATGTTAACATAGAAAGCTAATATGAGCAATGGCCATGAGTTTAAAGCCTTTCTGCATTGCTTCTAATCTTGGCAATTTTAAGGCTAAAGCTTATAGTAACCTGGTGCATTAGATCTACTTAGTTTTAACCATAAACATGGACAATTAAGCATTGACTCAAAATAAGAGGTTGTTTTAAAGTGCTGTATGAAGCCATTTACAGATGAACAAATTCTAAATTTTTTCCAAATTAGAAGAAGATGTAGACTTACAAAAACATAGATATGTTTTGAATATCAGTTACTTACATAAAAAATGTTTTCCAAAATAAATAAATTGTATATCTAAAGTTTTCTCATTCTCCTGATTTTAATTGCTATGCTATATAGCAACAAATAGCAGTATTTTGTAGGTAAAGGTTAAACCCAATAAAAGGAAAAAATGCAAATAGGATCAATTGACATTGGTTAATTTCATTTAATTATACTTATACTGATCACCTAGAAATCTGATAAATGAAAAATTTGTCCCGCTTTTGTGTTTCAAATTTCAACTATGTACAAGGTACAATTAAAAATATATACATGTACTGGTATAATCAAACAAGAGCATTGCATATGGGTGCCCAAAACCACAACAACAACACCAAAGAGTAAAGACACCAAGGTGATGACTGGACCTTGGCGTAATGTTTACACAGGCCCTCTAATAGAAAGGAACAAAACAAAGAAGATACATTAATCATAGCTTTTAATGCAGATGATAACATCTTTATTCAAATTTGACAAATTTGAAGAAATTTAGAACAACTAAGAAAGACAGACATACTGGTGAACAACTGTTTATATGTGAAGCCAACTACTTTGAGGCTTCCTTTTCACTACTGTCTTGATTCAATGTGACCAAACAGTTAACAACCTCTAGAATTTATGGTCAATTATCCTTGGTTGGAATCCATTTATTAATAAGAAAGACATTTTATCCTATGTATCAAAATATTCTCTTCCAATAAATATTTTTTTCAATTATAAATCTAAAATAGCAATTCAATATACTATAGATTTATATTTCTTGTATGAAAAATTGTGTTAACACATTGCTGTATTTCTTACTGAGTTGTTAGTGTGCTTATACTCATAAACAGATGGTTGTGGCTTCATTAAAAGCTAATTTCATATGTTTGCCATGCCTTTTAAGTTGACGTGCTTATCTTAGTTGCACAGCAGTGCCACCACTCACAATATATTTCACATTTTCTTATTGTGGTGTAGATCTGCCACTATTTACCTGATAGTTATCAAGAACAATAACTTCTATCTTATAATAATTCATTTGAGGTGCTCTTGATGTGTTCTCACAGCATTCACAAAGTATTCTAGTGGTCCCAATACATAGATATATAGATGATTAATCTAGATCTAAATAAGAGAATTCAGCAATTTAAGATAACTTCCAGTATACAGGGACCATAGGTTGTTCAAATAAATACAAGAAAAATATTGTATGGTTTTGTGTGATGTCTCTGTAATGTTAATGAGATTAAAGCATCTACATTGTGCCGCCTCTTTAAAAAACTTGCAATTTACAAGAAGTGCTTCTTTTTAAATTATACTTAATTAGGTATAAATGGCAATGTCAATTACACCAATAAAACTGTGTAATAATTCAATGGACACTTTAAGCTGCCACATAGACACCATTTGGATTTGTGGAAATGGCAAACTGACAGGTACCCTTAACAGAAAAGACAGAAAAACTTAGGCCTAGTGGCTGGGGAGGGATTCTCAGTGCATACCATTTCTGAAACAGTTGAATTTGCAGGAAATGGTCACCAGTCAGTAAATGTCTCATTACAAATGTTTTTTCTTTCGCCCGTTTTCTAGGCTTTGCCTAATTTCATATTAAATTCTGTATTTTATTAGCACAAATTTGATATTCTATTTATAATATGACCCGAATTTTCGCCAAAAATCGTCAATATTCTTGAAATTCCACATTTCAATATTCCGCGAAACTTATAACGCCGTTTAAAATTGACGTCACAATATATACATTATGACGTCATTTTTCGCGGTTACAAAATAGCGATGCTATTCGCTCTGAGCTCATTTGCATAGTTATTCCCCTAGTATAATAACACCCGTGTAATATCAAAAATATTCAACGGGGTTATACACTCCCGCGATGTCGGTCATATTATAATTCTTTGTATGTCTTTTGACGTAATTATATCTTTGCAATAAATCCTTTTATTTCACATTTTCAGTTGAAAAACAATGAAGATGGACACCTTTACTATATTTCGAGCCTTTTGTTTAGTTTCTATGCCATACCAACCCATTTTATCGGCTGATCTATTTTTGACAAACTTCCAAATCCAAACGGATTTGACGATTCAAGAAGAATTCACCTATGACGAGGACTATGCTGCGGACCTCGTCCATTGTGTGTCGTACTGTTTGAAAAACAGAAGCTGTATGTCTGCCTCGTGCGATGGCATCGATCGTACATGTCACGTGTCTCTGTATCGTTTTAATGACACATCGGACGACAGGCTTAATTCAAGATCTTCATCCGTGGTACTCACCCGTGAAGGTAAGCCTTGTGTTTTACGGCTAAAAGATTTATATTAATGGAATCTAAAGCGACTCGGATAATCGTTGAAGTCAGATCTCGGCAGCTGGTATATCTACACTGGTTTTCTGTCACAGGAATAGCAGAAGAATGCTATTCAAATTGATGACGTCATTTATTTATCTGACCCTGCTTAGGTGACGTCAAATAGGACGAACTGAAAGAAAGTATGGTACTATCGTTTGGCATTTTTACTGTTTTGGCGGTATGATTACGATGTGATAATCACTTTTCTGCCATCATTTCTCGATAACCCACCGAAAAGCATAAAAGTAATAATTTATAAAAGCATGATTTTAATCAGACATCGCGCTAAACTATTACAAACTTTTTTAAACGTTTAAAGCATTTTCGAATTCTCATATTTGAAATGACAAAAAATATTAATCATTAAATGGTAAAGACTGATCATTTCGTTAGAAAATACATAATTTTTCATCTGAGCCTTGATCATTTTTCTGAAATTATGAAATCAGATAAAATTTAAGGTTTTTTTCACACCCAACATTATACAAATACATTATTATCTAAGACTTGAAGTATAAGAATTGTTTTCTACAAAAATCATCATTTATCAACTTTAGAGGACATTATGATGTTCATGGTCTAGAGGTAACTTTAGCGTCGGTCCTCTTGACCAAGAGGTCCCTAGTTCGATTCCCCAAAGCGGCTATCGATCTTTGTTCTTCGACAGTCCCACAAAATTGTCGCTATTACTAATTCGTTATCCAAGCAGAATCGAAATGTTAAATGAGAGAACGTGTTTATTAATCAATGTAAAATCAATAGAATCTATATTTAATTTTAATCATGACGTAATATTGACGCGTTTTCGATAAGGTTCAGTCTATTTTTGCCTCACAAAGGTATGCGTATTCAAATTATTTTCATATATATATGAAATCATTTTATCTGCCAACTTTACTGCGACATTGTTGTCGGACAGAAATAAAACTTATTATAAACCACTGCTATCTACGCAAACTACTTTGTAGATTGTAAATGACGATTCAATGATTGGTAATATTTAAACAACAACTTCACCAGCAACAAACAACAACAGCAACGACAGCATCGACATCATCATCGTCATCATCATCATCATCATCATCATCATCAACAACAACAACAAAAAAACCCGATTCGCTTACACGATTTGTTACAACAATGCACCAATGGTTATCTTTGATGCATCTAAATGTTTATTTCAGGATGCCCCGAAGGCTGGATACAGCTCGGTGACAGATGCTACTTATTTCGTGAGCAAATCAGCAAGCTGGCTCCCGCACAGGTGCGTAAATTATCAATATTTTTCATTTAATATCACCATGGATTGGTATAAGAATGAAACAAAACTACATAAAGCCAATTTTAGCTGACCTAGCAAACCGTGCACAATGGGAGCTTTTAGGATCAACCTGAATCCGTCGGGCGTCGTGTTATGTGTGGTGTCAACTTTCTTAAAACGTCTTTCTCTCCTATACCCTCGGGGCAATTTAAATTAAATTTTCCAAGAATGTTCCCTGGAGGACCCTCTTTAAACATATTCGCGAAATTCTGTTTAGCCCATAAATAAGGGTGTGGCCAGCCGTGGCATTTTTCATCTCCTAAATCCCTTAGCCGATTTCAATGAGATTTTGTCAAAATGTTCTATCGGAGACCTACTTCAAAAATGTGTTCGTGAAATTCTGATTTTTTCACTATGAACCTTAGAACGACATCTCCATCAAAACGACGAGATCGATTTTAATGTAATTTTGTCATCAGGTTCCTTGGGTGACCCTCTTCAAACATCGTTCGTGAAATTCTGAGTTACCCATAAATATCAGCCTGGCAGGGCGTGGTATTTCTCCCCAACCACATCCACGTGGCCAATAAAATTCAGGTGAGCGATTTAGGGTGAAAATTCAGGTGAGCGATTTAGAGTGATTCCTGTCCTCTTCTGTCTAAAATTGCGCTCAAAGTAGCTCATAGAAATATTTAAAAGCTAGAAAGCTATCGGACTTCTCTTTTTCTATTGACGTCCGAGGCATGAATCCCATTCGCATTTCCAACATGGGATTAGGTTTTTAGTTTCATAGCCCCACGAATTTAAAGAAGAATAGATATTACGGGCGAAAGACCGGGCCGAAGGCCCGGTCTGAAGACCGCCTATAGCTTACAGGTATATATAGAGAAAAAAAGAAGTAAAATAACAAACAATAAAATCAGAACTCATATACCGTTCAACCCAAATCGTCCATTTTGATTTCCCCATAAAAAGCTCCTATGTCAGGCCGCGTCCGTTTATCTCCTTCCGGTCACTGACTTTCCTGTACCCTGAATAGGTGTTTCGAGACACAGTCTAATTTTTAGCAACAACAACAACAAGTTTCCGACTGGTTATCAAAAATTACTTAAAGAAAGTTTTTTTTAGCTAGAAATCGTACAATACAGTCAACCTACCTTCCAAAAAATCCTAACTAAATTAAAAGAATAAAATTTGGCAGTCATTTTTTTAATTTTTCATCAAAAAGGGATTTTACGTAACTTCTACCACGGCAGAAAATTCTAGTTCAAAAAATGTTTACATTTATAACAGTGACGTCACTGAGCCTCATTCTGAATATTGATGCAGAGGTGGCACCCCAGTATTCTAGTACTTCCAGGTAGAATGGTAACCTTTAGACTAGAATACATATCTTCAGTCTTTGCATATTTAACAAAAATAACAGCTTCTATCTTCAAGAAAATTTTAAATTGTCCATTATTAAAGTGATTTTAGTATATTCAAACAATATAAAATTCATAAATTTCAATACTGATCTATTATAAAAGATTAAGAAAACAAATTTATCCAATACTTTATTTAGATTGGGCTTAGAATTTGTTCCTTTTTTTAATATCTAGAACAGGCACTTAAGTCAGGAAAAAAGATAGAAAGGGAAAATTGCTTGCTCAAGGAAACAAAAGTGTACTTACAAAGGATGAAATTTTTTTTTTGTTTTGGTCTCACTTTATGTTTTCATGGAGAGCTAGTATAGGTAATGGCCATGAGTTTAAAGTCTTTCTGCATTGCTTCTGATCTTGGCAATTTTAAGGCTTAAGCTTTTAGTAAGCTGGTCCAATAGATCTACTTAGCTTTGGATAAATAAGCATTGACTCAAAAATTTGAGGCTGTTTAAAAGTGCTGTATGAGTCCATTTTAAAATGAGCAAATTCTATTTTTTCGTAGAGAAATAATGTTGTCCAAAATAAAGAAATTGTATATCTTAAAGTTTTTCTCATTCTCCTGATTTTAATTACTATGCTAGATATCAACAAAAAGCAGTATTTTATTTTGTAGGTAAGGGTTAAATCCAATAAAAGGAAACAAAGCAAATAGGATCAATTGACATTGGTTAATTTCATTTAATTATACTAATACTGTTTACCTAGAAATCTGGTAAAAGAAAAAAAATGCCCTTCTTTTTGTGTTTCAAATTTCAACTACTGTATGTACAAGGAACAAATAAAAATAAATACATGTACTGGTATAATCAAACAAGAGCATTCCTTATTATGGGTGCCAAAATCCACAACAACAACAACAAAGAGTAAAGACGCCAAGGTTATGACTTGACCGTGGCGTATTGTTTACACAGGCAAGCTAATAAAAAGGAACAAAACAAAGAAGATTCATTAATCATAGCTTTTAATGCAGATGATAAAATCTTTATTCAATTTTGACAACTCTGGAGAAATTTAGAACAACTAAGACAGACAGACATACTGGTGAACAACTGTTTATATGAAGCCAACAACTTTGAGGCTTCCTTTTCACTACTGTCTTGATTCAAAACAGTAACAGAACAGCAATCAACCTCTTGAATATATGGTCTATTAATCTTTGTTGGAAGCTATTTATTTATAAGAAATAAAATATCATCCTGTGTATCAAAATATCCTCTTCTAATAAACATATTTAGTTATTTTTTCTATATTCTAGATATATATTAATATTTCTTGTTTAAAAACTTGTGTTAACACATTGCTGTATTTCTTACGGCGTTGTCAGTGTGCTTATACTCATAAACAGATGGTTGAGGCTTCATTAAAAGCTAATTTGATATGTTTGACATGTCTTGTAATTTGACATGTTTATAAATCTTATATTTGCACAGCAGTGCCACCACTCACAAGATATTTTTCCTTTTCTTTTTGTGGCGTAGATCTGTTACCATTTACCAGATAATTATCAAGAACAATATCTTCTATCTTACAATAATTCATTTAAGGTGCTCTTGATGAGTTTGAACTGCATTCACAAGGTAATCTAGTGGTTCCTGTACACAGATATATAGATTATCAATCTAGATCTAAATAAGAGGATTCAGCAACCTTAAGATAACTACTGGTACACAGGGACCAAAGGTTTTCAAATATATACAGGAAAAATATTGTATGGTTTATGGTTTGTGATGTCTCTGTAAATTACTAATGTTCATGAGATTCAAGCATCTACATGTTGCCGTCAATATCAATACTGTGTGATCATTCAATGGACACTAAAAGCTGCCACAAAGATCAACTGGATTTGTGAATATGGCAAACTGACAGATATCCTAAACAGAAAAGACAGAAAAAACTTAGGCCTGCTAGCTGGAGAGGGATTCTCGGTGCATACATTTCTCAAACTTATGATGCAGCAAGGAATGGTCACCAGTCAGTAAATGTCTCATTACAAATGTTTTTTCTTTCGCCCGTTTTCTAGGCTTTGCCTAATTTCATATTACAGTATTTTAATTCATAAAGGAGTCCCTACTTTTAAAATTTATTCGAAAAGTTTTTTATTTAAGTATTGCTATGAAGAATACTGCCCTTAGTTCGAACATGTGTGGTGTAACCAATGGCGGATCCAGAAGTCCTGTAAAGGGGGTTCGAACATACAAACAGACGGGGTTTTAAGAGACTCATACGGGAAAAGTAACGCAAAGCGCCCAAAGGGCGCTTTGCGGCTTTTCCCGCTTCTAGATTACGCGTGTAAAACATTTAAATAATCAAAATCAAATGAAATACATATACCATCAAAGTTTAATTTTGTGTCGTAATGGCGGCCTACATGGAGGATGATGATCTCGCGAGATTTCGCCATTTTGATTTATTATTTATTTTAATTGATCTACTTTTTTCTTCGATTTTATTCCTGTCGACCATTATCAAATTTTAGATTGTTGTCGTAAAATTAGAATAAGAATCGGCCTTACATGTAAAAAGTTACACTTTTTTTGCTTAGAATCTCGTCTGGATGACGTTTTCTTTTTACCCTACGCAAATGACGTCATTCTACCCTTTGGGGAAATTAGACGCTACTTTTTCCCGCTAAAACAACGTCATTGTTGTTGCGCTTTAACGTCGAGGTAAAAAGCGGAATAAGACTTGAAAGAGATGAAGTCTATAGCAATATTCCCGGTTAAGACTTGAAAATGATAAAATCTTTAACAAAATTCGCAGTTTGATTTTTTGAAAAAAAATGTATGTACAGCTATTTTAGCTAAAGCTATGCCGGCCAACATCTTGTCGGAAACACATCCTTTACGATTTAGACCTGAAGCAGTTTCTATAATACGTGCGCCCATATTAAAAGTTTCATTTTTTACGAAGAAAAACCAATAAGAATTGTATTGAGCATCTTTCACTCAGTATTTTATGTTAATTTCTTCCGATGTTAGCACTTATCTATTCTAAATGACTATGACTGTGAAAATCAATCTAGAAATGAATGAGAAAAATCAAGTACCCATCGATTTGATTAAAAGCCTATTTTTGGTCTTCTGAAAATTAGTTATTATGTGCATGTTTTGTAAAGCACCTGGGGAAGTTTATTTCACATTTTAACTGCACTTATTTTTTTCCGGTGACAATATCTTCGGAGTAGAAAAAGGTCAACAAAGAATTCTATTTTCTTTGCTTTGTTCGCATATGAATTGAAAATGATAAAAGGCGGCCTTAAACCCCCTTCAAGTGAAAAACAAAAAGAGCGGTCGGAACAGACAGACACATAATATTGAATTTCAAACATCATTCATACGTGTACAGAAAAAGGTTGGGATGCAGGAGCTGTATTGTTTAATTCGGTATCTTAAGTTAGTAAATCAATAATGGTTCTTTCTTCAAATTACTTTTCCCGTCTATAGGTTTAACCTATTATTATATTATCTTGTGAGGCTTAATCTCATATATCAGATGCATTGACCCTCAAAACTATCTGATGTAAGTCGGAACATCACTCGGCTATTTCCGTAAACTGCAACAGACCTCGGATGTATGTAAGACGGATGGGTATGTTACAAAATTGTGCATTTTGTAAGGCGGAAACAGTGTAAGAAAAACAAGCCCGGAAACAACAGGCGCTATGATTAGATTTTTATCTTTTACAGTAAATAACGGCTGAAAAAATCTTAATTTTTGATAATGACGAATCATTCTCAAAAAATTAAGATTTTTCAGCCGTTATTTCAGAATCTAATGATATTGATATAAGGATACGAGGGTTCTACGTCAGTGACACAAATGGGTAGCGTTGACGACGTCGAATGTTTTCACTCACAGTTGCGAGGACAAACGCCATTTTAACTGACGTCATCGAGTTTTTCCAAGGTTTTCCCGTAATTTTTGAAAATAGTCCGTCTATGTACATCCCATTCGGAACATCGCTCGGACTTTTCCGTAAACTGGAAAGTACCTCGGACGTAAGTGTAGTAATTTTTGGTCATTTTTTAGGTAATTCGGCTTCTGGTGGTACTTTGGTTAATACGCTTGAAGGAAAGTTTATTCCTTTAATGTTTTCCGATCGTCTATGGAGATCATTTTGGCATATTATGATTTGAAAGCAAAACGCAGTAGAACACTGCGTTTTGTTTTCAAATTATAATATGCACAATTCTGACCTTACGTGGTACTTCGGTTAATACGCATGAAGAAAATCACATTCTGTTAATCCTTTCCAATCGTTTTTGGAAATCTTTTTGGCATTTGATAATTTGATGACAAAACGCAGTAAGACACTGCGTTTTGTTATCAAATTATAATATGCCCATTTTTATGTTTGTGACGTCATATAAACCCACGTGCGATATGACGCGCTTTCATGGCTGCGCCCGTAATATTCCCGAGGTCTATTCCGTAGAATCGCCGACGGTTCCCGAGTGTGTACATCCGAGGTTGATCGTGAGATTGTCCGAGTGGTGTTCCGAATGTATCTGATGTAAGTCGACAGGACCGTCTGGATATCAACTTTAGAATAGAATTGAAGACTGTTTAAAACAGCCTTTAATTCTATTCTGAAGTTGATCTCCAAAGATACATATCTATCGAATACATTGTGAAGCTAGCTAATCCAGCGAACATTTCAATATTTTCACAAATTATGAGAATAGCTACGGACCCTATTTTATTGACACTATACAAAAACCCGGTGGTTTGGTTACAAACTATTGCAAAGTTTTATTGAATTACCCTATGACCGTGAAATAAACAGGCCTCAGGCTCACGTTCGAATCCCCCGAACCCCTCTGGATCCGTCACTGTGAAATGGGACAGTTACACATGGCAGTCGGTGATAGATCGGTTGTTCGTTTTATCCAGGTAAGGACGGAACCGACCGAAACTGATATACATGTACAACCGACGTCTCCGATTGGCGGACGATTTGTCATTTACCACAAACTATTTGGAAAAGATTAGTTTCATCGGTGAAAACTAATCGATCGGGATTTTTGAACTGTTTAAAATTCTCGATCGGTGAAAATTTTAAACGAAAAAGCGATTGACAACCTATTCCTAACCGATATCACCGATCGGTCAGTGATAAGCAACCGATTAACAAATATCTATTAGCTACGGGAAAAGATGAGGTACTAGTATTTTCCAGCCGGGTTTCCATTCTTGATAAGACTTTCAAACGAGACAGTTACAGATTATAAAATCGAGCAAAGGTCGGAAGAAGACGCGTATGTAGGACTCAATTTATGGATCCTCATGTATCCGAGGTCCAAGAGGCAAACAATGATACTGCATGTGAAAGTAGCCAAGACGGCTAAAATAGCCAGAACGGCATTGACAAGGCAGACGAAATTGCGAAAACCAGGAAACCAAGTTCATTTCTCCAACATGAGTTTTTTTTCTCCGAGTGAGGCGTTGCAGTAGCTCATCATACATATCTCGGGTCATCCTGAAAGAAGAATAAACATAATGAACACTTTTTCAAATCAATGTTTAATTCTTTCCGAAACAAGACCTGGTTTTGATGGCCATTGTAGATATAGATTTGGAAAATATTAAGGCAAAAGAAGAAAATGTCGATAATCAGTATTTTCTACTTCTGGCTGAATATTTTTCATGCTATATTGTACACTAATTATGTCTTTATCAACATCCATTTTGTCGTCTGAAGCAGCTTTCAATTTGAGCAACCAAAAGATTTTGCAGATTGGGGAAGGGTTAATAATTACTTTCTCGTTTACCATCATTTTAGTATCACAAATGCCAAAGATCAAAGACGTTCAATGAATATATACATATAATTATCATTTATTGATCTAACCCTATGTCGTGGGTACTCACTTGAATAGTTTAATCGAGATTATTCAAATGAGTACCCACAACACAGGGTATAGATACGACAAAAAAATAATAATGCATCTTTTCCGATTCGTTTTCCTTTCCTAACAAATAAAATCTTAGTTTTTACACGAAAACCCATTATACTTTTTTTCATTTTCTTTTTCTAACAAAAAAAAAAAAAAAAAAAACCTTTCATAATCTTATATTATTTTCCTCTTGGAAATTTTACTATTATCTATATTTTAAGGAACATATTTTCCTAGGAAAATTCTGATAATTTAAAGTCAAACGATTGCGGCGTTCATGATAAAATGATATTTTCTATTTAGTTAAGTGGAAATGAAGAATTTGATAGATAATAATTTTTTTTCGCGAACGTCTCTATACTTTGTCTCGAAAACTTTCAAACGATAATTATGTACTTTTAAGATAAAAGTAAAATTTGTAACTGAAATACTAAAACATGTCCTTTTGGTGACTTAGATTTCCAATTGCGCATTATGGGGATTCTACCTCAGATAGTTTTGGAACACACTGATGTCACCCTCTCTGAGTTCGGCTAGGATAGTGCTGTATTGGCCAAACTGAGGTCTTCTTTCTGGTGTTAGCCATTGCTTCGTCCGCCATCATCTTTGTATCCTACGGCGGCGACCATTTCCGCATCGGGTGCCCAGGTGAATGCCATGTCCGAGGTTTCAGAGAGCTTGCTGTTGCAGCAATAGACCAAACTGCTGGATTGCCCCTCCAACATTCATTATATCATACACTGAACTAAAATTAATCGGTTTTCACCGCTTATTTATCATTTAATGAAAAAACCGACGGCAGTCTGCTGAACAAAGATTTGCCAGCTATTCGTCACCGATCTTAGACAGGTGAACGTATACGGATCACCGGTTGTATCCGATGGAGAGCGATGTACATCTGGTCGAACACCGATCAATCACCGACTGCCCGCTTGACAACCGTTGTAAAAGCGACGACAGCCGATGGTAAATTCAGCAAATAAGCGATCATCACCGACCAAGCTCCTACTGGTCAGCTATTTGTCGCCTGCGTACAACCGATCAACTTTGTATTTTACCCATCAATAAGCTATTTATCGCCGATACTCTGTTACACATAAAGTCTTAAATGCCGACACCGATGACAACCGATCATATGAGAGAAAAAAAATCACCGATTAAGGACCGATTTAAGTCTCATCGTACGTGTAACTGCCTAATAACTTAAACTTTAGTATAAGCTAAAATGTTATATCTAAAGATAATTGTCATGTTGCTCATTACATCGACGAGTGTGCCGACAATTGATAAATCGTCTTAATTCATTATGATGATGTTTCCGATTTATTGCACTTTAAGCCAAATTATTAATTGAATATCAACAAGGTCAAATTTGTATTTTATAGCGAATATCCACCAGATATATCCTTACCTTACACATACGTAATTAGTCTTCAAATGACATCAACTTACCGTCATTTTAATGAGTGTTTATTGTGATTTTCTTTTTGTAATGAGAGTGATCATGCGTTTGAAATACGTTTTAAAATACTGGTAATGCGAGAAAAGATTCGTTACTCGATTATGTTTGAAAAAGGCCGATCCTAACCTCGTCTTGAATAGAGAAAATATAAACCTCTCAATGATTTGCTTAATTACATTTGTCAGCCCGATTAGCTCAGTTAGTAGAGCACCGGACTTTAAAACCATTGAAGTTCGACCGCGTGGGTTCGATTCCCGGGCTTGCACACTAACAAAAACTAATTGTCTTTCGGATTTAGATTTAATAGTTTATTAAAGTCTCATTCACATATATATATATGCATTTTTACAAATGTACAAATGGATAAAACTACAACATAAAAGAATATATGTGACCATTCTTATTTAGAATTATAAGAGACTATTTGGTAAAACTACCATTTAAAGAACCGATCCCTTCTCTATGTACATACATGTTCAACTTTCTTCCTGTCTCTCTCTCTCTCTTTCACTCATTCTCAAAACACACACACACGCACGCACGCACGCACGCAAGCAAGCCCGCACGTCCGCACGCACACACACACACAAACACCCACAAACCCACTCTTTCACTCAGTCAAATTCTTCACATTATTACATGACAATTATTCATTACAAAAACCATGAAGACATCGTCAATAGGCACTCCAGAACCTGTTTGGAATTTTAGATTTTTTTTTCTTATTTCATTTAAACAAGGCACATAAGTGCACATTAAGAAGGTGTATAAGAAACCCACACACTCTAAAAACAGATTAAAGGAGATTTAATTGGCGACATCCACATGCTTAGATTTAGTAAAATAGTTCGGACGAGTCGTTAAACCGAGGTCCCGTGAGATTGTGCTTTACACCGAGCACGTTAATTAACCATGGTGGATCTCAGCAGTATTTTCTCATGTATCCTTGCACTATCCTCCGTAACAACTTACCGTCTTCTGGGGGCGTCACTCATATGGGCATGTGCTACGGTGGCGACGATAAATAAACGGAAATACACACATTATTTTCTTTTCCATTCTTGACTCAACTTGTCACAAACAAAATCTCATGACATAATCTAAATATCTTGTATTCAGGACCCTTTTGTTATTTTTGTATTAGAATACCTTTATTGACTTGACTGTTGTATCTTGGTATTTTAAACGATATAATTTAGTGACTATTTTTGTATTTTAGGAGTTCTGTGGACAATACGGGGCCATAATAGCAGAACCGCAGACGAACTCTACATATCAACTTATCAAAAACTACTTAATAAATGTCATTGGTAAAAACTTGATTTTTTAATTGATTAGATTGAAAATTTACGTTGTTCAACAAAAGCTTTGAGGAAATGATTTAAAATTTCAATCGACCTGAGATTCGCTATACAAGCCTTGCTTGCACTCAGGAAGACCAAAAAGCAACTGCTTTTGAAATACACTCCGCTTTAAAAATGTACTTGCGTGCAAAGCGGGACAAAAATCTGCAAATACTTTGCACAGTTTTGTCTTCCTGAACGTGGAACTTAATATTGCAAGCCAAGGACAACAAGAATAGAGAAACTAGTAATAAACTTTACAATTGATAATATCAATTAATAATAAAAACAAAGGATTATTGACACGCGTTGTTTAGCCATTATGGCACAATTTTATATTAATATATTAGCTTTTGTTATTATCAGCTTTACACTCCAAAATTAAACATGAGACTAGCTATCGCTCACTGACGACCAAATATCGCAACTATAGCTTAATAAGGTTGTAGTTTCCGTATTTGTTGCGCCCAAAAACCACCACCAACTGTGTTCCAAAACCGGGGATCTCGTTCACGAATAATTCAAAGCGTGCCTTTCCATCGAAAAGCTAATATTTTGTCATCTAACCTATTTTCGAATACTTGTATTGCTGGAAGTAATGAATCTTTTTCACATTCGTTATTTTGTATTTTTCCTTATTGTTCATTGTTGTACCTGGACGTTATAAAAGAAATGTTATGTTCTGTTTAGTTCAGTATTAACTTACGACATAGAGGATATTAAATGGGTGGGCATAAAATACCGAATTTATTAAACGAGTCACCTATAAACAGATATAAAAACGAGGCTGCGCCGAGTTTTTATCTGTTTTAGATGACGAGTTTAACAAAAAGGTAATTTATGAGCAAAATATGATGTTCTGCATGTATTAATAATATGACACGATTTTTTCCCAAAAATTGTCAAAATCCTTCAAATTCAACATTTCAATTTTCAACTTTAACTTATAACGCCGTTTAAAACTGATATGCATAATGAAGTCATTTTGGCGGTCACAAAATTGCGTTGTTATCCGCTCTAAGCCCAATTGCATAGTAATTCCACTAGTGTAATAACATCCGTGTAATATCAAAAATATTCATCGACATTATTTCACTCCCACGACGTAGGTTATATTATATATTGTATTATATCCATTTTAATTAATTCCAACATTTGCTTGCCACATTCATTCAGACATCATCCCAGAAGTCGATATTTAAATGTTCGTAACTGTCGATCTCTCGAATATCGACAGATAGGCCTTGGATTTAAAGCTTTGCTTTTGTTTTTCAAGGAAATGACCGTTTCTGGATAGGCGTGACCATTGAGGAACATGACGGTAACTTTACATACGTCTGGAGTAGTACAGGCGTCACTACGGCGTACACAGATTGGGACGGTACAGAAATGGACAGGATTTTGGCACGCAATAGTAATAGATGCGTGGCGATAGACGAAGGTTATAAATGGATACCAGTTGGCTGTAGTACAAATAAGAATGCAATTTGCGAAAAATAATCCACCTTATAATAATTAAACAAAGATAAAACCTTATAATGATTTTCACGATGTACGAATATCTAAGATATGAAAGTTATATTTATTACAAAACACATATATATATACAGGTGTTGTAATTAATATTTTTCTGGAAAACCGTTATATGATATATATGCACTAAATCATATGTTGACATTTCTAATTAGTGATAACATCATATTCATCGAAATTAACGAATGATTAACCATGGAATTTAAATTGTTCCTCGAATCTACAATTATAACAAAATTCTAATTAGCAATTATTCTCATCGGCGTTAACCTTTAAGTGTTCCATTGAGTGAGTGTTCCATATAAAAGTGAACTACAAATAGTTACATCGTGAAATTGACATTCTTCTCAATCAAAACCGTTCTAAATCGCTCACTCAACGCTCGATTCATCCTTTCCAAACACTCACTCAAACCATTCAAAAAAGCTCCGAACTCACTGAAAATCATATAACAACAACTTCGTTCAAAATAAAAATAGCTGGGAAAAAATTAGGATTTCACTGAATTAATTGAAATTGTAAGCGTCTGATTAGATCTTGAAGACATATGAAGCTATTCAAATAACATAAATACTATTTTAAAGGGAGGTACTAAATAATGCTAATTTTGTTCATCCTGAACAAAAATTGCGATATTGGATTCCTTTCCATTAAATTCACTCAAAAACCGCTCCACACACTTATTCAATTTTATTCCAAAATCAGTCCAAAATCATTCATCTTGTCAATTTCACAATGTAACTTACTCTACCTGGTAACAATGACTATTTTGATAGTCTGTCGAACTCGACGACTGAATACAGAATTAAAGAGTAACAGAATTTTATGAAAATGATAAATCTATGTTTCTGTAAAATAGTTTTTCAAAATGCGTCTTTTGAAGACTTCTGCAAGATCTTTTTAAGCTCACCTGAGCATTAGGTGCCTCCTTCGCCTATCGCTCATCGTCCGTCATCAAACGACTTTTTCTCCTTAACTACTGGGCCGATTTACAAAAACTTTCACATGAATATTCCCTATGTCGATCTCTTCTTTAGACGATTCAAATGAGATTTAATGCGAGGCAGAATCTAACAATGATTGAAAGTACAAAATACGATTGGTAATTTTGACTTACGATTAATTTTTTCGTAAAAACTTTTGTAAAACGGGCCCCTGGTCTCCAACAGCCGGTATATTTGACAAGAATCATTATTTTATTGACCTTTATGTAAATAACTCAAATAATGACTATTGTGCCATCAGGTGCAGAGCAACAAGGGGGGCTAGTACTCATGTCAATTTAAAAATCTTAACCATATCTCCTTCATTTTAACCAGAACTATGACAACCTTTATATTTGGTAAAGATTATGATATGATAGACTTTTAAGAAAAAAAAAAGCCTTAAACCATTAGTCTTGAGCAATCGGAGGGAGGGCATAGGACCAAGCGGCTTTTTAAAAAATGAAATTTTAAATATTCTTCTAAACCAGGTCGCTAACAGCGTATTTGGTTAAATCATCAGTTCATATGCCTCTATGAATTAAAATATACTCATGGCTGTTGGGATACCAGGGCCAGTGCATAAAAGGGATGAAGTAGGTCTCGGGGCTAATTCTTAAACTTTCTTTGTGAAAACCAGAATGCAGACAGCCTTTATATTTGACATGGATCATCAGTTCTTTATGAAAATACCCCAAGCAATTAATGTTGGTCTACCAGGGGCAGGGCACTTGGGAAAGGGCGAGATCTCAGATTACAATAGAAATCTCAAACATCTTCAAAATAGTAAAACCATATTGCCAATTTCAATATTTGTCACGTTTACACAGACAAAAAACGAGGCTGCACCGAACCCCTACTCGAAGCATTGTTTCAAGACGAAGTTAAAACACTCATCAATGAAGTAAATACCAACTTACGTAGATTCTATATTTTTTCTATTCATATCTTTTAACTAAATCTTAGGGAATGGCCGAATCTAAGTTGAACTTGTGGCCAGACCCTTTTGCCTTTTGTTAATCTGTGTTGATAAATATAGATGTTTGTAGATACTGTATAAATGGCAATAAAATATGTTTAAACTAATTTCAAAACTAAATCTGAATCACGCAACTAGTCTATATCTCCTTACAACAAGGAATGATGCCATGTCAAAGGTAAGTTGCTATAGTCAGACCCTCATCAAAGAATTGTTTTCTGTACCTGATTGGTATTTTGATCTTTTATGGGGTCAGACCTGTAAGAAACTTAAATTTTCATTCAAGAACCATTTAAAGCAGTTCACCCTCTACTGAAAGCTCGTGCAAATCCACATGAACCACCAACGTTTTAATCCGTATACAGATAGGTTCCATCGTGCAAATGTTCGAATGTGCTTTATCAAGCCACGTTAATGACAATCTAAACCAAATTGAAAATAAAAAAGGATCGGCCCTGCCCATTGTCCGTAAGAGTGTTGATGTTATTCTGTCGTTTCCCGATATGACGTCAATCGTCAAACACCGGACGTCTTAATTGGCCCACACATGCCCTGCAGGATTGCGATCGGTAGAGAAGGCAATACTAGGAAGCGGATTGACATAATTGGCTCTAAGAAAACCATAAACATAATTGCAAAATGCTTACTGGCGTTGATCTGTTGGAAAACGTCAATGTGAACGTGTTTCATTGAAAACGGACAAACAAATGGTCTCAAGATGTTCTTAACATAACGTTTCGTTGCAAACTTTTATCGGCCGAAACGAGATGTTTTATGTCTCCATGAAATGCCGTTATACTCCAAACACGCAACGCATAGCCTGTTCAACACAACATAACGCATGGCGTTACATTGACACCGTCGACCATATTGAGATAGCGTATTGATTCTTCAGTCAAAAAATACGGTCTGGCGTATATATTCAGACGCCATATATTCAGAATATTCTTTTGCTGATATCGGAATGAAATTGAGTGAGTGTACATTAAATATTATGAAATTAGTTTTGAATGAGACAAATTATTATTGAAAATGCTTAAGGGAACGATTCTTGAATTATCAAAGAACGAAATAGAATGAATATATTGAGTTATATTTGAATGAGATGTAAGAAAGATAATACAATATCGCTTATTTCGTCCGAATTGGACGATATTATCGATTTTATTACCTCCCACTACAAATACGTATATGGTTCGGCGACATTTGGGATCATTCACAATGTTGATCGATGTTTCCTTCTGAAATGATTAGGAAACTTCGGTTAACACTGTTAAAAGTTATGACTTCTGACACGTTGCGAAACTATTACAGATCAACTATCTTAAATGTTGTTGTTGATTGCTCTTGGGTTTTTTTTTCGGATCGCTCATAATAGTTTGAGTAAGTGAAATGAATGGGTATATGAGAGCTAAATGAATATTTTGGAACGAATTTGATTGGGATGTACATGTATGTTAATTTGACAATGTTATTAACATATACGTGTATAAATTGACCCATCGATCAACCGCTGTATTTATATCGTATCACCTTATTTTTTGGAAAAATTTTAATTGACATCAACAGGTTATGATAATAATATATTTAATTCGACTAGATTTATAAGAAAATCACAAAAAAATACAAACAATGACAAAAATAGAAATCAAGCTGTCACTTGAACCACCGGTGTTGATTATTGTTCCATATTTATATGACACACTCTTCTGTAAAAAGAAAGGAAGTGACGTCAAATACAGGTCTTCGCACGCGCAAGATTGGCTGTATTGATACATTTTATCGCATTTTCAGGACCGCAATAACATACTTGTTTGTTTATTGTTTCTTTTTGTTTGAAAATATCTAGTGAGCTCTTAATAGATATGATTAATTTCTAACTAAGTTATATATCATTTAGCCCTTATCATACTAATTTAATTTTTGTTTTTTACAAATTGGCATTTAATAGAACATCTTAATCAGTTAAGTTCATGTTTTCCCCCATAATTAAGGAGAATGTAGGCAGTGTAGGCTAAGATAAGTCTGCACGTCTGTGCAGGCTGATCTCAGTATACACTACCTGCCAAAGCTTCATTAATTATAGAAATATTTCTGAACAGCATGAAAAGGGTTAAATAAGGAGGTTGATTCCCGTTCTCTTCCAAACCGGTCCTTTTATTGACAAACATATAAGCTGTGAGCATTGAAAACCTAACTTTGAACTATTAAATAGATGGATACAAGAGCATCCCCTACGGATGCAACGCTCGGTCGCAGGTGCTAGAAAAAACAAAAAAGAATCTATGTCGAGAAAGGGGCGTAACTCTTCAAAAATGCTTCCAGAGTTATCCTCTGATTGTCTGGATAGCTCTTGTGATGGTGAACACACATGCTAGGTTTCTTGAAGATATCTTCAATAATAATAGGGAGATAACCAAGATAAAGCTTTGTCACGCTAACGTTAACGCGAATGACGCAAAGGTTATCATAATACATTGTACCTCGGTGTTTTCTCCGAAAACAGCTGAGCTAAAAATGAAATAAAAAATACTTTGCGCCACATACGCTCTCTGGTCACAGAGAACGTGCAGCTTGTTGTCTGGACTGTATGGTAATAAAATAAATGATCCGAGGTTAAGTGTGCGTAAATGACAATAAAATTGACATCAGACAACAGACGTAATCTTGAATTCTTATTTCGAGGGTTCAGTGCAAGACTGTACTAAGTGTATATACAATGTATATACACTTAGTACTGCCTGCGCTGAACCCTTTTTTTGAAAAAAAAAAAAGAAAAACTATATCATTTAAAATACATTTTTTGTACCTTTAAAATATGTTAGCGTTCTTTCATAACCCGGATTTTTTATGCATTGAATGCATTATAAAGCATTTTAAACATTGAGGGGAAAAAACCTCTTATTTTTCAATTGCTTTTCAATGTTTTCTATAATATATTTCTGCCTCTTTACAACAACGCACATCAAATTTACAGCTGAAAATGTTTGAACAAGAATAAGTCTAAAACTGCCCGTTTCTTATAATGTGGGAAAAAACTAGCAAATGACGTAATTGATGCTTTTCTGGACAGGGATCAAATACATTATGGATTGAAGCATGTATAGATATGAACTCGCCATTATAATGATATAATTATCAGCCAGTATATTTTTTTAGAAGTAATTTCCATATTAATGTTTTAACCGAGGGACCTTCGTCTGAATTTCTTTGATTTTAAAGGTTCCATAAAATTCGGGTACTGGAAAATTCTTGTTTGGATAAAAAGATCAGTTTGTTAGTATTTTAAGAAATCATTGAAATCAGTCCTGCGTTCAGGATGAAAACATTAGCGAATCGATTTTGAAATGATACCACGCTTTGCACGTATATGCACGTGTAAAGCGGGGTATCATCTCAGAGCGCTCGCGAAACGCTTTTACATCCTGAACACATTGAAGGTTTTGACTGGGAGAAATCATCATAACTCGGTAAAGCCTCGTCATGATAAATCCTTCCAACCTCGAATAAATAAATTCCTATTTAAAGATACAAGCACAATATTCTCTATTTCTTACCGACGCAGCATTTCTGGTACAAGCAAAACCCGCATGTTCCGCAGCATAAAATCAAAGCCACCCCACAAACAATAGCTGTCACCAATATGGCTGTTTTCGCCATGCTGTAAATACGAAAATTGATGCGTGAAAAGTGTGGATTTTTTTAACGATTACTGCAGACACATAACATAGCTAAATAGTCGAGTTTCTCAAAATATCACAATCATTCGACTTTGTAATTCGAAGATTATTGATTTTGCAATGAAATTTGACTTGAATCACTTTTAATTGACTTCGTGACAGCATTTAGGGGTCGATCCCTTTCCACAAGCAAAAATCAGAATTCGCAATTATTTCATTAATAAATAGATCGTCATTATTCAAAAAGTCATTTTATTTAGCTAGCTAGAAATTTGTTCGTTTTATTTTTGTGCACATTCAAACAGAATAACTTAATTAAAACTCTATTGATTTCACGAGTTTCATGTTTTTATGTGTCTATTATATTTCATTCAGCTATGCTCAATTTATGGTATGTATTAAGAAATTGGCTTTGCATTTTTCAAACATTCGGGTCAGGTTTTTCTTAAAATATTGATTTTGAAAAGTGGTGGCAACACTTTTGGCTGAATTCGACTGCGGGTAAAATACCTTTACAGTTAGTTACATCGTTAAATTGACATTTTCCTCGATCAAAATCATTCTAAATCGCTCATTCAGCGCTCCATTCATTTATTTCAAAGACTCACTCAAACCATTCAAAAACGCTCAAACCCATTGAAAAATGTAGAACAGCAATGTCATTGAAAATAAATTTTGATAGAAGAAAATCGCGATTATACTGACATAATAAAAACTGTAGGCGTCTGATATGTTCTTGAAGAAATAGGAAGCTATCTATAGAACTTGTACGAATTTTGTATTAAAGGGAGGTAATCAATATCGAAATCCTGAACAAAATTTGTGATATTACATTGTCTCTCATTAAATTCACTCAAAACTTGCTCCACACACTAATTCAACTTTTTTCTAAATCGTTTCAAAATCATTCACCTTGTCAATTTCACGGTGTTGTTAACTATAACTCTCTTTATTGGTGTTCCTAAATGGTTCAAATTATGTTCTTTTGTAAAATATCTCCGTTAAAGACCGTTTAAAAACCATTCATACACATACCTTCAAGTTCTAAGTAAGTTTCTATGTCTTAGCGCGCCAATCAGGTGCTTTCAAGCTCAATCAAGTCAAAAAAATCACGGGATGGTGAATTAAATGTAATTCTTGATTATTTTAGTAATTTTGGATCGTTTTGGAAAGGTTGGAGTGGTTTTTGTTGTGAATGGAGCGCCAAATTTGTACAAAGAGCTAACCTATCGTTGTCTCTTGATGTTGGATCGTCCGACACTATTTTGTTGTTGTTGTTGTTGTTTATTTGATGTCCAACATCCTCTGAAAATGACAGAAAAACAAAACTATGAAATTTTGTACTTTCTGAGCAAATATTGAAAAGAAGATGTGATCAAGCTCAAGCCTATCAAGGTAAGTTTTAAGAAAAGGAAAGCAGAACAATAAAGTAAAGTAGAAAGGCCCTTTCACTTTTTACCCTGTATATCTTTGAACTTTCTAAAACAGTTCTTTATCGCTTGATACAGCTTATCCTAAACGAACAGGCCCTAAAAATATCAAACCGATACACCTTAAATGGTGAAAAGAAAATATTTTAATACTTAAACACTCTTGAAATGTAAATAAACACTGTTTGCCTTTCAATTTATTGGTAATGTTAATCTTTTCAAAGCATTCTTATTTCGATCGACAAAAACCCCGAGAAAATTCGCAATATATTTTCAAATGGTGTATAGAATGAATGTAGGAAAAAGAGATTGGATACAACAGTGGTTACTCAAATGTCACGCAAAAAGGGACCATCTGGGTAGTGCGCAAAATGTCGACCCTAGTCAGACTGGTCGGACTGACTAAGATCGAACATTTTCGCACTTTGCTAATTTTTTTAATTTAGTATGATCAATCTGCCTTCCTGTGAAAGAATTTTTGAAATGCGACCTCCGGTTGATCTATGCTGGACCCAATCGCTTTTTCAAATATTTATTTTACACAGTTCCCAGATGGTCCCTTTCCGCGTGACAGTTCACGGATATTGATGATTCTAGAATGATTTCGGAATGAGATTACACTCTGAAGGACAACAATTCCGATAAAAACAATTCTTATTCAATCACGCAGAGCTCTATTTGTGGCATCCAATATACTTATTCATATCAAAAACGATTCAAAATAATTCAAAGCGATCACATTTTCTTTCATATCGATGAAATCATAGCATGATTTTAGCGTTTGGAGTGGATTACATATAGCGAACGCGAAGAGAATCAAACTGAATAGAACGGATTTTTTAGTACAAGGGGAGGGGGGGGGGGTAAAAATCTTGATGATTTCGTCGAAACTAGCGATATCTTATTACCCCCATTAAATTTCATTCAAAACTTACTTATCGAGCTCATTCGTTTTCATTCCAAAACTATTCACCTTGTCAATTTCACGATGTTTTAAACGGTACGCTTCTGTTCACAGCATGCTCCTGATGTACAAAGATCTTTGGAAGACAATATAGGCAAAGATCAGCCTGCATAACTAAGCGATCTGACCCTAGCCTACACAGCCTGCTTTCTACTACACTGTTATCGAAAAACTTGTGACAAACTACTTTAATGTCCAAAAATGGAAATTTATTTGTAATTGAATTAAATTCTACTGAATAAGGGTTGTTTTCTCTTAATATTTGTTTAAAGGATATCAAAATAACATGTATTTCCTTACAATATCATATGAGCCCGTGCGTGACATTTTCAACAATTTTAAATGTGCGTGAAGGGCAAACATTAACCAACCTTGAATGCCACGTAGTATTATTAGAACTTTGTCTGACTTTTTAAAGACTCTTTTGGACACTTTCTTTCTATATAGCACAAAATAGAAGTCCCTGGTCAGACTGTGCAGATGCACAGGGTGGCCAGAGTCTTTGCTTGGCGCACATTTGAAATTGTTGGTAATGTCAGCACAGGTTCACATGATTCTATGTATGGCGCTTCAAACATTCATGTGTGCTTTGAGTTTGTATGGTAAGAAAAGTTTAAAGTCGCTTTCAACATCGTTCAGTTATATCTCGGCGGCTGGAGCACCAACATGTAACACTGGATTACTGGTATTTCTTACGCAAGTACTATCATCACAATTATTCCTAGCCTTCGGCGGCTATCCCACATAGGTTTTCGATAATCGAACCATTGGTGGAATACAAAGAGTCGGAAAGGATGAGTACCGCCGTCGGGAATCGAACCATGATCGTCCGACGCGCTACCTACTGTACTTTGACGGCGGCTTCATGCGGGCTATATTAAGATTCAGATCAGTCTGTGAATATGCACAGTCTTATCTAAATCTTTACTAAGCGTTTTGTGAATAACTGAAACACAAGGTGATATTCTAAATGCACGTCTATGGTGCACCATTCCTGCCAATCATGTACATTTGACATTGTTCATTTCTGCCAATCACGTACATTTGATATTGTTCATTTCTGCCAATCACGCACATGTGACATTGTTCATTTCTGCCAATCACGCACATGTGAAATTGTTCATTACAGCCAATCATGCACATGCGACTTTGTTCATTTTTGCCAATCACGTACATTTGACATTGTTCATTTCTGCCAATAACGCACATGTGACATTGCTCATTTCTGCCAATCTCGTACATTTGACAATGTTCATTTATGCCAATCACGCACATGCGACATTGTTCATTTCAGCCAATAACGTACATTTGACATTGTTCATTTCTGCCAATCATGTACATTTGACATTGTTCATTTCTGCCAATAACGCACATGAGACATTGTTCATTTCTGCCAATAATGCACATTGACATTGTTCATTTCTGCCAATCACGTACTTTTGACATTGTTCATTTCTGCAAATAACGCACATTTGACATTGTTCATTTCTGTCAATCACGCACATGAGACATTGTTTATTTCTACCAATAACGCACATGAGACATTGTTCATTTCTGCCAATCACGTACATTTGACTTTGTTCATTTCTGCCAATCACGTGCATTTGACATTGTTCATTTCTGCCAATAACGCACATGAGACATTGTTCATTTCTGCCAATCACGCAAATGAGACATTGTTCATTTCTGCCAATCACGCACATGAGGCATTGTTCATTTCTGCCAATAATGCACATTTGACATTGTTCATTTCAGCCAATCACGTACATTTGACATTGTTCATTTCTGCCAATAACGTACATGAGACATTGTTCATTTCTGCCAATCACGTACATTTGACATTGTTCATTTCTGCCAATCACGTACATTTGACATTGTTCATTTCTGCCAATAACGCACATGAGACATTGTTCATTTCTGCCAATAATGCACATTGACATTGTTCATTTCTGCCAATCACGTACTTTTGACATTGTTCATTTCTGCCAATTACGCACATTTGACATTGTTCATTTCTGTCAATACCGTACATTTGACATTGTTCATTTCTGTCAATCACGCACATGAGACATTGTTCATTTCTGCCAATAACGCACATGAGACATTGTTCATTTCTGCCAATCACGTACATTTGACATTGTTCATTTCTGCCAATCACGCACATGAGACATTGTTTATTTCTGCCAATCACATACATTTGACATTGTTCATTTCTGCCAATCACGTACATTTGACATTGTTCATTTCTGTCAATAACGTACATTTCACATTGTTCATTTCTGTCAATCACGCACATGAGACATTGTTCATTTCTACCAATAACGCACATTTGACATTGTTCATTTCTGTCAATAACGTACATTTGACATTGTTCATTTCTGTCAATCACGCACATGAAACATTGTTCATTTCTACCAATAACGCACATGAGACATTGTTCATTTCTACCAATAACGCACATGAGACATTGTTCATTTCTGCCAATAACGCACATTTGACATTGTTCATTTCTGTCAATCACGCACATGAGACATTGTTCATTTCTACCAATAACGCACATGAGACATTGTTCATTTCTGCCAATCACGTACATTTGACATTGTTCATTTCTGCCAATCACGCACATGAGACATTGTTCATTTCTGCCAATCACGTACATTTGACATTGTTCATTTCCGCCATAAACGTACATTTGACATTGTTCATTTCTGCAAATAACGCACATTTGACATTGTTCATTTCTGTCAATCACACATTGTTCATTTCGACCAATCACTCACATGTTACATTGTTCATTTCGACCCATCACTCACATGTGACAGTTCATTTCTGCCAATCACGCACATGTGACATTGTTCATTTCTGCCAATAACGCACATTTGACATTGTTTGAAATTACACGCGCGGGCTTATACAGTTAGCAAAATCATGAAATTTACGAGGTGAATATTATTGGAATGATTTTGGAATAAAATTGACTGAGGGTGAATTTGAACGAAATTGAACCGAGGTAATTCATTTTTTGCTATTTATTGTTCAGGATTCACAAGATAAGCGATATTTATTACCTCCCTTTAAGAAAACCTGCCTGCACAAGTTCTATGAAATAGTTTTACATTTCCTAAAAAAAGGAAAAAAGGAAACAAAAGAGACGCTTATAATTTCAATTATGTAAGTGAAAACGCGATTTTTCTATGTCAGAACAGTTTTGATTGAGACAGATGTCAATTTCACGATGTCGCTAACTGTATATATTATATACTCACGCAAACTTACACCGACCCATTGCTGTACGGCGATCAAACAGAGCAAGAGGAACTTCTTTACTTTTTTGTTGATATCTGAAAAAAAACGGCCCATGTACTTTATGCTAACTTCTAAATTCATGTTAAGACAGGGAAAATTTAAAGGAGGTTTAGAAAATAGTTTTTTTAGAAACGACCTACTGCATGCACGATTTTCATTTTTGACGTGTTCTATCCCTTTTTCTTGTAGGAAGGAATAAAGAAAGGAAGAGAGAGAGAGAGAGAGAGAAAGAGAGAGAGAGAGAGAGAGAGAGAGAGAGAGAGAGAGAGAGAGAGAGAGAGAGAGAGAGAGAGAGAGAGAGAGAGAGAGAGAGAGAGAGAGAGAGAGAGAGAGAGAGAGAGAGAGAGAGAGAGAGAGAGAGAGAGAAATCCATCTCAAAATGAAAGTTTAACCTAAACAGCAACGAAATATTTTATGAAAAATGAAGAGAAAAACAGAATTTACGAATAAACAAATGAAAACAAACCTTTCGCCATAGTTGAGATAAGGACTCCATTTACACTTGTATAAACTAGGAAGGTTATGTCTTCACGAGGCGCCTCTTTATTTACAGTTTGTAGAAGTGATATTCTGACCTTTCTTCATAAGAAATCGATAAAGAGAATAAGTTTTGAATTCTTTATTGGGCTGTCACACCACAGCGTATAGCACTAACGTATGCGAGCATATGCGAGCGTATGCTCATACGCTCGAACATGCTGATGTACGATAACCGTTCGTTACTCATAAGTCTTGTACGTGATAAGTGCGCAGGTATACGTTGGTATAGCGGGAAGACATTGACATGACTGACCGTAACCTCTACTAGCATACATTACATGCTAGACTGATTGTCACATGGTATCTCCGTTAGGTCTCGTTTAACTTCGTGAACCAAGTTTCATGATAAATACCTATTAAATGACACTGTGGTGAGTAGACACATGTCATTGCACGTGGACAGAGTAAAGCTTCAGAAGACGAAAGACAGTGGTTCGAGTCACTATGACAGCACATTTATTTTTCCTCTTGGTTTCAATCCCTTTTATCGATTTTTTTCTTTTGAATAATGTTGAAGATCTTTCGATTCTCAAGGAGATTTGCTGTATGATATAGACTATTTATTTTGTTCGTTAGTTTCTTTTTGTTTTGTTTGTTTGACTGGGGTTTAACGCCACTTTTAATATTTTTTTCGGTCATATTGCGGGGCTGCAATGCTTAACTGTGGATGCCTGGAATTTCTATTACGAATACTACCACGACAACTCTTCCGAGACTCAAGGTGCAAATCCCATATAGGTCTTCGATTATCTACAAATTTTGCCCTTCAGGCCATTTGACAGCATCATGTGATTTTTCATATTTGAGTTCAGGAGATAGAATGCGATATATGAAACGCGCTGTTCAAAACAAGTATTGTTATTCAAACACGAGATAACTAGTCAAATGGGACTAACAGAAAAAAGGAAAATAAATAAAAACAGTGGGATGAGAGCAGATTCGAACTCATGGTCCCTGCACCCGTAGTCATCAGACTAGACCTCTCGACCACACAGTCAAACAGTGTGTATTGCAACTATTCTATTTTACAAATATTTTTAAAGCCCACACACTGCACGGATTTACGATGTTTTTCGAAAGCTTGCGGCTACCCTCGGTGATAAATGTATTCATCGGTTAATTTATTCATTGCATAAAGGTCAAGTCATGTCAATAATTTCACACTATATAAGTTCTTATACGCAGAAGCCAAAAATATTTTTTAACATGTTCAGCGTATACCAGCGTGTAAAATATACGCTAGTCATACGCTATGCATACGGACAATACGCTAGAGGTACGTAACTCATAAGTCAAGTTCGCTCGACATACGCTGGCATCATTTTAGCTGTAATTCAAGTAATACTCCTCTGAACAGTAAGACTTCTAGACTTTTTTTGTATTTTTTTTCTTCTTGAGAGAGTTTTGGATGCACAATTGGCTTCTGGGCCCGAGGATAAAAAGCTTTTCTCAGGCTCAGGCTCAATTTTCTCAAATTTCAGTGTGAAATTAAAGCCGTAATTCTGTTTTATTACCCATTTTAATGTATTAACATAAAAGATGATATTCATAAGTTGTTATAAATAACAACTTATTAATATTATCTTTTATTTTTATGCATTTATTTTAATGTAAAATTTGAGAAAATCGAGCCTGAGCCTGAGAAAAGTTTTATAACCTTGAGCCCTGATCGCAGAGAAGAATCAAGCGCCCGTCTGTAATCAAGACTATTTAGCTATGGTCGACATGTTTTTAAACTAATCTTTTTTTTGTGTTTTTGAACTACGAATTTTCAAAATCTTCATTTTTTCGATTCACAAAAATGAAAGCTATTTATTAAGTTTTATCCCCCTTTATTCTCAAAGAATCTGTTTGCATATCTTATTTAAGGGAAGTATTCAAAATCACTTATTTTGTTTATCTTGAACAAAGTTAGCGATATTGGATTACCTTCTTTTAATTTCACTCAAAACTCTCTCCAAACGTTCATCCAATTTCTTTCCTAAATCATTCCAAAAACATTCATCTTGTCAATTTTACGATGTTGTTAACTGTACCTATATAGTTACACGGACTGTACAACCCTTTGAAAATTTCTTTAAAATAACACGTTCATATGTTCTTTTATTTATGAGTATTCGGTTTGTTAACTAAACGGAATTAATTTTCTTTTATTTCGAAAGTAGATTTCTTTCCAGAGAGAAGTCACACCCTTTGAAGGTAGTAACGTACTATGTTCTAAAACGAATACTGAAATGGCGTATGTAAGGAAATGCCACAATGAGACAGGGGTTCGATTCCCAAATTCGGCACTTATCCTTTCCGACTATTTGTCTCCAAATAATGAGAGACTTTTGTGTGGCATATCCCTTGTTTGTTTTGTGGCCTAATCAGAGGTACTCCAAAATCATTAGCGGTCTCTTTCGAAATTTCCCTCGATTTATCCAAGCTATTGGAAAGATATGAATTCTAATTTTGTAAATTTCAAAAGTACTTGTTAATTTATTTCGTATATGTGATAAGGTTTTCAAAAGGAGAGAAGAAAATAAATATTTATTTTACATCAAATGTATCTGATAAATAGCGCAATATTTTATTTAGAGCTTATCATTAAAATCTTGTATGCAAAAAAGGGATAAAGCCCAAGGTAATAGGGCTGTCACACATTTACGTTTGAGCCAACGTGTGCGGAACGTGTTGGATTTTAAAAACACGCTAACGATACATTGGGTTCGCAACCGGCATGCTGTAACACGGTGGCACACGTTGCGATGCGCTGAGTTTCTTGAAAACTTTTGTGCATGCACAAAAATTCTCAGCGTGTGCCAAAACACGTTTCGCACGCGTTCCGAACACACTCAGTGCGCTGGAACCACGCAACGAGTACGTTCAATTACGCACCAGACACGCTAGAAACTCGTTAGTCAAGAGTTTAACGTGCTTATAGCGTGTCCTTTACATATAGAGAACGTGTGCATAGCGTGTCTCCAGCGTACTGAACGTTTGTTTAGCGCGTCGCCAGTGTGTTCACTGCGTTTCTGGCGTATGACAGTAAAACAGTCCCAGAAGATTCAATCAGCCTTTAATCTCACAGTTTTGTTATATGCATGTTTTAAATATGTAATTGAACTGGTGAAAGTGTATTTTCTTCCCATCTATCCCCATTTTTTTCTTGTTCGTGAACTAATTTACTTTGAATTTTAATATGTGTACTGGCCGGTGGACTGTTAATACATGTATATTAAAATAATTAGTTTGAACTGGTTATTTCTTTCCGAAGTTATATTATGTTCCCAAACATGCTGTGGACATGTCATTACATGTACACGTTAGCAGCCCGTAACGAACACGTTAAGCACGTTCAGGGGACGTTAAGACAATTTTGAATACACACTCAAGAATGTTGGTATTCGCTAACATGCGTTATCAACACGTTCTGGAGACGTTACTCAGACGTTCAAACTCGCTATGAACACACCACACGCGCGTCGCGTATTAGCCAAATGAATATGTAGGTCAGAGTTTGCCAACGCTGTACATATTTAGCCGTTTTCTCAAACGCTTAAGGCACACAATGGCTATACCGTTGAGTTGTAAAAGGGCCAAAACCAAGGAACATTTCCGTTCTACTTTTGGAGTATCTCAAGGGAGATAACCAACCAATATCTCTTATTGGACGATAATCGAAGACCTTTGTGGGATAGCAGCTGGGGTCAAGGCACTCATTCTCAGCTAAATGCACAATTTCGATTTCAATTTGGTAAAAAAAATGTGTCACATTTTCTGTTTTTGGTGATCTTTTTTGATTGCCTGTTTGAAACACACGCAAAAAAACTCTGGGGCCTTTTGTTAACTCAAAGTAACTTTTTTATCCTTAATTTTATATCATGCTTCTCCATTCAGTCACGTATGTTAATGACGTGTTTGATTGACCAGACGAAGGACAGAAGCATTAAATGCTAGTATATTTTGTTTTCTTTGATTGACCAAGGTGTGGTTTAATGATTTAAATACTAACTTTTGTTTTGATTACACGAAAGTAATAGAAAAAAGTGTCTATTATCAATGAACCCCCAACTTCTTGTAAAATGTGGAAACATCACAATAGTCATATAGAGTTTGCTTAAGATCTGCATTGATGCTCAGAGTAAATGTATTAACGTATTTGTTATATATTTGGCCATTTTTGTTACACTTTTTTTATAGGCCTACACTTGTATCTGCAGCTGCAGGACTAGTGGTTTAGATTTAACGTAAAGTGACAATCTAGTTGTCTTTTTAAAGTAGCAGTTGATGATAAATCAAAAAAGTAATTAAATAAAAAAAAACATAATTATCTTCTCAACAGAATACCAAGTTGGAAAAAATTAAAACGAATAACCGTAAATGAAATTACTACTTTGTATAAAGATTCAACACTCTTGATACTTATTTGAATGAAAACCATTGATTTTTATATACAATGCTCGTCCATCATAATTTTATGTACCTCATAGCTTAAGATATTTGAGTATTATATTTTTTATTGCAAATAGTCATCCGTAGTTACTATGATTAAGAAAATAAAGCTTAGTTTACGTACGTGATATTTAACGTTCGTGACATTCTTTCATTTCAGATGGAGATAAAGTCGAAAGTGAAGGTTATCTAAAGAAGAAACTAACATCATTTTTTTTAAAGGGGGCTAAGTTTATCAAGGAAAAACCTCAAAACTCTATGGTATTTACGAGAAAATATCAGACTACAGCCTCGAGACTTAACGTTTGTAACATGAATTGGCCGCAATTGTAAGAAGTCGATTTCAAAAAATCTTTTAGAGGAATGTAGATCGATTATTCGATATTCAGAAAATTTGTTAAGAATGTAAAGTTTTGACTAGCCCTACGTTCAGGATCACAAAACGGTGCAATCACTCAGCGCTCTATTCATTCATTTCAAACACTAACCCAAACCATTCAAAAACGTTCAAGATCACTGAAAATTATAACATCAGCAAGTACATTTAAAATAAAAATCTATTTATAAAATCCACGATTTCGCTGACATAATTGAATTTTTTAAGCTAATTCATGGGTTCGTGCAGGCCTCAACAAGTACATGCAGCTTAAACATCATTTAGAAAAAAATCGCGCTGTATTTAAGTGACCGATTAGAAGTTGGTTAAAGTTTAGTTAATTTGGGCAAATACCGTATTAGTCACGTAGTTCATGACGTAGACTACAGTGTAGAATTAATCTGTAAATGATCACTGTTTACGTGCAAAGGTTAAATTCCTACATGTTTAAGATTTTGGACTTTCTTCGATTGACCCAAGTTTACCGCTCAACTATAATTAATGCGGAAAAAAGACTATCCCGTTTGAATTGAAACTTGAATTGGCAATAGCTTGCTAGATAAAGATAATGTCTGATAGTTGATATTGCTAAAACTATATATGGTCAAATCGGGAAAAACGTGTTAAAAAAAAAGAGTGCCATCGTCACAAAATACGCCGCCACTTTGCTGCTGTTTCACGAAAATAATTATAGACACTTCTTATTTTGACAGAACCAAATTCAAAATGACCAAGTTTCATTGAAATCAAGACAAAAGGTTAGGAGGAGTTGCCTCCACAAGGCTGCAATTTCAATAAGCCCCAGACACTAAGTTTTAAGGAGGCATAATTCAGGGAAATAAATGAGCCATAAAATCCTTGATCAATGTACATCTACAAATTATGGTGATGACATTGACCAAGTTTCATTTAAATAAAGACAAAAAGTAAGGAGGAGTTGCGTTCATAAGGCTGCAATTTCAATAAGCCCTAGATACTAAGTTTTAAGGGGGCATAATTTAGGGTAAAATTAATGAACTATAAAATCCTTACTTCATGCTCATCTACCAATTTCGGTTATAACATCCAACAAGTTTCATTTAGATCCAGCCAGAAACTTAGGAAGATTTGCATTCACAAGTCTGCAATTTCAATAAGCCACAGAGACTAAATTTTAAGGGGCATAACTGAGGCAATAAGCCTCCGAGACTAAGTTTTTAAGGGTATAACTCAGGCAAAAATCAACGAACCATAAAACCCTTCCTTCTTGCACATCAACCAATTGAGGTGATAACATTGACCAAGTTTCAAGAAGATCCAGCCAGAAACTAAGGAGGAGTTGCGTTGACAAGAAAAGTGGACCCAGGGACTAAGTTTTTAAGGGTATAACTCAGGCAAAAATCAACGAACCATAAAATCCTTCCTTCTTGCACATCAACCAATTGAGGTGATAACATTGACCAAGTTTCAAGAAGATCCAGCCAGAAACTTAGGAGGAGTTGCGTTGACAAGAAAAGTGGACGGACGTACGGATGGACGTACGGATGGACGGACGGATAGACGGAGATGATGACGCCAAAATACGTCCGCCTCCAGCGGCGCTAGTTTACGGCGTCAGAGTTTACAGTTTAATCCCCATTTTACCCTGATAACGCACGGGTTTAGTCGGTTAACGTATGTCTTTCACGAATCATGCATTTTATGATATAGGGATTCTTAGAATTCAAAAGCGCTGTTAAGTTTTCATCGTAAAACAATATCGTAACACGTAAATATGAGAAAAGAAGACAATACACGGAACCTTATTCGCAATAAAATCCATATTTCATGCATTTTTACTGTGTACTCATCCCATTGCATGCATAATATAAGGTATAAAATATAAAGTCCAAAAGCTCTAGGACTAAGAAAAACAAAAGTGCCATGAAACGTATACATTTCTAAATATTTTTGGTGCCAACAATAGATGATAATGATCTCTACAAATTTGCATTCGTCCCTGTAAAGTTTAGTTGCATTTAAAGATTCATTGCATCGATTCGTAGTATAGTTTTGGTGTACGGGGGACTTTGATGTCAATAACGTCATTTTGTTTTGACAAAAGTATATTCTTTAGCTCCTTGAGCCAACAAAAAATATGTGTGTTTCGAATTAATTTTGAACTTGGCGAATCAAAATGAAATTTGTTGCACTTCATTGGCATTTGGTTATTTTGAAAATTTCTCGAATTCGATTTAATAAGAATCTTTGAAAATTTGATAATCTGGGTATTTTTTTCACACCAGCTTTCAAAACCTTAGAAAAAACAGATCGTTTTAAATCAATTGCTGGAAATCTTGAACGATTTTAATTGTTTCCCATTGATTTCGGAGCGTTTTTGATCGATTTGAATGAGTGTTTGGATTGACTAAATGCATCGTGTGCTGAGTGAACGATTAAGAATGCTTTTGATAGGAACAGTGTCAATTTCACAATGCTTTTAACTGTTATCGATTTCGGCTGAGGGAATGTTGGCTTCATCTCAGAACAGACAGAAATGATTATCAATATCTGATTAACCGGGTTTTGTACAGAGACCGAATACACTTAGATTAAATATCCCTAGGCATTTTTTTCCGACAAAATTAATTTAATAAATACAATTTCGATCTAAAACAAAAACGACTCATAATCAATTATTCACTTTTGACACGACCCCTACTTTTTGTGGAGGGACAATACGCTGTTCCGTTTATTGCAGAAACAAGTAGGTATGATTGACTGAGAATTAACATGTATACGGACGAGCAAAATCGTTTTCTTACTTTGAAAAATTCTGAAGAACAAATTGTTTCATGGTATTAAATGGAAATATTGATATGTCAGGAAAATTCGGTATTGTTAATTTGTTTCTGAGATTTTTTCGAAATGTCTGTCCATATAGAATTTAAACGGACAATATATATTTTCAATCGAACATGGCTGTAAGATTTCCAACTTTTTTTTGTAAAACCAAAAATGGAACATCACCAATGAAATAAAATAATTTTAGCAGACAGAATTCAGCAAATTAGCAAAAAAAAAAAAATTAGATTACTTGTATCATATCTGCTTTTTAAATCGCTTACAGTTCTATATTCTGAAAATCAAATCACTAACGAGTTCTTATTAAGCCCGGTTCACATTCACGGTTTATGTGTGTGTATTTTTTTTATATATAACATGTACAAGTCTACCTCTGTATCTTTCGTACATTATGTAAAGGGATTTACTCCGGTCATGAATTACTTCCGCGGTCGTTTAACCCGTAAATAGTCCGGTTAGAAATGATATGCTCCTTTTGCTACTCTAATTTAATGCTTAATTAACATTAAATGGCTTGAAATGTGTTTCAGCTAAGTGTCTCCTACATTTCATGCATATGATCTAATGAATTTAGACGGGAACTATTTTTCTTAGAACTCTATCTTAGATTGCGGTACCCAAGTCGACTTTTTTAACAAAATATTTTGAGGGTAGTTGGCGCGAAGAAGAATTGTGTTTTTTTTTATCCAGCATGGTACTGTTTCCTGGAGATGGCGTTAAAGAATATAAACCGCTCTAAGTTTAAAAGTCCAAATAAAATTTTTGGGAAGATGCAGACTGTCATAATGTGCCAATTTAATGTAGAGTTTAACTAGGCCAGAATACACAGGAGTGAATCATGGACTATTTAAGCATTTTTAGCCTATCCGAGCACAATGTGAAGATTGGTCAGATTGATTGTCTTGATGAAGTCTCGGAGGACTTCAAACTGGGGTCAAGTGGGGTCAAAAACTAGGACACAAGGTCAAATCTTAGGAAAAAAACATAGTAGACACTCTAGAGATCATATTCTTGTTTCAATTAACCTGAAAATTGGTCAGATCTATTGTCTTGATGAAATCTAAGTCCAATTCAATATTGAGTCAAGTAGGGTCAAAAACTAGGTCAAGAGATCAATTCTTAGAAAACCTTGTAGACACTGTAGAGGCCATACTTTGGAGTCAATCAACCTGAAAATGGCCAGATTGATTGTCTTGATGAATCATAAGTCAAGTTTGAAATTGGATCAAGTAAGGTAAAAAACTAGGTCACGAGATCCAATCTTAGAAAAGCCTTGTTTACATTTTATATGTGACCTCAAAAATTGTCACATTGGTTTTCTTGATGAAATCTCGTTCGACGAGGGTTAAGTGGGGTCAAACTAGGTCACAAGGTCAAATTTCGGCAAAAAACCTTGTTGTCACTGTAATGCCCATATTATAGCAATCAATCAGATAATTGGTTTAAATGATTGTTTTTATGAATTCCAAGTCGAAATTGAAAGGCAGTTGGCATATTAATGACTAATGAGGCCAAGAGATCAAATCTAAGACGGTTTAATCAGATGAGTGATTTAGGGCCCCAATGGCCCTCTTGTTAACGCTTTATTCAAGGTTATATTATCATTGTCAATTCATTACCTTTATAATATAAAGACACTCACTAAATTCATCCATGGTCACACTATGGTTGAATATATCTCTGTATGCAAAAAGGGTACACTAGCACCGTAGTCGAAATCGTATGATGGTGGGAAAAAACGTACCATATATATTTTGTTTGGGAAGTCTTATGGTTGAATTTTCTTTCCAGCGTAAGTAACCCGTCACACAAAAAAATAAACCATCTGAAAAATTGTAAAATAAATTATTTGAACAAAACAAATAAAAAAAATCCAGTATTTCCAATAATAGTTGCATTCCAAAACGAGTGTACGATGCGGTAGAATGATCATTGTAGATTTTAACAGAAATGCCTTATAGTTTGTTTCGAACCTAGTCAGACTTCGTAGGCGTCATACATCGTTGAACTCAATAGTGTTCTTTATGATATAACTTACGTCGCGGAAGTAGAATAACGCCCGTTGAATGTTTTGATATTTCACATGTGTTATCACACTAGTGGAATTACTATGCGAATTAGCTAAGAATAGACACCAAAGTTATAATTTCGTTTTAAAAATGACGTCATAATGGATTCATTTCGTAAAGGGCGTCATATGTTTCGCGGAATAACTTGAATGGATAAATGTCGAAATTTATCAAAAAAAAAAAAAAAAAAAAAAAATCGGGTAATATAAAAATGTAATATCAATTTAGTGCTCATAAAATACAGAATCTATTAAAATCGTCATCGAAAACAGATTAAAACTCGACAAAGCCCCATTTTATCTGTTTAAGATGACTCGCTAAATAAATTCGGTATTTAATGACCTCTCATTCAATATCCTCTATTTTCATCTTACAAGCGATGTTTTCCAATACGCCATTTCTTACCCGTATACAGTATAAGATCATGTGCGAAGTTCGAAAACTAGTTTAATTATGTGTAATCGCGAGGATTTTCGAAAAAAAAAAAAACATTTCATGAATCGAGAAGGACTAGTATTTCTGCATACATATTTTGATTTTGGATCGTTCATCAGTTTCCCGTACATTAACCGTATCGATAACAGCAAGACATCAAAACTAAACTAATATTTTTATGTTGTATTGTTTGTAATTGTATTGTATCCATTTATATTGGCCGGTTGCCTGATAACGAAATAAAATATTTGAATTTGAATTTAAAGGTGATTCACATTTTTTATTTCATTACGATATTTTGTTCCAGAGTTTTCAGATGGTCCTTTTTTCGCATGACTGACCATGTATTGAAGCAACATGAAATAATACCCGTTCTACGTTTAAGATTATGAAATGCTCTGGATTACACTAAAAAAAATCTTAAACCCGCTCTTGAGGACAAATTCATGAAACGAGGGTTTTAAGATTGAATCGTTCGCTTCTGTTTTGGCATTCCGAAGTGTGGGGCTGGTGAAATAATTTTTACTAAACAAGTAATACAGCATATAAAATGCCTCCTGACGCAGAAAAAAGTTTGTCCTTATAAAAACATATTGGGCCAGGTTTCAATTTTTCGGCCAGATTATCACACAAAATCTCACATTTTTTAAAACCATGGTCAATGTTGAGATCATAAAAATATCTATCGGTAGCTATATAAATGTGTTTTTGGTTATCAGAACAGATCCACCTAGCCGCTGAAACAGTTATTGGTGATTTTTTAGAAATTCTGTCTCTGCCATCAAATTCAAAACAGTAAACTTTGTCCGACTTGTATGATGTAATAAATATCTTAGTATTGTACACACACATTCGCGAATTTTTACAATCAAATATCAAAGGCCAAATCCCAGTTTCGATATCAGTTTTTAACATTGTAAGTATCTCTCCTTGTTTTGTTAGAATATAAATGTTCCAAACGCTACTCGTAGACGAACGTCGAGCACACAATGTTACTAAATTGTCATTGTCGATAGCTATATCAAAGCATTCCAATTCTAGGTAAATAGTCTTGACTACTTTTGCTGGTGATTGACATATATCTACGAACAATATTTCTTTCACTTCTGGCAATGTTACTGCAATTATTACGTCACCACCTTCGGGCAACGGTCCTCGGGAAGAAGGGTTGTTTTCTTCTACGAAAGATTTCGATGCTAATTGTACAATGCCATAAGGGGCCGATACAAGTTTAATAACTCGAATTAGTTTGTGTAAAACTTTACTAAATATTTTTATGCATCCATTGGCGGAGTCACAAATTGCTAAAGTCCCATTAGAGACCATGCATAAACTACTTACTTCGAAAGTTCGGAAAAATGCCGCTGATTGGTACGAAATATTCATCTTGTTTATCAACAAGTACTTTTCCCTCATCACTTTTTCATCTCTGTCCTTTTCAAGTAACATGTAATCTATTAATTTATCAACATCCTTGTCTTTCCCTTTCCTTACAGTAACTTTATGATTGGTATGGTCTGTTTCATGGTGCGTGGATTTGTCTTGTTCTAAACACATATCACATAGATATTTCTCGCACTGATAACAAATAAATGTCGCTTCCTTGGTAAAATACCCCCTGTGACATTCGTTGCATAAGGAAGGTGGCGTCGAACCAAATTTATACGGGCCTGGTAGTAATAAATTATCCAAATACAGCTCTGCTTTGTCATTGACAAACTCAACGACATCCATGTTCTCTATTCGTCTGTAGGAATTAAGAAAAAAAAATACAATTTTAGCTCACCTGAGCACGAAGTCAAGTCTAGAAATAACCTTGTAGACACTCTAGCGACCATATGTTTGGGTCAATCGACCTGTGTCAATTAATTCAAAGAGAAGTTTAGAAGAATACCGCCTACGGGCGCCTGCGCTCGGCTGTAGAATGCTGGGTGGTGAAAAAAATCTAGGTCGAAAAAGGGGCAAAATTTGCACAAAATGTATCTGGAGTTATCCCTCTTGATAGTAAAGGTTGCTTTTTGATGGTGAATATGTGTGCCAAGTTCAAAATGAATGCCTTCAGTAGAACCAAAGTTATCATAAAAAGTCAAAGTTTTCGCACAACGACGACGACAATAACGACAACGTCGACGACACCAATGCTGAAGCAATACCTTGGGATTCCTCCGAAAACAGCCGAGCTAAAAATAGGTCAATTATGATCAAATACTACGTCTCGAGGTCAAACTTTACAAAAACCTTGTAGACTACATAGAGGCCATATTTTGGGTCAATCAACCTGAAAATTATTCAAATTGATTGTCTTGGTGAAATAAAATTCAAGTTTGAAAATTGGTCAAGTGGGGTCAAAAACTAGGACACAAGGTCAAATCTATGAAATACCTTGAAGCACTCTAGAGGCCATTTGTTTGGGTCAATAAAATTTAAATTCAAATCCTATTCATTGTGTTGATAAAATCGAGGTAAAGTGTCAAATCTTAGAAATACCTTGAAGGCACTCTAAAGGCCATATCATTAAGTCAATCAACCTAAATTTTGGTCAGATTAATTTTCTAAATAAAATCTAAGTCAATTTCGAAATTAGGTCAAATAAGACAAAAAACTAGGTCACCTGGTAAAATCTTAGAAAAACCTTGTAGACACTCTAGAGGTAATAATTTTGGTAAATCAAGCTGAAAAATTGTCAGATTTATTGTCTTGATTAAATCTAGCACAAGTTCAAAATAGGGTGAAATGGAATAAAAACTAGGTCACTAGGTCAAATCTTAGAAAAGTCTTGCGGGACTCTAGAGGCCATATTTATGGGTCAACAAAACTGAAATTTGGTCGTTTCGATTTTATTCATAAAATCTATATCAAGTTCAAAATTGGGTCAAGTGGGATAAACTAGAAAGCCATGAATGGCTTGAGTCGCTCAACAGGCTTGAAATTCTTGTAAAAGCAAATAAATGTTTTGACTAGATTTTTAGATATTTGGGGTTCTACTGATGTTGAAAATGATTTTCAAAGTTTCAACTATATAACAGATAGAGAAATGACCTCTGCTATTAAAAGACATATTTTTCATCAAATTAAAATAATTTTGACTGCATGATAATGGGTCACCCAAAGATCATACCAAAAATGTTTTATTGATATCCATCAGTTAGATTAAGAGAAAATGTTTTTCATAGTTTGCACTATTTATCATATTGAGAATTGACCTCCACCCATAAAATGAATATTTTTCATCCAATCAAAATAATTTTTGGTACACTGATAGAGGGTCACTCAAGGATCATTCCAGTGAAATTTAATTGATATCCAAAAATCAAATTCTGAGAAAATGATTTTCAAAGTTTCCACTATGTAACATATCGAGAAATGACCTCTGCCCATAAAATGCATATTTTTCATCCAATCACAATGATTTTTTGTAAACTGATAAAGGGTCACTCAAGGATCATTCAAGTGAAATTTGGTTGATTTCCATCAGTTACATCCTGAGAAAATGATTTTCAAAGTTTCCACTATATAACATATAGAGAAATGACTTCCGCCCATAAAATACATATTTTTCATCAAATCACAATGATTTTTTGTAGACTGATAAAGGGTCACTCAAGGACCATTCAAGTGAAATTTGGTTGATATCCATCAGTTAGATTAAGAGAAAATGATTTTCAAAGTTTCCACTATATAACATATAGAGAAATGACCTCCGCCCATAAAATGCATATTTTCCATCCGATCACAATGATTTTTTGTAGACTGATAAAAGGGTCACCCAAGGATTATTCATGTAAAATTTAATTGGTATCCATTGATAAGAATCTGAGAAAACTCACTTTTTACCATATTTGGAAATAAGCCACGCCCATTAAATCCATGTTTTTCATTGGATCAAAATTTCTTGAACAAATTTGAAAGAGGGTCACCCAAGGATCATTCCTGTGAAGTTTGGTTGAAATCCATCCAGTAGTTTCTGAGGAGAAGATTTTTAAAGAAAAGTTTACGACCGGACGCACGCACGCACGGACGGACGGACGGACGGACGCACGACGGACACAATGCCATGACAATAGCCCCAGTGGCTTTCAGCCAGTGGAGCTAAAAACTAGGTCAGGAGGTCATATCTTAGAAAAACCTTGTAGTCAATCTAGATGCCTTAATTTTGGATCAATTAGCCTAAAATTGGTCAGATTGTACTTTTTCATGAAATATATGGCAAGTTTGAAAATGGGTCAAGTGGATTCGAAAACTATTTCACTAGGTCAAATCATAGGAAAAAACATAGGAGACACTATAGAGGCTATATTTCTGGATCAATCAACCTGAAAATTGGTTCAAATGATTGTCATCATGAAATCCCTGACAAGATTGAAAGGAAGTGAAATCACAAATGAGGTAAAGAGGTCAGATCTAAAACAGTTAACTCAGGTGAGCGATTTAGGGCCACTCTTGTTAAACATTCCTTTTTCCATGGCGCTAAATATGTTTCTTTTCCATTTAAAAGATGTTAAATAAATGTTTTACCCACCATACCTCAATGAAATAAAAATAATGGGCCAAAGAGTGCTTGTGGTCGCTCCACTGGCTTTAATATATCCATAGTTATGAAAATATAGATATTTACAAGGTAATTTGTGATGAGGCAAAATGGTCAACAAGCAAGATGTGTTTGTGAAACACAACTGGCCCCGTAACAGCATTTTTACAAAATGTTGACCTTGACAGATGACATTGACCTTGGAAAATGATCTTGACACCGATGCCCACAGATGTATATCATTGAGATCTTTCATCATGTCAATTGTAAAAAAGGTATTTAGAATATGCTCGAATAAACAGAAAACGTAGTTTTTTTGTAAAGGTTTTAGGGAGTTGACCTTGGCAAATGACCTTGACCTTTCAAATAACATTGATCAAAACATCTATAGAAGCACATTATTTAGATCTATCGTCGTGCCAAATATTTGGCTTTAATTTCAATAGACTTGAAAATATTGTCAATGTTAAGATGTTTGGTAAAGTTTTTAATTATTTATTTTCTTGAAAGATGACATTAACCATGACACATGGCCTTGACTTTGGTATCAGCAGATGTGTATCATTGATATCACCATGTCAAATATTAGGCTTGAAAATATTGGCAATGTTAAGGTTTGTTTAATTGTTTAGTCTGCAGACGGATAGACAGACAGAAAGATAGACAGACATACAAACAGTCAGATAGACAGACAGACAGACAGACAGACAGACAGACAGACCAAACGAACAAAAAGACAGCGGTGAAATAATATACCCCCTAACTTTTGAAGCAGGGTCATCGATGCTGATTCTGAGTAGGCTTATTCTTAAATGATATATACTCAGCAAAAAAAGAAAGTATCCACTTTTCTTTTGTCAATGTCTTTGATATTTTAAAGATTAAATGAACAATTAAGGTACAATTGTGTTTGCAGCGCTTCGTTTTCTCATGCTAACATGATTATTCATCCAAGCAACATGTCATTTTTGGTGTTTTTCGATAAATGTCGAAATGTTTGTTTTCTACATCGACGTACGTCACGTTTTCGATCGTGAATTTCTTCTTAAATAAATTTAACCCCTAACGCTCTGTGGTTAAGAAAATCAAACAATAGTTGTGTTCAGTACAATACAGTTTTGTAATGAGACCGAGAAAAACTTGACCACAGGCGCAATCAAAAACCGTCAAACGTTGAATCAATTTTACGGACGTTAGTTGAAAGGGAAGAACAATGAAGACGTACGCCTGATTGAATAGTATTGTCATTTGCCCTCTTTAACTCGAAAATGCCACTGGGAAGACGTCACGCCATATTTTCTTTTTCACGTTGACGCGATAGCCTCTACGCTTCCTAACCACTATTTCAAAGCGGAAGTGAAATAAATGTCTGAACCTTTAAAAACGTCAAACTTTGAAACTAAGTCAATTGCCATTTAATTCTTTACGGGTGTAAGGCGAGCAAATTTCCTTGATATTCATACGAGCCTCTCCAATGAGCAAGATGAAACGTTGTCGTAAAGTGACAATGCAATCGTTGTGTTGTTTTCAGCAAAAATGAAATAAAGTATTTTGGGATTGGTTTTCTTGACAAGAAACGAGCAGACAGAATTTTATTAATTTGAGCTTTGAATCTGCGTAAGATGTTTTGTGAATGTTTGTGCTCATTTGACGTAACTTTAGTAGGAAGTAGCAGAAGGAATGAAGTTGTCTTATCATTCTAGAATACCTAACAAAATAATATTGCATCGCGAGAGCTTAAAACTGTCAGAAAATCATTTGAATATTTAATTGAGAGCCTGCGATTTTTTAAAACGACCCCCTGGCTACGTTAGCGCCTTCAATTTGGTAGCGGCTACTTCAAATCACATGAAACTTTTCAAATTTATTTCCAAATGATAAGGGCGCAATTTGCAATATGTTTCATAGCATTCCTGTGTGCACTTTTTAAGATATCCTAAGTTTTATTGGGTGGATACTTTTTATTTTTGCTCAGTATATATAAGTTTTCCTTCTTGAAAGGAAAGAAAATCTGTATCTATTTTATGGATAAGTCTCAATGGCTTATAACAGTGCTACAATACTTATTTAATGGTGGAATGGCAATATATTCGGAGAAAAAAGCCCCGCCATGCCTTAGCAATATACATTCAGTGGCAAAGATTGACTCCCAAAAACAAAAATTGTGGCAACGCAAAAAGTACTCCCGGATTAAATACTAATTGATCTCGTTAAAACCGACTCCGATACAGGTAAAACTTACCGAGCGCAATCTTCCAGGTATCGATAGTCATATATCACCGCGTAATTCCATGGCAGCGTGTATAAGGAGGTACCCCAGTGAGAATTCCTTCCTGAGGTCACTGTATGGTAAAAGTTGTTACGTGTGAAAATGTCGTCACTCAAAAGTAGAGCTGGTTTGAGTATTAAACTGTGACTTATATGATGTTTTACATAATTTTCAAGGAATTTCACATCTGTTCTAGAGTCTGCAAGTGTATTTTACTATCTCATTGCAAGAATTCCTTCGAATGATTGCGAATGAAAAATGTGCGGGTTGATCCGCGGATAGGCAACTTGTTTCAGTCCGAAACTAGTCTTCCTTTGTTTGGACAGAAATATCTCAAAAGTTGCCTTATCATCATATGGAATATTTATGTTTCAGCTGACGTTCTTGGAAAGTTGATTAACACTCTTTTTACTAAATATTCCAACGAAAATCTCGGACGAGGATACAGATTGGAGAAAAAGTCCAAATTACTATAGACCAAAGAGGACACAATTTCACCGGGGTCTGACCTAGATGGGAAAATATGAACTTTGTTATCTATGGATATTTCAACCTGAAACTGAAGAAAAGTTGTGATTTACACTGGAATGTCAAAAAAGCAGAAGATTGCTCTCAAGGTTTGTGTATTTTCTTTTTAATCATTTTACATTGAAGGTTGGAAAAGTCTAATTTCGTAGCGAGTGATCCCCCTTAGACCTGAAGCTTGATTGCTCTTTTCTACTTTCAATAATTTAGTGTGTAGATTTGATAAAACTAAGCTGTTAAAACAGGTATTGAGAATACTTTATTCCATTTATAGTTTATTTTTAGAAAAAAGTTGGACTTGTCAAGGCCCTGTCGGAGCGTCACAATTACAAAATATTCTCATTTAACCGAAACCAGATAAAGGAAAATATCTTTTGTCAAACTTCCAGATTTAGACATTCAATGTTTACAAACATTTATCCTTAAAGATTGGCTTAATTTGCTTTGTAACAGGTAGTTTAACTCACTATTACATATAATTTTTGCTGGATAAAATAGTAATGAGAAAACATTGATAAAAAAGGAAAATTTGCTTGATGCAAGCAGTTTCTCCTTTTCTCTCATTTTTTTTCATTTAAGTTCTTCCTTTTATTCTTAAAAACATGATTTGGACCAAAAAATACAATATCCAACTCTGTAGATTTGTTTTTGTTCTTTCAATTCTTAGTTTTAAGGATAAATAGAGAAATGAAGCTGTCTGCTCGCAAAAAGGCTCTTCCCGACAAGCCTGGCACGGGATTTTTAAACCCAAGTTTAGTGAGTCTGGATATTTCTTACTAGAAATCAAACCATTTTCTTTAGAAATTGGATGAAAAGACAAAAAAAAAATGTATCATATAATGAATGATATATCAAGATTAAAAAAAAACAAAAAAAAAAACAAAAAAAACAAGGGGGGGGGAAGAGACAATGGATTCAAGATGGGGCGTGAGGGGATGTTAGTTGCTGTGTGTGTGTGTGTGTGTGTGTGGGGGGGGTCTTCTTGATTCTGTCGCAATCAGACCATCAGTAAAACTCTGCCTTGATGTTGACAGGATTTGTTGTTGTTTGCCTGTCTTCATCTGTTTCATGTCATTAGCATATTTCCTTGTCAAGTTGGCCAATGGAATACTGAGAAACCTGCTTCTCACTCTTATATTCCAGCCTGACAGATCTTCGAATTCATCCGGACAAGTAATTTGTCAGCCCCGACATGTTACTTTCTGACTGCTGCGATTTGAGTTTTTCGTCATCCCTCAACCCAGGCTGTAGATGGTTGTCCATACCAGCTCTTCTTATTGCTCGGTTTTCCAATGACTATTTAAAGAATGGCCTGGAAGCCCATCTTCTCGGATTCCTTTAACCATAGTAAGTAAAATAATTTTGAAATCAAATTCTATGAATGTAAATGACCTTTATGGCTTATACTTATATAGTCTTTCATTGTCTAACCAGCCAAATATCATATGCATGCTCAAGAAATTTCTTTCCGTTAAAGTGGTTCCTGACATATTTACTGAATGCATACCTAAATACTGGTTTCTTGGATTAATCCAGGGGAAGGGAGTTTCCCTTGATGCACCCCAAATTTAAACTGAAATTTGCTATACTCTTAAAGATGAATTAGATGAATACTAGCCTAATTTTACAAATATCTAAATAGTTATTGAATTTTTTCAACCATTAATAAAACTTGGGGAAAAAAAGAAATCCGATGGCTTGAATGTTGCCAAGAAAGACTTTTTTTGCGCCGAATTTGCATGATTTTTTAAAAATCGTTCACACCATGGTGGCAAAAATTGATGAAAAATGAACCAAAAAGCATAATAAAGAAAGTCGCGTGATTATAAACAAAGCAGGTCATGGAATTTTAGCTCTGTAGATTTTATAAAATGCACATTGAAGTAGTGACATAATGCTGGTAATTTGTGGATAAATAAAATATTAATGAATCGGACTAAGTGTTCACGAAAGGATTTTTGGATAAAAAATGGAATATTGAACTTGTAAGCAATTATATATTTTTCTATACAATACAGAAGGTTCTATAAAACAACTATATTAGGCGATTTGCTGGGTGAACAGTAATCATTTTTATACATAGCATACATAGCACGAGTTCAATTAAACAGTTAAGCGTTTGGAACGTTATTCTTATTCAACTATCAAAAATCAACATAAAGCATGTCGGGAAGTCGTCAGAGTCAAGGTCAGGGTCAAGGACGCACAACCAAAACAAAACAAACAAGAAATAAAACCCTAACGAAAGCCAATGTACCTCGGAAGCAGATTCAAGTTTAGAAACAGATGAATCGATCGCATTAAATAGCAAACTAGAATCAATATCCGCTGGAATTACGAAAATAAGTAACGAACTTGCAAATGTGATGAAAAAGGATGACATACAAAAGCTGATTACAAAAACAATAACAGACGCTATAAAACATGTTGAAAAAAGGATCACGGATGAAATAAAAAATCAAGTAAAAGAAAAATTTGATGAACTTAGCGAGAAATTAAAGTCGCTAGAGTATGAAAATGGCAAACTGAAAGAAACTTTGAAGGAAAAGGTGAAAACAAATATGGACCAATTTGAAGAAATAAAAATCAAGTTTGATGAAAATAGGAAAATGGTGAATGATGCTATTGAAATGAGTAACCATAATGGACAGTACACGAGAAAAAACAACATATAAATAATAAATGTAAAAGAGGATGACAAGGAGACGGAAGATGATCTGTGCCATAAAGTTCAACATATATTTGACGAACAAGGTGTTGACTTGCAAAAATCAGAAATATTGGCAATTCATAGGTAACCTTCAAAAAATAACCTTATTCGGCCCATTATTATTAAAGTGACAAACAACCGAGTCAAAACAGATGTCATGAAAAAACGCAAAAGTCTTAAGTTATCGGGTCACAGAATTGCAGATGATGCAACTCGTCTCGACACGATGCTCATAAACAGACTGAACAATAATGACCAGATTGATAGTGCGTGGTTTTACAATGGTTCGGTTTTTTGGTAAAACTACGGGTGGAACGAGGATAAAGTTTGACCTATTTGATGATGTGTCCCAGGTTATCTCCGAAAATCAATCGATATAACAGTCGAAAGTGTCGTAAAACCCCTTATGAACAAATAAATAATCGGTGTTATGATCCCACTATGCCCCCCTGTAACTTTACGCAGATGAAAAGGAATTCCCGCCCAGCCTCTGTTACAAAAACTGTATCCTGTTTTATCCGACGTTACTTAATGAAAGATACATTTTAATCGCTAAAAATCGATGAGAAGAAGTGTTTTTCTCTGTGTGTGATCGCTGAATCTTATTCTTAGATCTTATATTCTTATGACTGGCAGAGATACCATTTTTTTTATCATAAAAGCCTGCTTTCCATAAATATTTCAAACGGATTATAATAGTTTTGTTGAATGCCGTAATAGTATTGATAAAGAGATTTAAAATACAACCTTGGGTAGCTGTAGCTGCAAAAGTTCTTTAGGCTATTTAGCGGATTTCAATTGGTTTTAGATACATGTACATATCTACTAAATGGTTAAACCGCTTTCATGTTGTTCACGAAGCACACCATTTTTTCTGCATATAGTGTAGACTAGGTTCAGACTGCACAAACGTACATTCTGGTCCTGGCCTACACTGCCTGCTGTGCGACGCATTTTAACCGGATTAGTTCGACTTTCCAAAATTGCTACTTGTCGTATTTAATTTTTGAAATGAGTACGATTACGGTTAATCATATAAAACGAACTGCTATTTGATGATTCAAGCTGTAGTTATGATGCTTTGTAGAGAGCAGGATGGGCTGGGATCTGTCTGCACAGTCGTGCATCCTGGCCCCAGCCTACACTGCATAGCTTCTACTTAATTTTCGTGAGATAAATTCAAGCCAAAGAGGTTGAACTGCCCTAAATTTGCTTTTTTGTCTGAATCAAGTTTTGAAATGAGCAGGATAGCAGTTGCTGATTTAAATGATCCATTTGTTATACAGTTCACCTATACATAGTTACGCACATTGTTGTTAAGTAGTCACCTTTGCGCGATTAAAGTGAGTTCCAACAACCAAGAAAATCTTTCAGGGCAAATGCGATTTTTTTTAACTGCAGGATATTTTCTATACAACAGAAAAAAAAGAGCAACATATATGTTAATTCATCGGTGTGTCTTTTGTTCAAATGAAAAAAAAAAAAAAAAAAAAAGAAATAAGCCTACAACAGTTTATATGTCAAAATTGCTGCACTTGCCACTGTCTTTCGGCCTAAACAAGTCCCAGCTTTCAAAAGTAATAATTATATAGCGAAAATGTGTATTTTATTTTTTCCTTGTGTTTTTCAATATGTTTTGTTTAACTTTTGTCCACTGTGTTACTTTTTCAATCGCATGTCATAATCCCTGCATTAACTTAGTTGAATGCAAACTTTTTCTGTTAGACAATGAGTTTGTGCCATACTTTTTTCCTATTGACCTTTTTCTATCTTTTCTGACTTTTGTACCACCAAAGTTATAGATAATTTAGAAATTTTATGTTACAATTGCCGCGGTTTGAATAAGACTAAAAAACGCTTTGATTTATTTTCACTATTTAAAGAGAAGAACGCGGATATTATTTGCCTTCAAGAGACTAATTTTTCAAAGGATTTGGGGAGAACACTATATACTCTGAATGGAACGGAGACTGCTTTTTCGGTCATGAAAAAGTAACGCCCTGGGTGTTAGTGTTTTATTAAACAAAAAGTCCAATATTAAAGTAGGAAAAATAATACGCGATAACAACGGACAGTTCATAATTCTAGAACCATGTTTTTCAGACATAATTTTTTTACTTTTAAATATTTATGCCCCAAACGTCGACGATCCAAATTTCTTTCGATTATGTTTTGACTCTATTGATTCTATGGACTATAACGATTCTTTCGTTGTATGCGGTGATTTTAATTTAGTAAGTAACCTGTCTTTGGACTACAAAAATTATAAAATGACAAATCATAATGCTAATTCACGAAAATTTCTATTATTAGAAATGTCTAAAAGAGATCTTCATGATCCCTTCAGGGAAATTCAGGGAGATACCCGAAAATACACCTGGAAAGGAATGAACGCAATACAACAGGGGAGATTAGATTTCTTCTTAATTACTGAAAACTTACTAGACCTAGTTAAAAATTGTGATATTGATGTCAGCTACATATCTGACCACTCAATTATTGTTTTAAATCTAAAATTCTCAGAAATGAAATACGACAAAGGTTATTGGAAATTTAATAATTCCTTATTATACGACATAGATTTTGTCAATTGTATAAATACGAAAATTGAAGAAGTCATTTCACAATACTGTTTGGCGATTTATAATTATATAAATATCTGTCAAATTGACAAATCAGAAATACAATTTACCATAAATGATCAATTATTTTTGGAAACACTACTTATGGAAATAAGAGGAAAAACTATATCCTATTCCTCGTATAAAAAGAAGGAAAAAATAACCGTGAAAATGAACTTATTAAAAAAATAAAGAAAATGGAAGAAAGTTTAAATGAAGAAATTAAAGAAAATCTCTTAAATGCCCAAATCGAACTTGATCAAATTAGAGAAACAAGATTAAAGGGAGCATATATACGATCAAAATCGAAATGGATCGACGAGGGCGAAAAAGTAACAAATCTTTTTTGTAATTTAGAAAAGCAAAACTCTGTTAGAAAAGTATCCCCTTTATTGAATAAAATGATGGTTGCAGAATTTTTTCTTAAAGCGAAATTCTTAAAGAAACGAAACTTCATTATCAAAACTTGTATGATGACAGTCTACTGAAGATTCCATATGATCTAGAAACAGAATTTCAGAATATTGATTTTTGTAAATTAAATTACCAACAATCAGAAGAACTAGAGGGTCTACTCACATACCAGGAAGTAACAAAGACTTTGAATAAAATGAAAAATGATAAAAGTCCTGGGTGTGATGGGTTTAGCTCAAATTTTTACAAAGTTTTTTGGGAAAAAATCGGCCACTTTGTAGTCAGAGCGTTACATTATGCATTCAATTCAGGATCCTTTTCTAGAAATATTAAACTAGGTAACATCACTCTTATTCCGAAAGAAAATAAACCAAAGCAGTTTTTAAAAAATTGGAGACCAATTGCGTTGCTCAACGTTTTGTATAAACTTGCATCGGGTTGAATTGCAAATAGACTGAAGTCACCTATGGATATTTTGATATCTCCTGATCAAACTGGATTTATAAAAGGCAGATATATAGGGGAAAACACAAGGCTCGTATATGACATTGTGCTATATTGCGAAGAAAATAACATCTCAGGACTTCTAATGCCAATAGATTTTGAGAAAGCCTTCGATTCCTTATCCTTTGAATTCGTAGAAAAACCACTATCTTTTTTATCAATTTTGGTGATATGATTCAGAAATGGTGAAAACTCTTCTTATATGATACTGAAGTTTCGGTGCAATTAAATGGTTTTTTCTCGGAATATTTCCCTGTGAAACGAGGCTGCAGACAAGGTAATCCTATATCTTCCTATATCTTCATTTTGTGCGCGCAAATCTTGAACTTAAAAATAAAAAAAACTGCAATAAGGTTTCGGGTATCAAAATAAGAGGCGAAGAATTTCTTATCTCACAATTTGCAGATGACACTTCACTTCTCCTTGATGGATCAGACCAGTCGTTACATTCTGTTTTAGAAATCCTTAATACTTTTTCAAAGATATCTGGTTTAAAGGTTTATTTTGACAAAACAAAATTAATATGGATTGGTTCTCTCAAATACAGTATACTGGCAATCAAAACACTTTGGAAATTATCTTGGGGTGACACGCAATTTAAATTATTGGGAATGCAGTTTGATGTAGACTTGAATAAAATGATAAAGCTTAATTTTCATAGTAAAATAGAAAGTATTAATAGAGCAATAGCTTTTTGGAAAAGACGCAAATTAACCCCAATTGGTCGAATAGTAGTTGTCAAGTCATTGTTGATGCAATTGTTAAAGCCCCGTTCCCACTGTTACGGTTTGGACCCCCGGTTAGTCCCGGATGAGTGGTCCGGGGGAAACCGTGACAAACCGGGAATACAACCGTGGCGGCACCGTGAATATCCTGGACCATCCGGGATGAACCTTGTTGATCCGGCAACCGACCCCGGATGTATTAAAATGTTTAATACAACCGGCAGTCACCGGGACTCACCGGGAGGATGTCAAGAATCGGCTTAATCCGGAGAAACACCGGCATATTCCGGGGCAAGTCCGGTTCTCTACCCTGGCTCAACCGTGATAGTCCCTGATGATCCGTGGACATTTTCAGCTTAGCCCCGTTCCCACTGTCACGGTTTGGACCCCCGGTTAGTCCCGGATGAGTGGTCCGGGGGAAACCGTGACAAACCGGGAATACAACCGTGATATGAAGGGGCGATACCGGCGGCTACCGGTGCGCTACCGGCGATTTTTTTATTAGTTTACCAACACCGCCTTCTGAGTATTTGAAGACAATAAATGAGCTATTTACAAATTTCATTTGGGACGGACGACCGAAAATTAAATCTTCGATAGTAGTAAAATCATATGACGAAGGCGGACTTAAGGTACCTGACCTCGATAAATTTATCAAAAGTATGAAGATAAAATGGTTGAAAAACTTGATAACGCACCATAATAACACATATTATAAGTTAGCTACCATTTTCATGAATTTCAATATGATATTAAATTGTGGTAAAATGTTTTGCGTAACTACTTGTTAAAAAGCTTACTAATGCATTCTGGATCGATGTTTTAAAATCTTTTATTGAGTATATAGAAAAACTTCCACTGGAAAATTATACACACATGCTTCATATACCAATTGTTTACAACGATAAGATAACTATTGACTCAAAACATATCTACAATAATCATCTTTACAAAAGAGGAATTAGGCTAGTTAAAGATCTTTTCTATGATAATGGAAATTTTAAAACGTATATCTATTTCAATGAACTATTAAACGGAAAGCTACACTTTTTAGATTATTACAGTATCCGCAACGCAATGAAGTCATTTGTTCAAAAACAAGAATTGCTAATTGATGACTCTATTTTACAAATGACTCATAACCCACCAATCAGTCATTATTTCTTCTCTATACTGACCAAAGCAGATCTAAATAAAAACTCTTACCAAACGCTAATAAAAAATAACGAGGTTCCTACCAGTCAAAATAAGTGGTTATATATCTTTAATGGGTTCAACCGAGATTGGTCAAAAATTTATTCAAATACCTTCAAGTTAACAAATGATACATATATTCAATGGCTTCAATTTAGAACAGTACACAGAACTGCCAACAAATTCATTATTGTATAAAATGAATATTACAAATGACAAGATGTGTTCTTTTTGCAAAATAGTAGAAGAAACCCTAATTCATATATTTTATGAATGTGAGAAAATCAATCCTATTCTTCAAAATATTGAATTAAAATTACATGCAATATACCCAGATTTTAAACTACTTTCCATTGAAATTATACTAGGCTGCGAAAATAAACCAAAGGTTGGCATTTTCTGCCTTGAATTCAAGATGTATATATACAACAGTAAGTTCAAAAAGGTATTGCCTACAGTCACTGGTTTCAAACGACATCTAGAACTAGCTTCAAAACTAATGGTGTATCAAAGAACATAAATAAACAAGAAAACTGGGCAATTGTTAAAAGTATGGTACAAAACTAATTGTTGAAATTATTATAAAATCCTATTATTAATAAGCATTATTAAGGATTGTGTTGTTTTGCATGTTTGTTCTTTTTTTGCCTACCTCATTAAAATGGATTTTAATTTGTCCATATACAGTAGAGCGTATGTCTCAATTTCATTGACATTGTAAATGAGAAAAAAATATAGAAAATAAAGAATATTTAATGTAGACAAATAAATAAAGAAAGAATGTTTTAAGAACACAACATTGTATCTAATATATATATATTATATTATATTCTTTATTCGGTAAATAATATAAGGCCTTTGGCCCATAATACAAAACATTCAGTTTATGACAAGTTCATAGTAAAGAGTAACGTTTACAAACAGTGAAGTTAAAATGCAATTAGATCATACAATGAAGTATACATTTACAGATAAGTTCTGAATCTTGTGGTGAAAACGTTTGTAAACAGACAGTGATGTTAAAATGCAACTAGATCATTCAGAGGATATATGAAGTTTACATTTACGGATAAATTCTAAATTAAGTGGTGAAAGTGGGCAATTGATTATTATTAAATATTATAACCCCCCCCCCCCTGCTTGGAAACTTTGTAACCACAGTTTGACCAAGCTGTAGTTACAACATTCTCAAACACAGCGGTGGCTATTTGTTACCTTCTTACTGTACTACAGTCAACAACATCCCGAAATTGGCAAGATGCATAATTTTGGAATGAGTTAGGAATGAAATTGAATGAGCGAGTTCTTAGTGAAATTCAATGGAGGTATAACATATCGATAGTTGTGTCTAAAATGGACGAAACAAGCGATACTTTATTACCTCCCTTTCCAAAGAAATATCTACTACTTCCATTTTTTGTGTTTTCACGTCCCAAACAGACACTCCAAAACCTACATCAGCCAATAGAATCGTGCAATCATTTGATCGATTACAATGAAATGTTGCACGATGTCATTAACTGTAGTTCTTTTTCACTTACCATAATTGTGAAGCTTTTCTCGAAACGAAAAAGAAAAGGGTCACGTGGCCAGTTATTTGATAAAAAGACAATTTTTCCAGTTTTTTTTTCTTAAGACAAAAACTATCAAAAGACTTGCAAACTTAACTAAATCATCTTCTTGAAACTTTACATATAACTAATAAGTTGTACAATTCGTTATAGGTGGTAATATTTCAATTCGTACGGCGTTGATTATGTATAATTAAGATTGCAAAAGATTTCAAAAATAGGAAAATTCTGCCGGAAAAAAAAGTGTAGCGTCATGAAATGAATTTAAAATGTTGATTATCGATATGGCGTATTTTTGTTTATAACTTGAAATGAGTACTATTTTATTTTTTCGAGAAATAAATCTCTTTCTTTAAATGCGTATGTTAGAAACCTTGACAAGGCAAAGATTTCGTCTGATTGTTGGCAGTACATTATTCTGTAGAATGATTCCAATGTAGGTAATAGATCTAGCCATTTCTTTGTAAAATAAGTTTTTCTTATATCATGATATAACGGGCAAGAAAGACGAAGTGAAATTCGTCTTCGACTGTATAAATATTTCTCTTCAGGCGAAATTGGAAAAACCTAAATTGTCTGTCAATGTTTTCATGTCTGCCTTTTTCAACAGCAAGGCCATGATTTGAACATCTAAAATTCGATAATGTTTTTTTTTTTGTAAATGTAAGGCAAATTTATGGATAAATACTTTTCAGCATTCAAAAGTGTTTTATAGTGTTTATAATAGATTGCTTTTTGAGACTCTTGAACCTTAGATGTCCATTTTTGTAGTGATACGTCTTTAAGTCTTTGTTTAAAAGTTTTTAAAAAAGAGTTAATGTCGCCTATATCTTGAGCAATCCAGACATATCCGAAGCCGTTCTCAAACAACATTGTTTTAATGTGAGAAGCCCAAGTAGTTCTACCAGATTCGTCGAGTCTTTTAAGCATTAGATATTAATGTTTCGGGTATCTATGGTTAGGCATGGTCAGTAGTTTAAGCCAGTATTTAATGCATAGTGACATGTAACTTACAGCTAGTGGATATCTACCACATTCTCCTAATACAAGAAAATCGGGGGAATTTTGACTAAGGTTACCCAAACGTTTGCAAAATTGAATTTGTACTTGCTCTAATACATTATAATATTTATAGATAGATAGATAGATAGATAGATAGATAGATAGATAGATAGATTTATTTCGGTAAAACAGATCATACAATAATCAAGTAGTACAATAAAGCGATAATTACGATGATGCAATCAAACTTTAAATGACGAATTACGTAACAATATTAAAATACATACGTAAAAACATTGTTACGATCTAAAACTTGAACAAAGAAACAAGCTTTTCAAAGAGTTATACTACCCATTAAATGACCCCAAACCAAGGATAACACGATTAAGAGACAACTCTTATTTCCATCGTGGTCCTAATAACAATAACAACACGGTGGCATGACACAATGAGAGGCTTGTTCTGGAAAGTAGAAGATAAATAATGTTAAAAAGTAAATCAATATTTTAAAGATCAAATGAAAAGCTATTTTTCGAACAAGAACTAAATATATATTTCAATCAGTTTAATTGAAATAAAAAGGTATAAAAAATCCGCGTCGAAAAACACACACCCAAAGGGACAATAATTACAAAAGAACGACCGTGATTTATTGGAAATTTTCACCTGGCCGAAAACGGATTTTCGCACTTGCGCACAGGATGTGACGTCATTGTAGTCATTCCTCTCGAAGGTAAACGATGCGAACGCTTGTTATTATCACAGCTATCGAACAACAACACGAAGGTTCGATATTGTTATACCGCTATCAACTTGTGCAGTCAGCACAGTTTAAACCTAAGCAAGCGGAAACTACAGATATGTTTACTTTAAACCCTAAATCTGAGATATCTAGTCACGAGTCTAACAACAAGGTCCGGATAAACGTAAGTCGGAAACTATGGCATGGTTAGAGTGTTTTCACGCCGTTGTAACGATGTAATCTTATTAAAAATAAACATTTTTTTCTCACAAATTAAAATCGGCATTTTTCAGACTGTTCACTTCGTAAATTTGGTAAAAACCTCAGAAGGAAATCCAATTTGATCAAATTAAGAGTAATATTTCACAGTGACCAATCATTTAGCTTCAAATTTTGTTTATTATACAGATATATAAAAGAAAACATAAAAAAGGCTTGACATAACACATTTGATGGTTGGTCAAAACCATATTACTACAAAGTCAATCAAATATATTATGCAAAATTAAATCAAGACATTGAATAAAACCCTACCTCAACAGGACTTTGGCAATTAAATGGTATGAAATTCCTCCAAACTATAATTATTTGTCGGTACAAATTTCCTTTTCCACGATTTTTTCCATTTTCTTTAATCCACAAATGTTCACCCATGTTTTCACCTGAATATCATGAACAAATAATTAGAAAAATAAATTCAATTAAACACAAATTTGATGGTATTCCGTTGTCGATTGAAGGTTGTGTCTAGGTCTACCGCCGGTTGAAAATTAGTCTTTTGCGGCATGTCAGTTGAATCATTGAAGGATAAAATGTGTGTTTAATTAAGTCATAAAGTTTTATAAATTACATGTAGCTGGATGGTTTTGTTTATTGAAAGCATTGTGACATCTTGCCGATTACACAACAGCGCACATAACAAATGATTTACCGAAGGTAACCCTTTCTGCGTGTGCTAATCTGTGTACCGATAATTCTTCTAATAAGCCAATTATTTTCAAAATCATTTCTGAAACATTTTTCAAATTTATACATTTTTTTTTTATTTCGGCACACAAAACATTTTTATATATTAAAAAATGGTCACCATTTCAAGCTGTAATAAGTGTCAAGCGGGTTCAATATCGTTTACACCAAGAAAATTTCTTCTCTTTTTTCAACAAAAAAGTTTTCACAATATTGTAAATATCGAAAAACTGTATAATGTTGTATTAAATGTCTTATATCAAGAAAAAAGATATAAAGAGAGAAAAAAAGACTTAAAGAGGGAGAGGGAAAGCGAGGAGGACAGACAGAATGCGCCAAACCAGAGAGAATGTTCTAAATAAAAATGTTGACGGGTGCTCAAAATGTCGCAAATGTAGCTTTAAAAAGCTGTACTTGCGTTGATTCGATAATTTATCAATCATCGACGATATTGTTCAACGAATAATATATATCTTATTACGCGTGTGCGTACTGCGTGTCATGTTTTTACGCCCTTGGACAAAATTATAACAGGAAGAAATCTTCCCGGCTTTCGTACTGTTCAAGTTTATACGTCAACTTAGAACTCAAGAAATAATTTCTCAGAGCAAAAGTTCGAAGCGACCATTCATTTAACTTCAGCTTCATTATATGTGACCCGTCACGCGAAAGTGGACCGACTGGGAACTCCATAATATTAGAATAATTATGTTATGAAAGGATTGGTTCAAGTACGGGTCAGTCAGAGGTCGCATAAAAAACTCTTTCAAGGGAGGGAAGAAATAGCTAAATTACTCTTGTAAAAGAAAATCATCAAAGTTGGACAATTTACGAACCTTCTCGGTCCGCAATCTGAGAAGGGTCGACTCTTTACGCACTAGCCTTACGTTCTTTGATGAAAGATTTAGAATTTGGTACTGAAACATCTGTTTATAGCTGATCAGAAGCTGCTCAACAAGCCTTTTTCGTAAACAAAAATATTGGGTACATTTTCAAAATTCAATATCGTTTTAAACTGTTAGTGCGATAGTTTGGTTTTACAACAACAAAATGTTTTCATCATTGAACACCAAAATAAGTTATTTTACTAATTACAGCAATTATGACATCTGTTTACACTTTGGTTTATTGACGGGGCGTGGTTTTCCAATGATATACATGATTATAATTGACACTTGACAAAATTTTACCCAATCAGGTCACCGGAAATTTCAAAAGGCGTTTAATTGGTTCATTACCTTTTGACGGGGCGTGGTTATCGGACAATTCATGCGCAAGAATAACCAATCAGTACACCGAAAGATATTTCTATGTCTTTATGTATAGTAAATGTTTCGGGTCCCGATTGAATTCAATTAGGATAATTAATACTATTAATAATGCTACATCAAGACATTTTAAATGAATTAGACCCTTGCATCTTGCCGCAACATCTTATAGACAATCGTTTTTACGACAAATTTGTGAAAAATCTGTGATAGGTTGAACGAAATTCTGTAATTTTATATGATCTGCTTATTCCGTCAATACATTCATAACTGCAATGACGTCACAGGTCAGTTTCAATAGCGGGCTACAGGTGTGAACAGAGAAAATCGTCGATTTTACCATTATCGTATATATTATTTTCATTTTGAATATCGCATCAGATTATTTTAATACATCTCTTTGTATTTACGTAAGGTCAAAAGAGCTTTTCATTTGACCTTTAAAAGTTACTTATCAGGGTAAATTGTGGCAGTACTGCGAAAATACCGCAAAAGCAGCTCATACAAGCCACTATTACGAGAATTCCGCAGGACGACGTCAAAATTATCACAGAGAATTTTATCACATATCACCTATATAGAAAGGCTTTGGTCATTTGTTAAAAAGTGCTTTACCTTTTGCTTAAAAGTCCCATAATTTGAAAGGTTTGTTATTTCAACGGGAAGATTGTTCCATAATTTGCAAGCATTGAAGCAAAAAGATTTAGACCCAAATGATTTGACTTTAGGCATACGGTATCCCTGTTTTGAGCTCAGCCTTGTGTTGTAATCATGAACAGATGCCTATGAAACAATGAAATGTTATAGCCCCAAATGTCGGCTCCAAAAAATAGTAAAGGTTTTACCATTGAATCAAAGATTTTGAAAGCATCCAAGGGATCGAAAAAACCAAATCTTCGTTGAAATTTTTGGATACATATACATGATTTTTTTGCCTGAGCAGCTTGCGTTTCTAAACACTTTGACCAATTTAGCCTGCTACTAATAAACGTACCAAGATATCTATAGTAACTAGTTATTTCAATAGGTTTACCCTTAAAGAACCATTTTTCCTTTTTCGAAATAACACCTCCGTTTCGAATGAACATTTTTTTAGTTTTATCCATATTGATATTCATACCAGTGTAGTCGCAGAATAGTTCAAGAACTTTAATTTGTTTTTTAAGTCCATTTATTGTGACAGAAAAGTTTGCAACGTCTTCTGCAAAAAGCAAACAAAACAATCCTTCAATCTGTTCGTCAATAAGAATACCTCGGTTACATTTTTGTTTTATTAGTTCAACAAAGTCGTTAATAAAGAGTGAAAAAATTGTCGTTGAGCTTGAACAGCCTTGTCGTGTTCCAACCGAGCATTTAAAACTTTTTGACGCGTCTCTAGACTCGATCTTAACAGATGAAGTAAGTTTGTTATATAAATATATCAAAGAATTTTCCATTTATGCCTTTTCTTGATAGAGAATCTAGTAATTTTTCGTGGTTTATGCTGTCAAAAGCTTTAGAAAAGTCAACAAAGAGGCAATAAAACCGGCCTCGACGTTTTGACAAATATTTTTGTATAACAGAGTATAATGTAAAGCTTTGATCGATAACGCTGTAGTTCTTACGAAATCCAGCCTGCGATTCGTGGATTATATGATTACGTTCAACCCAGTTTGTAAGGTGATTAGATAAAATTCCAATAAATATTTTGCATATAGTATTTATGAGCGGAATGCCGCGATAATTACCATGGTAGTATATTGAACCTTTTTTATGTATTGGGACAATTAGGCTATGACTCCAATTGCTAGATAAATTCCCGCTATCGTAAATATTATTAAAAAGTTCTGTCAAGTACAATAATATGTTTTGTGTGAATAAACATTTCAGAACATAAGCCATCTGGCCCAGGTGATTTATTATGATTAAGATTTGAGATACAGTCTAAACACCTTTTCATTAGTGAAGGGTACATTAAGTTCAACACAACTTGTATCTACTTCAATATCACTTAAAATATTTTCGCTGCATTGCGTTGGAACGGGTTTGTACAAAATGCTAAAATAGTTAAACAATTCGTCTGTAATAATTGGGGTTTTAATAGATTTTGCATTAAATGAGTGTTTAAGATTACGCCAGAAGGCTTTAGCATCTTTACGGACTGCGATTAGACCTAGTCTATTTCTCTTCTGTGCAAGTCTTATATAAGTTTTACATTTTGCTTTAAAATGTTTCTTTTATTTGTTTGCAATTGGTAAAGTCTTTCTCGTTGTTAGATTTCCTAAATTTGCGGAGTGCACTGTTCTTTTTAGTTTTCAGCATTTGTCATTCATTATCCCACCATTCGGGTTGTTCATTATATGTTTTCTTATTGTATTTCGCGCAGCTTGTTATACGAATATTACTGCCCGCATATCTAAATACGTCTTCAGACTTATCTAAGACTGTATGTAAATCTATATTGGGTACCTCATTTATAAATATCGAAAACAGACTACTAAATCGATGTTAAAATGCTTCTTTTTTTCTTTCGTTCCATCTATAGTTGATGTAAGTTTTTGATAACGGGGTTTCCTTTGGTCGCTGATCTGCGCCAAATTTTAGCTTACATATTAATGGGAAATGATCAGAAAACTCTTCTTCGCTTATCTCAAGACTACATACAATGTCAAAAAGTTAACTTGATGCTATAAAATAATCTACTGTACTTTTGCCTAAATTCGCGTGTCAAGTAAAATCCCCTTCAAAATCACCTTGACATCTTCCGTTTAGTATATATTCGTTAAAGGTTCTACACATTTCTAATAAAGAGAGACCAAAATTATTAACGATTTTATCTTTTGAGGTCCTTATTAAATGAAAAGAATCTGTAGGGGAATCACAATCTGTGCCAAATACATTATTTAAATTATCAATTTCAATGAAGTCCTGTTTATCCCCTACCCTGGCATTTAAATCGCCAGCAAGGAGCATTCGGATATTTTGAAGATATCTTAAGAATGTGTTCTGTCAGTAAATCTATACCATATGGATTATTGATTTCGTAAATAGGTGAATATTCGGGCGACACATATAAAAAAATAAAAATTATACTTGAGTTAATATCAAACAGTTCCTTATCAAGTAGTAATATAACACAATCATTAATTGCAGCAAAAACACGCTTGACTTTCCCATTCGATAATAAGAGTTCCTTGACGTACACCGAGATTCCACCAGAGTTTCTCAGTGATCTCGACTACTTTCTCCTAACAAAATGGAAAGATTGGTAACCACTCATTGAGCTATTATCGATGTCGTTTTCTGTGTTCCAAGTTTCGCATAGCGCGAATATATCAAACGTAGAACAAAAATTTGTAAAAAAAGTATTCGAGAGATGTTTTGCAACCCTCGAATATCTAAGCTACATATCTTTAGACTTGGAAATATAACTATTCTATCTTGATCGTAATTATGATCATGTTTGGCTTTGCACGGACCTTGGCCTACGTCCTATAGAGGGACTGGTCGCATGGTCCTAAAGGCATAGGTATGAGGGACGCCTTCAATAAAGAGTTTATCATATCTGAGATATGCACGTTGTTGATTAGCAATACAGTCTCTCTTAAGGGAAGTAATTTTCCCCGTAACTCCGACACGCGTTTCACAAAATCTTCGCTAATTCGCACCTGGTAAGCTTGTCCATTTGTTCCTGGGTTTTCTCTTTCATCTTTAACCTTCTCTCTATGTTTTCTGAGGATAGTCTCTTTCGTTTTGTAAAATGAAAATTTTACTATGATTGGTCGCGGTGTTGTTTTGCACGGTAGGTGGTGTGCTCGCTCAATACATATCTCGTTAGGGTTCATTTCCAAATCATCTGTCAAATATTGCTTTATTTTGTTTTCCGTTTCTTCCCATGACTCGCTATTTTCGCTTTCGCTCAGATTAAAAAATCTCAGATTGTTTCTTCTTGACTGTGCTTCTAGGTTCTCGTTCTTTCTTTCATTATCATACGCGAGGTTTTCAAGTCTACTAATAGACATTTGCATTGTTTCAATCTTGTCGTTCATTGTTTTGTTTTCGGCCTTCAACTCTGCGTTATCCTTCTTTAATTCCTTTACACTCCGTTCTAGTCGGTCAAATTTGCGATTGGTTGTTTTGACTTCCTTTCTGATATCAAGTAATAAGGTTCTCATATCCATGTTTTTGTCTGATTCTGGCTCTGATTCTGAGCTGCTCTCATCAAAGATTCCATCTTGTGTAGTTTCATAATCTATATCACTGTCATGTTGTTGTTGTTGTTTTACTGATTTGCTCGACTTTTGTTTCTGCTTAGTTTTCTGATTCTTGCTGAGGAATTGACTAATCTTACTCTGTTCTCTGGAGGCTGTTTGTGATCGTCTTGTTTGTACGTTGTTTTTACTCTGACTAGGTTGAGTAATATATTTGTCAGATTGGCTTTCTGTTGTAGGTTCATTAGTCTCTTTATTATTACCATTTGCTGTCGATGTTCTGCTATTTATCTCGTTTGTGCTTCTATACTCCTTTGAACTCATGTTTCCCTTTTTAGGGCCTGGATTGGACTCGACCCCTTGTACAACTAGTAGTAGAAATAGGGTTATTCCTACACAGAACGACATCTTGGATTATAATGTTGAAAACACTAAAGTTAATTTACCAGAGGGATTTCTTGGCTTACTATAAGGTACGAAACAACCTATCCTAGCCCCCCAGCTTTCCGACGATATCCCCATTATCTTCACTATCAATTTACCAAAGGGTAGTTTTTGTATGACCCGGCTCTTGTTCAAACGTCGCAGCTGTACAACAATTTTATCCTTTATCGATATAACCCTTATCTTCCCTTTTACACAGGGTTCGAATGTACAGGTACAGGTAAATTCATGGGTGGGGTAGATAAACAACGAGTTTATCGTGGTTCACCTTGAGTGGTTAACTTCTACGAGAATGCCTCTAATTAAAAGTCATAAACATTTCCTATCAATGGTTTTACAATTGTTACTGTCTTTGTTTCACTGGTTCTGTAAGGCAATTAACCTTCATTCGGCTGGGTTTTGACGAGTAATTTTCTTTAATGAATCTATCACCAAAAAATGCAGCCATCACAGAGGACGTTACTCTCCACTCTATAAGTGTGTTTGCATATGTATGTATGTGTATATATATAAGCCCCGCTTATGAATGCCTACGATCGGCTGTTTATGTATATATTTGTGTGTGTGTTTATGTTTATGTATATATGTGTATATTCATACAAATGTGTGCGGATTTGTGGGGTGGTCGAAGTTCTTTTTTTATCTATACCTTTATAGACAGGATCGGCCTTTGATAACTCACTCGAGCTTGCGCATCTATACAGCCAAAGAGTGAATGAAAAAAAAAATATAGTGAGTCCAAATTGATTGTTATATGTAAGCTAATTAAGTATTCGAAAATTTAAAGCCTGGTCACATCCTCTGGATTCGTACACAAACAAAAGTCATCTTAAAAAAAATCCAATAGTCAAGGTCAAAAAATGTCAATGAATTTGAAGAAATAGAGATACACTGTTTTTATAAACATGATATATGTATCGATTCTATATTTGTCACTTGTATCGTCTGCTTGTAAGAATGTAAAGCTTATATTGGATGAATTAAAAAAAATGTGTGTTTAGCGGCCATTTTCTTTAACCACCCCTTTTCGGTGGTCCGGCTATTGGTAGCTTAAAACTAGTTTTACTGTAGTTACTTCAATTCGATTTTATCGAGACAAATAATCCAGAAATAAAAAGGATTATCTCCTAAAAAAAAAGAAAGTCCTGAATAAGCAGCATGCAAAAAATTTCATTCAATACAAATCCATTTCGTATTATTGAAATTATTGCAATTGTATCATAATCATTTAGATGCAAAACTGGATTCACTTTTAGCTCATAATTCATCATAAACACCTGTATTTTTCAAATTCTCTAGATAAGGCAAAAAGAAGAAACTTGTCTCAAGTAATGTTATTTATACTCAGAAATAGACCAAAAACTTCAAACAACTGAAATTTGATTTTTCTATTGAACCTAAAATTTTATTAGGAGGGAACCCAGTGAGAGTCTCCTTCCTGAGGTCACTGTATGGTAAAAGTAGTTCCTAGTGAAAATGTCGTCCCTCTAAAGTAGAGCTGGTTTGAGTATAAAACTGTGATTTATATGATGTTTTACTCGATTTTGAAGGAATTTTACATCTGTTCTAGAGTCTGCAAGTGTATTTTACTATCTCATTGCAAGAATTTCTTCTTATGATTGCGAACGAAAAATGTGCGGGTTGATTCGCGGATAGGCAACTTGTTTCAGTCCGAAACTAGTCTTCCTTTGTTTAGACAGAAATATCTCAAAAGTTGCCTTGTCATCATATTGTACATTTATGTTTCAGCTGAATTTCTTCGAAAGTTGAATAACAGCCTCTTTACTACATATTCCAACGAAAATCTCGGACGAGGCTACAGATTGGAGAAAAAGTTCAAATTACTATGGACCAAAGAGAACACAATTTCACCGGGGTCTTACCATAAACAGAATACCGGCTTGTAGTTCGAAATGGCCCCGTCCGATAAGGAATTGACAGTTGAGGAGAATCGTGCATCTAAGTTCGCAGGGGTATGATCAGTTACCCCATTACCGGTTTATACCAATTACCGGTATAGTCTTACATTATAATTTCCAAATGAAGAAATATTTCAGGCTGTGTATAAAACTAAATTTAGTTTCTTTTATCACAGATATACATTAGAGATAACCTTGCAAGACTCCCCTTAAAAATCAAAGCACTGAACGTACTGACGGTGAACAAATCAGGTGTTATTCTAGAGTGATACATTGAATTCGTTGAGAAAAGAGAAATTATAAATGTAAAAAAATAATTAAGGGGAAGTGTCTCGACAAAATTTCGACAATTCTTCAATTTCATTGTAAATTCAAAGACAGAGAAAGAGAGGAAAAGAAAGAAAGAGAGAGTGAGAGACAGATAGACAGAGAGACAGAGAGCGATAGAGAAAAGAAACGGGCAACAATAATGTCTAAAAGACCGAAGTTTCGTCTTCAACCAAAACGCTGTTATAACAGGGTTTTGGTCTCTTTCGGTATTATACACTTAAGTGAAAGAATGATTATTATCTGATGGCATTGGGTAAATAAAGAACACCAAACAAACACACAGAAAAACCCAATACGACTTATGTAGGTAAGTATTTTGTACAGCTAATGGATTGTCCGAATATACTCGTAGTTTAAATTCTATTGCTTAGGTCTACAAATCGGTGGATAATCGTAAACCTAAGAGGGTAGAAGATTGCAATTATGTAAGGGTGTATGCTTATAATAGTGCGAGAAATACCAGATTCCATGTTTAGGTACTCCAGTCAACATGCGATTGAATCACAATCCAAATTTCGTCTTATAGGTAATTCTACCTTAACATATATGGCAAAACTCAGATAATGTAACGATCGCCTGTACTTCAGCCATCGCGATTTAACAGAAAAATTGTTAATAGCGGTGTTCATCCCTATTCAAACCAAAGGTACAAGAAGGTTTTACATTTAAAACACGTGTCGAATAGTTCTTAAAACCCGTCTTAAGACTGACTGTCGCGTGTTGAAAGGTTATGGAAAACCCGATTGCATAAACCACAGATGTCACTAGACTGGTAAGCATTTCTAATGCTACAAGGAACAGAACAGAACAAAACATATCTTTTATTTTAGTTCAAGTACAATGAGGTACGATATGGACAATATACATTAATGATGTTTTTTTGTAATATTTAGAAGTACTCACGTTAAAACAAATAGATGAATGATTGGATTGAGGAAATTTTACACTCATCCAAGGGATAGAAGCGCTACTTTATAGTTGTAGCTACTGTGTTAAGTACTTTGAAGAAGAATATTTTGTTATCAGTGTTAAACTAGGGCGAAAAATGCCAGTGGGGACTTAAAACAGCGCAGTTACATGTTAAGTAATCCATAGTTACTACGTTTCTCTCTCCCTTCGATGTTAAAATTTTAAATTTGATCTATTGTGCTGGGATAATTAGCTATTCTTTTATTTATTTATTTCTAATTCAAATTAACAACGACATTCATAAATTTACAGTTACTCGTGTCGAGATGGCTATATCCCCATGATTTTCGTGTTTAGGTTTGAATAAGAATTTGGCATAATTATAGGAACATTCCTTTCGTTTGTAAACTTGACATTTCGTAACTCATTAGTACAGAATTCATTCATAAGAAGGAAGATAAAACCGTAGTAGATTTTCAAGTGTGGTATGGCCAATCAGAGGTGTGTAGAAATTCAAGAGGTCACGACCGAAATGGATCCGCTTCGGTCTTGAATTACTTCCGAGGTCGTTGTACCCTAAAATAGTCCGGTTAGGAAAAAATAATGTTCTCCTTTTGCGACACTGTTTAATGTTTAAGTAAGAGTAAAGTGCTTGAAATGAGGTTCGGCTAAGTGCCAGACCTCTGCTATATTCCATGCATGAGATGAAATGCATTTAGGTGCGATCTATTTTTTCTTTGAGCCTGACCTTTGATTGGGGTACCCAAGTCTGCGTAAGCTGTCCTACCAAGAGAATTTTTAGGGAAGTTGTGCGCAATGAAGAATTGTGAAAAATGTTATCCTATCGGTACTGTTTTCTGAGGATGATATTCAAGAGCATATAACGCACTTTAAGCCGGTCTAAGTCATTAAGCCCAAATTTGCTGTTTAAAAATGCCACGGACTGTCAAAATGTGCCAATTTACTATATAATTTAAACACGGCCAAAACAGACATGAGTGTAACCTATATGAAGAGGGGGGGGGGGGTCACACAAAAATATTGATTGTTATGTTGTTTTCATAAATTTTGGACTCAAATGTCATAGTCAACTAGTAAATATGATCAAGAATTGATTTTTGATAAGAATCTTTCAATATATTTAAAATTTGAATTTCATTTTTCAAAAAATATCAAATTGTTGATTTCACGCCTTTAAAATACTTTCATTCCTCCGGAATGCTTTGTTTTTTCCCATTATGTCATAAAAAGCTGTCTGCACAATTTGATCACCTGAACAAGAAGTTTGAGCTGTAAAGAACTAAAATTTTCATCTGAAAAAGGTATGGATAATGCCATCATCCTAGAATATGAGCCACTTGAAAGCCTCGTTGGTATGAATGGTGGTCGATAGGACCTAATGTATGTTTTTGGGTTCAGAATCAACAGATCAACTCAAAAAGACTAAAAAACAAAATATTGTTGAAAAATCAAACCTTGCTTAAATGAGCTTTCTTACAGTAGCTCTGTCTGTATGTCTGCCCCAATCCCTATCTGTCTCTTTGTCATTGTCTGTCTGGCTCGCTGTTTCTCTCTCCCTGCCTCCCTCCCCTATTTCTCTCTCTCTCTCTTTCTCTCATTCCCTCTCCCCCCCCTCTCTCTCTCTCTCTCTCTCTCTCTCTCTCTCTATCTATCTATCTGGAAAAAGTTGCAATATGATTTACCCCCCCCCCCCCCTTTAAAAGTTTTTGAGTTCAAGATTCTTGTATTCTCAAATTTATTTATATGTAGTTACAGCTCATTTGTGCCAATCTATAGTTTTGAGCTCAAATAAATGGTCGCTTTGTTTCAGCCTGTCGCTTTCACCGTTAGTGGACAGTCTATGTATAATTGTGTATACCATCACCTCAACATATTCCTCTGTTTCACTCATATTTTGTTAATCCTTAAACGCACGGTATTGAAATTCCATGACGGATTTTGCTTCTTAGGCGATTCATTCTGAAAGTGTTGTTTTTGTCATTGTTTCAGGTTACACATATGATCGTTTGAAATGTTGTCATCTGTAGTAGAAAAAGTGCTTGTTTTTTTTTTTTTGTTTTTTATTTTTTTTTGTTTCAGCAGCTTCACTGCAAGGGCCTAGTTGGTTTTCTCAATAAATGAAACATGTTTCCTTTTTGAAAATAGTTTTCCTTTCTGCATCTGCTGCCTTAAATCATGTTCAATAAGAATTTGTTTTTAGATGTCTGGAAATTGAAAGAATAGCTGGTTTTGGTAATAAAAGGAATTCTCATCTTCTTTTATACCTACCCCACAATGTCAGTGTCATATGACCAAAAAGGCACTAATTTGATTGGCTGGCGGTCTAAGTAACCACTTGAAATGAAGATTATAAGCTTCAAAACGCTAAGCCCTGTATTGTTATTTCCTGTTAGGGATTCCCTTCACATTGTTTCGTAAATATTTTTGTATCGGATACAGCTTAGCCTCTTCAATCAAAATGGCAAGAGCAAAAAAAGTACTTTTAAAAAATTATGATATATTATACAAAAGATAAATTCTGCCACCATTTTGCTCTACAGGCTCAAATGCTAATTCTTATTTAGAACCTTACTCTTTTTAACACTTTCCAATTATTTTTTTCTGAGAGGTTTTGACCTTTGCCTTAGTTTTTGAATATCAATCTTACAATTTAAGCTATTCATGACGTTTTTTTCTTGAATTTAGTTATATTTTCAAAGTAAAATTTCACTTAAATTAAACTTAAAATCAATTATTTCTTTATATTACGATTATTTACAACCAATTTTTAGCATAGACATCTGAAAAGGGTCACAAAGTAAAGAAGAATCAATTATCTGCAAACCTTTTTTTATTTTATGGAAATTTATCACTTACTACAAAAGTCATGTGAAGGACACTGAAGCTTTTTCTTTTTTGTCCTAATTACAGAAATATAGGCCTTGTACTATTTCTCCTGCCATTTCACTTTTAAGTAATATTTTTAAAAACAAAGAATGTTGTAATACACATATACATAGGTTGAAAGAAGTTGTGTCAAAATTGGAAATAAAAAGTTTCATATTTAGGATCCGCTCCGGCCTTGAATTTCTTGAATCCGAGGTCGTTGTACCCTAAAATAGTCCGGTTAGGAAAAAATGATGTTCTCCTTTTTAATGTTTAAGTAAGAGTAAAGTGTTTGAAATGAGGTTCAGCTACGTGCCAGACCTCTGCTACATTCCATGCATGAGATGAAATGATGCATTTAGGTGCCATCTATTTTTTCTTGGAGGCTGACCTTTGATGGAGGTACCCAAGTCTGCGTGAACTTTCCTACCAAGATAATTTTAGGGTAGTTGTGCGCAATGAAGAATTGTGAAAAATGTTATCCTGGAGATGATATTCTAGAGCATATAACGCACTTTAAGCCGGTCTAAGTTATAAAGCCCAATTTTGCTGTTTAAAAATGCTACGGACTGTCAAAATGTGCCAATTAACTATATAATTTTACACGGCCAAAACAGACAAGAATGTAACCAAATAGACACATATTTCCGGCAAATTACTACAAGTTGCAACAGCGAAGGCTTAGATCAAACATAGTATCTGTCTATACAGTGTACAGAAACAAACTTTGTTTTTGCTCTAAAGTCTCGAAATCTTCCACCGATAGTCAATTCGCTCGGCTAAGCATTTCAAGCTAATTTTGTGTTTTTAAAGTGTAATTTTTATAATCTTCACTTGATGAAGAATTCTAGTATCACGCAAATAACGAATTTAACAATGAGAGAAGTCTTAAGATATACTTAAATTGAATCAAAAGGGGCTCTTCTTTATTTCGAAGCTATAAAGATCCTACAGGGTTTTCCATACATAGTATATATAATAACACTGGTGAACGAAAATTTCGTTCACCAATTATAACATCTGCGAGTATATTTTTCTACTTTGCCTCGGAAAACAAAGGCTAGCAAGGGTGGTATTTTTTTCTTTCATGCAACTAATGTAGAGAAAATGTAGATGCATAAAAATATGATGGATTAAACCCAAATAGGTCAGAATTTGTATTTAATGTATAAAAAATGCCTGATTGGTAAACTTGAAAGGTTTTTCTAAGTACACCTGTACATGTAATTGGTACAAAAATAGTTCCGGCACCTCTTTGTGGCATTTGATTTCAAATCATAGCATATTTCATCAATAGATTTTGTTAAAAAATAAAAATAGTGATCTTAATACAGGAATGGTATACCTTTGTGATGATATTAAATATTCCAAGAAAAAATCGAAAGATTCTGAAACATATACGATTTGCACTAAGACCAACAGTAATAGGGTCAAGGAGCATATAGTCAAAGAAAGATAAGTCAAATACTCACAATAAATCGGAGATCAATTTCTAAATTTTTAAAACGTCACCGAGAATCGAATGGTGAAGAAAATGACAACCAAAGAGGTCGGAAAAAAGAGAAGATTGATCTTCGGTCCAATAGGCAACTCTTTCGAAAGGTGAAATAAATAGGATACAAACCTTAAATGATTTAACAAGTCGATTTAATGGAGAAAATAAGGAGAACTTGTCATCTAGAACAGTAAGAAGGCGGTTGTTTGGTGAGGGGTTTTAGCGGCGGCGAGTTTCAAAGGTTACAACGATTTCTAGAGTAAACAGAGAGAAAAAAAATCGAGGGAAAAGTCTCACTGGACAGTCTAAGAAAAATGCAGAAATGTCATTTTCAGTGATGAAACGAAAATAGTTATTGGAAAAAACAAGAAAGAAAGTGCAGTATGGCGATTATGAACGTCCGGCAGCAATAGGCGTCATGTTTTGGGGCTGTATATGCTATGATGGAGTGGAAACATTGGTCCCTTTTGATGGTACAGTGACAAGTGAAAATTACACTGAAACTCTGGATACATGTTTATGGCCTGTTGTCGCTAGACATTTTGGTTATGACCCCTGGCTCTTCATGGAAGATAATGCACCCTTAAACAGGCCCCCGCAAAGCCCAGACCTTAATGTAGAAAATATTTGAAGACACTTGAAATTATCTCTAGAAAATAGACTACACGCAATCAAAACCAAAGATGATGTTATAAACATTGTTCATGAAATTTGGACCTCCATTTCTAATGACTTTATAAGAAAATTGTACTACAGCATCCCACAAAGACTTGCTGAAATCAGGAAGAGAAAAGGTTACATTAAAAAGTTTTTATAAATTAATGTGAGTATTTGCTTGTTTTATACCAATATTTTGTTTACCAAAGTCATAATAGTTGACGAAACGTCATGACGTAAAAGTGACGTTGGGAACCCAATTATGCCACCTGAGTGTATATGGACCTTTCAAACTCAGGAAGACATATACCAAGGAACAGTCCTAAAATTTAAAACTAAAATTTAGTTAATGTTTAGGAGAATAATTAAAGATTTTATAGAAAAGGTAAATTCCGCTCTAGCACACCCATATTTTGGAAGGGGGGGGGGGTCATTCATATTTTCTTTTAAAGAAAAAATTACATGAAGTGTGACATTCATATCTTATTTTCTTGAACCCTCCAAAGGGTTTGGGGGTGACGATTTTTAGAGATTTTTTATACTGAATATAAGACCTTGGGGTCAATCAAAAGATTCATTGAAATTGGCTAAATTGTTTGGGGGTAGATGATTTTCAAACATTTATAGTGAAATAAGCCCTGCCCAGCCAAACCCATATTTAGCAGCCCATCAAGATTTTTTTGAACGAATTAAGAAGAGGTCACCAAAGGAACATGTATTCAATGTTTCATTGAATTTGGCAATTTGTTTTAGGAGGAGATGATTTTTAAAAGATTGTATAGAGAAAAAAAACCCCGAGCTGCTTCGCCCATATGTTCTGGTCAACATTTGATTAACAAAAGAAGAAGAACACAGTCAAGGAACATTCATGCCGAGTTTCATTGAAAAGAGCACAAGGTGTCGGAAGAGAAGATTTTCAAAGATTTCATAGTGAAAAAAGATCCGCCCTGCCAGAAATGACAGACCCTGATTCATTTGAGGCGCGATCAAAATGTATTGAACAACTTATGAAGAGGGTCACCCACAGAACTCTTATTCAAAATTTCATTAGATTTTGCTCATTGTTTGGAGAGGAGAAGTTTTAAAGGTCAATCATTATTTCTTGACGACATAAGAAGGGGGTCACCCAAGAAACATTCAGGTCACGTTCCATTGAAATCGGCCCTATGGTTTCGCAGAAGATTTTAATAGATTTAGAGTGAATCAAAGCCCCGCCTCGCACCGCACATGTTTGGGGGAAGGGGGGGTGCAATCAAACTTCCTTGAACATCTCAATAAGCGGGTCACTGAAAGAACATTTCTACTAAGTAATTCATTTATCGAGGTGGAGAAGATGTATCGTTTACACACGCACGCTCGCTCGACGCACACAGCGCCATGACAATAGCTCACTAGCCTCGACCAGTGTTACAGCTGGTATCATCGTGAAAATGACAATGTGAATTATTCTAAATGATTTTAGAACGAAATTGAATGAGTTTTGGAACGAGTTTTGAGTGAATTTAGAGGAAGGTATTCCAATATCGCTTATTTTGTTCAGGGTGAATACATTAACCGATATTTATTACCTCCTTTTAATAAAATATGCATATAGGTACTAGCAGTAGCTTTCTATGTCTTCACAAACTCATCATTTACTTAGAAAAATCAATAATGCCATTGAAATCATGGATCTTTTTCTACTGATTTCTATTGCGAATGTAGTTGTTAATTTAATCATTTTAAGCGATATTGTGGCGTTTTTATCATGTTCTGAGTTAGCGTTTGTTTGGAATGAATGGAGCTCTGATTGGGCTATTCAGAATGATTTTGATTGGAAAGACAGTCAATTTCACGATGTTCAAACTGTACAGATTAAACAAAGAAAAGAATAAAAATCAATATCTTACAGCAAGTCAGACACTTCCTTGTTCCCAGTCGTAGAATGTTGTGGAAACAAACTTTACTGATAAAGGACTGAAATATAATAATGTAATCAGAAAGTAGATTATAGATAAACGCTTAATTGGGGATTAGAACACATATAACATAACAAAATTAATAATATCTCAAACGCTATAACACCTAACCATTCGATTCTTAGATCTTTATAACAAGTACTACCCCGATAACCCATCAATCCCCCAGTACAGTTAATTACATCGTGAAATTGACATTCACCTCAATCAAAACCATTCTGAATCGCTGACTCGGCGCTCCAATCATTCATTCCAAACACTCACTCAAACCATTCAAAAACGCTCCAACCGATTGAAAAATATTGAATCATCAAAGTCATTCAAAATAAAATTGGATAGGGGAGAATCGCGATTTCACTGATATAATTCAAATTGTAAGCGTCTAATTGGTTCTTGAAGAAATGGGAAGTTATCTGTAAAATTTATTTGCATATTTTATTAAAGGGAGGTAATCAATATCGCTAATTTTGTTCATCCTGAACAAAATTTGCGCTAAAGGATTACCTCCCATGAAACTCACTCAAAAATCGCTCCTCACACTCATTCAATTTCATTCCCATTTCATTCCAAAATCATTCACCTTGTCAATTTCACGATGTTGTTAACTGTAGCTCATCTAACTTAGGTTTACTATTATCCACCTACTGGTGGGAAACAAAGCTCGCCCAGAATATAATGTCTTAACAACATCATGAAATTGACAAGGCGAATGATTTTTTATTGAATTTGAATGGGTTTTGAATGGGTTTTGAGTGTAATTAAAGGGAGGTAAAACAATATCGCTGTTTTTGTTCAGCATGGGCTATATTAGCGATTGACAGCCTCGGTGGCCTAGTGGTAAAAGCACTCGACCCGTGACCTGGAGGTCCGTGGTTCGAGCCCCACTGTCGCCGGGGTGTGTTAACGGGCAAAACACCCAATTGGTTGAAACCACTGCATCTCTCTCAGGGACGTGAAAACAACAGGATTGAGTTATCGAGAGCGATTCTATATGCTGAAGCTTTTGTCGCAATCGAACTAAAAAAATTAGTATAAACTAAATTAGCGATATTTATTGCCGCCTTTTTTAAAAACATGCATACAAGTTCTTTAAATAGCTTCATAATCTTTAATCTAGTTGTCGATCTTAATTTTTAGTAATTACGGAGAGCTTTTGAATGGGTTGGGTGAGTGTATGGAAGAATGAAAGGAGCGCTAGGTGAGCGTTTTGGAACGGTTGTATTTTAGATGAATGTCAATTTCATGATGTAATTAGCTGTATCTTAAATACGATGAAGCAGGACTTCAACTCTTGTTAGAAAGACCCGGGTGGAAACTCTTTTTGATAATTCTCTAATAATAATGATCCAAGAAGAGTGTCGAAATTTTTCCCGGATTCATCTTGATCCCGTTTTGATGTCGGTTTTGGTTTCGGAGGTGCGGAGATACTTTGACTCTCCCGATACGCGCCAATACAGAACTGTTCAAAATCAGATTAAAATCGGATCGGGGTTTATAGTTATCTAAAACTACTTTGAACCGAAAGATTCCGGTGTTGGTTTTAACCTATCTTTTCACATCGATTGGGAAGAGACTTCTTACAAGTTAGATTTATCCCTCTAGATTCTGCTTCCTGGAGAATTCACGATCACTCGCGCCGAAATTTTGGACAAAAAAAAAAAAAAAAAAAAAAAAACAAGATCGGTAGCCGCTCCCGGGAATCAACTCAGGACCTTTAAGTCAAGAGGCCGACGCTCTACCTTTAGACCACGAATACCAATTATCCCGCTGTCGAGCCTATTTAAAATGTGCATTATACCTTGATTTATTTGACCCGAAGTTGACCTCTGTAGAAAAATGCTTAAATAACAATTACTGACATATTTCATCAATTTACAAAATATAAATTACATTCTATACCATTTATTATTAATTCCTATGAAAGCAAGTGCAAAGACGAGTAGGAATAATCATATTTTCATTCATCCAAAAAACAGGGGTCAGATTCCGGTCAATAAAACCGCGTTATACACTGACTTTACATGTACACATACAAACTTAAGAAACAACTTTGAAAGTGAACAACGTGAATATTTTATCGATTAATAAATTGAGGCTATTGAATGAGTGGTCAATGAATATCGAATTTATTCAACGAGTCAACTTTTAACAGATAAAACGAGACTACGCCGAGTTTTCATAATTAAATCGGTATTTTAGGAGCGAAAATTTGATATTCTTTTTTTTTATATTTCCTCATTTTTGTGATTAAAAAAAAAAAAAAAAAAAAAAAAAAACCCGAAAAATTCCAGATATTGGTCGAGATTAGTTATTCCGCAAAACATATTACGCCGTTTCCGAAATGACGTCATTAAATACATAATTTGACATTATTTTAATAACGAAAATATAACGTTGCTATTCGTTCTGAGCTTATTTGGTTAGTTTTTCAAAAAGTGATCTTACACCCGTGTAATATCAAGAGTATTAAATGGGTTAGTTCACTCCCGCGACGTAGGTCATATTTTAAAATGTTATTATAAACTCTCATTTATTGATATTCTTTTAGTCGCCGGCTTTAGCGTTTCCCTTAGCAGGAAATATGGCATAATAGACGCAAATGGATTCAACTTTTATTTTTTTTTCGTACAAAATACCGAAACATTATTGAATTCTTCTCTACGTTTACTATTAATTATGCTAGCGTTTAAGTGCGAGATATTTTATCAACTTGAAATACCTTAAAATGACAATTTGCAATACAATCATGTCTAAAACTAAAATATTGTACTAAAGAATAAATCTTTTTTTTATCGAAAAGAAATTGAAATAATTTAATTCTAATAGTGAAACCAAGAATCGTGCATTCTGATTGGCCGAAAAATTGGTTTCATTAATCAATGAAAACAATATTGATTACCTGTCTGTTTTGTAAGAGTAATTCCGAAAGAAATCTGTGTCTTAACTGTCAAATAATAACATTTTAACTTAATGATATTAAATCATAAAATATGAAGAAAACATTTGTTGATTTCATGGATCTGTGAAACTAAAAACCTTATTACACTGATTTATGAATCCGCTTTGCGTATTCATACAGTGTGATTAAGCTTTAAGTTTCATACCTCAATGAAATCAACAAATATTCTCTTCATCTCTTAAATGAAAAATGTTAAGTCAATAAGTCTCCAGCGCAAAAAAAAAAAAAACAAAAAACAAAAAACTTCATTGGACGACCAAAAATGAAGTATTCTCAACTTATGCTGTAGACCACTAAAGGTATAGTTTAATTTTCACGCATTATCCTCTATTTCGGTTTAAATATGCACTACATAAACTAACTTTTTCTGATTAACAGATACTTTCAACGCTAAAGTTAAAACATATTTGATCACAGAAATCCACAAAACTTGTTATAAATGACTAGATACGAGGGGTGATCAAATGATATTCGATCAAAACTTTAAAATTATTCAGAGTAGTCAAATAAGGCCGAAATGTTTCATGAAAGTGTAGATGTAAAAAAGCTTTCACCATCGAGCACCTCAGATCAGCCATTAGGCACGGAGAATCTTGCCTCGAACACCTGACTGAGTAAACTCAAGATTATAATTGAGCCTGTGCGTGACATTTCCAACAGTTCCATGTGCGTGTGTGTTTGTGTGTGATTGACGTCCGTTAATAAGCTTTGACAAGTACACAGTACATTGAAATTGAGCCTTTGTGTGAGATTTCCAACAATTACAAATATGCAAAAAGCAAAGACTCTGACCAGACTGTGAATCCGCACAGTAACACCAGAGTCTTTACTATGCGTTTAGTACATAGATAAGGTCTCAAAGTATTTGTAGACCATCAGGTAATTTTATTTTTAATGTATGTGGCTGTCTACGTTACTCAGTGTTTACACCTCACGAACATTTCAAATTGTTGGAAATTACACGCACAGGCTCAATTAATTTTTGGTTTTGTACAGAGACTTTATGTCCACAGCCAACAGCCTGTAAGTCTTAACTTTGCAAATATGTGAAAATTTTGGACATTTCATGCACAGGCACAATTGTCTTTTGTTGTTGACAATTTGTTACTCTTACATCCATACTACGAAAGCTTGTTAAAAAGAATAATACCCAAAGCAAACCATAATTACATATATTCGTAGATATACCACAATTACAATTATTTTATGACAAAAGGTTTTGTCCAAAAGTTCTCTCAACTTAGAAACGGTCTCCTCATCTTTCCTTTGGTTAACAGACGATCTGTCTTCGTTCGTGTATATATCTTTATTCATTTGGAGATTGGGCTAAGATAGATTGTTGGTGTAGTTACTTTAAATCGGCTGTTGTTGTTGTTGTTCCTGTTGTTGTTGTTTTTTCCAAATACGGTCCGGATTCTCTGGCAAAAGTCGCACTTAGTCTATTTTTATCAAATTAACAATGAGAAGTGTCAGTCTACTTCGTACTTTGTTGTAGTTACTGGGCTCCTTAAGTCGGAACAAAATCGCACCGAATTGACCTTTCGCATTCATGGAAGCCTTACTTCCAGACTGTCGGTTAGTGTGAGGTAAGGTACACAACTTTTGTTTTACCACACCTAGTATCTAATTGTCTCCCATTAATCGACCAGTCAGGGGAATAAATAGAGGATATTGAATGAGTGGTCATTGAATACTGAATTTATTAAACGAGTCATCTATAAACAGGTAAAAACGAGGCTTAGACGAGTTTTTATTTTAGATGACGAGTTTAATTAATTCTGTATTTTATGAGCACAAATTTTATATTCTATTTATAACATGACACGAATTTTGCGAAAAATCGCTAAAAATCTTGAAATTCATTATTTCAATTTTGCGCGAAACTTGTAACGCCGTTTAAAACTACGTCACAATATACACATTATGACGTCATTTTCGCGGTTACAAAATAGCGTTGCTATTCGTTCTTAGCTTGTTTGTAATGTTATTCCACTAGTGTAATAACACCCGTGTAATATCAAAAATATTCAACGGGGTTATTTCACTCCCGCGACTTAGGTCATATTATAAAAACTATTTATACTTTCTCAAGTTCAATTGTTCATTTCACAATACTTCTGATTAATCGGACGGGTGCCAGTATAGTATTCAATTGGGAACATGGAAAAATAAATCGAGATCATGGCATTTCATACTGCGAGACGATATTCTTAATATCGAACACAAACTAAAACGTGTCAAACACATGACCATTTGGAATGCAGCGTTCCTCCCTTACGAAACAGACAAGCGCACATTTTTTTGTAACTGCAACTGAAATATAATTGAGTAATGTTAAGAAAACATCGTATACTTGAATATCTGCCTGAAGTATGTATTGGTCAACCCTTTAGTAGGCCTTTAAAACATTTTGGGTTTCCAATATTTGCAATCAACTGATAAATCGAATGACCTGGAAAAATGCTAACAACTCACGAATGTCTGTATTTTATCCACTTTTATATGACCATATAAGGAAATAATAAGAAGTAAAAAGGGCTCTTCAATTGGTTCAACGAAAAATCTATTGGGTGTTTTTACAACAGCCTAGTTTTGACGGTCTTTGTCTAAATTAAAAGCCGTCGTCATAGCGCAGTTGGTAGCGCGTCGGACTGTCAATCTAGAGGTCCCGGGTTCGATCCCCGACGGCGGCACTCATTCTTTCCGACTATATGTCTCTCACCAATGGGTTGATAATCGTAGACCTATGTGAGATAGCAGCTGGAGGCTAGGAAAGGATGTGGTGGTTGTATAGTGGAAACATATTGACCTAAATCTGGCCTTTGTGATTTAAATAAATTAAATACCGGTCGTTTCCCTTCGGCAAAACACGAGTTACCTTCGGAATTCAATCGTAATGTTGAAGTGCACGTGCTAGCTATGTTAACCCGTTATCGCACATGCTTTTCACTGTAACGGCGATATTTGGTCACCCTCATGAACTAGTGAATCAATACATAAATTGAGTCTCTTATTTAATAATCCTTAGATACGGGTAAGAAAAATACAAATTTTCAAATTTCCTTAAATGCAATTTATGTTTTTTTAATTGAAATGAAATGAAATCCCCTCTTTCAGTAGCGCACATTTAGGAACAATTGTTTTTGAAATCGAATCGTCTGCTCCATGACTAGGCGCCCCGTATAGGTAAACTTTTAAGATCACGCATACCTGTAATTTGTACAGTAAAAGGGAATGTCCATGCTTGATCAGCACGTGCCGAAGAATCTTCGGAATTGTATTCATGGGCCTAATCATTTATTCTGCATAAATGTTAGGTTCGAGTTAATATGCGCTCGCTATACTGGTGGGAGAAATACCAGGAAACCATAGTTAGGTGCTCCAGCCGCTGCGATATAACTGAAAAAATGTTGAAAGCGGCGTCAAACTCCATTCAATCAATCAATCAGTCTAAATTAAAACTTCAGAAACATCTGCTATCACCGTGTTCTGTTTTCGCCTTGTTTTTATATCGAGTTTAAAGAAAAAAGAGGTCACTAGATCATATATACAGCTTTACACACTTGATTTGACTTATATCTGAAATAAAAATTATATTAAGAATTTTCAGTTTCCAACATATCTACCTAAAAGTACAATTTAGCAGAGTTTATTTTTTTTATTTTTCCCTTTGATAACACTTAAAATAAAAAGGCCTATCAGTGTTATACCAGTACTTTTAAAGATTAGGAGAGATATAGAGAGAGAGAGAGAGAGAGAGAGAGAGAGAGAGAGAGAGAGAGAGAGAGAGAGAGAGAGAGAGAGAGAGAGAGAGAGAGAGAGAGAGAGAGAGAGAGAGAGAGAGATAAAAAGTGAGAGAGAGAGAGAGAGAGAGAGAGATAGATAGAGAGAGAGAGAGAGAGAGAGAGAGAGAGAGAGAGAGAGAGAGAGAGAGAGAGAGAGAGAAAGAGAGAGAAAGAAAGAGTATAAGAGAGAGAGAGGAGAAAGAAAGAGAATAAGAGAGAGAGAGGGGGGAGAGAGAGATACTTGAATTAAGATAGACACAAAGAAATGTGCGTGATTAAATGGGGAAAGTAGTACAATATTTCATAGATTAAGAAGTAATAAAAATGGGGAATCGGAAGAGATTGGGGTGTGGGGGCCCATGAGAAAAGACGGAAGGGGGTGGGTGGGTGAAATGTTAGAATTCTCGGAAAATGTCTCAAAAAGGTGAAAACAACAAATTTTAAACTTATTTCTTCAGTCTAACAGTACAATTTTCCCGAAAATTAAATTGGAAAGACTGAGATGATGAGATGAATTTATGTTGACTGTTAGTGCGGTAGCAACCTGAAAGTAGTCCAGTCCATTTGTGCACATGAAAATAATCTTAGTGCAATATCAAAGTATCCAAAATCAAATAATATTGCATACTTTTCCCCCTTTCAAATACATAGAGACAATATCAAAGCATATAATAAGAAAAAATATCCAACTCGGTTGTAGGAATTATAATTGTCTCGGCAACGCCTCTAGAATTATAAGTTCACACAACCTCGTCAGATATTTTTCTTCATACAAAACACTAGTTTCGAACTAGTTTTGTTTGTACTTCATAAGACAGTCGTAATGCAATCAATAGTGGTACGGTCGATAATCAAAGCATCAACCAAACTGTTCGGTGCCAATCCCGATTTGGCATGTCCCGAACTGGTACTCTTTCGGTTTAACGGAAGTAGATATTAAAAGCGTATTCTACCAGAAAAAATCGAATAATTTTACTCTTTCATTTCTTGAAGACACATTCCGTCTCAAATCACACCTGTCTATAAAATGCGTTGCTATCTTGTGATCTATTTCTTTCAACTCGCAACCGTCTTCTAATTGTAAAATCAAAGCACTGAGACAACTGATGGTGAACGAATCTGATGCCATTCTAGAGTGATATACTGAATTCGTGGAGAAAAGAGAAAATTATAAATGTAAAAAATAATTAAGAGAAAGTGTCTCGTCAAAATTTCGGTAATTCTACAATTTTCCTGTAAATATCCGATACAAAGAAAGAGAAAGACAGGAAAAGATAGATAAAGAGAGCGACAGACAGATAGACAGAGACAGATAGACAGAGAGCGATAGAGAAAAGAAAACAGGCAACTATAGTGTCTAGACTAATTATAATTCTTTTCTCAACTTAAAAAAGCAGTCAGAAAGATAATTCATTTTCGACATATTTTACCAGATAAAAAGGCAGTTTTTCTGCATTTTGACTATTAAACGTCATCCGCTATTGCTCTGGAACTTTGACTACCCGAATGTGGTCATCCATCCTCCGAAATAAAAAACCGAGGTTTCTTCTTCAACCAAAACGCTATAATTACAGGGTTTTGGTCTCTTTCGGTACTATGCAGTTAAGTGAAAGAATGATTATCTGATGCCATTGTGTAAAACAGAATTAAAGAAAAACAATACGATTTATGTAGGTAAGTATTTTGTACAGCTAATGGATTGTCCAAATATAGTCATATTAACATATTATTCTATTTAAAACGTATGTACTTTTCAGGGTCTAAAAATACATGAAAACTTCTTATTAAAGACATTCACTGGTTCAAGTACGTGCAATAATATTAACGGCCGTTACTTTGATCGAAAAATTAAAGAATTCTAGAGAATAGTCCGATCTTTCTGAAAGGATTTCTGTATTTCTGTAGTCAATATTCAATATCTCTTATTCCTCTATTTTGAAATCCTCGAATTAAACGCGAAAATGTTTGTCAACAATAAGATGTCTCTAGATAAAGCCTCACATAAGACTGGCATAAAGGTCTTTTGTAGGCCTTCTCGTATAAGTTAGCAAACAGTTCACCAGCTTTTTTTCTCGGCCAGAAGTCGAACCTCGGACCGTTTGTAATTAAAACTACACACTATAAATAAATATCAAAAGAACATTGACAAGTTTTAACTTTAGAAAAAATAAACTAAAACCTTTTAAATCCTATGTATGCCACACGAAATCCGTTTTCATGCAGAATAGACATTTGGCACAGACCCGACCGCTATGAGTGTCCCCATCTTCTCGACGAAATCGTTCTTTTTTACACATAGCGAATATATTAAGTGTAGATTAATCCATTCATACGAGTATCTTCGGCATAGACAATTTGTTCAAACGCGAACACACGAAGTAAATACTTCGAAATTGTCAAGATATGTAAAAAAAATTCCGATCAACACACACGTCCCGTGTTTACACAATTTATCGGAAATGGTGCCGACTTCTAGGAACTATAACGTCATAATCGTTTCTGACGTATAAAATTTGTTTCATTTTCAAGCAATCTATATTTAGGCTAACTCAGTGTAAACCAATAAGATCATTTATTGACCGTCGTTGCCTTTTAAGGAGTTTTAGCACCGGTAGAAGAGAAGTAGTTTAGGTAAAGGTCATATTGAATAGGTCCCAATAGCTGTTTGTCTTGTAAAAAAGATGATTTTTTGAGTGATTTTAAATAGTCTGAATGGGTGTTAAAATGAATGAATGGAGCGCTGAGTGAGCCATTGAGAATGGTTTTGATCGGAATGAGAATCTATTTCACGATGTTCTTAACTGTAACTATTTTTTAATTTGAAGCCTTGCTTTGTTAACCTTGTGCGACAAGGAAAAGAAACATATTGCAAATATCGAAATCTATATCATTTTGAAAGTCTTTTAAATTAATACACATACACATTACCCATGAACCAACCCATACACGATAAATACCAATGGTTATATATTGGAATGATTTTTTTACCAATAATTAATTATTGCGTCAATTGGATTGCATTGACAATATTTTTGATCGTGTTCAGGCAATATTGAAGACTCGTCCCACATTGTTTCAGACCTTTATTAACTAGAACTGTCGCAGAGCGGACTTATACCCCCCTCACATATTGAATTGAATTCCATAAAGAAGTTGTTTTTTACTGTGGGAACACAGGAAATTGATAGGGTCAATTTCTCCCTTTCCTATGATATGTTCAATCCTATTCTCATACCTCATTATTTTTTATTTCTACCCTAGATGTATATTAAAAAATTAAACTCATGTTGATTTATTGTCTGCAACCTTTTCCAAGTTTGCCAAGTCTAAAATGTTGTCATCTGTTAAGGTTTTAAGGATGAGACAAGGCTTTTGAATTTTTCTTATTTAGATAAATCCATTAGAAGACAACAAATGGTTAGACAGGTCCAATTTTTAAAGGGTTGCAGATTACAAACAATTTGTTGGCAAATTAGTAAAATGTGTAGCAGAAAGGGTAGATAAAATTAGGGAGAAAGGAGAAAGGGTTAGTTAGCAGCATCTTCTTTTCTCTATTAGCAAGGCCACCCGTCAAGATCAAACATAAAGTCTATGTATCTTAAACACAGCAGTGATTTCATCTTGTCGAGCCAATTCGAGAAGAAGCTATCGATTCGATACCCCTTGACTCGTGAAGATGCAGTGATTTTAGCAGTGACAAGTAAGAAGATATCTGGTATAAATGATAAGGACAAAGTGAATAATCAAAGTTATATTCCAGAAAATTGACCTCGTGTATTTTTTCGTCTATTCAGATTCCTCGCCTTCAGTATTATCGGTACTTAAACTTTATTACGGCGTAGTGATATGCAAGCACTGTGTTGAACACATAAAGCACTTCGTGTCTCCCAAAAGTTAATGACGTATACAAGACCTATTTTTTCGCGCGCATGTGCACAAAAAAGCTACGTAGTACACATGTTGTTCGGTTTTTGACTCGATTATCGTTTTCCTAGGCGATTTCCAGGATATAGGGTTGTTTCCTATGGCCTGCTTAACCAGGCCAATAAAACGGCATATAAATAAGTTCGTAAAAGTTACAATTTATCTTTCAAACGAAATTAATTGCTTGTCTTAAAATTGCAAGGTTTTTAATCATACATGTACTTTCATAATTAGTTCAATTGCTATATTATGCATATTAATATACCCGATATACCTATGGCAATGGACTCAGCGCCTACGTCAGAGCTCAGTTTTGAAAATACACCCATACCAATGTTACGCCAAATAACACAAACAAACATAAAACATCTTACAATTAAGAACACCATAAAATTGACAAGGAGAATAATTTTTGAATAATTTCAGAGATAAAATATATGTATTCTTTTGTTTGAACTTCTTCGTGGACCAATCAGACGCTTGAAAGTTCACTTCAGCTAATAAAATCCTAGAATGAATTATTATTGAAAGTCTTGAACGTTTTTTTTTTTTTAATGTTTTGAAATGATTTTGGAGCTTTTTGATTGATTTGATTGAGTGTTTGGAATGAAGTGAACGATTTAGACTGATTTGATCGGAATGTATGTCAATTTCATGTATTTAACTGTAGCAACATCGTATAATTGACAAGTTGAATGATTTAAGAATGAAATTGAATGAGTGCGAGAAGAGTTTTGGGTGAAATCAAAGGGTGGTAATCCAACATCGTCAATTTTGCTAAATACAAAAATAGCGATATTTATTACCTCCGTCCCCTTGTATGAAATATACATACTAGTTCTATAAATAGCTTCCTATTACTCCAAGAACCAATCAGACGCTTACAATTTCACTTAAGTCAGTGAAAAGCGATATATTCCTAGCTATGATTTTGAACGTAGTTGTTGACCTATCTTTTTTCGTTACTTTGACCGTTTTTTAAGCTCACCTGAGCACGAAGAGCTCAAGACGAGCTTTTGTGTCGCATGATATCCGTCGTCCGTCGGTCGTCATCCGTCGTGTGTCGTCCGTCGTCAACATTTACCTTGTAGACGCTCTAGAGGCCACATTTTTTTGCCGGATCAACCAGAAATTTGGTCAGAATGGTTGTCTTGATGAAATCTCGGACGAGTTCGAAATTGGGTCAAAGTGGGGTCAAAAATGGGGTCACGGGGTCAAATATTGGAAAAAACCTTGTAGACACTCTAGGAGCCACATTTTTTGTCCAATCATCCTGAAATGTGGTCAGAATTATTTTCTTGATGAAATCTCGGACGTATTCGAAACTAGGTCATGTGGGGTCAAAAATGAGGTTACGGGGTCAAATCTTAGATAAACCTTGTAGATACTCTGGAAGCCATATTTTTTGCCCAATCAACCTAAAATTGGTCGGAATTATTGTCTTGATAAAATCTCGGTCAAGTTAATATTTGGGTTAAGTGGGGGTAAAAAATGAGGTCAAAGGGTCAAATCTTAGATAATCCCTGTAGACACTCTAGAAGCCATATTTTTTGCTAAATCAATCTGAAAATTGGTCAGAATGATTGTCTTGATGAAATCTCAGAGGAGTTGGAAAATGGGTCATAAGGGGTCAAAAATGAGGTCACAGGATCAATTATTGGAAAAACCTTGTAGACACTCTAGAAGCCATATTTTTTACCCAAATATCCTGTAAATTGGTCAGAATGATGGTCTTGATGAAATCTAGGCCAAGAACAAATTTGGGTCAAGTGGGGTTAAAAATGAGATCACAGGGTCAAATCTAAAATTAACCTTGTAGACACTCTAGAAGCCATATTTTTTGCCCAATCAACCTGAAAATTAGTCAGAATAATTGTCTTGATGAAATCTAGCAAAAGTTTGAAATTGTGTCAATCTGGGTCAAAAATGAAGTCACAGGGTAAAATCTTGGATAAATCTTGTAGACACTCTAGAAGCCATATTTTTTGCTAAATCAATCTGAAAATTGGTCAGAATGATTGTCTTGATGAAATATCAGATGAGTTGGAAAATGGATCATGTGGAGTCAAAAATGAGGTTACAGGGTCAAATATTGGAAAAACCTTTTAGACACTCTTGAAGCAATATATTTTACCCAAATTTCCAGTAAATTGGTCAGAATGATTGTCTTGAAAAAATCTAGGTCACGTTCAAATTTGGGTCAAGTGGGGTTAAAATGAGGTCACAGGGTCAAATCTTGGATAAACCTTGTAGACACTCTTGAAGCCATAATTTTTACCCAATCAACCTGAAAATTGGTCAGAATAATTGTCTTGATGAAAACTGGGAAGAGTTTGAAATTCGGTCAATTTGGGTCAAAAATGAGGTCACAGGGTCAAATCTAAGATTAACCTTATAGACACTCAAGAAACCATCTGATTTGCTCAATCAACTCAAAAATTGGTCAGATTTTGTGTCTAAATAAAATCAAGGTCAACTTCGAAATTGGGTCAAGTTGGGTCAAAAATGAGGTCACAGGGTCAAATCTTAAATAAACCTTGTAGTCAATCTAGAGGCCATAATTTTGCCCAATCATCATGGGAATTAGTCAGTTTGATAGGGTTTATAAAATTACAGTATTGTTTGAATTTTGGTAAAGTGTGGTTAAAAATAGGTTAAGAGGTCAGATCTTCAGACTGTTAACTCAGGTGAGCGATTGAGGGTCACTTTGGCCCTCTTGTTTAATTGAGTGATTGTTTGGAATGAATGTATAGAACGCTGCGTGAGCGACTTAGAATGGCTTCGATTGCACTGCCCTCAGGACGGGCATATTTAGGTAGTTTTTAAAATGTCAGTGGGCTCGGAAATGAAGGGAAATTTATTTATATTTCATATAAACAATCATTACAAATTTCCTTTTGGTTGTCATTTGGTAAATATTAAAAAAGGGGTGATTTTAAAGCGTCTGAAATCGTACTTTTTCAACGATTTTTGGATTCTAACTGTGCATTTCGAAAGCCGATAATCCTTTCAAACGCGTGTTAAAGATCACTGGTTAAACATTTCGCAGATATTTTTGAGGGACGTTCTAAATATTTTCAAACCTCAAAATCCATTAACCACAGATTTCATTTTTTTTACTTTTCGAATAATCCAGCTTTTAAAATAAAATTATTTTAGATCACGTGATCGAGCTTGAGGTTTTTGACCCAGGTAATACATTCGCTGATTCAGAAGTGAGATTTTTAGGGTTCGTGGGGCAGACAAATTACATTATATCCAACTTCAATGTAGCCAATCGAAACTGTCTGTATTATATATTCTGTAAAATTCATTGACGAACATTCTGAGAGAGCGTTTTGGACAAATTAAATAAGTCTGTCCGTTTGTCATTCGGTGTTACTACTGCAGCATCCAAAATATTGTCCAAGCTTGACATAGAGTTTTCACTTGTGTTCGATTTTGGGTCAGAACGGACCAAGGTGTACGGAGATATGTGCCCTTGAACATCAAAAATAGCTATTTTTGACTTTGTTAACACTCTAGCATCTACAAATATTGACCATTCAAAGACAAAACCTGGAAACAATGTTGGTAATTAAAGGGTCACGGGTGAGTTTGATTTTAAGGCTGATCAGATAAGGAAGTCAAGAGTTATGTGCCCTTGTATTTTACAAAATTGTCGTTTTTAATCATTTTTTGACTTTGTTTACACTTAAGCATCTTTAATAATTGACCAATCAGGACAGAATCTGGACGCAAAGTTGGGAACTTTAAGATTTCAACATGACTTTGATTTTCATTCTGATCGGACAGGTAATTCATGAGCTTTGAAATTTCTGTTTTCGACTGTTTTCTACATTTTTTACTCTCTAGCTTATATAATAAGTGATTTATCAAGAAACACTTAATAACAGTGTTTGTGACAAAAATATCTCACATCAGTGAGACTGATCGGATCAAAAAGCCATGAGTTATGCGCCCTTGAAATATACGAAACTGTCGTTTTCGAGTGTTTTCCACTTTTTTAATACTCTAGCATCTACAATTGTTGACTAGTCAAAACAAAACTTGGGCACAATGTTTGCTAACATAAGATCTCGATTAAGGGTGATTTTAGGACTAACCGGACCAGAAAGACATGAGTTATCTGCCTTTGAATTTGACAAAATTGAGTTTTGACATTGTTTTTACTCGAACAACAACAAATATTCACCAATCAGGACAAAACTTTGACACCATGTTAGTGACCCTAGCATCTAAAATGAGTTTGGATTTGGGTATGATGGGATCAGAAAGTGATTAGTTATTTGCCCTTGAATTTTGAAAAAGTTGCTGTCTTATTTTAACAAACACAAATATTGACAAATCAAGACTAAACTAAGACCTAATGTTGGTTGTCATAAGATCTTGGATAATTTTGAATTTCAGTATAATTGGTCAAGAAGTTGTAGAGTTATCTGTCCTTGATTTGACAACATTGCCATTTTGACTTTACTCTAACAACCACAAAAAGTCTCCTTTACAAAAGCGGGAAAAAGAAAGGTGCCTATACTGTGGCTTGAATAGCCCAAAATTGGGCCCTAATTGACCCAGCTTTTTAGGTCTCAAAAGATAGATCTATTTCTGTAGATGAAGCGCGCTAATGAGGTAATATAAAAAGAAAGTGTTGAAGAATGCACTGCAGCACCCAAAGGTTAAGCAATTTTAAACAGAACAAAGGATGCCGAAAATCAGGTCGGGTCTGGCCTTACATAAATAATTTAATTCGATCCATATATGGCCCTAGACGACCATATATTTCAGTTTCATGGATTTATAAAAAAAAAAAAAAAACTTTCTTTGTTTAAGATTACAAATTGCTTTCAAACGTTAAAAACACAATCCACTTTTGTGCGTACTTTCATAAAACGGGGGTTCCAAAATTGAATCATTCGCGACTGATTTGACAGAAGACATAGAACTTAAGCCTTTGACAATATTTTAAACAAAAGGTAATACAACTGATACAATGTTTTCTGAAGCAATATATAGTTTGTCTTTAAAAAAAATACATTGGGCCAGGCTGCATTTTTTCATCAAAATCATCTTTCAAAAGCACACATTCTTTCAAATCAATATCAAATTTATAAACATGGAAAGGGCTGTAGGAACACCAAAAAGGTGATTGTTGTTGTCAGAACAAATCCAAGTAGCACCAGGCAAAGTTATTGATGATTTTAAGGAAATATTGTTTCCGCCATTAAATTCAAAATAGTATTTATTAAAGTGTCTATTAAAAAAAGTAAGGGAATTTAATATATCCAGGTAGTCTTTATATGTGAATTTGTCCATGTAGATAGCATACGCTTTCAAAACATCTTGCCAAAACATATTTTTGATTTTTTTATTAATCCAATGCAGTAGTCTGTTCCCAAGTTTATTACTTTTTCCATATCAATAATGTTTTGGGCAAGGTGATAACAAGTATTTTCACTAAATAATACGATATTTTTCAACCACTTCACTTCATTGAATGAATGAAACATTCAATTTCAGGTAGTTTTAGTCCCCCATCTGTGTGATCTTTAATAGCAACTGTGTTTTTTATTTGGGTTTACCTTCCCAAATGTAATTATTGAAAGACACTTGCAAGTTTTTGATAAAAGCATTATCAGGTGTGGGTAAACTTATGAAAAGGTGTGTAAGTAATGGTAAGAGAAGTGTTTTAACGACTGTTAAAGAGGAGTTAACTTACGTTTTTTTCCAAAAGCTTATTCATTTTTCTATGTTCTTTACTTTAGTTTCAAAATCTAGAAAGAGCATATTACTTAAATTAACATCAAAATTAGTTCCTAGTAATTTAAATTGTGTTTCTCCCCAAGAGAGTTTCCAACTTGTTTTAATAGAATGTGTGCTATATTTCTTTGCCCCAATCCATATTACTTTTGTTTTGTTAAAATTTACTTTAAGACCAGATAAATTGGTGAAATCATTGAGTGTTTCCAAAACAGCATTTAAACTTTGTTCTGATCCATCTAGCAATAATGTTATTCACCTGCAAATACGGAGATTATATATTTTTTTTTTCATCTACTTTTATACCAGTGATATTCTTGCACTTCTTTATCTTGTAATTTAGAATTTGAGACCCTGTCTACAGCCGCGTTTAACTTTGAAGTAATCCGATAAAAATCCATTTAATTGTACACAAACTTCAGTATCATATAGAAATAGCCTTATCCATTTTTTTATCATTTCTCCCAAATTGAAGAATGAAAGTGTATTTTCAATGAATCTAAAGTTCGAGTCGAACACTTTTTCAAAATCTATTAACATGAGTAGTCCTGCTATTTTTTTTAACTTCACAGTATTGCATGATATCGTAGACCAATCGTATTTTCACCAATGTACCTATCCTTTATAAAGCCTGCCTCATCTCGGGATACAAGAATGTTCAAAGTAGTTTTTATCCTATTTGCTATAGATCCTAATGCTAATTTATAGATTACATTCAGCAAAGTGATTAGTCTCCAATTCTTAAGGAATTGCTTTTATTTATTTTCCTTAGGAATACGTATGATAGTCCCAATTTTTGTATTTTTTTTAAAAAACTTCAAGCATTACAGGCTTCGTTTAATGCTCTTACCACAAAATGTCCTATTTTTGTCCAAAATATTTTGTAAAAGTTTGTAGAGATGCCATTGCAGCCCGGACTTTTGTCATTCTTCATATTTTTAATGTGGCTGTAACTTCTTCATAACTAAAATATCCTTCAAGTGATAATTTCTGAGTTTTAGGCAATTCTTGAATTCAATCTCAAGATTGGTAGGTTTTGTCTGAGCATGACTACTATAAAGCTTTTGATAATAACATTTCACTTCTTTAAGAATTTCCTTTTGAGAATTTATTATTGTGCCATTTTCAGTTTCAATAAAAGGCATATTCTTAGTACTTAGATGGTTTTTTTTCAAGATTACAAAAATATTTTGTATTCCTTTCTCAATTATCGATCCAATGAGCACGGGACCTGACAAAAGCCCCCTTTAATTTTATCTTTCTTAATTCTTGTAGCTCCTCTTGCAAATTCAGCAATATCCCTTTATTGTTTTCATCTAAATTTTCTTCAATGGATTTTAAATCTTGTTGCAAAGGGTTATTTCATATTTATTTTGTTCTTTCACTTTAAAGTTGGAAAATGAAATAGTTTCTCCTCTGAGTACCATTAGGAGTAACTCTAAAAACAATTGATCATTAATAGTGAATATTATTTCTGATTTATCTATATTTAAATCTTCATTTCTATCTTAAACTGGTATACAATATTTCAATATTATTTCGTCTATCTTCTTACTGATACATTTTACACATTCCGAATCATACAGAAGGCTATTGTTAAACTTCCAAAAACCTTTACCGTGTTCTAAAGTTGAGAATTTCATATCCAGATCTATCATAGAATGATCCGATTTATAACTTATATCAATATTGCTATTTTGAAGAAATCTTTCCAAGGATTCAGTTAAAAGAAAAAAGTCTATTCTTCCTTGCTGACAAGGATTAAGTCTTTTCCAAGTAAATGCTGATTTGTCACCATTGATATTTCTATGTGTCAATAAGATTTATTTCTTGTATTTTTGAGACTAAAAAATCTCGTGCATTTTTATTAAGATTTGTGTTCTTATAATTTTTGTGGTCTAATTTAGGATTAAGTACCAGATTAAAATCGCCGCATAGTATAAAATTATTCTTTTGTGACATTGTATTGATTGCTAGGAACACGTCTTGGAAGAAACTGGGACTATCTGTATTTGGTGCATAGATGTTCACGACATCGAAATCGACATCACAAAAACTTAAAGTTAATATAATAAAACGTCCATGATCATACTTTTTCATATTCTTCACTTTGATTCTTGATTCTTTTCTTAGTAAAATTGCAACTCCTTTTGCATTAGATTGACCATGACTAAAATAGCATTCACCATTCCATTCAGAGTGAATGTTTTTTTTCATATCAGCTATAAGATGTGTTTCTTGTAAGCAGACAATTCCTGCTTTTTCTCTTTGAATAAAGCAAAAAGATCAAAACGCTTTCTATTGTTATTAAGACCTCGGCAATTGTATGAAATGAGTTTGAGGCTATCCATAATTAATTTCGTTATTTATGAAAAACACTGTATCAAACGCTAATAGATGAGAGTCAATGATTGTACAAAGGTTTGAGCATAGTAGTTTAGGCTTAACATAAAACATTGTACAAATTTTGGAATTCAGAGACATCATAGAGAACTTAATATGAGATCAAAACACGAAAATTGCTTTATATATATTTGTAGTACAATTAGTGTCTAATTAAGTGCTTTGGTGGTTTTAAATATAAAGTTCATATAGTGATATCATAAAATTGACATTCCTATCCAGCAAAAACCATTCTTAATTTCTCACTCAGGGCTCTATTCTTTTATTCAAAACACTCACTTTTATCGCTCAAAAATAATCAGAAATCATTTGAATTTGGTTCTTTAGTTTGACACTGCTTTTAACAATTTTTCAATTTTATTGCTGCGACTAGAGCAACTAATAAGGATTCAAAATGATTTCCTTCCATTCATATCCCTCAAATTATCACACAACATCATCCTTGGCTAGTGTCGGCCTCTAATTGGTCTGTGAAGACAATTTAAAAGAAAATATTAGAGGTGGTGGGGGTGGGGGGTATGTTCTGTAAACAAAAAACATCAGCAACATGAAAGAGACTTTTCTATAAAACTGAATGACAATGAATCGAACGCTTTCCACTCCGTTAGGACAGATAAGGGGCCGGGGGCGAACCCACACTAACTGCCCTCTTCATAGGTGGGAAAAAGACGGTATGATGCCTTTATTCATGCCTTAACAGCGCAAAACTGGACCATAATTAACTAAGATTGTTTGTAGTCCCAAACGACAGATCTATAAATCTAGCTCAGTAGATGAAACGCTAATGACGTAATATATAAAAATAGTGTTGTGGAACGCGCTGTAGCAGTTGAAAGTCGAGCAATTTTGTATAGAACAAAGAATGCTTAAAGTCTGACTATAAATATTTTTTTTTCGAACCAAGATGGTCCATAGACGTCCATATATTTCTGAACCATGAAAGTATCAATAACTTGTCAATGTTTAAAATTACAAATTGCTCTCGCTACTGTTTTGACATTCTATATGGAGAATTCAAGCTCTTGACAATATTTTAATCAAAAGGTAATACAACTGATACACTGTTTTCTGAAGCAATATATAGCTTGTCTTTATAAAAATACATTGGACCAGGTTGTATTTTTTCATCAAAATCATCACCCAAAAGCTCACATTCTTTCAAATCAATGTCAAATTTATAAATATAAAAAGGGGTGTATGAACACACATAAAGGTGATTGTTGTTGTCAGAACAAATCCAAGTAGCAGATGGCACAGTTATTGGTGATTTTAAGGAAATATTGTCTCCGCCATTAAATTCAAAACAGTAAACTTTGTCCGTATTGCATGATGTAATGAATATCTTATTATTGCATACACACATTCGAGTACCTCTATATCCCGAGGGTGAATAAGGTACAATCCCAGTATCAATGAAAGTGTTTAACATAGCAAACATCTCATATTGCTGTGTTAGAATACAAATGATCAAACCGCTCCTGGTAGGCGAAACTAACGAGTGTCGGGAACAAAGTGTAAATAAAAAGTCATTATCGAAAGCTATATCAAAGCATTCCCATCTTAATTGTATAGTCTTAACGACTTTGGCTGGTAATTTAGATAAATCTACAAAAAAAATTCCTTTCACTTCTGGTAACGTTACTGCAAGTATTCCTTCACCATCATGGGGCAAAGCTCCTGGTAAGAAGGACTGCATTCTCCTCCCACAAAAGAATTCGGTGCTAATTTTGCAATTCCATGCGGATCTGATTCCAGTTTAATACATCGATGACCTTTATCAAATATTTCGATACATTTACTCCCGTGGCCACAAATTGCTAATGTCCTATTGGAGACCATGCATATACTTTTTACTTTGTCAATACGGTTAATTAAGTCTGATCGGTACGGAATTCTTATTTGTTCTACCATCAAGTAATTCCTTCTCACCAACTGTACATCTCTATCCTTTTCAAGTAACATATATTCTATTAATTTAACAATATCCTCATCTGTACCTTTCTGAACTGTAACTTCATGATTGGAATGATTTATGTACGGGTGCTTGGACATGTCGCGATGAAAACACCTATCACATAGATATTTCTCGCACTGAAAGCAGATAAAAGTCGCTTCCTTTTCAAAAGATCCAACAAGACATTCGTGGCAAAGGCTAGATGGCGTAGAATAGGTACTTCCACTGGATGTTCCTACACTCTCTTCCTTGATTTCAAAGCGGTGCGGTATTAGTCTACGTCGACGTAGTAATGAGCTACGTCTACGTAACATCCCGTAACTTCTGGTTACATCAACGCCTTCAATATTCTCTTTTCACCTATAATAAGAGCCAAATGTACAAAATCATATTTTTCCCCGAAGCTACTATTTTCCTATGCGATGAACAAATTATCAAAAATAGAATTGAAATTACAAAACATATAAGTATGCAGTAATAGGCTAAATGGGTTTATGAAATCCATTTTGGTACTATGCCTCAATGAAAATAAACATAGTCTCTAATTGGTGTACAGTAGCTTTAGTACTGCGAGACGGAATTTCCCGCTGCTGAGCAATATGGAGGCAATAATGAATTACTAGAAGTATCATGAGTCTCGGTCATCGTGCGATGTTTTACAAAGAAGTCTTTTACGGATCAGCCTACGGTCCCCGCACGGGTACCGTACGATGATCGTACGGCGTCTGCACGGTTCACAGAGTAAATAGTTGACATATCGCACGGTCTCCGTACGGGTAAGCCTATCCCACCATGGGCACCTCAATGATTCTTGTGACAGTTTTATGAAAACGCGTGCGGACACCGCAAGCTTTTGTGAACACAAACGCCGTCGAAAATGAAATCGTACGCTGTAAAAACTTGTTAAACTATTTTTGTAAAAAAAACTGCAAGGGTCCATAGCACCAGTTAAACCACGCGATGATCTCACGGATTACGTATACCGCCGCACGGATACCGCACGATTTGGGAGTTACGTAGACTGGCTCCCGTCTCACTGATCTGAAGTATTGTGAATGTACCTCGAGTTACGGGCGCCGTTCGGGCTCCGTAAGCCAAATGTAAGAGGAAATAAATCCTCTGGAAGACGGGGTATTGTGAGCATAAACAACAACAACAAAATGTATAACCATTTATACAATATTTTCTTCGTAAAAAGACCCCTGATGTTTGGTTTTGGTTGATATAAGGATACAAGTGTAAGAAAAACAATTAGGTGTAACTTGTTAAATATAAATGACTTCTGCGTTGCTGTTTTCGAGTACAGTTACTGAAAATGGCTTTTTTTCTAGCAATTTGTCCGGTACCTATGCTGAAATTTAGATATGTTGCTGCTTAATCATTCCGCTGAAGATTTTTTAAATAAAAACCATGTGTCTTAGGGTTAGATTTTTTAAAAAATCGATTCCGCGAAGATATCGCAAATCAAAGAATATTTCAACATCGCTTCAAATGTTTGCAAAAGCTGTCTTGAAAAAGCTGTCTTTTCAGACGGATGAAAGATTGAATTTTTTTTAATCACATTTAAATTCGATACCTTTGATGCCTATATTTAACAATACACCTAAATTTCAAATATTTTAGAATACGTTATTGCACGAAGATTGGCGTCAAATAAGCATATTAATTATGGTTTGGTGCGACGTAGAATTCGACGAAAAAAGTAGCAACAACTTCACAAAATCAAATTTAATGAAAAATGTAACCTGAAGTCATATCATTGTTATTTATAAAATGTAAAGCATATTCATTTCCCTACAAAAAAATAATAATAATAAAAAAAAAAATAAAAATCAGCATAGGTCACCGGACAATTGTTTTTAGAAATATCTCGTTATTTACAAAATATGAAATGAAAAAAGGGACGTCACACCTTAAAAATCGCGAAAAAGATAGCGTTTCAGGCCTGTTTTTCCTTTTCGAAAATGCAAAGAAGTTAAACGACTAGCTCGGGCGTTCTTGTATTTCGTAGAAATTGGCGGATTTATTGAGAAATTGTTTACAAATACTGATTTTGTTGGGTTGAGTCGATTTGAGTTAGAATTTAGAATAAATGAATAAAGCGCTGATTTTGAATGATTTTGATTGGAATAAGTGTCAATTTTACGATATCTTAAACTAACTTGGAAATGATGTTATCCTTAGCCTTATCATTCTAAATCGCGAATACCAAATAAAGCCTAGTTTACATTTGCCACGGTGGCCGTACGATATCGCGGCCTGCGATTTCTTTCATGTTTTATTTTTCATCGTACGATGTTATTTTCTACGGCGCCTGTGTTCTCAAAATCGTGCGGTAACCGCACGGGTTTTCATAAAGCTGTCAGAAGAATCATTGCGGTGTCCGTGAGGCGTTCGCAAAGAAATCATGCGATCCCCACACGGAGAACGTGCAATTTGTCAACTATATACACTGTAAGCCGTGCGGCCTCAGTACGATCATCGTACGGTTCCCGCACGAGGAGGAACCGTACGATGACCGTCGGATGATCCGTGAAAGATTTAAATACAAACTATCGCACGGTGGCCGTGCGATGTCCATGTGGCGCCTCTACGATGAGACTATGTTCGGAGGTATTGAAATAAGTTTGATTCAAAGAAATTTCTTGATTTCTTCATCTGTAACATCGTTTAGTAAGAAAAAACAAGTAACATTGAGAGAAATAAAACTGTTGTTGTTTCTTGATTTTAGAATATTGTTTGTTCACATGAAAATGTACATTTCAAGCGCCGGTGGGTAGTTAAACTGTTTCTTATTTTATTTTGAAATAACATTTCAACTGGATTTCTATTTTTAGAACAACTGTGTTTTTCAATTTTAAAATCATGCTCGGAGCGACTAGCCTTTGACACCCGTTTTCGGATCATTTTGGATCTACTCCTTTTGTCTTCCTAAAATGTCTTGAATCATTATTTGTTGAACCTGTCAATGTATGGTGGGAAATATGGATGTGATTTTACATGATCGAGTACAATACTGAATTCATTGGATTCGTACCCTGCAGATCCAGTCTATATTTTGACTCGGCTGTCGCCTCGTCAAATATAGACTGGTTCTGCAGGGTACTTATCCAAAAGAACTCAGAATGGTACTCGGTCATGTTAAATAACTATTTAATACACGTTATCAAAAACGCTTGGTTCGTGCTCACGGCCTTTGACCGTTCGCAAGCTGCGCTCGTTATCAGACTATTTTACACCTAGAAAAGGGGGTAATATAACTTTTTATTCTTAAATTTGTGAACGTGTTATTATGGATATACATGTAATCTCATTTTCGCTTTAACGTGTCATTGAATTAAGCCCGAGGGGGGGGGGGGGGAGTTATGTGCAAGCAAAATTGTCGGGCTCTGCCCACCGATTTTACCTTTTGCTTATAACTCCTCCTCTATCAGACATTATTAATGTTCACATTGACCCCATTATATTTCATAACATCCAATCTAAAAAAGTGACCTATAGAATGAAAGGAATGGGTTAATTATGATATGACCCAGATACTTTGTTTTCTTTTTACCAACTTGATCAAATTTAAACATTTCTGAAATGTGATCTAGACACATATTCTGACCAAATTTCAAGCCATTTGAGTCGAACAATGACCTCCAGGATTCACATATAAGAGTGTGTGACCTAGTTTTTGACCCAATTTCCAACTTGCCCAATAAGATGCAGATACTACTGGGAACAAGTTTCTAATCATCTGAGTGAATAATTGGATGTTTTTGGTGCTCTTACGGCTTTCCAAGATTTTACTCTGTGACGTTTTCAAATTGTTCGCGATAACATGCAGATATATTTTTGACTTAAGTTTCAAAACATTTTAGCCAAAATATGACCCTTAGAGTGCTTAGAAAGTTTTTTTTCCATTTGACATTTGAGATTTTGAAACGAACCTAGTGTTTTTTCCCCCAAAATTTCGAGATTACCGAATTTCATAAACAAGAGGCCAATTAGGGTCTGAGACGCTTTACTTCCTGACAATCTTTCCTTTAGATTTATATGATATTCCAGGAACTCTATTGCTTCAAAATGACGTGAAAGGTGAAATAAGCAAATATACCTTTTCCCTTTCAATTTTGTATAAATTTGAATGACATCTTAAATGAAAATAATTCGTGCAAAAGCTACAAGGACCCTTTTCTGATGGATAGGTCCCATTTTCGAAAGAAACCTTCTTATATAGCACAATCAACATGTGAGAATTTCACGTGTATCCGATAATATTTCATGGGCTTCATTGCGTTAACGAGAATATTTTTATTAAAAAGAAAATAATTAATAAATGAACAAGGCCCATTTTCCCGTGTTTTCCGACGGATCTGTACAATTTTCAAGAGGAAACCCTGCACTTATCCTGCGAAAATTTCAAAGTTTCAAGCGATTTTGATTTATTTGTGGACCTATTGCGTAAACAAAAATATTTCAATATATATATTTATTTATATATATATAAGGCTTCCTTTCTTGTGTGTATTGACGGATAAGCCACATTTTAGAAAGAGACTCTTCTACGGACACAACAATCGTCTTTATAAAGTTTCAAGCAAATCCCATAATACATGTGGACTTTGAATATTTTGTGTAAAAATCCATAAGACTATTTTCCCAAAGTTTTCCGACTGATCTGCCACATTGTCAAAAGGAACCTACGTTAAGATCCTAAAAACATCCTGTCAAAATTTCAAGCAAATCTAATAATTCTTGTCGACTTAATTAAGTAAACGAGAAAATTTAGAACGAATCCCTATTTTCCTGTGTTTTAAGCTGGATTAGCCCAATTTTCAAAAGGAACCTTCCTTAGGAGCTTAAAATCATCCTGTGAAAATTTTAAGAAAATCTGATCATTTTTGTGGATGTTAACTTTATAACGTAAACCAGAATCATTTACGGACTGACGGACAGACAGAAGGACACCATTGCTCAAGCTCTTTTGACCCCCGGCGAGTGTCTTCTGAAATTTCATAATGGGTTAAACATAGAAAGATTACATCAAATTTTATAACACTTTTTTAAAAAGTTTTTTTAAAAGTTTAAAGTTTTAAAACAAGTAAAAGCATTTAGATACTTACGACGTCTGATAAGGAAATGACACCACACATATGTTACACTGTAGTGTGCCGGATTCCGCAGTATCCATATACCGACATGATGTACGAGGGTAGTTAAACAAGTATCCAGATTTTGCATCGAATTTTATTTTAGTAAAAAAAAAAAGATTGTTACAATGAAATTAAACACAAACGTTGTTTCGATGACGTTTCACTTTCTTAAAATCAAAAGTATCTCAATAATTCCATGGATTTAGAAAAAAAGGTAAAGAAAACTGAGCGTTCCTAGTAATTTTCAAAGTTTAGCATCCATATTTTCCGAAAAAAAAAAAATGGACCGAAACCAAACTCGATTTAAATCTATAACTCTCACACCAAAACATGGCTCAATATCTTAAAGGATTTAAAAATTTAGAAAAAAAATCTAATTCCAGTATCCGTATCTTCTTGAAAAAAATAAATGAACTGGAACAAATTTCGAGCTTGTTCTGTTACTCACAGACGCAGGCTCACACACCAAAAATAAGCTCAATATCGCAAAGGGTAAAGTAAAATTCAGGAAAACTGAAATAATTTTCTAAGTCCAGCATCCGGTTCTTTCTGAAAATTATTGGACCGGAACCAAATTCGAACTAGTCATGTAACTTATTGATGCAGAATCACACACCAAAAATAGCTCAATATTTCAAAGGGTATAGAAACAAATCCAGAAAACCGAAAGTCCAGCATCCGTACCTTCCGGAAAAATCAATGGACCGGAACCAATCTCGAACTTGTTTTGCAACTCATAGATGCTGGCTAAAACACCGAAATTTAGCTCGATATTTCAAAGGTTATGGAAAAAAAGTCCAGAAAACTGAAATTTCCTAGTAACTTTCGAAGTCCAGCAACCGTACTTCTTGAAAATCGTAGGACCTGAACCAAACTCCTACTTGTTCTGTAGCTTATTGATGCAGAATTGCACACCAAAAATAAGCTTAATATCACAAAGGGTAAAGAAAAAGTCCGGAAAACTGAAATTTCCTAGTAACTTTCTAAGTCCAGCATCCGTATCTTACTTAAAGATCAGTGGACCGGAAACAAACTTGAACTTGTTTTGCCACTCATTGATACGGACTCATAAACTAAATATTACCCCATTATCTTTAAAAAAAAAGAGAATAGAATAGTATAAAAAGAAGGTCGGAATTTTTTTGTAAATGACAGTAAGAGTTGCGTTCACAAGAATCTTTACATTAAGATCTCCTTTTCAACGCCGCTGCAGAATTTTACCAAATTTTAAGGATATGGGCTAGGTCAGGTGACAGGGAACATTTTGTGAAAGTTTCATGCTAATCGATCCATAAATGGAGCAGTTGCGTTCACAATATAAGGACGTACGGACGGACGTTCTGAAAACGGAACGGACGAACAGACGGAGAAGTTGATTACAATATACGACTACCTTCGGCGGTATAAAAAACCTTTACCTATAATCAACAAGATGGATACTTCGTATACGATTATTACTTTCAGTTAGGAACAACGGGAAATGGACAAGATGAATGATTTTGGAATGATATTGAATGAGTACATGTATGTGGTGCGAGTTTTGAGTGAATTTAAGGAAGGTTATCCAATATTACTAATTTTGTTCAACATGAACAAAATTAGCGATATTAATTACCTCCCTTTAATTCAAAAATACGCACTTTTCTTCGTGTACGTCTTCGTGGACCAATCAGACACTAGAAAGTCCACACCAGGTAATAAAATCGTAGAATGAATAGATCGATTTTAATTTATTGTTGAAAGTCTTGTACGATTTCTAAACGTATTCGGTGCGTTTTTGATCGATTTGGGTGAGTGTTTGGAATAAATGAATGGTCCGCTAAGTAAATTATTGAGAATGATTTGCATCGGAATGTGTGTCAATTTCACGAGGTTTTTACTGTTTACAGCTGTATATGATTTTGAGTCCTTCTGTTTTGTCCTTTTCTACTAAGAGCAAGTTTTAAATAGCGAATCTCACGTGTTTAGTCTTACGACGTTTGTTTTCAGGCCGTAATTCAGAGCTTTACAAATTTACCTTAGATTGAGAGGTTTGACCGTAACCTTTGAAATGATATCACAACAATTGATGTTTTATATCTCATTAAAAAAGATTACGCCTTATTTGTAAATTCACGAAACCGGATTAGACTTTGGTCCCTGACTACATATATATATATATATATATATATATATATATATATATATATATATATATATATATATATATATATATATATATATATATATATATATATATATATATATACATATATATATATATATATTTATTATATACTTTGATATTGTCTCTATGTATTTGAACGGGAGGAAACTATGCAATATTTTTTGATATTGCATACTTTGATATTGCACTGAGATTATTTTCACGTGCAAAATGGACTGAACTACTTTCTGGTTGCTACCTCGCCAAAAGTCAACAGGGAATCTAATTATCAACGGCTTTCTTTTTGCGTTCAATATTCGAGAAATAGTTTTGTGAGAGTTAAGAAATACGTTTCAAGTTCTTTGAATGCCTAAAGGGCAATGCATTATTGTTTGTTTTCATCTATTTGAAACATTTTCCGAGAAATCAACCACTTCATTCCCCCCTCTCCGTCTTTCTTTTATTCAACTCATGCCACCCTAAACATATAAAAACAAGTATCCCGTTCTCACTCGCAAGACGTATAAAAAACCATCATATCGAAACCACACATGTTTGAGCAAAGAGCCATTGAATTAGAATTTTTCCTACAAAAACAAAAGTATCCACTGACCCTTATTAGAGCTGGAATACAAAAGGCGAGATCTTTAAAGCGTGACAAGTTACTAAAAGAAAGAGACAACCACACCGAAAGAGAAATTATTCCGTATTTAAGCACTCATAATCCAAGAAATCCGGAAATCTTTCCACAATTACTACAGGACATCAACATTTTAAACAGAGATACTCATATGAGAAATGTACTTCAAAAATACACAGTCATCAAAAGTAAACGCAAACCTCCGAATTTAAAGCGAATTCTCACCAAAGCTAAATTTTGCGCACACGATCATATTCTAAGAGTGTCACGATGCGGGAGAGGAGATTGCGCCTTATGTACACACATGCTAGAAGGAACATACTTCCAATAAAAAAACGACAAAAAGATAACGGTCAAATTTGACATGACATGTGACGTTAAAAATGTTGTCTATGTAATTATTTGTAGAGGATGCCACGAAGAATATATTGGAGAAACCAATGATCTCCGCAAACGTATGTCTGTCCACCGAAATCACATTCGAGATCCAAGTCGCCGAATCCTCCGGGTTAGCGGCCATATTGACAATTGTGCAGAACAAGAACCAAAATTTGATGTATTTCCGATATACAAAATGGACACAGATGGCATAGCACCACGAAGAATGAAGGAAAAGATGTTTATAAATCTCTTAAAACCTAAACTAAACTAACTTTTTTTGACGTTACCGAGAGTGACGTCCCTTTAATTATATAACGTAAATGTATAACGTCGTTTCTATTGACATTAACGTCGACGACGTCTTTTTATCCTCCTGAAGATATTATTGAAACCGGTTGAGGAAAATAAATATAAAACGTTGTAGAATCTGCTTTTCCTTTCTTCCGATACTTTATTATAGCCCGCAGTGGGCCTTCAGCTTTCTCTCTCTCTCTCTCTCTCTATATATATATATATATATATTTATTGTACTATAAGTTGAAGAATAGCGGTACCTTTTTGGACATGAAGCAGAAGATAATTTAAGGTAACACGCTTATAAAAATAGTACTTAAAGATCATACATAAACAAACCGCACCTAAACAAATACAAATTGGGTACTTCGAAGTGCATTGAAACTTAACAGTATCCCAAAATTTGTTACCGAAAATAATTACTATTTCGATACAAAAGTAATTCAAAACACAGTGAGCCGATAACATTTCGTTACCTAATTGCTTAATTATTTGATATTTCCATGATCTTCACGACTTTGAAGGAGTACCCACTGCGCTATTAGGGAAAATAGACAGAGGTATTATCCATGATTAATGCCCTGGCAGGGCGGAGCCTAATTAAAGGGTCGTTGATCTTAAGGTTAACGGAAATCCGCTTTTATCTAAAATAACCTACTTCTAAAGAGAGTCGACATAAATAACCCGAGACCTTAAATCGGAGATTGGTAACCAAATCCTCGTAACTTCAGCTTAATCAAGCTGAAGTTACGAGGCCTTGGTAACCAAACGATGAAATGTGTTCACTCACTCAAAGCATGTCCTTTAGGTTTTAGGATACAGTTATATGCACGAGTTAACGATGATTACCGACTAAAATTAGAAAGAACCCAAACTTTTCGAAAGTAAACTCGCCAAATTACGTCACGGTTAAGTCCCACCCTGCCACTTCGTTAATTACGTAGAATACAGAATGAAAACAGAATAATTTATTGACATACGTTAGTAATTACAGAAATCCACCTACAGTTCAATTGGGGTTATTCTAGAATTTTTGAAAACATGATAATTGGTGGACCGCCGCTGTCAATCTGAAAATCGATTTATCAATCAAATCATTCCTTTATACAGGATTCACTGTTGACCTATGTCTTTTCAACTATTCTGCTTCGAACATTCTTTTGAAAATATGTGACTTTCCCGTTGTTACTTTAGTTAACAAACATCGTGAAATTGACAAGATGAATGATATCAGAATGGTTCTGGAATGAAATTAAATGAGCCAGAAGAGTGAGTTTAGAATGAAATTTGAATGAAATTAAAGGGAGGTAATCAAATATCGCTAAATTTGTTCAAGAGGAACAAAATATGCGGTATTTATTACCTTCATTTGGTTAATCTTACGGATAATGAATAGAGCGCTGAGTTACCGATTCAAATTGGTTTTTTGGTGTCCGTGGTCCTGGGGTAGAGCGTCAGCCTCGTGACCCAAAGGTCCTAAGTTCGATTTCCGGGAGCGGCTATCGTTCTTGGTTCTTTCGTGGGCCGACACATTCGGTGGGAGTTCTAGTGAATTTCCCAGGAAGCAGAATCGAGAGGGATTAATCTAAGTTGTAAGAACTTGTTTCCTTATCGATGTAAAATAAATAGGTTTAAACTAATTGGTTTTGATTGAGGCAATTGTCAATTTCACGATATTACTAGCTGTATATCTTGAATAAAAAGGTTAAGCTACTCTATCATACTATTCAAAAGGAGGACCATAGTAGCCCTAAATCGCTCACCTGAAAGAGCTGACAAAATTGTTTTAAGAAGATTTAGAAATAGGATGATGAATGAATGTTACTAAGCTAAACAATGCTGTTGCTTCTATTTCAACTTGAGAATCCTTTTTGCAAATTTTCAGGTTGACTTGGCAAAATATGTTGCCTCTAAAGTGCATACAAGGTTTTTCTATGATTTGACACCGTGGCCTAATTTCTGACCCCAGTTGAACCCAGTTGACCAAATATCGAACTCGTCCGGGATAACATCAAGGTAATTATTCTGACCAAATTTCAGGTTGATCTGGCAAAATGTGGCATCTAGAGTGCATACTAGGTAAATGTTGACAACGGACAACGGACGTAGCACGACGCACGACGGACATCAACCAAACTACAATAGCCCACCTTGCGCACTTCGTGCTCGGGTGAGCTAAAATGGCTCCGAATTGTTCAAACGCTTCGATTTTTCTTTTCATAATGATCAACATTTCATTCAAATCTGTCAAATAATTTCACTTTGTTCAACGAATGCGGATTGTAAAGCGTCTTCTTTATGGGAGCTAATAAATTGCTTTTGTAGTACCAAATTGTCGAAACTTTATCATCACCTCTTACCATCCTTCATTCAAAACTCGCCCCTTTCATTAATTCAATATCAATCTAAAAGATTTGTAAATTCCATGCTTTTTTGCGATTTATACGACTTTTCCAAAATAGGATTGATGTCCTTGATTTTGTTTGCCATCGATGTTTAATATAAATCTTCAACAAAAAGCCTCAACATGTATTTGTCTTTCTACGAAAGAAATGCTCTTTTCAATCCCCTTCTTGTAAATGAGTCAAACAATTAGAAACACGCAGTGACCGATTAGAAGTTATTTTCAGTTTACCTACAGTCATGACATTTCCAAGAATTATCATTCCATTTATACGAAAAAAAACCCCTTATATTTGAATAATTCGGCCCTGGTCATAGTAAATACTTTTCGTCTTTACCGTACGTCTCTTTTCGTTTTCAGGCAACATCTTTGACCCGTCAAGCGAAAAGGGACCATCTTGGTTTTAGAGCTTGTAAAGCTTACACAAAATATGTCACATTATTAAGAAAACTTCTTCCCTTTTGTTTGACTACATTTGTCTATACATGATGAGATGAATATTTTATGTAATAGTTAAACACTAATAATTGAAAATTAAACGATTTAAACAGCCGAAAGGAGGGAGCGAAGCGACCGACTGAGGCTGTTTAAAGCGTTTGATTTTCAATTACTAGCGTTTAACTGACTTAGTCTTTTTCCCGCGCTTTATGTTATTGACAACATATTTCACGATTAAAACGGAATAAGCCGGAAACATTTTTTACAACCAAACGTATCTTTCTTTCCAAATATGGAATTGATGAAATGTGCACGTGAATTTCGAGTTTTTTTTAGGAGCCATTTAAGATGATAAAATATAAAGTATAGTTTGGCTTTATTGAGCTGTCAATGAACTCCGTTGTTTATATGAACAAAAATCTGAAAATTTTCCACTCTTTTTTACACGTGCTACAAAATATGTCTGATTTTTATGAGAAGTCAAGTTCGTATCAAATAAATCAAGGTATAATTTCAATTCATGTTAGGTCATTGCCAGATTATACTAATCTGTTTAAAAAAATGTTACTTTGGTTTTATCTAGAGCCGCTTTCTCTCACCAATGGGTTGTAAACGTAGACCTATGTGAGATAGCAGCTGGAGGCTAGAAAAGGATGTGATAGATGTACTGGTTAGCGAAATACTAGGAATCCATTGTAAGGTGCTCCAGCCGCCGCGATATGACTGAAAAAATGTTGAAAGCGTTGTTAAAATCCAGTCAAGCATTTAAGAGCCGCTATAACATGAAGAGAGATACGGCGAAATGAAGACTCGAGGAAGAAATGAACACAGTGAAATTTGTTAAAATAAATTATAAGAAAGAAGGTAAAATTATAATTTTCATTTGAATTGATCTTAAGTGTTATTCGGTAAGCGACAATTTTCTGTCTCTCTAAAAAAAAATAAAATAAATGAACAGTAACGAAAAATAGTCGTTTTTAAATAAGAGATTCGGCAGGCTAGAGCCAACCCTGTCGGGTCAAAGTCAGCACAGAATATCCATTCAAAAACATGTGCACGTATATCACGATTTTCTCATCATCGTTTCACGGGCTCGTTGCATATTAATGAGATTAGATTTAAGTAGATTTAAGTCGGTACGCATGCGTGATATATCAAATAAACTTTGACGTTTAAATGAAATAATAATCAAAATAAACCTCGTCTGGATAGTTTATGGAATATAAACCATCAAAAAATTTGAAAATCCAGGCTTCTGATTGGATAAAAAAGTAGGACAAAGACTAATTATCTATCTATTCAATTTTTTATTGCTTGGTTTACTGATTTATCGATTGAATTATTGATCTTTTTTTAATCTATTCGTGAAGGTGTCAAACTAAGAGCCAAAACAAAATGTATTTAATTATTTCGAGAATTTATAATTGGACGTTTAGAAATGAATTCAAAATTATTCTTGAAATCTTTCAAAAGGTCCTTTTCTATAACGCACTGTGTTGCCCCTTAAACAACAATAAAAAAATATGAGAAGGTTGAAAATTAGTAAGTAATAGTTAAACGCTAATAATTGAAAACTAAACGATTTAAACAGCCGAAAGGAGGGAGCGTAGCGACCGACTGAGGCTGTTTAAATCGTTTAATTTTCAAATATTAGCGTTTGACTGACTTAGTCTTTTTCCCGCGCTTGATATAATTGACAGCATATCGCACGATTTACACGGAATAAGCCGGTTAAATTTATTACAACTGACCGCCCCTTATTTCCAAATACGGTGTTGTTGAAATATGCACGTAATTACCGAGGCTTTCTAAAGAGCCATTACCGATGATAAAAGATGCAGTATTGTTTGTTTTTATTGACCTGACAAAGACCTCCGTTCTACAGATGAACGATTGATTGATTGATTGAATAGAGTTTAACGCCACTTTCAACATTTTTCAGTTATATCGCGGATGCTGGTGCACCTAACAACGGATTCCTGTTATTTCTCTAACCAGTACAACCATCACATCCTTTCCCAGCCTCCAGCTGCTATCTTACATAGGTCTGCGGTTATTAACCTATTGGTGAGAGACAAATAGTCTAAAAGAATGAGTGCAGCCGAAGAGGATCGAACCCGGGATTGACAGTTAGACGCCCTACAAAATGCGCTATGATGGCGGCTTCTCTATAAATAAACGATCATATGATATGTGTCCACTCTGTATTACAAGTACTTCGCAAGAATGAACGACTTACGGTATCAGATGAAATAAATAGATTGTATATAGCTTAAATGTGCCAGTAATTGTTTGTCATAAAATGTGTTTAACAGGACAAATTAACTTAACCTTGCAAAACAACAACGCAAATTTGGTCATTGCCATAGAAGGGCCTACTAGTATACTTATCTGTTTAGACATAGACACATTCTATTAATAAACTATAAAAAAAGTTCTCGCTACATACAGAAACAAATAAGTTCATAAATTTTAGTAAGCGATCAAACCATGGGTAGGTGCACCAGCAATTGAGATATAACTGCAATAAGGTTGAAAAAAGGGGTTAAACCAGATGCAAACAAAATCAACAGGCCATGTCAATTCCAACCAGGTCCAAATCAGTGTAGAATATCGGGAAAGCAACATCTGCACGTGTATTACGATTTTCTCCTTTACTTTTCACGTGCTCGTTGCATATTCATAAGGGGTAGAGTTTAGAATGTACGCATGCGTGTATTCACAAATAAACCTCGACGTTTAATTGAAATAATGGTCAAAATAAACTTAGCTGGGTAGTTTATGGAAAATAAACCATCAAAAATTTTAAAATCCAGGAATCTGATTGGATGATAAAATAGGACAAAGTCTAATCCAAGTTCGATTTGTGCTAAATCGCAAGGCTTTTCGAAACAGCACACTCTTGTGAAACGAGAATGATTAATATACCGCAAAAATATTACAATAGGCGATTCAACGCTGCTGATCCTTTTGTCTCTCACCAATGGGTAGATAATCGTAAACCTATGTGAGATAGCAGTCGGAGGCTAGGAAAGGGTGTAATGGTAGTACAGGTGAAAGAAATACCAGGAATCCATTGTTAGGTGCTCCGGCCGCCGCGATATAACTGCGAAATTGTTGAAAGCGGTGTAAAACCCATTCAAACAAACAAAAGCTGCTGATCCTATATAAATATTTAGTTACGCAATTCCCAGATGGAATTTTCCTATTTCGCGAGACGGACCATGTATTTCAGTACTTTGAAAGTAATACCTGTTAGTCTTTGTCCTACATAATCATCCAATCAGAAGGCCGGATTTTGGAAATTTTTGAAGGTTTATTTTCCATAAACTATCCAGCCAAGGTTTATTTTGACCATTATTTCATTTAAATGTCGAGGTTTATTTGTTATGCAACGCATGCGTACAGACTAGAACCTACCCCCTCATAAATATGCAATGACCACGTGATAAGTACAGGATAAAATCGTAAAACACGTGAACAGGTGTATAATGAATATTCTAATTAGATTTTGATCTGGTATGGCGTGGATACTTTGTCGAATTTGTTTTTGAACAATGGCTATACTATGTGCCTATCAATTATTTCAGGAAACATAACGCTTACTAGACAACATTTATTGAACAGTGCAATTGATTTTTTTCTTAAAATCTATTTCAACAAGCTTCTCGTTTAATTATGTTTGCCCCACTCTATTTTTTCCCGAATCTCGTTACTTGATCATGGCGGCTATAGATGAGGCGCATTGTACACCACCAATATGAATAAAGGTCAAATAAATTTTCTTCGGCTACTCCCGTTAGTTGAGCGACATAAGAAAACATCCACGAAGTTAGGATGCATATATCCTGGATTCAGTTTCGTGGACTATAACAATTTTTGCTAGACTGAAAAGTGTAAAATGTATTTTTTGTGGGTACTTCATGCCTTCATAAACAATTTCGCAAACAGTTACTAGTTCATTTTATCAATATGACTATTAATTACATTCGATACCGTATGTATTTTAATCTTGCGAGAGCACGTACAAAACAGAGTGAAAAAATATAAGGTTTTCGTTTATCTACAAAACGGTCGGGTAAATAAAACCAAACTATATACTGCATGACTATCGTCTCGAATGGATCTTAAGAAAAACGCAATAATTGCGTGCATATTTCAACAACTCCATATTTGGAAAAAGAGGGGCGTTTAGTTGTGATAAATGCATCCGTCTTATTCCATGTAAATCATGGAATATGCTGTCAATAATACAAAGGGCGGGAAAAAGACTAAGTCAGTTAAACGCTGATAATTGAAAATTAAACGATTTAAACAGCCTTAGTCGGTCGCTACGCTCCCTCCTTTCGGCTGTTTAAATCGTTTAATTTTCAATTATTAGCGTTTAACTATAACTTCTACGTTAACGATAACACAATGTTTACGTAAAATAACGTAGAAACCGATTTTAAGTGCACTTTCGTGAAACGGGGATGTCGGATAGAAACACTGCCTGCCCTGCGTAAAGGATTTAAAAAACAGTGCAAACAGTTTTCGAATTATAACCCGCTTTCCACGCAAGTGCACGTGCAAATCGGGTTATATTGGAAATCTATTTTCGCCGTTTTGTCACCCCAAAAGCAGGACTGCCCTGCGTTCAGGATCACAAAACGGTATAAACAGTTTTCAAATTATTCCTAGCTTCGCACGCAAGTGCACGTAAAAAAGGGGTATAATTGGAAAGCTGTTTTCATCGTTTTGTCACCCTGAACGCAAGGGCTGGTGTATGGGAATCCTTGGCGAAGAGTAGAAGCTCGTGATTTTTTTAACCAAAAGGTAATGCAACCCAAACCATCCCTGCGTTCAGGATGAAAACGTTAGCGAAGCGTTTTCGAAATGATTCCTCGCTTTGCACGTATATTCACGTGCAAAGCGAGGTATCATCTCAAAAACCTCGTGAAACGCTATTACATCCTGAACACAGGGCTGTTTTTACCGTTTTGTCATCCTGAACACAGGGCTGGTGTATAGGAATTCTGGACGAAGAGTTGGAGCTCGTGATATTTTTAACCAAAAAGCAATACAACACATATCATGTCTTCTGAAACAACGTACAATTTGTCATTATGGAAACACATTGTGCCAGATTTTATTCTTTCACCAAAATCTTTACGCCAAATAGGATCATAGTCAATTATGTAACTATACAAATCATCTGAGGTGCTTATATAAATATGATTGTCTCTGATAGGACATACCCATAATGCAGCTCGTGCAACTATTGTTGATTTTAATGAAACGCTGTTACTGCCATCAAATTTAAAATAGTACACTTTGTTCGAGTTATATTGCGTAATGAAAAACTTGTTATTGTGTACAGACAATCGCGGAGCTCTATAACCAGAAATTAAAGGCACACTCCCAGTATTGATATCAGTGTCCACAGTTGTAAGAATCTCTCCATGTTGCGTTTGAATACAAATCATCCAAGCATTAGGCAAAACTGACAATTGCTGAACACACAATGTAAATAAAAAGCCATTATCGAAAGCTATATCAAAGCATTCCCATTCTAAGTGTAATTTCTTGATTACTTCTGCTGGCGATTTATGTAAATCTATAAACAAAATTGATTTCACTCCTGGTAATGTTACTGCAAGTATTCCATCACCGTCTTGGGGAAATGATTCTGGCAAAGTAGTACTGAATTCCCTTTCCGGACAAGTTCTCAGTGCTAATTTTGCCATGCCATAAGGGTACGATCTAAGTGTAAAACATCGAATAAGTTTGTTTGACACTACATGAAATAGCTTGATACATTTATTTTCAGTGTCGCAAATTGCTAATGTAACATTCGAGACCATACATACACTTCTTACTTTGTTAGTTCGGAAAAATGGGATTGCTTGGTGCTGTATATGTATTTGGTCTATCAACAAGTAGTTTTTTCGCATCAATTGTACATCTCTGTCATGTTCAAGAAGCATGTATTGTATAAATTCAGCAACATCTTCGTCTTTACCTCTCCTTACTGTAACTTTGTGATTCTCGTGATTGATATACGGACTCATGGAATCATCGTGGATAAAACAGATATTACACAAATGTTTCTCGCACAGATAACAGATGTATGTAGCTGCCTTTGTTAGAGATCTCCCAAGACATTCCTGGCATAAGACAGAATATGTTAAACTGTCATTTCCACAGAATGTTTCGACATTTTCTTCCCTAATTTCAAATATGCTCGGTAGCGGGCTGCGCATTACATCTGCTTCCCTGACTCTAATTAGGCCCGGTTTTAATCTTCGTGGACGAGACATCTCGTAAATTGTAGTAACGTCTACATCTTCTTTATTCTTCATTCAATGAACCAAATCTACAAAATTATAAAGAGGATACTCGTTTGTTTCCATGCAAGATATATTCATATTTCAAAGAGTAAACAATAAAAGCTAGATTTATTGTAGTTTTTGCAGTTCAAAAATTAAATATCCATCAATATTACCCGAAAAACAAACGATTATCCAGTTTCTTTAATGCAAAAAAAGGAACAAAATGTTATCACTTTGGAACAAATTCCCTCATTACGCGTTGCTATGCACCTTCATGATGATGTCGCTTAATGCACTCCGCTCAGATAACATTCGATATGGTGAACGAAAGCAGGATAAAAGCTTTAGATAATTTCACTGTTTAGGTGGTTAGTTTTTAAATTGATAATCTTTCGTTATTTTCCGATAATCTACCGAAAAGTAATAAAAAAAAAATGGTTTATCAATTGGATGAATCTGGTAAATGCTCATGGGCTTCATTCATTAAATATTTACCCTCGGGTTTAGTTATGCCTGGGTAAATTTTAGCAACACTGACGAGTTTTAAAATTATTCTCAAACAGAATAAAGGACTGTTACACTAAAAATGGTACATTAGGTTAATGAATCTCCAACAGCTTTACAAAAGAATTCCAGTCGTTATTGAACCCGGAATATTATCATAATACTGAGTTATCATATTTCCAGAAAAAAGATATTATCTAAATTAGGTGTTCACGACATGATCTCATAATTAAAAAAAGGTCGTCATAGTTCCACAGAAAGAAATTCTAGATTCTTATTCCTTGTGTGGTTTTTATGATATTTATGTGTTGAAGATGAGTTTCATTTTTTTCTTTGGATGCATATCATTGAAACAACTAAGAAAGAAATCGTTTTAAAAACTTTGGCTCAGAAATAGAAATAAACAATTATTTAATTCAGTTATTGAATGTTTTACAAAAACCAAAGTTATTAAAAGTTAAAATATTTAATAGAAGCTTTTGATCTTCGACGCAGAATTTTAGAAGAAATTAACTAAACTCTTGTTTATATTAGTATTGTATCTCCATTTAGTCGCTGGGTTACAAAAGTATTAACTGAATCTCTATCGAGATTTAGCTATGATATCTTGTATCACAGCGACGACGATGTCTATCTTTTTAAGTGGCATTCATCACATATGTGTAAATAAACTGAATCAAGTCGTTGCTCGTTATGCTCGTTATATTTTGTTTTGTTATGGGCTGGTGACATTTGTACCTTGCAAATAAACTTGTATACTTTAGGGGTATTTTAGGTTCGCTTATCGTGTAGTCTTATCCTTTGACACAATTTTGATATTTTTCACAAAACCATGCTGCAGAATGATAGACGCATGTAACAGAATAAATGAGATTTGAAACAATGGCGCATCTCTTAGAAAATAACACTTAAAAAAAAAGAAAAGTATATGATAGGAATTGAGCGTGATCCCTCCTTTTCAACTCTGAAAGTACACGAATGAGTTTACCTTACGATAAAAAACAAGCAATTAGTATTATTTGAAAGGTAAATTGTATCTTTTTAGGGTATGTTTAAACCTTTTTAATCTATTTTAGTGAATACGACGGCAATTTAACTGTTAAAAGTGGATTTCACGGCTCACCGCCCAAAATCTACCTATATAAGAAAGTACACGCGTTTCAGTTACTTCAACATTTAAATCAATAATGTCTAAAAATATCTAAATACTTACGGTAGCTAAAATCAACAAACACAAAATAACCAATATATGTTACATGAGCTAGATCCCACAATGTCAACAACTATACAGTATAAAATATTGAAGGAATGATAAATAATCACCTTAGTCGCTTTACATTTCATATTCAACCATCTGTGTGTTTTAAATCTAAAAATGTGACCCATCACGCCAAAAGGGACCACCATCTTGGAACTCTGTAAAATATATATTTGAGAAAGAGATTTGGTCCAGCATAGATCAACCAGAGGTCGAATTTAAAAAAATCTTTCACTGGAAGGTAGTTGATTGAATGGAGTTTAACGCCGCTTTCAACATTATTTCAGTTATATCGCGGCGGCTGGAGCACCTAAAAATGGATTCCTGGTATTTCTATCACCAGTACAACCACCACATTCTTTCCTAGCCTCCAGCCGCTATCTCACATAGGTCTACGATTATCAACCCATTGGTGAGAGACAAATAGTCAGAAAGAATGAGTGCTGCCGTCGGGGATCGAACCCGCGAACTCTAGATTGACAGTCCGACGCTCTACCAACTGCGCTATGACGGCGGCTATTCACTGGAAGGTAGATTGAACATTCTAGATTCAGAAAATAAGCCCCTTGCGAAAAGTTTCGACCCTAGTCAGTCTGCGCAAACCGCGCAGTCTAACTAGGATCGATACTTCACGCACTAACCAGATGGTTCATTTTCGCGCGACGGATCACAAATGATTGACATTTCATATTTAGCCAACTCTGTGATTTAAATTCAAAAATGCTTGGATGACAAAAATCATCGATGTTCCGTGATTTCCTTAAAGTGGGTTCCAACATACAAAAATGGGTTTCGTTTTCATAGTATTCAAGATCCTAACCCTTATCCTGCTAAATTATTTTTTAACAGATTTTCTTCCCTTTTTTTGGACACGTTGAAATGTCCGTCTCTATACTGTATGCCTAAACAATAGTAATATGACTTGAAAAGAAGATTTTTTTTATTGAAATTCTGCATGAAATGAAATAATTTTATTGAAGAGGCGGGTCGTTTGACCCCCCCCCCCCCCCCGAAAAGACCTTGAATGGTGTGAGAGAGTGACAAAGAATTTTTATTCCGAGTTTTATTATCTAACACATGGAAGATATTTGCAGACAGCATTTATAACCATTGTCCTTTATAAAAGCTAAGCAGTATATTAGATATGTTGGTTTTCCAATAATCAATATTTGTAATGACAAACACTCTTTTACAAAAAAACGCGCAGTATGTAAAAAAGATATCTTGGTTTTCCAATATTCAAAATTCAACCCTTTAACACATACGTCCAATGGATTATACATCCATCCTTTCCGCTATTTGAATACGTCAAAATTACACCCAGTAACCCTATCAAAGTTGCTATTCGCTATGCTCATACAGAACATCACTCGGCCATTTCCGTAAACTGCAACAGACCTCGGATGTATGTAAGGCGGATGGGTATGCAACAAAATCGTGCATTTAATTAGGCGAAAACATTGTAAGAAAAACTCGCACTGTAGATTGTAAATAACGGCTGAAAAATCTTAATTTTTGAGAATGACGAATCATTCTCGAAAATTAAGTTTTTCTTCAGACGTTATTTCAGAATCTTAAGATATTTATAGTAGGATTCGATGGTTTTACGTCAGGGACTTTAAAGCTGCTCTTTCACGGATCGGGGAAATGTGAATTTTGAATTTTTTTCGTAAAATCAATCAGAAGTAACGACCTCATCATGTTAAAGCCTTTAAAATAATAAGATTCAATATGGTAATGCATGGAAAGAAAGACTGATATTCCAGAATTTAGCGAAAATCATTCTGAAAAAATAAAGCAACTACTAACGCCTTATAAATTATCCTTCAATTTCAGTTGACTATTTACGCATGTGAATTCTGCATGTTTGTCTTTTTCAATCAAAGATAAAGGTAAAAGTATTTGACAGCTGGAAACTTCATATCATTACAAGCAAAAATGAAAGATTATTCACAGAAAATAACGATTTTGAAATGTATAGACTAGAAATTAATAGACTGGATCCTTTCCTGATCTTGCCGCTTCGTAAAGATAAGTTACTAAATTATTGAAATTTGTTGTTTTTAGTGTCAATGTCATTCGGCCATTCTAATCGTCTCAAAATACACACATTACCAAATCTAAGAACAAGTTTTGTATTTTTCCTATGCAAAACTGTGAAAGAGCAGCTTTAATGAATAGCGTTGGCAACGTCGAATGTTTTTACTCGAAGTTTCGAGGGCTAACACCATTTTAACTGACGTCATCGAGTTTTTCCAAGGTTTTCCCGTATTTTTTAAAGATAGTCCGTCTATGTACATTCGAGGTTGATCGTGAGATTGGCCGAGTGGTCTTCCGAATGCCGCTATGCTTTCACTAGGCATCCGTAATTCGCAATCTTTTGCCTCCATTGCCAGCTTTCATCTATATGGAAACGGGTGGAAATTTCGCTCATCTACCATGTGCGTTTTGAGTATGTTTTGTGTCCGTTTTGCAGTGCGACCGGGCCTGAAATAAAATAATTTTGATCTATAGTTATGTGAACCTTTCATCTCTTGCCGAAATTAAACGGGATGAGAAAACTAGAGGACCATGATGGTCTTAGATCGCTCCTTTAATCTCTCTGACCCCTGGGATATCGCATCAATTAAACAGGCAGATGTCAACAAGGAGACGATTTCTACAAAATATCAATACCACGGAGTATTTTCTGCAAAGAGTAAAAAGGATATGCCTTGGCACAGCCTTTATATAAACACATGAGGCATGTAATGAATAAACTTGATGAAATTCAAATAAATGAAACTATTAAGAGAAGTCCTTGCTTTCTGGTTTCAGAGAACAAGATTTTTAAGATTTCCTCCTTTATGTCTATGTAAATAGGGGCAGGCCCATTCAAAGCCATAATATGAACCCAGAGGCATGATATGAACACAATTGGTAATATTCCAATTGATATTGCTACATACCAACCTATAAATACTCTCTGCGATCTGGTTTCAGAGAAGAGGCTTTTTTTTTATTTTCGCTCTTTGATTCTTTCGGTTGTGGCCGAGTAGACCAAAATATTACCCCAGGTTCTTGATATGGACGAACCTGAAAAAGGTCCACTAAATGATGCTACAAATCAATTATAAGAGCTGTCTGCTTTCTGATTTCAGATGAGAATATTTTTTTGAAGATTTTCGCTTTTGATTCTATGTAAAAAAGGGAGGACCCCGGGTTGAGCCCAAATGTGACCCCAGGGTCTTAATATGAACAAACTTGGTAGAGGTCCTCTACATTATGCTACATACTAAATATGAAAGTTTTCTGCCTTCTGGTTTCAGAGAAGAAGAATATTAAAGAATTTTGCTCTTGATTCTATTTAAAAAGAGTTGCGCCCGGGTGAAGCCAAAATATGACCCTAAGGTCTTGATTTGAACAAACTTTGTAAAGGCCCGATTATATGGAAGCTGTCTGCCCTCTGGTTTCAGATAAGACGCATGTTGAAGGTTTTCCTATTTTCACCCTTTTTGTAAAGGGTTAATGGGGAATTAAGGATGATTTCCATTTATTTGAATAACTTTGGTAGAGCTTGACCCAAGGAATATTACTGCCATGTTCCATCAAAATTGGTCCAACGGTTTAGGAGGAGAAGTTCTTTTTTAAAGAAAGTTTGAACGACGCACGACGCACGATTGCCGACGGACATTGGACGATCACAATAGCTCTCCTTAAGCACTTCGTACTCGGGTGAGCTAAAATCTGAAGTACCATTAACGCTTTAAATACTGCTACACAAAATATATCACTCGACGGAACTCGACGGAATCTCCTTTGGTAGAAATATGCTCAAATGATTCGATTTTGTGACAAAATCATTTTCGGAAAAATTATACCTACTTTCATGTAAAAAATTCCGAATGAACACATAAGTAAGATTCTGTATTATAAGGTCTCGAAAACAATATATCCAATTTTCCTTCTTCATGCTTACTTGGCGTATATTTCTTACTGCTGAGTTTTGTATATTGAAGACATATGTACATACTGGTAAATTTGAAAACATGCCTCCCCGGGATACATTGATATGTACCAAAAATACAAAATATATGTGATTAATATATTGCATACACGAGACATGCAGTCAGTGTAAAATGAGTTGGTCATTTACCAGGCATACGAAAGCAAGCAAAGCTTGTATGAATAAGTGCCTTTGTGTGACTATACATCAATGGAGCAGCACAGAATCCAGAACAATGTCTTGACCATTCGAAATTAAAGATTACACTGTCAGATCATGTAGAGTTGAAAGCGTCAAATCTATAATTCAATTAGTTAGACTTCCATATTGGGTACATTCCTACATTTACTTCAATGTCAAATAAAGCATTTGTTGGAAGAAGCATGCATTTGATAAATGATGCTACTTTTTTACGTTTTCAAATTAGTAGTTCCACCATGATAAAGGAAAATAATGTTGATACCTTGTGAACTGAAAGTTGAAACAAATTATCAGGGTGAATCTATTCAATTTATCTTATAACTATACAAATATCCGTGTGATAACATCCCGTATGATATTTTTTATGATATCTCATATTTATTTTTAGAACAATGATATAATGCGGTTATTTTTAGAAACTTGCATTTCAGTTAGAAACACCGACGAAAACAAGACAAATAGAGGTTGTAAGATAAATATAATACGTACTTAGTGTATTGTATGAAAAAATATCTAACTCGGTTGTGAGAATTGATAATTGTCTCGGCAGAGCCTCGACAATGATCAATTCTCCCAACCTCGTTAGATGTTTTTTCTCATACAAAACACTAAGTACGTACTATATATACATGTGTGTAAGGAATGCGTTTTAGAAAATGCTAGTTGCCAGACCAGGCGTCAGTCGGAACCATGATAGCTTTCCCAGCCATAGTAGTCCCTTTTAATCAAAGGGGAAAATTGTTTATATCTGTTTTTATTCCGTATAGCCTATATAGTTCGGTGCCTTATGTAATCCCGTGGGATTTTCGTGCTGAAATTGATTTTTTGGCTTTAATTGATTGTTAATGGGTCATGCAATCGGAAACTATGCGGGTCCAAATTTTTCGGATCTGTTCCCCGATTTTATGGGCTCTCAAAGGAGCCCATATGGGCAAAATGGGTATTTTCCTATTACTAGGTTCCGGAGAGGCGTTTTTTTTTGTTCTTCTTAAATGTTTTCTTTGGGCTAACAATGTATTTAGTGCTAGAACATTTTAGAAAATACAGTAACCCATATTTCCAAAAGCTTTTCCACTAAATATCTGGGCTCTCAAAGAGCCCAAAATAGCAATTTTGGCTGTTTCCTAATAATGGGTTTAGGAAAAACATTTTTTTTGTCTAGAGATGATTTTTTTAAGCTCTGTTTGGTATATAGTGTTGGTTAGTATTGAAATACTTGCAGGTCCATGTTCTCTATAACCATTTTAGGATTTTATGGGCTCTCCGTCATAATAGCCCATGTGAATTGATTTGGGTGCTTTTTTGAATAAGTGTCAAAAAAAGGTTATTTTCATTGCGGTTGAATCGTTCTCCAATTACTTTCAGCACGTTATTGTATTTAAGATAGCTTTGGTATAATAAACAGTAAGCCCGTATTTAAAGTCTAATATTCCTTTTGATTGGCTTGCAAAGGATCCCATAGGAGCCGGACAATGAGTTTCCGAAGTTAGGTTTAAAGAACATCGGCACTTCTTATGGTGTTCAAGGGTACCAAAATTGCTGCAAATGATTCTTTAATGGTTGAAACAAAATGTCGATCGAAATTCTCTTAACCAACTACGAGATGTTTAATCAATTTAACTGGATCTTAATGAGCCCATATGAACAAACACGGACACTTTGCCTAATAATGGGTGAGGAAAATCAATTTCTTTTCTTAAGCATTTCTCGAGCCTCATTAAATTAAGAAAGGTTATGATGAGGGTAGAATTAAAAAAAAATGAATCAAATATCCAAAAGCCCACACATGATTATTGGCGCTTGGTGAAGCTCATATGTGCTGGTTTTAATATCCTCCAAATAAATGAAATAACTACTCTATAGTTTGAAGCTTTCCTAAACAAGTCTAAAATCATTGTAGTCGAAAACCTAAAATATGTAACCTCGGTCGACTGTATAAAACTCGCTATATTAATCAAAGCTGCTCTTTCACAGATTGGGAAATTCGATTTTTGATTTTTTTTTTAATTAATCGGATATTATGACTTTATCGTGTAAAAGACTCTACAAAAAAACAATTCGATCTTGTAAGACAAAAAAGACAGATATTCCTGAATTTGGCGGAATTCTATTCTGAAAGAATAAAGCGACTACTAACCCTAAAATATTATTCTTAAATTTTGAGTCAACTTTTTACGCATGCAATTCCTTCTGTGTGTCCCATTCTTTCAAAGGCCAAGGTCGAAGTATTTGTGAATTAGGGAACTTCATATCGAAACATGAGAAAAATGAAGCATTATACATGAAAATGAACAATTTCGAAATTTAAAGACTGGATATAAAAAGACTGGTTCGTCACTGACCTTGCCGATTCGAACATTCAAGCTAATTTTTTTTTCAATGGGTTGTTGTTAGTCAGTCATTCCTGTTTTTTATGTACTTTCACCTGTTTTGATTGTCGTCGTCACTTTATAAGTTATTCTGGAGAACGGGAGAGGTTTCACTGAATTTAAATGAATAAATGGACCATAACCCTTTCATTTTTAGCGCAAAACCACCTCCGGTTATATTTGGCTTTATGCACGACCACTTTATTAACATGGAAAACGTTATTTTTTACGTGTCGCCAACTAGAATGACTAATTCTTAAGGCAGCCATGTAGTGACCTTTATAATAACGTTAAAATATTCCATGCTCAAAACTTATCTGATATCATTGAAAAAGACATTAAAACATCCAAAGCTTAAAACAACTGTTCGTTTATCATATATTCTCATTTATGTAATGTCGCCAAAATTGGTTTTAACATCCGTTAGTGCTTTTAGTATGACAAAATAAGGGAAGATGAATTGCCTATAAATTATATATGAATGTTTTTTCATTCTCTATTACATGATTGTAAATATCGTACAAAGCAAAACTCATTAAATCGAGTGGTAAATTAAGAGGGTTCCATTGAAGTTCTGAAGGTAGAATTTAGACAAATTCCCTGTTAACCTCTGTGACCGTTATTTCATATTAATATACAGAAGATAGAGTAACTTAGGTCTGAATTCTGAATAGCCTATATAGAATACTAAGCAAACTTTGTGGCACGAACAAAATTTAATCAAAATAGAATATTTTTTTTCGATAAAAAGTGCCTAAATTCTAACATCCGTTATCATTAACTTCCATGACTAAAATCGATACTTTTTGGGGGGAACAATAGTAAAGTTCACGCTGCATTACATTTAACGTTGCCGCTGACGAAAACGGAAGTACGTCATAGCGTCTGAAAGGCATCCATTTCTAAGATTTTTAGTAGAATTTAACCGATTTGCAGCTTTCTAGCTAAGGTAGGTGATTTTTATTTCTTTAATAGAGTTATAAGTACCTCGGCTGAAGTGATAATAATGATTAGGCATTAAAACCAACGTCTATTTAAAGAAAGGTGTTGTGTATATTCTAAAAGTTCTATTCAAGATATGTTAGTAAGTTTTGATGAAAGAGCATGTTCTGGTGTTTGGTTTGTAACGGATGTTAATAATTTTACATGATTTATCTGAACTCAGTTAATGCCTTTATTCAAAGCTTTATAACTTATATTAATTACGATAAGTTAAAACTTAAACCAAAACATAAGGAATTACAACATAAGAACAATATATTTTGAGCCCTTATGAAATTATAAAGGGTAGTGAGATTGGTTGGTAACGGATGTTAAAGGGTTGAAACATCTTGATATTTATCGAATGCAAATCTTACACATATCTATGTATGATATAATATGAAGTAGAAACACATAAGTTAAAACATTACTTTAATTATGCTAGTCAACAAATGCATATGGTGACACAAGGCCTGTTTTTATATGTAACGGAAGTTAACATTTAAGTAATCTCGTTTTTATGACCATTTAAGTATTTATTCAAATAATACCAAAATATGAAGATGAAGAATATGAAATTGATATGCAATTTATTGAAAAATTAAGGTTTTATCGAAAAGGTAGTCTAAAAATTGTGTTTTAAAGGTTGGATAGTACATCTCTTATGTTAAACCTATCCTTCATATAATATTACATAAACTGAAAAAATCATGTAAATTAAAGCTATACAAGAAAACAATAAATCCTGGAATCATGATCAATATCGATACGAACATAAAGGAGTAATAATTTCCATTAAATAGTGACTGACTTTTGATTTAATAAAGTATTTCAATTTCTTACAGAATGCCCCTGTCTCGAGCAGAAATACAGAGAAGATACAGGGAACGGAAAAAAGCAGAATCAGAATCGTTCCTTAAGAAAGACAGAGAAAGAAAGAGAAAGGCATATGTCCCAGTTGCGATGTTAGAACAGGAAGAAGTTAAGAAAAGGAGAAAAGAAACTTTAAAGCGTGTAAAAAAGCACTATCAAGAGAAGAAAAAGAAAGATATGCTGGATGAATCAGCCCCACTAAATAAACAGCCACATACAAGACAAAATAAAGGTAGTTCAAAGCTGACAGTCGCTTTGGATTTCAAGAAAAACCCTAAGTTAACACACAAATCCAAAACTAAAGACTTAAAAAACAAAGTGAGTTGTCTTACAATGAAGAATGAAAAGCTCCTTCGCACAAAGAAAACCCTACAAAGAAGAATTCAGAGATTCAACAAAGGTTCAAAAGAGAGAATTACCGAAACATACACCATTGAAGATGATACTCTAACACCAAAGTCAAAGACAGACAAAGAAATGAGAAATGCCAAACTATCCCCTAGAAAATACAAAGATATAAAAAAGAGACTTCTATTTTTGAATGTTCTAGAGAAGGAAGTTAAAGAAAAAAGGGTTCAAGTGAAGCTTATTGGATTGAATATAGCAAAAAAGTATAAGCAAGTTAAAGCATTTGGAAAGGTTCTGGGGAAAGACAGAAGAAGTCTTTCAAGAAAACAAAGTATTAAGGCAGCAAATACTTTAAAGATCAAAGTGAATGCTTTTTATGAAAGGGAAGACAATGCTGTAACTATGCCCGGTAAGAAAGACACTGCTACCAAAGAAAAAGTACAAAAGAAGATTCTGACCGATTACTTGCACAACTTACATGCAAAATTCCTGTTAGAGAATCCAGATACCAAAATATCAAGATCAAGATTTTCATTAATGAGGCCTAAACACATAATGCCAGTTAATTTTTCAAGTAGAAACACCTGCTTATGCTCTAGACATCAAAACATTTCTCTTAAACTAAAGGCAGTTCAAGACATATTTAGTACAAAGAATCCAGATGAATTTATAAAAAGGTATGATGACAAGACTATTGAAGAACATTTAAACGGTATGGAGAGAGAGGAAGTGATATTTACAGAGTGGAAAAAGCTAGAGGAAAATGGAAAAATGAGATGGAAGCAGGTACAGACCAATATGCTGAAAGATGAGTTTAGTACCATGTTTACTGCAGATGTAGTACATTTCAGACAACATGTTGACAGGGTGAAGAACCAGTACTCACAGATGAGAAAATTGCGAGAGAATTTAGAAGATGGACACGTTTTAGTATGGATGGACTTTGCTGAGAATTTTACTTGTACAGCTCTCGACGAGGTACAATCTGCCTACTGGACTAGCAATCAAGTTACTCTTCACACAACTGTGACATACTTCCCAAAATCTGTAGGAAAATCTCACCAAAGTTTTGTTGGCATATCCGAAGTAAATATGCACAACACTGAGATGGTTGTTGCGATGATAAGCGAGATGATTCCTATGTTCAAGACAGAATACCCAGATATTACATGTGTGCATTATCTTACAGACTCGCCGACATCACAGTATCGGAATAAAGGTATTTTCAAATTTGTTACTGAATATAACACATTGTTTGGCATAAATGCTACATGGGATTACCTGGAAGCAGGCCATGGTAAAGGGCCATGTGATGGACTAGGAGGGAGCGTCAAGAGATCAGCAGATATGGCCATTAAACAGGGTAAAGCTGTCATCCAGAATGCATCTGATTTTTATAGTTGGACCCAGAAGCTAGTTGAGACTGAAACAAGTGTCAAATATTATTACGTGGATAAGCAAAAATTTCAATCTGCAGCTGATGATGTAAATACATTGAAGACAGGTGTAAAAGCTATACCGGGCACATTAAAGATCCACTCGGTTGTACCAGTTGGGCCAAATAAAGTGGCAACAAGAGAAATTAGTTGTAACTGTCATTTGTGCTTGCTTTCTCCAGAAAACTCTTCGTGTGCTGGCTGGACACTACATGAACTGAAAAATATAACCAAATATGATGTTGAAGATGCAAATGACACTACAAATGCCAATTCTGAAAATAACGCCATAGTCAGTACAGCGTTAACAAATGTCCTTGTTTTAGATGAAGGGGATTTCTGTGCTGCTGTTTTTGAAGAGGAATGGTATATCGGAGTCGTAACAGAAAAAAGCACATCCGAAATGAAGATAAATTTCATGGAAGAGGTTGGAAAGCTTGGTGATTCATTCAAATGGCCTGTCAAGCGCGATGTAGTGTGGATTCCTGTAAAAGACATTATGATGAAGATACCTAACCCAATTCCGTCCGGAAGAAGTAAACGAATTTATAAACTAGGTCTTGAAATAATTGATATGATTGAAAGCGTTTTTGATGGAAAAGTGTAGATCTAAACAGCGCATTTTGAGTTAGTGTAAACAATTAACTTCCGTTACCAAATAAGAAAGTTTAAAAAGTAAGATGAATATTGAGTTTCAGGTGTGTGTTTTTTCTAATCACTCATGCATATTTCAGAACAGAAGTGGTTAAAATGCTAATTAGGACAACTATGTCAACCATTTTTGATACAAGTAGTACTTATTTGTGGTTGTAAAGGATTTTTTAAGAATTGGGCAATATTATGTTGATTCACAGTTAAGATGTTATTTTTCTTTGAGTTTAATAAAGTTATAACAGTTCCTGAGCATTGTATTTACTTATATTTCTCATTGTCTCAGAAACTCAAAACATTTCCAATACATGATTTTCCTTTAACATCCGTTACATTTGACAGGACATTTTAGAAGTATTAGTATTAAAAAAAATGATTGAAAAATCCAGTAGAAAATCAAATACAATTTTAAAGGACATATTAAACTAATTATCTAAGCATGTGATCAATCCATATCGCCTCACACATGTTAAGATAATTGAAAAGAATATAATCTAAATTTGAATTCAGATCGCAGAAAATATAGTTATATATATCAGCAGCCTAAACTTAATAAGTTTTCAAAGAAATCGATTGAGATAGACTTTATTCATTTGCATATACCTTCAAACTAGTATAAACTGATACTTATTTGAATGTGTAGGAATTCGGTTTCACACAGTTTGAAGTTAAAAATGGTCATTTGACAAATTAACCTCCGTTACATGAAGAAACGGTAGGTAAATAAAAACGCTGATATCTGATAAACAGTTAATCTTCATGAACAATAATTTTAAAATAGTATTGTAAACATATTATACTTTGTTATTGATTATTTTTCATAAAACAATTATGACATCACTTTTTCAACTTTTTACAATTTTTGAAAGTACATAAAAAACAGGAATGACTGTAGTGCCATACCCATGTGCGATTTTTAAACATCGAAAAATGCACACGTTTCCGAATCTATGAACCAGATTTGTAATTGTTCTAGATGAAGAACTGTGAAAGAGTAGCTTTAAGCACACAGCCATGGTCACCACACCTTTTTACTGATAGGTTTGACTTTTCTGTAACATACAGTATTGTGAAGCGGTGTAAGGTCAAGAAGGAATTAATCTTCTTTTCAGTTGCCACAGTTACTGTCTTTATTGTTTCGAACTGAAATAGTCAAGAGACTCAGTGCGAGGAATAATAATATTTTTCGATGATCACAGAAGCTGCTTCCATGACTTAAAAGTTTCATTAATAAATCGAAGTTTAAAGTTTTCGATGTTATCAAGCCGTTCTTGTGGGTCTTATTTTAAAATGACTGGTAATAAACAATCATTGTTATTCTGTATTGGCTTAAAGAAATTTTCCTTGTCACTGTGCATGTTTCACACGTCTTCCAAACCAAAACAATATACTTATCGTTGGTGATTTCTAAGAAGCATTTACCTCTTCGTTTGTGTGACCAATGAAAACTTATTGGTGAAAGTCCGTTTAGATTTGAAGGGGCATAGCTGTTACCGGGACAGTGTTACACTTGAAGCGGTAATAACAATGTCCGTTCATATCTTATCTTATGGTTGTTCCATATTAATTTCCACCTCTACACTTAAGAAAACTTGAAGTATATTTTCATTTCTTTGAAGACATATCTACCATGGAAAAACTTCCCAAGCATTTCCTTCAACTATGTGAATCAAGCAATACTAGAGCAGTCTCGCTTTGGCTTAGTCCGATATTTTTTTCCGTGGTATTAAAGTAATTATCGGTAATCATTATCTTGATATGCATCACCTTTTTAGTATATACATATAGTCAGCAAGAAAGTCCCTCAATATCTACATGCATCCATTGAATAGGGACATCTTTTCAAGGGCTTTCGTTTGCACTGGGTAGGTTGCAAAATTAAAACAAGAATCAGATGGCCATGCCCAATGATGCTCTTTACCAAACATGAATTTGCCGAGGCAGCAAGATATGATTCAAATATTCAAGATAACATGTACACAGATTACTGTTAAGTCGATGCAATTTAACAGACATCCAATTTCGTGCATTTCATTAAAATAACGGGTTCCTATGATTTGGTCTAGTCCATGATGTTTCTTCTATAGACATAAATGCACCTGTATAGAGATTATAACACGACAAAACGAGTTGAAATGATAAAGTTGTTGTAAATGATATGAATTTTTGGTAACTTATTTCTATGCAAAATTAAAAAAAAAAAATAGATAAAAGATAATATAACTACATATGATACAAGAATTTGCTTGTAATAAGCTTTGCAAACCATATGCATGCGTCTCGGTATCAATTCTTTTACTTGATTTTTAGGAAGATTCACTATTTGTTTTAAAAAAAAGCAGCAAATTTTACCAGAACAAATGAAAGATATACTAATAGACATTTCCATAAAATTGTCTATAAGTAGGGACAAGTAGTTAACTGATGCAGGCGTTTTGCCTGCGAATGCTTGAAAATGTTTACAAGAATGGCAATTCGTAAGGACTCAATAATCTGTAAATGTAAACCTTGTATCAACAGCAATTGTGTTTCTTTGATAGAAATTTAAGGGAAGAGAGCTGATGCACACATCTATCACTCTTACTTGATGAACTTGTTGTTTGATACATTTCTAAATTTATACGCATAAGCGAACTATGCATTATATACATGTATACTTTACTCGAGAAGTTAAAGGCCAGTGACAACAATTTGAAACAGAGAAAAGCGGAAAAACTAGCAAAACTAAGACGACGTGATTTTTATTCATGGGAACATATAAATGTCAAAGCAAAAATACAACATTGAATAAAAACATATTTATCCATCGTATATTTACAGAATGCCGAAAAATGCTCTTATGGGCTTCATTGAGCGCCAATGAAATAGGTATGGGCTTTGAAATATTGATTGACATATGTTTTAACGAGACCCGCAACTATCAACTCAAAAGGCTTCAGAAATACCATTCTTCAGAAATCTTTTCTTGAACCAGCCTGTTGGCAAAGTAACCATGTTGACTCATATGGGCTTATTAATGGTCCATTTAATCGATAAAAGTAGGGTAATTGGTTGGGAAATTTAAACAGAATATTTCCGACCCATAGACATCATTGATACTATTTGTGGTACGAGCGAAAACAAACATATTTTACGAAATATGTCGTTCATTATTTTTATCTGTCGTATATTTGCATTATGCAAAACACACACACCACACACACGCGCACGCACACACACACGCCCTTCTCTTATGGGCTTCATTTAGCGCCAATGCAACGGGTACAATTAAGAACATCGTGAAATTGAAAGATATTCCTAACAAAATCATTCTAAATCATTCATTCAACGCTCCATTCATTCATTCTCAAAACATTTAAAGGGGGGTAATGGATATTTTGAACGCAATTAGCGATTGCATGTTACCTCCCTTAAAAGTCATTAAAAACACGCTCCTCCCACTAATTCAATTTCATTTCGATATAATTCGACAATCACTCACTATGTCAATTTCTTTATGTTTTGACTGTATGGGTTTTGAAAATTTGATTTATATACTTTTTGTACCATTTGTGGTACAAGAAGGCATCATAAAGAGGGGTATATTTATTTCAAAAATCGTGAATTTTGAAAACTCATAAATCTGTTCATATGGGCTCATTTAAAAGCCAATCATAAAGCATATGAGAAGTAAAAAATTTAATATTGATAAACATCAACACTTACCATCGCCAGGCATTGAACTTAATTTGAAAAGAAAGGTCAAAGAAATGTCATTTTTGTGAATCTTATTTAAGGAAAACACCCCAATCGGCTCATATGGGTTATTATGAGAGCCCACACAAATTCCAAAATTACCCTAGAGAACATGGACATGCAAGTATCCCACGCAAACCCATACTTAATACCAAACAGGGCTTTAGAAATCATGTCGAAACAAACAAAATTTTTCCCCTTAACCCACTACTATAAAAACACCAAAATGGCTGTTTTGGGCTCTGTGAGAGCCCATAAAATGGTGAAATAAGCTTTTAAAACATGGATTTATGTATTTTTTTCTACAATCCACACTTAATACACAGCGTAACCAAAGAAATCATTTTAGGAAAAAAAATCACATCTCATGAGCCCTCTTTCAGGAAAATACCTATTTTGCTTATATGGGCTCCTTTGAGAGCCCATAAAATCGGGAAATGGGCTCGGAAAATTTGGACCCGCATAGTTTGCGATTACTTGACCCCTAAACAATCAATTAAAACCAAAAAATCAATTTCAGCACGAAAATCCTACGGGAGCCTTTTTTCGTACATAAGGAACCGCACTAATATGTATAGGTCATTTACTATAATTCACGTGCCTGTAAAGGTATTTCTTTTAAAGAAGTACTCAAATATCAAATATAATTAATCGAATCGGAATATTCAACCACAGATATGATATTTAATTGACATTGAATACATAGAAGTGTTATTCTTCTAGAAATATGTAACCTTTAATTGAACTGCAGTACAATGACATTCTATTAAGGGAAAAAATAAAAGTAATAATAACTTAAACAATGTTAATTTGAACGGATACTGATAGAATGTCATTGCAAACAGTGATGCATTTCTATACCTGAAGGGTAATACTACTTGATATGTTAATGAGACAAAGAAATGTCGAGTTATTGCGCATAATTCATAGCTATGATATGTATGATATGTAGGCTTTATTCTATTAAATATTAGAAATATTTTTTGAGCTTCGTTTTTGCATACATTCGCATCTAGGTTTGTTCTCCATTGCCTTCGCAATATTTCAAGAAATCAACTCTGAACTAATCTGTGAGGCCCGTAGGGAATTTATAAGATAGATGGAATCAAACGATAAAATGAGACTTACCTTAGTACGGTGAAATTGGTAATTATTTCATCCGTCACACGCCCTCACACAACCACCCTAAATATCTAATTTCTTAAAACTATTGCGTTTCGAAATATACGCTATATGAGATCCAATGGCTGTCAGGTGCCGCGACTAATCTGTGTGAGCCCGAAAGGAACTTGGTGACGGATGAAATCATGACAAAATTTCATGAAGAATTCGACAATGTATAAAATACATTTTACATTAAAGTTTTTTTTTCAAAGATTCAAATTATTTTACAACCAAGCATGTTTTTTTTCTGCATTTTAGAGCTATTGGTAATCATTTAATCTACACTAGATAAATCTTGTGTTATCCTCGACACGATATACCTCATTCGAGAATTTAGACAGAAAAACACAATTTTGCAATTAAAAAAATGTTACCTCATTATTTTCATTTGATATGTTTGTTACCCAGTTGATAATTCTACATAGCTATTCATAGATATTATAAGCATATTTTGTTTAAGGGAGGGGGTAATGAATATCGCTGAATTTGTTAATCTGGAACAAAATTGACGGTAATGAATTACCTTTCATAAATTTCACTCAAAAAACACTCATCGCTCTCAGCAAAAAAATAGCTCCACGTTGCTCCTCTTTACACAGGTGTACACATGAGAGTTGGAAGCCAAAGTGCTGTGGCTGCGTGGGACGCCAAAGCGTTAACAGCCGACTTGTAACTCGATGATTGTGGGTTAAGTGTAAAGTCGTTGAGCGAACCATCGGTTTGAAAAACGAAAAACAACTATGAAATAAACTAAGATTTAATATTATTCCATATCCTTAACGGAACAAATGTTGTATCAAAAATCTAATTAGGGTTGTGGATACGACAATTTTGGTCCGCTCCTGAAGACAAATTCTTTTACACAGGTGTTTTATTGTCGTGGTCATTTTTTAAACTTACAAATCTAAACAACAACAACAACGACAACAACAACAAATAAATTTATAAAACGAACGTTCAGTTTGTATGGCAGATTAATTTCAACATGCACATTTTTTTCTTATTTGGAGACAAAAAATCTCGGTGTAAATGTAATAGGTCGACGGTTTAAGTATTAAAATTGGTCACTGTACGGCTCCCGGTCGGTGATCCCGGGGCCGATTCGAGCTAGGGAGACTTCCTTCGGTGCATTAAATGGGTATTTCGGTCGGCGTCATTTGATCATTTTCTGTGTTTCTTTAATATATCGTTTATGAATAAAATTTACATCCCATTGTGAAACATCTGAATGGTGTGATTCTGATATGTAGGCAAAATCCTGCAAGTATATAGCTTTCTCAGTTTGTGGTTGTTCAACCCAAAATGTCGAACCTACAACTTGAATAAAAGCCTTAGATACGATATTCCGGTCAACTAAATTTCGTAACTACAGAATGAATTAAGTCTGTAGTTACGACATTTCGGTTATCCACCAACAACTTGATTTTTTCTACAACCATAAATCTCTTAAAGACTGCATATACTGCTTTATTTTTCTATAATTGATTTGACTTGATTACATCATTTGATTGTGACTTGATGGTGTCATGTTTTCCTCATTCCCTTTACTATGGTTAAAGAAAAAATATTCCGTGGCCTTCACTCGGGAGCTACTACCTTTAGCGGACTCAGAGGAGTACACTAAAGTCCATCATTGTTCTTTGAAAGTAGCTCTTGAATTTTTCCCATGGTCGCTAGAGACAATCTCAAAGGGATGATTCTATCCTTGTATAAACAGTTTTATGACCTGAAGTTATGATGCTTCTTCTATCATTCGATCCAAGCGATTCCACAATGTTTTGGCTTTACCGCTATACCTATGGCAGTCTTATGTTGCACAACTGCTTCATTTTGATATACAATATAGTTGAAGCTATTCTTTCTTGGCTAATAAAATTGGGTTTCAAACATTTTACATAAACCTTAAAATAAATTGTCAATTAAAAAATCGATTTACAGTCCGACCGACCAACATTGCAAGTGACGTCATGATTTGTTTATTATTTTATTGCTATGTGAAATATATAAGGTTTAATAAATTGTAAAAACGCTCGAATATTACAAGTGGGAAAATAGCTCAGTTAGTTAGTGTGTTTTGACATACGTCTCCGCCCCTCGAAAGTAAAGTGATATTTATTATTAAGGTTCGATACTCGATTGCATATTTTTTGTCATGTTATGATCTTTTTTTCCTATATAAAAATTTTAAATTCCATTGTTTAAAAATTGACACATTTATTCGTTACAGGTGTAAGAAAACTTTTCATTTTATAATATTTTTTTTCTTTTATCTACTGATGCGTCAGTATTTCCATATTTTTCTATTTTCAACTCATACACATATATTCATAAATATCACAAAATGAAAGGTGATTTTTTTACAAAATCGTTTCGTGTAGAATTGCTAATGCAAATACAATGCATCATGTTTTGAATCTTGAAATTATATATATATATAAAAAGAACATTCCTTTGCGCCGATACGAACCCCTGAAGAACGTTACTTAGATTAGGGTGCGTTATCGTCGACTGCGCTAATTACAACAGTTGTTCTAATGTGGGTTGAATAACAATTTTATTTCAACCTTGCCTTTGAAAGTAAACAAAAAGTGACGTCACTTGCAATGTAGGGTGGTTATTTTGTACCAATCGGACACTCATATAAATAAAGAAATGACTATTGAACTCTGGTTTTTACCGCTCAATTTGTTTGAAATATTTTCATAAACGAGCATGCTTTAAATGTAGTTTTAGGCGACCTTAACGTTGAAACTACAGCTTAATCAAGCTGTGGTTTCAACGTTTAAGTCGCTCGTATACGAAAATATTCGAATAAGGTTAAATCGACATCGGGGTTCGCTTGCTGGCTTGAATTTCATTAATCCAGTAATACCGTGATGACAAATAGTTCGAATCTCGATCGATCTACCATGTCGAGGGGTTCAAGACTATTGTAATTGTTCTTATATGTACTCAAATTAGTTGTGCATTGACCCTTAGATGTAGCCTCCAAAAGTGTTTAAACATCCATCTGTTTCTTTTGAGTAAGACAATGACACTCCCCAAGACCCTGGGGCCATTTTTGTTTAATTTTGTCTGCCCAATAACAGACTTATTCATGTTTAATGAATTCCCTCGCGGTCAATTATGTCTTTTTTAAATGTTTCAATGTATCATTAGAAGATTAATTACACTTTAAGTGCTGGTATATATCGCATATACTTGAAAACAATTTATCGATAAGATGTGGGTTTTTCGATTAAAACTATTTTAAGATAACTGGCGGAATTCCCTACTGCTAAAATTAGAGAAAATGGATACTGATGTGGACTAAAAATATGTTGAATAACTAAAAGCTTATTTCGTTGTTTTACAACGCATTTAATGAAATTGATTACCTGATTATCTCGCTGTTAACTTGACTGAAGCATATGTGAACCGCCTAGAGAGAAAAGTTCATCTACAAATCAAGTATTATACATTAAATAAAGATTAGATAGTACAGAGGTGAACCAACCCTTGCGTTCAGAATGACAAAACGGTGCATACTGTTCCCAAATTATACACGCTTTGCATGGGCACATGTGTGCAAAGCGGGGTATAATCTGTAAACAGTAAGTCCTATTTTATTTTATCTTATAACTATACCAATATCTGTATGATAACATCCCGTATCATATTTTTTTATGATATCACATAGTTATTTTTAGAACAAAGATATAATGCGGTTATTTTTAGAAACTTGCATTTCAGTAAGAAACATCGTCGAAAACAAGACAAATAGAGGTTATAAGATAAATATAATACGTACTAAGTGTATTGTATGAAAAAATATCTAACTCGGTAATGAGAATTGATAATTGTCTCGGCAGAGCCTCGACAATGATCAATTCTCCCAACCTCATTAGATATTTTTTTTTCATATAATACACTTAGTATGTATTATATATATCTTGAACGCAGGGCTGGAGTCGCTTTTCGACATAAGTTACAAAGTCAAAATAAAATCATGTGTGATTGAGAAAACTTTTAAAAATATTCGACCCTTATCACCCAGGGCAGCTTGTGCAGTCTGATCAGAGCGACTATTTTCACACCTGAAAGTCGGCCCCTTTTTCGCGTTCGAAATGGACGACTGATTTGATTATTTATTCTTTTAAACAAGTTTTAACAACTAAGAATAATCCCTCTCGAATGTATTTGATTAAACAATATATCAGTTCATCTCGCGAAGGAATGGATCAATGTACAAAAAGCGTACGATTGAGCACGGCACTTCTTGAGAAAAATACTTATTGAGAATATGCATCAAACATTTTGCCTAGCTCTGACACCCCGCCTTTTAAAACTAGAGAGATTGTTAGAGTCAATATGTTATCATTTGTAATTTTTTGTCCGAGTGGTTTTCTAGCTGGCAGCTAAAGGCACTGTCTAAAATAGCCTGCATATTCATAAATTAAATGTAGAAAGCCACCGTTAACTCAAATAAACTTTTAATTGAACGAATGTTGAGGACTCTGATAAGACTCTTGTCTAATCGTTTGTTATGTCATACACAGTATCAAATGGTTTCGTCCATGATATTTCTTACATTTTGATTCTTGGGCTGCCTTGGTAGACTAGTGTTTTTGCCCTAGACTTCGAACACTGACTTCGAAGTGCCTGTTCGAGCCCCAACGTCGTCGGGTGTGCTTTTGGGCAAACGCTTAAAGCACTAGCAAGCTCAAGATAACAAAGTTGTAGAATTAGTAATAAACTGGCTTAAACCACTGCCTCTCTGTCAAGGACATGGAATCATCTAGTTTGAGTATTCGAGGGCAACTCTATCAGTAGTCCATGAGCCAGAATGGGTTTTGTCCCCCCCCCCCCCATGAGGGAATTTTGAAGACCATATTTTTCTGAAAGTCCATGGTATGTAGAACAAATTGAGACATGTTAGCACTCTGGCGAGTGGGGCTTTTGTAAGATACATAACTTTAAAATTGCACACCCCACAAAATTTTGAAAATAAATTTTAAAAGAGTACCAAAAAAAATTAAAGTCAAAATGACAAAAAGTTGACTTCTTATACATATATTTGTGTTGCTGATTTACTGTTGGGTCCATTTATGGAATTTTTGAAAAATCTAGTCATCTAAAGAGTCGTGATATAACAGTAAAATACGTTACCCTTAAATTTCATAGAAAACTATGAATATAGAAATAGATTTTCTATCCCTGCCTCTCTGGAAATTTTGTTAACATTGCCTGTTTGATAGCCCATAGTGTATAGAACATTTTGAGACTTGTTAGCACTCTGACAAGTGGGGCGTTAGTGTGATACGTTACCACAAAGTTAATTGCCCATCAAAATTTAAAGACAAGATTTTAGGTTTGTACAGTGAAAAGATGAGTCAAAATGACCAGAAGTGATCTTTAAATACCAAAATTTATGTTACTGAACGTTTGTAGAGCAAAATCATAGTAATACTTTGTAAATAAACCCCCCTTGAAGGCAAGATATGGAAGTAAAATACGTTACTTTTGAATTTCAAAGAAAGGCACATAGATAGAAATGATTTTCCTATGGCTGTCCCATTGGGAAGATTGTTAACAATGCTTCTCTAAAAGCCTATGCAATATTGAACATTTTAAAACGTGTAAGCAGTCTGGTCACTGGGGTAAATGCGAGATACGTTTCTTTAAAGAAACCAACCCATAGAGTTTTCATATAACAATTTTAGCTGTATGTCTTGTAATAGAAATTACCTGTAATTTAGTAAAATATTAAATGATAATGTGTTTTTTCATGATATTTGTAATTCTGAAGGTATTTGAAGCCCATTTGTATTATGACTTGAAAAATATAGCCCTTACAAGCTATGCATGGGAGTACAATACGTTACATTTAAATTTCATTTTAATGTATTCAAAAGAAATGTGATATTCATCAATGCTCGACTGAATGTTTGTTTACTGTGTTTTTCTATAAGCTTCTGTTCTTTGGGAGATTTTAATTTTTTTATGCATCTGGCCATCAAGCTATTTGCAAAATACTTTACTCTAAAGTACCAATTTACTCATCAATTACCATAGGCTTATTCATATCTCATCTGATTACAATTGTTGTAAAATCCCTTACTGTCTAAATCAACTATAAACCATAACTGTTTAAAGTATTGTTAAGGTATCAATATAAATAGCTAAATAGCAATCATTCAAGACTCACTGTGGTTTTAAAATTTTGCAAAATACGTTACCACTTATGTATATGTATAATTATTATTGGGCTGCTATCAAAAATTAAGGAAAAGTCCCAGACACAATGTTAAGGTAGCTTCCAAACACAATGTTGAGGCAGCTCATGTTTTTTCTATGTTTGAGACTTTTTCACATTCTTAAAATAAAACACACATTATATACGTTACTTCTGATGATAAGAGACTGTTTTCATTGTGAAAAATGATGACCAAATAGATGAAAAACTGTCCCTTTAAGCAATATGTCTATCAATTTAGTACAAAAAAGTTAGAGAATATTTCTTAGAGTTGATCCTGATCGTAGCCCGATTGGTAGCACATTGGATTTGGTAGCGCATTTGACTCCATATCATAGGTACTAGGTTTCACCGGACAGTACAAAGGAGTTGATTATCATTAATCTTCGTTGTATAAGCAGATAGAGGCTTTAAAAGGATGATGTGATGAATGGAATGATATGTACAATAAATACAAGGAATTCATGGTTCGGTGGATAAGTCACCTTAATTAGAGTGTTATACTGTTAACATGGCCTGAAAATTTTCTTGAAGCATTTTAGATCTCAATTGTTTCCAATTGAATGCAAAGTACATTGCATGCAATCCTAGTTTTGCCAAGAAACTGCGCAATTCAGTTCAATACTGAAAATTTACATGAGTATGACCATATTATGTTCAAATGAATAGAACATTGCCATATACATTTTGATTTAGCTATCAAAGAGAGCAATATATGTTACATTTAAAAGACCTATTTCTATAAAAAAAAAATCTAGCATAATTGCTGCCTCCAAAGGACAATTAGATGCACACCAATTACAATTCTCTTGAACATGATTAGTTCTTTCAAAAGTGAAGGATTTTAGTAAAACAAATATGCTTAAAAATTGCTTTAAAAACTTTGAACTAGACAAAAACTACAAGTACTTTTTATGCAGAAAGAAACATATTATCTTAGAAAGAATTAGAGCTTCTTTCATATCTTACATTCTGATAAAATAATAGAATTATGATAAATTGCTTAGGTAATAGGATTTCATCAATATCAAGCCCTCATTCAAATACAACCCAAGACTTGATTCTTAAAAAATAAGAAAATTACATGATGGGTCTATAAGTAAGTCGCATGCTTATAAGAGCTTTATAGGTGTTTATGTGTAAATGGCCGGTGATTTAACATTCTATTTGCATTCCTGTTTGATATTGCTGGCTGACTTTCAATATATATGTACATGCAGTTTGTGTTAAAGTAGAGAAAAGAATTGAAGAATGCCCATTCTAATTAATATACTCATGGTTCTTGGGTATAACTCTCATATTTTTTATGTGCACAAGTACAAGACTTTTCTACTAACCATTAATTTTATTCTAACCACTTGGCCAACATTCCACACAGACAATTGGAAAAACATGCATGATTTAAATGGCTTCAGTATTGACACTGAAGTGCGTTTAAGATAATTGCGACTTGTTTCATACAAATGGTAACATACGTTACTAGATTATGACCATCGGTATTCTGTTTCAAAAAATTTTTAGGCATCGAATAAACCAAGGCACGAAAGAATAGATAAATGATATACATGCTTAAGTAACTGAGTAAATTTGAAAAAAGTTTCAATTAAGTATATTCTTTAAGCTGTCATGCTGCATTGTGCGATTGATAGATATTTAATTGCACTGAAGAGATATTTCCCTATGATGAAATTAAACAATAGGTATAGTAGAGCGTGCAAAGTACATATCCATATCTATCAAAAAGCCAGTTTTTTATTGAATATTTCAAGATATTTTTAATTTCTAATTTAAAATGATTATCAAGATTTGTGCTGATTTAGAAGGGTGTAGGTATCACGACTTCTGCAATTGGATATACATAATTTATATTAATGATTTGGCTATTTCAAAATTATGATCTCAAATCTTGTTATCAAATTTTTTAAACTTTGTGAGATGGGATACTACAAATGATACTAACTTCAAATTGTGTGATTTATCAATATACACTAAAAGACAATATGTAAAAACTAGCATTTAATAAGAATTTCCTTCTTGGCTGTTCAAAGAAATAACATTGACTTCTCATTTAATGTCAACATTTTAATACCATTATTGCTAAGGTGTCTTTGATATTTTGTTGGTCACGCATTTGCCTTCAGTACTGATGCATTTTCTAAGAAACAGAACTGAGAACTATAAATTCAAGGAATTTTTACCCTTATTGATAAAAATAAAACAGTTTAAAAGGGTTAGGGTAAAATATTTTGAGGCAACGTATGTTACAACATTGCTTTAGAGACATTGTGAATTTTGCCAACAAGTGTTGGCATTGAATATTTTTGGCGCCCAAATGCCAATATCTTTATCTAGGCGAATATTGAGAAACAATTTTGTAATTGTAACGTATATTTCACGTATTTTCTTGAAGCATACAGGCTTCTGTGGATGTTCTATCACTCATACTCAAGAATCATGTCTGAGATAGTACTAAAAATCGCAATCTGCCCAAAGAATTTCACAAAATGGGAGCAAAATGTAGGATTTAATAAGGATCTAGGGAGGGTGATTTCAAAGTAACGTATCTTACAAAAGCCCCACTCGCCAGATTGCTAACATGTCTTAAAATGTTGCATATACATGTACCTTTCAGAAACTTATAGTGTACAAAATTCCCTCTGGTCCATAGTCTATGTAGCAAATTTTCCTTAAATCGAACTGAAATAAATAAGAATAAAACTTATTTTATATGTGTCAGAGGTAAAACACTGAGCGGCCTAGTTAGACGACCAGTCAGGCATTTTCTTGAGAAACTTGTACCAGCTGTTATCTTTCGAGTGTAAAGTGTATACACTGACTTGACAGCACAAATAAATATACTTGGCTGAGGTTGGGATACATGGATATTCCATGAGTATTGCCCTGGAAGGCGGAGCCCAAATAACGTACCGTTGCATTTGACATTAAGTTAAATCAGCTTTTTGCTTTATCTTCTAATTTTGTTACCAAGTCGACATTTTTAACTTTCAACAGTATATCGTAGGTGGGTAACCAAAATCTCGAACATGTGTAACTTCAGTTTTGACAAACTGATGTTTCGAGAATTTTTTAATCAAAACTTGATGTGTGTAGTTACCTCCGCAATGCATGTTAAGCTTTTGATTTTGAGACACAGAATTGCACAAACGCCTATCAACAATTGACGACTTATTTTTGAAAGAATCCAAAATATTGAAAAAAAAAAATAGAAAAAAAGAAAACACGTCCGATTGACGACTTGCTATTGAAAGAATCCAAAATATTGAAAAGAACACACGCCCGATACAGTCACGGCTAGGCAACACCCTGTCATATGCACGGGGGGTGATGTCCATAATCGGAGCCACCGGCTCCGCTTTCAAAATCATGTGTGGAACTTCCGCTCCACGTGTGGCTCCGATTATGTAGATGTAAACATTTCATATTTTGAATGAAAAATGGGGTAGGAGGTCGGTATTTCCTCATATATATCACATTGTATGCATTAATCATAAAAAGTCGAATGCTATTCGACCAGTTATACATTTTGCAACGTTTAATAATGAATTCTGAAGTAAAGAAAAAAGATGGGCATAGAGATTTAAGAGAGTTGAATGCTCAGTGCTGGTTTCCTATCAGGTAGAAGTTACCTTTGGCAGAGCTTCAGATTTACAGTGGGCCCGGGTCATTTCTCACATGATGACCCATAACTTTCCAACAGTTGGGGTCCTGTGACCCTGTCCTGCTTGGATATGAAACATTTTTACCATAATGAAAATATGCTTTGGCCCATCATTTCAGGAAATGACCCACAACTTTTTACCTCATGGGTCAATTGGACCCATCAGTCTTGAAAAGAATCTGAAGTCCTGCTTTGGAGCTTGTTAGCGACTGGGCAGAACAGTGTGTGTATTTCTGTTTATTTATCGTCGCTACCGTAGCACATGCCCATTTGTGTGACGCCCCCAGAAGACAGTTAGTTACTACGTGGGATAGTGCAAGGATACAATACGAAACTACTGCTGAGATCCGCCATGGTTCTTTAGCGTGTTCAGTGTAAAGCACCGTCTCACGGGGCCTGGGTTTAACATCTCATTCAAAAGACAATTAGTTTTGTTAGTGTCTTAGGTTTGGCTAGATTTTAAGATATTTTGGGTTCTACTAATGTTGAAATGATTTTCAAAGTTTCCATTATATAAAAAATAAAGAAATGGCATCCACCCATAAAAGACATATTTTTCATCCAATGACAATAAATTTTCGCTGCATGATAAAGGTTCACTCAAGGATCATTCCAGTGAAATTTGCTTGATATCCATCGATTACATTCTGAGAAAATGATTTTTTAAAGTTTCTACTATATATATCATATAGAGAAATGACCTCCGCCCATAAAATACATATTGACTGATTGATAAAGGGTCACTCAAGGATCATTCCAGTGAAATTTGGATGATATTATGAATTATATTCTGAGAAAATGATTTTAAAATTTTCCACTATATATCATAAAGAGAAATGACGTCCGCCCAAAAAATACATATTTTTCATCTGATCACAATAATTTTTGGTAACTGATAAAGGGCCACTCATGGATCATTCCAGAGAAATTTGGTTGATTTCCATCAATTAAATTCTGAGAAAACTAACTTTTTACCATATTTGGAAATAAGCCACGCCCAATAAATCTATGTTTTTCATTCGATACAAATTTCTTGAACAACTTTGAAAGAGGGTCATCCGACGATCATTCCTGTGAAGTTTGAGTGAAATTCATCCAGTAGTTTTCGAGGAGAAGATGTTTAAAGAAAAAGTTTACGACCGGACGCTCGGACGGACGGACGCACGACGTACACAACGCCATGACAGTAGCCCCAGTGGCTTTCAGCCAGTGGAGCTAAAATATGGGCCAATCGATTTTAGGCCCGGAACCTTTCCGGACATAGATCAACCTTCTGACAACTACCAGAATAGCATATTCTAGTCTATTTTTACACTCGACATTCGGACCAGTCTAAACCGGGTGAAAAATGGTAGCCTGCTTTCTAAGAGAAACTTTGATAGAGATACCGGTTTACTCCTGTCCAGAAATTAGTTAGCCATGTTATACCTGATCAATTAATCTACACGTTTCAATTATTGTGAATACAAAAGGTACTTGAATTTATAAAACATTTATTGTAATACTATTAGATTATTAGATTACATCTAATATACTTTTACACTCATTATGGAATATTTGACAACTTGCCCTGCTGTTAGGTTGACTTAGCGGTATAAGTTGTTAACAAGTTATATACACCGCTTTACACGCGTGCACTCATGCAAAGCGGTGTATAGTTTGCTAATTTTGTCATTCTGAACAAAGGGCCGATGACTGATAGATCGCGGCTTTCAATCAAAAATCGATTAGCCAATCAAATTATTTTGTAAGTCAAAAAGCATTATTGACCTGTGTCATTTACAACTATTACGTTACATTATAAAAGATATGTTTTATTCGGTTCTGTTTATAAAGTTTTCATGGATGAGCGACTCAAAGGTCGAACCTTATTCTTGAATGAGCTTTTACTACTCGCTTAGTAACAGTTAACTGCATTATGAATTTAACACGATTCATTATTTTGGAACGTTTTTTGAATGAAATTGAATGTGTGTGTATAGAGCTCTTTGTGAGTGAAATTCAGTGGATGAAATCTAATATCACTAATTTCATTAATTATTGAACAAAAAGCGATATCTATTATATTGCGAAATTATTGACATGACTTGAACTTTATGCAATGAATAAATTAACCAATGAATACATTTATCATCGAGGGTAGCCGCAAGCTTTCAAAAAACATCGTAAATCCGTGTAGTGTGTGGGTTTTTAAAAATATTTGTATAATGAAATAGTAGCAAAACGCACTGTTAGACTGTGTGGTCGAGGGATCTAGTCTAATGACTACGGGTGCAGGGACCATGAGTTCGAATCTGCTGTCATCCCACTGTATTAATTTTTTTTTCTTTTTCCCGTTAGTCCAATTTGACTAGTTATCTCGTGTTTGAATAACAATAATTGTTTGTTTTGCACAGCGCGTTTCATTTATCGCTTTCTATCTCCTGAACTCGAATATGAAAAAACACAAGACGCTGTCAAATGGCCTTAGGGGTAAGTTAGGTTGATAATCGAAGACTTATATGGGATTAGCAACTGGAGTCTCGGAAGAGTTGTCGTGGTAGTATTCGTAAGAGAAATACCAGGCATCCATAGTTAAGCGTTCAAGCCCCGCAATATGACCGAAAATAATATTAAAAGAGGCGTTAAACCCCATTCAAACAAATAAAACAAAAAGAAACTAACGGAAAAAAAAACAAATAGTTTATTACACACAGAAAATTTCTTTAAGAATCGAGTGATCTTCAACATTATTCAAAAGAAAAAATCTACAAAATGGATCGAAACCTAGAGGAAAAATAATTCTGCTGTCATTGTGACTCGAACCTATGTCTTTCGTCTTCTAATGCTTTACTCTTTCCACATGCAATGACATGTGTCTACTCATCACAGTGCCATTTAATAGGTATTTATTATGAAACTTGGTTCACGAAGTTATACGAGACCTGGCGGGGATACCATGTGACAATCAGTCTAGCATGTCATGTATGCTAATAGAGGTTACGGTCAGTCATGTCAATTTTTTCCCGCTATACCTCCCTTTTATAACATATACGTACTTCTTTGATTGTGTGTCGTCGTGGACCAACCAGTACCAGCCGAAAAATTTGATCGAATTAAATTAAATTTTGATCTATTTGTACTAGTTGGAAATGATTTTTGATGTTTTAGGAGGGCTTTCGATTGATTTAAGTGAGTGATTGGAATAAATGAAATGAACGCTGAGTGAGTAATTTTGCACGATGAAATAAACTCTACCCCAATAAGGATGTGGTGTCAAGAATTGCTTATTTTGCATACCTATAACGTTTACAAATCCGTGCTGAGAAGAAATACCGCTGATCAATAGGCGTGGTCAGCGTGTAAGATTACGAAATGCTCTGGAACCCTAAAAAACGTTTGTGCACTTAAACGCATTATGATTATAATGAAATTAATGATCGCTACTGTACTGGCATTGTGGGCGAAGAATTGAGGTTCGTGAAACAGTTTTTAATCAAAAGGTAATACAGCATATACATTACTGTCTGAAGCAATATACAGTTTGTCTTTATAAAAACAAATTGGGCCAGATTTAATTCTTTCCTCCAAATTTTTACATAAAACCTCACATTTTTTAAAGTCATGGTCAATTTTGTAATTATAAAAATGCTCATGTGTTAATACATAAAGGAGATTTTCGTTGTCAGAACAGATCCACAATGCTGCTGGTACATTTATTGAAGATCTTAAAGAAATACTTTTTCCATCATCAAATTCAAAACAGTAAACTTTGTTCCACTTGTATGAGGTAATAAAAATCTTACTATTGTATACACACATTCGAGAGGGTCTTATACCTGACGGTTCAGACAGAGACACAGTTTCGATAAAAGTTTGAAATGTACTAAGCATTTCTCCGTGTTGTGTAAGAATACATATGTTCCAATCGCCCCTGAAATTTGTCGAGTATCGAACACACAATGTAATTAAATAGCAATTATCGAAAGCTATATCAAAGCATTCCCATTCTAAGTGTATAGTATTGACTACTTTTGCTGCTGATTCAAATAAATCTATAAGCAATATTCCTTTCACTTCTGGCAATGTTACTGCGAGTAGTCCGTCACTATATTCGGGCAAGATTCCTACAGAATAAGAAAAACAATTTCCTACATACATTGCAATGTCATAAGGTTTTGATCCAAAATTAATACGTCGATGAAATCTCCTTGATACTGTATCATATATTTTGATACACTTATTCTCGGAGTCGCACATTGCTAATTTCCCATTAGAGAGCATGCATAAACTTCTGATTTTTCCAAAAAGGAAATCTACGTCTGATTGATGCAAAAATGTATCTATCATCAAATAGTCCGCCCTCGTCATTTGTACATCTCTGTCCTTTTCAAGTAACATATATTCTATAAATGCATCAATATCCTCATCTTTACCTTTCTTAACTGTAAGCACGTGATTGTAGTGATTTATGAACGAGTAATTGACTTTATCCTGGGCAAAACAAATATTACATAAATATTTCTCGCACTCATAGCAGATAAAAGTTGCGCTCATTTCATAATATCTCAAATGATGTCGGTGGCATAGGACAGATGACGTGGGACCGTAATATCTTCTGATATCATATTCTCTGATTTCAAATTTCTGCAGTTGTCGTAGCATCATCATCATACATGTTCTGTAGTCACCATAACTCGTCAAATAGTTATAGTCATTTTAGATCTATTCTATTCCCATGCGATGAAGATATAATTTTCATTCAGGGCTGAAACAAGAAGGTAACGTATTCTGCATAAATACACTAAAATTGTTTATGAAGATCCTTTTCATACCATACCTTAATTAAACAAGAGGACCATGGTGGCCCTAAATCGCTAACCTGAGTTAACTGTTAAGCACATGTGACCATAATTTTGAACCAGAATGAGATATTTCTTAAGGGCAATCATTCGGACCAATTTTAAGGAAGATTGACCAATATAGATGGCGCACATACTGTCTACAAAGTTTTTCTTAGATTTGAAACGAATTCAAACTTTATCAAATTCCATTAAGGCAATTATTCTTTTAATGTATTTGGTTAATTGAACAAAAGATATGGCCTCTAGAGAGATTTGATCCCATGACCACATTTTTAAGGCAACTTGACCAAATTTCAAAATTGACATAGATTTCATCAAGACGATCATTCTGATAAATTTTCAGGTTGATTGAGCAAAAATACGGCTCTACAATATTTTTTTTAAGATTTGACCCCTTTACCTCATTTTTGACCCCACTTGACCCCATTTCAAAGGTGACATAAATTTCATCAAGACATACATCCTGGCCATAATTGGGTTGATTCAGCAAACAATAAGGCTTCTACAGTGTCAACAAAAGTTTTTCTAAGATCTGACCGCTTGACCTCATTTTTTTCACCCCACTTGACTCGATATTAAAATTGACTTAGAATTTATCAACACAATCATTCTGGTCAATTTTCGGATTGAGTAAGCAAAAAAATATGCAGAGTGTATACAATGTTTTTCTAAGACCTCTTTACCACAGTTTGATCCCACTCGACCCGATTTCAAACTTAAAATTGTTTTTTTCAAGAATATCATTCTGACCAAATTTCATCTTGATTGAGCAAAGAATATGGCTTCTAGAGTGTCAAAGTAAATGTTAACGACACACGATATAAGCCCGTGACCTAATTTTTTACCCTTCTTGACTCAATTTCGAACTTGATCCAAATTTCATTAAGACATTCGTTCTGACAAATATTCAAGTTGGTTGAGCAAAATTTATCTAAAATATGACCCCGTGACCTCATTTTTGACCCCACCTGACCCAATTTCGAACTTAACGGTTTTGCAAAATGTTTGCATTCAAGAGTGTCTACAAGGTTTTTCTTGGATTTGATCATGTGAACTTATTTTTGACCCACTTCGAACTTGACCTAGATTTTATCAAGACAATCAATCCTACCAATTTTCAGGTTGATTTAACAATAATACGGTATTTAGAGTGTTTACAAGGTTTTTTTATATAAAATTTGACCCTCTGACCTTGTTTTTGACCCAACTTGGTCAAATTCCAAACTTGGCCGAGATTTCAGCAAGACAATCAATCTGACCAATTTTTAGGTTGATTGACAAAAGAATAGAGTGTCTACAAGGTAAATGTTGACACACGACGGACGACGGACGACACACAACCCTAAAAGTTCACCCTGAGCACTTCGTGCTCATGTGAGCTTAAAAAACAAACTCTCTTCCTTTCTCGTTATAGGTCAGACGAGCTATGTGTGATTCCCGTCCCTGTGTCCGTCTGCCAAACAGTCTGTCTGTAAACATTTCTCGTTTACGCAATAAATTTCAGAAAATTATCGGTTCAAGGGATGATTGTAGAGTCATTAAGAAGATTCTTTCCGAAATCGGGGTTGATCCTTCTTTTGTTTTGTTCAAAATGCTCTTATTTACGCGAAAAGGTCTCCAAATAACATCGAATTTACTTGAAACTTACACCAGATGATTGTATGGTCATAAGGAAGGCTCCTTTCGAAAATGGGGCTGATCGATCCACACGGGAAAAGATACCTTTTTGATGTCGTTGAGAATACTCTCGTTTACGCAATGAACTCAATAAGAATTATCGAATTTACTTGAAATTTTAAAATGATGATTCTAGTAACATAATGAAGGTTTCTTTCGAAGATGGGGTTGATCCGTCGGATAAAATAGAAACGGACATTAGTGATCTTTGCTTAAAGTATGTTTATTCGATAAAAAAGAAAGGTCTTTTTGCAAATTTGGCTAATTGGTCGGAAGCTACCAGAAAATGGCATTTTTGCGTTTTCGCTTGAAATAAGTTTGTTTTTACAATAAATAAGTTCAAAATTAGTTTCAAATTTGTCTTCAACTTTCAGAGGATAAAGCTAAGTTCTGTATGAGAATGTTATGAAATCACAGGCAAAAGTGCGTTAAGGATTAGCGCCACAACAAACTGAGAAAGAGAAAGGTGCTTACCTTTTGTCACTTGATACCCTCTGCTTCAAGCAATACAATTTCTGAAATGTCAGAATAAGATCACGGAATCTTGATAGTCAGCAGCTCCTCTTGGCCTCTTGTTTATTAATTGTCACAAAGCAAAAATAAATAAATAGAATAGAAAAAAAACTTAAGATCTTACTACTAGTCTGATACTTTTTTTGTGCCAGAGAATAACACAAAGCTTCACGGGGGGGGTGAAACAAAATATTACATTATCAATCATGCGTTCAGGATGAAATGTTCGCATTTTTTTTCAAAATATGTTCCTGTTAAGCACATGCACTGGCATACAAAAAGAGGTATCATGCAAAAGGTTTAATAGCGTTTTTTCTTCTGATTCTGGATGAAAGTCTTGTTGTTAAGGGCTTTATGTCAAACTTTATGTCAAGGTCAAAGTGATACACGCAAGCGGAGACGGGGCTTTAACTATGCCCTTCCGGGTAAAGCGAGGAGGACGCGAGGTTCCGAATATTGATTTGTTAGCCTAATGGGTCTTTTTGTTCCTTCACGTGAAAAAGGGCGATCTAGTAATAGTAATTCTGCTTAGGAGACGATTGCAAAAGAGTTCTGTTATAGTAGAGGTAAACAAGCGATGATAATCTAGTACCTCTGTAAAAGAGAAGTATGCAAAAAAATAAATATCTTCAAAAAAGTAACTATAAAAGAGGCGTTTGTAAAAGAAATATGTTGTATTAGGGGTTTACCAGGGTGATAATCTAGTTTCTCTGTAAAAGAGACGTATGCAAAAAAATGTTGTTTTTCTAGTAGGGGTTTTCCAGGGTAAAAGAGACGTATGCAAACGAAATAGGCTCTAGTGTGCAAAAGAGATGTTTTCGAGTAGAGGTTAACCGATTTGACCATCTAGGAACTGTAAAAATGACGCATGTAAAAGATATATCTTCTTGAAGAGATTGACCAGGCTGTCAATCTGGTAACTGTAAACCTGGGGTTCAATATAGTAACTATAAAAGAGACCTATGCAAAAGAATTCTGTTCATGAAGAGGTTGACCAGGGTGATAATATAGTTACTTTAAAAGAGACGTATGTAAATTAATTCTGCTCTAGTAGAGGTTGTCGAGGGTTACAATTACCTGGGTTTCAATATAGTAACTATAAAAGAGACCTATGCAAAAGAATTCTGTTCATGAAGAGGTTGACCAGGGTGATAATATAGTTTCTTTAAAAGAGACGTATGTAAATTAATTCTGCTCTAGTAGAGGTTGTCGAGGGTTACAATTACCTGGGTTTCAATATAGTAGCTATAAAAGAGACGTATGCAAAAGAGATCTGTTCTATTACTGATAAACCAGAGTACAATGTAGTAACTGTAAAAGAGACATATGCAAAAGAGATTTTATTTAATTTTATCTGAATATTTGAATAATAAAAAAATGTCATTTTTTTTCGTATTACTGGTCAAATATATCTTTTGTACGCGACTAAAAATTAGTTTCTCACGCTTAAATGAAGTAAATGAACAGTTACGATATCATTATGCATAATTTCTCGGATCTCTTGGCAGAAATATGCAACCATAGATCTTATTCATTGGTCTTTCATTCGTACACTTAAAACAAATTTAACTTAGGGGAATTTTCTTTTCCTCTTCATAAATAGCTATCGGTTGGTTTTCCCCTAAGCTCTAAATAGACTTACAAAATAAAAAGCACATATATAAATATACCTTGGCGATCATAATGCTCTTATGATAACTCTTCAAATTGAGATACAGAATGACTCAAAATATCTGTGTAAATGCGTTTATGTTAATAAGTAGCCGTTTAAACATTTATAAACTTAATGCTCTCTCTTAAGCAAGATTTACCTACTCTGCATTCAGGATGACAAAATGCTGCAAATAGTTTGCCAATTATACCCCACCTTGCACGCAAATTGCAAAGCGGGATAGAATTGGAAAACTGTTTGCACAGTTTTGACATCCTGAACATAGGGCTACTCTCACATGCACTTAACTTTTAATTATTTAAGTGAATATACAGTTAATAACACCGTGAAATTGTCATTCATCTCAATCAAAATCGTTCTAATTCGCTCACACAGAGCTCCATTTATTCCAAACAATCACACAACGCTTTCAAAATCGCTCCAAGATCAATGAAAATATAAGATCAACAACTACGTTCAAGATAAAAAAAAAAAGGCGTGTTTTCAATGATGAAATTTAATTTATAAGCATCTGATCGGGTCATGAAGAAACAGGAAGCTATTTAGACCTTGTATGCACATTTTATTAAGGGGAAGTAACCAATATCGCCAATTTTGTTCATCATGAACAAATTTAGCGACATTAGATTACCTCCCTTTAATTTCACTTAAAACTAGCTCAAGACACCCATTCACTTTCATTCCAAAACTAAAATCAATCACCTTCTTTCAAGATATTGGTAGCTTTATTATACCATTGTCAGCTGCACTTTACTTAGTTAATACGGTTCCTAGCTAATTTCATTTCATCTAAGGGTCATTCTTTTTGCTTAAAACAAAAGTTAAATATAAACCTGTATTTTCATTCCCTAAGAAACAGTACTGTTATTTATGAAATTTTGTCGGGTTTTTAAATCTATACGCTCTCAGAAGGCGACCAACATAGAATATATAGGATAAAGGTGATACATGGGTTGTTCCCTCCGTCCGTTCACAGTTTAATCTGATTTCAAGCAAGAGCCTTGTTGAATAATCAAAACATTGTAACTACAAATCGAATAAGCTGAAGTTTCGATTTTATGAACATTCATCAACGATATTTTTCGAAAGAGGATTTATTTCTATTTCGCACTTTTGTAGTGTGCGTAATGGTGGTTACGTCCTTGGTACGTTTACAATAAAACCATTTTTACTTCTAATCTCAAGCAGTTCTCATCTGCTTCAGTGGTTCGGAGACCAGGGGCCCGTTTTATCAAACATCTTACGACAAAATTAATCGTAAGTCAAAATCAATTATCGTAGTTGGTGTTTTCATTCATTGATGGATTCTGCCTGGCAATATCCCATTGAAATCGTCTTTAGAAGACGATTCCAATGAGATGTTGCATGACAGAATTCCATATTTAGTGACGACTTTATAAGCACATTTAAATTTTGACTTACGCAAAAAATGATCGTAAGATCTTTAGTAAAACGGGGCCCGGGTCCGTGAAAGGTTAAGGTTACGAGTCTAGCCTCGCGTAGAGAATACCAAAATGGCCTGCCGTCTACAGTTTATTTGCTTGCAGTCTTTCTTAAACGCACTAGCACTGTCCCAAAAATGAATAGTTGCTAGGCATCAAATGTGATTCGACTGAAAAGTAAATCTACAAATATATACACCCAGAAAAAAATGTAAAAATTATTGCAATCAAGTTAAATACATTTTTTCAATGATCCAACCATTTAGTAAATGATTAAATTTAAAAAAAAGCAAACAATCAAGCTACCCGCCATCGAAATGAATGGACCCGTGTATAAATTTGATGGATTTTCGAGTGTTCTGAATGATTTCCGCGCATTTTGTACGTTTTTGGAGTGATTTGAATGATTATATTGGACTGAGTATCATAATGCTCTGAATGAAGTGAGACACTGCCCTAAAAATATTCCCAAGGACGATCTCACTTCTCATGATGTTTTGATTAAATAATACTTTAGTTGATTCAATCAGATTTCGCGCATTCTGATTGGTAGAAAAATGAATCTATTTATCAATGAAATTAATTTTGATTACGCAGCTATTTTGTAACTTCTACAAAAGGTAGTCCCACGGAAAAACTGCTTTAATGTTGACAAAATTAAACATGTATGATTCTTGATATCAAATAATAAAATGTGAAGATAATATTTGATGATTTCTTAAGAGATTATGCAACTAAAAACCTCTCCCCAGTTATGTATGAATTCGCTTGGCGTATTCATACAGCGTAATTAGGTTTTTAGGGCCAAACCTCCATTAAATCAACAAAATACTCTCACCATCTCTTAAATAAACTGCTTAACTGGAGAAAATAACTTTCAGAGAAGTATATGAATATCGTTGCTCTTTTAAAATAGCTATGCACCAGTTTATCTAGGATACTGTATATCTTGGTTTTCCAATATTCGTCATTTAACCCTTTGCTGTTTAATCCCTGCTTTTTACGTGCCAGTGATTTTATGATTGAGAAAATATTGTGAGAAAGGAAGAAATTGCTTCTGACAAGCAATTTCTTCTTTTTCCACACTATTTTCTGCCCTACTGAGTGGATATTTTTCAAATTAAATCCACTTTTGATTTTCGTCTGCAAAACCTTTGAATTTGGACAGGTCCAAAATTCTGTAAAACAGGAAAGGGTTAAGGTCACTAATGTATAGACTTTGCCAAGATTTCAATCGTGATAACACCTGTAATCGACACCATTCATGGCTCCGAAAATTTGACAATCTGAATGGGACCCCCACCCTGAATTGAAAGACCGCTGTTTCGTTGACTTACATGTAAGACGCATATCACCGAGAGACACATTTTAAATAGTCGTCCATCTTGACAGTGGCGGAATTATTGTTTACTTTAAAACTCATTTGAAAAATCGAATACGATTAATTAAGAACCATTTTGATACAATTATTTGGTTACAATTAAAAAGGGAGTCTGATGTTTTCCTATGTGGTTACTATATATGGGGCGAAACTTCCCCTTCCTACAATGTTCATAATGTAGACTTATTTCAGATTTTGCAAGACGATATTAACTTTTTCACGGATATAGGTTCAATTTACTTATTTGGGGACTTCAACTCTAGGGTTGATTCTTGATTAGATTTTTTTGAGAATGATATTATCATAGATTTTATTGACTATGATGCTTATGAGCCTGGTTTATATTTCAATTGTAATACACAGGATAAAGTATGTAACTCATATGGTCTTAAACTGCATATTGCGAATGGAAGGCTTGGCAATGATAAAGCAGGATCATTTACTTTTGCAAATCACAATTCCCATAGTGTTATCGATTATCTATTGTTAAAAGAGGAAATTTTAAACACATCACTAATTTCACAGTTCATGATTTTAACGAATGGTCAGACCACGCCCTTCTGTCATTTTTGATCGAAGGTAACGCCTTAACATTTAAGCAAACTGAAACACGCTTTACTTCTTATAAATGGAACAGTGACCTGTCGTCTGAGTTTCGCAAAATATTGATTAGTGAACTACCAGAATTAAATCGTGTTTTTTATTCTCAACAAAATAACGATAGGCATGAATATGTTAACGATGTTTTAAGGACGTCCGCACATCCGGTTTCGGATTTTCCGCCATTAAAAAAAAACTTTTGCATTTCTGTATTCGTTATAAAACTATTAATCGAAATTCAAACTATGATTTTGGATAGAGTTGTATGTAAGGTTGTCAAAACATGTAAAAATTTGTATAAATTGAAAAAAAATATTTTTTCACCAATTTTTCAGGACATTTTTCCCGATTTTAGAGTATTTAGAGAAAACGACAAGCCAGTATTCAATGTTACTCCTTGCCTTTTTTTTCGGATAGAAAACAAATAAAACTTATGAATATGGTAAAAAGAACCCCTACCTCATATCCCTGAGCTAAAATACCAACAAATTTGTTATATCCAATATTGACAACATGTGTTTTGAAATTTAATTATTTTTTGTGAATTACCTCCCTTTATTTTAACAAATTAGTTAACATATCCAAAATAGTAAGACTGTGACCACAACTTTTTTTCATGTCAAAATATTCCTCATTATGTCTCAAATTTATATTGAAAGTATAAGAAAAAGTTAAGTAGTAGAACTATTTTTTTTTAACTGTGAAGCATGTATAAGAAGCCCTTAATCTTAAAGGAAAAATAATTCTATTTAGGACCGAATAAAATTGTCATAATTTTCTTTTGCTTCATTAAAATTTCATATTTCTTTAATAAATTAGTGAGATGGAATGTCGTTTTTAAATGAAACACAAATCACTTGCTTTCAGAATATTATTTGTCCAAAAGTGATAACTTCAAATCAAGGGTTTTATTTTCAAAGAAATTCAAAGGCAAGAACTAACGTGCACTAAACGTTTTTGTACCTATTTTCAAACGTCTCTGACAAAAAATAAGCACGGTGACCCCTTTTTTTCTTATCAAAATTGAAATAAAATATTTAGATCTTTCTAAAAAATCAGGTTTAAAGAAAAGTTTAATAGTAGGAAAAAGCCGAGCGAACTTCCTTAAATAATTTTTGTACTGTAATTCGTAATGTAACGGATAAATTATTCTCAAGGGAAATAACCCAATCCAATAAACCTAAATTTCATGAAACAACGAAAAAAGCGGTCTGGTTCAACAGCGAATGTAGAAATTCAAAGCGCCTTTAATTAGACGCTTTAAAAATTTACAATCGTTGCAAAACAAAAGAAAATAGAGAGAATATGATAAAACTGAAATACGATTATAAGAAAACGGTGCGAAAGTACAAATCCCTTTATCATAAAAAACAAGTCAAAGAAATCGAAAGGTTGCGACACTCTAAACCAAAGGATTTTTGGAATCTATTTTGTAAGAAAAAATCTTTAGCTGGTAACAATTTGTCGGCTGAAGATTTCTATAATTATTTTTCGAGCATGGCTGATGATATCTCAAGTGCACATGTCCCAGAGGTCGAAATATTTTGCGAAAACAATAATTTTGACTCGTCCTATTGTAATTTTGATGAGCTGGACCAACCAATAACATTGCAAGAAGTGGAGTATGCTATTCATAAACTCAGTCGAAATAAAGCTATGAGTAGTGATTGTCTTTTAAATGAATTTTTTATTGAGGGCAGTGATATTATATCTTCTCATTTAGTTGATTTATTCAATATTATCTATAACTCTGGTTGCTTTCCTGACCAGTGGTCAGAAGGAATTATAATACCGTTGCATAAGAAAAATGACCCGCACGATGTTAATAATTACAGGGGCATTAATCTAGTAAGTTGTTTGTCAAAGATTTTTACATCAATTTTAAATCGTGGACTTAGCAATTTTTGTGGAAATAATGATGTATTATCTGATGCCCAATTTGGTTTTAGGCAAAAACGATCAACAACGGATGCTTGCTTTGTCCTTAACTCCCTTATGTAGAAAACATTATCTCAAAACAAACGTTTATACGCACTTTTTATAGATTTTAAAAAGGCGTTTGACAGTGTGTACAGCAAAGGATTATGGCTATTTGATATTGGGTTAAAGGAAAAATGCTGAGAATTATAAGAGACATGTATTCTAAGGTAAAGGCCTTTGTAAAAGTAAATAATATCACGTCCCCTGCATTCGAAAGCCACGTAGGTCTTAAACAGGGGGAGATTATGTCACCCCTATTATTTTCTCTTTTCATCGAGGACTTAGAACTTTATTTGCAGGGAAACACTTCGTGCGGTTTTAATTTTGATGATGTAAAAATTTTACTTCTTCTTTTCGCAGACGATATCGTTATTTTAAGTGAAAACCCATTAGATTTACAAAATAGTTTAAATAAATTGTTAACTTATTGCAACAAATGGGGCCTAGAAGTAAACACTGCTAAAACAAAAGTCATGGTCTTTAGGAAAAAGGGTACACTAAAAGCAAATGAAGTTTGGTTTAACAACGGCGAAAAAATCGAATCCGTCAATACCTTCCCTTATCTTGGAACAACATTTAGTTACACGGGGAACTTTGAAGTTAACACCACAATATTATCCGATAAAGCGTTTAAGGCCTTAAATATACTACTTGCTAAAACAAAAAAAACTGACTTTGGGTCAACCCTTTCATATTCTTGTGAAATCAATGGTTTCTACAAATCGACAAATCTTGAGAGGATTCATCTTAAATATTGTTAGAAATTTCTTAATGTTAAAAGTTCCACTGCTAATGCAGCTGTCTATCATGAACTGGGTAGGTACTGGGTAGGTATCCCTTATACATTAACAAACATTCTAGAATTATAAAATACTGGGGGGAAATCATATCCTCAAACAACATTTTAATAAAAACATCTTATGATGCTTTACATGCCTGCAGTGGTAAAGACAATAATTGGTGTACTAGTGTTAAAAAACTATTAAACGATCATGGTTTTAGTTACGTGTGGAATGACCCATTAAGCGTTAACCATAATAACTTCCACAAAATCTTTAAACAAAAGTTGCTAGACGAATTCAGTCAAACTTTATACAACGTTTTAAATAGCAGTCCTGTGTTATGTACGTACAGAAATTTAAAAGTCGTTTATAATGTATCTTTCTATCTAAATGCACTCCCTCGTAAGTGGAGATTGTACTTATCCAAATTTAGATTGTCGTCACACACCCTGCGGATAGAAACTGGTAGACATGGTCATAATAAGGTCGAAAGAAATCAGCGATTGTGCTTAGCATGCGACTTGAATGAAATAGAGGACGAATTTCACTTTTTGCTAGAATGTCCTTTTTTCGCTGACATAAGAAAAACTTATTTGAAGAAACATTTCTATTCTCGTCCGAATATGTTGAAATTTGTTAATTTGGTTAATTCAAATGACAAAAATACTCTTTGGAATCTTTGTAATTTTTTAAAGGAAGGTTTTTTGCATAGAACTGACACAGAATTCAATACTTAATTTTGCGATATTCTGTTATTTTATCTCTTTTTCAGCTACTCTTCCAGACATTGATGAAAAGTTATTGTAATCTGTTCGTATATATGTCATGTGTTATATTATGTAAAACGTTTATATATGAAAAGAAACTGTAAAGTTTACGTCAAATAATCTATCTATCTATCTATCTATCTATCTATCTATCTATCTATCTATCTATCTATCTATCTATCTATCTATCTATCTATCTATCTATCTATCTATCTATCTATCTATCTATCTATCTATCTATCTATCTATCTATCTATCTATCTATCTATCTATCTATCTATCTATCTATCTATCTATCTATCTATCTATCTATCTATCTATCTATCTATCTATCTATCTATCTATCTATCTATCTATCTATCTATCTATCTATCTATCTATCTATCTATCTATCTATCTATCTATCTATCTATCTATCTATCTATCTATCTATCTATCTATCTATCTATCTATCTATCTATCTATCTATCTATCTATCTATCTATCTATCTATCTATCTATCTATCTATCTATCTGTCTGTCTATCTATCTATCTATCTATCTATCTATCTATTTATCTATCTATCTATCTATCTATCTATCTATCTATCTATCTATCTATCTATCTATCTATCTATCTATCTATCTATCTATCTATCTATCCTGAATTGAAAGACCGCTGTTTCGTTGACTTACATATAAGACGCATATCATCTATGTTATTCTATAACTCTTTCACAACTAATTCTTGCCCATCCCTTTGTGTCTATCATAATTATAGTATCTATCTCTCTTCCTCCCTCTCTTTCTCTTTAATCTCGTCTTTCACTCCGTCCCGTCCTTCGTGACTATCGCTAGTCTGGTCCGGTATCAAGTACGCCGATTAAGTAAGTTCTGGAACATGTAACTGACAAGAATAACAAATGAACAAGTTTTTATAAATAAATTAATTTCATTTGAATTTAAAGTATGTCGAAATCAACGCGTATTTTAAAATCGAAAATGCGAATCCACACAAAAATGTCCGCCGTCCTTTTTGTTGACACTGTCACTTCATAGCAACGGATGTATTCATCCGAACAAAAAATTTAACGGAAAGGATTTTGCGGGAAAAAGTCTGTGGCTTAACTGTTCTTAATAAGCGGTTTAATTTCAAACAAAAAATAGTTCTTGAAGTATTGGTGGTGTAAAAAATTATTATTAAAAAATTATTAAGACGTGAGCATCGTCCAACAATATCAAAATATACAATAAAAAGGTTATTGAAATTAAATGGGAATATATTGTGTCGGAGTCTTTCTTTTGGCGTAGCTCTGCCAAAAGAACTCGTCCGACACAATATATTTCCATATAAATTCACTAACCTGTAATACAACATATATCGTAGATAGTCAACCAAAGCTCTGTAATTACAAGGCTTTGATTTATGACGAGTGTAGTAAAAAAGTGATGGTCTGATTCAAATGCGTATAAAAATAAAAGAACATACTAGATTATCTAGCACTTTTTGTTACTTTACCCGATTCTCCATTGTAACAATTAAAAATATGTTGTTATCAGCTTTAAAAATTCAACCACAGGATATGAATTATTGACCCGCGATTTGTATTCTCAAATGGAAAAGAAGGGATGTATGTTGACATAAAATATGAACAAAAATTCCAAACACCGTTCTGAAATTGACTCTCGCGGGTTGAGAAGTTATGTAACACCCAATTGCATAAAACTTTTTCACACGACTTTACTGCGTTTGTTACAATGTGTGCATTGTATATCGCTGTTCGTGTATATTCCCTTATTTCCATGACCTGGCCAACGTTCTTCAAACCGTTTACCTTTTCACGTGTCTTGGGGGTTACAACGCCAGTATTTCCTTACACAAAACTTTCATTAGTATAAAATCATTGTATGTTATTTCCATAGGCACTTGGATGCTGGATTTATTAAGATTTTACCAATATCACTCATCTATGATAAATAATACACAAGGTAGTGCAGCCGCCATGTTTAAGAGAACGGATGTTTTTACAAGCATCTTTGGCTACCGTCACGGTACGTGTTTACTCGTGAGAATCGAGTACCAAATTGCTTTTAAAAACATCCGTTTCCTTAGAAAATGGCGACTGCACTACCTTGTGGATATATTTATTATAGTGATTCATGTAAGTTCTTACAAAATCCTGAATCCAAATGCCTATGGTTATTTCCACAGTTATCAGACGTCTTGAAAAAAAGTAAATTGAACGTTAGTGGGTACAATTTTTTTGAAAAGCTATTTATATCTGACTGGATTGTTTCTACATAGTACATGTAACACTGTTGAACGTGATTGTCAACCAAAAACGAGTGCCGTGATATTTCGGAAATTGACACGAACATAAGCAAGTGTTTATTTCCCATATAGCGCGGCACGAGATATTCTATCTGACGTATACTACTCTTTTCTAACACTTTTTGTATTCTTTTATTACCCGAAAAGCTATTTAAACGATGAAAAAAATACGAGTCATTTTTTTTTTACTTTAAGTTAGAGTTAGTTCGTTTCTGAAAATTTAAGCGATATAACATAATACCGTCCGGCAGCAAAACCCAAAAGGTCAGCTCAAGCTCAAAATATCCTCTATAGAAACTGTTTTTGAACATTTTTAGAATGGGGAGACATTGTAGATTATAAATCCGGTGTATGCCACTTTGGCATCATCTGGCTACTCCCTCGAAACAAGGTGGCGTCCGAACCAATCTTTGTAGCGGTTTCGCCTTTTATCTCGTATTTATTGTAGCCGAAGAGTTTTAACTAGCGCCCTTTATGCTGAAAGGTGTAAAATATTAGAAATAATCATTCGAAAATACATTTTTTTTGCATTTTTACGTACAATTTCTCGAAATTAAGTTAATAAAGGGCGATGCTTATAATAAAAATAGTATTTCCAAATAAACAATTGGCTTACAAGTTGATGCCCGGTTTTTTGATAGAGAGAAAAAAAAACCTTTGTTTTTATTTACTATTGTGACACTTAATAAAAAATATCTTTTTAGTGGATTATCCATGTCTAAAATGCCGAATATGCTTTTCAATACATATGTTCTGTTGAGATGAAGAAATAATAGTATTTTTTGTCTCTGTACCATAAGCACCATACATCATTAGAAGTCATCAGTTCTGGTTAAGAAATACATAAATTGAATCTTTTTCTAGGACTGTAATACTAAATCATAAATTGTGTGTGAAAGAAATGCGAGGTTCTCTTTCCCTAAAGCTTATAAAAAAATGTCCTAGTCGAAATTGAACTCCACAAAACGTGAAGAACTTCTAATTTTGCTATATAAATACATGTAACTAACAATGTCCTCTAACTCAAATAAACATAAATCTTCAATTTTTAGAACGCATGTTTCAAGATACAGATTTTCTTTCAGTATAATTATATAGAAACAACATTTAAAACAGCTTCTGTAGCCCGTTTCATTACAAAAAAACATCATATGAATGATAGTGTTTATCGATTATATACTCAGTTCCAAAAGAACGTGTGCACTTTTAAATTGGAATTCATCGAAAAGTACTGCGCTTACCGTCATGAATTTTCGTACGATATACCTCGACGGTATTGACAAAATTTCTTTTGATAATTAATTCACACGATTCGAAAACACTTTCGGCTCGGTTGTAATCTTTGATTATGCGTGTTTTGCATGCACCTCGTGCAGTAGACCAATAATTGATCTGATATTGCATTAGTTTATTTATTGCGGTTTCCTGAGAATTTAGGCCGTGCTTCATCTTCAGGTGCATCGTGTAGCAATTTTGCATATCTAGAATCACACCTTTAATTGCTTTTCAAACAATAGTTCTCTTAAACTTTCATCTTTTCATGTTTTATGATAAAAAAAAAGAACAAAAAACAAAACAAAACAAAACAAAAAAATAAAATAAACCTTAACTTACAAAAAATATAGTTCGAAGGTGGATTTTGTAGTCCGAAGAAGCAAGGTTTTTCTTACATTTGACTGCGTGACCAAGTTAATGACCCAATTTTTAACCTGTTCGAGTGATCGTGCAGTCAATTTTCTGACCAAGTATCAAAGCAGTCGAGCAAGAAAATGGACAAGCTTAAATCAGAATAAGATGTAGTTACTGTAGTTTCGTAACCCACCATGAAAGATATTTCTTATGTACATGATCTTATCTGTCATGTATAAAAATTAAATCATGAATACTAATGATGTGATAGTTTTCAAATCATCACGATATTGCTTCTTCATATTTCGTGGCAGATACATGCCTCTATAGTTTCATTCATTGCCTTTTTAACTGCGTATATAAAACCAATGTAATGTATTGTCGGGATTTTCGTTTTGTACTTCATAAATATCTACTGGTTGGTTTACCCCTGGTCTAAAAATAGACTTAAACAGGGTTTCCACGAAAAAAAGTGGGATTTTTAAAACGGTTGAAATATTCTAGTTGAATCACTTAAACGATGAGATGTGTTTAGAACATTTAAGCACTGTTTTTCACTCATTTTGTATCCTTAAAATGTAAGAGTTACAAAATATTATATCAATCTGCATGGGCGGTACAGTATTGAGGCGTACATCGTTTTTTTCAACATACTTCAAATTCACAACAATGGATTAAACAAATAAGGGCTAAAATGCTTCGGCATTATCAATATGGTTCCGCGTCATAGAAAGGAACGCGGCGTCCAGGAACGATACAGAATTTAATCTGAGAAAAAAGCTGTTTCCCAAACAGTTCGGCGTCCTTCTCGGATGTACGTTTGGAACATGCACGATGAAATACAAACGTACTTCAACGATAATTTACAATTTATAATTTATTTGAAACGGATGTTTACACCACTTTTGGCGTGCTCGTTGCTAGCTTGTACTGATTTATATTTGCAATCTTTTCACCTCTACTAATTCCTACTACTTTCTAATTAGTCCAGGTTATTAAAACAAGTACAAAACAATACTATATAGTATTTCTTTAATGCTTTTCGGTGGTTTATCGAGAAATAACGGTAGATTATCACTCGATAATCTCACCGCAAAAGCAGTGAACTTATCAAAAACTTATACCCTGCTTTTGTGCATTTGATCCTATCTGACGTCATCTATGTGGAGCGAAATAAGTGACGTCACAATGAGCGTTGCATAGCAATCATGTGCAAAATGACGCGCTTTGCGAAAATATGTCATAGAAATTTCACATTTTGCTCTCTTTTGCATTGAAGAAATAGAATAATCGTTTGATTTTCCTGTAAGATCGATTTATATTTCAATTCGTGAACAACAAAAGCTCTATTTTCACTCGTGGCTCAGCCACTCGTGAAAATATAGCTTTTGTTGTTCACTCAATGAAATATAATTCGATCTTACACTGAAACAAACGATTATCCTCTATATCTTTTGTTGAGGCGTAACAAGTAGACAGAACTTTTTTCCGCTTAACGGCCGTAAAGCGGAATAGTACAAATCTTCTCTATGCTTTTCAATTACCTCCATAATTACAATAATGCAGTTCTTAAAGTTCTCTCCGTTTCTGTGTACTCGACAATTGTCTATCTAGCATGCTTCGCAATCGGGAATAATAGTAAAGAAAAGAGGTAGCTGTATTTTCTGGTATGGAAGAAGAGAGCGAGGTATTTTGCAAAGTATAGAGAAGGCCGTTTTTTACATGATGACCAACAATTCAGTAAGTGATAAATGTCACGATGTTGTTTACTGCAACAGGTCCCGAGTTCGATTCCTAGTCTGTGCGAAAACCCATTCGAGATTTATAACCAACAAATTTGAGGAAAATCATGTACCGATGTTAAGCTTTGCTGCTGTAAAAAGAGCATCAAAAGAGCAGCTTGTGGCTAAAAAAGGAAGGAGTACGGTTAACAACTTCGAGAAATTGACAAGAAGAATGATTTTGGAAGGATTTTGGAATGAATTTGAATGAGAGTGTGGAGCATGATTTGAGTGGATTTAAGTTTTGTTCAAATTGAAGAAAATTAGCGATATTTGTTACATCCATGAGAATTTTCTGTTTGTGCGTGTACATGGTTCAATACGACGATTTAAAATCCACAACAGCCAATTTAATTGTAGAATAATTGGATCGATCGGAAATAAAAATGTTGTTCGCCTTGAACGATCTCGAACTGTTTTCCAATGATTTGAGAGCGTTTTTTGTCGCTTTGAGTGTGTGTTTGGAATGAATGAATGGAGCGCTGAGTGAATGACTACGATTAATTTTGATTTGATTTTGAGTGTTAATTTCATGATGTTTTAAATGTACTCGTTCTGGTGAGAGAAATATAATGATTTTTGGCTAGGCGTTTGACCTAAATACTGTTAAATCGCTAACCTGAGTTGTCTAGAATCTAAATATTAAGCAAAACATAAAACCTGTAGAAAGTCCATGATGTATTTCCAATATTTGACCTTTGGGCCTAGTTTTTACCCTACTTGAGTCAGTCATAACATATGGCTTCTACAGTGCCTACAAGGTTTTACTTAGATTTGACCGCTTGGCCTCATTTTTTACCCCACTTGACCCAATTTTGAGCTTGACTAAGATGTTATCAACACAATCATTCAGGTCAATTTTCGGGTTGATTGGAAAAAAAAAAAATATCTGACCTAAAGAGAGTATACATTCGGACCAATTTTCAGGATGATTGGCCAAATATAGCCTACATACTATCTTCATATTTTTCTAAGATTAGACCCCAATTCAAACTTTATCAGATTTCATCAAGACAACCATTCTTATCATTTACTAGGTTGATTGAACAAAAATTGTGGCCTCAAGAGTGTCTGCTAGGTTTTTCTAAGATTTGATCCCATGACCAGATTGTTGAGGCAACTTGACCTAATTTCAAAAGTTAACTAGATTTCATCAAGTGAATAATTCTGACCAATTTTCAGATTAATTCAGCAAAAATATGGCTTCTAGACAGTCTACAAGATTTTTCTAAGATTTGAACTCTTTATCTAACTTAAAACCCCACTTGACCCAATTTCAAAAGTGACATAGATTTCACCAAGACACTCATTCTGACCATTCTTTCGTCATCTTGTCGAGCCAAGGGTTACGAACGTTTTACTTATCTTACCCTTGGCTGATTGAATGGGTAATTTTTGTACGCGTGACGTCACAGAACGGAAAACGCGGCGGACCAATCAGTAACCTTCTTACAAAAAGGTCCGAAAGCAGGAGGTATATAAGGTCAGTATGCCCTGCGGCTTCTTGCCAGATGTGAATTTATCCCTTAGAAGTTTGCTTAACGCCTTCAGTTTTAAGTGGCACTTAGTGAGACTGAAATACACAATCAAAAAAGATGTGCGATATATTACGCATATATTTTTCCTTTCAATCGACAATTGTGTATTAGATTCAGTGCAAATAAACCTCATCGAAGGGAAACTCCAATAAAGCAGAATGTTTCTATATTGAAGTGCGGGAATTTGGTAATTGGAATGAATTCAATTATTAAGCCGTCTTAAAGTAATAATTTATAGAAATGATAATTAAGTTGAATTTTCATATTAATTCTTTATTTCAGAAATTTTCCCCCGTCTTTTCCATCAGGTTTTTTCTTTAAGCACATAAGATGACATAAGAGAAATAAATAGAATTTATTATATATGTATTTCTTCTAATTTGAAAATTTCTTGTCTTGTTTATTATAGTGAAATTAGAATAAATTTAAAGTTAAATCTAGTAGTGCTTTAACCTGACCGTTTGGTAGCGCACATGTTTTTATCTAAGTTTTGATAATAATGCACGACATTGAGGACAGGATGTAATTTAATAACAATCTTTTTTTTCATATATTGCAAATAGATTAATTGTAGTTTACATAGAAATATTATAAAAATTAAGGACGATTGCTAGAATTAATTTTCCGAGATAGATTTTTTTTGTTTTTTCATATTTTGTAGATTAAAGTATGCCGATTGCAAAAATGGAAAGAAAAAAGGGGGTCACCGAATCAGATTTTTCGTAAAACGTCATAGAATGTCATAGGTATCGAGTAAATTTTTGTCCGATTTTTTCGCCTATTTTCATTTCTTGGTAATGGCATAAAACCATAACGCAATCGAATCTTATCAAACAACTCAAATCAATTTAATTTCAATTTCATAGATAAGAAGTTATTTGCACTGAATCTAATACACAATTGTCGATTGTAATGATTTTTGACGTATTTTTCCCTAATGCGTAAAAAACTGGTATATCGAAAATAAACGAGAGTATTTTCAAAATTTATTACTTTTGATCAAATTTCTTAAAAACTCAGAGAAAATTTTATTTTTTATATATTTTGTAGATAATTATATGTTCGTGTGATATTGATATAAAAAAGGTATGGTCACCGAGCTATTTTATTTAGAAAAAATGCAAAATTCTAGGTCATCCAGTTTTGACGCAAAGGAAAAAATCACTAAAGATTCTTTTCTCTTGCCAATTTTATATACAAAATCAATGATATTCAATCATTCTTAAATTAATCGATTATGGAGTTGAATTCGTCAACAATTAGGGTATCACTTTGTTTTGCGTCAATGAAACCCAAGGTCAAATCATATGAAAAGGTCAAGGTCATATATCAAGGGCAACGTTACATAAATCACGCAAAAATCAAGTATTTTCAAAAGATTTCATCAAGGCAATTATTCTGACCAATTTTCAGGTTAATGAATAAAACAATATGATATATAGAGTGTTTTCAAGTTTATTTCCAAGATCTGTCCCCCTTGACCTGACAAAACTCATAACCCGAGAGTGTCTACAATGTTTTTCTAACATTGAAGTCTTGACCTAGTTCATGAACCCAATTAACTCAATTTTGAACTTGATCGATTTTGTCAAGACCAATTTTCAATTTTATTCCCAAAATGTCTAAGAGGGTCAGAATGGCCAGAAATCGCTCACCTTAATTCTATTCGTCAAATGGATGTCACGAAAATAGAACTCTGGCAGACTTTTAATGAAATTGGTCCAGTGGAATACGATACCAATTCAACAAACACAACTAATTGACTAAATAACAGAGTTGCTTACATACAAACAAAGCTTTTTGTAGTTATTGGTTTGTATAGTTCCGCAAGAAAGAGTGAGGTTCGAGAAACCGTTATCTCCGATCATTTTCAATGTAAAACTGATCTTTGTTCACTCACTTGAAATTGCAGTTCTATAAATTATAACAAATACCCGTGAAAATGAAACGTTTGGGACAAAAACGTTTATTTTTTTTTTGTTCAAAATTGTAAATGAGGAGCTAGTGGTTCGGACTAAATAATCTGGTTAAACTAGTGTGACAAACAACTGGAAACAATGGATAGGTGCACCATCTACAACAATAAAACTTTCAATGGGTTACATTTCCAACAATTTGACGTGTGCGGTAAATGTAAACATGGAGCAACTCAGACAGCAAGAAAAATCCAGTTTTAGGTCGTCTATCGGTCTAAAGATATCTTGAGACCTTCTCTTTGTAGAGAGCGGCCATTGAAGACTTCTATTGCTTTGCACAAATTTGACATTGCTGGAAATGCCTCGCACAGGCTCAAAAAATCCTATTAAGAGTGATGTTAAACCAAATAAAAGTAAAAGATATTCCATACTTACTTTGTCTAATGAATAGAGGTGTATCATCGAATGGCTGCAACGTTTATTTACACCTTCCTACAGCACAGATCCCGTCTAGTTGAGTGATAACGTACCGAAAATGTCGTGTACATGTATCTTGGATAACCAAGATTTTTCGTTATCAGTGAACTGATAGAAACGATATCGATCTAGAAAGTGAACTTTTACAACTTTAGACCTTTATATAATCTTAAATAATAAATATTATTAATTCAAGGAATTAGACATGTTTCTTCAAAGGCATATAATTGAAAATTTCTTTTTGATATGAACAAAATAAGGTTCTGATTTACTACCTTTTGTTTGTCCTTTTATGAACTGTAACCCGTTTTCACTTCGCGGTGAGATTTGAATATTGTATTTTGAAAGATTCTCTCTCTCTCTCTTTCTCTCTCTCTCTCTCTCTCTCTCTCTCTCGCTCTTTCATGCACTTTGCACTCTTTGTTACGGATAAGATAACGCTTCAATACATGAATAATTATGGAACGATTAGTGTTTGTTTCAATACAAGAATGCATTGTTGAATGAGTGGCAGTTTTTGTATAAATGTCAGTTGAAACGATGTTGTCCTATGTTGCACTGAAACAAACACTTATTGGTTTTTTGACCAAAGGCTATTGTGTATTAAATTATTCATCGGTTGTAACGATATCATTACGATTTCAATCTACGAGTTTATTCGTGTTATTAAAGATGGACGAAGGTAAATTAAATTCGCGTATTATTATGAGTTAAGTACCATGCGGATGATAATTGATGTCTTTGTGGTTCTTACGAGCAAATTGCTACGAGTTATATATCAAAATCTTCCGATAAGCTTTGGTTATTTGTTTGTATGAGGCTTATATTGAATGACAGTTAGCCAAGCAGATTTTCGAACTCACGATCTCCGGATTGACAGTCCAATGCGTCATTCGGGAACCTTTGACGATTCTACAGGATAGACATCGGGTATAATTAAAGCGCAGCCATAAAAGCGCGTTTTTAGCACGTGGGACCATGTGACGTCACAAACATTAAGATGACGTTGCTAAAATTAAAATCATCGAAAGGTTACAACTGGACACAATTTTATTTACTGCGTTTTGTTTTCAAATTATAACATGCCATGAAGATCACAACATACGCTCGGAAAGATTTTTTTCTTCAGGCGTATTGACCAAAAGACAGCCAAGAGCCGAATTACCTATAAAATCGCCCAAAATTACTTGTCTTACGTCCGAGGTACTTTCCAATTAACGGAAAAGTCCGAGCGATGTTCCGATTGTCCAATACTTAACAGCTGAGATATCGGCGCTTGTCTACGATAATGTATGTCTCTTTACCATTCCTTGTCTTGTCGTTCAGCACTGGCCAATAAAGCAGACAAAATGACAGCAATTGACCCCAGGTATTTATTCAAATTTTTGTTCGTTTGCGCGAAAGTTTCAGAATGGCACCAATCTTTGCATGAATTCTTATTTCGTGCAAAACTATAAATAATGTTTGAACATTTACCAGCCTTGTGTCATCCTGAACACATAACCGGTCTCTGACAAGAAAAAACGGGATAGTTCATGATCGTTTTACTATCCCTATTTAAGCATTGCCTTTGTATCGTCTTTATTATTTACTTAGCTTAGTAAAATTTCATAGATTCTCCAATAACAGAAGAGTGTGCTTAGGTACCATTCGGAGCATAACTCGGCTATGTCCGTAAACTGCAACATACCTCGGATGTATGTAAGGCGGATGGGTATGTAACAAAATCGTGCATTTTGTTAGGCGGAAACAGTGTAATAAAAATTAGCACTGTAGATTTATATCTTTTACAGTAAATAACGGCTGAAAAATCTTAATTTTTGAGAATGACGAATCATTCTCAAAAATTAAGATTTTTTCAGCCGTTATTTAAGAATCTAAAGATTTTATTCATTCGTGAATGCTTGCAATGGAGTACTCATTTACCACAAAGCTGCCATAACAATTCTCCGGTCAACACGGTTGTAGTCCTAAATCACTCTGAATATGGTAGGCTACACATCTGAATTGCGAATCGTTTACGGATAATTTCAAGTGGTTAAAGGTCGGTGAATATCGCTTTGCAAAACTTGCTTATCTCAAAAAGTTATTTACGGAATATTTACGGATTATTTTATGCTATCGGGTTTTGTTTCGTCTCTACAGAAGCAAAGGTGTGTATAGAAAATGTTATTTACGAAGATCGGAATGCGTGTCAATTTTACGATTTTTTAACTGTACATACTTATCCCAGAGTGCATCTCTGGCAACACTGCCGTTGAGACATTTAACAAATACGAAGAGCGAATAGTGAATTATACGCTCCGCCGTTTTATACCAACTTTTACTACGAATGAAATGCTATAAACCCTGATTAGATTTTGTTCATGAATAGGCAGTATTAGTCTTGAAGTGGCATTCTGTTGAAATTGTTTGAAACATCACGAACAGGCTGAAACGGCCATGTCAGGGATATTTCTCACAAAGACATATGTGCGAGAAGTAAAACATGGAACAAACTGTATATTGGTAATTCAGAGTCAAATACTTCAAATAAACCTTTAGTGTTCGAATGTGAAGTCTCTGATGAGATACTGTCCATAATGAGGCCGATCTTAATGTTGAATTGTCGATCTTGTAAAACTGTTGGAAATCTCAAACACTGGCTGAAGCGGTCATGTCTTTGACATTTTTTTTTACATTTTCATATGTTCAAAAAGTACAAGCGTTGAAGTGTCTAGCTAGACGAGCAGTCAGACATTTTCTTGATCTTACTACAAAATTAATCCTTGTATCAGCTGTTATCTTTGGAGTGTAAGGTTTATACCCTGACCAGATATCACAAACAAACAGGCTAGGCTGAAGTGTGAATGCAGGACGAGTTTTGCTCTAAAAGGTAGAGTCTTATCACGGACCGTTACATTTGATGTTAAGTTAAACCAGTTTTTTGTTCTATCTTCTTATTTTGTTAAAAAGTCGACATATATAAATTAAAACGGTATGGCGTAGGTGTTTAACCAAAATCTCGTAACTTTAGCTTGGACAAACTGAAATTTAGAAATTTAGTAACTTTTTGACATATTTCAATGTACTTATAGTGTAGATCAAACTCAATTTACGACTCGGTTGTATTCAAAATTGATATCAATGTAAAGCCAAATATAATTGAGTATTTCTAGAACAAGAGCTGTCGGAGGACAGCGAAGCTCGACTATTCCACGTGCTGGCTAGTAACAGCAATCAATATCGACATTGGAAATTACATTAGATGAAAGTCCAGAGAAAAGAATCCTTGTCCAGATGCTGATATTTTGGTAACAGAAGCAAAGTTCCAAGCAATAGCTTAAGTAGAAATAGAGATATAACTGATATACAACATTTGCACGTAAACACTTAACCAAGAACTTTTAAGTCCGACAAGGGCTAAAATTCCACTAAATTCAATATCAGAGTATTGAATCTTTATCTTGATGCTGATATTATGGTCATAGGAGCATGTGCAAGGTTTCCAAGCATTAGCTTAAGAAGAAATAAAAGATAAAACTGATATACAACATTTGCACTTAAAAACTTAACCAGGAATTTTTAAGTCCGCAAAGGGTTAAAATTCCACTAAATTCAATATCAGAGTGATTAATCTTTGTCAAGAGGCTAATATTATGGTCACAGAAGCATGCGCAAAGTTTTAAAGCTTTTTTGTGTGTTATAGGAAAATTTGTTAAAGTTGCTTTACCGAATTTCTAATTCTACTAAACAACAACCACAATTTTCAAAAAAGAGGTTGTCAATTTGCCATGAATAAAAAATGAAAAAAAGTTTTATGTTAGTCTTTTTTAAAATGTCAACAGTATAAAACTATAGGTGCGAAAATTATTATGTAGAAATGACCAAAACAGTAGACTGTCAAATATTGGAATATACAAGGTGATTAACCCCCTGATGTCATACTGAGATAAACAATTAGCTATAGTCCAACCAGGGTATTCGAAAACGCGGGAAAATGTGGTATAGCCATGAGTAGGAGTGGACTGAACTGAAATTTAACAAGCGTGAGATAACGGTACTTGATTACACATAATACGGATAGATTAAAGAAACTCATCACGAAAACACCCTTTTCTCCCTATCGATATTCAATGCTTTTTTGTCGTTTCAATTTTTGTTTCTCCATGATGAAATCGTTTTCTAAAGCATGTCACTTTTACGCTATGACACATGACGTTTACAGATGTAATTTAAAGGATGGTAATAATACCATTAGTTTTGCGTTTCTTTGATCTTTGAGTATAGTTAGAGACCGTGAGAGCAAAAATCCGTTGGTCCCAATTTATCCATAATAACTCGTCGAAAGTCTGTTTATAAACATTCGAATAGCATGGTTTACCTATAATCAGTAGCTTATCAGTAGGGCCTGAGATACACAACATTCCTTAAACAAGGTCTTTAAGTAGAAACAGAGATTTTAAACACTTGGGCGTAGAAACTTAACAAAAGTATTACGCCGAGGCAAACGCCGACACCGACGCCGACGCCCGGGTTACCGGAATAGCCGCCCCCGATTCTACGAATAGTCTTACTCTAGCTACGAATAGCTAAACTTACAAAAAAGGGTTGAATTTAAAACAAACAATTAAAAAAAAGATATAATTACCTGAATGACACACCACCGAGCATATTGAAAATCGAGGAGAAGAAATGGCTTCCATCTATAACTTTGCTCTTCGAAGCGAGTCAAAATAACAGAAGAAATATACTGAGCAACAAAGATAACGCATCTTTTTATTTTTTAGATATAACTTTTTTCATAATAAAAAGTTTGAAAGAATAGTTTTATCAAAATAAATGTTGAGCAATAATTGATTTGTGACAAAAATGACGACAATTTATACATACGCATTGTAGAGTTACACTCTCATAAAGGCGACAACCCCCAAAATGAAAAAAAAAAAAAAAAAGAAATTAGAGAAGGTTTCCATTGCTCAGTTAAAGCCACTTACGCGTTAATTCATGTGCAAAATTGCACATGAGGAATGTCTGACACGTGGATTTCTGAATTTTAATCAAAACTTACTCCCAATATGGCTATCCATTAGCTGTGCGTGGTGGCTCAATCTGACTCAAAACCTTGGGTTTTCGTGCTCTTTTTTGACTCTCATTGCAAGCTCGTATTTGACGTGCTAGATCTTGAGATAAGTCAAGTCGGTGAAATATTAGACATTGGTATCACTTTAAAAAGGTGTTCACGAAGAAAGTCCATAGTTTCATGAGCTGAATGGACCATAACATTGACTTGCTCATAGGGTGTTACATATGGTATAGCTACTGAAGGATTAGATACTCGGCTCAGATTCATAATTTTTATCATGCAGCCTCCTCATCATGTCAGCATCCAAAGTATGACACAAACAACTATTAAAATCGATGTTTCAACCTTACAATAGGTCAGTTATTGCCCCTCATGGCAGTTGCAAGTGTCCTTGATTTAATGAATCAGTTCAATATGACTATGCGCGATGGCGTTCCGAAATTCAATTTTTTCGTTACCGCGAAACACGAAGACTGCTTTTTCTGATTAATGTTTACACTGTTTTTCATTGCCACCTTCTTTTTGGCTGTAATACTCGACGAACTTTATTATCGTTAGATGCATTCAATCTGTTGCACGAGCAGAAAACATGTTTATCACATTCAAGCGTCTTTGTTCAACTGAGTATGAGTTTAGGAATAGATTTCATCACAACTATGTACCTAGTAGCCGGATAAACTAAAATAATGTAATATCAGTAAACTGATCGATTTCAGGGTAAAAGTATTTGTCGTTGAAAAGTGATGCGTTATTTTTTGTTGTTCAGTATAGAAACATAACAATAACCAACTAATAAGATTCTGACAATGATAGTAATTAACTATTACTTACATTATAAATTGCCACAGAAATAACATCAAAGACGGACATTTTGAGAAATGGCCAAGATATTCTTATTGTTTAAATCTCCATGCAAAAGTTGGTGCTTTTATCACAAAGTGTAACATTTGTTAAAAGAATTGTTATAATTCCATAATAATGTCACTATATAACATAAAAGAGAAATGACCTCCGCCCATAAAATACATATTTTCCATCCGATCACAATAGTTTTTGGTAGACTAATAAAGAGTCACTCAAGGATTGTTCCAGTGAAATTTGGTTGATACCCATCTGTAACATTCTGAGAAAATGATTTTGAGAGTTTCCATTATATAACATATAGAGAAATTATCTCCGCCCATAAAATACATATTTTTCATCCAATCACAATATTTTTTGGTAGACTGATAAGGGATCACTCAAGTATCATTCCAGTGAAATTTGGTTGATACCCACCAGTAACATTTTTAGAGAATGATTTTGAAAGTTTCCACTATATAACATAAAGAAAAATGACCTCCGCCCATAAAATACATATTTTTTCATTTAATCACAATAATTTTTGTAGACTGATAAAGGGTCGCCCAAGGATCATTCATGTGAATTTTAATTGGTATCCATTGATTAGAATCTGAGATTACTCGCTATTTACCATATTTGGAAATTAGCCTCGCCCATTAAATCAATGTATTTTCTTGGATCAAAGTTTCTTGAACAACTTAGAAAGAGGGTCACCCAAGGATCATTCCTGTGAAGTTTGGTTGAAATTCATCAAGTAGTTTCTTAGGAGAAGATTTTTAAAGAAAATGTTTACGACCGGACACACTGACGCACGGACGGACGCACGACGGACACAACGCCATACAATTGCCCCAGTGGCCTTCGGCCAGTGGTGCTAAAAATGAAAGCTGTCTGCCTTCTGGTTTCAGAAATGAAGATTTTTGAAAGATTTTCGCTATTTTATTCTATTTAAGAAAGGTTTGCGCCCGGATGGAGTCCAAATATGACCCCAGGGTCTTGATATGAATAAACTTGGTAGAGGTTCACTAGATGATGCTAAATACCAACTGTGAAGGCTGTCTGCCTTCTGGAATCAGAGATGAGATTTTTGAAGATTTTCCCTTTTTGCACCATTTTTTTCATCAGGGTAAACAGTGAGTTACGGTAGGATTTTATTAATTTGAACAACTTTGATAGAGCTTGACCCAAGAAACACTCCTGCCAATTTCATAAAGATTGGCCCACCGGTTAAGGAGGAGAAGATGTTTAAAAACATTGTGGATGACGAACGACGGACGACGCACGGCTAACGACTACGGACGGACAGTGGTAGATCACAATAGCTCACCTTGAGCACTTCGTGCTCAGGTGAGCTAAATAATGAAAACAATTAAATCTACTTGCTAGAAATTTATAGAAACCGTATGATGCATGTCTTGGTTGTGTATGTATACATTGATGGTACAGAGTGAAAAAATATAGCTGCCTATATGATTACTACTGGTACGTCCCGGGTAATGGATACACTTGCTTTACAGGTCAGAACAAAAACAAGTTTGTGATATGGTATTTCATGTGGCGTACGATGATAGGACAGAATTAAACCATCGACTATCTTATGCAGATCCAAGGTGAATATTAATATCTTTCTTTGTTTAGTCCATCGTTAGAAATACATGTAGCTAATCCTGAGTGTCCAATGGGAAAAGATTGACACATCATCTGGCACTTTCGATAAGGTCTCAAATTTATAGTAGCGAATCATATTCTTGCTTGAATTTTCCTATTCCTGGTCATTCATGCATTCATTCATTCATAAAAAAACTTGTCGTTTTTTGTGTAACCAGAGGTTCATTTGCGAATATTCATCATTGTACAGATATCTGTAAACTTGTACACTTTACTAACTGTAACTATAACATATGTCCTTTCAAAGCGTGTGTGTGTATTGCGTGAGTTGTAATTACCGTGCGTATGTGAGCGAGAGAGTACTGATCGGCGTGCACGTTTGCAAATCTGTTCCCGCCTATCCTGAACCTTCCCTCTCTTTGGATCACTCCGCCATTAGCTCTCGTTAGAGAAGTTTCTAATTTATGATTTATATGGACTTGTCTCTCTAAACTGCAAAGTTTAGAGTTGCTTACTACTGCTTCGGTAAGAATTGTTTCTTAAGATCTTTTTTATGCAAGATAAATTATGTTAAGTGCAATAGGAATAGTTTTATATGTTTTGTATTTATCTTGCAGGTTTTCTTTCCACATATTCAGAATCACATTAAATATCATCGACCCTACAGAATCTTCTGTCTCACTTAACCCCGGTTGACATTTGGTTGATAGGAGTTGTGCTCATATAAGACGCACTGACGGCAAAACGCATGACCAACTGTGAGAATTGGTGAATAAATCCTTATTGACTAATGAAGCCGTTTTGTATCCCCTATGCCGTTAGTTTGATTGGAAAACATTTCTTTGTGAATGATTCATGCCTATTTCTATAATAAGGTTAGAAATTAGAAGTAGAATAATAAAACATGGGTTAAGAAAAGTTCAACCTTAGTAGTTTGCACAGTCAACCTTAACGTTCTTTTTCCTTTAAGTAAATTGATTTTCGTACAAAAGAAAACATTTTGTTTGATTTTTCATCGATAGATAATTCATGTTAACTCAAATTTGTAAGGTCTGGTACTTTCTTTTCAAAGTTTTTTTTATCTTATTTTGATTAATCATTCACCAAGAAGCTTATGCTTTATAACATTGAATCAAATCAATGATATTTATGGTCTTCGACTATCAAATGCTATCTGATAATAAAACAATTATTTATTAACTAATGCACATGTATTCATTTTTCAGAAAGTATTTCCGTTTTTATGATGAAGAACCGAGTGTGGTAACAGTCAGAGAAAGTACAAAACCTTCTATTCTGAAAGACCCGGCATATCCTGCAGCCTGGAGGACTGAGTCGACAGCGTCGAGATAATTTATTTAAAACAGTTCGGCCTTACATACGACCAGTTAACCAAGACAAATTATGCCCACAGAATGCCGATTAATGTTACATTCATCAATAATGTTAATCAAATATTTCATTGAGTTAGGTTCAAGTTTTGAACTCAGTGTCGTTAATATATTTTCAAAGTTTTACGATAACCGAATAAGCATTAGTACACATTTTAACATTTAATTGCGTTACTATGCAACCATAGGGTCGTACTGTATGATGGATTGTCAAGTTACACGTGTAACATTTTCTTGTTCACAATAATTATTTTCCTTAAAATTCCAAAATATTTTTATCAACAACTATCAAAGTAAAGTCTTTTCGCACACAATATGTGACGTCTATAAGAAATATACATGACGTTCGTTAAGGATGGTGTACTGTTCACGGCCGATTCACTGGCCATTTTCAAGATTTCTTTGAAATTTTCATAATAAATAGATCTAACTCATTAAGGTTAAACTTTAATTGTCAATCAAAGCATAAAGATCGACAAAAATATCATTTAGACCTTTTCTGCTTGACGCGGCTCGTATATATTCATATATATCGTCAAAAGTGACGTCGCATAGAAACGACGTTAGGTAACGTAAGGTTAAAGGTCCTTAATGACACGACCTAGAGGGATTCATCGTTTCTGAACCTGCATTGCTAATTACTGTTTAATTGTGGATGAAATAATTTTCCTTATTTTTTATGCCCCCGCATCCAAAGATGGGGGGCACATTGTTTTGTCGTTGTTTGTCTGTCCATCCGTCTGTCTGTCTGCAAAACGTAACCAAAAAACTTACCATTGCCAATATTTTCGAGGCTATTCAAGATACCACGCTCATATTTGGTATGGTGATAGACTACCTCAATGATACGCATCTGCTGAAAACAAAGGTCAAGGTCATTTGGCAAGGTCAATGTCATCTGCCAAGGTCAAATTTCTTAAAAAAGCCGTGTCTCGGGCATTCGTATTTCAACAAACATCTTGTTAGTATCATATTATTATTGTTCATTTTAAACGCAGGCAAATTCAGAAATTAGGGTGTAGCATTCTAGCAGAATAATCGATGATTTCACTCATTTTGAGTATACGATTTTAATTTCGTATTTGTTTTTAATGGACTGTTGAACTTTTGCGTAGTTGATCACATGTCTCCCCGATTTACTTTTAACCGGAGCCAAATCACCTTTTACATAATACTCTTAAAAGTTTCAAAATCAAGATTATCTATCATCGAAACCAAAAATGAACTTGCTTTTCTAAGATTTAGTTTACCTCATTCTGAACTTTGGGCTGTGTCTGGTAAAACTCGTTTTCATCAAACAGTAATACAACACATACCTTGTTTCCTGAAACAACGTAGAGTTTGTCTTTATGAAAACAGATTGGACCAGGTTTTATTTCTTTACCCAAATCCTTACTATAGTGCTCATATATTTTTAAATCATTGTCAAGTTTGTACAAATGAAAGCAGTCATCCGCACAAATATAAATAGTATTTGCGTTATCTGTACAGATCCACGCAGCATCGGGTACAGTAGTTGATGATTTCAAAACAATTGTGTTTTCATCACCGACGCCTAAACAGAAAAGTTTGTTGGAAATACTTGATGTTATAAATATTTTGCCATTGAGGAAAGTCATATTTGAATTATTATACGAAAGACGACGTGCCCACAATATAGTTGGAATAAAAGTATTCATGCTTTTTAGGATGTGTCCTTCTTGTGTTAAAAGACAAATATTCCAATATATACGATCGGATGAGTCACACAATACGAATAATTGGTCATTATTGGAAGCTATATAAAAACATTCGCATTCTAAATGTATTGTCTTGACAACTACAGCTGGTGATTTACATAAGTCGATAAACAAAATTCCTTTTACACCTTGCAAAGTTACGGCTAGTAAATGATCGCTTTTGGGGAAAGATCCTGGTATCGATGGATTTAAACCTCCTTCGATCGCAGAATTTGGTTTGAATACTGCAATAGCATATGGTTTCGAACCGAGTCTAATAAATCGTGTACGTATATGTGATATTGTATCAAATAGTTTAATACAACGTTTTTCGGCGTCACATATTGCTATTGTCTCGTTGGAGATCAGGCATAAATCGCTAACTTTGCCACTTGAGGAAAATGTGTGTTGTATATCTATCTGGTCTATCAACAACATGTTTCCTCTCATAAATTCTTCATCCCTGTCCTTTTCATGAAGCATTTTTTCTATTAACGTGTTCACATCATTGTCCTTTCCTTTTCTAACTATAATTTCGTGATTCACGTGCGCCATAAAACATACAGCACAGGTATATTTTTCACACTGATAACACATATGGGTCGCATCAGCTTCTTTTCCTGAATATCCCTCAAGACAATGGTTGCAGGGTATAAGTGAAGTTGTAACATAATTGTTCATAGATGTACCAGGGTGTTCTTCCAAAATGTCGAATGCGTCTATAAAGAAGTGTGGATAATTCTCAGATTCATGAAGCAGTGTACCTTTACGTTTTGCAGATTTAACGTCTGGCAGCTGTGTACTTCTACGTTTTGCGGATGAAACACCATCCGATTGCGTAACTTCATGCTTTGAATTTTGGCCTTCCATTCCATCTGTGTACCTCTATCAAAAGTGAAAAAAGAAACCATTCTCAGAATGTTTGTTAAAAAATAAGAGGACCATGATGGTCCTAGATCGCTCGCCTGGGTCTCTTTGACCCCTGGGACATCACATCACATCAATTAAATAGACAGATGTCAACAAGAATGCTTTCAACAAAGATTATGGTCAAAATGTTTCCTACTTTTTTTGTAAAACGGATATGCCTTTACGCAGACCTTATTTGAACATATTTTATTTGCATGAATTTCAACATGATAATATACATATTTATTTAACACAAATAATTGTAAATCAAGCAAAAGGATGAGAACGAAAGCATAAGCTAACAATGTTCTTCTCCCTATTGGTGATTCAATAGTTGAACTATCTAACATTTCTTATATATGTATTATTATTATTATCAATAATAATGATAATAATTATTATTGGAATTTGAATTGTTGATATAAAAAATGCTTTTCTGTACGATATAAAGTACTCTACAGAAAGGGGGTGGATAGCGTTCTTTGGATGCCTTTACGGGCTACTTATGTGTACGTCATACGAATACTAATACATATCAATGTCATAATTTGAATTACTTTTAACCAGGAAAGATAAATTAAAACCGCATACTGTCTTTAATATATCGCTGAACTTCTAAAATTATAATTTCGTTGTCTTTGTATGACAGACTTTCTTTCCCATACAATAAAGTATTAATATCAATTTCTCCATTGCTTGTTAATGACTTCAGGAGTCTGTTTCTAATATTATCATAATTTGAACATTCAAGAAGAAAATGCTTGTTCGTCTCAACCCTACCACAAGTACAAAGAGGAGATGCTACTATGTTTTTTTCTGAACAGATGGTGATTGAGAGAGCTACAATTGTTTCTGATTCTAGTATGTAAAACCTGAAGCTTCCTTTCTCATAAAAGTACAACCTGTAAGGAACGGGTTTTTCCCTATATAAAAAACTCTTGAAACAGGATATCAAGTTTGTTCTCTTATTTCAATTGGTAATTTATTCCACTCATCAATGACTGAAGGAAGAAAAGATCTTTTATAAATCTCTGTTCTACAGTTTGGCATTCTATGATTTCGGGATTCGCGTCATCTGTATTAGGATGTGCTTCCTATATTTTGAGACACTAATAAGATTAGCCTTGTGTCCTAACATACATTCTGACCAAGTTTCATGAAGATAGGGTCAAATTTGTGGTCACAAGAGTGTAGAAAAGATACTTTTTATGAAGGTTCCTTTTCCCTTGATATGACATGTAACCTTCCAACTTTCCATATGTTAAATTCTTGTGACCTGGTCAATATTCTGACCAAGTTTCATGAAAATTTGGACATATTTGTGGCCTTTAGAGTGGAAACACTTAAATTATTGACGCATGACGACGCACGACGCACGACGGACGACAGACATTCAATAATCACAAAAGCTTACATTGAGCACGATGTGCTCAGATGAGCTTATTAGATATACAAAGGGAAAATAATTCGACACCTATTTTTTGAAGTATAGGATCTAAAACGATACGAATTGCTCAATCAAACAGTAAAAAATAGAAAACGAGTGCCGTTGTATTTGGGAAATAGACTCGACCGTAAGTGGCACGAGGTTTTCTATTCGACGTAGACCGTGCTTCTCTAACATTGTCTTTTTCTTCTAATGCTTTTCGGTGGTTTGTCTAGAAATAACGGTAGATTATCATGGATAATCTCATCGGATAATCTCATCACAAACGCAGTGAAATTATCAAAAACTTATTTCCTGCTTTTGTGCATTTCATCCTATCTGACGTCATCTATGCGGGGCGAAATAAGTGACGTCACAATGAACGTTGCATAGTGTAATATATATATATATATATATATATATATATATATATATATATATATATATATATATATATATATATATATATATATATATATATATATATATATATATATATATATATATATATATATATATATATATATATATGTATAATGGTTTTCCCGTGTCTATTTTTAGACTGGGAATGTTCCTATCTCTTGACACTGTTAGGTAATATATATGTAGAAGATTTCAGATCTTTCTAGAAAGGCCTTTTAGAAAGTGATTCAGACTCTAGAGTCTTCTAATGTTCTATGCCATTCTAGATTGTTCTATAGTATTTTATAAAGGGATTCCTTCAGCATTCTTGGTTCACTAGGTTTAGACTATTGGTCCATTTAGTAGTACTGTGTTAAACTAAAAGGGGATTTCTTGTTGTTTTAAAAGTGTGTTTGAAAGCGTGTTAATTTTAAATTCAGATATTATTGGACTTATTATTTGTGGACCAGGAATTTAATTCAATTGGATCTAAAATTAAAAACTTTAGGATTAAACATTCAAGGTATTGTAATTTGTTTTTGTATTAATTTCATATTGTCAATAATTCTGGTATTATTGTCAAGAAATATTGTTATTGTAAAGTTTGTTGCTGGCTTCTTTATTCTTGTTACATTGGCACGTAACAATTGGAAGCTCGTCTCGAGATACGAACATCAGACAAACAAATCTTTTATTTAAGTCTGCTGTTCAAAATTATTTTAGAAATTAATTTTTACATTTTAATTCTAATAAATTTAGAGTGTACTTTCACTTTTATTTATCAAAATCTTACGTTCTTATTTTAACTCAGCAATAAGCTACCATGTCTTTTGACTTAGAAAAATTTACGAAAGAACCTTTCATGGGGCTATTGAATTTGGGTCAGAAGCCTGATTTGCTCAATCCTGCCAAGCGTTATGAATTAAAAGAAGTCAAGACCTCATTGCGAAAAATGAAATTAAGAATGTTTTGGATCAATATTTTGTTGATGAGGATGTTTTTGATGAAAAAGCTCTGTCTCTAATTGTTGATGTTCCATCAGTTGCAAGCTCAAGAGAGCTCGAACTGTTAAAATTTCAACAAAGAGAGAAGGAATTGGAAATAGAAAAAGAGAAAGAAGAGCGGGAATTACAAGAAAAGCAGTTAGAAAGAAAAATTGAAGAAAAAGAAAGAGAAAGGCAATTTCAAAGGGAAAAGGAAGAAAGGGAAAGAGAAAGAGAAAGGGAAGAGAGTGAAAGAGAAAAGGAGGAGAGAGACAGAGAAGAGAGAGAACGAGAAATAGAGAGGGTGAGGGAAAGAGAAGAAAGAGCATTTCAATTACGATTTAAAGAATTAGAAATTCAATATAGAGCAAATCAGCCAAGATATATGTATAATGACCATTTTGATGTAACAAAACATTTTAGGCTTGTTCCTTAATTTCAAGACAATGAAGTTGATACATTTTTCGAACATTTTGAAAAAGTAGCAAATATCTTGAAATGGCCGAAGGAGCAATATGGACCTTACTTCTCCAAAGTGTCTTAGTAGGAAAAGCTCGCAATATTTATTCGCAACTTAGGACAGAACAAAGCAATGATTATGATACTGTAAAAGAACTCATTCTCAAAGGTTATGAGCTGGTTCCAGAAGCATATAGACAACAATTTAGAAGTTGTAGAAAAGAATCTGGCCAGACTCACGTTGAATTTGCAAGAAACGAAGAAATATTATTTGACTTTGGTGGTGCTATTCTAAGAAAATAGACCTAAATTATGATAATCTTAGACAACTAATATTAATTGAACAATTAAAAAATTACATTCAATCTGACATTAAGTCACATTTAGATGAAAAACAAATGTTGAAACTATACACGAAGCAGCTCGTTTAGCTGATGCTTATTACCTTACACACAAAAAATCTTTCTTTAATAAAGCAAAACCTGCGTCCTCACATCCCCAAAATAAAACTATGTCTGGTGATTCATCTGGCATGTCTAGTCAATCGAATTCACCTAAACCAAAGTCTTCTGGTGAAACCAATGTTCAAAATCTCTTATCTCGAGTACATTGTACCTTTTTTTTAAAAAACCAGATCAGGTCACCTTATTTCAGAATGTTTTAGATTAAAAAGGAAGAAGGAACTGAGTGCAGCCAAACCTACAGGGCTCACCAGCCTTCAGCCTAAATCATAGACTTCTTTTGAGTTAAATTCAATTGTTAAGGCAGAACTAAATTCTGATTCCTGTATGGAGATTTTTGAACCGATCATGTTGGATGGTTTTTTATCACTTTCAGGTGATATATGCACACCTGCCCCTATTGAAATTTTAAGAGACACAGGAGCTTCTCAATCTCTTATTTTAGCAGATGCTCTGCCTTTTTCTTAGAAGACTTCGTCTGGTTCTAGTGTCCTTATTCAGGGTGTAGAGTGTGGTGTTATTAATGTTTCTCTTCATAAGGTTAATTTGTCCTCAGATTTGGTTACTGGTTCTGTGGTTGTTGGTTTTAAACATTTTTACCATTTAAAGGTGTACATTTATTGCTAGGCAATGACTTAGCTGAAGATAAGGCGGTTGTAAATCCTCTTGTAACTGACACACCTAATGTAGGTCAAACAGATGATCCTATTTTGCAGGAAATACCTGATTTGTACCCTACATGTGCAGTAACTCTGGGTATGGCTAAAAAAGCTTCCTTGAAAAATTCAAATGATATTGACTTAACTGATACTTTTGTTGGTCAATATTTCAATGACGAGATTAAAAAGTCTTTTAATCTTAGTTTGCCTGATACTCAGGCAGACTTGTCAAAATTTTGTCAGTCATCTCCAAGGCCATGAAACGCATTCAAAGTCAAAGTTAATCCAGGAACAATAAAATGTTCCCGAGATTTCAAAGTTAATTGATAGACCATTACCCGAAAACTAAATGTCCTAGAATCCTGTTGTTACTATAAAAAGAATGGTATTCTGATGAGAAAATGGCGACCATTTGATGTCCTAGCTGATGATGATTGGGCTGTTCATCATCAAATTATTGTTCCAAAGTCATATCGCCATGAAATACTTAGTATAGCCCATGAAAGTCCAATGTGTGGTTATTTAGGTGTAAACAAGACTTATCACAAGATTATGACTCATTTCTTTTGGCCTGGACTTAAATCGGATGTTTCCAAATATTTCAAAAGTTGCCACACTTGTCAAATGGTAGGGAAACCTAACCTAATTATTCCAAAAGCAAAGTTACAACCAATTCCAGCTTTTGATGAACCTTTCAGTCGGATAATAATAGACTGCGTTGGTCCTTTACCGAAAACTAAGTCAGGTTCTGATTATTTGTTGACAATTATGTGTGCTTCTACTCGCTCCCAAGAAGCAATTCATCTACGAAACATTAAGACAAAGTCAATTATTAAGGCTCTTCTCAAATTCTTTACTTTGTTGGCCTTCCAAAATCAGTTCAGTCTGATCAAGGATCAAACTTCATGTCAGGCATATTCCAACAGGTTATGAATTAAATAGGTATCAAGCAATATCGGTCATCTGCTTATCACCCTGAAAGTCAATGTGCTTTAGAAAGATTTCATCAGACCCTAAAGAATATCATAAGGTCATATTATTTTGATAATGAGAAAAATTGGGATGAAGGTATTAATTTGCTATTATTTGCAGTCAGAGAATCTGTTTAAGAATCTCTTGGCTGTAGCCCCTTTGAGTTAGTTTTTGGTCATTCTGTTCGTGGGCCATTAACACTCTTAAAAGAAAAAATTCTTGCTGATGATGAAACAACTTTGAACTTGTTACAGTATGTTTCTGACTTCAGAAATAAACTGTCTAGGGCATGTGAGGTTGCTAGGTCAAATCTTAAATCATCTCAGAGCAAAATGAAGGCAAGATATGACAAGCATAGTGTTGATAGGAAATTTGAACCTGGTGATAAAGTCCTTGCTCTTTTGCCAATACCTGGCCGACCCTTACAGGCAAGATATTATGGCCCGTATACTATTGATAAGAAAAGAAGTGATTTGAATTATCTTATCAATACTCCTGGAAGGCGTAAAAATAAACAAATATGTCATGTGAACATGTTAAAAAAGTATTTTGACAGAGATAGCTCTATTTCAAAATTAGTTACAGTTGTAAACACTGTCCCACAAGAATCAAATGTGATTGAATCAGAAGTTAGTTTAGACTTTAGTGAAAAATCTGTACCTGGTCCACCGAAACTTGAGAACTCTGAAATACTAAGGAATCTTGACGACAAACTTTCACATTTGAGCCATCTCAACGAGATGAGCTGAAACAGTTGATTAATGAATATAAACACTTGTTTCCTGACATCCCCACAAGAACTGATAAATATATCATGATGGCATTGTGGAAGATTCTCAAGCAATAAAACAACATCCTTATATAATGAATCCAGTGAAACAAAAAGCCCTTCATGATGAAGTGTATTACTTATTGGAGAATGATTTTATTGAACCCAGCCAAAGTAATTACAGTTCACCATGTATATTAGTTCCAAAGCCAAATGGAACATACAGAATGTGTACTGACTATCGAAAAGTGAACTCTGTGACAAAAACTGACTCTTTTCCAATACCAAGAATTGATGACTGTATTGTATTGTCGGTAATTCTAAATATGTCACCAAATTTGACCTTCTCAAAGGATTCTGGCAAGTTCCACTCACTGAAAGGGCTAAAGAAGTATCAGCATTTGCTACTCGAACTGGTCTGTGCCAGTACAAAGTTATGCCATTTGGGATGAAACATATCCTGCGACGTTTCAGCGGCTAGTAAATATGGTTATAGCTGGCTTAGATGGCTGTGACGCATACATCGACGACCTCATCATCTACACAGACACATGGAGTGACCATATTCAAAGAATCAAACAATTCTTCGACCGTTTCAGTGATGCAAAATTGACTGTTAATCTTGGAAAAACAGAATTTTGTCATGCTACTGTTACTTCCTTAGGACATCTTGTGGGACAGGGTCAAATTAAACCTTTAGAATCTAAGGTCAATGCTATCTCTGAGTTTCCTGTGCCTGCTACTAAATAGCAACGGATGCGATTTCTTGGTATTGCTTGCTACTAAAGAAAGTATTGTAAGAATTTTTCTATAATAGCTGAAACTTTAACAAACTTATAAAAGAAAAACGTTAAGTTCAAATGGAATGATAACTGTCAAGTTGCCTTGATCGCTTGAAAGCCATACTAAAGAGCACACCGGTTCTTTTAGCACCTGATTTTGACAAATGTTTCAAATTAGCTGTTGATGAAAGTGATGTGGGTATTGGTGCTGTTCTTTTGCAAGAAGACGATGATTGTATTGATCATCCAGTTTGTTATTTTTCTAAAAAATAAACAAACATCAGAAAAACTACTCCACCATTGAAAAAGAATGTCTTGCTCTGATTTTGGCAATCCAACATTTTGAAGTTTATTTATGATCTGCAACTTCTCCTATAGGTTTATTAAGTGACCACAATCCCTTAAGTTTTCTTCACAAACTTAAGAGTAAGAACCAGAGATTATTGAGGTGAAGTTTGTCAATTCAAGAATTTGATTTTGATGTTAGACACATTAAAGGAAAAGACAACATTATACCAGATGCTCTGTCAAGAGTCTAAAATTTTGAATTGTCTTATCTTTAATACTCAAATTGAATTTAACAGTTACATTTCACTGTATTTTTTGTATATATGTATGTATGTTTGCATATATAACTCTTTTTCATTTCTTTTGATCAAAATTGTTTGTATATTCATGCTAGATGTGCTGAAATGTTTCAGCAAATCATGATATTATCAATTGTGTGAAGTATATTATCATTGTTATTATTCATAAACCTTTCTTTTTTCTTTCAAAGGGTAAAGTGTTATATATAAGTGTATAATGGTTTTTCCTGTCTCTATTTTTAGACTGGGAATTTTCCTATCTCTTGACACCGTTAGTTAATATATATGTAGAAGATTTCAGATCTTTCTAGAAAGGCCTTTTAGAAAGTGATTCAGACTCTAGAGTCTTCTAATGTTCTATGCCATTCTAGATTATTCTATAGTATAATATAAAGGGATCCCTAAAGCATTCTTGGTTCACTTGGTTTAGACTTATGGTTTCATTTAGTAGTATTGTGTTAAACTAAAAGGGGATTTCTTGTTATCTTAAGAGTGTGTTTGAAAGCGTGTTTAATTTTAAATTCAGATATTATTGGACTTATTATTATTTGTGGACCAGGAACTTAATTCAATTGGATCTAAAATTAAAAATTTTAGGATTAAACATTCAAGGTATTGTAATCAGTTTTTGTATCAATTTCATATTGTCAATAATTCTGGTATTATTGTCAAGAAATATTGTTATTGTAAAGTTTGTTGATGGCTTCTTTGTTCTTGTTACATTGGCACGTAACAATAGCAATCACGCTCAAAATTACGCGCTTTACGAAAACATTTCCTAGAAATTTAACATTTTGTCTCATTTTTGCGTTAAAGAAAAAGAACAACCGTATGTTTTTCGTGTTACATCGATCAATATTTCATTTCGTGAACAACAAATGCTATATTTTCCTCGTGAAAGTATAGCTTTTGTTGTTCACTCAATGAAATATAAATCGATCTTACACTGAAACAAACGATTATCCTCTATATTTTTACTTGAACCGCTTAAAACAATGAAATTAAACTCGTTGTGTTATCTTTAAAATGTGAATTATTGATAAAATCTGTTTGCGTTAATTATTGTAGACCTTTTGCATTTGTGCGTCTATGGAAAGTCTTTTGAAAAATCTTGCGCTACCACTCGCGTAGTGGTAGCGCGTCGAACTATCATTAAAAGCGTCCTTCCTCTTTCGATGCCCGACGACAGCGCCCATTCTTTTCGACTATCTGTCTCCCACCGATGTGTTGATAATCATAGACACATGAGGGACCAGCTTTTACAGATAAGGTCAACAGCAACTGATCTATCAATTTGCTGTTGCATGTACACGTTTACATGTATATGTATAAATATGAACGAGGGTTGTCCCAAGAATTCGTGGAACTTTTGCAATAACTCTTATTTGAAACGTCCGATGAAACTGAAAATTACCTGGAATGTGGGTGAATCCTTTTCCTTTATTCTGATGTGAGTACAGAAGGCTATTTTCAATACTAGCAAAGATATTAATCAAAACGTAACACTAGTAAATGGGTGTCAGTTAACGCTATTTACGCCGTTTTGTAATACGTGAAAAGTCGTTTCAAATCTAAATAACCTCTTATCAAAGAAGCGTTCTTACCGGCCCTATATAATTGTTACAAAGAAAGAACCTATGTCAAAACATATCTTAAAGCATTGTTGATATAGACTATTGTTATGCATTCAACAAGATATCTGATTTTAAAACCATTTTCCTCAATCTTTTACGAGGATACGCACTATCGTATTTTTCTTAACCCGACAATGGCTGAAGTAAATTTGTCCGTAACAAATCTTCATATTTTTAGACATTTCAAAATAGGAACTTTTATTGTTTTGTACGCACAGGAAATAAGTATTTGGTTTTGTTTTGAAAAGCTTTGTATTACACTACCACTACATTAATTCATCGTGATAGTCTTACCAAAGAAATCTTAGATTTCTTCGAAACCGTTTCAAAACCTCTTATGCTGCCGAAAGTGCATGCATATTTTTAAGTCGCCATTTGTCAAAATGGCAGACTTATTGCGGTTAGCTGGAAGGGTGTATATGGTGATAGTGTACAGGGTGTCTGTATACTGGTTTAGGCAAAGAACTACTTTTTTCTGGAATTTACTCCATCTCTTTGAACCGGACCCAATGACACCAAAAAGTAGTGCACACAGTTTTAAAAAAGCAGCTATTTTGTGTGTTTAATGTAATACACTGACTTATATTTTTCCTTCTGAAGATAAACACAATCTTATGAAAACTTCATAATGGATATCTTGATGTCAAAATAAATTTGAGTTGCAAAATTAGTACGCCGTGGATTCTACAAATTTTATCATCAGGAAAATCATCGATCTTTGTATTGCATGTCTAATCACTAGGTGCGTAGACTAATTGTTTTGGCTTGTCCGTCTGTTTTTATTTATTCATCAATCAACGTTGAATTTAACGGAAAAAATTAATCCACATCTTTGATTTAGCCTTTCAAAAACATCGTTCTAGCGATTCACAAGCCGTGGCCGTAGGTCGCCATATTGGAAAGATTGACGCCCAAGATGTATACATGTAAACAAAAACGGTACCGCTTTGTATTTCACTTCCACACAAATATTCGTTCAATGTATTTGATGAATTAATTAGTGCGTTGGCAATTCATATAAGAAAAAAATTCTGATAGTGCTTGAGCCGAGGGCTTCCATTGTATTGACCTAATTTTATTTTGTCACCGCTTTTATAACACTACGATCTTGATAATCCAGTACACAACTTTTCAATTCTACACGATATCGGTTTACATTGAACCGGTCAAGTAAAGATATTGTTGATAAGAATTCCAGAGTGCTATTTGCGAACGGCATTAAATTCTGAACATCGATGTCAAATCAGTCAGCTAGGTTTTACTTTCGTTTTTAACTGAAGTGATAAGCTCGGGGTTTTTTTTTCAAAAAAAAAAAAAAAAAACGATTATTCAGAGGTTGAGTTTTTTGTAGTGTTTATACTTTGCATATCTGTCCAATTGCTTGGACCACTAACCGCTTATATTAATATGAATTGTCTTGATCATTGAAGTTTGAAACAAATATTAGATCTTCATGCACTAATGAACATTATCAGGAATTTGAACCAGGTTTTTGTTTTAACTTGCTATTCTCTATGAATAACATTTGAAAATTGATATATCTTGAGGAAATTGACTTTGGATTTTTGACTCTCCGGAGTTTGAAATTGAAATTGAAAAAATGTTGTTGTTTGGGAAAGGGTTAATATAATAAATTTTGTCGTCTGCAACTCTTTTCAAATTGTATCACCCCAAAATTTCGCCGTTTGGTCAATTGTTGATAATCATTAACCTAAGTGCAATAAAACAATGGATGCTCAGAGACGATGTGGTAATAGTGGTTGGAAATGGATGTGTAGGTGTTGCATCCATCACAATATGACATACTGTTAAAAGTGATGTAAAACTACATTCGATCAGTCAGATTCTGCTTAGAATCTGCCGAACAGAACCCTTGAATTGATAGAAAAGGCTTAGCATCTGAAATTGAACAGCTTCTGAACAAAAGGAGCTTGTAATTCAGCTGTTTTTAGATCAGTAAGTGCTTGGGGGTGAGCTATTGTGATCTCTTATCATCTGTTTGCCTGTAAACAATACTGTCGGGTTATTCTTGTCTCAAAATCTGAGTTATTGATCACAAATAACCAAAGTCCCAAAATATCATGGTATCATGCTCATGGCGACTTTTAGGACCTTAAGTCCTTTGATTTTAAAATCTCGATACCTATCGTTTATCGGCACGACTCATGATCAAGTCATATCAAACTATTCACAGCGGATTTACTTACATGTATTCGTAGTTTCTGCATCCCACCAGGCGTTCTGATTGGCGCCGCCGAAAACGTATTTTATTTATTTATCGACGCTTCTCGCATCAGTTCTTCCTAACTCGATCTTTTTCCCGACATTCCATCTTATTTCATTTTAGTACCTTGTTTATCCTTGAAAAAGTATATGTGCAACAAGCAGTTACGTTCATTCCTTATTTCGATTTTTTTACAGTCTGTATCCTTTAGATTATGGACGGATTTGTGCGCCGAGTGTACCATTGACGTCGCCATTTTCATGCCGTTTGACTTGCAACCGGACTAATCAAAACGCCCAAACTGCGCACTGCGTAAGGACATTTGTATGTAATGACATACACATGTGTGGACTTTAGAATTATCTGCTTTCAGCAATGGTTGTTTTATGTCAAACACATCATGAATATTGAAATAAATGACGTTCAAACATCTACTGTATGAGACTCGTAGGAAATAAATTTGACGTGCGCCGACCAAACCCTACTGATCGTGTCTTTTAAAGCTTTATTTCTCAACATGACCATATCATAATCGTAAACCTTTATCGATCTGTTGCAAATTAACGTGTGTTGTCAACTTAAGAGTTTTACTTAAATCGGACACCGAATTTTTGAATAATCGAAAAAGTTCACGAATATCTGGGACAACCCTCGTTTAGTATAATTATAATTCTAGAATGCAAACAGATCGCTATAACTCTTCAATGGTTGTATTTATTACGATTTATTACAGAATTTGCTATTCTAGATTACCGAAATCTTTTATTCAAACCTGAAATCATGACAATTGAAGAATAAATCCAAACAAAAAGTTCTACTGTACAAATTCAAGCTCTAAATTTTTGTTCCTTCTTTGTTGTCTATAGTCCAGACATGGTAGGATTGGACCAAGTAATGGTCTTTCGTGTTTTTGTTCAATGCTGCAGGGCTTCTGGTTCAGAAGAAATGACTTCCATGCCAAATTCAAAGATTGTAGGGCTATCGGTCCAGAAGAAGATATTTTGAAAATTTCTTACTTGATCCAGGTCCTGCCCCTCCTGCCTCTGGTAGTCCAAAAGTCAAGGTTTAAGCTATTGTTAAAAAGGGCATAAACTTAAACTTTGATTCAGAAATTACAGGAAACATTCCTGTAAAATTTGCTGTAAATCAATCGAGTTGTTTAGAAGGAGATGTGTTATTCGAAAATTGTTGACGGGCGACGAATGACGACCGGACGCCGAACGGGGGAGGGGGGGACCATAATGGCTCACTTAAGTACAACGTGCTCAGGTGAGCGAAAAATTGGTATAATCATTAATGTATGCTGTTAAATTTGCTTTTGAGATTCTTAAAAAAAGTTCAACCCTGAATTGAGTTAGTTTTTTTTTTAACAAAAAAAAAATATGATCAAGAAAGCAATTTGATTAAAAATGGGCATTCCGTTGATATAACCACAATTTGACAATTGATGGAATATGAGGGCTATAATGGTCCCATATCGCTCTACTGAGTATGCGGGCTCCAAATTTTTAAGTTTTACTCTATGACTTATATGGGATTGAGCGACAACGAAGCTAGCCTTCCAATAAAAGAATGGAAGTTAGTGTGAATTATATTTCGGTAAATAAAGGTAAAACAATAGCACTTTCTTTAATGCTTTTCGGTGGTTTATCGAGAAATAACGGTAGATTATCCCTTGATAATCTCACCACAAAAGCAGTGAAATTATCAAAAAGCTATACCCTGCTTTTTTGCATTTCATCCTACCTGACGTCATCTATCTGGGGCGAAATGAGTGACGTCACATTGAAGGTTGCATAGCAATCACGTGCAAAATGACGCGCTTTACGAAAATATGTCATAGAAATTTCACATTTTGTCTCATTTTTGCATTAAAAAATAGAATAATCGTTTGTTTTTCGAGTAAGATCGATTGATATTTCATTTCGTGAACAACAAAAGCTATATTTTCACTCGTGGCTCTGCCACTCGTGAAAATATAGCTTTTGTTATACACTCAATGAAATATCAATCGATCTTACACTGAAACAAACGATTATCCTCTATATTTTTGTAAATTAAATGTCTAAAGAATGACAGCTCTTTCAGAAGTCTTTCTTCTTTCATCCTTTAGATTAATGTAGCCCTACTTCAAAGGCCTTATTTGAGGGTCACCCAAGAAGCATTTCCATTTCCAAAAAAAGTGTGCACTTTAACATCTCTGAAATTACACAATCTATCGTCATGAAACGTCGTATGACTATCCCCAAAAGTATGAGAAAATGATTTTTGAAAACAAAAATCGCGCAATGAGCAAAATTCTCTGCTAAAGTGAGACATTTGAATTTGCATGTTTTGCATGTGCATCACGTGTTAGAGGAATTATTGGTCTGAAAAAAGATTCATTGAATCTTTGTGGCTTTCCTAAGCATAAAATCACATCTTCAATACAATTTTGCATGATGCTAAAGCGTAGTTTGTGAAAAGAATCGAATCAAGTATGTCATTAAAATTGATTGAGCGATCAGGTTCAAATAAAAATCGAGGTCGTCATTTTGTTAGGCCTTATAAAAATAAGCAAATCGAAAGGTCATAGAACGTCATAGCACCATTCAACGACAAATTGATTGATTGATTGAATGGGGTTTCACGCCGCTTTCAACATTATTTCAGTTATATCGCGGCGGCTGGAGCACCTAACAATGGATTCCTGGTATTTCTCACGCCAGTACTACCATTACATCCTTTCCTAGCCTCCAGCTACTATCTCACATAGATCTACGATTATCGACCCATTGGTGAGAGACAAATAGTCGGAAAGAATGAGTGCCGCCGTCGGGGATCGAACCCGTGACCTCTAGTTTGACAATCCGACGCGCTACCAACTGCGCTATGACGGCGGCTCAACGACAAATTACTGACTTAACAACGTAGCAATGTCTAACGTTGACGTACACGTAACGTCTGCATAAAACCTAAAACTTTTGTTCGGAAAAGGCTTGGAATGGCCTTTAAAACTCTATAATGAAACATCATCACATAGCTCTCACAAAAGAAAAAGATGCAAGGTCAAATCTCATCAATTTAGGTTCTGCCTGCGCTTATGCAGCATGCGATACTTTATCCAAATCTGATTTGACTTTTAATTTCAAAAGGTTTTGACTTAAGAATACATGAATCGTTATGGCGAATCTTTTTTCGTACAACTGAAACATGAATTGATTAAAGAGCAATTCAAGAATTCACGGTTACATGCAGACGTTACAGCCGTAGTTGTATGACCTAAGTTGTGCTAAAAATTAAACGATCCCGTTTAAAGGCAGTAGACCCGTAATAATTATGCAACATTTCGGAGCTTATGGTTTTTCAAAATGTTGACCGTGGTTTCCTAATTAAAATCAATAGGAAACCTCGGTTAACACTGTTTCAGCCAAACGTTGCGGAACTATTACGGGTCCACTACCCTTACAAAAAAAATTGATAAGTTTAATAACAATTCTTTTCAAATATTTTCTTCTTAAATGTATGCACCACATAAAAGAAACTTTATGTTTGAGAATTATAAAAAAAAAAAAAAAAATACCCGCGCAACAAGAAGGCTTTCGCATCCGCCTGTTGAAATTATTTTTGTCGCTCGACCAACCGACATTCGACATTTCATAATATTAAGTCATTGTGACACGCATCTTCTGTAACCTTCATACGGCTGAATAAGAACATTTTGTAATATTATCATTCCGATCAAAAACATTCTAAATCATTCACTCAGCGCTCCATTCATTCATTCGAAACCATAAGCGTAACTAGGAATTTTGAAATCTATACGCACTCAAAAGGCAACCAATCAAAATCATAAAGGATAAAAGCGATATGTGGACTGTGACGAAAGATGAATTTCCTCCATTTAAGATTTGAGAGTTGGTGAATAAACAAAACATCGTAACTACAGCTCATTCATCAATAACATTTTTCGAAAGAGGATTTATTTCTTGCGTAATGTTCGTAATGGTAGTTACGCCCTTTCAAACGCTCACTCAAACCATTCAAAAACGATCCAAAAACACTGTATTGGTAAGATTAATAACTCCATGCAAAATAAAAATCGGTAGATCATGGAACCCAAGATTTCAAATAATTGAATTCTGAAAGAGTATGATGGGTTTGTGAAGACATAGAATTAAATTAATAGACCCTGTTATTATATTTAAGTAAAAGGACGTTATATGTTCATCCTAAACAAAAAGGGCGACATTGGATTACCTCCCTTGAATTTCACTAAAAAATGCCTCTACACACTCATTCAATCGTATTCCAAAACCATTTCAAAATCATTCAACTCGTCAATCTCACGATGGTTTAACTGTACCCATAAGTGAGATGAGGAGCTAGTGACTCGGATGAAATGAGGTTGAAATATTGTGAGAAACGATACGAGACCATGAGTAGCTGTACCAGTCGCCACGATACAACTATGATCCTGTTCAATCCCAAGGAAACAAACAAATACTTTTAAATAAATGTACTTACTTTGTCATTTAAATAGTGAATAGTAGCCAAGCTAGTTAAAACGGCAAAGTTAGAATACACCTTCCCTAACACATCAGGTTAAGTTGAGGTATAAAAAGTTTATCTCTCTTACGGAAAATGCAGTGTACATGTATTTTGGTTTACCATAATTTGACGTTTTAGTATTCTGCGTTATTATTCGACTGGCAGGGTGTGGGCTTAGCCGTGGCGTATAATGGTGACTTTACTTTTCAATATTTTGCTTTCTTGTTACAGTTCGTCGACAAATATCGTAAACGCGTACAAATGTAATCCATTTTGGCAGGGCAGAGCCTAAGTATAGGGTCATTGACCTTAAGGTTTATGTAGATAATCTCTCTTATGTGTACGCGCTTTTATAGATAGCCAACATATAACTTGAAACTCGTAAATCGTATATTCGTAACCAAACCCTCGTAACTTCAGCTTGGAAGAGCTGAAGTTACGAGGATTTGGTAACTCAACGATGGCATGTATTCAATTTCGCTCTGCACGTTTATCCTAGTGGCTTTAACCTATACAGTTATGTGCACATATTAACAATTATTGCAAACAAACTTTTGAAAAAACCTCAAACTATTGAAAAATAAACTCGCCAAATTACGTCACGGCTAAGGCACGCCCTGCCAGTTCAATAATCACGCAGAATAACTGTATCCAAAAACCAAACGGATTCACGTGCCAAGAGAGAGTGAATACAATTCATCGTTGGGTTTCCAAAGCATCGTAACTTAAATTTAAATAAGCTGAAGTCGGGGTTTGGTTACTAACAATCGGGGGTTTGGTTACTAACATGCGAATTAAGGTCTCAGGCTATTTATATCGACTCTCTGTAGAAGTCATTTATTTTAAATCAAAGCTGATTTTCCTTAACCCCTTAAGTGCAAAGACCCATTTCTTAGGCTCCGCGCTGTCAGGGTATTTATCATTCATTTTAAATACATGTATATGATTGGCACAACGTTAATCATATCGAAACTTGAATTATCCAATGAAATAAATGTATGTGGGACAGAAAAAATGAAACGAATTTCGTAAGATCAATCTTAAATTGAAATTTATTTGGAGACCAGATAAGTAAATATTTCATGAGTGCACTTATTGACATAAGACTGGCCCCCGTCCCATTGATCTGAAAAAATTGTGTTCAAAATGAGCATAATTTAACTAGAGAAAGCATAATTTCTTATCAGCTAAAATTCTCTAGCTGGCCAATCAGTGTCAGTTATTGAAAATATGGGAGGTAATATGGATAGGATAAATTCGTAAAGCATGAGTAGTGTACCTTAATTATTTATAATGAACGCTTACTGACAGCCTGGGAGCTGAGTAAGCGTTAATGATGGTCGACCTCTTATTTCAAAAATCGTTGCAAATAATCTTGTTGGCCAAAACTTACTTCTAATCTTTTAAACTTACATCACAAAATTAATGTGATCTTCAAAAGTTTGTCCAACTTTGATAACACTTTCAGAATCACGTGAGAAATTATAACCTACAATCATTATCATTAATTTGTTAATTTTTATCTTTGTTACTATGTTTTACTTTATATATATATAATGCATATAATGCAGATAACTTCGACATAAAAAGAGAAAATGAAGACCAAATTTATAATAATTTTGAAAGAAGCCTCGTTAACATGTGTTGTGTACACGATATACATATTGTAAATGGACGTCTCCATGGTGATAAATATGGCAATTTTACGTGTATTACATATAATGGTGCAAGCACCATAGATTATCATCAAGCATCTACTGACTTATTTAATTTTATAAGTTATTTTGAGGTATCACAAAGAGACGACTCTGATCACTTCCCTATTATTGCATGCCTGACATTACCCTATATAAGTGAAGGGTTTTATGAAAACCAATCAAATCAGAAGGAGGACGTAAGCCATCACTTGATAAATTTGACTACCTACAAATGGTGTGAAGGAATCAAAGATACATTTATTGAGCTATTCGACAAAAGTAGGTCAAGTATTGAAAACAATATCACTACTAATATTGAAAATTCTATTAAAAGTATACTTAACGTTTATTATCAAACGTCAGATACATTGAATTTAAGAAATAAGAAAAATCCTAAATATACAGTTTTAAATCAACCCTGGTGGGACCAAGAATGAGACCGAGCAAAATATTCTAAATATAAACGTTTGCGCGAATTTCGAAATTTAAGGTCTGATAGACATCATACTGCATATATTACATCAAAGGAGTTCAAAAAATTATGCGCACGGAAAAAAATCCATTATCAATCTAAAATGCGCAACAAACTATTGACAGAACGAAAAAACCCGAACGCCTTCTGGAAATTACTGCGTAAAACACAAACAAACAATGTTAAACACGAATTACGAATTAGTCCGGATACTTCGATCAAACATTTTGAATCCTTGCTATCAAGGGATAACCAAGAATCAATAGATATATCACAGGATTCTACAAACGATGAATACGATGCCATTTTGAATTGTTCTATTACTATTGATGAAATTGTAAAAAGTATTAACCAATTGAAATTAGGAAAATCAACAGGCATAGATGGTATAAGCGCGGAATTTTATAGAAACACAGGGAATATTATAGCTCATACTTTGTGTAAAATTTTCAATAATATTTTAAACTCTGGTCGATTCCCGAATATTTGGTCAGATAACATTATTGTCCCTATATATAAATCAGGATCGAAAACGGACCCATCAAATTTTAGGGGGATATCACTTTTAAACACGATGTACAAAATATTTGCAAATATCATATTTGAAAGAATGACAAAATGGGTTGAAACGTTTAATTTGCTACACGAATGTCAAAATGGGTTTCGAAAAGAAAGATCACCAATAGACAACATGTTCACTTTACAAGCGATGGTACAAAAATACATAACGAAACCAGGCGGGCGATTTTACGCATTATTTGTAGACTTTGAGAAAGCATTCGATAGTATTCCACATCGAAAACTTTTTCAATGCCTTCACAATATAGGCTTGAGGGGGAAACTATACAATGTTTTATCTTCAATGTATTCAAAAATGAATTTCACGATTCGTTTTGGCATGAACAAACTAACAAAATCAGTACCGTGCAATACTGGGTGTAAACAAGGGGACATTACAAGTACCATTATCTTCAACATATATATGAATGAGTTATCTCAAAATAATAAAGGTGTATTTATAACGACGGTTATTCCGGAAATCTTATGTATTCTTTTTGCTGACGATATTGCTAATTGTTCCGACAACGTCGTAGGGTTACAACGCCAATTAAATAGCATTTCAGATTTTTGCAATGAATATGGAATGAAAGTAAATAACAGCAAAACAGAGATTATCGTTTTTCAAAATGGTGGACCATTGATAAATAACGAAAAATGGTTTCATAATGGTAGATCAGTAAATACTACTTCGATATATAAATATATGGGATTGTTATTCACGCCCAAATTAACGTGGTCGAGAGCGCAAGAAAAACTAGCATGTCAAGCTAAAAAGTCCATGTATGCGTTGAAATCATTTCGTGAAAATTTTGGTAATTTACCTGTACAAGATCACTTTAAAATATTTGATTCTATGATAAAACCTATTCTTTTATACGGTAGTGAGATATGGGCAACAAAGTATGCTGAAATTATAGAGCGAGTACAAATCAAATTCTGTAAAGAATATCTTGGAGTAGGCAATATGGTAAATGATTGTATGGCATTAGGGGCATGTGGACGGTAACCTCTGTGTTGCGAATATTTTTCTAGGTGCATCAAATACTGGTGTAAGCTGTTAATCATGCCTAACTGTCGTTATCCAAGACAATGCTATTTAATGTTGAAAAGTCAAGATGAAATGGGTAGATGTAATTGGGCTACAGGCATCAAGGATTTATTGTACCGATATTGATTTGGGATAGTTTGGATAAGCCAAGACTTTGGAAATATGAATATGTTTATTAATCAATTTAAATTACGGCTGTCCGATTGTTATCGACAGGAATGGTCAAATAAGGTCCAAGAGTCATCTCGATGTGATACCTACAAATATTTCAAAACTATGCTAGAACCTGAAAAATACTTGTCTATAAATCTGCCTTATAGTCAACGAAAAGCATTTGCTAAATTCAGATGTTCGAACCATAAATTTAGAATTGAAATAGATAGACGCGATAACATTCCGAGAAATGAACGAATATGCACATTTTGTCTCACTGGAAAATTTTAACATTCTTAGCATCGAAGATGAATATCATATATTTTTTAAATGCCGTAAATACCATGATGAGAGAACTAACTATCTTTACAATTGGTACACTGGAAATAGCGAACTTACAGATTTTTACTATATAATGAACTCAAAAAGCCAGTGGAAAAATAAAAAAAACTCGCATACTTTATATATATTATTATGGAAAAAACATCTAACCAGCAAATGCAAATGCTTGCCTAGAACTAGTTGGATTTCCTAGGAAAAGTCACAGAAATTCACAATGAAGCAATGAAATAATAAAAATAATATAAATAATGATGATAATAATAATAATAATAATAATGATAATAATAATGATAAAAATAATAGTAATACTAATAATTAAACGAATTATACTAAAACACAACTCACAACACTAATCATGTATAGATATATATGCTGTATAATGGGCCGGTGGCCTGTATATATATGAAATAAAGTTCAGTTCAGTTCAGTTCACTATCATTTAAATGTTTACCCTATCGTCCTATGTCATTGAATAATCGCGGCGTTTTAACCATGGGGTCTTTGATTTTTACAAGATACCCTTCTACATCAAAATTTTAACAGATAGAGAGAAAAAAGATGTGATTTTTAACAAGGTTGTTAAAGAATCACAATTCCACCTAAAACATTTGAGCGGCCTCAGACGATTTATGATATTCACATGGTAATAATTAACGCGTATTTTCGAATCATATTTACATCAATATGACCGATAACAATATTGAATTGACATATATTTCCTATATCCAATATTCCCGAAAAATAAGAACCAACGAGTACGTTAGAAAAGACATCATCAAAATTCATTTCAAGCCTGTCTCAATTGTGGTTCAAAATGGAAGCCATTGGGAACGATTTGATATTCGAAACGCATGACTGGTTGAAATACCGTTTACCTACATCATGCAAACGTTCCCAGATAGGTAGGGGTATACAGTAATAAATATAAATCGGATTGGCCCCTTTACCGTTTTGAAATTGATAGATTAGCCGAAGTCACATACAATTGTTTTACAATCCAATTTCGTTTTGTAGATTAGTATAGTAAACCTACTACACAAAATCAAGACACAATCTCTTGCAGTCGAAGGCTGTTTCTGTAAGAAGTTCTTGGTGACAAAAGTTAGCTTAGTTTTAGAACGGATCTCCACATGGGGATTTCCATTTAGCATGGTACCGTTGCTTTAACGTTCTGCAAACGTTTTAATCGTAAACATATGACAGGGTTTGGCCAGTTAGTGTATACAAATTTATCGTAATCACAAGTCATGATACAAGGATACTAGTAAAATTTTAATTACCAATCTCAGGCCTCGAGGTTTGAATGGGGCTAACTTTAAAAGTCTTACCGCGGCGGCTGGTGAACCTAAAGACAACATCGATGCTGACAACAATTGGACAATGTCTATGCTTCGGATATACCCATGAAGCACGGTCGTGATTGAATTGATTAAAAAATCGTATTTCAATTTTGTTATCTAATCATACGACGACGACAACTACGGTACCGACAACAAATGGACAATGCCCATGTTTTGGATATATCCATGAAGCTTGGCCATGTTTATACTGATAAAAGCTATAGGGGCATACAAAATAAAACACAAATGATTCTCACCGAAAGAATGGTCACTATTTACAATTGAAATTAAAATCATATCTTCAAACTGAGCAAGGGATAAAAGAGCAGTAACAGTACGACTCGCCTGATCTTGATATCCAAAATTTGGAAAGGATGAAAGAGATGCCAGTAATGCTGAGTTTCTTTGCTCTTACAGTCGAGAAAATGACAGCGAGGATCTCGCTGATCCCAATTTAAACATATAATACTTGTCTAAAGCCTGTTTAAAAGCACACAATTACCAAGGTTTGACTATAACATTATACTGAAACAGGTATTCACTTGTTGTAAAGATTAGATTAGTCATGTCAACTGCATTGGTAAGGGAAAAAGGCTCCATCGAATGTACAAAAGACGAAAAGATAACTTTATCCATCAAACACGTTTTAATTTAGCGCTAGACAATCCATTTAAGAAATATTTTTTCTTGCTATAGGTCGTACACTATTGACGGGAGATTTGCTATACGACGTACACCATCTCCCTATAGGCCGTACACCGGGAGAAGAAACAACATGTGAATTTATCGGCATATTCACTTCATACAAAAGGCAAGAGTGTTTCTGGTGATTTTCTTCGTTATGTTAGGCAATTTATCATGGGTTTTAGTATCAGAAACTCTAAAAATTCAGTCAAAACAGTATTTTCGCGATGGACAAACGGAAATCATCGGTGATTAGGGGGGTATTATTTTTAATTGTAGCCGCTTATGGAGGCTAACCAATCATTTGATACGGGTTGATAGCTACATGATTATATCAGTAACGCCTGTCTTGTATGCTTCCAGGAAAGTTTTACGTGATTTAACAAAAAAAAAAAAGAGAAAAAAGCTCACCTTGTACAACACCCCGTGACATTTCCCTCCACTCGCTAATCGCTATATCCGGTGTACGTTGATACACGGTGTTCACTAGAATTACACAATCCAAAGATGAACAGAGGCACGTTCGCGTATTATCAACGCAGTTTTCGTTGGCTAAACCTGCGCAGTTGAGGAAAGAACCTAAAATTAATGTCCGTAATCTGTTCAAATTAAAATGAAAAACACCGAGACAAAAATGGGAATCTTTTTGTTTTAAACTACACACAAGAAGTTTTTGTTTAAAATGTTGGAATCGATCGAATTTTGAGAAAGAAAATAGGTTGTTCTGCTTTTATGTTTAGCGGCCATTTTCTTAGTTTACATGACGTCATATAGCTGCGCAGCTTTATACGACGGGCATAATTAACTGACATGAGTGTATATTACCAACGTTTGAAATAAAATAAGGCCCAGTTTGACTGATTTTGGGCAGGCTTGACTATTTTTGGGGGGCCGGTATGACCGTATTGGGGCCTGTTTGACCGTGGGACTGGTTTGACGAGGAGCCGGTTTGACTGGTTCCCTTTCTATCTACTGCCTATTTCCTCTTTCGGGTATTACTGGCAAGTGTGTGTCTGTGCCGAATGAAAACTGTTAGTCATTGATTAGGGTGTCAGATACATTTATTTCAGATTGTGAAAAAAAGCTGGGTGAACTGGGGCTGGCTACTAAGTGCCTATTTATTAACACACCTTGGTGACATTGGGGCTTGAACTACTAACTTCCAGGTCAAGAATCAAGTACCTTTACCACAATGACACTGAGTGAGATACACTGTTTTATCCAAAGTGAATGCTAGAATTAGTTCTAGTTATAATCTCTCACATAATTTACCTCAAATATTTTACATCTCGACTAAAAGCGGTCAATCTATGCTGTTTGTGACTCAAAATATTTCATAATGTTAACCTAGTTTCCAAATGAAATCATTAGGAAACCTAGGTTTAACTTGTTAAAGTTCATGCCTCCTGAAATGTTGCGGAACTTTTACTGGTCCACTACCTTAATAGAGTTCCTTATGTAAAGTCTGAGCAGAATCATAATGAAATGGCATCACGGAAAAGTCTGAGTGATGTTTCGAGTATTTTGTAATGGCCGAGGGTTCCGGATTTGGTGAATATTGATACAGAGTTGACTGAGTAGAGCCTAATGATGTCTGGGAAATTCCGGAATGCTTACATTTTTGCCCCTTATGAAAGATGTCTGATGCTGTTTTACAACTAAAATGGAACCGTAAATGCATTTTAAGAGCAAATTATCCTCTATCTTTTATTTATAACATAAACATTAACTGGGGAAAACCTTGTTTGGGTGGGGAAATTCGTTTGGGAGGGGAAAAGGTCCATTTTGGGGGAAAAACGCCGAGGGGAAGGGGCCGATATTCAGCCCCAGTTTCTCAGTAAAAAAACACCTGCAAATGATAATCATTAGGAAGCCTCGGTTAACATTCTTAAAATTCATTGCTTTGAAGGGTTGTGAAACTATTACGAGTCCACTACCTTCAAACCAATACTGATCTTGCAAAATATTTATCCCTGTTGGACTGTACACTCTGCATTGACTGAGCAAGATGGTAACATTTTTAGTAGATTTCTAAATACAGAATAGCCATTTTACTTTTCTTTAAAATTGAATTTCAATTGAACTGAGGTGTGTTTTATTAGGATGAAGAATTTTAAGATTTATTTTTATTTTTTAATCGGGATATCTCGGACTGCTATGTAGAATTTCAATTGAATTGCTCGGGATATTCCGATTAAAAATCTTACGATATCTTCAAAATCTTAATCTATAAAACGCACCTCAGTGCTTGATCATTATTGTTTTATCAAATGTGCATTTTTTCAACTATTGATTGAATTTATCATTGGACAAGAGACAAAATTAACAGCTTTAATTGTACTTAGCTACTGTTGTTTCACCCTGAAATTGAATTTTATCTGTAACAAATTAATCAAATGAAAAAGTTTGAGTTTAGTTTAAACTCTGAGACTTCACTTCCTGCTATTCACAATTTTACTTTATAGTAGGATAGAATGACTCATTGATATGGAAAGGAAGGTGCTACTTAAGAGAATAAAGAATCAGATTGGCAGTTATTAAGAACAGTTTATGTATTAATTGAACAGGTCATATTCAGATTTTTGAAGGGATTTTTGTTTGGTATGTCTTGTTTATAGAATTAAATAAATGTAATTACACTCTTATTAAGCATTTTGTAAATATTTGGTCCAATAAAAGGTTCAAATCCTTTTGTTTTGAACATTTCTACAACAAAAAATACATGGGCTGATCCTGAATATTTAGTGAAGTAGTTGCTATAGCCTTGGTTGTCGTCTTGCATGACCTTTGACATTTTGTGATATCTATGGTATTCCTTAAGGTATTGAATTGGAATTTGTCTCATATTTTCTCTAACCAAAGAACCAACTCTACTGCCAAGATGTATAAATCTAGATGCATATTTTTCAAATTATGCCCCTATTTCGACAAAGTTTTTTCACCAACAGCCAAGCATAGGCACCCGCATGTGGTGCTTTGGTTTTCCCTGAGAGCAGCACAAACATAGTTGTCTATTAATCAATTTATCAGTTGGTGAGCAAAACGTTTAAGCTAAACCTCAAATTAGGCAGCATTTTGGTCACCCACTGATAATATATTTGTATAAATGTATTTCAATGTAATATTTTGTCCTGATATCCCCCCCCCCACTCAGGATCCGCACATGGGAAATAGCTCATCAATGCCAATGGCCATTTACCCTTCTTATGCTAAGTATGAATCCAGGCTAAATTACACTAGCTTTAAGGCAAAGTGCTGAATGTCTCTGAAAGAAAAATCATCCAACAAATTTTGTCTTGAAAATTTAGTCTCAACTCAGTTCTTGGTCAAACAGATGGTGTAGGCTAAGATCAGACTACACATATGTTCAGGATGATCCTTGTCTATATTTTCTGCAAAAATGGGAATTTCCAGGTTCAGGTTGAATTGGATTAAGGTAGTACACCCGTGATAAGATACACAACATTTTGGGAGTAATGAACTGTAACAGTGTTAACTGAGGTTTCCTAATGATTTTAATTATGAAACCTCTGTAAACATTGTGAAAGATCATGAGTTCGGATATGTGGAGGAACTATTAAGGGTCCACTACCTCTATACAAATCATGGCCATATTTAGCATATGTTGTAAGTGACTCAAGGATATGTGATATATATTGTTATCACAACTATATAGGCGGATGTATTGTGGTAACTGCTGTGATAGTGTATCCGACACCCATTCATTTGTTCCTACAGCAACTGTCCTTTCCTACAAGTTGTTCCCCCGAATGGGTTGATATGTTTTGTTTGCATGGGGTTTAATACCACTTTCAATATTAGTGCAGTTATATTATAATTGGCCAGTGCACCAACTCATATCCTTTCTCACACCAGTAAAACCTCAACATTTCTTGTGAGCCACTAGCTGCTCATCCATCTTAGGCGTGCTACATTTTATCGTAAGTAACATATCATATGCCGTTGACTCTAGTATAACCATTATTGACGGATGAAAGTTGGCTGAGCCGGGATTCAAACTCGCTACCCAATGTTTGACAGCCCTGCATTACTGCTAGGCTTAGCCCCTGTGGATTAATAATCATAAACCTATGTGGGATAGCAGCGAGAGGCTAGGAAGGGATCCAATGGTAGTGCTTGAAAAGCGAAAAAGACTCTTACGATTGTTAATAGCAGTGTTAACCCCCTTTCTAACTCGAAAATTGTTGGGTCCCAGGCCCAATCTCTGATGGAGGCATCCATCAAATTTGACTTTCTTCTCCCAGCTGATGGTTCAGAACAGGTCTTGTGTAACAGCTAATCATATTGTGAAATTGACATTCATCTAGATCAAAACAAATCGAAATCTCTTGCCTAGTGCTCTGCTCAAATATTTCATTCCTTACACTCACTCCAATCAATTTAAAAAGCTCCGAAATCATTCAAAAACACTTTGAATCTGTGCAAAATGATCAGCATTCCAATAAAATAATTGTATGATTTTTTAAGGCTGTCGTTGATTTTCAAGGGTCTGATTTGTCTGTAAAGACACAAATCCAGAAAAGTTGGTAGATTTTTTAAAGGGAGGTAATCAATTAGGCACTAAATTTATTGTCGATTTTGTTTTACCTCCCTTGAAAATCAATCTAATTTTGCTCATCACACTCATTCAATTTCATTCAAAGGCCGTTCAATTTTCAATTTCCAGATTCTTCTTACTGTATTCACTGGTAAAATAAAGTAATATCAAGAGTCAATAATTAGGTGCTCATACCACCGGCATAGGACTCAATAGTTAAATGTAAGAAGTTTCGATACAAGTTGACCGAAACCTTTTCATTAAAAATTTTATACCAATAAAATAATTGTATGATTTTTTAAGGCTGTCGTTGATTTTCAAGGGTCTGATTTGTCTGTAAAGACACAAATCCAGAAAAGTTGGTAGATTTTTTAAAGGGAGGTAATCAATTAGGCACTAAATTTATTGTCGATTTTGTTTTACCTCCCTTGAAAATCAATCTAATTTTGCTCATCACACTCATTCAATTTCATTCAAAGGCCGTTCAATTTTCAATTTCCAGATTCTTCTTACTGTATTCACTGGTAAAATAAAGTAATATCAAGAGTCAATAATTAGGTGCTCATACCACCGGCATAGGACTCAATAGTTAAATGTAAGAAGTTTCGATACAAGTTGACCGAAACCTTTTCATTAAAAAAATGCAGCCCCACAATTACCCTAGACTGCAGTTGCGGAATCCGCCGTATGAAAATGAAATGCATGTCGTGGCTGGTGAGCATGTCCTTATCAATCAAATATCGGAGAGTAACATGGATAGGATTTGTTTACCAGTCAATTGAAAGCACTTTCATTAATTAATGTTTCATTAGGGTAACAATGTTCTTGCATTTAATAAAACATTATGGCCCCGGTAAAGCCGGCCAGTGAGGAGAGACATTGTTTAAAGAAAGTAAGGAAAATCTCTTGGCTGTTCATCCTTTCATTCTCTACTGGCGGACTAGGTACGAACTGGCGCTGAGGCGAAAATGGTATTTGGGTCGAACTGGAAAAGAAACGAACACGCGCAAGTACTCGTCGTCTCGCCTTAAATTTTCCTTGATATTTCCGAAACTCGCTAAAGCTATTTATTTCGAGAAGATTGTGAATTTGCTTTTTTATTTATCAATTCTATCAACAAAATGAATTATTTTTAATCAAACGAAAATAATTTCGTTAAAACTGATTGAACGGTTTCTTATCATTTAACCGATCGGAATGAGTGAACGGTTCTCATTGAACGCATTGTAACGATTCTGATTGAACGCTGATTGAAAAATTGTGATTGGACGCTGATTGAACGCTGAACGCTGATTGAACGTGATTGCCCGTGAATGATCGTATTGTGATTGAAATGATTGTCAAATTCCCGATGTTCCGTACTGTATCACAGGAAAAGGAGCCTTATTGACAATTTTCTAGTTTACACTTGAGAGGCCACAAACATTGCCCAATCTTCAAGAAACTTGGTCAGAATGTTGGCAAGGTCACATGGATGAACTCTATTGAAAATGGGAATGATCCATGTATTATCATGGGAAAAGGGGCCTTAATGACAGTTTTCTTGTAAACGCTCTAGAGGCCACAAATGTGGACCAATCTTCATGAAACTTGGTAAGAATGTTGGTCAGGTCACAAGGATGAAGCCTATTGAAAAAGGTAAGGATCCATGCCATATCACGGGAAAAGGAGCCTTATTGACAATTTTCTTGTTTACAATCTAGCGGCCACAAATATGGCCCAATCTTCATGAAACTTGGTCAGAATGTTGGCCAGGTCACAAAGATGAACCCTATTGGAAATGGAAAGGATCCATGTCATATCACAGGAAAAGGAGCCTTATTGACAATTTTCTTGTTTACACTCTAGAGGCCACAAACATTGCCCAATCTTCATGAAACTTGGTCAGAATGTTGGCCAGGTCACAAGGATGAACTAAAAATTGGAATGATCCATGTCTTATCATGGGAAAAGGGGCCTTAATGACAGCTTTCTTGTAACGCTCTAGAGGCCACAAATGTGGACCAATCTTCATGAAACTTGGTAAGAATGTTGGTCAGGTCACAAGGATGAATCCTATTGAAATTGGAAAGATCCATGCCATATCACAGGAATAGGAGACCTAATGATAATTTTCTTGTCATAACTCTAGAGGCCACAATTTCAGCCCAAACTTCGTGAAACTTGGTTTTGTGTAGAACTTATCTTCTTTATTGCATCTGCCTATTTAATTGATGTGATGTCCCAAGGGTCAAAGAGACTCAGGTGAGCGATCTAGGACCATCTTGGTCCTCTTTTTTTTTTTTTTTTTTTTTTTTTTTTTTTCACTTTAAGTTATAGTTAGTTCGTTTCTGAAAATTTAAGCGATATAACCTAATACCGTCTGACAGCAAAACCCAAAAGGTCAGCTCAAGCTCGAAATACCGTCTATAGAAACTGTTTCTGAACATTTTTAGAATGGGGAGACATTGTACATTATAAATCCGGTGTATGCCACTTTGGCATCATTGGGCTACTCCCTCGAAAGAAGGTGGCGTCCAATCAAATCTCTGTAGCGGGTTCGCCTTTTAACTCGTATTTATTGTAGCCGAAGAGTTTTAACTAACGCCCTTTATGCTGAAAGGTGTAAAAATATTAGAAAATAATCATTCGAAAATACATTTTTTGCATTTTTACGTACAGTTTCTCGAAATTTAGTTCATAAAGGGCGATGCTTATAATTAAAACTGTATTTCCAAATAACAATTGGCTTACAAGTTGATGCCCGTTTTTTGATAGAGAGAAAAAAAAAACCTTTGCTTTTATTTACTATTGTGACACATAATGAAAAATATATTTTTTAGTGGATTATCAATGTCTAAAATTCCGAGTATGCTTTTTAAAACATGTGTTCTGTTGATATGAAGAAATAATAGCATTTTTTGTCTTTGTACCATAAGCACTACACATCAGCTCTGGTTAAGAAGTACATAAATTGAATCTTTCTCTAGGACTGAAATACTAAATCATAAATTATGTGTGAAAGAAATGCGAGGTTCTCTTTCCCTAAAGCTTATCAAAATATGTCCTACTCGAAATTGAACTCCACAAAACGCGAAGAACTTCTCCTTTTTCTATATAAATACCTATCAATGTCCTTATACTAAAATATACATAAATCTTCAATTTTTAGAACGCATGCATCAAGATACAGATTTCCTTTCAGCATAATTATATAGAAACAACATTTAAAACAGCTTCTGTAGCCCGTTTCATTACAAAAAAACCAACAAAAAACATTATATATATGATAGTGTTTATTGATAATATACTCAGTTCCAAAAGAAAGTGTGCACTTTTAAATTGGAATTCATCGAAAAGTACTGCGCTTACCGTCATGAATTTTCGTACGATATACCTCAACGGTGTTGACAAACGTTCTTTTGGGAATTAATTCACACGACTCGAAAACACTTTCGGCTCGGTTGTGATCTTTGATTATGCGTGTTTTGCGTGTACCTCGTGCAGTAGACCAATAATTGATCAGAAATTACATTAGTTTATTTATTGCGGTTTCCTAAGAATAAAATTTTTTCTTCATTACAAGTTAATACAATGCACAGCGTAAATATAAATTTAACGAGAAGTTACAGCGCTTGACCAAGCTTCATTTAAAACTTCGGCAATTTTAATGTTTTCTTAGACTGTAACATGCACGCGAAAAAATATTCTTACAAGTTAATTTAGGCCGTGCTTCGTCCTGCTACAATTTTGAATACCTAGAATCACACCTTTAATTCCTTTTCAAACAATAGTTCTCTTAAACTTTCATCTTCTCATGTTTTCTGATAAAAAAAAAACAATAACAAGAGGACCATGATGGTCCTATATCGCTCACCTGAGTAAGTCAACTCATAACTTGTCAACAATGTTATAAATACCAGAAATTGTCTGATGTACATTTAGGATGAATTTAAAAGAAACAGACTTTAATTTCCTCCTACTGCAATTTGATTTTCTTTTTAATGGCAAACAAAGTTATTGATGGAATTGAATTCAAGTTTAGTAGACCTAAACCTTAAGAATATCCCTGCCATGTTTAAGATATGCCAAATAGTTAAGGCGAAGTTTAACCTTCTTTGTTATTTTTGGCAATATTTTGACATTTCCAATACCATGTAAACCAGAGATTTTGATTGAATAAAATCATGTTTACAATTTTGATAGAGCTTTACCCAAAGAACATTCCTACCATGTTTCAGCTTAATTAGCCCAGTGGTTTAAGAAGAGAAGAAGTTTTTCTAAGATTTTCAGTCATTTTCGTCCGTTTTTCAGCCTTTTTGTAACCATGCAAACCAGAGTTTTTGATGAAATTAAATTTTTTCAACAACTTTTGAAGAACTTCACCGAAGGAACATCCCTGCCAAGTTTCAGCTTGATTGGCCCAGTGGTTTAGGAGGAGAAGATGTTTAAAGAAATTGTTGACGGACGGACGGACGGACAGATGGACGGACAGACAGACAGACGGACGGACGGACGGACGATGGACGGACGACGGACGGTGAGTGATCACAATAGCTCACCTTGAGCACTTTGTGCTCAGGTGAGCTAAAAACGCGCCTTAACTTACAAAAAATATAGTTCGAAGATGGATTTTATAGACCGAAGAAGCATGTTTTTCTAACATTTGACTGCGTGACCTTGTTAATGACCCAATTTTTAACCTCTTCGGGTGATCGTGCAGTCAATTTTCTGACCAAGTATCAAAGCAGTCGAGCAAGAAAATGGACAAGCTTAAATCAGACTAAGATGTAGTTACTGTAGTTTCGTAACCCACCATGAAAGATATTTCTTATGTACATGATCTTATCTGTCATGTATAAAAATTAAATCATGAATACTAATGATGTGATAGTTTTCAAATCATCACGATATTGCTTCTTCATATTTCGTGGCAGATACATGCCACTATAGTTTCATTCATTGCCTTTTTAACTACGTATAAAAAAATGTAAATTATTGTCGGGATTTTCGTTTTGTACTTCATAAATAGCTACTGGTTGGTTTTCCCCTGGTCTAAAAATAGACTTAAAGAGGGTTTCAACAAAAAAATGGGATCTTTTAAAACGACTGAATTTTTCAAGTTGAATCGCTAAAAAGATGAGATGTGTTGAGAAAATTTAAACACAGTTTTTCACTCATTTTGTATCCTTAAAATGTACGATTTACGAAATATTATATCAATATGCATGGGCGGTAGAGTATGGAGGCGTACATCGTTTTTTTCAACATAATTCAAATTCACAACAATGGATTAAACAAATAAGGGCTAAAATGCTTCGGCATTATCAATATGGTTCCGCGTCATAGAAAGGAATGCGGCGTCCAGGAACGATACAGATTTTAATCTGAGAAAAAAGCTGTATCCCAAACAGTTCGGCGTCCTTCTCGGATGTATGTTTGGAACATGCAAGATTAAATACAAACGTACTTCAACGATAATTTACAATTTATAATTAATTTGAAACGGATGTTTAATCACTTATCGCGTGCTCGTTGTTAGCTTGTACTGATTTATATTTGCAATCTTTTCACCTCTACTAATTCCTACTACTTTCTAATTAGTCCAGGTTATTAAAACAAGTACAAAACAATACTATATAGTATTTCTTTAATGCTTTTCGGTGGTTTATCGAGAAATAACGGTAGATTATCACTCGATAATCTCACCGCAAAAGCAGTGAACTTATCAAAAACTTATACCCTGCTTTTGTGCATTTCATCCTATCTGACGTCATCTATGCGGGGCGAAATAAGTGACGTCAAAATGAGCGTTGCATAGCAATCACGTGCAAAATGACGCGCTTTGCGAAAATATGTCATAGAAATTTCACATTTGGCTCTCTTTTGCATTAAAGAAATAGAATAATCGTTTGATTTTCCTGTAAGATCGATTTATATTTCAATTCGTGAACAACAAAAGCTCTATTTTCACTTGTGGCTGAGTTACTCGTGAAAATATAGCTTTTGCTGCTCACTCAATGAAATATAATTTGATCTTACACTGAAACAAACGATTATCCTCTATATATTTTGTTGAGGCGTAACAAGAAGACAGTACTTTTTCCGCTTAACGGCCGTAAAGCGGAATAGTACAAATCTTCTCTATGCTTTTCAATAACCTCCATAATTAGAATATTGCAGTTCTTAAAGTTCTCTCCGTTTCTGTGTACTCGACAATTGTCTATCTAGCATGCTTCGCAATCGGGAATAATAGTAAAGAAAAGAGGTAGCTGTATTTTCTGGTATGGAAGCAGAGAGCGAGGTATTTTGCAAAGTATAGAGAAGGCTGTCTTTTACATGATGACCAACAATTCAGTAAGTGATAAATGTCACGATGTTGTTTACTGCAACAGGTCCCGAGTTCGATTCCTAGTCTGTGCGAAAACCCTATTCGAGATTTATAACCAACAAATTTGAGGAAAATCATATACCGATGTTAAGCTTTGCTGCTGTAAAAAGAGCATCAAAAGAGCAGCTTGTGGCTAAAAAAGAAAGGAGTACAGTTAACAACTTCGAGAAATTGACAAGAAGAATGATTTTGGAAGGATTTTGGAATGAATTTGAATGAGAGTGTGGAGCGTGATTTGAGTGGATTTAAAGGGAGATAAACCAATATTGCTAATTTTGTTCAAGTTGAAGAAAATTAGCGATATTTGTTACATCCATTTAATAAAATATGCACAATTTTCTGTTTGTGCGTGTACATGGTTCAATACGAAGATTTAAAATCCACAACAGCCAATTTTATCGTAGAATAATTGGATCGATCGGAAATAAATGATGAATCTAAAAATGTTGATCGCCTTGAACGATCTCGAACTGTTTTCCAATGATTTGAGAGCGTTTTTTGTCGCTTTGAGTGTGTGTTTGGAATGAATGAATGGAGCGCTGAGTGAATGATTACGAATAATTTTGATTTGATTCTGAGTGTCAATTTCATGATGTTTTAAATGTACTCGTTCTGGTGAGAGAAATATAAAGATTTATGGCTAGGCGTTTGACCTAAATACTGTTAAATCGCTAACCTGAGTTGTCTAAAATCTAAATATTAAGCAAAATTTAGGTCAATTTTCGGGTTTATTGGAAAAAAAATATCTGACCTAAAGAGAGTAAACATTCGGACCAATTTTCAGGATGATTGGCCAAATATGGCCTACATACTATCTTCATATTTTCTAAGATTAGACCCCAATTCAAACTTTATCAGATTTCATCAAGACAACCATTCTTATCATTTACTAGGTTGATTGAACAAAAATTGTGGCCTCAAGAGTGTCTGCTAGGTTTTTCTAAGATTTGATCCCATGACCAGATTGTTGAGGCAACTTGACCTAATTTTAAAAGTTAACTAGATTTCATCAAGTGAATAATTCTGACCAATTTTCAGGTTAATTCAGCAAAAATATGGCTTCTAGACTGTCTACAAGATTTTTCTAAGATTTGAACCCTTTATCTAACTTAAAACCCCACTTGACCCAATTTCGAAAGTGACATAGATTTCACCAAGACATTCATTCTGACCATTCTTTCGTCATCTTGTCGAGCCAAGGGTTACGAACGTTTTACTTATCTTACCCTTGGCTGATTGAATGGGTAATTTCTGTACGCGTGACGTCAAAGAACGGAAAACGCGGCGGACCAATCAGTAACCTTCTTACAAAAAGGTCCGAAAGCAGGAGGTATATAAGGTCAATATGCCCTGCGGCTTCTTGCCAGATGTGAATTTATCCCTTAGAAGTTTGCTTAACGCCTTCAGTTTTAAGTGGCACTTAGTGAGACTGAAATACACAATCAAAACAGATGTGCGATATATTACGGTTTTTCAATGTTTATTTGAATTTTTAAGATATTAAATCCATCAATACCGGTTAAAGTTTGCACTGTTTTTAAACCTCATCGAAGGGAAACTCCAATAAAGCAGAATGTTTCTATATTGAAGTGCGCGAATTTGGTAATTGGAATGAATTCAATTATTAAGCCGTCTTAAAGTAATAATTTATAGAAATGATAATTAAATTGAATTTTCATATTAATTCTTTATTTCAGAAATTTTCCCCCGTCTTTTCCATCAGGTTTTTTCTTTTAGCACATAAGATGACCTAAGAGAAATAAATAGAATTTATTATATATGTATTTCTTCTAATTTGAAAATTTCTTGTCTTGTTTATTATAGTGAAATTAGAATAAAGGGCTGGGTACGTTTTGGGCCGATTTTGGCCCATCACAAAATTATTTAAAAGTTTGGGTATTATTAGAGTACTTTATACAATTCCCGAAAAGTAGTTTCAACCACCAAATAACTGTACGCTTATTAATTCTGATAACCGCTCAGGCGTTTATTAGAATAGTCATGATCGACAAAGATGTATACGTTATATTGACACTACTCAGACCACGGAAGTTGTTCACTCTCAACGTTTTTCATAAAAATGAGCGTTGCGCTACTTTACAAAACCTCGCTTCGTGTATATTCTCGGCAATGTGTATATTCTCTACCATTAATCGATTTCTGTAATTAATTGAGTGTTAATTGATCATTAAAACAGCTAAACAATTCCCTTTCTGGTACGATGACCGAAAAAAAACCTTTTGATTTCGGCAAGTAATAGCGCCGACGATCTTGCTGTATTATTTAGACTCTGAGATCTATGCAATATAGCGAAAAAACCAATGCCAGGCGATCGTCTTTTAATGTCAAAAAAATTGTATATACAGTTTTATTCTTTTCAGACTGAACACAGACATGGGTGAGGAAAATTGAAATTACTTGATAAATAAAAGTATAAGACAAATGATTTTCGAGTCTTAGAATATTGCTTTATTCTTAGTTTTCACAGATTATAAAATCATGCATGTCGCTGTTATGACTCGAAAAGATCGTAACCATATCTGATTCAAGCCGTCGAACGCATTTATTTTGTTATAAACTTCGTATTTTAATTGGTACCGATTGATTACTTCTCGTATATTTAAAAACCGAACTGACAAGATATAAATTAAGCCGTAATAAGAAAGTATGCCCAATTGTAATCGCCTACCCGCTGCAAAAATAATATCAACAGTCCCGTTTTCCTCGATTTTGAAATCTGTATCGTAGCCACAAGAAACGACTAAATCATGAATTTATCCTAATAATGTAAAAAATTTAACATCATGGACAAGCACAAGGCGCGTGCAAGCTTTGAAATCTCTGCCAAAAATAGCCGACGGCGTCTTTGATCACATGTTCACACTCTACGTGAAATAAACTGTTCCACATCCTTTGACTCAATACGAGACTAAAATGCCTCATTGCTCAAATAGCCACTTGGATTATATTTCGAATCATTGAAACAAATAAGAACTGAAATATCGGTTACTTCTTTCTATTCGGTTGTTTCTTAAAAGTATCAGTATTGATAAAAATATCATGTGTTTGACTAAAGATTTTATTTATTTTCGTCAGTGGAAAATGAAATCGTCGTAACTAGAAATGACCTACAGGAAAAAATCAATCCCGCAGTGTTTTTTTTTCAAGAAAATATTTATGAAAATATTTTAGATACAGTTTTAGAGATAAACAAAGTAGAAAATTTATTACAATCTGTGTAAATTATACAGTCACTACAATCGCTAACTGATAAGGTAGATCTCAAGAGTCGATGCATTTTTCGATCTTCAGTGAATCTCGTAAATGAAGCCAATCGCTGTAACTTAAGTATTTGTGTGGTGTTGCAGGAATAACATACTTTTGGTTGTAAAAAGAGGGAAAATTTCATCAGAGATTGTGAAGCAATTTCTCTGAAATCGGGGTATATGCGACTTTTCTAGAGAAATCAATTTTCCGAAACTATGCCCGAAAATTGGCGGTTTTCGCAGTGTTTTTTGGGAATGGGCGTGTACTTGCTTGATTGATTGAATGGAGTTTAACGCCGCTTTCAGTATTTTTTCAGTTATATCGCGGCGGCTGGAGCACCTAACAATGGTTTCCTGGTATTTCTCTCACCAGTACAACCATCACATCCTTTCTTAGCCTCCAGCTGCCATCTCACATAAGTGTACGATTATCAACCCATTGGTGAGAGACAAATATTCGGAAAGAATGAGTGCCGCCGTCAGGGATCGAACCCGGGACATCTAGATAGACAGTCCGACGCGCTACCAACTGCGATATGACGGCGTGTACTTGAATATGTGCGATCATAAGAATAATTCCTGTCTGAAAGTTTGGCTGCATAACATCTGTTACTGCATGCACATGTATATAAAAATAAATTAACATATATACCACCGTTCATATTGAAATGAATGACAACTTGTATTTCTTGCACGTAGATTACCTAGTGAAGCGTATTTCATGCGTCTTTTTTTAAATCAAAATTGTGACTATCGCTTATCTTTCATTATCCTGAAGGCAACAACCAACCAAGCAATTAAAAACAAAATAATGAAAATCAAGCAAATAAAAAGGTTCAAATCAGTGATGGTTTTGTTTGTTAGTGTTTTTTGAAATTGCGTCGAATTTACTTGTAATGTTAAGTGTTTTGTTTTATAAGTTATTCAGACAGATGGAAAAATAGACGGACGGACGGACAGACAGATGGACAACGGTAAAATAATGTTCCCCGATCTATCGATTCGAGGGGTATAGAATTATAACAGGTCCCCTGTTCGATACCCGATGGGTATATTCAATGGGATTGGGACATTTATCTCCCACCAGTACTGGATCCATGCCCAGACCTGTAGCTGCTATACCGCTTTGTTTTACGTTTTTCACCCATTGTTGAGAGACGAACATCGGAAAGGATATGTGCCTCTACCGAGGATTGTACTCCTGACTCCCCCTGTTTGAAGACGAGGAGTCCGATTCACATTGACATCGCACTGTGTTCGGCGCTATGACAACAGCAAAAAACTTTCCAAACCTTATAAAAATCCTACAAGAACAGTCTTCATTAAAAGAACTTAATGTTCTTTTTTTTAAATTCTGATCTAATGCTTTTAGCCAAAAGGCATAATGCCATTCGAATAAATATTATAAGATGTAGTCTGAAAATATTGGTCCAATCTGAATCTTGGCGTGTCCTTTATTTATTTTATTTATTAATTTATTCAATTTTTTTGAAAAGTAAGTGGGTGTTACCCTCGGCTGTAGCCCATTGACAGTGAAAATCATCTAATGCAATAAATCATAAAATACTACATAAATATTTCAAAATTGAACTCAGCCTCCCCCCCTTCTGAGAGAATAGATTGCCCTTGTGATATAGAATCCATATAAAAGGTTAAAGACATGGCCATCTAGAGGATCTATAACGTCAGTTAAGATGAAGATTCGCTTTTTTAGATCGTCAAACGACCACGATGTAGAAAATTGACATCAAATCGATTAAAATAAGCACACATACTTTCTCTTTATTCTGACCAGAAATGATGGGCGCATTTGATAATAAAAAAAGAATAAAAAAAGAATTTAAAGTTAGTAGTTTAATCCTTATCTCATAACATAAACGTAGGTGACAAGTTTAGATTTTTGCAAACTGTTTAATGAATATAGAAGAGAAACACGAAGGGAAACGGAGATGTTGCGATGTTCCTTTCCCCGTAGAATTTAGCAATTCTTTTTTCCCCGTGAATTGCGGGATTACCTGCGGCACATGGATATATTGTCTTCAGTCGAAGATGACTTTTAAAAGTTTAATGTAGTTTTAATCTCTGATCGAAAACTTGATCATTGAAGAAGAAATATTATGTAGGTTTAAACCGATATTGTGTTTCTATATATACTTACGAAATAGTGTGATATAATAAAACGTATCGAAATGCGCAAACCTGTATTGAGCTTTTACACGAAAACATACTTTAAGTATTGCACTTAACTATCATTTTCATCGTTTTAATGACGACTTTATGACAAATGATTAATCTGAAGTCGAAATGCAATAAATATAGACCTCTGACTGAAGACAATTTTAGTTAATATTTTTTTCAAGTTATGGAATAGGAGGCCTAGTGGACTCGGGTTATTTAAATACCGTTAAGGGAAACGACTCGTTGGTGTGTACTATCTGAAGTATGTAGCAGTTTTCTATGCTTAATAATTTCGTCACAGATGCTTAATGACGTCATAACGTTTCGGGGTGTATTTGTGAAAAAGGGATCAAGGTTATTACCTGTATGTACATATAGTAACGTGTTATTTCTCTTGTCTAGCACGCGTGCAGTTAAAAATTCAGCGAAAGGAATAGGGAGAGGATTTCAGACTCTATTTATGTATTATGCTTTATTCATTGGACTTAAAAGGATATTCATCTGGTCATTTCTTCTTACAGACTCTGGCATTGGGCGCTAGTCATCGCGTGTACTTGAATGTTGTTGTATATAATCCAGCATTCATCTACATATGGCTGTTGTCTAAGCCTTTAATCAGCTGTTTCGATATTTTGTTTGCATATCTGTGTCGAAAGTACTGTCCTTTTCACCAGGTAAGAAAGTTTGATGTTTGCTAAATATTTCATTTAAAATGCGAAATAAATTGGATGGACGGGTCGGCCTGAGTTTTCAGGTTTGTATCATAAGGGTTGCATTACGTTCTCATCGGTAACGTCCGCCATTTGTAAACGTAAGTTTGTCAAACGTCATTTTGAAACACCTATTTTATTAAAATTCACTGTTTGTGCATTCGCCAACCGAGCTGAATTTTACATATTATGATTCAGTGTGAACAGTTGACATACCATTATAAAATTATCTACTCGGTTGCAGAACGCACAGTCGTCGAAAAACGCGATCAATTTCTATAAATACTCAATAATAGCTTAATTTCGGGTATTAAGGAACGTTCGTTGTCACTAGCGACGTCACTTTGGCGACGTTTCGTCGTATCAAACTTGCGTTTTTCGAATCTTGGATCATCTTGCTATCGAACTGGCATAATAACTAGAAAGCCATGAATGGCTTGAGTCGCTCCACAGGCTTGAAATTCATGTAATCAAAGTTTTGACTAGATTTTTTAGATATTTTGGGTTCTATTTATGTTGAAATGATTTTCAGTTTCCAATATTATAGTATATAGAGAAATGACCTCCGCCAATAAAAGACATAATTTTCATCCGATCACGATAATTTTTGGCTGCATGATAATGTATTACCCAAGGATCATACTAATGAAGTTTGATTGATATCCATCGATTACATTCTGAGAAAATGATTTTCAAAGTTTCCACTATACAACAAATAGAGAAATGACCTCCGCCAATAAAATATACATTTTTCATTAAATCACAATAAATTTTGGTAGACTGATAAAGGGTCACTCAAGGGTCATTCATGTAAAATTTGGTTGATATCTATGAATTAGTTTTTTGAGAAAATGATTTTCAAAGTTTCCTCTATATAACATATAGAGAAATGACCTCCGCCCATAAAATACATATTTTTTCATTTGATCACAATAATTTTTGGTAGACTGATAAAGGGTCACCCAAGAATCAATCATGTAAAATTTGGTTGATATCTATCAATTAGTTTCTGAGAAAATGATCTGCAAAGTTTCCACTATATAACATATAGAGAAATGACCTCCGCCCATAAAATGCATATTTTTCATCTGATCAAAATAATTTTTTGTAGACTGATAAAGGGTCACTCAAGGATCAGTCATGTAAAATTTTATTGGTATCCATCAATTAGAACCTGAGAAAAGTCACTTTTTACCATATTTGGAAATTAGCCACGCCCATTAAATCCATGTTTTTCATTGGATCAAAGTTTCTTGAACAACTTTGAAAGAGGGTCACCCAAGGATCATTCCTGTGAAGTTTGGTTGAAATCCATCCAGTAGTTTCTGAGGAGAAGATTTTTAAAGAAAAAGTTTACGACCGGACGCACGGACGGACGCACGGACGCACGACGGACACAACGCCATGACAATAGCCCCAGTGGCTTTCAGCCAGTGGAGCTAAAAAGGAATAGGTTTTTCTCGAAAATATGGGCCAAAATCGGCCCAAAACGTACCTAGCCCTTTAAAGTTAAATCTAGTAGTGCTTTAACCTGACCGTTTGGTAGCGCACATGTTTTTATCTAAGTTTTGATAATAATGCACGACATTGAGGACAGGATGTAATTTAATAACAATCTTTTTTTTCATGTATTGCAAATAGATTAATTTTAGTTTACATAGAAATATTATAAGAATTAAGGACGATTGCTAGAATTAATTTTCCGAGATAGATTGTTTTTTTTTTGTTTTGTTTTTTTCATATTTTGTAGATTAAACTATGCCGATTGCAAAAATGGAAAGAAAAAAGGGGGTCACCGGATCAGATTTTTCGTAAAACGTCATATCTTCTAATGTCATAGGTATCGAGTAAATTTTTGTCCGATTTTTTCGCCTATTTTCATTTCTTGGTAAAGGCATAAAACCATAACACAATCGAATCTTATCAAACAACTCACATCAATTTTATTTCAATTTATAGATAAGAAGTTATTTGCACTGAATCTTATACACAATTGTCGATTGAAAGGAAAAATAATGATTTTTAACGTATTTTTCCCTAATGCGAAAAAAACTGGTATATCGAAAATAAACGAGAGTATTTTCAAAATTTATTACTTTTGATCAAATTTCTCAAAAACTCAGAGAAAAATTTATTTTTTATATATTTTGTAGATAATTATATGTTCGTGTGATATTGATATAAAAAAGGTATGGTCACCGAGCTATTTTATTTAGAAAAAATGCAAAATTCTCGGTCATCCAGTTTTGACGCAAAGGAAAAAATCACTAAAGATTCTTTTTCTCTTGCCAATTTTATATACAAAATCAATGATATTCAATCCTTCTTAAATTAATCGATTATGGAGTTGAATTCGTCAATAATTAGGGTATCACTTTGTTTTGCGTCAATGAATCCCAAGGTCAAATCATATGAAAAGGTCAAGGTCATATATCAAGGGCAACGTTACATAAATCACGCAAAAATCTAGTATTTTCAAAAGTCTTCAAGCCTGCTGAAATTAGAATACTCACATATGGAATAATAATTGATCTTGTCAATAAGCATCATCAAATTCCCTGATCGAAGTCATATGATGAGATCAAGGGTTTGATTGAGCAAAAATCATGGCTTCAACAGTGTCTACAAGGTTTTTCTAAGATTTGACCGATTGACCTCACTTTTACCCTACTTTATTCAATTTTGAATTTGACTAAGATTTTATCAACACAACCATTCTGGTCAATTTTCGTATCGATTGAGCAAAAGCATAGGTTATATGTTACCTATGCCGAAATGAAATTATTATTATTATTAAAAAACATGACCTTAAGAGTTTATACAAGATTTTTCTAAGATTTGACCTCTTTACCTCATGTTTGATCCCACTTTAACCAATTTCTAAAGTGACATAGATTTCATCAAGACATTCATTCTGACCATTCTGGTGTTGATTGAGCAAAAACATGGCTTCTACAGTGTCTACAAGGTTTTTCTAAGATATGGCCGATCTATCTCATATTTTACCCCACTTGACTCAATTTTGAAATAGACTTGGATTTTATCAACACAATCATTCTGGTCAATTTTCGGATTGACTGAGCAAAAAAGGACATTAAGAGTTTATACAAGATTTTTCTAAGATTTGACCTCCTTACCTCATTTTTGACCCCACTCGATCCGATTTCAAACTTAAATGAGATTTTATCAAAAATATCATTCTGACCAATTTCAGCTTGATTGAGCAACAAATATGGCTTCTAGAGTTTCAAGGTAAATGTTTACGACACAAGATATGACACCGTGACCTAATTTTTTCACCCTTCTTGACCCAATTTTGAACTTCATTCGGACCAATATTCAAGTTGGTTGAGCAAGACATATGGCTTCTAGAGTGGCTACATGGTTTTTCTAAGATTTGACCCCGTGATCTCATTTTTGACCCCACTTACCCAATTTCGAACTTGACCTGCATTTTATCAAGACATTCAGGTTGATTGAGCAAAAAAATATGGCTTCAAGAGTGTCTACAAGGTTTTTCTAAGATTCGACCCTAAGAACTCGTTTTGACCCCAATTGACCCAATTCAAACCTGACCGAGATTTCATCAAGGCAATCATTCTGACCAATTTTCAGGTTAATGAATAAAACAATATGATATATAGAGTGTTTTCAAGTTTATTTCCAAGATCTGTCCCCCTTGACCTGACTTTTTACAACACTGGACTCCAATTCGAACTTAACCGAGATTTTATCTAGCAAATCAATCAATCTGACCAATTTTCAGGTAGACTGAGCAAAACTCATAACCCGAGAGTGTCTACAATGTTTTCTAACATTGAAGGCTTGACCTAGTTCATGAACCCAATTAACTCAATTTTGAACTTGATCGATTTTGTCAAGACCAATTTTCAATTTTATTCCCAAAATGTCCAAGAGGGTCAGAATGGCCAGAAATCGCTAACCTTAATTCTATTCGTCAAATGGATGTCACGAAAATAGAACTCTGGCAGACTTTTAATGAAATTGGTCCAGTGGAATAAGATACCAATTCAACAAACACAACTAATTGACTAAATAACATAGTTGCTTAACATACAAACAAAGCTTTTTGTAGTTATTGGTTTGTGTAGTTCCGCAAGAAAGAGTGAGGTTCGAGAAACCGTTATCTCCGATCATTTTCAATGTAAAACCGATCTTTGTTCACTCACTTGAAATTGCAGTTCTATAAATTATAACAAATACCCGTGAAAATGAAACGTTTGGACAAAAACGTTTATTTTTTATTTATTTATTTTTTTTTTTTGTTCAAAATTGTAAATGAGGAGCTAGTGGTTCGGACTAAATAATCTGGATAAACTAGTGTGACAAACAACTGGAAACAATGGATAGGTGCACAATCTACAACAATAAAACTTTCAATGGGTTACATTTCCAACAATTTGACGTGTGCGGTAAATGTAAACATGGAGCAACTCAGACAGCAAGAAAAATCCAGTTTTAGGTCGTCTATCGGTCTAAAGATATCTTGAGACCTTCTCTTTGTAGAGAGCGGCCATTGAAGACTCTGATTGCTTTGCACAAATTTGACATTGCTGGAAATGCCTCGCACAGGCTCAAAAAATCCTATTAAGAGTGATGTTAAACCAAATAAAAGTAAAAGATATTCCATACTTACTTTGTCTAATGAATAGAGGTGTATCATCGAATGGCTGCAACGTTTATTTACACCTTCCTACAGCACAGACCCCGTCTAGTTGAGTGATAACGTACCGAAAATGTCGTGTACATGTATCTTGGATAACCAATGTTGTTCGTTATCAGTGAAACGATAGTAACATTATCGATCTAGACAGTGAACTTTTACAACTTTAGACCTTTATATCATCTTAAATTATAAATATTTTTAATTCAAGGAATTAGACATGTTATCGTTTCTTCAAAGGCATATGATTGAAAATTTCTTTTTTATATGAACAAAATATGGTTCTGATTTAAGACTTTTTGTTTGTCCATTTTTGAACTGTAACCCGTTTTCACTCTCTCTCTCTCTCTCTCTCTCTCTCTCTCTCTCTCTCTCTCTCTCTGTGTCTCTCTCTCTCTCTCTCTCTCTCTCTCTCTCATTTCATGCACTTTGCACTCTTTGTTACGGATAAGATAACGCTTCAATACATGAATAGTTATGAAACGATTAGTGTTTGTTTCAATACAAGAATGCATTGTTGAATGAGTGGCAGTTTTTGTATAAATGTCAGTTGAAATGATGTTGTGCTATGTTGCACTGAAACAAACACTTATTGGTTTTTTGACCAAAGGCTATTGTGTATTAACAATTAATCATCGGTTGTAACGATATCATTACGATTAATCTACGAGTTTATTCGTGTTATTAAAAATGGATGAAGGTAAATTAAATTCGCGTATTATTATGAGTTAAGTACCGTGCGGATGATAATTAAAGTCTTTGTGGTACTTGCGAGCGAATTACGACGAGTTATATAACTAAATCTTCCGATAAGCTTTCGTTATTGTTTGTATGAGGTTTATATCGACTGACAGTTATCCGAGCAGATTTACGAACTCACGATCTCAGGATTGACAGTCCAATACGTCATTCGGGAACCTTTGACGATTCTACGGAATAGACATCGGGTATAATAAAAGCGCGTCTTTTGGCACGTGGGTTCATGTGACGTCACAAACATTACTTAAGATGACGTTGCTAAAATTTAAATCATCGAAAGGTTACAACTGGGCATATTATAATTTACTGCGTTTTGTTTTCAAATTATAACATGCCAATGAGATCTCCACAGACGATCGGAAAGAACTTTTTTCTTCAGGCGTATTGACCTAAGGACAGCCAGAGCCGAATTACCTATAAAATGGCCCAAAATTACTTGTCTTACGTCCGAGGTACTTTCCAATTAACGGAAAAGTCCGAGCGATGTTCCGAATGTCCAATACTTAACAGATGAGATAGCGGCGCTTGTCTCCGATAATTTATGTCTCTTTACCATTCCTGAATCTTTTATTATGTTTTTTTTATAATAAAAATCAAGCAAATTTCGGCACCTCATCGCTCAGCACTGGCTAACAAAGCAGACAAAATGACAGCAGTTTATTGAAGTTTTTTGTTCGTTTGCGCGAAATTATCAGAAATGGCGTAAATCTTTGCATGGATTCTTGATTCCGTGCAAAACTATATATAATGTTTGAAAATTTACCAGCCTTGTGTCATCCTGAACACATAACCGATCTCTGACAAGGAAAAACGGGATCGTTCGTGATCGTTTTACTATCCCCATTAATGCATTGCCTTTGTATCGTCTTTATTATTTACTTAGCTTAGTAAAATTTCATAGATTCTCCAATAACAGAAGAGTGTGCTTAGGTACCATTCGGATCATCACTCGGCTATGTCCGTAAACTGCAACATACCTCGGATGTATTTAAGGCGGATGGGTATGTAACAAAATCGTGCATTTTGTTAGGCGGAAACAGTGTAAGAAAAATTAGCACTGTAGATTTATATCTTTTACAGTAAATAACGGCTGAAAAATCTTAATTTTTGAGAATGACGAATCATTCTCAAAAATTAAGATTTTTTCAGCCGTTATTTAAGAATCTAAAGATTTTATTCATTCGTGAATGCTTGCAATGGAGTACTGATTTACCACAAAGCTGCCATAACAAGTCTCCGGTCAACACGGTTGTAGTCCTAGATCACTCTGAATATGGTAGGCTACACATCTGAATTGCGAATCGTTTACGGATAATTTCAAGTGGTTAACGGTCGGTGAATACCGCTTTGCAAAACTTGCTTATCTCCAAAAGTTATTTACGGAATATTTACGGATTATTTTATGCTATCGGGTTTTGTTTCGTCTCTACAGAGGCAAAGGTGTGTATAGAAAATGTTATTTACGAAGATCGGAATGCGTGTCAATTTCACGATTTTTTAACTGTACATACTTATCCCAGAGTGCATCTCTGGCAACACTGCCGTTGAGACATTTAACAAATTTATAACCGTATACGAAGAGCGAATAGTGAATTATATGCTCCGCCGTTTTATACCAACTTTTACTACAAATGAAATGCTCTAAACCCTGATTAGATTTTGTTCATGAATAGGCAGTATTAGTCTTTAAGTGGCATTCTGTTGAAATTGTTTGAAACATCACGAACAGGCTGAAACGGCCATGTCAGGAATATTTCTCGCAAAGCCATATGTACGAGAAGTAAAACATGGAACAAACTGTATATTGATAATTCAGCGTCAAATACTTCAAATAAACCTTTAGTGTTCGAATGTGAAGTCTCTGATGAGATACTGTCCATAATGAGGCCGATCTTAATGTTGAATTGTCGATCTTGTAAAACTGTTGGAAATCTCAAACACTGGCTGAAGCGGTCATGTCTTTGACATTTTTTTTACATTTTCATATGTTCAAAAAGTACAAGCGTTGAAGTGTCTAACTAGACGAGCAGTCAGATATTTTCTTGATCTTACTACAAAATTAATCCTTGTATCAGCTGTTATCTTTTGAGTGTAAGGTGTATACCCTGACCAGATATCACAAACAAACAGGCTAGGCTGAAGTGTGAATGCACGAATTTCCACGAGTTTTGCTCTGAAAGGTAGAGTCTTATCACGGACCGTTACATTTGATGTTAATTTAAATCAGTTTTTTGTTCTATCTTCTTATTTTGTTAAAAGGTCGACATATATAAATTAAAACGGTATGGCGTAGGTGTTTAACCAAAATCTCGTAACTTCAGTTTGGACAAACTGAAATTTCGAAATTTAGTAACTTTTTGACATATTTCAATGTACTTTTAGTGTAGATCAAACTCAATTTACGACTCGGTTGTATTCAAAATTAATATCTTAATGTAAAGCCAAATATAAATGAGTTTTTCTAAAACAAGAGCTGTCGGAGGACAGCGAAGCTCGACTATTCCACGTACTGGCTAGTAACAGCAATCAATGTCGACATTGGAAATTACATTAGATGAAAGTCCAGAGAAAAGAATCCTTGTCTAGATGCTGATATTTTGGTAACAGAAGCAAAGTTCCAAGCAATAGCTTAAGTAGAAATAGAGATATAACTGATATACAACATTTGCACGTAAACACTAAACCAATAACTTTTAAGTCCGACAAGGGCTAAAATTTCACTAAATTCAATATCAGAGTATTGAATCTTTGTCTAGATGCTGGTATTATGGCTGATATTATGGTCATAGAAGCATGTGCAAGGTTTCCAAGTATTAGCTTAAGAAGAAATAAAGATAAAACTGATATACAACAATTGCACTTAAAAACTTAACCAGGAATTTGTAAGTCCGCAGAGGGTTAAAATTCCACTAAATCCAATAGCAGAGTGATTAATCTTTGTCAAGAGGCTGATATTATGGTCACAGAAGCATGCGCAAAGTTTTAAAGCTTTTTTGTGTGTTATAGGAAAATTTGTTAAAATTGCTTTACCGAATTTCTAATTCTACTAAACAACAACCACAATTTTCAAAAAAGAGGTTGTCAATTTGCCATTAATAAAAAATGAAAAAAAGTTTTATGTTAGTCTTTTTTAAAATGTCAACAGTATAAAACTATAGGTGCGAAAATTATTATGTAGAAATGACCAAAACAGTAGACTGTCAAATATTGGAATATACAAGGTGATTAACCCCCTGGTGTCATACTGAGATAAACAATTAGCTTATCAGTAGCTTATCAGTAGGGCCTGAGATACACAACATTCCTTAAACTAGGTCTTTAAGTAGAAACAGAGATTTTAAACACTTGTGCGTAGAAACTTAACAAAAGCATTACGCCGACGCAAACGCCGACGCCCGGGTGACCGGAATAGCCGCTCCCATTCTACGAATAGTCTTACTCTGGCTACGAATAGCTAAAAATTACAAAAAAGGGTTGAATTTAAAACAAACAATTAAAAAATGACATTATTACCTGAATGACACACCAACGAGTTTATTGAAAATCGAGGAGAAGAAATGTTTTTCATCTTGAACTTTGCTCTTCGAAGAGGATCAAAATAAAAAGAAATATCCTGAGCAACAAAAATAACGCATCTTTTTATTTTTGAGTAATAACTTTTTTCATAATAAAAAGTTTGAAAGAATAGTTTTATCAAAATAAATGTTGAGCAATAATTGATTTGTGACAAAAAGGACGACAACGTATACATACGCATTGTAGAGTTAGACTCTCATAAAGGCGACAACCCCCAAAATGAAAAAAAAATGAAAAAATGAAATTAGAGAAGGTTTCCATTGCTCAGTAAAAGTCACTTACGCGTTAATTCATGTGCAAAATTGCACATGATGAATGTCTGACACGTCGATTTCTGAATTTTGATCAAAACTTCCTCCCAATATGGCTGGCTATCCATTAGCTGCGCGTGGTGCCTCAATTTGACTCAAAACCTTGGGTTTTCGTGCTCTTTTTTTTGACTCTCATTGCAAGCTCGTATTTGACGTGCTAGATCTTGAGATAAGTCAAGTCGGTGAAATATTAGACATTGGTATCACTTTAAAAAGGTGTTCGCGAAGAAAGTCTATAGTTGCATGATTGAGCTGAATGGACCATAACATTGACTTGCTCATAGGGTGTAACATATGGCTATAGCTACTGAAGGATTAGATACTCGGCTCAGATTCATAATTTTTGCGGTTCATTGTCATCAATAGTCCACTATAACCTGAAAAACTGTGACATAGAGAGAAAGAACTTCTGGTCATATCACCTTATCATTCAGCCTCCTCATCGTGCCAGCATCCAAAGTATGGCACAGACAACTGTTAAAATCGATGTTTTAACCTTACAATAGGTCAGTTATTGTCCCACATGGCAGTTACAAGTATCCTTGATTTAATGAATCAGTTCAATATGACTATGCGCGATGGCGTTCCGAAATTCAATTTTTCACTACCGCGAAACACGATGACTTTGCTTTTTCTGATTCATGTTTAAACTGTTTTTCATTGCCACCTTTTTTGGCTGTAATACTCGACCAACTTTACTATCGTTAGATGCATTCAATCTGTTGCACGAGCAGAAAACATGTTTATCACATTCAAGCGTCTTTGCTCAACTGAGTATGAGTTTAGGAATAGATTTCATCACAACTATGTACCTAGTAGTCGAATAAACTAAAATAATGTAATATCAGTAAACTTATCGATTTCAGGGTAAAAGTAATTGTCATTGAAAAGTGATGCGTTATTTTTGTTGTTCAGAATAGTTGAAACATAACAATAACCAACTAATAAGATTTGACAATGATAGTATTTAACTATTACTTACATAATAAATTGCCACAGAAATAACATCAAAGACGGACATTTTGAAAAATGGCCAAGATATTCTTATTGTTTAAATCTCCATGCAAAATTTGGTGCTTTTATCACAAAGTGTACCATTTGTTAAAAAATAATGATACCATAATAATGTCACTATATAACATAAAAGAGAAATGACCTCCGCCCATAAAATACATATTTTCCATCCGATCACAATAGTTTTCGTAGACTGATAAAGAGTCACTCAAGTATCATTCCAGTGAAATTTGGTTGATACCCACCAGTAACATTTTTAGAGAATGATTTTGAAAGTTTCCACTATATAATTTAAAGAAAAATGACCTCCGCCCGTAAAATACATATTTTTTCATTTGATCACAATAATTTTTTTGTAGACTGATAAAGGGTCGCCCAAGGATCATTCATGTGAAATTTAATTGGTATCCATTGACTAGAATCTGAGAAAACTCATTATTTGCCATATTTGGAAATTAGCCTTGCCCGGTGAACGGACGTTTTGGCCACGGACGTTTTGGCACGGACGTTTTCGCCAGGACGTTTTGGCCACGGACGTTTTGGCCATTATATTTTTCAAAATAGGACCTTTTGGCCAAAAAATATTTGTTGGAAGAATAAGTCATTTAAAGAAATTTTAATCTCTTTATAGTTGTTAATTTAGTCATTTAGATAATAATGTTGACATTTTTACCATTTTGATGTGTTTAATCACTTAATAGCACATCTGAAGAAGAAAAAATATCCTTTTTTGGGGACTCCCCTAAAAACTTAACCATGATAAATTAATTGGAAATAATATGAAATGTTAACAATATAAAGTTTACAAAATGCAATATCTGCATATATTTCTTTCAAATATTATATGAAAATGTAAGATAAAACAATATGAATTGTCTTAGAAAGCAAAATTACCATAGATCATTTTCTTTCGGCCAAAAGCATTTGACTATATTTATTAAATCAATTTAACTTTCTACTATTTACCCAATAAATGAACAAAAGATAAAACAGAAATTGCTACATGTAGATCAAAGCAAGTTTGCAAAATTCAATCATCAACATTTAATTAATCATTAAAAACAATTTAATAGGGATTTAAGAGATTTTTCCCAATCAAATTTTTTGCCAAAAATGTATAATTCATTGAGGAAATAAACTCCTTTACTTACACAATTGTGTTAATGGCATGATATTTTTACCTTGTAAACACACTTCTTTAGTGGACAAATAGTTTAATGAGAAGAAAATAATAAAGCTTAACATTCAATTGTTATATACAAACTTTTTAATACCGATATAATAGAATTTGGCCAAAAGGTCCTACTTTGAAAAACATTGTGGCCAAAACGTCCGTGGCCAAAACGTCCTGGCCAAAACGTCCGTGGCCAAAACGTCCTACATTCATTAAATCCATGTATTTTCTTGGATCAAAATTTCTTGAACAACTTAGAAAGAGGGTCACCCAAGGATCATTCCTGTGAAGTTTGGTTGATATTCATCCAGTAGTTTCTTAGCAGAAGATTTTTAAAGAAAATGATTACGACTGGACGCACGGACGGACGCACGACGGACACAACACTATACAATTGCCCCAGTGGCCTTCGGCCAGTAGAGCTAAAAATGAAAGCTGTCTGCCGTCTGGTTTCAGAAATGAAGATTTTTGAAAGATTTTCGCTATTTTATTCTGTTTAAAAAAGGTTTGCGCCCGGATGGAGTCCAAATATGACCCCAGGGTTTTGATATGATGATGCTACATACCAACTGTGAATGCTCTCTGCCTTCTGGAATCAGAGATGAGATTTTTGAAGATATTCCCTTTTTGCAGCATTTTTTCATCCGTAAACAGTGAGTTACGGTTGGATTTTATTAATTTGAACAACTTTGATAGAGCTTGACCCAAGGAACACTCCTGCCAATTTCATAAAGATTGGCCCAGCGGTTAAGGAGGAGAAGATGTTTAAAAAATTGTGGATGATGGACGACGGACGACGCACGGCTAACGACGACGGACGGACAATGGAATATCACAATAGCTCACCTTGAGCACTTCGTGCTCTGGTGAGCTTAATAATGAAAACAAGTAAATCTACTAGCTAGGAATTTGTAGTAACCGTACGATGTATGTCTTGGTTGTGTATGCATACATTGATGGTAGAGTGAAAAAATATAGCTGCCTATATGATTACTACTGGTACATCCCGGGTAATGGATACACTTGCTTTACAGGCCAGAAGAAAAACAAGTTTTGTGATATGGTATTTCATGTGGCGAACGATGATAGGACAGAATTAAACCATCGACTATCTTATGCATATCCAAGGTGAATATTTATATTTTTCTTTGTTTAGTCCATCGTTAGAAATACATGTAGCTAATCCTGAGTGTCCAATGGGAAAAGATTGACACATCATCTGGCACTTTCGATAAGGTCTCAAATATAGTACCGAATCCTATTCTTGCTTGAATTTTCCTATTCCTAGTCATTTATGCATTCATTCATTTATAAAAAAAAACACCTTGTTTTACATAGCATATTATATTTTCATAGGTCATGTCCGTTGTTTGGTTGATAGGTGTTGTGCTCATATAAGACGCACTGACGGTGAAACGCATGACCAACTGTGAGAATTGGTGAATAAATCCTAATCGACTTATGAAGCCGTTTTGTATCCCCTATGCCGTTAGTTGGATTGGAAAACATTCTTTGTGAATGGTACATGCCTATTTCTGTAATAAGGTTAGAAATTAGAACTAGAATAATAAAACATGGGTTAAGAAAAGTTCAATCTTAGTAGTTTGCACAGTCCACCTTAACGTTCATTTTCCTTTAAGTAAATCGATCTTCGTACGAAAGAAAACATTTTGTTTAATTTTTCATCGACAGATGATTCATTTTAACTCAATTTTTTAGGGTCTGGTAATTTCTTTTCAAAGTTTTTTTTAATCTTATTTTGATTAATCACTCACCAAGAAGCTTATGCTTTATAACATTGAATCAAATCAATGATATTTATGGTCTTCGACTATCAAATGCTATCTGATAATAAAACAATTATTTATTAACTAATGCACATGTATTCATTTTTCAGAAAGTATTTCCGTTTTTATGATGAAGAACCGAGTGTGGTAACAGTCAGAGAAAGTACAAAACCTTCTATTCTGAAAGACCCGGCATATCCTGCAGCCTGGAGGACTGAGTCGACAGCGTCGAGATAATTTATTTAAAACAGTTCGGCCTTACATTGATTGATTGATTGAATGGAGTTTAACGCCGCTTTCAACATTATTTCAGTTATATCGCGGCGGCTGGAGCACCTAACAATGGATTCCTGGTATTTCTATCACCAGTACAACCACCACATTCTTTCCTAGCCTCCAGCCGCTATCTCACATAGGTCTACGATTATCAACCCATTGGTGAGAGACAAATAGTCGGAAAGAATGAGTGCCGCCGTCGGGGTCGGCCTTACATACGACCAGTTAACCAAGACAAATTATGCCCACAGAATGCCGATTAATGTTACATTCATCAATTATGTTAATCAAATATTTCATTGAGTTAGGTTCAAGTTTTGAACTCAGTGTCGTTAATATATTTTCAATGTTTGACGATAACCGAATAAGCATTTGTACACATTTTAACATTTAATTACGTTACTATGCAACCATAGGATCGTACTGTATGATGAATTATCAAGTTACACGTGTAACATTTTCTTGTTCACAATAATTCTTCAAAAATTTCAAAATATTTTCATTAACAACTAACAAAGTAAAGTCTTTTCGCACACAATATATGACGTCTATAAGAAATATACATGACGTTCGTTAAGTATGGTGTACTTTTCACGGCCGATTCACTGGCCATTTTCAAGATTTCTTTGAAATTTTTATAATAAATCACGCATAAAAGGCCAAACTTTAATTGTCAATCAAAACATAAAGATCGACCAAAATATCATTTAGACCTTTTCTGCTTGACGCGGCTCATATATATTCATATACATGTATATTGTCAAAAGTGACATCGCATAGAAACGACGTAAGGTAACGTAAGGTAAAAGGTCCATACTCTTATAGACTCCGTTTTGACACGTTCTAGAGGGATTCATCGTTTCTGAACCTGCATTGCTAAATACTTTTTAATTGTGGACGAAATAATTTTCCTTAATTTTTATGCCCCCGCATCCAAAGATCTGGGGCATATTGTTTTGTCGTTGTTTATCTGTCCATCCGTCTGTCTGTCTGCAAAACATAACCAAAAAACTTACCATTGCCAATATTTTCGAGGCTATTCAAGATACCACGCTCATATTTGGTATGATGATAGACTACGTCAATGATACGCATCTGCTGAAAACAAAGGTCAAGGTCATTTGGCAAGGTCAATGTCATCTGCCAAAGTCAAATTTCTTAAAAAAGCCGTGTCTCGGGCATTCGTATTTCACCAAACATCTTGTTAGTATCATATTATTATTGTTCATTTTATAAGCAGACAAATTCAGAAATTAGGGTGTAGCATTCTAGCAGAATAATCGATGTTTTCACTCATTTTGAGTATACGATTTTAATTTCGTATTTGTTTTGAATGGACTGTTGAACTTTTGCGTAGTTGATCACATGTCTCCCCGATTTACTTTTAACCGGAGCCAAAGCACCTTTTACATAACACTCTTAAAAGTTTCAAAATCAAGATTATCTATCATCGAAACCAAAAATGAATTGCTTTTCTGCGATTTAGTTTACCACATTCTGAACTTTGGGCTGTGTCTGGTAAAACCCGTTTTCATCAAACAGTAATACAACACACACCTTGTTTCCTGAAACAACGTAGAGTTTGTCCTTATGAAAACAGATTGGACCAGGTTTTATTTCTTTACCAAAATCCTTACTATAGTGCTCATATATTTTTAAATCATTGTCAAGTTTGTACAAATGAAAGCAGTCATCCGCACAAATATAAATAGTATTTGCGTTATCTGAACAGATCCACGCAGCATCGGGTACAGTAATTGATGATTTCAAAACAATTGTATTTTCATCACCGACGTCTAAACAGAAAAGTTTGTTGGAAATACTTGATGTTATAAATATTTTGCCATTGAGGAAAGTCATATTTGAAGTATTATACGAAAGACGACGTGCCCACAATATAGTTGGAATAAAAGTATTAATGGTTTTTAGGATGTGTCCTTCTTGTGTTAAAAGACAAATATTCCAATATATACGATCAGATGAGTCACACAATACGAATAATTGGTCATTATTGGAAGCTATATCAAAACATTCGCATTCTAAATGTATTGTCTTGACAACTACAGCTGGTGATTTACATAAGTCGATAAACAAAATTCCTTTTACACCTGGCAAAGTTACGGCTAGTAAATGATCGCTTTTGGGGAAAGATCCTGGTATCGATGGATTTAAACCTCCTTCGATCTCAGAATGTGGTTTGAATACTGCAATAGCATAAGGTTTCGAACCGAGTCTAATAAATCTTGTACGTGTATGTGATATTGTATCAAATAGTTTTATACAACGTTTTTCGGAGTCACATATTGCTATTGTCTCGTTGGAGATCAGGCATAAATCGCTGACTTTGCTACTTGAGGAAAATATTTGTTGTATATCTATCTTGTCTATCAACAACATATTTCCTCTCATAATTTCTTTATCCCTGTCCTTTTCATGAAGCATTTTTTCTATTAACGTGTTTACATCACTGTCCTTTCCTTTTCTAACTATAATTTCGTGATTCATATGCGCCATAAAACAAAAAGCACAGGTATATTTTTCACACTGATAACACATATGGGTCGCATCAGCTTCTTTTCTTGAATATCCCTCAAGACAATGGTTGCAGGGTATAGGTGAAGTTGTAACATAATTGTTCATAGATGTACCAGCGTGTTCTTCCAAAATGTCGAATGCGTTTATAAAGAAGTGTGGATAATTCTCAGATTCGTGAAGCAGCGTACCTTTACGTTTTGCAGATTTAACGTCTGGCAGCTGTATACTTCTACGTTTTGCGGATGAAACATCATCCGATTGCGTAACTTCATGTTTTGAATTTTGGCCTTCCATTCCATCTGTGTACCTCTATCAAAAGTGAAAAAAGAAACCATTCTCAGAATGTTTGTTTAAAAATAAGAGGACCATGATGGTCCTAGATCGCTCACCTGGGTCTCTTTGACCCCTGGGACATCACATCACATCAATTAAATAGACAGATGTCAACAAGAATGCTTTCAACAAAGATTATGGTCAAAATGTTTCCTACTTTTTTGCAAAACGGATATGCCTTTACGCAGACCTTATTTGAACATATTTTATTTGCATGAATTTCAACATGATAATATACATATTTATTTAACACAAATAATTGTAAATCAAGCAAAAGGATGAGAACGAAAGCATAAGCTTACAATGTTCTTCTCCCTATTGGTGATTCAAGAGTTGAACTATCTAATATTTCTTATATATGTATTATTATTATTATTATCAATAATAATGATAATAATTATTATTGGAATTTGAATTGTTGATATAAAAAAATGCTTTTTTGTACGATATAAAGTACTGTACAGAAAGGGGGTGGATAGCGTTCTTTGGATGTCTTTACGGGCTACTTATGTGTACGTCATACGAATACTAATACATATCAATGTCATGATTTGAATTTCTTTTAACCAGGAAAGATAAATTAAAACCGCATACTGTCTTTAATATATCGCTGAACTTCTAAAATTATAATTTCGTTGTCTTTGTATGACAGACTTTCTTTCCCATACAATAAAGTATTAATATCAATTTCTCCATTGCTTGTTAATGACTTCAGGAGTCTGTTTCTAATATTATCATAATTTGAACATTCAAGAAGAAAATGCTTGTTCGTCTCAACCCTACCACAAGTACAAAGAGGAGATGCTACTATGTTTTTTTCTGTACAGATGGTGATTGAGAGAGCTACAATTGTTTCTGATTCTAGTATGTAAAACCTGAAGCGTCCTTTCTCATAAAAGTACAACCTGTAAGGAACGGGTTTTTCCCTATATAAATAACTCTTGAAACAGGATATCAAGTTTGTTCTCTTATTTCAATTGGTAATTTATTCCACTCATCAATGACTGAAGGAAGAAAAGATCTTTTATAAATCTCTGTTCTACAGTTTGGCATTCTATGATTTCGGGATTCGCGTAATCTGTATTAGGATGTGCTTCCTATATTTTGAAGCACTAATAAGATTAGCCTTGTGTCCTAACATACATTCTGACCAAGTTTCATGAAGATAGGGTCAAATTTGTGGTCACAAGAATGTAGACAAGATACTTTTTATGAAGGTTCCTTTTCCCTTGATATGACATGGAACCTTCCAACTTTCAATATGTTAAATTCTTGTGACCTGGTCAATATTCTGACCAAGTTTCATGAAAATTTGGACATATTTGTGGCCTCTAGAGTGTAAACACTTAAATTATTGACGCATGACGACGCACGACGCACGACTTACGACGGACGACATACATTCAATAATCACAAAAGCTCACATTGAGCACGATGTGCTCAGCTGAGCTTATTAGATAAACAAAAGGAAAATAATTCGACACCTATTTTTTGAAGTATAGGATCTAAAACGATACGAATTGCTCCATCAAACAGTATAGAATAGAAAACGAGTGCCGTTGTATTTGGGAAATAGACACGACCGTAAGTGGCACGAGGTTTTCTATTCGACGTGAACCGTGCTTCTCTTACATTGTCTTTTTCTTCTAATGCTTTTCGGTGGTTTGTCTAGAAATAACGGTAGATTATCATGGATAATCTCATCACAAACGCAGTGAAATTATCAAAAACTTATATCCTGCTTTTGTGCATTTCATCCTTTCTGACGTCATCTATGCGGGGCGAAATAAGTGACGTCACAATGAACGTTGCATGGTTTTCCCGTGTCTATTTTAAGACTGGGAATGTTCCTATCTCTTGACACTGTTAGGTAATATATATGTAGAAGATTTCAGATCTTTCTAGAAAGGCCTTTTAGAAAGTGATTCAGACTCTAGAGTCTTCTAATGTTCTATGCCATTCTAGATTGTTCTATAGTATTTTATAAAGGGATTCCTTCAGCATTCTTGGTTCACTAGGTTTAGACTATTGGTCCATTTAGTAGTACTGTGTTAAACTAAAAGGGGATTTCTTGTTGTTTTAAAAGTGTGTTTGAAAGCGTGTTAATTTTAAATTCAGATATTATTGGACTTATTATTTGTGGACCAGGAATTTAATTCAATTGGATCTAAAATTAAAAACTTTAGGATTAAACATTCAAGGTATTGTAATTTGTTTTTGTATTAATTTCATATTGTCAATAATTCTGGTAATATTGTCAATAAATATTGTTAATTGTAAAGTTTGTCGCTGGCTCCTTTATTTTTGTTACATTGGCACGTACCAATTGGGAGCTCGTCTCGAGATACGAACATCAGACAAACAAATCTTTTATTTAAGTCTGCTGTTCAAAATTATTTTAGAAATTAATTTTTACATTTTAATTCTAATAAATTTAGAGTGTACTTTCACTTTTATTTATCAAAATCTTACGTTCTTATTTTAACTCAGCAACAAGCTACCATGTCTTTTGAATTAAAATAATTTACAAAAGAACCTTTCATGGGGCTATTGAATTTGGGTCAGAAGCCTGATTTGCTCAATCCTGCCAAGCGTTATGAATTAAAAGAAGTCAAGACCTCATTGCGAAAGAATGAAATTAAGAATATTAAGATATGACAAGCATAGTGTTGATTGGAAAGAATATTTTGGATCAATATTTTGTTGATGAGGATGTTTTTGATGAAAAAGCTCTGTCTCTAATTGTTGATGTTCCATCAGTCGAACTGTTAAAATTTCAACAAAGAGAGAAGGAATTGGAAATAGAAAAAGAGAAAGAAGAGCGGAAATTTCAAGAAAAGTAGTTAGAAAGAGAAATTGAAGAAAAAGAAAGAGAAAGGCAATTTCAAAGGGAAAAGGAAGAAAGGGAAAGAGAAAGAGAAAGGGAAGAGAGTGAAAGAGAAAAGGAGGAGAGAGACAGAGAAGAGAGAGAACGAGAAATAGAGAGAGTGAGGGAAAGAGAAGAAAGAGCATTTCAATTACGATTTAAAGAATTAGAAATTCAATATATGCAAATCAGCCAAGATATATTTATAATGATTATTTTGATGTAACAAAACATTTTAGGCTTGTTCATTAATTTCAAGAAAATGAAGTTGATACATTTTTCGAACATTTTGAAAAAGCAGCAAATAACTTGAAATAGCCGAAGGAGCAATGGACCTTACTTCTCCAAAGTGTCTTAGTAGGAAAAGCTCGCAATATTTATTCGCAACTTAGAACAGAACAAAGTAATGATTATGATACTGTAAAAAACTCATTCTCAAAGGTTATGAGCTGGTTCCAGAAGCATACAGACAACAATTTAGAAGTTGTACGAAAAAATCTGGCCAGACTCACGTTGAATTTGCAAGAAACGAAGAAATATTATTTGACTTTGGTGTTGCTATTCTAAGAAAATAGACCAAAATTATGATAATCTTAGACAACTAATATTAATTGAACAATTAAAAAATTGCATTCAATCTGACATTAAGTCACATTTAGATGAAAAAAAAAATGTTGAAATTCACGAAGCAGCTCGTTTAGCTGATGCTTACTACCTTACACACAAAAAATCTTTCTTTAATAAAGCAAAACCTGCGTCCTCACATCCCCAAAATAAAAATATGTCTGGTGATTCATCTGGCATGTCTAGTCAATCGAATTCACCTAAACCAAAGTCTACTGGTGAACCAATGTTCAAAATCCCTTATCTCGAGTACATTGTACCTTTTTTTTTTTTTAAAAAAACAGATCAGGTCACCTTATTTCAGAATGTTTTAGATTAAAAAGGAAGAAGGAACTGAGTGCAGCCAAACCTACAGGGCTCACCAGCCTTTAGCCTAAATCATAGACTTCTTTTGAGTTAAATTCAATTGTTAAGGCAGAACTAAATTCTGATTCCTGTATGGAGATTTTTGAACCGTCCATGTTGGATGGTTTTGTATCACTTTCAGGTGATATATGCACACCTGCCCCTATTGAAATTTTAAGAGACACAGGAGCTTCTCAATCTCTTATTTTAGCAGATGTTCTGCCTTCTTCTTAGAAGACTTCGTCTGGTACTAGTGTCCTTATTCAGGGTGTAGAGTGTGGTGTTATTAATGTTCCTCTTCATAAGGTGAATTTGTCTTCAGATTTGGTTACTGGTTCTGTGGTTGTTGGTTTAAAACATTTTTACCATTTAAAGGTGTACATTTATTGCTAGGCAATGACTTAGCTGAAGATAAGGCGGTTGTAAATCCTCTTGTAACTGACACACCTAATGTAGGTCAAACAGATGATCCTTTTTTGCAGGAAATACCTGATTTGTACCCTACATGTGCAGTAACCCTGGGTATGGCTAAAAAAGCTTCCTTGAAAAATTCAAATGATATTGACTTAACTGATACTTTTGTTGATCAATATTTCAATGACGAGATTAAAAAGTCTTTTAATCTTAGTTTGCCTGATACTCAGACAGACTTGTCAAAATTTAGTCAGTCATCTCCAAGGCCATGAAACGCATTCAAAGTCAAAGTTAATCCAGGAACAATAAAATGTTCCCGAGATTTCAAAGTTAATTGATAGACCATTACCCGAAAACTAAATGTCCTAGAATCCTGTTTGTTACTATAAAAAGAATGGTATTCTGATGAGAAAATGGCGACCATTTGATGTCCCAGCTGATGATGATTGGGCTGTTCATCATCAAATTATTGTTCCAAAGTCATATCGCCATGAAATACTTAATATAGCCCATGAAAGTCCAATGTGTGGATATTTAGGTGTAAACAAGACTTATCACAAGATTATGACTCATTTCTTTTGGCCTGGACTTAAATCGGATGTTTCTAAATATTTCAAAAGTTGCCAAACTTGTCAAATGGTAGGGAAACCTAACCTAGTTATTCCAAAAGCAAGGTTACAACCAATTCCAGCTTTTGATGAACCTTTCAGTCAGATAATAATAGACTGCGTTGGTTCTTTACCGAAAACTAAGTCAGGTTCTGATTATTTGTTGACAATTATGTGTGCTTCTACTCGCTCCCAAGAAGCAATTCATCTACTAAACATTAAGACAAAGTCAATTATTAAGGCTCTTCTCAAATTCTTTACTTTGTTGGCCTTCCAAAATCAGTTCAGTCTGATCAAGGATCAAACTTCATGTCAGGCATATTCCAACATGTTATGAATTAAATAGGTATCAAGCAATATCGGTCATCTGCTTATCACCCTGAAAGTCAAGGTGCTTTAGAAAGATTTCATCAGACCCTAAAGAATATCATAAGGTCATATTGTTTTGATACTGAGAAAAATTGGGATGAAGGTATTAATTTGCTATTATTTGCAGTCAGAGAATCTGTTTAAGAATCTCTTGGCTGTAGCCCCTTTGAGTTAGTTTTTGGTCATTCTGTTCGTGGGCCATTAACACTCTTAAAAGAGAAATTTCTTGTTGATGATGAAACAACTTGAACTTGTTACAGTATGTTTCTGACTTCAGAAATAAACTGTCTATGGCATGTGAGGTTGCTAGGTCAAATCTTAAATCATCTCAGAGCAAAATGAAGGCAAGATATGACAAGCATAGTGTTGATTGGAAATTTGAACCAGGTGATAAAGTCCTTGCTCTTTTGCCAATACCTGGCCGACCCTTACAGGCAAGATATTATGGCCCGTATACTATTGATAAGAAAAGAAGTGATTTGAATTATCTTATCAATACTCCTGGAAGGCGTAAAAATAAGCAAATGTGTCATGTGAACATGTTAAAAAAGTATTTTGACAGAGATAGCTCTATTTCAAAACCAGTTACAGTTGTAAACACTGTCCCACAAGAATCAAATGTGATTAAATCAGAAGTTAGTTTAGACTTTAGTGAAAAATCTGTACCTGGTCCACCGAAACTTGAGAACTCTGAAATACTAAGGAATCTTGACGACAAACTTTCACATTTGGAGCCATCTCAACGAGAAGAGCTGAAACAGTTGATTAATGAATATAAACACTTGTTTCCTGACATCCCCACAAGAACTGATAAAATATATCATGATGGCATTGTGGAAGATTCTCAAGCAATAAAACAACATCCTTATATAATGAATCCAGTGAAACAAAAAGTCCTTCAAGATGAAGTGTATTACTTATTGGAGAATGATTTTATTGAACCCAGCCAAAGTAATTACAGTTCACCATGTATATTAGTTCCAAAGCCAAATGGAACATACAGAATGTGTACTGACTATCGAAAAGTGAACTCTGTGACAAAAACTGATTCTTTTCCAATACCAAGAATTGATGACTGTATTGTATTGTCGGTAATTCTAAATATGTCACCAAATTTGACCTTCTCAAAGGATTCTAGCAAGTTCCACTCACTGAAAGGGCTAAAGAAGTATCAGCATTTGCTACTCCAACTGGTCTGTACCAGTACAAAGTTATGACATTTGGGATGAAAAATTATCCTGCGACGTTTCAGCGGCTAGTAAATATGGTTATAGCTGGCTTAGATGGCTGTGACGCATACATCGACGACCTCATCATCTACACAGACACATGGAGTGACCATATTCAAAGAATCAAACAATTCTTCGACCGTCTCAGTGATGCAAAATTGACTGTTAATCTTGGAAAAACAGAATTTTGTCATGCTACTGTTACTTCCTTAGGACATCTTGTGGGACAGGGTCAAATTAAACCTTTAGAATCTAAGGTCAATGCTATCTCTGAGTTTCCTGTGCCTGCTACTAAATAGCAACGGATGCGATTTCTTGGTATGGCTTGCTACTAAAGAAAGTTTTGTAAGAATTTTTCTATAATAGCTGAAACTTTAACAAACTTATTAAAGAAAAACGTTAAGTTCAAATGGAATGATAACTGTCAAGTTGCCTTGATCGCTTGAAAGCCATACTAAAGAGCACACCGGTTCTTTTAGCACCTGATTTTGACAAATGTTTCAAATTAGCTGTTGATGCAAGTGATGTGGGTATTGGTGCTGTTCTTTTGCAAGAAGACGATGATTGTATTGATCATCCAGTTTGTTATTTTTCTAAAAAATAAACAAACAGCAGAAAAACTACTCCACCATTGAAAAAGAATGTCTTGCTCTGATTTTGGCAATCCAACATTTTGAAGTTTATTTAACATCTGCAACTTCTCCTATAGGTTTATTAAGTGACCACAATCCCTTAAGTTTTCTTCACAAACTTAAGAGTAAGAACCAGAGATTATTGAGGTGAAGTTTGTCAATTCAAGAATTTGATTTTGATGTTAGACACATTAAAGGAAAAGACAACATTATACCAGATGCTCTGAAAAGAGTCTAAAATTTTGAATTGTCTTATCTTTAATACTCAAATTGAATTTAACAGTTACATTTCACTGTATTTTTTGTATATATGTATGTATGTTTGCATATATAACTCTTTTTCATTTCTTTTGATCAAAATTGTTTGTATATTCATGCTAGATATGCTGAAATGTTTCAGCAAATCATGATATTATCAATTGTGTGAAGTATATTATCATTGTTATTATTCATAAACCTTTCTTTTTTCTTTCAAAGGGTAAAGTTTTATATATTAGTGTATAATTGTTTTTCCCGTCTCTATTTTTAGACTGGGAATTTTCCTATCTCTTGACACCGTTAGGTAATATATATGTAGAAGATTTCAGATCTTTCTAGAAAGGCCTTTTAGAAAGTGATTCAGACTCTAGAGTCTTCTAATGTTCTATGCCATTCTAGATTATTCTATAGTATAATATAAAGGGATCCCTACAGCATTCTTGGTTCACTTGGTTTAGACTTATGGTTTCATTTAGTAGTATTGTGTTAAACTAAAAGGGGATTTCTTGTTATCTTAAGAGTGTGTTTGAAAGCGTGTTTAATTTTAAATTCAGATATTATTGGACTTATTATTATTTGTGGACCAGGAACGTAATTCAATTGGATCTAAATTAAAAATTTTAGGATTAAACATTCAAGGTATTGTAATCTGTTTTTGTATCAATTTCATATTGTCAATAATTCTGGTATTATTGTCAATAAATATTGTTATTGTAAAGTTTGTTGCTGGCTTCTTTGTTCTTGTTACATTGGCACGTAACAATAGCAATCACGCACAAAATTACGCGCTTTACGAAAACATTTCCTAGAAATTTAACATTTTGTCTCATTTTTGCGTTAAAGAAATAGAATAGCCGTATGTTTTTCGTGTAACATCGATCAATATTTCATTTCGTGAACATCAAATGCTATATTTTCCTCGTGAAAATATAGCTTTTGTTGTTCACTCAATGAAATATAAATCGATCTTACACTGAAACAAACGATTATCCTCTATATTTTTACTTGAACCGCTTAAAATAATGAAATAAAACTCGTTGTGTTATCTTTAAAATGTGAATTATTGATAAAATCTGTCTGCGTTAATTATTGTAGACCTTTTGCATTTGTGCGTCTATGGAAAGTTTTTTGAAAAATCTTGCGCTACCACTCGCGTAGTGGTAGCGCGTCGAACTATTATTAAAAGCGTCCTTCCTCTTTCGATGCCCGACGACAGCGCCCATTCTTTTCGACTATCTGTCTCCCACCGATGTGTTGATAATCATAGACACATGAGGGACCAGCTTTTACAGATAAGGTCAACAGCAACTGATCTATCAATTTGCTGTTGCATGTACACGTTTACATGTATATGTATAAATATGAACGAGGGTTGTCCCAAGAATTCGTGGAACTTTTGCAATAACTTTTATTTGAAACGTCCGATGAAACTGAAAATTACCTGGAATGTGGGTGAATCCTTTTCCTTTATTCTGATGTGACTACAGAAGGCTATTTTCAATACTCGCAAAGATATTAATCAAAACGTAACACTAGTAAATGGGTTTCAGTTAACGCTATTTACGTCGTTTGTAATACGTGAAAAGTCGTTTCAAATCTAAATAACCTCTTATCAAAGGAGCGTTCTTACCGGCCCTATATAATTGTTACAAAGAAAGAACCTATGTCAAAACATATCTCAAAGCATTGTTGATATAGACTTTTTATTATGCATTCAACAAGATATCTGATTTTAAAACCATTTTCCTCAATCTTTTACGAGGATACGCACTTTCGTATTTTTTTTAACCCGACAATGGCTGAAGTAAATTTTTCCGTAACAAATCTTCATATTTTTAGACATTTCAAAATAGGAACTTTTATTGTTTTGTACGCACAGGAAATAAGTATTTGGGTTTGTTTTGAATAGATTTGTATTACACTACCACTACCTTAATTCATCGTGATAGTCTTACCAAAGAAATCTGAGATTTCGTGGAAACCGTTTACAAACCTCTTATGCTGCCGAAAGTGCATGCATATTTTTAAGTCGCCATTTGTCAAAATGACAGACTTATTGCGGTTAGCTTGAAGGGTGTATATGGTGATAGTGTACAGGGTGTCTGTATACTGGTTTAGGCAAAGAACTCCTTTTTTCTGGAATTTACTCCATCTCTTTGCACCGGACACAATGACACCAAAAAGTAGTGCACACAGTTTTAAAAAAGCAGCTATTTCGTTTGTTTAATGGAATACTTTGACTTATATTTTTCCTTCTGAAGATAAACACAATCTTATGAAAACTTCATAATGGATATCTTGATGTCAAAATAAATTTGAGTTGCAAAATTACGCCGAGGATTCTACAAATTTTATTATCAGGAAAATCATCGATCTTTGTATTGCATGTCTAATCACTAGGTGAGTAGACTAATTGTTTTGGCTTGTCCGTCTGTTTTTATTTATTCATCAATCAACGTTGAATTTAACGGAAAAAATTCATCCACATAATTGATTTAGCCTTTCAAAAACATCGTTCTAGCGATTCACAAGCCGTGGCCGTAGGTCGCCATATTGGAAAGATTGACGCCCAAGATTTATACATGTAAACAAAAACGGAACCGCTTTGCATTTCACTTCCACACAAATATTCGTTCAATGTATATGATGAATTAATTAGTGCGTTGGCAATTTATATAAGAAAAAAAATTCTGATAGTGCTTGAGCCGAGGGCTTCCATTGTATTGACCTAATTTTATTTTGTCACCGCTTTTATGACACTACGATCTTGATAATCCAGTACACAACTTTTCAATTCTACACGATATCGGTTTACATTGAACCGGTCAAGTAAAGATATTGTTGATAAGAATTCAAGAGTGCTATTTGCGAACGGAATTAAATTCTGAACATCGATGTCAAATCAGTCAGCTAGGTTTTATTTTCGTTTTGAACTGAAGTGATAAGCTCGTTTTTTTTTTTGTTTTTTTTTTTCAAAAAAAAAAAAAAAAAAAAAAAAAAAAAAACGATTATCAAGAGGTGGAGTTTTTTGTAGTGTTTATACTTTGCATATCTGTCCAATTGCTTGGACCACTAACCGCTTATATTAATATGAATTGTCTTGATCATTGAAGTTTGAAACAAATATTAGATCTTCATGCACTAATGAACATTATCAGGAATTTGAACCAGGTTTTTGTTTTAACTTGATATTCTCTATGAATAACATTTGAAAATTGATATATCTTGAGGAAATTGACTTTGGATTTTTGACTCTCAGGAGTTTGAAATTGAAAGTGAAAAAATGTTGTTGTTTGGGAAAGGGTTAATATAATATATTTTGTCGTCTGCAACTCTTTTCAAATTGTATCACCCCAAAATTTCGCCGTTTGGTCAATTGTTGATAATCATTAAGTGCAATAAAACAATGGATGCTCAGAGACGATGTGGTAATAGTGGTTGGAAATGGATGTGTAGGTGTTGCATCCATCACAATATGACATGCTGTTAAAAGTGATGTAAAACTACATTCGATCAGTCAGATTCTGCTTAGAATCTGCCAAACAGAACCCTTGAATTGATAGAAAAGGCTTAGCATCTGAAATTGAACAGCTTCTGAACAAAAGGAGCTTGTAATTCAGCTGTTTTTAGATCAGTAAGTGCTTGGGGGTGAGCTATTGTGATCTCTTATCATCTGTTTGCCTGTAAACAATACTGTCGGGTTATTTTTGTCTCAAAATCTGAGTTATTGATCACAAATAACCAAAGTTCCAAAATATCATGGTATCATGCTCATGGCGACTTTTAGGACCTTAAGTCCTTTGATTTTAAAATCTCGATACCTATCGTTTATCGGCACGACTCATGATCAAGTCATATCAAACTATTCACAGCGGATTTACTTACATGTATTCGTAGTTTCTGCATCCAACCAGGCGTTCTGATTGGCGCCGCCGAAAACGTATTTTATTTATTTATCGACGCTTCTCGCATCAGTTCTTCCTAGCTCGATCTTTTTCCCGACATTCCATCTTATTTCATTTTAGTACTTTATTTATCCTTGAAAAAGTATATATGCCACAAGCAGTTACGTTCATTCCTTATTTTGAGTTTTTAACAGTCTGTATAGGGATTATGGACGGATTTGTGCGCCGAGCGTACCATTGACGTCGCCAATTTCATGCCGTTTGACTTGCACTCGGACGAATCAAAACGCCCAAACTGCGCACTGCGTAATGACATTTGTATGTAATGACATACACATGTATGGACTTTAGAATTATCTGCTTTCATCAATGGTTGTTTTATGTCAAACATATCAAGATATTTAGAAAATTTCTTACTTGATCCTGGTCCTACCCCTCCTGCCTCTGGTAGTCTAAAAGTCAAGGTTTAAGCTATTGTTAAAAAGGGCATACACTTAAACTTTGATTCAGAAATTACAGGAAACATTCCTGTAAAATTTGCTGTAAATCAATCGAGTTGTTTAGAAGGAGATGTGATTCGAAAATTGTTGACGGACGACGAATGACGACCGGACGCCGAACGGGGGGTGACCATAATGGCTCACTTAAGTACAACGTGCTCAGGTGAGCGAAAAATTGGTTTAATCATTAATGAATGCTGTTAAATTTGCTTTTGAGATTCTTAAAAAAAGTTCAACCCTGAATTGAGTTAGTTTTTTTTTTTTACAAAAAAAGATCAAAGATCAAGAAAGCAATTTGATTAAAAATGGACATTCCGTTGATATAACCACAATATGACAATTGATGAAATAATAGGGCTATAATGGTCCCATATCGCTCTACTGAGTATGCGGGCTCCAAATTTTTAAGTTTTACTCTATGACTTATATGAGATTGAGCGACAAAGAAGCTAGCCTTCCAATAAAAGAATGGAAGTTAGTGTGAATTATATGTCGGTAAATAAAGGTAAAACAATAGCACTTTCTTTAATGCTTTTCGGTGGTTTATCGAGAAATAACGGTAGATTATCCCTTGATAATCTCACCACAAAAGCAGTGAAATTATCAAAAACCTATACCCTGCTTTTTTGCATTTCATCCTACCTGACGTCATCTATCTGGGGCGAAATGAGTGACGTCACATTGAACGTTGCATAGCAATCACGTGAAAAATGAAGCGCTTTACGAAAATATGTCATAGAAATTTCACATTTTGTCTCATTTTTGCATTAAAGAAATAGAATAATCGTTTGTTTTTCGAGTAAGATCGATTGATATTTCATTTCGTGAACAACAAAAGCTATATTTTCACTCGTGGCTCTGCCACTCGTGAAAATATAGCTTTTGTTATTCACTCAATGAAATATAAATCGATCTTACACTGAAACAAACGGTTATCCTCTATATTTTTGTAAATTTAATGTCTAAAGAATGACAGCTTTTTCAGAAGTCTTTCTTCTTTCATCCTTTAGATTGATGTGGCCCTACTTCAAAGGCCTTATTTGAGGGTCAACCAAGAAGCATTTCCATTTCCAAAGAAAGTGTGCACTTTAACATCTCTGAAATTACACAATCTATCGTCATGAAACGTCGTATGACTATCCCCAATAGTATGTGAAAACGATTTTTGAAAACAAAAATCGCGCAATGAGTAAAATTCTCTGCTAAAGTGAGACATTTGAATTTGCATGTTTTGCATGTGCATCACGTGTTAGAGGAATTATTGGTCTGAAAAAACATTCATTGAATCTTTGTGGCTTTCCTAAGCATAAAATCACATCTTCAATACAATTTTGCATGATGCCAAAGCGTAGTTTGTGAACAGAATCGAACCTTATCAGTTTAAGTATGTCATTAAAATTGATTGAGCGATCAGGTTCAAATAAAAATCGAGGTCGTCATTTTTTCAGGCCTTAAATAAGCAAATCGAAATGTCATAGAACGTCATAGCACCATTCAACGACAAGTTACTGACTTAACAACGTAGCAATGTCTAACGTTGACGTACACGTAACGTCTGCATAAAACCTAAAACTTTTGTTCGGAAAGGGCTTGGAATGGCTTTTAAAAACTCTATAATGAATATCAACACAAAGCTCTCACAAAAGAAAAAGATGCAAGGTCAAATCTTATTAATTTAGGTTCTGCCTGCGCTTATGCAGCATGCGATACTTTATCCAAATCTGATTTGACTTTTAATTTCAAAAGATTTTGACTAAAGTATGCATGAATCGTTATGGGGAATCCTTTTTCGTACAACTGAAACATTGATTAAAGAGCCATTCAAGAATTCACGGTAAGGTGTTACAGTCGTAGTGGTATGACCTAAGTTGTGCTAAAATCAAACGATCCCGTTTAAGGGTAGTGGACCCGTAGTATTTATGCAACATTTCGGAGCTTATGATTTTTCAAAATGTTGACCGAGGTTTCCTAATTAAAATCACTAGGAAACCTCGGTTAACACTGTTAAAGTTCATTACTCCCGAAACGTTGCGGAACTATTACGGGTCCACTACCCTAACAAACAAATTTGATAAGTTAAATAACAGTTCTTTCAAATATTTTATTCTTTAATGTATGCACCACATGAAAAGAAACTTTTATTTTTGAGAATAATAAAAACAAGCATTTGGAAGTATTGCATGGCAATACCAAGTCCCCTACCGGATATATATATATCCCTAGAGCAGTATCTTTTTTGGTGGTAAAGGTATAACTACCTCTCCAAAATATTAGTTGTATCAGATTTTATGTATCAGCTCAATAAATCTGAGGATAAAGAAAAAAAGTCCGTAAAATCCTGGTAATTTTCTAAGTCGAGCACCTGTATCTTCCACAAAATTCAATGGACCGGAACCAAACTCAAACTCATTCTGTAACTCATTGATGCGGACTCACATACCAAAAATCAGCTCAATATCTCCAAGGGTTAAGAAAAAAGTCCGGAAACATGAAATTTCCTGGTAATTTTCTAGGTCCAGCATCCGTATCTTCCACAAAATTCAATGGACCGGAACCAAACTCAAACTCATTCTGTAACTCATTAATGCAGACTCACATAACAAAAATCAGCTCAATATCTCCAAGGGTTAAGAAAAAAAGTCCGGAAAACTGAAATTTCCTGGTAATTTCTAAGTCCAGCATCCGTATCTTCCACAAAAATCAATGGACCGGAACCAAACTCAAACTCGTCCTGTAACTCATTGATGCGGACTCACATACCAAAAATCAGCTCAATATCTCCAAGGGTTAAGAAAAAAAGACCGGAAAACTGAATTTTCCTGGTAATTTCTAAGTCAAGCATCCGTATCTTCCTAAAAAATCAATGGACCGGAACCAAACTCAAACTCGTTCTGTAACTCATTGATACGGACTCACATACCAAAAATCAGCTCAATATCTCCATGGGTTAAGAAAAAAAGTCCAGACGGACAGACGGACAGACGGACGGAGTGCAAACCTATAGTCCCCTTCGGCTTTCGCCGGTAGGGGACTAAAAAATACCCGCGAAACAAAAAGATTTTCGTATCCGCCTGTTGAAGTTATTTCTGTCACTCGACCAACCGACATTCGACATATCTTAATTTAAAGTCATTGTCACACGCGTCATCTGTGACCTTCCAACGGCTGAATAAGAACATTTTGTAATTAAGGACATCGTATAACTGACACTCATTCCGATCAAAAACATTCTAAATCAGCTCTCCATTCATTCATTCCAACCCATAGGCACTCAAAAGGCAACCAACAAAGAATATAAAGGATAAAAGCGATATGTGGCCTGTGACGAAAGATGAATGTCCTCCATCTATGATTTGAACGTTTGTGAATAAACAAAACATCGTAACTACAGCTTGAATAAGCTGTAGTTTTGATGTCATGGTCATTCATAAACAACATTTTTCGAAAGAGAATTTATTTCTATTACGCACTTGCGTTTTGTTCGTAGTGGTAGTGACGCTCTTACAAACGCTCACTCAAACCATTCAAAAACGCCCCAAAACACTATCTAATGGTAAGATTAAAAACTGACATAATTGAATACTGAAAGAGTATGATGGGTTTGTGAAGACATAGAAATAAATCAATAGAGCCTGTTAGCATATCCTAGTAAAAGGAGGTAATAAATATCGCTAATTTTGTTTATCCTGAAAAAAATTAGCGACATTGGATCACCTCCCTTCAATTCCACTCAAAAATACCTCTACACACTCATTCAATCGTATTCCAAAACCATTTCAAAATCATTCAACTCGTCAATTTCACGATGGTTTTAACTGTACCCATTAGTGAGATGAGGAGCTGGTGACTCGGATGAAATGAGGTTGAAATGTTGTGAGACCATGAGTAGCTGCACCAGTCGCCACGATATACATATGATCCTGATCAATACCAAGGAAACAAACACTTTTAAATAAATGTACTTACTTTGTCATATAAATAGTGAATAGAAGCCAAGCTAGTTATAACGGCAGAGTTAGAATACACATTCCCTAACACATCAGGTTAAGTTGAGGTATAAAAAGTTTATCTCTCTTACGGAAAATGCAGTGTACATGTATCTTGGTTTACCATAATTTGACGTTTTAGTATTCTGCGTTATTATTCGACTGGCATGGTGTGGCTTAGCCGTGGCGTATTATCACCCGGGGTAACCCGATGCAGGTAAATAGGAGGATACCAGAATTTGGAGGTAAACAATGAAAGACAGATGCAACACAGGTCTGTATTTCCTTATTGATTATTCAATTTAATGGCAAGATCGGGCGTATTTATTTCTTCAGGCGGTTGCCCTCTGTAACTAAGAAACAGTATGTAATAACTTTCTAGTCGTTCTTCAGCGAATTAACAGTGTGTCATAACTTGAAAGTTGATATTGCGTATTTCTAGCATGTCAATGTCAGTTTGCAGTCAAGTTTTGTCCAACTTTGGAATATTTCTAATACACCGACAGATCAGTTATAAAATTTGGTCATTTTTCTTCAATTTGCGCTGTCCTTTTTCACTGGTGTGTGGAAGTATTACTTGTTTTTATGTGAAAAACGTCTTCAGGTATGATTATTTTTGGATACTAGGAATTGAGAGTAACTTCAATTAATGATACAGAGAGTTTAGAGGATTGATACTGTGAACTCTCATATTTTATGAACTTGAATTGTTTATTTGGTGGAAGAGGCTGTGTAGATGACGATGTAATAAAGTTTGAAGTATCTTTTCACGTGCATTGTGGAAGAAAAATTGTATTATTTCTATCACTTACAAAAAAAATAGGAGGTAATTCTATTAACAAAATTTATCCTGGTTTGGGGTATATCAAGAAATATTGTTTTGCAAAAAGTGCAATCAGATGAGATAAGTGGCTTCTTTTTGACAAGAAATATCGCAATGGCAGCTAAAAGCTAGCGGCTTTGATATTTTTGCCGAACAATGTTGTGCTGTCTAATTTCTCGTTGTGCAGACAGATATGGTGGATATGGTAGAGAAAAGTCTCTATTACTATGCATGCATGCATCTTTTAAAATCTTAAAGACAGTCTTTTCAATAATATGAGACATTGTAATATTTATACTAAAATAATAATATTAATTATAATTGTTTTCGTAACCAGCGCTCGGGTCTATTGAAGTTACGTTTTCCGCGTTACGATAGTATAGCGGGAAAATGCTGCCTTCTTGTTACGCCTCAGCTCAAGAAGATGTTTTGATATTTGTGTGTACGTGTGTACTACATAGCATTTTTGTGCTCACGCGCTCGCAAAAAAATAGGTCTTGTATACGTCATCAACTTTTGTGCGACACAAAGTGCTTGTGTGTTCAACGCAGTGCTTGCACTTCACTACACCGTGCTAAAATCAAAGAACTGATAGTACTGAAGGCGCGGCACCTAAAAAGACGAAACAACACACGAGGTCAATTTTCTGGAATATAATCTTGATTATTAACCTTGTCCTTTTGATGTATACCAGATATTTTCTTACTTTTCACTGCCAATATCACTGCTGTGTCAAAGATACACAGCTTTTATATTTGATCTTGACGGAATACCTTGCTAATAGGGAAAAGAAGAAAATTCTGCCAACTAACACTTTCACCTTTCTCCTTAATTATTTACCCTTTCTTCTACAAATTTTACTTATTTGCCCTTTACCCTTTCTTCTACAAATTTTACTTATTTTCCCACAAAATGTATATAGTTTGCAACCCTTTACAATTTTGACCTGTCTAAACATTTGTTGTTTTTGTGATTTGATTTATATCTCGGGTAGAAACTAAAAAATAATGGAGAAATCGATCCTATCAATTTCTTGTGTTCCCACGGTAAAATACAACTTATTTATGGAATTCAGTTCAATGTAAAAGAAACAGCCGACGAGCTTGTGTCCCTAAAAAAGCATTACTTCGATAGTTAGACGGAATGATCGAAAGGATAAATTGACTGACTACTAGCAAACCAATCTACTCAATTAAAATCATGAAAACGCGAGTTGCGCCTGCCTGCAAAGCAGTGTCGGGCATAGTAATATAAACCTTAGGAATTAGTTGTGTTTTGCGGATTCAGCGCTATATAGTGAGCATACCGTTCGACACATTTCCTTTGAAGTGAGTTCGGAATGTTGCTAACGATCCCTATAGGTTAATGGAACCCTTGGTTTCCCTTGCCTAAAAAGTCTTGCTAAAAAGATTAAAAATGGAGTGCACGCCTTCAAATGTCACCTTGCCTCTTTATAAACCAGACCTTCAGCGCTTTTAGCGCTTTGATTACTTCATAGTTTTTAACAAAATATTGCGTCAACACCCTTTATGAGCACCTCTTCAGGTTTCTTATCAAAGAGAATTCGCCTTTTTCGCAATCGTCTTTATATGCCTTTAGTGTTAAGGAATGAGCAATTGCTCTTTCAGAATAGAGGATTGGTGTTTGCCTAACCTTATTGGCAATTTGCATTGTTCAATTAGCAATAGATATGACGCTTCGTGTTCCAGTCCTTGTGGTCAAAAACTGGTATTACCTCTAAATGAAGGAAAAACATTTTTGAAGCTGGATAACTACTCTTCACCTATACATTGAAAAGAAAAATAGATCTTGCGTCTTCTGAACTGCAATGGATAAGTCTTCAATATGATTAATTATTTTTAACGTGAAATTCGCCGATTGTAAATATTTTCCCTTTCTATATGACTGATGCGTTTTTTCTTTACGTCAAAACATTATCAAAGTGTAATAATACTTCATGGATAAATAATCCGGAACATTCTGTGAAAGTTTCATTTTAATCCACCCAAAAATATAAGGGAGAAATATCAATTAGCCAGTTTTCCATGACTCGGCATAATTTAACAAAAACGCGATAATGGTCACATGGCCTTATGATAAGGAACATTCCGGTAAATCCATTCATAAACAAGGGGTTGAACAAAAAAGTTTTTTTTTTTTTACATCTATATCCCCTTTTACCATGACGTGATAGAATGCCGCCAAACTGTGACAACATGCACCTAGTCAAACGATATCACACATTTTTTGAAAGTTTTAATGCAAATCCATTAATAACTGTCGGATAAACAAGTATACTTCTATAAACAAGGAAATTCACATGAAGGCTCTCTTTTTTTCTGACGGCACATCATCAGAAACATTCTGTGAAAGTTGCATGAAAATCCGTGCATAAATGGTGATGTTTAAAATGAATAGACGTACAGACGGACCAACGCAAAATGATACCAATATACGTTTACCTTCAGTGGCAGATAATAATAATCGTTTTATAATGCCCCTTAACGCTCGGTTTCATTTGGTAAAACTATTGACAATAATTTTTAAGGTGGAAGAGGACAATAGCGTTTTTTGAGAGAAGTGCACATATATTTGTATCGATTGAAACGTTTTGTAAGCGCGATCTCAATGGTGTATGTTTTTTAACGTTAAATTTAGAATTAACGTTACCAAGACGTCGTTAAAAAGACGGTTTCCTGCGATTTTCACAAATGACCATACGCGTTCTTAAACACTTACCCTGGCCGTATTTTAGGTAATTCAATTAAATGGAATACACCAAAATGAAGTTGAATGAATTGGGAACATTCGCGTGTAATTAGAACATTGTTGTATTTAAAGATAGATACACGAGATCGAATTAAAGTTTTCAATTTTTGGCGACCCGAAAAAATAGCTTTAAACTTTTTTTTTAAAAAAATTGGCCCGATTAAAAAATTTTTGAAATTTAATATTTTTTCGTCCAGCTTCCTTTTCATATGCTCGCATCTTTTTGTGGCATTTTACCGTACGGAATTTCTACAATTGGGGATCAAAGTTAATTACCCTAACGTCGAAAGTTGGAAAAAGACAAACGCGGTACGTCGAAAAATTCGCTTAATTCTTTTGACAGACTTCAAAGACTTTTGAACACGCCTGTGAATTTTTATCTTTTTATTCCAAAAGATCGCAAAAAAATCAAATACACATAGGAAAATATTAGGTGTAATTCAAAATCATAGTTTAAACGTTAAATTGACAATCTTAAAATCCGGATTATAAAAAATCAGTAAGGTGAACGCTTTTCAAACTTTTCCTGTTTATCGAACTAGTATTGCAGAAAATTCTAATATAAAAAAAGAACAAAATTCATCGGGCCAATTTTATAAAATTTCCTTAAAAGTGACATTTTTGGAACAGTAAAAAATGCGAATATTGATTTCAAGCAAAGCATTTGTCTATGATTTTAGTTACAGAAGTTTTAATATAGCATTTGCGCTTTGACCATTCATTAAGCTTCATTTTGGTACAATTTTCGGAACAAAAAGGTCTGAAATTAAATCGCACAGCGCATTTAAATGGGGCTAGGGTAGTTTGTAAAAAGCGCGTCAAATCGTCATTTTTACGACGTCATGGTTACGTAATTTCAAAATTAAAAATGAAAAAATATATCCTGTTGAGATCACACTAACTCGGAGTTTATATATATACCAAAATTTAATCTCTTATCTCTATTTCCACCTTAAATAGTCTTAAATAACGTTTATTTACAATAATACTGTCTAATTGATCATGTATTGACGACATTAAACACTGATTAATATTTTGATTGAATTTTATTGTCAATTTCATTGTGGTGTATTTGTTGCTTTACACGGAGCACTCTTCTCTGGCACCACAAAGTCCCCTACCGGCCGAATAATATATTACATAAGTCTTACATCCGTATCCTACTCTAAAATCAATTGGCTGGACTAAGACTTGTTCTTTAACCCATTTAAATGCTAACTTGTTTATCAAAAGTATGCTTAGTACATACAAGCGATTAGAAAAAAAAAAATCACTCAAATTTCCGAGTTTTCCTTCATGTCGAGCTTCCATGTCTTCCATAAAAAACCAACGGACCGGTACGAACTTGAAAAAGACATATAAACGGAATATAACAAAATATCTTTTAAATATAATCTTACAGTTAACAGCGTCGTAAAATTGACAAGGTGAATGATTTTGGAATGAAATTGAAGCAGTAGGACGAATGACTTTTAAGTGAAAAATAACGGAGATAATCCAATATCGCTAATTTTGTTCTGGGTGTACAAAAAAGGCGATATTTATTGACTTCCATATAGTAAAACATGCATTCAAGTTCTATAAATAGCTTCCCTTCTCCTTAAGAATCAACTAGACGCATACAATTTCAATTATGTCAGTGAAATAGCAATTTTTCTATATCTACTTTTTTTTTCTAATAAAGTTGTTGATTTTTTTAATGATTTTGGAGCGTTTTGAATAGTTTTGAGTGGATGTTTCAAATGAATGAATGGAGCACTGAGTGAGCAATTTTGAATGATTTTGGTTGAGATAAATGTCTATTTCACCATGTTACTAAACTGTACAAGCTTAAGTATGTAAGATCAAACATGACTACATTACAATTATCGTCTTAGTTCACCATTATCATTAAATCGACTTACTCTTAACTCCCAACATCTTGCCTCAGAGTATCCTGTATCATAAAATGCGACACTTCCAATTCTAATTTCCTCCAAACATTGATATTTTTACATATTTTACAGTGAAAATGCAATTTCCTGTGAGAATATACCATATTCTTTTAATGCAGTTCAATTCTTTGAAATTTATGCATGATTTGTCAATGATACTGATCATATTGTGTAGTTTAAATCAAATTTATCACGACTCTCTAAATTAAATTCAATTTTCTCATTTAACCATAACTGACATCTTTCATCTCTTATCATAATTGCATCTTTGGATTGCTTAACTAAATGTTTAAAACTTTGCAGCATCCTGATTATCTTATTTTTTAGTGATAAATAGTGAAAAATACAGACCACTGCTGCATCTGTCTTTCTTTGTTTACCTCCAAATTCTGGTATCCTCCTATTTCCCAGCATCGGGTTACCCCGGGTGATAATGGTGACTTTACTTTTCAACATTTTGCGTTCTTGTTACAGTTTGGCGACAAATATCGTCAACCCGTACAAATGTAATCCATTTTTTCGCCCTGGCATGGTAGAGCCTTAGTAAGTGGTCATTGAACTTAAGGTTAAGGTAGTTAATCTGTCTTATGTGTACGCGCTTTTATAGATAGCCAACATATAACTTTTAACTCGTTAATCGTATATTCGTAACCAACCCCTCGTAACTTCAGCTTAGAAGAGCTGAAGTTACGAGGATTTGGTAACACAACGATGACATGTGTTCACTTTCGCTTTAGCCTATACAATTATTTGCACATGTTAACGCAGATAAACTTTTGAAAAAAACACACAAACTATTGAAAAAAAAATCGCAAAATTACGTCACGGCTAAGCCACGCCCTGTCAGTTCTATAATCACGCAGAATAACTGTATCCAAAACCTAAGGATTCACGTGCTAATAAAAAGTAAATACAATTCATCATTGGGTCACCAACGCCTCGTAAATTCAGCTTGTCCGAGCTGCAGTCACGAGGGTTTGGCTACTAACATGCGACTTAAGGTCTCAAGTTAATTATGTCGACCCTCTGTAGAAGTTTAAAGCTATTTTACCTTAACCTTAAGTGCACGACCCGTTACTTAGGCTCCCTCCTTCCAGGGCATTTATCATGGACAATTCATAAAGCGAGCGAGTTTCCAAATAATTGTATACTATTCGCATAAAGATAAGCACATCAAAACGGAATACATGTATACGGGTTTAAAAAAAATGAAACAAAATTTGTATGATCAAACTTATATTGTAATTTATTTCTAGACCGGATGAGTATAAACATTTCATGAGGGTACTAATCGACACTTCACTCGCTCCCGTCTCACTGATAAGAATATATTGTGAAATGAGCATTTTTCAACAAGAGGGAGTGTAATTTCTTATCAGCTTAAATTCCCTGACTGACGGATCAGTGTCAGTTATTTAGAATATGGTAATTTGGATAGGATAAAATAGTAAAACATGAGTGATGTACCTTAATTATTTTAACCTGAACGCTTACTGACAGCTTGGGAGCCAGGCTATAATAGACACTTTCATATGGAATGAGTAAGCGTATTTGATAGTCGACCTACAATTCAAAACGCGTAGCAAATGATCTTGTTAATCAAAACGCTTCAAATCTTTGAAGATAAAAACGTCTAAAAATTAAAAACATCTTCCAAAGTGGTTCAACTTTTGAAACACTTACAGAATTATGGGAGAAATTATAACCTACAATCAATGGCTAATTTGAACTTTCGAAGTATACCTGTAAAAGTATAAAAGCTATGATCGTGCAACTTTTAATGTAAATAGATCTCATAGAGTGGAAGTACAGTCCAAAAGAACCATGATTCTTACCTGGCTTATTTTTTGAGTAATTGTCCTTTGTTGTTTTTCAATACTTGGATCTTGTCCGGAGCATATCTCAAAAGTATGGTAGCTATGATCATGAAACTTCATGGGTCGATAGATCTCATTAACAGGTAGTGCAGTGCAAAAGACCTATAACTTTACCTGGCTTTTCTTTGAGTTATTGTCTTTTTTTTTTGTTTTTCATACTTTGATCATGTCCAGAGCAATGGGTAGATAGGTCTTATCAAGGGGAAGTGTAGTGCAAAAGAACTATCACTCTTCTTAGCTTATTTTTGAGTTATTGCCCTTTGTTGATTTTTATTTGGAACTTGTCTAGGGCATTTTTTTTATAAAAGTATATGAGCTATGACTATGAAATTTCATAGGTAGATTGATCTCAGCAAGAGGAAGTGCGTTGCAAAGAAACCGTACTCTACCTGGCTTATTATTTGAGTTATTGCCCTTTGATGTTCTTCATACTCGAATCTTGTCCAGGGCTAAGCTCTAATGATATATGAGCTTTGATCGTAATAATAATATACTCCTACTACAATTATTTTTCTGTCTGTCCACACAAATTTTGTCTAAAAGGTATTCATTTTGTTTGTGTATGTGTGAATGGATTTTACGCCACTTTCAAACATTATTTCAGTCATATCACTTGTGCTGGAGCACCTTAAAATGGATTCTTTGTTTTTCTCACACCAGTACCATCATCACATCCTTTCCAAGCTTTCAGCTGCTACGATTGTCAACCCATCGGTTGTAGGCAATCAGTCGGAAAGAATGAGTGCCGCTGTCGGGAATCGAACCCGGGACCTCTTGATTGAGAGTCCCACGAACTACCAACTACGCTTTGACGGCGGCCCACTTTTTTTTTATTGAAGCGGCTCAGCACCTTTTGATCATCGAAAATACTAGTTTAATTTGTATTTAAACATTGGAATTCCGAATGTCATCTCCGGCTAATAGCTACATATACATAGTTTTTGCTATTTTTGCATTAATATATTTTCATTATTATTATTATGATTATTATTATTATCAATGCTACATCTATTGATCTCATAAGAAATACAAAGGCATGTGAAAAATAGGCTCTCAAGGATCAACAAAAACACAGTAACCGTTTTACATGAAACCAACTTCTATTTGGTCACTTCAAATTTGAGCCTGTGCGTGACATTTTCAACAACTTGATATTTGCGTTAGTGCAAACATTGAGGAACCTAGACAGTCATACAGCACAAAAAGAAGGTTGCCTTTCTAGAGATTTGTTAGACCATATTTTCTTTAAATCGCATAGAAAAGAGAAAGGACAGACTGTGCAGATATATGGGTTGACCATAGTCTTTGATCTGCGCATATTTGAAATTGTAGGAAATCTCTTGCACGGGCTAATTTATTTTTTTTAACATATTTCAAAAATGGGAATTAATTAATGGATTACAGCTAATTTCATCGTGAAATTGACATTCACCTCAATCAAACCCAATTTAAATCGCTCATTCAGCGCTCCATTCGTTCATCCCAAATACTCACTCAAACCATTCAAAAACGCTCAAACCCATTGAAAAAATATAGAATCAACAATGTCATTCAAAATAAATTTTGATGGAGAAAAATCGCGATTTCACTGACATAATTCAAATTGCTAGCGCAACATAAGTTCTTGAAGAAATAAGAAGCTATGTATAGAAATTGTATGCATTTTTTATTAAAGGGAGGTAATCAATATCGCTAATTTTGTTTATCCTTACCAAATTTGCGATATAGGATTACCTCCCATTAAATTCACTCAAAACTCGCTCCTCACACTCATTCAATATCATTCCTGAATCATTCCAAAATCATTCACACTGTCAAATTCACGATGCTGTTAACTGTACCACTTGATAAAGATGAATCTTTCTCTAGTTTTTCAGTAGAAAATACATCATGAAGGAAAGGATAGTTGTCTAAGGGTTGGATGGATGTTGTTGACTTTTTCAAATGAGGATTGCCGCCTTCTTTTGTTTTTTACAAAAGAAGGCGCCAATCCTCATTAAAAAAAAAACCATCACAAAACTCGCGAATTGCAGAAGAAATTCATATTTTAAATCGAAGGAAACTTTTTATCTTATTAATAATTAAGACTTACGTTTCACTGCCAAGATTTTAGCAGACTAGAAAGCAGACTAGGAATCAAAAAACCATCACTAAACTCGCAAATTGCAGAGGAAATTCAAATTCTAAATCGAAGAAAACTCTTTATATTATTAATAATAAAGACTAACGTTTCACTGCCAAGATTTTAGCAGACTAGAAAGCAGACTAGGAATCAAAAAACCATCACTAAACTCGCAAATTGCAGAGGAAATTCAAATTCTAAATCGAAGAAAACTCTTTATATTATTAATAATAAAGACTAACGTTTCACTGCCAAGATTTTAGCAGACTAGAAAGCAGACTAGGAATCAAAAAACCATCACTAAACTCGCAAATTGCAGAGGAAATTCAAATTCTAAATCGAAGAAAACTCTTTATATTATTAATAATAAAGACTAACGTTTCACTGCCAAGATTTTAGCAGACTAAAAAGCAGACTAGGAATCAAAAAACCATCACTAAACTCGCAAATTGCAGAGGAAATTCAAATTTTAAATCGAAGAAAACTCTTTATATTATTAATAATAAAGACTAACGTTTCACTGCCAAGATTTTAGCAGACTAGAAAGCAGACTAGGAATCAAAAAACCATCACTAAACTCGCAAATTGCAGAGGAAATTCAAATTTTAAATCGAAGAAAACTCTTTATATTATTAATAATAAAGACTAACGTTTCACTGCCAAGATTTTAGCAGACTAGAAAGCAGACTAGGAATCAAAAAACCATCACTAAACTCGCAAATTGCAGAGGAAATTCAAATTTTAAATCGAAGAAAACTCTTTATATTATTAATAATAAAGACTAACGTTTTCCTGCCAAGGTTTTAGCAGACTAAAAAGCAGACTAGGAATCAAAAAAGAAAATGCTGGTTTTGACGTATATGTCTCGTAACTTTTACAGAAATACATAAATTCACTCCATCAAAAAATGTTGTGTTTTTTTGTTTGTTTTTTTTTTAAATCGAGGATAACACGATAAAGGGTCGAATGACTTATTTCCATCGTGGTACTAACTCTTTTCAGATCTTATCCTACACATTGAGAGAGAGGCAATGGGTTCTAACCACTGCTACCCATGTCTACAGCTGGGTTGACTGGGGCCCTGTCTGAAAAGTGTCTTGCCCAAATACACAACCCGCCTCCGGTGGGGCTCGAACCCGCAACTACCAGGTTACGAGTTGAACGCGCTAACCACTCGGTCAACGAGCCAGGCCAAATGTTAATTTTGAAAAAAAAGGGGTGTCGAGGATCTCATGCGTTACATTGCTTTTCCACAGTTTACAAAGAATCTTATGTAGACTTAATTTATGTGTGCTACAGTTAACAACGTCGTAAAATTTACAATGTGAATGATTCGGGAATGATTTTGGAATTAAATTGAATGAGTGAGTGGAGCGAGTTTTGAGTTTATTTAATGGGAGATTATCCAATATTGAAAATTTTGTTCAAGATGAACAAAATTTGCGATATTAATTACCTCCCTTTGATATAATATGCATAAAAGCTCTATAAATAGTTTCCTATTTCTTTAAGAACCAATCAGACGCTTAAAATTCCAATTATGTAAGTGAAACCGCGGTTTGGTTCTTACTGTTTTCATTTTGAAGGTAGTTGCCGATCTTTCATCTTTTATTCATTTTGAGCGTTTTTGAAATGTTTGAGTGAGTGTTTAGAATGAATGAATCGAGCGCTGAGTGAGCGACTGAACATGGTTTTGATCGAAATGAATGTAAATTTAACGATGTAACTAACTGTATAATAAAAAAAGAATTTATTACGAAGGAGAGCAGGTTACTTCCATATCTTGTTGGAATAAAAGGTTTTAGGTAAATTATACTAAAATATCACTACAGAGTTTAAAGTTGTTATCGGGTTTTCTTCAAACTTGCACAGACTGAGTTTACCATCATCGGGATTTTTTCTCGCGCAATGTTTCTCGGGTCATATTTGAATTTGATTCAATATCCATTATTTGAATAGCCTCTCTTAGACTCTGGATTAACTGTGAATTGAGAAAGTCATTTCTGTAATGCTTTTAATTCATGTATTTTTGTTTTATCTCGCACAGTCCTTATATGACATTTGCTTTCAAAGGAAGTCAATTAAGGGTCTCAGACCCAAGTCATATGTCCCTTTTCTGTGAATCTGATCGGCTTGGTGTCCGATAGACTTGGAATTCTGTCATGAATTTTATATGCGTTATTCATACGCTTACCATACGTTACTTGCATACGTCGATAAACGTAACATTGACCTTGACATGCGGGTAACGCTGCGTATATGTTCGCCATACGTAATACATACGGTGGGCATACGCTGGTCATTCGTCCAAGTTGAAAGTTTGGCGAGGGTGGTGGTTACAATCTGAAAAGTTGTGAGTGTAATCAGTATTTAACATGCAAGGCGTACGTTACTCTCATAGGCTGTGGTGTGACAGTCCCTTATCACTATTGCTAGAAGGAGAAGGGCTTGGTTCTCCCCCCTGACCTGATCGCTCGTCCATTTGATCTCATCGACAATTCAGAATACACTAATTGTTAAAACGTTTTCGCAGCTTTTGTGCCTAATCTTCCTGGAATTTGCGGTTGAGCTCGAGCGAAACAATTTTTAACAAATTCAATGAAAAAAAAAAATAAAAAAAATGAAGACTTTAATTCATCTTGCGTTTAAATTGAAAATAGAGAGAAAACTATTTCTCCCTTTTGTTCAATATTTCCGTAAGTGCATAAACAAATCTATAACAGGAAATAAGTAACACGGACAGGTCAAATCACTTATTTCCAATTGGGAAACAACATATATTCCTTGTTTTACGAATAACAATTATTGCAAATTTTATGGAATTGGATGTTATGCCTATTGTCTATTTTATTGTCATTTAGGCAGGTTTTCCTGAATCGAATATATGTATAAAACACAACTCAGAGGAGAAGACACATAGATAACAGAACTCTTATTACAGTTTATAATCCCCTTTTGATATGCTATAAAATATATATATAATGATATTCTGTTACCAAAACTGAATCAAAATAACGGATCTGTCACATGAACTTAAACCCGCCCCCTAAAAATGTTATTATGTTATTTTATGTTATGTTAATAAAATCGTTAAATTGACATTCACTCCGATCAAAAACAAGAAAATATCAATCACACATCGCTCCAACCACCCATTCTAAACGTCTACTCCGACCACTCTAAAACGCTCAGAAATTGTTAAAAACGCTTCGAAATCATTCAAGATATTCAACATTTCAAACAAATCGATCAAACTTGTGTTGATTTTTAATGCGTCTGCTTTGTCCGTAATGACACAAAATCAGAAAAGTACCTAGATTTAATTAAATAGAGTTAAAAAAAATATCGCTTATTCCGTCCAATTGGACGGAATTAGCGAATATATTTTACCTTCCTTGAAAATCATTCAAAACTCGCTCATAATTTTCATTCAATTGCATTCAAAAATAGGTTTCAACGCACTCCCCTTGTCTATTTGACGATTTTATTAACTGTACAAGTACAAGCAGGAAGTCAAGGGTTGACACGTTTCACAATTCCTAGATAGCCTCTTTTCGGATGACGAAACATAGCCTAGATGCCCTGGCTTGCCAATGTGTGAGCCTAACGCACAGCAAGATTGTAACAGTTAAGATCATCGTGAAATTGAAACGATTCACAATTTTGGAATGATTTTGGAATAGAATTGAATGAGTGTGCGGAGCGAGTTTTGAATGAAATTAAAGGTGGTAATCCAATATCGCCTATTGTTTCCCTTTTATGGAGTATGTGTTATTTTATGTTTGTGTGTTTTCATGGACCAATCAGATACTTTAAAATCCATAGCAGCTATTAAAACAAGAGGGCCATAGTGGCCCTAAATTGCTCACCTGAATTAACAATCTAAGAAATATTCAAGGTATTTCTAAGATTTAACCCAATGACCTAGTTTTTGACCCCACATGACCAAATTTAGAACTTGTCCAAGATTTCATCAAGATAAAAATTCTAACCAATTTTCAGGTTGTTTGGGCAAAAAATATGGCCTCTAGAGTGTCCACAAGTTTTTTTAAGATTTGACGCTGTGACCTAGTTTTTGACCCCCCTTGACCCAATTTCGAACTTGTCCAAGATTTCATTAAGATAATCATTCTGACCAATTTTCAGGATGATTGGGCTAAAATATGGCCTCTAGAGTGTCCACAAGGTATTTTTAAGATTTGACCCCGTGACCTTGTTTTTGACCCCACTTGACCCAATTTCGAACTTGTCCAAGATTTTATCAAGATAATCTTTCTGACCAATTTTCAGGTTTATTGGGCTAAAAATATGGCCTCTATAGAGTCCACAAGGTTTATCTAAGATTTGACCATGTGACCTAGTTTTTGACCCCACTTGACCCAATTTCGAACTTGTCCAAGATTTCATCAAGATAATTATTCTGACCAATTTTCAGAATGATTGGGCTAAAAATATGGCCTCTATGGTGTCCAAAATGTTTATCTAAGATTTAACCCTGTGACCTAGTTTTTGACCCCCGTGGGCCCAATTTCGAACTTGTCCAAGATTTTATCAAGATAATCATTCTGACCAATTTTCAGGTTGATTGGGCTAAAAATATGGCCTCTAGAGAGTCCACAAGGTTTATCTAAGATTTGACCCTATGACCTAGTTTTTGACCCCACTTGACCCAATTTCGAACTTGTCCAAGATTTCATCAAGATATTAATTATGACCAATTTTCAGGATGATTGGACTAAAAATATGGCCTCTAGAGTGTCCACAAGGTAAATGTTGACGACGCACGACGCACGACGGACAACGGACGACGGACGACGGACATCAAGTAACCCCAAAAGCTCACCTTGAGCACTTCGTGCTCAGGTGAGCTAAAAATAGAATGTGGTACATTTGAATTAAATATTGACGGTCTAGCCCGATTTCGAAATGTTTTCTAATGAATTTTGAGCGATTTTGATCAATTTGAGTGAGTGTTTGGAATGAATGAAGTGAGTGCCGGAAGTGAGATTAAGAATGATTTTGATCGGAAGACAGTCATTTCACGATTTTATCAACTGAGTGAATAAATATCACACATGCGAAGAGACGTGCTTTAATATATGGCTTATTTTCCTAAAATCGAATTTTCTTTCCTCTATGACTCATTTGGTGACATTGTTTTGAATGAAAAACATATTTACATCGATCAAGTAAAAATATACCTTCGACATTGGGTATCAGTTCAGAACGTCATTGCCTTCGCTCAGGGATATATATAATACGTACTTAGTGTATTATATGAAAACAAATATCTAAAGAGGTTTGGAGAATTGAAAATTGTCGAGGCTCTGCCGAGACAATTATCAATTCTCACAACCGAGTTGATCGATGTAAATATGTTTTTCATTCAAAACAATGTCACCAAATGAGTCATAGAGGAAAGAAAATTCGATTTTAGGAAAATAAGCCATATATTAAAGCACGTCTCTTATAACCTCTATTTGTCTTCTTTTCGACGATGTTTCTTACTGAAATGCAAGTTTCTAAAAATAACGGCATTATATCTTTGTTCTAAAAATAACTATGTGATATCATAAAAAATATCATACAGGATGTTATCATAAAAGATAAAAACGTTTTCACTGTTTATAAAACAACACATATAAGGCAAAAGGGGACCATTTGTACGCTGATAAATAGAGAATAGATGATTGGTGTTTTGGATGGGTTAAGTTTATCGGGCAAGGCGGAGGAACTTATCTGGTGAGCCGCAGGCGAACCGGATAAATTCCGTAGCCGAGCCCGATATACTTAACCCATCCAAAACACCAACCATCTATTCTATTTATCCTGTTACGTTGGGAAATTTATGAATTCTCGAAAAAACAAAATATTAGAGAAAGTACCCTTAATACAACAAGCTTTTAACAGAGCCAGTACCTTTAATATTTGTAATTGGTCATCAGGATACACAAAGAAGACCGGTTAGAAATGAGCTGTTTTACTTTATTATTGAATATTTTTGCCTAAATTAACAATAAATGCAAAATATTAAAGGGATTTTAAGTCGGATTAGATCCAAACTTCCGTATATTTGACATTTACTAAATTTATTTACGAGAATTTTCAGCGAAGCGTAGCACAATGTTAATTAAATATGTGCCGGTCAGTTATTGTGTTGACATGGACTGCCCGTGTAAACATTAAAATTGAGGACAGCTCCCGAAAATACAGAATTCATCTGCATTGCGTTCGAAATACTTGTATTTCTTGAGAAATTGCTAGTCGCAGCAGTTTGAGGTTCAAGGCCAACCGAAACATCAAGTTTGGTGTTAAATTCTAACGGGGAAGTACCGACTTCCTGCTGAAATTCTTGTTCAGTGACCTCTTCAACACTCCATTTAAATCAAATTCCGAGGAAAGAAGCTCATCCCAGATGACCTCAAATGCTCCGGGGCTCAAATCGCTAATATTTTCCATGCTTTTGATAGTTTTCCGACGTTTATTCAAAGTGGTAGTTGTTTGTTTACAATCAACGGGGCATGGACGAGTGCGTCGCAGCCGAACTAGTTGTTTTTGTGTTCATACGGTTTAAATTTTATTTTTGTTACAAAGCGGTGATAGATGTTGTATTTTGTTTTATTTTGGAATTAAATTTAGGCAAGTATTGTGAACCAATTGTGATTTAAAGCCTATTTTTGGATTTGAAGCGGGATGCATTGAAAAAGTAGTTCCGGTCGGTCACGTGATCATGTAACATGATAAAGCTGTCACGTGATCAATTTACATAATATCAACAAGTTTATCATGGCCCCTTTTATCAGGCAATATTTGTAGCTAGTAATAGGATAAAAAAATCCCTACCTGAAGCCAAAGCTGTAAGAATGTATGTCTGTGTACATTCACATTGTTATCAATCAAAATGTTCCGGGTTCAATTCCATTCCCGACGGTGACACTCATACTTTCCACCACTGGGTTGATAAGCGAGAGGACTTATGTGGAATAGCAGCTTGATGCTAGGAATGGGTGTATTTGTAAAACCGGTGTGAGAAATACAGGGAATTCATTGTTACGTGCTCCAGCCGCTAGATATAACTGAAAGAATTTTTGAAGGCTGAGTTTACACCTTTTCAAAGAAACAATGAAATAGATATTAGCAAATACAGTCCATTTACTTTCCAAAACAAACGAAACCCGTCCCACAAAGAGGGGCCGTCTGGGTAGTGTGCAAATGTCGATCACAGGGGCCTATTTTACTATAAAACATTCACGAGACAAGAGGACCCTGAGGGCCTTAAATCGCTCACCTGATATTTCAAGTAAATTATCATTAAGACTCCATTTCCTATTATATGGCATGAATCTTCCCATTTTCAACAGAGTTCATTCTTGTGACCTGGCAAACATTTTGATCAAGTTTCATGAAGATTGGACTATATTTGTGGCGTTTGAAGCTCTTACGAGAAAATTGTCATTAAGGCCCTTTTTCCCGTGATATGACACGGATACTTCCCATTTTAAAATGACTTCATCCTCATGACCTAACAAACATTCTGACAAAGTTTCATGATGATTGGACCATATTTGTGGCTTCTAGAATGTAAACAAAAAATGTCATTAAGACACCTTTTCCCGTGATATGGAACCGATCCTTCCCATTTTTATACACTTCATCCTCATGACCTAACAAACATTCTGACCAAGTTTCATGAAAATTGGACCATATTTGTGGCTTCTAGAGTGTAAACAAGAAATTTGTTTTTAAGGCCCCTTTTCCCGTGATATGACACGGATTCTTTCCATTTGAGCAATTTTCATAAGGGACCACCACAGGAATATTTCTGCCAAGTTTGGTTGATTTTGACTCATAAGTTTAGGAGGAGATGTCGTTTAAAGAAATTATTGACAAAATTGTCATTAAGGCCCCTTTTTCTGTGATATGGCACGGATCCTTCCGATTTTCAATAGACTGCATCCTCATGACCTAACAAACATCCTGACCAAGTTTCATGAAGATAGGACCATATTTGTGGCTTCTAGAGTGAAAACAAGAAATTTGTCATTTAGGCCCCTTTTCTCGTGATATGGCACGGGTCCTTTCCAATTGAGCAATTTTCATAAGGGACCACACAAGGATATTTCTACCAAGTTTGGTTGATTTTGACCCATAAGTATAGGAGGAGATGTCATTTAAAAATATTTTTGACAAATTGTCTTTAAGGCCCCTTTTTCCGTGAGATGGCACGGATCCTTTCCATTTTCAATAGACTCCATCCTCATGACCTAACAAACATTCTTATCAAGTTTCATGAAGATTGGACCATGTTTGTGGCTTCTAGAGTGTAAACAAGAAATTTGTCATTAATGCCCCCGATATGGCACGGATCTAAGGGACCACCAAAGGAATATTTCTGTCAAGTTTGGTTGATTTGACCCATAAGTTTAGGAGGAGATGTCGTTTAAAGAAAAAGTTGACGCCGTGACGGACAGACGGACAGACGGACGCCGGACAACGATCGATCACAATAGCTCCCTTGAGCACTTCGTGCTCAAGGGAGCTAAAAACTAATCGTAAGTCAAAATCACAAATCGTGCCTGGTGTTTCACCCATCGTAAGATTCTGCCTTGCAAAATTGCATTCGAATCGTCATTGGTGTGGAATGCGCAGTCTGGCGAAATGCCTTAACCTGTCGCACTAACATGTACATTTAACTGATTTGATGAATCTAGAATGATCAATCCACTCCCCACTTACCTCGCTTTAATAAATTTTACGTTAATTTTTAAATGCGCTCACTTGTTTGGTTTCAGATAACAACATCATGAAATTTACATGGTGAATGATTTTGGAGTGATTAAGGAATGAAATTGAGTGTGTTGAGCGAGTTTTAGGTGAAACTAAAGGGAGGTAATCCAATATTGCTAATTTTGTTCATGATGAACAAAATTAGCAATTTGTATTACCTCCCTTAAATGAAATATGCATAAAAATTTTATGAATAGCTTCCATTTTCTTCAATAATCAATAAGACGATTACAATTTCAATTATGTCAGGGATATCGCGATTTGGTTCTTGCTTTCTTCGTTTTGAAGGAGGTTGTTGATCTTATATTTTTAGTAATTTTGAGCATTTTTGAGTGGTTTGAGTGAGTGTTTGGAATGAATGAATGAATGGAGCGCTGAGCGAGCGATTTAGAATGGTTTATGATTGAGATGAATGTCAATTTCACGATGTAACTAACTGTCTCATTTATTTATTTATTTATTTCAAATATTTATTTAACAGACTTTAAAGGTGATCTCTTTTTCGCGCGCAAAGTCAAACCTACTTTTAAAAAAATACTTTTGCTCGATTTCTGCTTTCTTTGTTTTAAATTCCAGGATACTCTAAGATTTGTTTGTTTGTTTGAATGGGTTTTACGCCGCTTTCAACAATTTCGCAGTTATATCGCTGCGGACGGAGCACCTAACAATGGATTCCTGGTATTTCTTTCACCTGTACTATCATTACACCCTTTCCTAGCCTCCGACTGCTATCTCACATAGGTTTACGATTATCTACCCATTGGTGGGAAAGGGTATTTGCCGCCACCGGGGATCGAACCCATGACTTCCAGATTGGAAGTCTTATGCCTAACCAACTGCGCTATGGTGGCAGCATACTCTAAGATGCTACCAGGTCGCTTTAAAACACTCAAAAACGCCTCTTAACCCTTTGCTGTTTAATCCCTGCTATTTACATGCCTGTGATTTTATGATTGAGAAAACATTGTGAAAAAAGAAGAAATTGCTTCTGACAAGCAATTTCTTCTTTTTCCACACTATTTTTTACCCTACTGAATGGTTATTTTTCAAATTAAAAGCACTTTAAATTTTCGTAATGGAAACCTTTGAATTTGGACAGGTCAAAATTTTGTAAAACAGGAAAGGGTTAAATAAAGTACAATTTTTGGCTTTCTTTGAATTATTGAAAATATGGGTTCAAGGCCAAAAACAGGCCTGAAATGTCTTATCCCGAACTCAGGGTTGTCTTGCGTTCGGAATGACAGAACGTTCGCATAAGTTTGAGAAACGTTACCGATTTTTTTCATTTGCACCATTTTCAAAAAAAAAAAAAAAAAAAAAAAAAAAAAAAAGACAAACGGTTTTTGTTTGGAAAACGATCATATTTTCTTCTGGCGTTCTTTAAGCTGCTCTTTCACAGTTTTTCATTAAAAAATATAAAACTTGATATTAAATTCGAAAAAGTATTTTTATACAATTAAGAATGGCCCAAGGTCATTGTCAATAAACCCCACATATTTCAATAATTTATTAACTTATTTTTTTAGAAGCGTCAAGATCATTAAGGGATCCAGTCTTTTTATTTTCAGTCTATAAATTACAAAATCGTTCTTTTCCGTGAATAATATTTCACTCTTAATTATATTGATATGAAGTTTCGAGCTTTCAAATACGTTTACCTTAATCTTTGATTGAATAAGACAATCATGCAAAATGCACATGCATAAATGGTTAGCATGAAATTGAAGAATATTTTAAGGCGTTAGTAGTTGCTATATATTTTCAGAATGAAATTCGCTAAATTCAGGAATATCGGTCTTTTTCTCCATACATTACCAGAATGAATCTTATTAGTTTAAAGGCATCAACATGATGAGGTCGTTACTTCCAATTGATTTAACGAAAATTTTCAAAAATCACATTTCTCAATCTGTGAAAGAGTATCTTTAAGCTTGCATTGTTTATTTGTGAGTAAGTCCCAACACAGATACAAAGTTTTTTGAGAAAGTGCCATTATTCGCAACAATCAGTTTGTCTTTATGAATACACATTGGACCTGGTTTAATTTTTTCACCTAAATTATTATTCAAAAGTTCGACTTTCCTAAGATCCTGGTCAATTTTGTAAATATGCAAATGATCATCAGCACAAACATAAATGTTGGTCTTGTCGTCAGAACAGATCCGTGTTGCACCGGGTACATTAAGTGATGATTTAAAAGAAATGTTTCTATTGGCGTCAACTTCAAAACAGTAAACTTTGTTTGAAGAGGTTATAAATATTTTACCATCAAGGATAGCCATAATTGAGGCACAATTGAAAAATGTATACATCCGAAATTTAACTTGAATGAAAGTGTTGATGTCTGATAGAAGCTGTCCTTCAAGTGATAAAATACAAATGATCCAATTAGCCCGATCGGATGAGTAGCACAATACGTAGATTTGGTCATTATCGAAAGCTATCTCATAGCATTGTCGTTGTAGTTGTATAGTCTTAACAACTTCGGCTGGTGATTTACCTAAATCTATAAACAGAATTCCGCAGACATGGGGCAATGTTACGGCGAGTATCCAATTGTCATCTGGGCGAAATGAAGAAATAATTCTAGTTTCTTCTGCTGATTTGGATATAAATTCTGCCATTCCATAAGGTTGCGATCCGAATTTAATAAACCGATGAAGATTATATGTAGTATTTTCATATATTCCAATATATTTATCAGAAACGCAAACTGCTAGATTCTCATTCGAGAACATACATAAACTGTTTATTTTGTGCCCTAAAATATATCTATAGTATATCTGGTCTATCAACAAAAATGTTCCTTCCATAAACGCTTCATCTCTGTCCTTTTCAAGAAACATATGTTTTATAAACATATCAACATCTTCATCTTTACCTTTCTCAACTATAACTTCGTGATTACCGTGTCTGTAAACACACCCAACGCATATATATTTCTCGCACTGATAACAAATAAAGGTCGCAACGGTATCTTTTCTTAACAACCACTCATTACATTCGCTGCATAGTATAGTTCTATCACAAATTCTAGGAGATGTTTCGATATGTTCCTCCCTAATGTTGTATGGGTCTAAATTCAAGTCGTGTGTAGAGTTATTTGGATCTTGAAGTTGTGTATCTTCATGATTAGCAGATGTAACTCCTCCCATATTATCTTTGAATCTAAAAAAATAATAATAACAAAAACAAGTTTAAAATATGAGTTCGACTATTTTAAACGTTTTTTGCCATTTTTTCTCGTCGCTCACCTGCGCGGAACCACATAGTTTGCTTTGCAAAACCATTTTGATTCATTTGTTTGTTCGTGTAGCCGCCATATCAGTATTAGTGAAATGACAAGCAGCACGTGCTTCAAGAATCCTGGGGCCCGTTTTACTAAACGTCTTACGAAAAAAAAATGATCTTAAGTCAAAATTACAAACCGTACCTGGTGTTTTCATTTAATGTCAGATTCTGCTTTGCAATATCTCATTGGAATAGTCTCTAGAAGACGATTTCCATGAGATAATGCATGGCTGAATTCTATACTTAGTTACTATTCTAGAAGCAACTTTAAATTTTGACTTACGCAAAAAATGATAGTAAGATGTTGAGTTATACAGCCCCCTTTTCAGTAAAATTTTACTTTAGTCATTTGTTTGTATCTAGACACATCTTAAATGAAGAAAACCTTCGAAAAAAATAACCCCAAGAAAATCGGGCTTAAACCGACGATTTGGAATAACATTAAATAAGTAAAAACAGGTCTGTTTGAACGGTGTAATACAAGATGGCATAAAAGACAGACCAGTGGTTGTTTAAAACATAATACAAGAGTAGTTGACCGGTTCTTGGGCTTGATGCAACTGATTTTGGCAGTAAATGAAACAAACACAACATGCGAGGTCCTTCAAAAAGCAAAAGTAACAATGTGGTGATGTAACAAGGTAATCGATGATGAGAGATACTGTAAGTGTGAGTCGACAGGTATTGTCCGTTTGACTTCTAAACGGGCCAACATTTTCATCAATTATTTAAAATTGCGTTTGACTGAAGGATTTGCATGTGGTAAAATATATTTTTCATCTCAACATCATCCATTTTTTTTTTTGAAAATTAAAATAAAATAATTTCAAAATAATGTTTTTTGTCTATCTTGGTAATGTTAATATTTGCGCATTTTCCCAATCATACCCAATTTAGTTTGATTCCTCTCATAAGAGAAAAGGGAATTCCACAATTTATACACAACAATTAACTTTCATGGGGAGCTTCAAAGAGTGCAGACTCTATCATAGGGTCACATTTTGTCAACTCTTTCCTATATGGAATAAGAATAATTTTAAAATCAAATGTAGCTAAGTAGGTAAGAGGCTGCCTCTAACCTATACATATCTACAATTTTTACATAAACCATGAATCATAACAAATATTCAAAAATTATATAAACACCTGTCATCCTATGTCGCAATTATAAATCATCTGTAGTATACACAAGCAATTAAGCGAGTGACCCAATACCAATTCGACATAGTAAATGAATGGTAGAAGAGAACGGTTTCTCGAACCCCACTTTTGCTTGTAGATCTATAGAAGAACTATTTCTATAAATAGAACACAAAATGACGACATTTAAGTGAGTAATCATGCGACAATTTGTCTTTATCTTTATTGATAAAACCTTTCCTTTATCATACACTTTAACTTGCACAAATTAACTGAACATATACTTACATTTTCTTGATATTAACCTTTTTTCACGAAGAAGAAACGCATATACTTAAATCTCAATCTCGACGATTAATACCTGTCGACCTTATTTAGTATACGGTGTGTATTTTGGTTTCCCACTTTAACATAATCATGTCAATGAAAATATCAATAAAGAACTTACCCTTTACTATTTGAGTCCCGTTGCTGATTGCCTCTTTAACGTGCTCGAACTTTCGTTTACTTTGTGGAGTACCGGAATTAACGCCCCTTGCAACATAATTGCAGCTATATCAAATCTGCGCAAACATGTATTATGTACAGTTAAAACATCGTGAAATTGACAAGATGAATGATTTAGGAATGATTTTGGAATGAAATTGAATGAGGGTGTGGAGCGAGTTTAGAGGTAAATTCAAAGGAGGTAAACTTATATCGCTAATTTTGTTCAGGATTATCAAAATTAGGGAGATTATTACCTCCCTTTAATAAGATATGAGGTCAGTTATACCCGAAAGGGAAGCTAGGCAGTATATATACATGTAGTATATATATATATAGATATAGATAGGTTCTATGAATGACTTCATGAACCAATCATACCCTTACAAAATTCAAATGAATTTGTTACTGAAACCTTGGATTTAATCAAAAGCTTTTTATTTTGAATGCTTTTGGATTTTGGAGCGTTTTTGCATGGTTTAAGTGAGTGTTTTGAATGAATGAATGGAGGGCAGAGTGGGTGGTATAGATTTATTTTCATCTTTAGTGGGTGCCAATTTCATGACGTTTTTAAATCGGGCACCGATTTATATAGACCGTTTTTCAGAAATCATGTCAGTTGTAGACATAACATTTTTACCCTTATCCGCTGAGCAATGTGTTCGAGACAAACTATGTGTTTTCAAACACCGAAGAAACGGCCTTTCAGTTACAATTTACAATTTTTTTATTATCTTATTTACTTTTGCGACAAATAAAGAAGAGGCTATTTCAAAATTTGATGTAATTTTCGCTTTTGATAATTACCAGTTCGTATGTTCAGTGTTTATAACATGATTTTCGGTTGAGGAAAGGAGTTGAAACGTACAATAGGTTAACTGTATAATAAATTTGTAGCAGTTACAATATTACTGCTCTGATTTTTCGCACGGTCAGTTACCAGTAGTAGTGCTGACAACCAATAAAGTTCTGTTATGATTCTCACGTGGTCAAAACCCACGCTTACCGACACTCACATTTTGCGTGTTAGGTTACACTCCTGTCTGATTTGGCCGTGTTAAATTATATAGTAAATTGGCACATTTTGACAGTACGTAGCTCCTCAAAAAAAGTCGTTTGGGCTATAAAAGTTTGCAAGTCTGAAAGAAAATTCTTTGTTCTTGAAATCTATGTCCAGAAAATGCATTCATGAGCGGTTCATTTTCCCACAATTTTTAACGGCGCACAACCACCCTAAAAATTCTCATGGTACAAACTAGTTTCCTTACTTGGGAACCACCATCAAAGGTCAGGCTCTCAGAAAAAAATAGTTCCCACTTAGATTCATTTAAAACTATGCATGAAATGTAGCAGAGGTCTGGCACTTGGCTGAACCTTATTTCAAGCACTTTACTGTTATTTAAACATTAAAACGATGCGGCAAAAGGAGCACACCATTTTTTCTAACCGGACTATTTTAGGGTACAACGACCTCGGAAGTAATTCAAGACTGGAGCGGATCCTAAATATCAAACTTTTTTTTAAAAATTTTGACAAAACCTCTTTCAACTTATGCATTTGTGTATTACAACATGCCTTGTTTTTAAATTTTTCAAAAATATGACTTAGAAGTGAAATGGGAGGAGAATTAGTACAAGACCTATATTTCTGAAATTAGGACCAAAAGGGAACAGATTCAGTGTCCTTCACATGATGATTAGAAATTGACATAACTTTTGAAATAAGTGATCAATTTTCATAAAATAAAAGTGTTTTCTAAAAAAATGGCTCTTCTTTACTGTGTGCCCCTTTTCAGTTGTCTATGCTTAAAAAAAGGTTTCAAAAAATATCATTATATTAAAAAAAGATTGAATTTAAAATCAATTTAAGTTTAATTATTCTTTAAAAATATAAAAACAATCAAGAAAAAAAGCTCATGAATGGCTTATTTTGTTAGTTTGATATCTAAAAACTAAGTCAAAGGTGAAAAACACCCAAGAAAAGGGAAAATTCAGTTAATTGGACAGTGTTAAAAAGGGTATAGTTCAAAATAAGAATTAGGATTTGAGCCTGTAGAGCAAAATAGTAGCAATATTAATCCTTAGTATAAGATATTAAAATCTTTTAAAAGTACTGTTTTTTGCTTTTACCCTTTTGATTGAAGAAGCTGAGCTGTATTCGATACAAAAATATTTACGAAACAATATAAAGGAAATCCCTAACAGGAAATATCCATACAGGGCTTAGGGTTTGGAAGCTTATCATCTTCATTTCAAGTGGTCACTTAGACTGCCAGCCAATCAAATTAGTGCCGTTTTGGTCATATGACACTGACATTGCGGGGTAAGTATAAAAGAAGATGAAGATTCCTTCCAATACCCAAACCAGCTATTCTTTCATTTCCTTGACATCTAAAAACAGATTCTCATTCAGCATGATTTAAGGCAGAAGAGTAAACTATTTTCAAAAAGGGAATATGTTACATTTATTGATAAGTAACCAACCAGGCCCTTGCAGTGAAGCTGATGAAAAAAAAAAGAAAGAAAGAAAGAGAGAAAAACAAGTACTATTTCTACTACAGATGACACCATATCCAATGATCATATCAATAACCTATGACAATGACAAAAACAACCACTTTTAGAATCAATCGCTTAAGAAGTAGAGCCGTCATGGAATTACAATACCGTGAGGTTAAGAAAAGACAAAATAAAAGTAAAATAGAGGAATATGTTGAAGCGATGACATACATTATTATGCATAAACTGTCAACTACCTGTGAAATCAACAAGCTGAAACAGAGCCACCTCTCACTTGAGCTCAAAACTATGGATAAGCACAAATTTGTTGTAACTGCATATAAGTAAACTTCAGTGTACACTCAAAATGCAATGAAGTAGGGGAGGGGGGGTATATTATATTGCAAATATTTTCAGAGAGAGAGAGAGAGAGGGGGGGGGAGACAGGCAGAGAGTCAGACAGACAATGACAAAGAGACAGATAGAGATGGAGGCGGTAGACACACAGCTACTGTAAGGAAGCTCATTCAAGCAAAGTTTGATTTTCCAACAATATTTTGTGTTTTTGGTCTTGTTGAGTTGATCTGTTGATTCTGATCAGATAAAAAATATATATGGTCCTATCGACCCTCATTCATACCAACCAGGATTTTAAGCGGCTCATATTCTAGGGTTTGGGCATTATGCAAGCTTTTTCAGATGAAAATTTAAGTTCTTTACAGCTAAAACTTCTTTTTCAGGTGATCAGATTGTGCAGACAGCTTGTTATGACATTATGGGAAAAAACCAAAGCATTCCGGAAGGAATCAAAGTACTTAAGAGGGTGAAATCAACATTTCAATATTTTTTTTAAAAAATCAAATTTAAATTTCAATTATATTGAAAGATTTTTATTGAAATTGAATTCTTGATCATATTTACTAGTTGACTGTGACATTTGAGCCCAAAATTTATGAAAACAACATAACAATCAATATTTTTGTGTGACCCCCCCTTCCTGATATAGGTTACACTCCTGTCTGATTTGGCCGTGTTAAATTATATAGTAAATTGGCACATTTTGACAGTACGTAGCTCCTCAAAAAAAGTCGTTTGGGCTATAAAAGTTTGCAAGTCTGAAAGAAAATTCTTTGTTCTTGAAATCTATGTCCAGAAAATGCATTCATGAGCGGTTCATTTTCCCACAATTTTTAACGGCGCACAACCACCCTAAAAATTCTCATGGTACAAACTAGTTTCCTTACTTGGGAACCACCATCAAAGGTCAGGCTCTCAGAAAAAATAGTTCCCACTTAGATTCATTTAAAACTATGCATGAAATGTAGCAGAGGTCTGGCACTTGGCTGAACCTTATTTCAAGCACTTTACTGTTATTTAAACATTAAAACGATGCGGCAAAAGGAGCACACCATTTTTTCTAACCGGACTATTTTAGGGTACAACGACCTCGGAAGTAATTCAAGACTGGAGCGGATCCGTTATCCACTGATCTATTTGTTCAAGACAAACAACGCAGAAACGGCCCTTTTCAGTTACAATCTACATGTTTTTTTTTAATCTCCTTCACTTTTGCGACAAAAAATGAATATAAATAGGAATGTAAATTACAAGCCCACACAATGCCAGAATCAAGTACGATCACTTTTCAAACTTTATAAGCAAAATGAAATAGTTCTAGATTTAAAGAATTGATAAATGTATTACATATTTCCCTTATATCACTATTCAAAATAATAATTCGGTTACTTTCAATTCACGACGACAAAGTCATTATTTACCAACGTCGTGCTTGTTCTACACGGTTCCAAACCATTTGTCTACACAGTTTCCAAAAATGTTTCTCCACTGGTTCAAAATCGCCTCAAAACCTTGTTTCTCCACTGTACCAATGGAAAAAAACGGCCTGTTTCTGCACTGGACCGTTGTCCATTTACAAAAACTAAAAATATCACTTTCCACAATGCTTTTTCAGGGCTGTCAAAAATTGGGATGGTTTGTGGGGGTTTGGGCTTACGATAGGTCGTTGGACATAGGTGATTTTATTAGTAATGAATCAAATATTCTGGAATGAATCTTGCGGTCACCGCTTCAATTTCGGTTTTTGCTATTTACCCAACTTTATCGATTGAATCCAAGTTGTGTAGTAGGCATCACGAGAAATCAATGGGAAAATAAGAAAATCGGACATTTCATGTTGGTCACAATGTCTATCATTAAACACCATCAGTTAAATTAACCTGTATTTTTGCGATTGAAAATGTACCTACTTTTTACCGTTGTTTACGTCCGCCATCTTGCATGCTTCTACACTGGGCTCTTTTTTACTGCACTGTACCAGGTATACGACTGTGAGTATGTAGACACGAAATTGCGATTATTCTGTAGGAATTATTGTAAAAGTAGCACACTCATTTAAATCCCCAAGAAAAAAATCTAGATTCGGCTATGAAAGAAGTTAAAGTAATGGCATCGAACGTTATATTTCAAAAGGGAGCATCTGGGAAATCCGTAAAATAAATATTTGAAAACGATATTGGATCTAGTACAGGCCAACCAGAGTTGCAATGCAAAATCTTTAACAGAAAGAAAGATTGATCATTCTAGATTCAGAAAGTTAGCAAAAAGTGAAAACTTTCGACCCTAGTCAGTCCCCGCAGTCTGACTAGGGTCGGCACTTTGTGCACTACCCAGACGGTTCCTTTTCGCGTGACGGGTCACATATATACTTTTGACATTTAAGCCCTTTAATCATGGGCGTATCTAGGACTTTGAAGTTTATACGCACCCAGAAGGCGACAAATGAAAAATATATAGGATAAAGGCGAAATGAGATCTGTGACAAAAGATGGATGCCCTTCGTATGCTCCTTTTTTATGATTTGAGCGTTGGTGAATGATCAAAACATCGAATCTACAGCTTGAATAAGCTGTAGTTTCGATGCTATGATCATTCGTCAACGATATTATTCAACAGAGGATTATTTATTTTACGCACTTGCGAAAATTGCGTAATTGGCGCTACGCCCTAGTTTTAATGACGTGATCAATGACGAAATGACTTCGGTATTAATCTTAGGAAAAACAAAAACATCCTACAGTTAATTACATCAAGAAATTGACATTAAACTCAATCAAAACCATTCTTAATCACTCATTCAGCCCTACAATCATTCATTCCAAACACTAACTCAAACCATTCAAAAACGCTCCAAACTCACTAAAAAACATATAACAACAACTTTGTTCAAAATAAAAAAAAGCTTGGGAAAAATCGGGATTTCACTTAATAAATTGAAATTGTAAGCGCCTGATAGGTTCTTGAAGAAATAGGGAGGTATCTATAGAACTTTAATGCATATTTTATTAAAGGAGGTAATCAGTATTGCTAATTTTGTTCATCCCGAACAAAATTTGCAATACTGGATTACCTCCCATTAAATTCACTCAAAAGTCGCTCCACACATTCATTCAATTTCATTCCTAAACCATTCCATAATCGTTCACCTTGTCAATTTCACGATTTTGTTAACGGTAAATGTACACGTAAATGTAGACGAGACGATAACTTTCAATAGAGGTGGACTACCTAAAGTCTTTTTCAAGCAAGTAGGTGGGTGGATGAGACTTATAGATTAGCGGAGGAGACGTATAGCAAAGGGCATCGCTAATTGGTATGAGTCGAACGAACGAGTTTAATTGATATTACAGTAGGATTATAAAAAATATCGAATATTTCGTTTAAAATGGATGGTCCTTTGTTGATACTTATGCACTTAATCTGTCCAAGAATAAACTTACGACAACACGCACACAATACAAAAAACTCAAACAATTTAGAAATAAAGTGAGTATCTGTTGATTACATTGAGGTATGAAACTAAAAACCTAATCACAATGTATAAATACGCGAAGCGGATTGATACATGATTGTGATAAGGTTTTTACTTTCACCAATCTATGAAAGCAACAAAAACTTTCTTCATATCTTATAATTTAATATTGCGAAACAAAAAAGTGAAGTTTTGTCATTTAAGAAACAGAATTCTCATGGGACTACTTTTTGCGGAAGCTAACAATACAACTGTGTACTCAAAATCGTTTTCATTTGGGGAATAAAACAAACACTTCGGCCGATCAGAACACACACATATTGATGAACACAACTAGAATTAAATTTTCAAAAAATGAAGGTTTACCTCGCCAACGGTCGATTTACTAGGTGTCATTACTACGCAGGATGTTGGTGCGAGATTCCCCTCGACTTTTTACAAATGTTACAAATTCGGCTGTAAAACCCCGATTACTAGTGAATCTAAAACCACGCATTTATACAAAGGCGCCAGATCCTCGACCGATTGCAAATCGAAATCGGTTATTACCTATCATAAACATACATCTTTATTTATATCTGTTAAAAGTTTGTTTTTCCCCAAATCTTGCGCGCTTTCACACATGTTTAGAGGAAAATGATATGCTACTTATTTTTTGTAAAAAAGTTCAGCGTAGTTTTAAATAACCATCTGTTATTTGTAGCTAGGAAACCTTTGGTAGTTGATCAAAAACACTGTATTCCCCCTCCCCCCTACCTAGATTTGAAATCACATTATAAAGAGTGCAGAATGAAACATAGACATAATTAAGAACCAAGTTTTTTTGTTTTCTTTCAACACTTCAACCGAATTCTTCTGTTAAATAATTTGAATCAAATATCTCTTGTCAGTTTACAAGAAGTCAGCACCCGTTGGATGACGTATCGGGCCGTCAGCCAAAGGGTCCCGGGTTCGATCCAGCGGCGCACATCCTTTGCTTTTGTGTCTCGCCAATGGCTGGAAATCGCAAACGCATATGGGCTAATAGCTGGAGGATAGGAAGAGATGAAATGGTAGTATTATTGATCGAAAGTCTAGGAATCCATTGTTAGGTGAACCAGTCGTCTTGAAATGACGAATTTATTGTTTAAAGCTGCGTAAACCCCATTTCAAACAACAACAACAAAAAAAAATAGGGAAAATCAATCGTTCGGGGCGAAGTTTAAATTAAATACTATTTATAGATCATCGACGGAAAACCCCACTACTAAAAATATCATAAAGGATGGACTAAAATAAATATATAGCTACATGTATTTGTGTAGCTTTTCAACGATTGAGCAAGGGGAAGACTGATAAGGTTAGTACGTAGGCTACATATATATGTTTTGTTTTGATTCAATGGATGGAGAGAGTGTTTTAACAAGAATTAAGAAATCTTACGATCATTAAATTCATGTTTGTAGGCTATATCGTGTCGGGCTTGTCACACGCTTTGAAATCAACAGAAAAGTGCGTTTTGATCGATTTGAATGAAATATTGATCGGTATGAACTACACTTAAAAACATCGTTTGTCCCGCGCTTTAAAATCCACACCCGAAAAAAAAGAATAGTGCTCTCCTTTGATAGATTTGAATGAAACATTGATCTGTACGAACTACAGTTAAAAATATCGTACAATTGACACTCATTCCGATCGATAGCATTCTAAATCCCTCACTCAGCGCTCCATTCACTCATTTCAAACATTAAACGCTAAACATTAAACAATAAACGCTCCATAATCCAATGAAACATTTTGAAATCGTTCAATAGTTCTCATATTTAAATCAAACCAATCAAATTATTCTACAATTGGATTTTAATGTGTGTAATTGGTCCATGAAGTGACATAGACAGAAGGGGAGCTTTTAGGATCACCCTGGGCCCGTCGTCCGTCGTGCGACGAGCGTCGTCCCTCGTACGTAGTCCAGCCGTCTTCAACAATTTTCTTTTCTTCTCCTGATTCATAGGGCCTATTTCAATGAAACTTTGCAAAAATGTTCCCTGGGTAATCCTCTTTAAAAATTGTTCAAGAAATTTTGATTGGCACATAAATATGGACGTGGAAGGGCGTTTCAGTTTTAGCTCCACTGGCCGAAAGGCCATCGGGCTATTGTCATGGCGTGTCCGTCGTCTGTGCATCCGTGCGTGCGTTCGTCCGTCCGTCAGTTGGTCCGTCCGTAAACTTTTACTTTAAAAATCTTCTCATCCTTAAGTACTGGATGGATTTCAATATAATTTCACAGGAATCTTCCTTGAGTGACCCTCTATCAGATTCCTTCAATGAATTCTAATTGGTTGAAAATCATGGCTGAAGTTGGCGTGGCTAATTTCCATATATGGTAATAGGTGAGTTTTCTCAGATTCTAATTGATGGATAACAATTAAATTTATATGAATGATCCTTGAGTGACACTTTATCAGTCTACCAAAAATTATTGTGATCAGATGAAAAATGTGTATTTTTTGGGCGGAGGTCATTTCTCTATATGTTATATAGTGGAAACTTTAAAATCATTTTCTCAGTACCTAACTAATGGATGACAACCAAATTTCATTTGAATGACTCTTTAATGATCCTTTACGAGTCTTAATTATATATTGTGATCAGATGAAATTTGAATATGAATTTGGGTTTTACGTCGCTTTCAACAATCTCTCAGTTATATCGCGACGACTGGAGCACCTAACGATGGATTCCTGGTATTTCTCACACCAGTACTACCACCACATCCCTTTCCTAGCCTTCAGTTGATATTCAACATAGGTTTACGATTATCTACCCATTGGTGGAAGACAAATGTCTGAAAGGATAAGTGCCGCGGCCGGGGATCGAACCCGTGCGAATATAGACCCCTGGATTAGAAGTAAGCTATTGTCGCGGCTGATCAGATGAAAAATAAGTGTTTTATGGGCGGAGGTCATTTCTCTATATGTTATATAGTGAAAACTTTGAAAATCATTTTCTCAGAATCTAATTGATGGATATCGACCGAATTTCACTGGAATGAGTGGTGTAAAGTGGCCTACCGAGGTTCAGAGTGGGAAAGAAAAAGCTCAGCTGACTGCACTCTAAGGCATTGGGCAGAATAAAAATATTTTATTGGATTGCGTTTTTTGGATTTAATATTTTACTTCTTATTATAATTAGATAGAATTTTGTTTTGGTGACTAACAGTTATTGTGAATGAACACCCTTATAGCGGTATTTAATGAAAAGCGGAAAGATCTACAATCAAAATTTTGTGGACAAAATACCAGTAAATTATGCAGTACATTCTGTTAGTATTGAAATTTGTATTTTTGGATTTCAAACAAATTTCACTGGAATGATCCTTATTTTTAACAGCCTTATCATCCACTAATAATCATTATCAGGATAGTCAGGCCTGTGGAGCGGATCAGGCGCTCAAGCGCCTCTGGTTTCACTTTAAAATCTTTCAACGACATCTCCTAAACCAAGGGGCCGATTTATGTGGATCTTTACTAGAATGTTCCCTGTGTGACCCTCTTCAAAAATAGTTTCGCAAGATTTTGATTGGCCGATAAATATGGGCGTGGAAGGGGGGCTTATTTGAGCCTGACATCTTTAAACGACATCACCCCCTGAACCCAAGAGCTGATTTCCATGAAACTTAACCAGACTATTCCTTGATGACCCTCTTCAAATATTGTTCACAGAATTTTGATTGGCGCTTTCGTTTAAAAAAGCAATTTCATGATGTCTTGAACTGGTTTAAGACTGAACACTGCTCTTCTTTGGTATGTGGAACAACCAAAGAAAGGGACAAGCATCTATACTTTTTTAATATGGCACAACGCCGCTTTTCACAGGTCTTTTTTCTGTCTTGTCGTGGACGCTAGATCATCTGTCATGTAGTTTTCTTACACAGAAACAAACATATTTTTCTTTAAGGAGCCTCAGGCTTTAAGACCCAAAAAATGTTAACGATTATAAACCAATTGGTAGAAGAAAAATAGAAGGATATTTGCCATCTTAGGCGATCAAACCTGGGGCCCCATGATTGTGAGTCTGATGGCCCACTAACTGTTCTACATGTATAAAGGACAAACAATCGAATTGTTCTTAGCTCCACTGGCCTAAGGCCAGCGAGCTATTGTCATGGCGGAGTGTCCGTCGTGCGTCCGTCTGTCCGTGCGTAAACTTTTCCTTTAAACATCTTCTCCTCCCAAACCAATAGGCAGATTTTATTGAAACTTAGTAGAAAGGATCCTTGACCCCCAAATATTGTCGTGACAGGGGGGTGGCATTTTTTCACATTAATATCTTCTCCTCCCAAACCATTGGGCCAATTTCAATGAAACTTGGCATGAATGTTCCCAGAGTGACCCTTTACTTATATCAAATCTTTAAAAATCTTCTCCTCCCAAACTACATGTATTTGTCCGATTAAAAAAAACAAACTTGGCATGAATGTTCCTTAGGTGACTCTTACTTAAATTGTTCAAGAAATTTGGATTGACCTAAAATACGGGCATGACATTTTTTCACATTAAAAACTTTAAAAATCTTCTCCTCCCAAACCATTGGGGCGATTACAATGAAACTTGGCATGAATGGTCCTTGGGTGACCCTGTACATAAATTGTAAAAAAATATGGGCGTGGCGAGGTGAAAGTCTAGGGTATTAAAGCCAATGGAGCGATACAGACCCTCTTTGACCTCTTGTTTGTTATATAGTTTGATATTGTCTCTATGTATTTGAACGGAAAGAAAGTTTGCAATATTTTTGATATTGCATACTTTTATATTGCATTTAGTCTAAAAAAAAATTCACATTTACAAATGGAGTGAACTCCTTTCATGTTGCTACCCCACTTAAAGTCAACATAAATTCACCTTATCAGCCTATTCTTTCCAGTTCATTTTTCGGGGAAAATGTAATCGCAGACTAAAGAAATAAGTTTTAAGTTCATTGAATGCCTAGAAGGCAATATAGCTTATTTTTTGAGATATTTGAGATATTTTCCGAGAATCAAACACTTCATCCCCTCCCCCACTCCGTCTTTTCTACCCCCCCCCTCCCCCAATTTCTTCCTTACCCACTTTTTTGTTACTCCTTTAGCTTTGTTATTAAATCGGAGATTTATACCGGTTTCCAGAAATCCAGTCTGTTTGACCCACTACATTTTTACCTTTATCTTCTGAGCAATGTGTTCAAACCAAATAATGTGTTTTCAAACACCTTTTCAGTCACAATCTACAAACTTTGTTTTTATCTTATTTACTTTTCGACAAATAGAGAAGATGCTAATACAAAATTTGATGTAATTTTCGCTTTTAGTAATTACCAGTTAGTATTTTCAGTGTTTATAACAAGATTTTCGGTTGATAAAAGGAGTTGAAACGTACAATAGGTTAACTGTAAAATAAATTTGTAGCCCTTACAATATTACTACTCTGATTTTTTTCTCGAACGGTCATTTACCAGTTGTAGGGCTGACAACCAATCAAATTCTGTTATGATTATCACTCGGTCAAAACCCACGCGTAAATTCACACCACGTGGTAGATGCAATGGACATCGTCTGCTCGAAATGTGTCAATTAAGTTGTTTGTCATTGGTCAATGGTCGTCTGCACTCTGGCAGGAAGCGTGGGAAGTTTACTGGTGGAATGAGTACTGTTGACTTTGTGTTAACAAATTGAAATAATTTTGTAATTTTGAAATATTTGATTTCAATGAGCACTCTGATCACGCTCCAATCCTATTTACAATAAATTCAAATTTGAGTATGAAGAAAAATTATTCAACAACAAATAAACCGACAAAAACATACGATAAACTGATATAGGATAGCAGTAAGAGCGATCTATTTTTAGAATAACTCATGAATAATCATAGAGTGCTGCTAGATTTAATCGATTGGTCAGAAACCAAAGATATAAATAGCATAGTTGCCGATTTCACGTGTTTCTTGAGGGAAAATGCATTTATAGTATTTGAGAAAACCAAATGCTTGAAAAACAAACATGTTGGTTATCAAAATTGTAAATAGTTTAATGAAAAATGTTTTGTTGCTAAACAGGCTTTTAAACTCTAGAGAGAGGAATAATATTAACAGACAAGCTTTAAGTTTGGCGTGTGCTCATTATAACAACGTAAAAAAATCTGCTAAGAAATAATTTATACTAGCAGAGGGCTATCGAATCAGCAAACTTTCAAAATCGGACCCACGAGGTTGGATGAGCTGGCGATGACCTCGAAAAGATGAAGTGTTAAGACAAAAAACTAACAAATTGGGCAAATATTTTACCAACTTTTATTGACCAAATTTGAGCCCTTTTGATTGGCGAACTATTGCACTATCCCAGCCTCTCAATGATGTCCGATTTACAGTGCTGACATCACTTTGATATTTTAATTATTCTCCCATTTACCATTTAATCACATTCTTTTGTGTCTATGTACATTTCAGATCTGTCCCACTCTCTTTCCTTATATTTCTCTTTTATCTCGTCTTTCACTCCGTCCGTCCTTCGTGACTATCGCTAGTCAGGTCGGATATTACGTGCGCCGATTTGAAGTCAGTTCTTGAAAATTTAAATGACCAGAATAACAAATTGTCATGCTAAATAATATATTCATTTAAATTTATTCAAAGTAGGTCAAAATCAAAAATTCGAATCGACACAAAATGTCCCTCGTCTTTTTTGTTTACATTGTCACTTCATAGCAACGGATAAATCCACCCGAATGTAAAAAACGGAAAAGATTTTTGCGGGAAAAAGTGTATGCCATAGATGATTTCTAAAAGATGTATATTTCAACAGAAATTCGTTCTTTAAGAATAGGAGATGAAAAAATTAATGAATAAGAAGTGAAAATCATTTAGCAATATCAAAGTATACAATAAAAAAAGGTTATTGAATTTAAATGGGAATATATTGTGTGGGACTCGTTCTTTAGGCGTGGTTGCCCGAGCTTGCCAAAAAAAAACGCGTCCGACACAATATATTCCCATGTAAATTCAATAACATATAATATAAAATCCCGTATTAGATCTATTAACGATTACAAGATGATTTTGCTATTGTAAAAGTTATTATAGCCGAATATTTTTCTTTTATTAATTTCAGAACGAAGACATGGGACAGAACACGTCTAAACAAACACCAAATATGAAGCAAAGATTAGGGAAAGCTTTGCGGCCAAAAAACATCAATGAGAAAAAGTTAGATGTCGATATCAAAGAAGAATATATAGACAATTCAGACGCGACAGACGATAGTTGTTTCTTTGTCAGATGTAGTGAATGTTTTGAGAAGCATGTAGTCACAAAAGACGTAGAATTCTATATATGTTATCAATGTGAGATATATTCATGTGCTGACTGTGTCTTTCGACATAAAAGCCACGATGACGTGGTGAGGAATGGACGGTCAAAAGATGTCGACGATTTTATCGAGAACTTGATTGTAGAATACGATAGAGAAATGAAGCTTATGTCAGGAGATGCTTTGCTGTTGGACCAAATAAACGTAAAATGTCATTTGGACGAAGAAAATTGTGCCGTAAATACCTTATGTTTTTTAGAGAATAGAACACTTGCCATGTGTGATTTTCTAAATAACTGTATCAAAATATTTAGCTTAGGTTCCTATGAGTTGAAGCGTTATATAAGACTTCGATCTTTTCCATGGGGAATGACAGAAATAAAACAAGATTCGAGTAAAGAAGAATCTATAAACGGTCAAACAGGTGGATTACTAGCAATTACACTTCCAAAGATCAACCAAATATGGTTTATAGACCTTAACCTGACACCAGCTGTGAAAACAAAAACGATTGAACCTGGTTTAAAGTATTTAGATATAGCCTACAGCAATGGCAAACTTTACGCCTTGTGTAGAGAGCGTCCGTCTGCTGCTGGGGCATTTTGGCGTATTTGTATATTGGACAAGTCAGGGAATGTTGAGAGATACATTAAAACAGAAATAAATCTCGTGCTTTCCCTTTTCCCATCTCAATACAAAACCCCTAGAATGACAGTTGATAATGGGAATGTATATATTGCAGCGTATTGGATGGATAGAGTATATTGCATAGAAAAAGAAAGAGACGGTGTCACAAAAATTACAGCTTCTTTTATTCAGTGTGCAACTGGAATATGTTCTGGTAATCAAACATACAATTTTTCTTGTTCAGTACAACAAGGACGAATTTACAAAATAACCCCTGATCTGACTAAATTTGACCCACTAGGTATTGACCAAGACCTATTAGACTTCCCAGGAACGCTATGTTTTGGAAGAGACAAACTATTTATAGCAAATCATTATCAGAGCCAATCAGGAAACATTATTTCCGCCATTGCAATAATGCATGAATAGTCACAGTAAAAAATATCGCATTAATTATGAAATAATTTCATTTCCGCGTTGATGTGTCCAGGAACAAAGTCTGATGGTGGAGGAGTGAAATGCAAAAAGTAAAAACTGAGGTTGGATGGGCACATCAACGCGAAAATGAAATTACATCTATTATAACACGATCACAATTCTGAAAAAAAGTTAGATTACCCTTTCTGGGTGTAAAATAGTAAGGTTTTTCTGGTTGCAAAATTGATAAGTTAGTGATGATATTTACGTAGGGAGAATTTCAAAGAAAACGTGAGTTATATGACGTCAAAAGCATCAACGTTCCCCTAAAGGTGACGTATGACGTCAAAAATGGGCGGAGCTATCTGTGTACACAATAAAACACATGACATATAAATTTATTGCAAATAAAGTTCTATGTTATTCTTCTTGTTTCTTGTATGCGTTTATGCCATCGTGTTATAATAATAACAAATGTTTGAAGGATATTCAGTAGATATAAATTAAAAATTGTACATATTTTGGTAGTTTACGTTTTTTATCGATGTTACTGGTGTAAAAAATATGAATTGATTACATTTCTAGTCTGGATTAATTCAACTGATCATAAAACCCTCAACATGAGGAACTATGGTTGACAAGCATCCTGCGGCTACCGATCTAACTTTCACATCTGAAGTTAACAACATCACAAAAATGAACGCGGGAATGAGATAACACATTTATTTATTCTTTATGTTAATTATACATGAATAACTTCTTCACATGTCTACTCGTCCAAAACTATCATAGTTTAGCACGGTTTTTTTTTTATGCAGTCAGACTGAAAGTCTGACTTGCATATAGTGGTCGCCGGCAATCGGATCCTCACAACACCGAATTCGAATAAATCCATGAGCGTGAAAAAGTAAACCCATTCATGATTTTTAGCCCGCGAAAATAATATCAGACTGAATGCCAGCTACCTATATTTTTGTGAACAATTCCGATTTCAAAGCCATATTTCCGAATTACGAATTTGGACATCAAAATTCAGGGAAAAAAAGATTTTGAACGGCGCCGAAAAGTAAACACGAAATCGAAAGTAGTCAGCGACCTTTTTTTAAAGGGACTCGTCTTTTGGAGTTTCTTCCCTTACTCAGATAGGTGTATCGTTTATTTTAAAATCCGGTGTTAGGGATCTGCCAAGGCCGCGCGATAAGAACTAAAAAGTTGTAGCCTGCGAATAAAAATCAAAAGGATGGGCCCTACGTCGCCCCGAATCTTAAAATACATCGACGAAAATCGGACTTCCGCCCTGCCGTTTTGGCCTATTCCCAAATAAAAAAAATTATGGTACCCCGCACAGCGTTATGATCATCAGCGCTGTATTATCGTAAATCCAATATATCGGGAACCATTCTATGTTAACATGTTCCTTTACGAAATAGATCAAGATTAAAGGCGATCAAAGACAATTTATAACTTTTTCGCCGGGTCTCCCGAAAATAAGGCAAAAAAGTAAATATAGAAATAGATTCTTATGAACCCAGGCCGATTTCACAGGGTCCACGTCCATATTACACAATCACCGGAAATCAGTCTGTCCCTCTGAAATTTCAGCAGACGAACAAATGACTTTTGCCGACTTAAAAACCAAAGAAAAGCGAGGTTTTCTCACCTACTTGCTTGACAGATATTACTGACTAAAGTATGGTGAGCAACCCAACGTTATGACATGTTCGTTGTTCACGAATAAAAAAAGAGAAAAGCAGAGTTAGATAGTTAACAATATCATGTTGATTTGTTGACTCGAGTGCAATTTTTGGGGTGGTTTTTGTCTGTAGCTATTTTCTGTTAACTCGGCATGAGTATTAGCCATAACAGGAGCTATCCCTATTATCAAGGTGGATGACGATGGAAGAAATAATAATTAAGCCCTTATTATTTTTATATTATTATACTAACCTTGTAGCAAAGCATTGTCCCTCCAAGCAGTGCTCTTTTCATTAAAAGTAAGGGCTTTAAGCATGAATAAGGCAATATTTGGGAATGAAAGGTCAGAATAAAAGGCCGAAGATCTGAAGTGTAGATTTTAGCCATAGATTTTAGAGAATTTGAAATAATTGAAATATTTCAATACTCAAATATTGTTCCGTCCTGACTGCATTCAGGCCTTTCAGGCCTTTGATTTTGAATATCGGATCCAGGTGGTAGATTTGAAAAAAAAATGGATCGCCTGTCGTTCGGCTTAAACCGATTACGATACATGTAGACATTGAAAGGAGTGACCTCTTATTTTTGATGCCCGCTTGCAGGCTACTGCTTGGCCCAAACAGTAAAAACAAGTTGAATCCGGGTTCAGATAAGCCGGACTTGAACCCGAGATGATCTTGACTCCATGACCATTTGCCATAACGGTTTTGATCCCGGGATCAGACAAGCCTAGGTTTGAGCATACATTTTACATACATTTTAATGGAAATCAGCAATATATGTTGCCTTTGACCATTTACAAAGAAAATAATGATACGGCAAATACACTAGAAAGAAAAAAAATAAACAAGTACAAGTGGATAGAAAATGAAAACAATACAAAAATACATACTTGGGAAAACAAACAAAAGATAGTACGTCAGACAAAACCAAATTAAGACAAATTACACAATGGAAGTATTTCCTACAAATTACACTCTAACTCATACTCACACAAATGAATTTAAAATCGTTAAGGAATCGTTAAGCATTGTATTAGGAGGTTAGCTGTTTCAGAGCCTGCTCTCTTATCAATAAGGCATTGTTTATATATTTTGCTAATCTTAACATTGTATTTTTGTTTATTGAAGACATTAAATTATAAAATAAAAGCTATGGCTTGTATTGTTGTGAATTCTTCTCTCGTTAATGGCTCGTGTCAATGCGAAAATTGTCCGCTAAAACGTACCAGATCGCACGTGTATTGGAAACCAAGTTGTTTTTCACAGTAGGAAATACATGTAGTTACGTTCTTCTACGAAGGGAACAAGAACTTTTACTTTTACAAGTAGTTTAAATATTTTAAGAAACTTATGCCCACTTGCAGGCTACGTTTAAGCCCGGGATTATAACGGATAACGGGACCACTCACTTGCTGAGCCTCGGGTTTGGACAAGACAAGTCATTTTTTAACGGAGCCTCAGTTTGCTTGCACACTAATGAACTGTATTCATTTAACCATTTAAATCCCGGGTTCAGCCAAACCTACAGTTAGTTACATCGTGAAATTGACATTCATCTCAATCAAAACCATTCTAATTCGCTCACTCAGCGCTCCATTCATTCATTCCAAACACTCACTCAAACCATTCAAAAAAGCTCAAAATGACTTAAAAATATAAGATCAACAACTACCTTCAAAATTAAGAGCCAAATCGCGATTTTACTGACATAATTGAAATTTTAAGCGTCTGATTTGTTCTTGAAAAAATAAGAATATGTATATAGAACTTTTATGCATGTTTTATTAAAGGGAGTTTTTACATATCGATAATTTTGTTCATCTTGAACAAAATTATCGATAATTGATTACCTCCCTTAAATTTCATTCAAAACTCGCTCCTCTCACTCATTCAATATCATTCACAAATCATTCCCAAATCGTTCAACTTGTTAATTTCACGATGTTATTAACTGTACTCCGTGGGTGGTTTGATAGAGCCCGACTTTTTATATTTTCAATATGAATCATTCCTAAAAGTGGTATTTATAATGTAAAAGTCGTTTAATTTTGAAAATCCATAAGTTTAGTGCGGACAAAATACAGCATGTTTGTAGAGGAAAAAAGGAAAAAAAAACTATAAAATGAGATCAGACTTCGTAAATTGCATTAACTAGCATGGATGGAACGTTTTGTCTAATTAAAAAAAATTCCTGTATATTAATAATTATTGATTTATTTAAAGGATCGAACATTCTACCTAACCCATAGTGAATGGTACCCAAATTCTGTAGTTTCGAGTTATTGTTTTTAATTGACAAGTTCTAATCTTTCATCAATAAATTATCAAAGCATTACAATAAAACGCATAAAACTCATATGTTCACCTCTAAAATAATGGAGTTATTGACGTAAATCTTTGTTGATACTATTTACAACATAAATTGATTTTTGTCACGTACATGTAGGTTATCATATGATAATCTATATGGAAAAAATCTCATTTTGAAAGAATATATGCTTTTCGACGGAAATATTGGAAACGTATACATAGTCATTTGCGATATAAACATTGCAACTCTAGATAAGTATAACAGGGTTGTTCTTTTCTTAGTAGGAGCCGCGGCAATAGCGCAGTTGGTAGCGCGCCGGACTTCTGATCCAGAGGTCTATATTCGCACGGGTTCGATCCCCGGCCGCGGCACTTATCCTTTCCAACATTTGTCTTCCACCAATGGGAAGATAATCGTAAACCTATGTGGAATAGCAACTGGAGGCTAGGAAAGGGATGTGGTGGTAGTACTGGTATGAGAAATACCAGGAATCCATCGTTAGGTGCTCCAGTCGTCGCGATATAACTGAGAGATTGTTGAAAGCGACGTAAAACCCCAATTCAAAATCAAATCAAATTCTTAGTAGGAAAAAACGTCACTACATCTATTCTTTACTTTAAAATTTACTTCAATTTTGAAACACGTGCAAACTACAATGCTTTAGCGGTAATTACCGCATTGACACTAGCCATTGAGAGAAAAGAGCTCACAACAATGCAAGCTCTGGCTCAAACCTAAGCTTGTCTGAACCCGGGATCAAAACCGTTATAGCAAATGGACAAGAAGGCGAGATCATCTCGGGTTCAAGTCTGGCTTATCTGAACTCGGATTCAACTTATTTTTACAGTTTGAACAAGACAGTAGCCTGCAAGCAAGCAAAAGTCTTGTCAAATTGTGAGTGGGCCCACAAAAGGCTCATTTGTAAGGCCCGATAAATAGTATTTGAGACAATATCGTATGAAAAAGTACAAATACATATTAACAAAACCATTCACTTCATTTTAAGGATGGCCTTTTTGTGAACTAACAAACGAAAGATAAAACCAGCTCAAATGAGTAACATTGAGGGCACATAAAATCCATGTTTTCGGATAGCTAGTCAGAAATTCAGGACGAAACGTAAGACGTATAAGAAATTCAGATAGACAATAGAGTATCTTGGAAAAATTCTAAGAAGTTTGTAGATTTGTTCGATTTTTTTTTTTTAAATCTGATCTAGACAGGGAAAGATACAATGTTACGTCAATTAGAAAGGTTTTCATCGTAAACAGATAAATGGTGTTCTACTTTGAATTGGCCTATCATAACCTCATTGATATGATAGGTCAAAAATATTATTAAACGAGTGTTCTATAGATAGTTGTAGATATGAATGTGCCAGGGCCGAGTTATGATCTGATTTAGATAACACTTGCACATGTGATAAACGTGACAACGTGCTCCGAAAAGAATCAACCGTTTCTTCATATCGTCGGATTTTTCAAAAATTGCTGGTAATAAAACTAATTAAAGAAAAATGTGTCTAACACCTACCTTTGTCGACTTATTTTCGCTCTATGCAGCTACATCGGAAGTACCCGTATGTCTTGAGGCAACAGAATATCGGTTACCCTTTCTCGAGCACGTTGTCGCGTTTACCACCAGTGCCTCGTGTTTCAAAAATATTTAAATGCGTTATTTCATTCCTACGACGTAGGTCATATTGAAACAATTTTCTGTATATAGACCTGCTATTTTGAGTGAGTGATCACAGGTCAATTTTGTCTATACAGGTATAGACAAAATTGACCTTTGCTCACTCACTTAAACTTATTGATCTATAACATCTGTTAAATCACGGATTTGTTATTGTTCAAAATATGATTGTGTAAATTTCTTGTAAATATCTCATGTCTCTTTCCGCATTTCGTCTTGTTATATGGTTGAACTTTCTTCAGAATGTTATCGTACAAATCTTGTAGACTGTGCGTGGTTAAATTGTGCTGAAAAGAAAGAGAGAAATATTCTATCGGAGTTAAAACATAATCGACAGTCTCGTTCAATCGGACGAAATTAGCGAAAACTTTTTATCCCCCTTTAAAAATCCTCGTACATGTACATGTATATTTCAGATTATGTGTCTTCACTGGCAAATCAGACGCTTAGATTAAACACCCGCTAATTAAATTATGCGATTATTTATGACTAATTGAAGTGAGTGAGAAGCACAGGTCGTTAAGGCATTTAGAGGGTGCCTGCAAATGTAAACACTTGTAAAGACGTGAAGCGTCGCCATTATTGCATAAAAAGAAGGACCCTTGTATTAATTCCATCAAACAGAAATTGCAAGATAATAAGGTACGCATTAAACTAGTTCAAAACCAATTATATGTCGGTAAAATTGCGTTATGCATTGCGCTGTCACATTTGTTAATACCGACGTTGCTTTGTTATTTAATGACGTAACAAAAATTGACGCGGGAATAGGATCGACGTCTTTATTTATTCTCTATATTAATGTTTGACAAAGAAACTTATTAAGTATATAGGCCTAGACTGTTGATAATTTAGTGAAATAAGGCCAGGCGTTAACGGCACGTGGATTTTCTTATGCATCAATTTTATGTCGAGGCCGATACAATAAAATTAAACTTACTTTTAATAAGCCAAAATATTTTTACCCCTTTGAAGGTCTTAAAATTTTGTCCCCAAACTTATAAATGTGCAGTAAACCCGATTGTTGCAAGTAGTATGCCGGTGTAAAAGCAACTAATTCAAAAGGTTGAAGAATCTGCCTTAAAACTTAATTTTTCAAGTACTTTCTGTTATTTTTGTATACAGGTATATATGCCGATGAAAAAAACCAAAACAATGTACAGTTAAAAGCATCGTGAAACTGACACTCATTCCGATCATAATCATTCTTTAACATTCACTCAGCGCTCCATTCATTCATTTCAAACACTCACTCAAATCGATCAAAAAGCGCTCCGAAATCAATAGAAAACATTTAAAAATCGTTCAAGACTTTCAACAATTTATTCAAATCGATCTTTTTATTCTACGTTAACGACGTAATAAGCTGGTGTGGACTTTCAAGTGTCTGATTGGTCCACGACGACGTACAAACAGAAAAGTAGAGTACGCATAGTTAATTACAGGGTGGTAATTAGTATCGCAAATTTTGTTCATCTGGAACAAATTTAGCGAGTTGGATTACCTCCCTTTTATTTCATTCAAAACTGGCTCCACACACTCATTCAGTTTTCATTCCGAAATTCAAAAATCATTCACTCTGTCAATTTCACAATGTTTTTTACTGTAATCATTTTAGAAGAAATGTTTCCTCACCTGTTTAAATGTCTGAAAAATCTGTCCTAAAACTTTTTGCTTGTAGTATACCATGTCATTTGCGTGTAGAATACTGATGCCTTTAGAAAGGGCTTCCGTACAAAACACGTCTGATGTAGTACAAAATCGATAATTCATCACACATGGTATTCGGTAGAATGATTCTGGTAATATACGGAAACATAAAAACGAATCTTGCTTTAGTTAACAACATCGTCAAATTTACACTCTTCCGAACAAAGCCTTTTAAGCAATCCATTTAAACGTTCCAATCATTGATTCCAAACACTCAATTCAATGACTCAAAAAAACGCTTCAATATTGTTCAAAGACGCTTCGCAATCGTTTGAAATGATCAACATTTCAATAAAATCGATCAAATAATGGCGTGTTTTTATAAGCTGGAGTTGACTTGTTAACGTCTGATTTACAATGAATACTCAAAATCAGAAATATACTTACATTTCATTAAAGGGGGGGGGGGGGGGGGGGTAAAGAAATTTATGCTTATTTGGTCCATTGGTCCCAAACCTCGTGAAATAAACAAGTTGATTTATTTATATTCGATACCGGCTTACGGTTATGTGGATGTATGCAATCAAGTACATGTATGACGTTTTCTTTTATTTTTTTTTGTGAATTTATCAATCGTTTTTCAGCCTCGTTTTTGAACACAATGCTGCAACTTATAGGTGCTATGCTTTCGCCTTTTATTGTTGAGTATACACCAATGAAAGACAGAAGGGATAATTATCTACACGTACGTTAATGAAATGCAATAATTGGGACTTATAATATGACCGACGTTGCGGGAGTGAAATAATCCCGTTGAATATTTTTGATATTAAACGGGTATTATTACACTAGTGGAATAACTATTTAATGACGTCATAATTTATATATTGTGACGTCAGTTTTAAACGGCGTTATAAGTTTCGCGGAAAATTGAAATGTCGACTTTCAAGAATTTGACGATTTTAAGCGAAAATTCGGGTCATATTATAAATAAAATATCAAATTTGTGTTCATAAAATACCGAATTTATTAAACTCGTCATCTAAAACAGATAAAAACTCGGCACAGCCTCGTTTTTATCTTTTAATAGATGACTCGTTTAATAAATTCGGTATTTAATGACCACTCTTTCAATATCCTCTATTTTTTATTAACCAGCAATGTCAGAATCATCAAATTAGAAACAACGGAGAATAATTATTGCATTGTTTATCGTTTAACTTTTAGCATTGTAACTTACATTGTTTTGTGAAATTTTCCTAAAGTTACCAAAAGGTACGATAAAATTATCGTGATTACAGAGAGGAGTCTATTGCTTAGTTTACAAATTTTTATCGAAGATATTTTTCGTACCTTATTTATATATATATATTAAGGGAGAACCGAGTTTTGAATGAATATAAGAGGGGCTAAAACAAGTTCGCTAATTTAAGACGAGATTAGCGATATTGTATTACCCCCCCCCCCCCCCCCCATCCCTCTTTATTGAATTTTCCGTACTTTCAAATTTAGGTGTCTTCAATTAGACGCGTTATAATCCATACTTACCAATGAAAAAGTGAAATTATCGATTTAAATGATTTTTGACGATTTCAAAGCTTTTTTGAACAACTTTTGAGCGTTTGTTTATACTTTGAGTGAGTGTTTGGAATGGATGAATAGATCGTAGAATGTGCGATTTTAGATTTTTTGAGTTGGTTTGGTGTCAATTTCACGATGTTATTAACTATATTTTAAAAAAGTAGATATAGTAGGTATTAACAATCATAACTGCCTTAGGGGACCAATCCTCGTACATTTGCATTAAGTAATAATATTACCTTGTACACGACAACGAAATGTATTCACTTTTGTTAAATATATTTGAGCCTGTGCATTAGATTTCCAAAAATAATGATATGCGCAAGAATACTGACAAGCTCGTGAATCTGCACAGTCTAACCAGAGTCTTCAATATGCGCCCAGTAGAAAGATAATGTCTCAAAGTATGTATAGACAATCAAGTAACTTTATATTTGCAGTGTGTGGCCGTCTACACAGCTCAATGTTTACACCACAAAAAACATTTCAAATTGTTGGAAATTTCACGCACAGGCTCATTTCTCTTTTTTCTATCTTTTTGGTCAGCAGCAGCCATGGCGCATTTGGTAGAACAACAGACTCGCAATCTTCCGGGTTTGCATTTAGCCAAACCAGGCTACAGTTATCTACATCGTGAAATTGATATTCATCTTAATCAAAACCATTCTAAATCGTTCACTCAGCGCTCCATTCATTCATTCCAAACACTCACTCCAACCATTCAAAAACGCTCAAAATTACTCAAATATATATGATTAACAATTACCTTCAAACTGAATAAAACAAGAACAAAATCGCGATTTCACTGACATAATTGAAATTTTAAGCGTCTGATTGAAGAAATAGGAAGCTTTTTATAGATTTTTTATGCATATTTTATCAAATATTATTATTATATTATATTATTATTTTTATCATGAACAGAATTAGATATATTGGATTGCCTCCCATTGAATTCACTCAAAACTCGCTCCTCGCACTCATTCAATTTCATTCCTTAATCATTCCAAAATCATTCACCTCGTCAAATTCATGATGTTGTTAACTATACCATAACGAACTCATTTTTCATAAGCCCCCTTACCTGTTATATTTGACGGACCTGACCCATTTTGAAAAAAAAGGCATTGTCTTTATATCAGCAAAATTTTCTGTGCAAGTTTGAAGTTAATCGGATAGAAATGTTGGGCTCTATCGCGATAACGGAGAACATTATACAGACGAACGCTCGTACGGACGCACGGGCGATCAGGAACATGTCATCGCTAGAGCTCTTCATAAAAACAAGTCAAAAAACAGTAATACCTGGATAGAAATGGCAATAAATATTAATAAGATCTTGGTCCCCCAGCTTCAACAGTGTCCTATAGCTTTCAAAATACTCGTGAATCTTAGCCAACCATTTGACCTCGCGTGCACGTGTAAGGTTCATTAACATAACACCCGAGTTCACACCTGCAAAGTATAACAGAAGTAAAGTCATATGCTACATCATGCTACAGCTAAGAACATTGTGAAATTGACCAGATGAATGATTTTATGAATGATTTTGGAATGCTGTTTGAAAGAGATTGTGGAGAGAGTTATGAGAGAGATTTAAGTGAGATAATCCAATATCGCTAATTTTGTTCAAGATGAACAAAATTTGCGATATTTATCACCTCCGTTTAATAATATGTCCATAAAGGTTCTTTTAGTAGTTTTGTATGTCTTTATGAACGCATTATAAGCCCTCTAAATTCAAATTTGTCAGTGAAATACTGACACAAGAAAAAAAAAAACGCTTCAGACATTATTTGCAATTTCTGTTCAGTACGGCAATTTGCATCGTGAAAAATATAGGCTAGCTTTAATTAAACTCCTCTACACTTAACTGTTTCAAAATTAAATGATGTTGATTTAAAGAGTAATCTATAAACAGATCAATAGACTATGTCGAGTCTTTATCTGCTTTTGATGACGAGTTTAAGAACTTAGATATTTTAATGATTTGAATTTCATATTCTTATTTATAACATAACACGCATTTCTGCTAATCTTCGACAAAATTCTTCAGATTTTGTTTATTTTAACACTTCGCGAAACATACAACGCCGTTTGTAATATTATGTCACTTAATCTACAATGATGTCAAATTCACTCGAAAAAATACGTTGATATACGCTCTAACCTCATTGCATTGTTACAGTACGGAACATCGGGAATTTGACAATCATTTCAATCACAATCCAATCATTCACGGGCAATCACGTTCAATCAGCGTTCAGCGTTCAATCAGCGTTCAATCAGAATCGTTACAAAGCGTTCAGTCAGAACCGTTCAATCATTCCGATCGGTTACATGATAAGAGACCGTTCAATCAGTTTTAACGAAAATATTTTCGTTTGATTTAAATAATTCATTTTGTTTATAGAATAGATAAATAAAAAAGAAAATTTACAATCTTCTCGAAATAAATAGTTCTAGCGAGTTTCCGAAACATCAAGGAAAATTAAAGGCGAGACGACGAGTACTTGCGCGTGTTCGTCTCTTATTTCAGTTCGACCCAAATACTGTTTTCGCCTCAGTACCAGTTCGTACCTAGTCCGCCAGTAGAGAATGAAAGGATGATCAGCCAAGAGATTTTCCTTTCTTTCTTTAAACAATGTCTCTTCAGTGGCCGGCTTTACCGGGGCCATAATGTTTTATTAAAGGCAAGAACATTGTTACCCTAATGAAATATTACTTAATGAAAGTGCTTTCAATTGACTCGTAAACAAATCCTATCCATGTTACTCTCCAATATTTCATTCATTAGGACATGCTCACCAGCCACGACATGCATTTCATTTTCATGCGGCGGATTCATGGAGACTGGTAGACTGGTAAACCTGTCCAATCTACGCTACCCTCCGATCTCTATCGATAGATTGAGGCAGGCTCGCCAGTCAAACCGTAATGTAGGTTTTACTCTACAGTTGGGTCTTCAAAGTTAACCACACGTTGATTAAATTTCCCGAGGAAAACGAATGATAAGACCCACGAAAGGGCTACTTTAGATCCGCAACTGCAGTCTAGAGTAATTCTGGGGCTGCATTATTTTTTGAAGAGGTTTCGGTCAAACTTCATACATTTAACTTTTGAGTCCTATGCCGGTGGTATGAGCACCTAATTATTGGGTCTTGATATTTCTGTATTTTACCAGTAAATACAGTAAGAAGAATCTGGAAATTGAAAATTGAATGACCCTAGAATGAAATTGAATGATTGTGATGAGCAAAATTAGATTGATTTTCAAGGGAGGTAAAACAAAATCGACAATAAATTAGTGCTAATTGATTACGTCCCTTTAAAAGATCTAATAACTTTTCTTGATTTGTGTCTTTACAGACAAATCAGACCCTTAAAATCAAAGACAGCCTTAAAAAATCATACTATCATTTTATTGGAACTCTGATCATTTTGCACAGATTCAAAGTGTTTTTGAATGATTTTGGAGCGTTTTAAATTGATTGGAGTGGGTGATAGGAACGGAATATTTGAGCACTGGGCAGGTGATTTCGATTGGTTTTGATCTAGATGAATGTCAATTTCACAATGTGATTTGCCGTTACACAAGACCTTTTCTGAACCATCAGCTGGGAGAAGAAAGTCAAATTTGATGGATGCCACCATCAGAGATTGGGCCTGGGACCCAACAATTTGTGTGTTAGAAAGGGGGTTAACACTGCTTTTAACAATCTTAGTCTTTTCAGCTTTTCAAGCGCTACCATTAGATCCCTTCCTAGCCTCTAGCTGCTATCCCACATAGGTTTATGATTATTTATCCACAGGGGCTAAGCCTAGCAGTAACGCAGGACTGTCAAACATGGGGTAGCGAGTTAGAACCCCGGCTCAGCCAACTTTCATCCCTCAATAACGATTATACTAGAGTCAGCGGCTTATGATATTTTACTTACGATAAAATGTAGCACGCCTTAGATGGATGAGCAGCTAGTGGCTCACAAGAAATGTTGAGGTTTTACTGGTGTGAGAAAAGATATGAGTCGGTGCACTGGTCAACTATAATATAACTGCACTAATATTGAAAGTGGTTTTAAACCCCAGGCAAACAAAACATATCAACCCATTCGGGAGAACAACTTGTAGGAAAGGACAGTGGCTCTAGGAGCAAATGAATGGGTGTCGGATATACTACCACAGCAGTTACCCAAATACATCTGCCTATATAGTTGTGATGACAATATATTTCACATATTCTTGAGTCACTTACAACACATGCTAAATATGGCCATGATTTGTATAGAGGTAGTGGACCCTTAATAGTTCCTCCACGTATCCGGACTCATGATCTTTCACAATGTTTATAGAGGTTTCATAATTAAAATCATTAGGAAATCCCAGTTAACACTGTTACAGTTCATTACTCCCAAAATGTTGTGTATCTATCACGGGTGTACTACCTTAATCCAATTCAATCTGAACCTGGAAATTCCCATTTTGGCAGGAGATATAGACAAGGATCATCCTGAACATATGTGCAGTCTGATCTTAGTCTACACCATCTGTTTGACCAAGAACTGTGTTGAGACTAAATTTTCAAGACAACATTTGTTGGATGATTTTTCTTTCAGAGACGCCGCCGTCATAGCGCAGTTGGTAGCGCGTCGGACTGTCAATCTAGAGTTCGCAGGTTCGATCCCCGACGGCGGCACTCATTCTTTCCGACTATTTGTCTCTCACCAATGGGTTGATAATCGTAGACCTATGTGAGATAGTAGCTGGAGGCTAGGAAAGAATGTGGTGGTTGTACTGGTGATAGAAATACCAGGAATCCATTGTAAGGTGCTCCAGCCGCCGCGATATAACTGAAATAATGTTGAAAGCGGCGTTAAACTCCATTCAATCAATCAATCAATCTTTCAGAGACATTCAGCACTTTGCCTTAAAGCTAGTGTAATTTAGCCTGGATTTATACTTAGCATAAGAAGGGTAAATGGCCTTTGGCATTGATGAGCTATTTCCCATGTGCGGATCCAGTGGGGGATATCAGGACAAAAAGATTACATTGAAATACATTTATACAAATATATTATCAGTGGGTGACCAAAATGATACCTAATTTGAGGTTTAGCTTAAACATTTTGCTCACCAACTGATAAATTGATTAATAGACAACTATGTTTGTGGTGCTCTCATGGAAAACAAAAGCATCACATGTGGGTGCCTATGCTTGGCTATTGGTGAAAAAAATGTCAAAACAGGGGCATAATTTGCAAAATATGCATCTAGATTTATACATCTTGGCAGTGAAGTTGGTTCTTTGGTTAGAGAAAATATGAGACAAGTTCCAATCCAATACCTTTAGGAATACCATAGATATCACAAAATGTCAAAGGTCATGCAAGACAACAACCAAGGCTATAGCAACTACTTCACTAAAAATTCTGGATCAGCACATGTATTTCTTGTTGTAGAAATGTTCAAAACAAAAGGATTTGAACTTTTTATTGGACCAAATATTTACAAAATGCATAATAGAGTGTAATTACATTTATTTAATTATAAAACAAGACATACCAAACAAAAATCCCTTAAAAAAACTGAATATGACCTGTTCAATTAATACATAAACTGTCTATCTGATTCTTTATTCTCTTAAGTAGCACCTTCCTTTCCATATCAGCGAGTCATTCTACCCTACTATAAAGTCAAATTGTGAATAGCAGGAAGTGAAGTTTCAGAGTTTAAACTAAACTCAAACCTTTTCATTTGATTAATTTGTTACAGATAAAATTCAATTTCAGGGCGAAACAACAGTAGCTACATGTAAGTACAATTAAAGCTGTTAATTTTGTCTCTTGTCAAATGATAGATTCAATCAATAGTTGAAAAAATGCACATTTGATAAAACAATAATGATCAAGCACAGAGGTGCGTTTTATAGATTAAGATTTTGAAGATATCTTAAGATCTTTAATCGGAATATCCCGAGCAATTCAGTTGAAATTCTACATAGCAGTCCGAGATATCCTGATTAAAAAATAAACAATGTAAACATTCCGGAATTTCCTAGACATCATTAGGATCCACTCGGTCGATTCTGTTTCAATATTCACCAAATTCGGAACCCTCGGCCATTACAAAATACTCGAAACATCGCTCAGACTTTTCCGTGATGCCATTTTATTATGATTCTGCTCAGACTTTACACAAGGAACCCTATTAAGGTAGTGGACCCGTAAAAGTTCCGCAACATTTCAGGAGGCATGAACTTTAACAACCGAGGTTTCCTAATGATTTCATTTGAAAACTAGGTTAACATTATGAAATATTATGAGTCACAAACAGCATAGATTGACCACTTTTAGTCGAGATGTAAAATATTTGAGGTAAATTATGTGAGAAATTATAACTAGAACTAATTCTAGCATTCACTTTGGATAAAACAGTGTATCTCACTCAGTGTCATTGTGGTAAAGGTACTTGATTCTTGACCTGGAAGTTAGTGGTTCAAGCCCCAATCTCACCAAGGTCTGTTAATAAATGAGCACTTTGTAGCAAGCCCCAGTTTACCCAGCTTTTTTTCACAATCTGAAATAAATGTATATGGCACCCTGACCAATGACTAACAGTTTTCATTCAGCACAGACACACACTTGCCAGTAATACCCGAAAGGGGAAATAGGCAGTAGATAGATAGGGAACCAGTCAAACCGGCTCCTTGTCAAACCAGCCAAATGGTCAAACAGGCCCCAATATGGTCAAACCGGGCCTTATTTTATTTCAAACGTTGGTTATAAACATGCATTTTACTTTAATTTTTTAACTATTGAGTATTGACTGTAATGCGATAGATAAATAGTGACAAATATATCGACAGATAGAAAGTGTATCTTCCTCTTTTGCTTAAGCTATAGTGGAAGCATATTGACCTAAACCTGGCCTTTGTGATTTAAATAAATTAAATACCGATCGTTTCTCCTCGGCTAAACAGGACTTACCTGCGGAATCCAATCGTGAAGTTGGAGTGCACGTGTTAGCTCTGTTAACCCGTTATCGCACATGCTGTTCACTGTAACGGCGATGTTTGGTCACCCTCACGAACAAGTGAATCAATACATAAATTGAGTTTCTTATTTAAAATTCTTAAGATGCAGGTGAGAAAAATACAAATTTTCAAATTTCTATAAATGCAATTTATGTGTTTTGAATGGAAATGAAATGAAATCCCCTGTCTCAGTCGCAATAATTGTATTCGAAATCGAATCGTCTGCTACATGACTAGGCGCCCCGTATATAGGTAAACTACAAACTCCACGCATACATGTAATTTGTGCAGTTTAACGGAATGTCCATGCTTGATCGTCACGTGCCGAAGTTGTCACCTGGAAACAAAAGGCTATCTGTTGCGACACATGTAATGTGTGGTACCATACAAGTTGTGAAGGCATGTCATCAAATGTATACCAACACTTAGACTAGTCTAACATATCCTGGCACTGTATTCAATGTGGAATGCCAAATTTCTCATCTTCAATTTTTGACTTATCTTCATTAGAAACATCAAATCCTTATGACTTAAGTACCTACACAGAGTTAACTGATACACCACCAACAGCTTCCTCAACACCAAAGAAAGCCAAAATTAAACAAAAAAATACCCAAAAGGAAACCCACCTGAAAATTATAAACATAAACTTCCAGTCAATAAGAAACAAAGTCCCAGAACTAAATGAACTGATATCATCGGTTAAGCCTGACGTTATAATAGGTACTGAAACCTGGCTGAATCCAGAAATAGAAACAAGTGAAATATTCCCTATGCAAGATTATGAAATATACAGGAAAGACAGACAATGTAATAATAAAAATCAAAGCTTTGGTGGAGTTCTTATAGCTGTCACCACACAATTACCATCAAGAGAAATAAAAGAGCTCCAATCAGAATCAGAATCAGTCTGGACCGAAATAAATATTACAAACTCTAGAAAACTAATCATGGGGAGCTATTATAGACCACCATCAGATAATGGACACTCTTTACTAAACCTTAAAGTCTCGCTTGATCGCATGAATTGCAATTCAAAATCCACAATTATCTTGGGTGGTGATTTCAATCTAGGTCACATCAACTGGGATATACCATGCACAATCCCAGGAAAACCAGACATTAAATTACATGAAGAGCTCCTTGACACATTAAACGACCATGCACTAGAACAAATTGTTAAAAAGCCCACAAGAGTAGACCGGATTCTAGACCTCATACTTACAAACCTACCAAACTCTGTCAATAGAGTAGAAACCATGCCCCCACTTGGCAATGCAGACCATTATATTGTATTCACCGAATTTGACATTTCTCTTAAGCGAAGGAAAAAAAAAGGAACATAAAGCTTACCAATACAAGAAAGCAAATTGGGAAAACATAAAAAATGATATCAACACTCTGAACAAGGATTTGAAAAAACAATACCCAAATTCTACCTCAAATGACCTATGGAACACATTCTCCAACACTCTACTTCATTCAGTGAGTAAAAACATTCCTCAGAAAACTGTCTCAAATAAGAAAAAACTACCCTGGGTGAATAATGAACTCAAGAAAATGATATCTCAAACAAAACGCCTCTATAGAAAGAGAAACAATAGTCCAGATCACAAGCTAAAATTTAAAAACCTTAAAAGGACACTTCAAAAGGACATGAGAAATGCTTATTGGTCTTATGTAGAAAAAATGATTTTCGACTTCCCTATTAATGAACCTGATGAAAATGTTCGACAAAAAGAACCAAAAAATCTCTTTAGTTACATTAAAACTATGAAAAGTGATAATAGTGGAATAGCTGCCCCAAGAAAAGATGGTATTCTCACTGATGATACACATGAGAAAGCAAATGTCCTTAATCATCAATTTCAAAAAGCCTTCTCTGTAGAGTCTTCCAGCCAGCCTATTCCAGACAAGGGTAAATCAAACTATCCAATAATGAATGATATAACAATATCCCCTGAAGGGGTAAAAAAACTGCTTAGCAACATTAATCCCCATAAGGCAACTGGCCCTGACCAGATCAGCGGAAGGGTACTAAAAGAATTAAGCACAGAACTATCAGAATGTGTTGCATTAATATTTCAAAAATCCATTGATACTGACAAAATTCCTCTTGACTGGAAACACGCCAATGTAAGCCCCGTGTTCAAGAAAGGGGATAAGCACAATGCCATAAATTATAGGCCAATATCACTTACATGTATCTTGTGTAAAACCATGGAGCATGTCATATCCAGTTGCATTATGAACCATCTCGAAAACAATAAAATATTATATGACCTTCAACATGGATTTAGATCATCAAGATCATGCGAAACCCAACTTGCATCTTTCATTCAGGAATTAGCCAAAAATCACAACTCTGACCTACAAACAGATGTGATTGTGATGGACTTTGCCAAAGCTTTTGACAAAGTCCCTCACAAACGCCTCCTATATAAGCTGAAATACTATGGGATTGACCCCAAAACTATCAACTGGATAGAAGACTTTCTTACTGACCGTACGCAGACTGTCGTCATTGATGGAATTCACTCACAAAAAATACATGTAACTTCTGGTGTTCCCCAAGGTACCGTCCTGGGTCCCATTTTATTCTCAGTGTACATTAATGATTTCAATGAGTACATAAAACATAGTACTCTAAGACTATTTGCAGACGACAGTATCATATACAAAACAATCCAAAGCCCAGAGGATTCAAGAAAATTACAAGAAGATTTGTCATCTGCAGCTCGATGGGAGAAGGACTGGCTCATGTCGTTCCATCCTGACAAGTGCTCGGTCCTTCATGTCACAACTAAGAAATCTCCAATAATCTTTAACTATACACTACACAATCACACCCTACTAAAAGAATCTTCCACAAAATATCTAGGAGTCACCCTACAAACTGACCTAAGATGGAACAAGCATATTAATAATGTAACATCTGCTGCAACCAAAAAGTTAAATTTCATAAAACGAAACCTTAAAATCATTTCAAAATCTGTTAAAGATCGTGCATATAAGGCATTAGTTAGACCCAAATTGGAATACAGTTGCAGTGTCTGGGACCCACACACTTCCTCACAAAAACACCAGTTGGAAATGATTCAACGAAGGGCCGCACGTTATACATGCAACAGATACCATAATACTAGTTCAGTCAATGAAATGCTTACAGACCTCAACTGGACCACCTTAGAACTAAGACGTACAAGGACAAGAATAATATTTTTCTATAAAGTAATACACCATCTGGTAGCAATTTATCCAACAGACCTCCTTATTCCTTCTGACACCCGAACAAGACAATATACCCACCCATATTCCTTCAGACATATTCAAACCCGTAAAAACTCGTACAAATTTTCATTTTATCCCCGGACGATCGTCCAATGGAATCTCTTGCCTCTGGTTGCCGTACAGTGCACCACGCTTGAGAGCTTCAAAGAGCAGATTTCCCCATCTGTTCTCCACCCTTACTTAAATATCTAAAGCCATACTAAGTTGTACATAGTTTTACCCCAAAACATAGTATGTAAAAAAAAAAAAAAAAAAAACTGTTTGTATATATGTTTATCTTAAGCTTTTGGCTCCAAATTTGTTATCACGCATGCGTGGCATAAGTAACATCTGTGCCCTGCACGTAAACATCAGTATGTTGATGGTGTGCTGACACTTAAAGAAGAAGAAGAAGTATCTTCGGAATTTATTCATGTGCCTAATTATATATTCTGCATAAAGGTCAGGTTCAAGTTAATATGCACCGCTATACTGTCTGATAAACACTCTGTTTGCTTTGGTGAGGCATCACTGATGACTTAATGTAGAATAGTTGAAGAAATTGGTGACAAATTTCTGATAAGTTGACATCTAATTCATACATTTGATGCAATGCCCTGTGAATTGGCCAGGCTAGGTCTAATCATCTGGTTGGCTCAGGTTTCCTTTTTTTACATCACAGACACAGAGTTTTATATTCTTTTCTGGCCTGTTTACTTCAATTTGGAATCAGCCACTATCGTTGGCGACCCGACTAGTCAACGGCATCTAGTAGGCTAATGACCATGAAATTTCTGTTTGGTATGCAGTATACTCGACAGGTCGAAATGTTCGAGGTCCGAAAAATTGACATCACATTCAACTGTCGATTTCTTGGCGCTTCTAGTATTTTTAAATAAGATCAATGTCCAGTCTTAACGAAGCTTATTTCAACTCCAGCAAATGGTTTTCAAGCTTAAAATCTGGAAATATGGGAATTTTTTTAAAAAGTTTTTTTTTAATTAGAGTTCAGTTGCGTGTGTAAATGGCGGCTTTTTATTCGAGGGAAATAATCAAAACAAAATGATGATAGGTAATTTGCTGTGGACCCCTGCGGAAAAATTGAGAAAAAAAAATGCTAGGAAAAATATTATTTTGATATTTCGTTTAATTTCTTTCGTTTTTAAATGTTTTAATTGAATGGTTGAACGCAACGTTCAATTTGATTGAACGCTCGGATTTAGCATAAAAAGCGTTCAATCCAATCAGAAGAAAAAGCGTTCAGCGGGCAATCACGATCATTCATAAACGTTCAATCACCGCTCAGCGTTCAATCACGTCCCAATCGGATTGTCAAATTCCCGATGTTCCGTACTGTATAACACTAGTGTGATAATATATAGTTTTTGTAGTATAAAAAAAAAATCAACGGGGTTATTTCACTCCCGGCGAAGTCGGCCATATTTCAACCTAGTTACCGGTTTTGCCGCAGTGTGGTATCGGATTGTTGACATACCAGTCTGAGATTTCTGGTACTATACCGAATATATGATGAGATCCGAAGTTAGAAAATTGACTCCATACGTCCTCTACTGATGATAGAAACAGAGTGTCTGTGTCCATATAGATTAGAGAATCGACGTCAAGGAGGATGTCCTGAAACATTACATAAGATAACATAATATGACATATCTTGACGTGACATGAAATAAAAAATGTTTTTTACTGGTAACAGAAACAGGATATCTGTGTCCATATAGATTAGAGAATCGACGCAAACAGGAAATCCTGAAAAAATAACATGAGATAACACAACATGACATATATTGACCTGACATAAAATAATAAAAACCCCGTTTTTTACTGGTGATAGAAACAGACTGTCTGTGTCCATATAGATAAGGGAATCGACGTTTGTGAGGATACCCTGAAACATAACACAAGTTGACACAACATGAAATATCTTGACATGACATAAAATAAAAATTGTTTTTTACTGGTAACAGAAACAGGATATCTGTGTCCATATAGATTAGGGAATCGGCGTCAGTGAGGTTACCCTGAAACATAACACAAGATGACACCGTATGATATAACTTGACATGACATCATGTTTAGCTCATCTTAGCACGAAGTGCTCAAGGTGAGCTTTTGTGATCGTCCATTGTCCGTCGTCAGCCGTCTGTCGTGCGTCGTACTTTGTTCACAATTTCTTTAAACATCTTCTCCTCCTAAACCGGTGGGCTAATATTGATGAAACTTGGCAGGGATGTTCATTGGGTTAAGCTCTACCAAAGTTGTTCAAATAAAGGAAATCCACCCATAACTTCCTTAACCCTCAACAAAAAGGGTAAAAATTAGTAAATCTTCAAAAATCTTCTTCTCTGAAACAACAAGGCAGACAACTTTCATAGTAGGTATGTAGCATCATCTTGTGGGTGTCTATCAAGTTTCTTCATATCAAGACCCTTGGGCCAAATTTGGACTCCATCCGGGCGCATCCCTTTTAGCTCTTCTGAGCACGAAGGGTAAACATCGAAAAACTTCAAAAATCTTCTTCTATGAAACCAGAAGGCAGACATCTTTCATATTTATTATGTAGCATCATCTAGTGGCCCCATATCAAGTTTGTTCATATCAAGACCTTGATATCATATTTAGGGGCTCCATCCGGGCGCAACCCTTTTTACATAGGATAAAATAGCGAGAATCTTTAAATATCTTATTTTCTGTAACCAGAAGCAGACAGCTTTCATATTTGGTATTAAGCATCATCTAGTGGACCTCTGTCAAATCAAGACTCTAAGGTCATATTTGGGCTCCGACCGGGCGCAACTCTTTTAGCTCATATGAGCACTATGGAAGAAAATAGGAAAATCTTCAAAAATCTTCTTCTCTGAAACCAGAAGGCAGACAGCTTTCATATTTAGTATGTTGCATCATCTAGTGGACCTCTACTAAGTTTGTTCATTTCAAGACCCTTTGGTCACATTTCGGCTCCATCCCTTTTTTACATAGAATCAGAGAGTGAAAAGGCATATCCTTCGTGCTCTTGGATGATAAAATTCCAGGGTATAGATCTTGTGTAGAAATTATCTCCTTGTTGACATCTGCCTATTTAATTAATGACATGTCTCAGGGGTCACAGAGACTCAGGTGAGCGATCTAGGACCATCATGGTCCTCTTGTTTTCATTACTGGTAACAGAAACATGATACAGTTAATAACTGACAAGATGAATGGATTTCGAATGATTTTGGAATATGATTGAACTAATGTGATGATCGAGTTTGGAATAATTTTCAAAGGAGGTAAAACATAATTGATATTTTCTTACAATTGGATAAATAAGCAATTTTCTACCTTACTTTTACTTATCAATTTTTCGTATTTTACTGATTTTGAGTCTTCAAGGACAAATCAGAGGCTTAAACTTAAAAAAATAAGAACAACAACAACAATAAAAAGCAGAAAATAAAATTATGCAATCATACGATCGATTTGAAAGAAATGTTGACAATTTTGAACGATTTCAAACCCGCTCCTATTTCACTTATAGTGATTAGATCAACAACTATATTCAAAATAAAAATCGCTAGAAAAAACTGAAATGAATCTGTAAGCAGACGATAGATTTGTGAAGACATACAAAGCTATTCATTGAACCTGTATTTATAATTCATCAACGCGGCGTAATAAAAATCGCTAATCTTGTTCATCTTGGACAACGTTAGCGATATTAATTTCATTCATCGCAATCATTTAAGTTCATTCCAAAATCATTGAAATACCATTCTGTTTGTTAATTTTATGATGTTCTTAACTGTTATATGATCCGAATTATTGTTGTAAATCAAGATTTTTCGAATAAGAATTAATGCGAAACATACTACGCCGGTAAAATGATGTCATCAATTACATTATTACGTCATCTGCACGGTCATGAACACGGAATAGTGTTGCTTTTAACGCTCTTGGTCGATCTGCATAATAATAAAATGGGTCTTTGTATAAAGCAATAACTTACTGGAATAAACAACCTTTGTGCGGCGCAAGGACGGAATAGTGTAGCCCAGGTTTTGTTTGTACATGTCTTGCAATCTGGTCGGGTAGGAAATTCTGTGTTATGTATGGTTAATTTCAGTCGACTTTTCTTCCAGTCATCAATCTACATGTAGGAGTGAATACAGTTAACAACATCGTGAAATTGACAAGATGAATAATTTTGGAATGGTTTTGAAATGAAATTGAATGAGTTTGTTACTATGATCGCTTCGAATGAAGTTGCTGGTCGATTTTGAATTGTACAGTTAAGAATATTGTGAAAGTGACAAAATAAATTCTTTTGGAATGAAATTGAATGATTAAATGGAGCGTGCTTTGAGTCAAATTAATTGGAGGTAATCCGATATTGCTCATTTTGTTCGGGATGAACAAAATTAGCGATATGTATTACCTCCCTTTAATAGAATATGCATTTTAGTTCTATAAATGGCTTCTAGTTTCTTCAAAAAACAATCAGACGCTTAAAATTTCAGTTATGTCAGTGAAATCGCGATTTGGTTCCTGACTTACTCATTTTGAAGGTAGTTGTTGATGTTATATTTCTGAATAGTTTTGAGCATTTTTGAATGATATGAGTGAGTGACTGGAATGAATGAATGGAGCTATGAGTGAGCGATTAGGAATGGTTTTGATTGACATAAATGTCAATTTCATTATGTAACTAACTGTATTTATCTACACAAGCACATTATTGGTTTAATTTCGAAATATAATATATACAAAATGGATGGTTTTGTTTATCACAACTGTGAGTACAGTACTTGGTGGAATGTCAATCGCGTACGAATTTGTTTTGTGCTTCGCCTTTTCTTTATAAATATGTTAATCACTTGATTTATGTGGCGGTCATGTGATCTGTACTTCCCGAAATATCCTGTCAACCGTTTCGTAAGTCAGTCTATAGAACACCGGACTTCAAAACAATTGAAGGTCGATCGCATCGGTTGGTTTTCCGGGCTAGCATATTAAACAACTAATTGTCTTTCGGATGAGACTTAAAACCGAGGTCCCGTGTGAAAGTGCTTTAAAACGAGTACGCTCGATTTTCGCTTTCTTGGCGAAGGCAAAGTAGATTTGTCTGTCAGATCTAAATTTTGGATGGTTTTGTTTATCACAACTGTGAGTACAGTACTTGGTGGAATGTCCTTGCCTAGTCAACTCTTGAAGAACATAGGGGTCGGAACCGAAATACTTTTGGAAGTTTCCTGCTGTTTATGAAAGCTCTCGTATACTGTATAGTACAGAGGGCTGTCCACGGAATGCGAAGCCGCTTTTAGATACATGTACCTATATAATACGTACTTAGTGTATTATATGAAAAAAAATCTAATGAGGTTGGGAGAATTGATCATTGTCGAGGCTCTGCCGAGACAATTATCAATTCTCACAACTGAGTTAGATATATTTTCATACAATACACTAAGTACGTATTATATTTATCTTATAACCTCTTTTTGTCTTGTTTTCGTTGATGTTTCTAACTGAAATGCAAGTTTCTAAAAATAGCCGCATTATATCTTTGTTCTTAAAATAACCATGTGATATCATGAAAAAATATACGGGATGTCATCACACGGATATTTGTATAGCTATAAGATAAAATGAAATATGTAACAAAATTGAGATCAGTAGATTGTATAAACTAAGATCAGCCTGCACAGGTGAGCAGTCTGATCTAAGGCTACATACACCGCATGTTTTGTACGTTATTATTGTGGAAAAACTTGAGCTAAATTGCTTGAAGTGTGTCCAAAAAGCAAAATGCTTGAAATGTAATTTGAATTCGGCAGGGTTAGTAGATAATTAACAACTCAAAAATTGTTTTTCGGTAGTCAGTACAATGTGAGCAAAGAAATTATTCAACACTACTATAAAAGAAAGTAATCCATATCACCAAAGATATAACACTGGGAACAAAGTTAATTGCCCCCTTTTTATATGCCGCCGGAGGTGGTCGTATATTGTTATCAATCTGGCTATCCGTAAGTCCGTCCGTACGTCTTTTATTTTTTTATTTTTTTTTTGTGTGTGTGTGTGTGAACGCAACTCTTCTAACATTTTTTGTCGACTTGTATGAAATCTTCAAAGAATGGTGTTCCTAGGCACCTGACCTTGAACATATTAACGGCGTTTTGTGAAATTTCTGGTTGTTTCACGGTAAAAGGCAGCCTTCATTCCCACAGTCTTTTGAACGCAACTTATCCTTCTTCTGGTAGGCTTTCAATAAAAAAATATTCCACAGATTATTTCCAGTCAGGTGGGTTTGGAATTTTTTTCTGCGTCATGGAAAAGGGGCCTTCAATTCACAAACCTTACGCAAATTTTCGGGTGCGCAAATATTTTATGAGTGCAACTCCTCCTACACATATAGTTTGATTTGGGTAAAACTTTCACAGAATGTTCCTAGTCACCTTATCTTGCGCAAATTGTCGGGGTTTTCTAGTATCTTGCTGCGTCCTAAAACAGGCAAAAATCGTGCGAACTCAAGTCTACTACACTCAAGGTCAAATTTCATTTTTTCCGATAGAATGTATCAAATTATCTAGCTTAGTGTATAAAGAGGGCGTTTTGTGATATTTTGCCACATAACTATAAAAGGGCCCTTACAACATTCTTTTGGTTTCATACATGCACATGCATTCCCACTTAACATCAATTATTAATGCTCACTTTACGAAAAAGATTGTCATCAGATGATAACTTTGACGTGTGTCTGTATATAATCAACGGAATGTTGTTAGGGACGGTAAACATGCGACGCATTCCATCATCACATAACTTCTGTGCTTTATTTCAGTAAACGACATCGTGACATTGACGAGGTGGATGATTCTGACATGAATGCAGAATTAAATTGAAGGAGCGTGATGACAGAATTTTGAGGGAAATTCATGGGAGGTTATCCCATATCGCTATTTCATCTCTTTAAAGAAACAGGCATCGAAGTACTATGAACAGCCTTCCTTTTTTTCAGGACAATCCGACTAGAATATTTTCAATCATGTCAGTGAAATCGCGATTTTTTCTAGCTTTTCATTCATGCAGCCGTTGATCTTCTGTTTTGGGTAATTTTGGAGTGTTTTGAATAGTTTGAGTGAGTGTAAGGAATGAATGAGTGTCGCGCTGAGTGAGCGATTTAAAATGTTTTTTATCGAAGTGAATTTCATTTCAATATGCAATAGCTGTATACTGCTTTTTTGCCAAAGCACTTTACATGAACCTTAAAGTTAAATGAAACGTTAATTGATTCCACCATAAGAGCAATCGAGATCTGTTAATATGATGAAATTAACGAAGCAAGAAAATGAATTCTTTATGAGTTTAAGTTACTAACTATTTGCTAAAACTGGTTTGTTCTACGTGTATGGTTCGTATACCTCTGAAGATTTTGTTCACGTATTTTTGTATTTTTTTTTCTGCTTGACGGCTTTCAATAATTCTTTTGAATGAACAAAACTCAACAAATACATTTAAATCGAATAGTTCAATTATTTTACTGACATGCTTCAATTTTGAAGCGCCCGGTCGATTCCTGATGACGCATTTATCTATTTATAGAACTTGTTCTTACATGATGATAAATTGGAGGTAATTAAGGGCTAATCTCAATCGAAATCAACGATATTGTATCTTCTGTGATTCATTTCACTCAAAACTCTCCCATCATACTGATTTAATTTAAAACTCAAGCCCATTCTAAAATCATTCACCCTGTCAATTTCGTGATGTTCCTAACATGACAAAATATAAACAAACCTCTTTTTGAATTGTTTGTCGGTGGTTTTCTTCTGTGAAGACGTGAAATACGAGGTTGGCATGGGAAAATATGACGGCAGATTTTAACATGACTAGACCTTCTTCAAGTCGATCTCCACATATAACAACGGCTATGTTAATTGCAGAGCTGAAAAAGAATTTCGGTAAAAAGTTCCCAAAATAAAGTAAAACAATTAATCCCATCGGAAAATTAAAGTCATTCGGTACAGCTCAATGTTCTAGTAAAGTACGTAGATTTTTATTAAAGGGAGGTAATATCATATCACTAAATTTGTCCAATTTGGACGAAATTAGCGATAAGTATTACCTTTCTTATATTTCATTCACAATTCGCTTAACACGCTCATTAACATTCATTTTAGTCTGTACGTGAAATATCCAACAATTTCAAACATGCGCAAAGCAAAGACTCTTACCAGCCTGTGCATCCGAACAGCCTGACCAGAATCTTATCTATGCGTTTAGTTGATAGATAAGGTCCCAAAGTATCTATAGAACATCAGGTAAATTTAAATTTACAGTTTGTTGCTGTCTACATTACTCAATCTTTGCACCTCATGGAAATTTCAAATTGCCGGAATTGTCACAACCAGGTTCATTTAAAATTTATCCAAAAAAAATCAAATTGATTATTTCATAATATTTCTGCAGTAAAAAACATCGTGAAACTGCCACTCATTCCGATCAAAATCATTCTTAATCATACATTCAGCGCTCCATTCATTCATTCATTCCAAAATCACTCAAGTCGATCATAAACGCTCCAAAATCATGAGAAAATATTTAAAAATCTTTCAAGACTTTCAACAATAAGTTCAAATCGATCTGTTTATTCTACGATTTTATTACCTGGCGTACACTTTCAAGTGTCTGATTGGTCCACGAAGACGTACAAACAGAAAAATACGTATATGTTTTGTTAAAGGGAGGTAACTAATATCGTTAATTTTGTTCATCTTGAACAAAAATAGCAATATTGGATTACCTCCCCTAAAATTCAATCAAATCTCGCTCCACACACTCATTAAATTTCATTCCGAAATCATTCCAAAAGCATTCACCTTGTCAATTTCACGATGTTCTTAACTGTATAGAACTTGATGTCTTATCACACTCATGTATTAATCCGCTTCGCGTAGGTACACAGTGTGATTAGGTTTTAGTTTTATTTATGCCTATTCCACGGCTTCATAAGTATTTTCTCTTTGATTGTGAAATAAAATCTTACTTCTGTTTCTTCCCGTTCTTTACAGCTTTCCAATTCATTTTGAAATGACGTAGATATGATGTAACGTCTATAACTTTCTGGCCATAGCTTAAAATTCCAATATAGTAAATGCCTGGCAAGACTAGCACAATCGCAAGATAAATTGTCCTCCTGCCAACCAAGTTAACCATCTTTGATGACGTCATGCCATAATGTCTTAATCTGAAAATTAGTAAATGATGTTTAATGTGACGATTCACACGAAAACTGACCTTTAGAATATTCGCAAATAATCATCTGAAAAGGAGTTCTATCAATCAGGTAGCAACTAGAGCTCACATTTCGTAAACAATCGTGATGGAAGAAAGACTTTTCATTTTAAATCTAGACAAAAACATCAAAATATATTAATAAGTTTTGACCCTTGTCGGGCTGACCAATGTCGACACTTTACGCACTCCCAAGAAGGTCCAGAAATTTATCAAGTAAATTGACACATTTAGTCGCTTACGAGACGTGATCAATTAAATCAATTTGAACTTTCCTTCGTCGTGGAACTGACACTCATTCCAATCAAAATCATTCTTAATCATTCACTCAGCACTCCACTCATTCATTCCAAACACTAACTCAAGTCGATCAAAAACGCTGTATGTAGCCTGCTTATAAGCACAAAATCCAATTACGTGTATCGATAATTCAACCAAGATAATAGAAAATCCGTTCAAGCTTCGCATTGGTGGCTTGTTTATTATTTATTAAATGAGTTTATTTCACAAAAGTGTAACACAATGAAAAACAGATAAGAACGTCGTGAAATTGACAATTGGCACTCCGATAAAAGCCATTTAAATCAACCAATCATAACTTACTTATCATTTCAAATACTCACTCGACCCATTCAAAACGTTTAAAATCACACAAAAGCTCAACAACACTTTAAAATTAGCAGATTAGCCTGTGCGTACATTTCTCTCCATTTCACAACTATGGAAATCGAATTCTCAAGCCGGTTTGTGCATGCGTTTTTTTTTTTTTTGTTTTGTTTTTTTTTTGCGCATGCGTGGAAATGGCGGTCGCAATTTTTTCACGGATTGAGAGAATGTAAAAAAATTCTTGGATTTAATAGGTTAACAGTGTTACACCATGAATTTTATATCTGAAAAATGTTATTGATGAACTGTTTTAAATGCCGGGAAAAAGAAAAAAGACAAAATCTCCGGGAAACAACCTAAATCCGAAGAAAACAAGCAAACGAACAATGGATACAAGTGGCGGGAATCCGAACAAAGAAGTAAAAACCAACAACAAAGGACTAAATGTTTCACAAAACGGGACTAACCAGGCAAGTCAATCAAATTATAATAATCAGACATTTACACACACACAACCAATTCAAAATAACGGATCTCAAATCAGTCAAAACAGTACATTTACAAATGCCCAAGGACAAATGCCTTTCATGATGATGCTAAATTCTTCTCCCCCGATGACGTCCCAGCCCTGTCCCCCACATCAGTACCCACAACAGTATCAACCCTATCAACAATGTAGTACCCCCATGACGACATCAAACCCCCCACCAGACATGTTTTCAATCATCATCCAGCGTTTAGATGCTTTAGATGTTAAACTCTTCCAACTAGAAACTATTCAAAATAAAATCAAGGGAGTTACATCAAGACTCGATGGAATGGAACAAAGAATGAAAAACATCGAGGGAAAAGTTCAATCCATGGAAGAGAGTAAAAACTTTGAAACTAGTTATATTGATGATATAACTAAAAAACAGAAAGAGCTAGAGTCATTGGTTGATAAAATGAGAAAGTATGAAAAAGAACAAACAAAAAAAGAACAAAACTTTCAAGAACAAATAGTAGATTTGAAGTGTCGCTCTATGCGGGATAATTTAATATTTTATAAATTACCCGAAGAAAAGGGAGAGAACTGTGAGCAAAAAGTGTTAACCTTTATAGAAAAGGAGCTTAAAATAGCGGGAGCCACAAAGGAAATAAAGCTTCATAGGGCCCATAGAATTGGCGGATTTAAAAGTCACCAAGTTCGACCCATCGTCGCGAAATTCGCTTTTTTTCCAGACAGAGAACGGGTGAGGAAATCTGCGGTCGAGTTAAAAGGAACACTGTACGGTATTTCGGAACAGTTTCCCAAAGAAGTTTTGGAAAAAAGGAAAAGACTTGTGCCGGTTATGAAATTGGCCCGTGATCAGGGAAAAGAAACCCGTTTAATTGTGGATAAACTGTACATCGACAATGAGTTGTACTGTGAAAACAGATAGGATCAAGGTGAGAGTACCGTTACGTGCTTATCATGGAATGTTGAAGGACTCACCGCGCTCAAAAGATCATCAGAAGAATTTGTAAACTTTCTTACTAAATATGATATTATTTGTTTATCTGAAACATGGACGAAAAAGACTTCAAATATTTCGCTAGATGGATACCTTAATCCCATACATTCATTTAGACGGTTGCAAAATAGGCGAGCCAATCGATCGAGTGGTGGTGTAATAGTATATATTAGAGAAACTATTAGAAAAGGTGTACATCTCGTGCAAAACAAAATAGATTCAATTATTTGGTTCAGATTGGACAAATTATTTTTTCGAACAGATTCGGATATTTATATCGCCGCAATTTATATACCACCTGAAAATTCACCATATCACTCGCTACATGAAAATTTGTTCGATATTTTAGAAAATGACATTCTACAGTATAGTAGAATGGGAAGGGTATTTGTTTGTGGCGATACAAATAGCCGGGTCGGAAATAAATGCGATTATATTGTTGATGATCTACCGTTACAATGTGAAGCTTTCAATTGTACTTCTTCACCCCCTCCTCGCAAATCGACTGACTTAAAATCAAATCGATTTGGTGAGTACCTTTTAGAACTTTGCAAGTCTACTAATTGCCTTATAGTGAATGGTCGGTTATACAAGGATAAAAACATTGGTAAAATTACGTGTATTACGCATAATGGGCAGAGTACAATTGATTATCTTCTAACACCCATAAACAATTTTGATTTTATCAAAGAATTCTCAGTACTTGATTTTTTTCCTTTCTCAAATCATGCACCCTTATCCTTTTCGATACGTACCGATTTCTATCATTCGTATAATTTTAACCCTTTAACAGAGAAAACCATAAAATGGAACCCTCTTAAAAAGACGTTCTTTCTACAGGAATTGAGTGATACTATCGAATCATTGGAAAATTCAATGCAAGCAAAAATCGAGGAGCAATGTGACTCAGATCAGTTGGTTAAACTTTGTACAGATTTCTTCACAACGCCAGGTAATAAATATTTTTCCAAGAAAATAAATACTAGAAGCCATTTTTTCCACGACATCGATAAGCACGAGAAACAATGGTTCGACGAGGAATGTAAACTTAAACATGAAGCATATAAGACTGCTTCAAAACTTTTTAGCCGTGATCGAACTAATTCAAATCGTTTAAATTATTTCTCAAAAAGAAAAGATTTCAAATATTGTTGTAGGAAAAAGAAGTTGCAGTATAATAAAAACATTGCTCATAACATGAATAATATGCGCCGATGCAATGCGCGCGATTTTTGGAAAATGTTTAAACCCCGAAATGCCAAGGCAAGAAATACAGAAATTTCTACCGACCAATTTTTTAACCATTTTAAAATCCTTTCCACAGAATTATCTGATATAAATAGCACAGAATCTTTGAATTTAGATTTTATGAATGAAAAGGAATTTCCCTCCTTCGAAGAACTTGATTTTCCTATAACTACGGATGAAATTTTATCAGCATGCAGACAACTGTGCAATAATAAGGCAAGCTCGCAGGACGAAATTATTTATGAATATTTTAAGGAAAGTGTTAATTTTACCAGTAATGCTTTAAAAATGCTTTTCAATTATATATTGGAAAAAGGGGATTTCCCGTCATCATGGTGTAATGGATTAATTATACCAATACACAAAAAAGGGGATACGTCCGACCCCAATAATTATAGGGGTATAACCTTAACAAGCTGTTTTGCAAAACTTTTTACGGTTATTTTAAATAATCGCTTGAAAAGCTGGGCGGAACAGTGTGACAGTGTAAATCGCTTATACCGAGTGCCTACTTTGATGCTCCGAATTTTCATTTCATATCGAAATGTATGTACATATTCCGATTGTAACAAATAGTTTCATTAAATTGTAAGTAAGCGATGATAAGGAACTTACAAGAAGAATGATTGCTTAAAAGTCTCAAGTGTCTAAGCATCACAATATACTCACATAGAGCGAGAGCGAGGTGCCATGACCGTGACGTCTCATTAAGCACAGTAAATGCGGCGTAGGAGCGAAGTAAATCGAAAATAGAACGCCATTTATAGCTATAGGAGCGCAGTAGAATTGCCTCGTTAGCGCGGTAGGAGCGAGGTGGCATCGCTATGAACGCCGTCACATCGAATAGTATCTTCCCCCGAAACGTGATCCCATTGAAAATGATTGTATCCTATTACTGCTGACCGTCGTACATGGTCGCTGTATTAGCACAGTCTAGCGCGTCAGACTATCATTCAAAAGGTCCCGGGTTGGATCCCCAACGGTGTCACTTACCCTTTTCGACTATGTGTCTTCACCAATGAGCTAATTATCTCATACCTATGTAGAATAGTAGCTGGAAGATGTAATGGTAGTACTGGTGTAAGAAATACAAAAAAAACATAGTTTGGTACTGAAGCCGCCGCGATATAACTGAAAGATTGTTAGAAACGGCATTAAACCCCATACAAAGAAATAATCAATCGACCCTTGCGCATGGATATCGTAACTAGTCAGAAAATATTGAATTTTTCATGACTTAAACATTATAAGTGATTCAGATAAAACAACGTTGAATCCCAACGGGAATAAAACCACAGACACTTGTATTTTTTGCATTTACTTTTATCCACTCATTAACTTTTTATGAATTTTTCATTTTCTTTTTTTTCTGATGGACTTCCCCAACCCCTTGAAATATTTTCCTCACAATTTCAGAGCTTCAGATGGAGGGGGTATTTTGGATTTCAAATAAAATTGCATAAATCCTATATTGTGTGTAGTCATTGGAATTGTTTCATTGGAATTCAAATGAGTACCCATAATATAGGGTTTTAATGAGATATAAAAAAAATGAATTGGAAATACCCCCTCTTATATGTACCTGTGGAATTTGGTTCAAAGATTTTTTTATCTTAAATGCTTTTCTGTGGATTATCGAAATATATCGTTGGATTATCGCTTGGTAATCTCACTGCCAAACCAGAGAAATTACCAAAAAGAGATTTCGATATTTCCACCGTATTTGACGTTGTCTAATTCTAGCCTATTTATAATTCCCGTGACGTCATAAATTTACATAACGTAATGTCGCGCTTAGAGCGAAATTATCCTTTACGTTTCAAATTCTTTTTCATATTTTGCATTAAAGAATAAGAATACCCGCTTGTTTTTTATTTCATGTACATCAAAAGGTATATTTGCAGCTGCAGCTTGTTTCATATTCGTGACAACAGTTCGTTACTTAATAAAGAATCGATCGATCCAACATTGAAACAAAGGAAAAAAGAAATTCTCTAGATCTATATCGATTGAAATACAAAAAAGATAATGTGCATGTTAAAAAGAGAAATTGAGTTACTCGGCTACAGCTAAAGGATAAGATAGTTTGATTGCCTTCTGACGGCTGCTAATAAATAAATGTACTTAATTGTATACTTTGATATTATTTAACGATTTTCACTTTCTGTCTACGAATTAATAGTTCATATCACTTTTACTTCAGAAACGATGTTTTATTCTGTATCGTCCAAAAACAGCAACGTCATAGACGTTTTCCGCAAAAAATCCTTCACGTTATGATTTTACGTTCGGATGAATACATCTCCTTTGTTATAATGTGACAATGTAAAAAGAAAGACGGTTGGCATTTTGTGTTGACTCCTATTTTCGACTTTTAAATGTGAGTTGAATTTGACATACTTTGAGAGAAATCAAAATATATAAATATATTTGAAATGTGCATTTTTACAGGGGTGTGGAAATATGCATTTTCTCTACTTGTCCGTGGACAAGTACAAGATGTTTTTTACTTGTCGAGGACCAAAATGAACTTGCCCACAAAAGAAGAAAATAGATAACTTTCGAGAAACATTGTTCTTTAAAGAAGAAAATACTGAAACCCAGCATATCTTCATTAAAACAATCTTCACACGATTCATTATGAATATTAGGCTTTTGAGTCTCTTGGATTTATCTACATGTAGTGCCATTCCAAGATTTGCCCTAGTAGCTACTTGTCCTCTGCCAAGTAGTCTTGAAATGTTGTCACAATATATAAATATTGTTACAATGCTAATTTACCAACAAAGATTGATTGATTGATCGGAGTTAAACGCCGCTTTAAGATTATTTCAGTTATATCGCGGCGGCTGGAGCACCTAACAATGGATTCCTGGTATTTCTCTCACCAGAACAACCACCACATCCTTTCCTAGCCTCCAGCTGCTATCTCACATAGGTCTACGATTATCAACCCATCGGCGAAAGATAAATAATCGGAAAGAATGAGTGCCGCCGTCGGGGATCCAACCTAGGCCCTTTAGATTGACAGTCCGGCGCGCTACCAACTGGGCTATGATGGCGGCCTTACCAACAAAGAACAACAAAAGTACCGCCTATGGCAATAATGGGTCCTTATCCTCGGCTTTTGGGTTATGGATAGTGTGTAAATATAATCAAAGCACTGAAAGTACTGATGGTGGACGTTTCTGTTGGCATATTAGAGTGATTTGTGGAGAAAAGAGAAATTTTACATGTAAAATTACGATAAAAGGAAAATGACCTGACCCAAGCTCACATCTTGCTTCAGATATACGTTTCTCAACATATATCGTCGATCGTCAACAAAGTCCTGTAATTACAAGGTTTCGATAACTTTTTAACTTTCGAATTATTCCCGGTGTTGTTTAAAACAGTGATTCTCCGATCCATTTGCCAAAAAAAGGAAAGAAATGACAATTAGATGATCTAGGTTATTATTCTTATTTGGTAAAGCTAATCAGTTCTCCGTTATCTCATTATTAAAATTATGGTGTTATCTGCTTAGACTAGAAAACTATGAATGGCTTGGGTTGCTCCACAGGCTTGAAATTCTTGTAAAAGAAAAAGAAAAGTTTTGACCAGATTTTTAGATATTTTGGATTCTTCTGATGTTGAAAATGATTTTCAGAGTTTCCACTATATAACATAGAGAAAAGACCTCCGCTAATAAAAAAAAACCCACATATATTTCACCCAATGAAAATCATACCAATGAAGTTTGATTGATATCCACCCATAACATTCTGAGAAAATGATTTTCAGAGATTACACAAAATAACATATTGAGAAATTACCTCTGCCCATAAAATAATATTTTTCATCCGATCACAGTAATTTTTGGTAGACTCATAAAGGGTTACTCAAAAAGATCATTCCGGTGAAATTTGGTTGAAAACCATCAGTTACATTCTGAGAAAATGATTTTCAAAGTTTCCTTTAAATAACATATAGAGAAATGACCTCCGCCCATTAAAATAATTATTTTTCATCCGATCACAATAATTTCTGGTAGCCTGATAAAGGATCACTAAAGTATCATTCGAGTGAAATTTGGTTGAAAACCATCAGTTACATTATGAGAAAATGATTTTCAAAGTTTCGACTAAATAACATATAGAAAAATGACTTCCGCCCAGAAAATACATATTTTTCAACCGATCACAATATTTTTTTTATAGACTGATAAAAGGCCACTCAAGGATCATTCATGTAAAATTTAATTGGTGTCCATCAATTAGAATCTGAGAAAACCCACTTTTAACCATATTTGGAAATAAGCCACGCCCATTAAATCCATGTTTGTCATTGGATCTTAATTTCTTGAACAACTTTGAAAGAGGATCACCCTAGGATCATTCCTGTGAAGTTTGATTGAAATTCATCCAGTAGTTTCTGAGGAGAAGATTTTTAAAGAAAAAGCTTACGACCGGACGCACGAACGGACGACGGACACAACGCCATGACAATAGCCCCAGTGGCCTTCGGCCAGTGGAGATAAAAATTCTATAAAAGGATATTAATTGATTGTTCAGCGATTTTCGTTCTCAAAGAAAAGAAAGGGTAAGTGTTCATATAAACGCGTAAAAAATTGAAGACACTCGTCTCGAGTTTGGCTTTCGTGTGTTGAAATGTAAAGTAAAACCCCTTTGCATATAAACCTTTATCGCATGGCCTGAATGCTTTACTTTACCTGCGCAGACTGTATCCGTATACATGTGTATACCGATATTTCCATTAATTTGCCTTTGTTTTATATAAATAAGTAGTGTCAGGGGAGGTTGCCATTCCAGTAATTTCATTTCATGAGTAACCTCCCATTGACCATTGGGAAATAAGGGGCAAATTACTCACTCCGTCAGAAAAGTAGTTCTACGCAAGCAAAAAATTCACCCGATCTCAGAATTGAATATTATTTCACACTCAAAAGATGTCTTTGAGGTTGCAACAAGTTATGTGGTCTCCTTGTTTCACTCCATTTTTGAAATGCATAGTTGTCAGACGGTTACAATTCTTCAAAAAGAGTAAATTGAATCTTAATGAGTACTACTGTTTTGAAAACCTATTAACATCTGACAGGATTGTTCAAACGTGGTATTAACACTGGTGAACGTAAACGTCCACCAAAAATCGCAAAGTTTACAACGAGCTTTATTTGCACAAATGAATTTTGAATATCCCTCTGGATAGTAAAGGTAACTCTTTTGATAGTGAACTTGTGTGCCAAGTTCATTCACAGCGTACAACCGGTTGCAGAGACGACAGATGAGAGTCAACTACGACAAAATCAGCGAATTGTGTCAAATAAACGGTAGCCAAAATAAATGTATTCGTATGAATAAACGAACGAAGCTATGGCAATTTAAAGTAGATAATTGAACAAGTATTTGTTCAGCGCTTCTATAAAACAAATGTTTGCTCATTTTTCTCGCAAAACCTCCGTAATATCCAATGACTGTGGCCTTATTTGCGAGTGATATGAGTAAAGATTTATTCTATAGAAGCGTTGAACACTTTCACTTTCATCAACTTTGAATTACCAGAGCTCATTTATTTATAAGATTCATTTATTTAGGCTGCCGTCTACTTGACACAATTCGATGAATCTGGCGTAGTTGACTCTCATCTGTCGTCTCCGCAACCAGTCGTGCGTTGTGTCCTTTTTATACCAGAGATATCATAAAATGTCAATTTTTCTGATGACGACAACACACGAATGCTCCTGGTAATACATATTGATTTCTTCGAAATAGTCGTGCTAAAAAATATATATTTGGTAACTGATTTGACGGGAAACTCACATTTATATCTACAGATAGTAACAACGTGAAATTGACAAGATGGATGATTTTGGAAATATTTCGGAGTGCAATTGAACGAATGTGTAAGGCGAGCTTTGAGTGAATTTAAAGAGAGGTAAACCAACATCGCTAATTTTGTTCAGGGACGACAAAATTAGAGATGTTTATGGGCCCCCTTTAATATGTGCATACAAGTTATATAAATAGATTCCTTTTTCTATTAGAATCAATAAGACGCTTACAGTGAAATCACATATCCTTCTAGCTATATTTATTTTGAATGTAGTTTTTGGTCTTATATCTTTTAGTCACTTTTGAGCGTTTTTGAATGGTTTGAGTGAGTGTTAATGAATTAATTTGAGCGATGAGTGATTGACTAGGAATGCTTTTATTGAGCTGAATGTCTATTTCTCGATGTTATTAACTGTACCAGAATGTAAAGTTGATTTTCTCAAGACATGCGATGTCTTGTGTTATTTCAGTTTATATACCAAGCAACAAAATGGCGACTAGCCAACAGACCTCATTCGGAACACCACTCGGCCAATCTCACGATCAACCTCGGATGTACACAGACGTACTATTTTTAAAAATTACGGGAAAACCTTCGAAAAACTCGTTAGCCCTCGAAAGTGTGAGTGAAAACATTCGACGTCGCCAACGCTACTCGTTTAAGTCACTGACGTGAAACCATCGTATCCTAATATAAATATCTTTAGATTCTTAAATAACGGCTTAAAAAATCTTAATTTTTGAGAATGATTCGTCATTCTCAAAAATTAAGATTTTTCAGCCGTTATTTTACTGTAAAAGTTATAAATCCGCAGTGCTAGTTTTCTTACACTGTTTCCGGCTAACAAAATGCACAATTTCGTTACATACACATCCGCCTGACATACATCCGAGGTATGTTGTAATTTACGGAAATGGCCGAGTGATGTTCCGAATGAACAGACCTGTTAAACGACGAAGGTTGTCGCCCCCGCATTAATGAATAAAACTGGATGGTATGGGAGAATTTATTTGACCAAGAAAAAAATGGGAAAATCAGGTAATGACAAACTATCAGTATGCGGCCAAAATGCAGCTTGAATTGGATTAGGTGTCTTGGATTTGGTCGCCCACCGATGAAAATATATTTTTCATTATCTTGGAAAGTATTTTGAAGCGTCTAAAATAAAAAGTCAGACTGTTTGTAAACCAAGAACCAATATTCCAAGGACCCGTGTAATTAGCTGGCGAGATACTTAACTTACAGGGGTTAAACTTGGACTTCTTACACATGAAATAAAGTGGTCCAAGCTCAAAATTATGAGTCCTAATTTTCTTAATAGGAGTACATTGTGGAAAAGAAGAAATTGCTTGTTGTAAGCATTTTCTTCTTTTCCACTATGTTTTTTCCAAAGAAGAGATTTTTTCTCAAAATACTACAGGATTCAAGCAAACGTTTTCTTCAACAAATTTTGCATTGATAAGCTCTACAAGTTTGGCTAGTGTTAGAAAGGGCATAAAAATCTCATTTGATCCATCGGACTCCTTATTTGCAAATGGACGGAGTACCAACTGGTAAACAAGGAGTCTCGGATTCACGGACTCCCCTTAGTGTCAAACCCTGTTTGTAACACATCTGAACTTAATTATTCCTTTTATTGATGTTGCTGTTGTTCGTGTTTTGTATTTTGTATTTTGTTTGCTTAGAACTTGTAACATTCTGTGAACTTAGTTTGAAATTGTCTTTTTGTTGGCCAGTTTTTTAACAAGTTGAATGGATGTTTGTGAAGGTTAGTGGAGTATCCGGTTGAACCTAAAACGCCTGATCGTCAGTTTATTGTTTATTGTTTTTGTGCTGTTTGATCTATGTCTATAACAAATTATTTGTCTGTTTGTTGACCAGTTTCTGAACAAGTTGAATGAAGCTGAGCCCCGTATCTTCTTCTCCCTTAATCCTGAAACATTTGATCTTCAGTTTGATGGTCTTCTTGAACGGTCCGATCTTCACCTGAAATTGATCCAGATCAACAAAACTGTAGATAGCGGGGATTTGACGGAATTTTAAAACTAAATGTTTCGAGAATACTACCATGTAGATCTCACGATGTTGGTATTCATTGGAATCGTCTCGTCTAGACGATTCCAATGAATACCAACATCAAACCCTTACTTATTGAGACCTCTGAATTAAATGTCACAGATAAAAAAAATACTAGCTCGTTGGCCGAGTGGTTAGCGCGCTCGACTCGTAAACTGGTGGTTGCGGGTTCGAGCCCCACCGGAGGCGGGTAGTGTTTTTGGGCAGGACACTTTACAGACAGGGCCCAAGTCCACCCAGCTGTAAAAGTAGGTAGCAGTGGTTAGAAACCATTGCCTCTCTCTCGATGTGTAGGATAAGATCTGGAATGAGTTAGGACCACGATGGAAATAAGAGTCATTCGACCCTTTATCGTGTTATCCTCGAGTAAAATAAAAAAATAGAGTCGACATCATATTTCTGACAAGCTATGTTTTCGAGGTGTTACGTGTAAGAAACGATAACTATTTTTTTCAAATTAACGAAAAGAATCCTCATCATTTCTTGGTGTTTACCCGACAAATAAAAAAAGATAATAATAATAATAAAAAAAATAAATAATAATAATAATAATAATAATTCATTAATAATTGCCATTCTTTTAAATAAATAGATCTTCATTGAGATCAAGGCGTAAAAAAGTTCTGTTTATGTTTGAGTGGGTGATTAAGACTGGTTTTGATAGAGGGTTGTGTCAATTTCACGATGTAACGTGTAGAACTGCGCTGTGGGGATGTCTAGCCTATCCATTGTTTGTACGTAAATAAAGGATCGAGAATGTCTCGCAAAGGCCCTGTAATTATAGTCGAAAATTATTATATGCCGCTTACCTTGAAAGTAACCCGGACACATCCACTTCTATTCTTCAGGTCAACGTTGTATATTTCTATACAGGCCTTTCCAACGAAAGGAGCATTCACACATATCGGTGGGGGATTCGCAACTGTAAAGAACATGTATTGTTTAAGAAAGATTTAAGACAAGAATTTTTAAAATTCATCAATTTTAAAAATTCGTAATCAAGCAATGCAATTTCCTAATCGCTAAAAATCACAAATCTGCCAAAATAAGAGTAGTCATACAGTTATAAACTCCGATCGAATCATTCTAAAGTATTCACTCAGCGCTTCTTTCAATCATTCCAATCGCTCACTCAAATCGATTAGAATCGCTCCGAAATAATCAGGAAACATTTAAAAATCGTTCAAGACTTTCAACAATAAGTTCAAATCGATCCATTTGATCAGGAATTTTATTAGCTGGTGTGGACTTTCAAGTGTCTAATTGGTTCACCAACTCGTACAAACAGAAAAGTACGTACATTTATTAAAGGGAGGTAATTAATATATTGGATTACATCCCTTAAATTTCACTAGTAACTCGCTCCACACACACATTCAATTTCATTCCGAAATTATTCTAAATCATTCACCTTGTCAATATCACGATGTTCTTAACTATACAAAGCATTTGCGTTCTCAATTTTTTCCCGGAGATACGCGTATGCCATTAAACTGGTCTTGATAGACAAACGACACATCGTGCAAAAAGGAACCATCTGGTATGATTTAGTCGCTTCGTTATATTGACAGTCAGCTCGATCAAAATCATTCTAAATTACTCACTCAGCGTTTCATTCATTCATTCCAAAATATTACTCAAAAGACTCAAAAGCTGCAAAATCCTTTAATAAAGCTTCAAACCGTTTATTACTGTCAATATGTCATAATCAAAGCGCTGAAAGTACTGATGGTGAACGAGTCTGATGGCATTCTAGAGTGATGTATTAAATTCGATGAGAAAAGAAAAAATACATACAGTCAAATATCTTTACGTCGAATGTCCATAAGACGAAGTTATCTCTACGTCGAAGTATTTTTCAAGTCCCGATTTATTTACTCTTTATTTCTATGTATTTCAACCTCCATACGTCGTTATCCATTGCTCGAAATTTTTCCGTACGTCGAACCAATTTCAAGGTCCCGTCATTATTGTTTGTGTGCATTCACACCTCTTTACGACGAACCCCAACCTTGATTGATGAAAATTGCAATCGAGGTAGTTTTTCACACATTCGACCTGTCAACCACAGTAATTGATACGCGCGATCTCAGTATTGGATATCGATTGTTTACATGATTGGGTTTAGTTGTTTGTAACAGATAGAGAATGTTAAAGGTTAAGTGATTTATTGTTTTGAAATGAAAAGGGTCGGCAAAAGGCATGTGACCTACGACGTTAAAATTGTAATTCTCATTGACAACGGAATCATGTAAAGCCAATGCCACGCGGGACTTGATTGGTGAAGTACCCGGTAGACACGCGGGGATAGCCATCAACATCGACCAACGTACCCAAGGAAGGACTGGGTAACTAATCCGAGAATGATTTGTCCAGGAAATTGTATATGCAGAAATCATTATCAGACATGTTTTTGCTTGAGAAACGCGAAATGTAATCCTCTCACACAAAAGTCATTGTCACATAGATCTAAAAGTACATGTAAGCACATGTAAATTTGTCAATAAATGACTTGTTTGAAAGTGTTTTTGCTTTGTGATTTAAATGTTTGTTATATATGATGTTTATAAACAAATAAAAATGTAAATAAAAATAAATATCATCTTTTATATTCGATTAATTCATCACGATAATCAAATACGTCCGTTATTTCGCCACCAATTTCGGTCGTACCTAAGAGTGATGATGGCCGCTTATGTCTTCGTCCCGAAGATAGTCTTTTATCTCTTCGTCGAACTTTCTATACGTCGAAGTTTTTTGGTGAGTCCCCCGAAGTTCGACATATAGATATTCCACTGTATGTACAAAAATGATTAAGGGAAAGTGTCTCGACAAATTGCCGTTAATTCTCACTGTAAATTCAAATTTAAATTGCATGTCGAATTTATTCTCAAATATTACAATGAAAATAAAAAAAAATAAATAGAAGACTCAACAGGAAACAAACCGTGATTTTGTTCGGATTTTATTGTCGTTGTTTTAATCTACATTTCAGTTCATAATTCAAACGGAATTTGATATTATTTGCTGAATATTTTAGTTTTTTTTTTCAATTATTGCATGTTCCGAGTGACAGCGTCGTGATTCTTTTATGCCGTAGCATCATTTTTTTCTTAACTTGAAAAAAGCAAGGTTATTCAATTTCAACATGCTAAACAAATATTTCACCAGATAAAACAGCAGTCTTTCTGCATTTTGACTATGAAATGTAATTCGTTAGGGCTCTTTAACTTTAATGACCTGAGTTGGGTTCCTAATTCAAAGACCGCTGTGTAGTCTTCAACCAAAACGCTGTAAAACAATGTTTAGGTCTCTTTATGGAATATATAGAGTTTTGTAAAAAAACAATTATCTGTTGCCATTGTTTAAAAAAAGAGAAAAAACAATAATATTTATGTAGGTAGGTATTTTGTACAGCTAATGGGTTGTCCAGATGAAGTCCTAGTCTAAATTCTGTTACTCCAACTAATTAGTGGATAATAGTAAAACTAATAGGGTAGAATGCGAATGTCAAGTAAGGATTAAGGCTAATAATAGATCTGGTGTGAGAAATACCAGCAATCCATGTTTAGGTGCTCCAGTCCACAGGCGATTGATTCACAGTCCAAATTTCGTCTCATATGTTATCATATATTTACATGTATGGCAAAACTCGGATTATGAAAATTCGCCAGTGCTTCAGCCATCGCGTTATTACAGAGAAATCGTTTATAGCGGCGTTCATTCCTATTAAAAGAAAAGGCACAAAACACGTGTCAAATAATTCTTGAAACCCGTCTCGAGACTGACTGTCGCATGTTTTGAAGTTATGTAAAACCCGGTTGCATAAACCACAGATGCCACTAGACAGGTTACTGTTTTCAATGCTAACTACGTGTATTGAAATAAACAGTAAACAAGTTCAAGAGGTCTAGACCTAGTAACACACATTTCAGGCAAATAACTACAACTTGCAGTAGCGAGGGATTAGATAGAAAACACAGTATGTGTCTGTACTAAGTATAGACACAAGTTTGTATTGACATAAATTTTGTTTTTGCTCTTAATTCTCGATAAGCTTACGCGGATATTCCATTCAACTGATGAAAGATTTAAACTTCATTTTATATTTTAAAAGGGAATTTTGCATTATCTTCACATATGAAAGAATTCTAGTATCATGCCATAAACGAAATAAACAGTGATTTTGAGAAGAGAAGTCTTGAGAAATAATAAATTGAATTTATTGAATCTAAAATGGCACTACTTTATTACGAATCTATTAAGAACCCACAGGGTCTTCCTGCCGTAGTAACACTGGTGAACGAAACGTACGTTGACCAAAAATGATCAAATTGGAACAAAATCTACCACCCAATAAGGATTTCAAAGCGTTTGATTAGCCAGAGAAGATATACAAACAGATACATATGTTGACTTTTTAGAGGGAGGTAAAAATTATCGCTAATTTAGTCCAATTTGATGAAATCATCGATTAATATTTGCTATCCACAATTTCATTCAAAACTCGCTCCTCTTACTCTTTCAATAAAAAAACCGACATAATTCAAATCCCATTTAATTTTCAACTCCATGAAATTATTAACTGTAGTATTTAAGGTCTAGATCTACGTCGGATTGCACAGACTGACTAGGGTCGCGATAGTTTTCGCTCTTCTTTTACAAGAATAATAATTCTAATATTTACATTCTTTAATGCAACCACTGATTGACCTATGCTGTAACCAATCATGTTTAAACTTACGGAGTTTCGAAATTGCCCTTTTAAGCGTGTGGGTCACAAATTAAAGTTGAATTTCAATGATTATACGTACAGTTTAGAACATCGTGAAAATGACAAAATGAATGATTAAAGAACGATTTTGGAATGAGTGTGTGGAGAGCGTATTGAGTATAAAACAAGGGAGGTAATCTAAATTCGTTAATTTTGTTCCAGGTGAACAAAATTAGCGATATTCATTTCCTTGGTTTCCTTTGATAAAATATACGTACATTTCTATTTGGGTGTCTCTATGGGCCAATTAGACACTTTAAACTCCACGCCAGCCAATAAAATCATAGAATATAAATGTCGATCGTCTTTAACGATTTCGAAATGTTTTATAATTATTTAGGAGCGTTTTTGGTCGATTGAATGAGTGTTTGGAATGAATGCACGGAGCATCGAGCAAATGATTTAAAATAATTTCGATCTGACTGAGTGTCAATCTTACGATGTTTCTAACTGTATATTTCCAAGAAGATTTCTAAAGAATTTTAACTTTGTAACGTCGCTGGGCGACCACATTCTAGTAACTCCAGCTTTAATCAATGGTATAAAACTGCAGTTACGAGGTTTGGCGGCCATAGACAATAATATTTTATAAATGTTTAAGAAAACACAAGAGCCTGTGCGTGACATTTCCAACAATTTGACATGTGCGTGAAGGGCCAACATTACCCAACCTTAACTGCCATATAGTATAAATAGAAGTTTGTCTGACTTTCTAAAAACACTTTTGGACCTTATGTTTCTACAAAGCGCAAAAGTGAAGACCCTGGTCAGACTGTGCAGATGCACAGGCTGGCCGGCGTCTTTGCTATGCGCACACTTGAAATTGTTGAAAATGTCACGCAAATGCACACAAAATATTTTTTTCGGATAGTCTAGTAAAAATTAGATCTTCGTGTATTTAGTTATATAAAAAGCATTACCAGATATTTCCTTGTCGTAGATCACGCGGTCGTTTATCATAACTTTCACATCAAATCCAAGTTTGAGCAGCTTAGCCTCGAAGCAGACTGTAAAAAACACAAAAGATAGATGGATAAATAGATAATTAATTAGATAATTATAACATTAAAATTGTACATGGAAGAATACGTCAATGCATATATAAGGAAAAAAAAACACAATCAGTAAGAAATTTGAAGTGCCGTATTTTTCCTGGCAATAAGCCGCATCAATGTATAGGCCGCAATTACAAGAATGTAAAACACTCACTCAAACCATTCAGAGACGTTGCATTCATATATGGCATAATATTACCTTTGTCAATGCCTAACAACTTCATTCAAATCGAATAAATAAATCTTGATTTAATTACCTATCGTAAACATCGTGAAACATGTAAGATACATTTTCTAATGATTTCTGAATGAAATTAAATGAGTGGGAGAGGCGAGTTTTTTTTATTGAAATTTAAGGGAGATAACACATTATCGCCAATTCCGGCTAGACTTGACGAAACTAACGTCAACTTATTACTCCCCCACCCCCCTTTTAAAAATATATGAACTTTCCAATGCGTGTGTCTTAACGTTCCAATCAGACGGTCAATAATCTTCGTCAGCAAAACCGAGTTTTGGAATAATTTGATCAATAATAATGAAATGCTGATCGTTTTGAATGCTTTCGAATGGTTTTTAACGATTTCTGGTCGTTTTGGAAGGAATGGAGTGTGTGTTTGGAATGAATGATTAGAACGCTGAGTGAGTTATTTTTGAATGGTTTTGATTGGAATTATTGTCAATTTCACGATGTTCTTAACGATAATAGTTGATGTCCGGCAAGCCAAGACCGTCTTAAGATGCATGTGTTGTCCCCCTTCGAGTTTTCATAGAGTCAGATTGGGATTTTAGTTTCATATTTTATTGATTCGATCAAGTTCTCTTCGTCTCCGAAATAATTTAATGATTAACCATTGATATGATCTACAGCAGTGTAGACAGGAAATTTGTCTTTTCAGATTTTTGCACCAGAAAAATACGTTTCTGCCAGTTTCTGCTTTGCTTAGTAACAATACATGTGAGTTTGAATCTTGTAACTGTGAAATGCTGAAGGGCTAAATCGGTTGTTTTGAGGTATATGGGTTTTTAAACCTTGGCTCAACAAGGGTTTAGCTCCCATTACGCACATTACGCAATTGCGTTGTAGACATAAATCCTCTTTCAAAGAATGGCGATGAAGAATGACCATAACATCGAAACTACAGCTTATTTAAGCTGCCGTTGCGATGTTTTGATTATTCACCAACGCTCAAATCATTAAAAGAAAGCGGTTGGAGGGCATTCATCCTTTGTCATAGTCCTCATATCGCCTTTATCCTATAGATTCCTTGGTTGTCGCATTCTGAGTGCGTATAAATTTCACAGCCCTAGATACGCTTATGCACAACATTAAAGTACTAGTAATCGTTCGCCATTACTTCTGCAATCATTTATACCTAAATACTTACAATTCCACTTCCCAAATCTACTCAATTTTTTACAGAATTTACAGTCCCCATGGCTACATCCCCCAACGAGCTCGCTGTCCGCCAGTTCTAGGTTTATGACGTCATCTTCATTTTCGTATACGTCACCAATTTTGATTTCTGTATTTGTCCAATCGACGAAAGGGGCGCTCAGTTGTTGTTGTAGAAGTTTTGAAACTGCATCCTCCAAACCGTCATCTGTAAAATATTTACTACAAACGTAGAAAGTCGGAAGCCATCCATAGATTCAACAAGTATTGGTTATGGAGACACTAGAAGAAAGAAGAAGGAACAACGCTCTCACTTTTGCATTTAAGTCTCCGTCTGTGTTCGTGAACATTTCCGAAACGCAAGACAATATTCTAAGACGACTATGTACACAAAAGCTAGACTTTTATTCTCAAAGATAAGCTTGAATTTGTCATTCTAATATTCGGAAATGCAAATATTTATGACGCGATGATCTAAATATTGGCCAAACTTGATGAATATTTATGACCCGCACCATGTCTGACTCCAATTTGAATATCACTCCTATACCACTCCTGCACGCCGGTGTTTTTCATGTGACCAAAATCTCATTTACATATTTTACTGTATGTAGCAGATCATGCGTTTCACAAAAAAAAACGCCGTGTGCCGATTGGTTAATATTTTTATGTAACTCATCTTTCATATGACCAAATAAAAAAAACATTCAAAGAATATTCACGATAGAGCAGTTTTTTAGTCTAAACGCGGACTGTAGCTGTAACTGAAATGTACAGTTAAGTACATTGTAAAATCTGAAAAGCTGAATGATTTTGGAATGATTTTGGAATGACATTGAATGAGTGTGTGGAGCGAGTTTTGACTGAAATTCAAGAAAGGTAATTCAATATTGCTAATTTTGTTCACGTTGAACAAAATTAGCCATATTAATTACCTCCCTTTAATAAAATATACGTACTTTTCTATTTGCACGTCTACATTGACCAACCAGACACTTTAAAGCTCACACCAGCTTATAAAATTGTAGAATAAAAAGATCGATTTGAATTCAATGCTGAAAGTCTTGAACGATTTTTAAAAGTTTTCTAATAATTGCGGAGCGTTTTTGATTGATGTGAGTGACTGTTTGGAATAAATGAATGGAGCGCTTAGTGAATGATTAAGAATGGTTTTGATTGGAATGAGTGTCAATTTCATGATGTTTTTAACTAAAAGTGTAGTAATTTTGGGTTTTTTTTATGTAATGCGGCTTCTGGTGGTACTTTGATCAATACGCTTACGCTTAATGCTTTTCATTGGTAATTGGGGATATTTTGGGCATATTTTACTTTGATAACAAAACAAAGTAAAACACTGCGTTTTGTAGTAAAATAATAATGTGCGCAGTTGTCATCTTCCAATGATTTTGTTTTTTTATCTTATAACTATACAAGTATCCGTGTAATAACACCCTGTATGATATTTTTTTCATAATATCACAAAGTTATTTATAGAACAATGATATAATGCAGATATTTTTAGAAACTTGCATTTCAGCTAGAAACATCGACGAAAACAAGAAAAACAGAGGTTATAAGATAAATATAATCTGTACTTAGTGTATTGTATGAAAAAATATCTAACTTGGTTGTGAGAATTGATCATTGTCTCGGCAGAGCCTCGACAATAACCAATTCTCCCAACCTCGTTAGATATTTTTTCAATACGAAACACTAAGTACGTATTATCTATACTCAACGTAATCTTCATTATGAAGACGTCATACATGTACAAACCCACGTGCTAAATGGGGCGCTTTCATGACTGCACCCATAACATTTCCGGTGGATATTCCGGACACAACTACAGTTCATATCATGGTGAAATTGACAAGGTGAATGATTTTGGAATGATTTAGGAATGAAATTGAATGATTGTGTGGAGCGAGTTTTGAGTGAATTTAAAGGGAGATAATGCAATATCGCAAATTTTGTTCAGGATGAACAAAATTTTCGATTTTGATCACCTCCCTTTAATAAAAAATACATTCAAGTTTTATATATAAGTTCCAATCTCTTCAAGAACCTATGAGACGCCGACAATTTTAATTATGTCAGTGAAATCGCGGTTTTTCTCAATTAGAATTTATTTTAAATGAAGTTGGTTATTCTATATTTTTCAATGGGTTTGAGCGTTTGTGAATGGTTTGAGTGAGTGTTTGAAATGAATGAATGGAGCGCTGAGTGAGCGATTTAGAATGGTTTTGATTGAGGCGAATGTAAATTTCACGATGTAACTAACTATATTCAGGACATAACCAATAAATAAAGTTTGTTACCCGATACGGTTGCATGCATATTTCCAGCCGCGCGTTTATGCTTAAAATGACTTTCATTTTTTGTTCTTTGCTCTTCATCCAAAAGATGGTTGAATTTGTTTGAAATTAATTCGATGCGCAATGAGGTTTAATACACAAGTGTGACAATATGTTTCATTCGTATATGGCGGTTTTTCAAGACGCCATCCTGTGTTTCCGTAATCTACGAAAACGAACGACGTTATTCAAACCACCCCGATGGAGTTCAGTCAGGAAGGAACGCGGCTCTCCCGGAGCACGCCAAAATCATTAGAAAACATTTAAAAATCGTTCAAAACTTTTCAAAAATAAATTCAAAGCAATGTTTTTATTCTACGATTCTATTAGCTGGTGTGGACTTCAGAGTGTCGAATTGGCCCACGGAGACGTATTAACAGAAAAGTACGTATAATTTATTAAAGGGAGGTAATATATATTGCTAATTTTGTTCATCTTGAACAAAATTAGCAATATTGGATTACCTCCTTTTAATTTCAATCAAAACTCGCTCCACGCAATTATTCGATTTCATTCCGAAATCATTCCAAAATAATTCACCTTGTCAATTTTACGATGTTGTTAACTGTATGTTAGAATAGTCACCGAAATATGACTGAAAAAAATATAAAAGCGAATAAAATCCCATTTAAAACAAAACACTGCTAAACAAAATCGATCCCAAACGCGGGAAATAACGCGAAAAAATAAGCATAAAAACGGATACAACGAAAGAAAAAAAAGATGAATTAACATATCAAGACTCAAAGAACGTAAATTTTGAAAAAAAAAGTTTAAACCCGGTCAAACTGCGCAACCTGTACAGTCTGGCAAGAATCGACATTTTAGGCAAACCCCCAGATGGTTACCTGTCAGAAAGACGGGTCACAAATAAATCACATACCTTGCTGGTCTGCAGTCCAAGAAGATAAAGCGTCCGCAATGCTTGATTCGATTTCCGACTGGCAGTAGGACCCGTACACTAAACACATCGAAACGACGACGTAGTAAAGAGCGGCCATCTTGATTGTTTGTTGCTTATTTGAAGCCCACTGTCTAATATCGAGGCGTATGCAGGAAGTTATCCAGCCTTATCTTATTTCGGACAGAATTTGATAATCAAACTGAATTCAAAGCTTTTTTGTTCCTGTTTATATACTTTTTTCCTTAAGTGGCTAATTAGTCATCCTCGTTTTAGTTTCGATACAAAACAATTGAGACCCTTTAACTTGACCCCTAACTAGGGGTCACTTGAATGAAAATCTGATCAACAACAATGAACATCCTTTTTAAAAGAGAATGGGATATTATTTGCCATTCCAATAAAAAAAAAGGAGAACAATGCGTGCTTGTTAAACAATGACGCCCCCGCAATTGACATTTTTCAGAAATAGTTTTTTGATACACTATGGAAATGAATAGTAAAGTTACGTTTCTTGCTTGTCATACAGCAAACAACAACGTGTAATCGACAAGTTAAATGATTTTGGGATGAGTTAAATGGAATTGAATGGGTGTCAGATTACCCCCCTTTATGAATTTATTAAAATATACGTATTATTCTGTTTGTACGTCTTCGTGGACCACTCAGACATCTGAAAGTCCACACCAGCTTAAAAAGTTGTAAAATAAATAGATCGATTTGAATTTATTGTTGAAAGTCTTGAACGTTTTTTAAATGTTTTCAAAATTATTTCGGAGCGTTCTTGATCGATTTGAGTAAGTGTTTGGAATGAATGAATGGAGTGCTGAGTGAATGCTTTAAAATGATTTTGATCGGAATGAGTGTCAATTTCACGATGTTTTAACTGCAGACTGTGGCTGTAAGTTTGCATTGTTATTGAAACTTGCCGAGATTGGGTCGAAACGCTTCAAATTTTACATTTATCATATATATTTAAATGGATAGTTTTCTCTTTCGTCTTGTTATTTTTACCACAATGCCACCAAAAACGTACACCGTCAGTACTTTCATTGCTTTGATTTACAAATGGTACGTAGATTTGCACATGAGTGTACGTACAATGCGACGTATCATTTATAAAACGTTTACGAACGTTACTTTGTCTTAAAACAGCCCTCCGTTCATGATGACAAAGCAGTGCGAACTGTTTGCAGATTGTACCACGCTTTGCATGTTGGCATGCAAAGTAGGGTTAAGTTGGCATTAGCTCTGCTCATCCTGAAATCAAGACGAGGCTTGATTTAAGTATTTTGAGGTATTAAAGGTCTTTGACCGTTCAATGGTTTTACAAATCCTGTTGTTTGTACACTTTTGTGTAAATGTCCGCAATTTGGATAGCCGATTTACGTTATTAGATAAGTATCACCGGAAAACTTCCTAAATAGATGGGCATATTAAAGACCTTTCCCTATTGCAAAAAAAATGACCTTTTTTAAACTTCAAATATGTATATATAAATCCGCTTACGTTGTGATATCCCAAAGAAAAAAAAAATACCAATCATTGGATAAAAAAAGAGTAGTCATTGTGCAAAGCATAATACCATTTTTTGACATATTGTATATCGATGGCTCAGCGCGAAACGGTTGTAACTCCCTATAAACATATAGGGAGTTACAACTGTTTCGTCCTGAGCCACACTAATGGCCTGTTTGCAAGCCTTTTAATGAAATATTTCAGATAACTCAACGAATTGAGTAAAGGGTTAATTGACGTTTTTTAAGGGAGTTAACTTTTGCAGAGACCCGAAAATGGTTTAACGTCCGAGTGCGAAGATGTTATTTTTGCGTAAGAAGGAAGGTTAGAGCATTTATTCTATGGAAATTGCAAAATAATTCATAGAAACGCTTCAAATCGAGCCACAAACCTACGAAAACGCCGGCTAAATTGCCTCATGCTTTGCACCGTCACTTTTGTTTATAGCGTCATTGCTTGGCAAATTCATGACGCCACAATTTAACGCGGGAATTAGATTAACGTCTACAGTGATGCTCTAAATTTACGTTAGCCATATGTATTTTCTTATAGATATGTATACTCGTCAAAATCGAATCTTTGACGTATTATTAACAAGAAGATTTGATTTATGTTTTTAATTCCGACAAATGTTGCAAAAAAAGAAAGTATAGATCTAATTAAAATCGATAAGCTTTATAGGCCAAAGATCCATGACATTGAAGTAAAAAAAAAAAAAAGCCGGGCATTAACGGGCATGTGAATTTACTGATTAACCCACGTTTTCTCCCCATAACGCCCGGTTTTGTCCGCTAACGTATGCCCATAACGACCCGAAAATGCACATTTTTGGTCAATAATAAATATTATAGCATTTCTTGTCATGCAACTATCTCGATCTCGGAATGTTTCAACCGTTTTATCGGGTTTTTACAAATGTTAATTCCCTCAAAAAACGTGAATTAATAATGAATTATGTATTCATTTTTTCACCTCTCAGCATCTTAAATGAATAGATTAACATTTATTCATTGTAAATATACCTAGAGTGTTTATATGTCGGACTTATAGGATCCAGGTTAGGTATTGAAACTAACAACCCTAAATTACATTTTTCACAGAAATTCGAGTCCCCTAGCTTACTCGGTTTGACTTACATTGGAGAAATGAAAAAAAAAAAATATTAATAATAATCAAACTTCAAATATGAAACTAACTTAGCGACATTCTGTTATCTCCATTTAAGGTATTCTTAGTGTGAAGTACGGGTACATGTTACAGGAATGGCGGAATGCTATTCCTCAGTTATATCTGAGATTTAAATGTGTTTCACAGCCTCGTTTCGAAACATTTAAAGGCCTTCTTAAGTGGGTGGGGCGATAGGTAAAAAGCTAGGAGGGGGTCTATCTTAAAATGCTATTTGAGCAACTATTAATGAATTTGTATGACTATTATAGTTAGTTACATCGTGAAATTGACATTCATCTCAATCAAAACCATTCTAAATCGCTCACTTAGCGCTAAATCCATTCATTCAAAACACTCACTCAAACCATTCAAAAACGCTCAAACCCATTGAGAAATATAGAATCAACAACGTCATTTTAAATAAACTTTGATAGTGAAAAATCGCGATTTCACTGACATAATTCAAATTGTTAAAGTCTCATATGTTATTGAAGAAATACGAAGCTATGTACAATACGTGTACGTATTTTTATTAAGGGGGAGGGGGTAATCAATATCGCTAATTTTGTTCATCATGATCAAAATTCACGATATAGGATTGCCTCCCTTTAAAATCACACAAAACTCGCACCACACACTCATTCAATTTCACTCCTAAATCATTCCAAAATCATTCACTTTGTCAATTTCACGATGTTGTTAACTGTAGTATATTTCATAAATTCATATGCCTTAAATGATGTTTGAATTTCCGTTTATTTATCGTCGCTACATGCCCATATGAGCGACGCCCCCAGAAGACGGTTAGTTGTTACGGGGGATAGTGCAAGGATACATGACGAAACTACTGCTGAGATCCACCATGGTTCTTTAACGTGCTCGGTGTAAAGCACCGTCTCACGAGGCCTCGGTTTAACGTCTCATCCGAAATACAATTAGAAGGTAAAGACATTAACATAAGATGGCACTCGTTTCTAGTCAAACCTGTCCTATGCAAGCACCAAAGGGACATTAAAAAGTGCTTGCTTAAGACAGGTGTTTGCTTAATACATGTCAGTTTCAGAGCAATTGGTTCATTCGAGAACTCAGTGCCGCTTGCTGAATACAGGTGGCCACTAAGACAGGTTTGACTGTAGACCGTCAAAGAATAACCACTTTAAAAAAAATATTATTGGGGCGACCTACATAAATTTATAAAATCTATTTTACAGTACTTTGTAAAGTCAATAAAATCATGTAATGAACTGCTCAATTTTAAATGAAGTTGCGGAGATTATGAAGTAATCTGGTACTCTTTTGGTTCTGAATAATTTGTATCGTTTAGAACGATTAAGGTGCACGTAATCTGACGCAAGATGTCTCTAGACACTGTCGTGGTACATGTATTTATTATTTACCACGACTGTGAACTTTGTGTGTGTACTGTGGACAAGAATCGGGTCTTCTCGGCAGAGCCTCGACAATGACCAATTCTCCTAACCTCGTTAGATATTTTTCTCATACAAAACACTAAGTACGTATCATATATAACCACATCCTCAAACACAGAAGGCTATTTTCTTCCTGTCCAAATAACCAATCATATTTTTCAAGTGTCCTCTTATGTCGACTTAAGTGGGATAGGCATTGTTGTGTGAAAAAATCACGATTAATTCAAAACAATCGAATTTCAGAAAACGTGAAAAAATATGTATATACTCAAACGCTAAAGAAAGTGGGCATTGTGTTTGAGTACTTTTGCAGGCATCGCACACGACCTAAACCTATCAAATTTGGTACCAAAGTGCAGATTATCCATATTTCCACAAGATGGGATAGTACGTTTGCAAACCAAACATTGTATAGACATGTGATGTTTATAAAACTGCGTAAGGGGTCAAAATAAAAAAAAAAATCCGCAAAGTTTAAAATGTCGGTAAATCTGGTGTCGAACGAACTGAGTTGAGGTTTCAGGCCCTTCAAAGGATGGATATGAAACACTTTTATTAATATCGGGTATGTCCCCCATGTTGATCTATTATCTGTATAATACGATGTCTTATCGAGTTAACGTAACGTTGTACGACCATTCGACCCGTAAAGCCTGTTTCAGCTCCTGAAAAATGTTAACATTATGCCATATTCCATGTATATATTGATTCGCAAGTTCATGTGGGTGACCAAACATCGTCGTTTAGTAATCCTTTATCACTCTGAAAAAAAATATTGTAATCAAATGAAAAATATGTATTTCATGGACAGAAGTCATTTCTTCAGATATGTTATATGGTGGAATGTTGTCAAATATAGGGAAAACAAAGTTTAAACAGATGGATTTGAACCAAATATCATAGAAATTTTATTTCTGCGAAGTTGTATCATTCTGCTAAAAGTATTTTGATTAGATGAAGAGCATGTATCTAATGGCAGAGGACAGTTTAATATATAAAGTTAATATTTGATCACCCTTTGGGTATCACCTAAATGACGAACTTTTCTAGACTTATAAAATTTAATAGGTGTAAAAATTGTAGATTAGAAGGAACAATACCTTTGTTGAAATCCTAATGTATAGAAACATTAGTTAAAATAGGTAGCCTGAGAATACCCCCTCAGAATTGGTTAGTTTAAATGAACGAAGAGTGACTCTGCACAGAGAGAACAATTGGCGTAAGATATGCTCAATTTTCAATATGTTATTCAATGATCATGATTTTTTTCTTTGCAAAAATATTTCAGCATATGACACTTAAGAACACTTATTTACTTGAAATAAGCATTCACTCATTCATTCACTTCAATTCTCAATGGCCTTATCATCCCCTCATAATTATTATCAGGATATTCAGGCCTGTGGAGCGAATCAGGCGCTCAAACGCCTCTAGTTTTCATGTTTTCATGGTAACCCTTATCCTCATTCTCTCAAATTGAACAATGAATATTTCTTATTACTTCGCCATTTCTTGAAAAATGCCTTTAAGGAACAGTGGTCTCGCCTTAACCCGAGAGGGCGAAAACTCGAACTCATGCGAAGCCCCGGGCTCTTCGGGTTTCGACATTACTTCCTCTATTTTCTTGTTGGTTAGTACTAAACTAACTTGAACGTGAATGGAACGAACCGTTTGGCAAAACTTAAACGAAACAGCTTAACAGAGCCTTAGTTTCTATTTGCTTATTGCGTAACTCTCGATTTTTTAAGAATGAAAGTTGAACGTGCGATTATTCGATTGTTTAATCAGCAATCTTAGTCTCGAGACCAATTTTACTCCATTCCCTCGAGCAAAGGGTTTCGCACCTTTTTGACTTCTGTTGTTTTACATCGAAATTAATGTACAGTGCGTATTTGTTATTTCCACTAATCGTAAAGATACAAGATACAAGATACAAGATAGTTTATTGACTTAAACTTGACAGTTTCTCGTCAAATAATATACAACATACAAATACATTTATGATCATGAACATGCACATGTAAACAAACAATCAACATTTTAGGTCTATTTACAAAATGGAAGAGAAGCTAAGACAAAGTTTTACATCTCTTATGTTTCAGAAGCTAAGAAATATAATCTAAACCAGATCTTCGTGTAAAACTTTCTTTTAAATATTTTGCCAAATTCAAAAGAACATATCTGTTTTCGGTATTCATTAAAGCTATAAATTTCATCATGCTTGGGCGAGTATAGTAGTATTTTTTCAAGTAGGTTTTCCTAATATCGGAGAATAATGGACATACTAGCAAAAAGTGGAATTCATCTTCTAATTCATTCAAATCACATGCCAAGCATATCCGTTGGTTCTTATCAATTCTATACAAACCATGCCTACCGGTTTCTATTCTTAGAGAATGGGAAGACAATCTAAATTTAGAAATGTGCGAACGCCATTTTTTTGGTAATTTGTCTAGGTAATAAGGTAAGTTAAATGACTCTTTCAAATACTTATATGTACATAATACTGAGATGTTATTAATAAAATTATATTGCCTTTGTTGAAATTCGTCTATTAATTTTTGTCTAAAAATCTGGTAAAAATATTCATGGTTTACACAATAAGTATCAGACCATACATAACCAAATCCGTGATCGTTTAATAGCTTTTTAACGTTACTACACCAGTTAGTCCCGCTATCACAAGTCAATAGCGCTTCATAGGAAGATTTGATTATAGGGTTATAAGAATTTAATATTTTACCCCAGAATTTAATTATTTTGCAAAATCTATTGATATATAATGGATATCTTCCTAACTCGTGATAAACCGATGCATTAGCTGTAGAACTTTTAACATTTAATATTTTTTTACAAAATTTGAGATGAATTCTTTCTAGACAAGCTGATTTACAAAATCCAGAAATTTCACAAGAATATGATAATATGGATCCTACAAAAGCATCAAATAACTGTAATAATGTGGTTGTCTCTAAGTCAAAATTTCGAGTTTTACAATTTAAGATACTTAGGGCCTTCAGCGCTTTGTCGGATAATATTTTATTGTTAATATTGAAAGATCCCGTATAATTAAATGTTGTTCCAAGATATAAGAAACTATTGACAATCTCAATGTTTTGCTCATTATAATACCAAATTTCGTTATCTTTAAGAGCACCCCGTTTTCTAAAAACCATAATTTTGGTTTTTTCTGTATTAACTTCTATGCCCCATTTGTTACAATAATTTGATAGTTGGTGTAAAGTATTTTGTAGATCTAATGGGTCTTCGCTCAAAAGGACCATATCGTCTGCAAAAAGAAGAAGTAAAATTTTCATTTCATTTAGATCCAAACCTGAAGAAGAGCTTTTCTGCAAATAAAGTTCAATGTCATCTATGAACAGAGAAAAAAGTAGGGGAGATAATATTTCCCCTTGTTTTAATCCCACATGACCTTCGAAAACAGGGGATGATATATTATTGACCTTCACAAAAGACTAAAGAATACCATAAGGACCTTTTCACCGTAATTTAGAGTCAGGAAACTTGTTTCACACCTTTCGTATGCCACACTTATTCAATTTAACGTTGTAATTAAGGGACATTAATAAACAGAAATCGCTTTTGAGACATTGAAACAACTTTTTAAGCAAATGTGTTAAAAGATGGCCTGTTCATTATCATTTTGAATTCTCTCGAAAATTTTCCTCGAGAGTCATTCAGCAAATAATATTTTCCTGGAGAAACTGTAGTCATCCTTGTTACAGTACCTCTCATTAAAATTGTCAAATCTTTAGGTTTGTCGTTTCAGTGACATATGTAAAGAGAACAATCACCAGTAATATTGACACCGTGCAATTTCTACCTTCCGCTTTAAATGATTTTTCTCTTCTCAAAGATGGCAATTTGGCCAAATTAAAGTGCCTGTTTAAAAATAAAAATCGTTTTAAGTCAGAGTTTGATATTTCATAAAAGTATTCTTCATAATGTTATTTAGATGGGTACTGCATATTTTGTTTGCAAAATATAAAAAAGGTGAGTTTAAAACGCAGTTAAACGTTTTATAGAGGACAATTTTGTGTGTTTTCGAGCTATCTCCAGACCACTGTAGACCTTAAACTGAAAAAAAATGCCTATTTTTTTTTTTTTTTTTTTTACTTTTTTGTTAACTTTAAACCCTTTTTTTTTTGGAAAATTAGGCATTTCTGCCGGTTCAGACTATTTCATTGCTTAATGTAAGGAAACTGTTGATTGTTTGAATGGAGTTTAATGCCGCTTTCACCATTATTTCATGTGTAAAGGCTAAAAGCACAAAGGTAGTTTCGATAGTGTACATTTGAAAATTGAAAAATTACAGTACAACTTTCGAATGTTCGCGCGCCTAGACCTTTGTCACATTATTGAATCGAAGAAAAATAAAAAAAAAATCGTTTTATTTTCGAGAAAGATCGATTAATTATTTCATTAAGTGTACAACAAAAATAAATTTTCACGAGTTGTTCAATGAAATATTAATCACTATTTCACCGAAATAACAACAACAAAAAAAAAAATACTTAAAAAACAATGTACTTAACAACAATTTTTGAATGATTTCAGAGTGATATTGAATGGGTGTGTGCAGCGACTTTTGAGTGAAATATAAGGGAAGTAATCCAATGTCGCTATTTTTTTTCAGGATGAACAAAATTATCGATATTGAATACCTCCCTTTAATAAAATATGCATACAAGTTCTTAAGATACCTTCCTATTTCTTCAAGAACCTATTAGAAGCTTACAATTAAATTTATTTCACTGAAATCGCGATTTCTCTATTTCCAAATTTATTTTCGATGACGTTGTTGATTCTATGTTTTTCAATGGGTTTGAGCGTTTTTGAATGATTTGAGTGAATGATTGGAATGAATGAATGGAGCGGAGAGTGAGCGATTTAGAATGGTTTTGATTGGCGCGAATGTCAATTTTACGATGTTACTAACTGTATATCCATAAATAAAGTCTCGTATTTTGGAGCTATATGGAAGAAAATTTTAATTGTTTAATTGTGATTATCTAGAATTCTTTGGAGTGTTGGGCGAGAGAATAAAAAGCATTTTAGTTATCAGTTAAGAGCAATTTATAACATTTCGATATTGATAGAGTGAATGATTTGGGATGTTTTCCGATTAAAATCGAATGAGTGAAGTGAGTGTGTTTTGATTAAAATCAAATGGAGAGTATACAATAAAGCTAATTTTGGGTAGGACGAACACAATCATCGATTGAGTTTGAACACCCCCCTTAATAAAGTATACATACAAAGTCAATGAATAGATTTCTATGTCTTCATAAACCAACCAGATGCCTCCGACTTCAAGTAAGTCTTACAAATCATGCCCTGCGTTCAGGATGACCAAACGGTGCAAAATGTTTGTCAATAATACCCCATTTTTGCGCGCAAATGTACGTGCAAAGCGGGGTATAAAAATTGGCAAACAGTTTGTACCGTTTTTATTGTGAGCGATTAAGTTTTACTTTTGCATCATTTTTAAAGGACTTTGTAACGTTTTGAATGGGACGGGTGCTTGCTTGAAAAAAAAAATATTAAGGAGAAGCGTTGGAGTTATGGGGAGACAACTCGCCTAGAAAAAATGAAGGTTGATCCAGTATCAGACCGTATCTTGTTTCGTTTGTCTGTTGTGATTCCCCTTTGTGCTCTTTAGAAATGGAAAATATGAACGGTTCAAAAGAGTAACTCCCCGTAGATCGACCTGAAATGACTTCGATTCTTAATAAGAATAAATGAAAAAAAAAAAAGAGTCTATATCGATTTGACGGCCAGGTATTGTCCTAAAATCAAAATGGAAAAACGTTCAATGCGTTTTGTCATATTACACGTGCACAGCAGAACGTTATTTTTTCCATCTTGCACACAAGATGGTCATGAAGGACAAAGTAAAATTCGACCAAGCGTTCAGAAAAACAATCATTTGTCCGATAATTGGTATCCTGCATTACAGCGTCAAGCGTATGTGATGAGGGTTTCAAACTTAAGGTTCCCGCTTATGTTTCGTTACCCTAACGTCCATTAGACTGTCAATCTAGAGGTCCCAGGTTCGATTCCCGACGGTGGAACTCATTCTTTCCGACAATTTGTCTCTCACCAATTGGGTTAATAAACGTAGGCCTATGTGAGAGAGCAGCTGGAGGCTAAGAAATGATGTGATGGTAGTACTGGTGAGAGAATCCACGTACCAGGAATCCATTTTAAGTTGCTCTAGCCGCCGTGATATAACTGAAATTTTGTTGAAAGCGGCGTAAAACTCCATTCAATCAATCGTTATCCTAACACAGGACAGGCGACTCTGATAGGTATTTTACCTGTATCTTACTTGCATAACCCATTACCAGAGGGAAAAGTCTGTAAGTATACAACTACCATATAATTGACACAGATATTTGAACATTACTCGAAAAGGAAGAAGTTTGTTGTCCATTCGTTTTTCGTTTTTTTAGAAACGTATTGAAACATATTTTACTCTTGCCTGTAACAAGAATTCTATTACTTTTACATATGCAACACTTTGCAGAAACTGAAAAAAAATGCTAACAAATGAAAAAATATATAGAATCAAAGCATCACAAAATCAGCTCTACAAGCTGCTAAATCAGTCGAAAATCGCTCTTTTCTAATCGAAAAAAGCCATATTATATTCCGTAGCAAACGAAGTTACATATAATGTTTACACTAATGGTGGCAAATAGAAAAAAATGCTCATGGGAAGGATGCCAGAGTTATTGAACAGGGCTTTAATTGATAACTAGTGTGTGTGTGTGGGGGGGGGGTCCAGAGGGAGTGGGGTGTTCTTTTTTAACAGTTTTACTGGGAAATTTGGTCAAAATTTAGTTAATGATATGAAATGACCTCCCTCCGTTTTAGTTTAAACCCCGTATAGACAGACACCCTGCATCTTCCAATGGTGTTATCCAGTGTATCAGAACTCTAAATACTCTGTTGTTGTCTAGGATTATAAGGGAAGTAACAAAGTCTTGGCAAAGTTAGGTGACTGAATATAAATATATGGGGTACTGTATTTCAAACAAATGAAATTGACAAAAAATGTCTGGATACATATACTATTCTTTGTTAATTTCAGTTGTACTTCAGTTGTTCTTAATTTCTAAATGAATATTTCAGTTTAATTTAATACACGGCCTTGCTTTTTGGGCCTCCAAAGAAAGTGTTCACTTTTCATTTTTGGGAAGCATTAAAAGTGAAAATCCATCCGTCATTTATTTTTGTCTTTGCTAGAAATTATATTATATCTTAATGTTGTCCATATCCAAAGCTTAAATTATAAATTAATTTAGCGCATCAGTGTTTGATTTGTCGGAGCAATAAACATTTTTTTTAATTGTTTCGAAAAAATGACCACCTTAGAAAAAATTAAATGTTTTCAAAATGTGCGTGGAAAGCTATATTAATATTTTCACTACATACATGCATGTGTATGGTCTAAAACATACATCTGTTTCGCGGATATCTGAATGCCCCCTAAACTTCAACGGCCCACCTTTAGTGCCGATAGGCTACATGTAACTCAAAATTGCTTTTCTCAGAGTGTCAAACATCAATTTCACGATGTCCTGTATATGATTTTTACAACTTAATGGAATAAACCCACTTAATGAATAATAGACAAGTTATTTATGCGAATCTAAAATAGGGAATGTGTTATATTGGATGAGTTATCGATAATTGTGATTGATTTTTGTGCTTGTTAAAAGGATACATTAAACAAAAGGTCATTGATTTCTTTAAAACATCCCCAATTAAAGGATACGTTTTTTATGTGTGTTTTATTTATTCATTTTAATTTGACATCTCATGAGGAAACGTATTAAGTCTATAGATAATTTCACACGATGACAATTACATTTAATCATTTGTAAGGATATATGAACAATTCTAAATTTGTTTGAAACATATTTTTTTTACCCCACGTTAAATCTGAATGTTCGAATTGCATAACTTCATGTGAAAATATTGAATTTACTTCCCATATTGTCATAGATTGTGCTTCTACAAGTAATTTTCGGTCTTCGTTTTGAAGCATGTTAAGAGTTATGTTTGGCTACGAGTTCGTTAATGTTCGTTAAACAAAATTGATTTTATACAAGCATGACTTGGGCTATCAAATATTCACTTGAGCGAGGACGATCATAAACGTTTTCATAAAAAAATCCTTTAGGTTCCCCCATCGTACCTGGAACGAATAAAGATCGCAAACTGCAACATAACTCGTTTTATTTGTCTATCGTGTACTTTGCACTATTATGTAATGCTCACTTATGAAGTCACGATATATATAAATATATATCGTGACTTCATAAGTGAGCATTACATAATAGTGCAAAGTACACGATAGACAAAAAAAAACGAGTAACGTATTTGTATGGAAAAAAAAATCTAACGAGGTTGGGAGAATTGATCATTGTCGAGGCTCTGCCGAGACATTTTTTAATTCTCAAAACCGAGTTTGATATATTTTCATACAACACACGAAGTATGTATTATATTTATCTTATAACCTATATTTGTCTTGATTTCGTAGATGTTTCAAAAAGAAATACAAGATTCTAAAAATAACCGCATAACATCATTGTTCTAAAAATAACTATATGATATCATAAAAAATATCATACGGGATGTTATCACACTGATATAAGTTATAAGTTATAAGCTATATTTAATTTGTCGTGGCTCATACTGTTTTTATTCAACTCGATTTTTGATTTCGGAAGTGTCAGCAAATAATAGATTTCGTTAAAATTTTCAAATAAGTATATACTGAGCGACTTTAAAAACGCAATTCTTGAAATTACCACTAAAATGCAAATATAAGTGAATAGACTCGGACCAAAATATACTTTTATTGTTACCTTAACAAAATACCTTTAATCCAACATTATGGTCATTTGTAAACATTTTCTTGTATTCCAAAAACGGTGACAATTTTAAACATACCAACGAAAGTTGAAATTTTTCCATAGCCCTACTGTTTGGAGGATATTTTCTTTTCAAATGAAACAAAAGCCAAACAAATTTTAGAGATAAGCCGAATGAATCAATAGGTTAAACAAATCATCAATACTGCGTTTGAGCACGTTTGGTCCAAAGACGACACCAAAACGTCACCTTTTTGACCAGAAATGACATCACTTACATGCTTTTCCATTCCTTTCGTAGAACCACAAACGGTGTTCATGTGATCTCGCTTTAGGCAAACTAAGGTTCTTCACGCTTTTTACTCCTTGGTAGACAAGTCAATTAGAACTGACATCTTGAGCGTGTTTACGGCATGACACTAACATCATTTCAAGACGCAAAGTCTTCTGAAACTCCTTATTGGTAAGGTCCTGCCTTACAGATGTTCAAATATTGATGGAATAAATCAATATTTTTTAAAGTCTAATCGAGGTTAAAGACGTTCCGATTCTAAGGAACAATTTCCCTTTTGACGTACTTGATTCAGAGTATAGTCATTGCAAAGTCAGTGAGTTGATTTCATTTCTTTAAATGGTTTTTGACATGTCTATCGTTAATAACCTAGCACATCTTCTGATTTGTTAAATTAATCAACCATGAAATGTACAATGACAAAGAAAGAGTGAACAGTAGATTGCTATGCCGAAACTAACCAAAGCGTCAGATCAATTAAAGATTAAGTCGATTCAACGGAGTATCTACTTTGTATGAATTTAGCTAAATTTAGTTAAAACAAATCTAGTTTTCCGTGCTCAAATTTCAAATTTAATTTGTTGCATTTTTAAAGTCGCTCAGTATATAATTGAAACGCTTTCGAGAGCTGATAAGGAGTGCCGCGGTTCAGTCACGATTTCTCTTTTTCCACACACGAGTTGCATGACATTCTTTAACTTTAGTTCATTGTTATTTTTCCTCTTCCCTTCTCCCTTCTTAATTACATTTTTAGCTCACCTGAGCACATCGTGCTCAAGGTGAGCTTTTGTGATCATTGAATGTCCGTCGTGCGGTGTCCGTCGTGCGTCGTCCGTCGTCATGCGTCAACAATTTAAGTGTTTACACTCTAGAGGTCACAAATATGATCCAATATAAATGAAACTTGGTAAGAATGATGACCAGGTCACAAGGAAGAAGCCTAAAGAAATTGGGGAGGATCCATGCCATATCACGGGAAAAGGGGACTTAATGACAATTTTCTTCTTTGCACTCTAGAGGCCGCAAATATGGCCCATTCAACATGAAACTTGGTCAGAATGTTGGCCAGGTCACAAAGATGAACTCTATTGAAATTGGAAAGGATCCATGCCATATCACAGGAAAAGGGGCCTTAATGACAATTTTCTTGTTTACACTCTAGGGGCCACAAATGTGGTTCAATCTTCATGAAACTTGGTCAGAATGTTGGCCAGGTCACAAAGATGAAACCCATGGAAAATAAGAGGGATCCATGCAATATCACGGGAAAAGGGGCCTTAATGATAAATTTCTTATTCATACCCTAGAGGCCACAAATATGGCCCATTCAACATGAAATTTGGTCAGAATGTTGGCCAGGTCACAAAGATGAATTCTATTAAAATTGGGAAGGACCCATGCCATTTCACGGGAAAAGTGGCCTTAATGACAATTTTCTTATTTACACTCTAAAGGCCATAAATCTGGTTCAATCTTCATGAAACTTGGTCAGAATGTTGGCCAGGTCACAAAGATGAACCTTATGGAAAATAAGAGGGATCCATGCAATATCACGGGAAAAGAGGCCTTAATGACAAAAAATTCTTATTTATACCCTAGAAGCCACAAATGTGGTTCAATCCTCATGAAACATGGTCAGAATGATGGCCAGGTCACAAGGATGAACCCTATTGAAATTGGGAAGGATCCTTGTCATTTCACGGGAAAAGGGGCCTTAATGACAATTTTCTTGTTTATGCCCTACAGGCCACAAATATTGCCCATTTAACATGAAATTTGGTCAGAATGTTGGCCAGGTCACAAGGATAAACCCTATTGAATATGGGAAGGATCCATGCCATATCACGAGAAAAGGGGACTTAATGACAATTTCCTTGTTTACACTCTAGAGGCCACATATATGGCCTAATCTCTATGAAACTTGGTCAGAATGTTGGTCAGGTCTCAAGGATGAACTCTATCGAAAATGGGAAAGATACATGCCAGATCACAGGAGAAGGGGTCTTAATGATAATTTTCTTGTTATAACTCTAAAAGCCACAATTTTGGTCCAAACTTCATGAATGTTTTTTTTTTGTGTAGAAATTATCTCCTTTACGACTGCCTGTTTAATTGGTGTGATCTCCCAGGGGTCAAAGAGATTCAGGCGAGCGATCTAGGACCATCTTTGTCCTCTTGTTTAAATAGCAAGTCTTCTTCCATTCTCTCCTTCTATAGTAAAACATTGTAAGATGTTAATTTCTTAATTATCTTTTTAAAATTGTTTAAATGTGAAACTTTCGATCTCAAAAAATTGAGGACATAAAGAATACAGTAAGTTACACCGTGAAATTGACATTCATATCAATCAAAACCATTCTAAATTGCTCACTCAGCGCTCAATTCATTAATTCCAAACACTCACTCAAACCATTCAAAAACGCTCAATATAACTAAGAAATATATATCATAAAATACCTTTAAATGAATAAACCAAGAACAAAATCGCGATTTGACTGAGATAATTGAAATTTTAAGTGTCTGATAGGTTCTTGAAGAAACTGAACGCCATTCATATTTCATTAAAGGGAGGAAATACATATCGCTAATTTTGTTCATCCTGAACAAAAATAGCAATATTGGATTACCCCCCCCCCCCCCCGCCTTCAATTTCACCCAAAACTCGCCCCTCTGACTCATTCAACATCATTCCGAAATTATTCCAAAATCGTTCACATTGTCAAGTCCTCTATGTTATCAACTGTATAAATGTTTTTTGACACTTGTTCAAACTTGGGGCATTCGTTTGTGCTTTGCTCCAGTTAAGAACATCGTGAAATTGATACTTACCTCGATCGATATCTTCAAAAACCTCGCGATCAGCGCTCCAATCAGTCATTCCAAATATTTACTAAAACCAGTCCAAAACGCTCCGCAGTTGTTCTGAAGCATACAAAACGGTCAAAGCATTCAATTTTTCATTCAACTCGATCAAACTATTCTACAATTTTAATGGCTGGTCTATGTTTTCGAACATCTGATTTGGAAGTGAAAATTCGAAGAACTGGGATTTTTTATAGGGAGATAATAAACTATCGCCTATTTCGTCCAAATTTTATTGACTGTCTGCATTGAATTTCACTCATAACTAGCTCCACAAACTCATTCAATTTTGTTACTAAATCATTCAAAATCATTCACCTTGTCAATTTCGCGGTGTTATTAAATGTATCCATTACGCAATTTAGGCTACATGTAAAAAGTGTCATTTTTGGAGGACGTTTACGTTCACCTGTGTTATACTACGTGGGAACAATCCAGTCGGATGTTAATAGCTTTTAAAAAACGAATCGCCTCTCTATCGTTCAATTTACTCTTTTCTAAGACTTGTATCTGTCAGACAACTGTGCTTTTTGCAAATGGCATTATACAAGAATTCTATAAAGTTTGTAGATTATTCAAAAACGTCCTTCAAATGAAAGATCAGGTCCCAGAGCTTGACCACTCGAACTAAACTTTCGCGTAAGAATTAAGGTCAATGACAAGGCGGTAGTTTGCCTATTGGAATTACCCTTTGTCAAAGGGAGATAAAATCTACATGTAAATGTCTGAACTGATGGCCCAGTTTATGGGAGACACCATGTAGCAAATACCCTTCATGGGACAAACAGAAGCAGACGATATATTTGAATTGTGCTATACCCTTAGTTCTTTCACCGTCTATAGCAATTTAATAACAAAAAGTGCGTTCGTTAGAGAAGATGCAAAAATGCCGCTTGGGTATGATTTTTTTAAACACCATTTGGAACAATTTTCGAATAGTTGAGTGAAAGATTCGTTTTCCTACTTAGAATCCCTAATATTCCTAAGAAATCTTCACGGAAAATATGCGTCTTACAATGCAACTTTATGCAACAAGCGACACTTAGATTTAAAATCCTTCCAATGAATTAGCTTTTGTTACGATATCTTAGTGACCTCATGCTGACATCTCTCTGTCTGTCATTCATGCAATAGAAGTTACAGCGAGTGCGAACTTATGCGTTATGATACGTATATAGAATTTGAATGATCGATGTTAATTTTGAAACTGCAGCTGTATTTGCGAGAGATGATATGTCCATTAATCAGTGGTGTTTGGTACTTTTTGTGGATGTTCCATTAAGTTACTAATTAATCATTAACCTTTTTCATGCTGAATCTGGAATATAACTGCTTTGGCAGGGGGTACAGGTCGTGATCAGACTGCACCCATGTATACACCAACTATTTTTCATTTCTAAATAAGAAATGTCTAGAATTTGTATTCGTAAATAAAAACTTACTTCATTTAGTGAAAAAGTACCTTCAGTACGTTGAATTTCATGCAATTTTAGCAAATTGTTTTTCTTCTTCTTTTTTTTTCTATTTTTTTTATTCAGCTTGACAAGGGTTATCACAAAATGTAGCAGATTCATGGAAAAATGGTTGCGATTAGGCACTAGAAAGTACGAATTCCGTCGACAACTTTTACTTTAGCATTTTTGCTGGTATCCTCTTGTTGATGTTGTTCTTAATGTAGAGTCTTATTAAAACTTAAGACAGATAAAGAAAGTGTTTTTGCTAAAAATATTTAACTCCCTCTTTGGTTATTAGACCTTTAGTGCATTGACAGTGTTCGAATATTCAGAATCGACTAACATATATCGCCAAACTAATTTTCTTGTGAAAACTTAACACATCGATAGTAATTATCCTCGGCCTCTTGAGTTTAACAAATAAATGCACTGACGTCGCGCACGGTGTTGGGTAGCATAAACGTACCGCTTAACGTTTTGACGTAGTTTATATCCAATACAAAACTTCAAAGAGTTTATCGGTATTTAACTTATGACACGGTGAAACTGAATCGATCCAAAAAGTGTGATAAGATTAATTATGCGTAAAAATAAAGTGTTGAGTTGTTTCACATTGTCGTTGTCGTTTTGGGGTCTCGAACCGTGTTGATGTCTTTACAGGTATTGCATCATGAGCAATAGAAAAAAAAATAAAGTCTGTGAAATATTTGTGAAATTCCTTAGTTTTTAATGAATTTTCACGTTCTCATTACTTTTATTTTCAGTCATTGAATATGCTTTGGTGTCAGGCGTCAGTAGTCTATATTTATTTCAAACGGCCGCTAATAATAATGAAACAATATAAAATTTACAAAAAATACCATAATGATATGATACTTAAGATAATTTTGAAACTTCGAATTACGGATACAATAGGGTATACATAATCATGTATCGGGAAACGTCACTGTGACATCAAGGAGTTAAACAAATAGAAAACCAAAAAAGTTAAGATAATTACGCCCCGCATACATATGAAGAAGTTTTCGTATGAAAAAATACTTGGAGCATACTGTGTTTCGTTTATTTGTAAAAATATCAGGAATCGTTCATAACCGAAATTATATATATGTGACCCGCCATTCATAATAGGACAATTTGGGTATTGATTAAAATTCGTATTATGAGCCGTAAATATAGGTTAACGAAATTAGTAGAAATCCTTAACATTGAAACTAACATTTTATATTCATGATACATTTATATGTATTGTTTCCCCTTTCGTCTAGTTCTTTTCACTACAATGCCATCAAAAACGTCTACCTTCAGTGCTTTCAGTGCTTTGATGCTTGATGAATTTGCACAATGATGTTAAACGGTCTGCGAAAAGGGACCATCTAGGAAGTGCGATTAGTAACGACTCTGGTCAACCCGGCCAGGGTAAAAGCTTTTTCTCTGGATCTAAAATGAAAAGTCTACGTTCCTAAATTATTATTTACATGCGAGCTTTGATTACCATCTATTTGATAGAATCTCTTTTTTTTTCAAATATGTATTTAACGGACATCCCAATGGTCAGTTTTCGTGCGAATGGTCACGTGAATTATCTTTTTCCAATTTTCAGGGTAAGACATTTCGTCATGACGTCATCAAAGCTGATTGTCTCGGTTGGCAAGAAGGCCATTTTTCTTGGCATTGTATTAGCCTTTCCAGTTATTTTCTATATTGGAATGTTGAGCTTTGGTCAGGACGTTATGGACGTTTCATATTTTCGACATTTCAAATTGAATTGGAGAGCTGCACAGAACGGAGAAAAAGAGAAGTAAGTTTTTGTTTCACAAATGCAAAAAAACTTTCTTATGAATCTATGAAATGTTTGAGCACTGTATAAATACGCGAAGTGGATAAATACATAAATATATTACCACCTTGCAAAAATCTATAATCTTTGCCATTTTGAGAAATAGTAATGTGCGAAATGACTGACTAAGAATGAGTCTTGGAGAAATGCGGAAGGTAATTTTAAGCGATTTAAGGCACACAAAAAATAAACCAAAGAAAAATGAAATGAATTATATCTCAATAATCATTTTGCGGCTAGAGCAGTTTCGACCGCTTGAAGGATCTACAGAAAATCTTTCTTAAATTTCAGTGCCATGACCTCAAAAATCCAAAAAATACTAGTTTTAAAACGTAACATTGTCTGATTATAGATCAATGTTGGTTTACTATTACATTGTTTTCTTCTTTTTTTGTATTTTTTGGATTTGTACCTAGGCCGGTCGTTTACTCAAACTAAACCATATCGTAAGTTTGACATGACCTTTTTTTGTAAGTAGAAAAACCTCTAAAAGAGCCCTTTACATAATATAACCTGTTTTTACCATCGTCTTATGTGTGAAAACTAACGGTTAAAGGCCATTTACGTAAAAAAGAAGGGGCATTGATTCTAAAAAGCATTAATTCCTTAGTTCCTTTCATTTTAAAATACACTCACGTAAATTAAAACGGTTAATCTCTTTTTAATCGTTAGAAACAACGAATCCTACATTGGTTCTTACATCTTACTTTGATTCAGATCATTTCTGCTTCATTGAGAATACAGCGGTTATGTCGTGGAATACGTATGTGGGCTTACATTATAAATGATGGTTGACAATTTTATCTGACTTTAATGGCTGCCATGCTGTTGATTATCATATTCAAAATATATTTTTTTCAACTTTGGCCAATCCTTTCGTTTAACTGAAAAAAGTGCCTTAATGTCAATCAGTTACTCAATCGGAGGCACTGAAGACTAATTAGGTAAACATTTTGAAAGGGTTGCTGTCACTTCGAGGAATGTAGGAGGCTATCAAGTGTGTTTGGAGGCTGACAAGTGTTTTTATCCCTGTCTAAATCCATAATTAGTTATAAACTAATGAGCATTATTTCCTACTTGTAGCACTGTAATCAATCATTTCAGACATAGTGATAAAATCCACTTAACTCGGATTTCGGATCATTCCATAATATAATAATTATACCGGTTTTTTTATACAACGTTCCCCGAAATAACTCTATACAAGTAGAAAATACATAAATCGCACATATATTTCCTCTTAAACGTGTTTTGGTAATTTTCAGAAGGATATGAGTGTAGTTCTCAAAACAGATACAATCAATTCAAAATTTAAAATGGAAAATCCATTTTCAGGAGTGGCCCCCATCTCCTAGATAGATGATCACACCTAGTCACATTTTTGTGTAATATTTTTCATTTAGTTTGGTAAGGAACTTTATTTTAGCAAGAAAAATACGATACTTGCCGATGATATTTCCATTCATCCGCCACCAAAGTGTCAAAATACGGTAATGTGACGTCACATGGCAGCCACCTTGGAAAATAGCCGTCATATAGGGAAATTGAGGTGACTTACGATTTTTTTTTTCAAAACAGTTATGGTTTATCTATAAGCATGGTAAGTTTCATGCTTACATCACCAAATGCATGATTTTGGTAATAAAAATATTGGGTTAATCTGTCCATCTACAGTTAAGAACATCGTGAAATTGACAAAACGAATGATTTTGGAATGATTTTGGAATGAAATTGAATGAGTTTGTGGAGCGAGTTTTGAGTGAATTTTAAGGGAGGTAATCCAATATTGCAAATTTTGTTCTTGATGAACAAAATTTGCGATTTTAATTACTTCCCTTTAAAAATTAAGAATAATATGTTCTAAGAATAGCTTCCTATTACTTAAAGATATAATCAGACGCATACAATTTCAATTAATTCAGTGAAATTTCGACTTTTTTTCCTAGCTATTTTCATTTTGAATGAAGCTATTGTTATATGTTTTTCGGTGAGTTTTGAGCGTTTTTTAAATGGTTTGAGTGAGTGTTTGGAATGAACGAATGAATAAATGGAGTACTGAGTGAGTGATTTAGAATGGTTTTGATCGAGATAAATGTCAATTTCACGATGTAACTAACTGTACCTGCTCAGACTTCTTAAATAATACATTGAAACCCAATCAAAGATTCTGGATATCTATAGGGGTCAAACTTTCGATTTGTCATTCGGTTTTCTCATTATTATGTAATTCTGATTAAATATCCATGCAAAATAGAAAATATATAGAGAATAATATGTCAATTTCTTAAAATATCAATGTTATCTGGTCGAGGTTGGGAGAATTTATCATGACGAGGCTTTTCATATTATTCTATTTATCATGCAATCATTTTTCAGCGCTTTAATATAATAAACCCTCAAAGATCAAAGAAATTCTGGTGAAAGTGTATGCAAATTGTTTCTAAAAATAGACTACCTGATATCATGATATGTTATCAGACAGGCGATATCAGGTCAATACAGGCTCCATTGCATGATAAAAGGCTATAGATGATGTGGATAACTACCCCCCCCCCCCCGAACTTCTTTCCCTTCTGAATCAGCCACTGAAACTTCTGATTCGCATTTTATCAAAAGAATTTGTAAATCAACATGTACTAGAAAAAACAGAAACTAAATGAAACAATGATAAAATAATGTGAGCGAGGAAACATCTTTAAATGTACTAAATCAATAACTAATCCTAATCCCTAATCCGACAGTTTCTGTTTTTTTATGTTTAATATTCTGTTTATTACGCATCTAATGCCATGTAACGTTTTAGATGACACCATTTTTTTGCTCCCTTTGGATCACGTTAGATATGGTAAAATGAAATTAAGCGGGGTATACGGTTTTGGATATTTCACTGGTTAGACGTTGCGTCCGCTTAAATTATAGTCATATCTTTATTGTGGACATGCTTTATTAGACTTATTTTAATTTCTATCGCCTTTTCCAAATTATTATTAATATTTTCCTTTCTCTGTTGTTCTTTAAGATAATACTATGTTGTCCTCTATTATCATGTTGACTTGTGTATTGTAAATAATGGCTGAGCTCATGTTTGTGCCTAGAGCACATTGAGCATGTATTGTTGAATAAACTTGAAAACTTGAATTAAACGACATTTATTTTCAGCTCTACAATTAACATAGCCGTTGTTATATGTGGAGATCGACTTGAAGAGGGTCTAGTCATGTTAAAATCTGCCGTCATATTTTCCCATACCAACCTCGTATTTCACGTCTTCACAGAAGAAAATCACCGACAAACGATTCAAAAAGAGGTTTGTTTATATGTTGTCATGTTAGGAACATAATGAAATTGACATTTTTAAATGATTTTAGAACGAAATTGGAATGAAATTGAATCAGTATGTTGAGAGAATTTTAAATGAAATTAAAGTCAGACGATACCATCCCGTTGATTTTGTTCATGATAAGCCATTAATTACCATTTTATTACAGTTTACATGTACGTATAAGTTCTATAAATAGATCAATATGTCTCCAGGAACCAATCAGACGCTTCAAAATTAAAAGCATGTCAGTAAAATAACAGAATTATTCGATCGATTTGAATGTATTTGTTGAGTGTTGTTAATTCAAAATTGACTTACGCAAACCACTAAGCGAAAAAAAAAAAGATTATCAAAAAACTATCTGAACAAAATCCTGAAAAAAAAAAGATTTACGAAACATACACGTAAAACAAAACGCTTTTAACAGAGAGTTAATAGACTTCATCGATAAAGAATTCATTTTCTTGCTCCGTTAACTTCATCAAATCAACAGATATCGATTGCTCTAATGATGGAATCAATAAATATTCCATATCCTTTGGGATTTCGTGTAAAGTATCCTGACCAAATACAACGGATATTTCATTTTTCAACAAAAAGCAATACATTTAAGAACAGCGTGAAATTGACTGTCATTCCAAACAAAACCACTCTAAGTCACTCCCAATTCATTCGTTCACTCTTTCAAAAAACTAAGTCAAACATTAAAACCAATGTGAAAGTACTTAATAAATAAGATCAACAACTTCGTTTAAAATATTACTCGTTGTAAAAAAAAACAACAACAAAAAAAAACCACCACGATTTCACGTACTAAATTGAATAATGTAGACAAATGGTGGATGCGTTTGGGAAGACAAAGAAAGCTATTCAAAAAACCTGTGTGCATATTCGATTAAAGGGGGGTAATAAATGCAGCTCATCTTCCTCGAGCGACCACGTCAATTAAGCGACCATTTCTATTAAGCGACCGTTTATTCATTCCCCTTCTTTAAATCAAAATATCTTGAAAAAGGAGGTGTATTTGGTCCAAAAAGTATTGAAAATGATTCCTATGTTGTTAAAACTCACAATAATCATCTCAATGAGACGATTCTTTTGAGTTTTAACAACTCAGGATTATTGAGAATTTCGCAATGATATGCGTATTCAATCAAAAGTATGTTTCTTATTTGTAAACAAACCGTGTATTAAGCGGCCATTTTCTTTAACGACGTACAATTTGGACAAAATTGGCGATATTGAATTATCTTTCTTAATAAACATTCAAACTCGCTCCGAACTCATGCAATGACAATATTCTGACTTGTTCTGACAATTTTTGCTATCGTGATTTTTAGCTCTTGAAAAAACGCTTTAAAGCCTTAAAATGAGCCATGTCTGACATTTGTTAAACTATTTTTAGCTAGCAAAGCGTCAGCTTTGCTGGCTTTAGTTAACAATTTAACATACAAACTTTTGAGGAAGCCTCAAAGTTCAAATGAGTGCAAACTGCCCTCGGGGGCTTAACCACTAAATACATGAATGCTTTCGCCAAAAAAGTAGTTCTCCCGTTATGTTTAGACTGGTAAACCTGTCCCATCTACGCTACCCTCCGATACCACAAGTCAACCGTTATGTTAAACCGATTCACTGTCGCTAAATGAATGCGCAAGATGCAGATGACGAGGAATACCTTTGATTGCCCTATTGAAACAAACGAAATTCAAATCAGGGAATTATTCGTAAGATCAAACGTAATTAATACAGCTCTGTCCGATAAAATTTCGAAATATCCCTTTCTTAAAGTCTTGAGATAGATCTACGGGTATTATCCGAAGTGAAAATAGACGCTACCGGAAAACATTTCCGTAAGGTCAATCGACTTTCCTCGTTTATACCGGCATTTTCAGAGAACATGTGGAAATCCTAATGACGTCATATAAAGTGTCGGTAACATGTCTGGCGAGGGTTTTGAAATGACGAGGTTTTCTTGTCTCCTGTTATTCGGATAACTCTGCGTTGTTCTAAATAAGTTTAGAACATTTATTTGCACACTTCTTAGTACGTTCGTTACCCTTTGAACGACAGTGCGATAGCAATAAAGCTGCATTAATCACCAGTTTCCGTAATATCGCCGGATGCGAAAACATCTTAACTTAAATTTGAGTAAGCCGCATTTCCTAGGCTCGACGCGCAAGATACATCTAAGAACCGATTCCAAAAAGCAACTCCACAGTTTCTCATATCAGTTTCAATTATTCATTTAATGAAAGTAATAAAAGGTGGTTTTGAAACCAAAGCTCGTACCTACAGCTTAAAGTTAAAGCTAGAAGTTTTCACGCTTAGGAGTCGTTTATTCTGAAACTACCCAGAATGATTGACTTTGGGAGCAATATTAAAACTTATTTTTAATAAGGAAACAATCATTAACAAAGTGTGCGGGAAAAGGAATGTGTGCAGGGGTTAAAAAATCCTTACTCTGTAAAAAAAAAAAAAAAAAAAAAAAATCCTGAAATTCAAAAATGAATTGCAAAACTTCCTGATTTTAGCCCATATTGAGAGCACGGTAAATCTGCAGTTTCGGCCCCCTCATACTTTATTGAGCTCGTAAAGGCAAATCGGGCTTCAGTTTGGTGGGCTTTTGATAATTAGATATCCCTCGCTCGTCGTTCGTCATTCGTCGTTCGTCGTTAGTGTTTATATCATAAGGGCTACAATTCATGAGTATTGGATAGCAATGTTTGTCAGGTCATTAAGATGAACCGTATGAATTAAAATTTGAATTATTCCATATGAAAACACGAAGAAAGGATACCTGTTGACACTTTCTTTGTTTACATTCTAGGGCCATATAGTTAGCGCATTTATGAAGAAACTTGTTCAGTTGGTTAGTCAAAATGATAAAGCCTTCTGAAATAGCAATGTTCATATGAAAATACAAATGTAGGGAAATGAAAATTTGGCTCATCCGTGATGAACAATGACCAAAATACTTATTACGTCAGAAAGGGTACTCAATTAGAAAATGAGAATATTTGAAAAGAAAAAAAGGAAAGAAAAGTCGGGATTTATGAGAAATATTTCACACTCATGGTTGTACAGCGTATTGGAATGTGGATTTCCAAGAATGTCACAAGTGTGCAAAGTAATGACTTAGCTTAAACAGAATTTCCACTATGTACACTACATTGTACAGTCACTTGGGTGAACTAAAAATCGTTCAAGACTTTCAACAATAAGTTCAAACCAATTAGCTTTGGTGGACTTTCTTAAGTGCCTTATTGAGTACAGTACTTATATCTTATTTAAGGGTGGTAAAAATTATCGCTAATTTCGTTCATCTTGAATTTCATTCAAAACTCGCTCCACACACTCATTCTATTTCATTCCGAAATCACTCCAAAAGTGTTCAACTTGTCAATTTCATGATGTTCTAAACTGTACTGCGATTTTCACCGTTTTTCTACGACCATCCTTGGATATGGTAGTTTTAAACCCTTTGCTGTTTAATACCTGCTTTTTACATCCCTTAGATTTTATAATTGAGAAAACATTGTGACAAAAGAAGAAATTGCTTCTGACAAGCAATTTCTTCTATTTCCACACTATTTTCTACCGTACTGAATGGTTATTTTTCAATTTAAATCCACTTTAAACTGGATTACTTGATAGATCTCGATATATCTTGGTAGATAGGGAGAAAGGAGAATTTGTTTGAATGGGTTTTACGCCGCTTACAACAATTTCGCGGTTATTTTGCGGCGGCCGGAGCACCTAACAATGGATTCCTGGTATTTCTTTCACATGTACTACCATTACACCCTTTCCTAGCCCCCGACTGCTATCTCACATAGGTGTACGATTATCTACCCATTGGTGAGAGACAAACGTCGGAAAAGATATTTGCCGCCACCGGGGACCGAGCCTAACCAACTGCGCTATGGTGGCGGCCAAGAAAAAAAGGAGAAAGTGTTAGTTACAGTTAACAATATCGTGAAATTGACAAGGTGAACGATTATAGAATGATTTAGGAATGAAATTGAATGAATGTGTGGAGCGACTTTTGAGTGAATTTAATGGGAGGTAATCCAGTATTGCAAATTTTGTTCGGGATGAACACAATTAGCAATACTGATTACCTCCCTTTAATAAAATATGCATAAAAGTTCTATAGATACCTCCCTATTTCTTCAAGAACCTATCAGACGCTTATAATTTCAATTAATTAAGTGAAATCCCGATTTTCCCAAGCTTTTTTTTATTTTGAACGAATTTGTTGTTATATGTTTTTCAGTGAATTTGGAGCGTTTTTGAATGGTTTGAGTGAGTGTTTGGAATGAATGATTGGAGCGCTGAATGAGTGATTAAGAATGGTTTTGATTGAGGTTAATGTCAATTTCTTGATGTAATTAACTGTAGCATCATTTTCTTCTTTTCTCTAATAGCAAGGTCATCCGTCAAGATCAAATATAAATTCAAAGCTATTTATCTTTAACACAGCAATGAACTTGGCATTCATAAGTAAGAAAATTCCTGGTAAACATGATAAACAACGTGAATAATTAAGGTTATATTCCAGAAAATCGACCTGGTGCGTTGTTTCGTCTATTTAATTCCATCGCTTTCAGTACTATCAGTACTTTGATTTTAGCACAGTGTAGTGATATGCAAGCCGTGCACTAAGCAGACAAAGCATTTCTTTAATGACGTATACTAGACCTTTTTTTCGCGCGTGAGCACAAAAAAGCCACGTAGTACATACGTTGTTCGCTATTTGAATAGGTTATCTTTTTCCTAGGGAATTTCCAGGAAACAGGGTTTTTTATGGCCTCCTAAACCAGACCAAAAACGGCCATAATCAGGGAAGGTCGGAAGAAAAACGGTTCAAATTTAGAAGTAGATCGGAGAAAATACTCTATCCCGAGGCATTAGGTCTATTTTGGAAATCTGCGTCTGTGGGACCGGGGCGTTATGGTATTAAAGTAATACAATTAAGAACATCGTAAAATTGACCAGATGAATGATTTTGGAATGATTCTGGAATGAGATTGAATGAGTGTATGGAACGAGTTTTGAGTGGTTTTAATGGGATGTAATCCAATGTTGCAAATTTTGTTCAGGATGAACAAAATTTGCGATATTAATTACCTCCCTTTATTAAAATATGCATAAAAGCTCTGCAAATACTTTCCTTTTTCTTTAATAACCAATCAGACGCCAAGAATTCCAATTATGTAAGTGAAATCGCAATTTTGTTCTTACTTTTTTCATTTTGAAGGTAGTTGCCGATCTTTCGTATTTAGTGATTTTGAGCGTTTTTGAACGGTTTGAGTGAGTGTTTGGAATGAATGAATGGAGCGCTGAGTGAGTGATTGAGAATGGTTTTGATCGAGATGAATGTCAATTTCACGATGTAGCTAACTGTAGAACATCAACAACCCAGCTACCACATTGATCTTACAGTGATAAATTATCAAGCCAACAACAACAAATGACCACATTTAAATTTCAATCTTGGGATTACATCTGACGGCATTGTAAGGCAATGGAAAGGCTGTCCCTGTACCTAATGAGTGTGCTGAGATGCCCGATGCTGTAGCTGGAGGCCTTTCTATTATAGGCGTCTAATTGTATGTTAATGAGTGCATCATAAAATTAGGATCAAAAGCGATTATTTTGAAAATTGATATTCACTTTGATGTGTAATATAATCAGGTAACGGGAGCAAACTATTATTAGATATTTCCTGGAGCCCATGAAGGCGGAGCCAGGGATTAAGAGCTATCCAATTAAATGACCCCGGATTCAAGAACTGATATTTGGTATAAGAATAAGGGAGCCCTTAGATTGACGGACATTGTGTCTTTGCATAAATTGGCTGGTAATATGCCGCTAAAGGGGAGAGAGGAGAATTCAAATTCAAAGGTTTTGCAGACGAAAATTGAAAATGGATTAAATATGAAAAATAACCACTCAGTAGGGTAGAAAATAGTGTGGAAAAAGAAGAAATTGCTTGTCAGGAGCAATTTCTTCTTTTTTCACAATATTTTCTCAATCATTAAATCACAGGCACGTAAAAAGCAGGGATTAAACAGCAAAGGGCTAATGTCATGTTGTATCGCTATTGTAATCCCTATTAGTAAAGCTGCAGCGTACAGAACATTCCGGTCATCTAATATGGTTAATTTACGTTATAACAGTACAGATGTTATTCCCGGATATCGAGGTAATTCGTAGTGCTTCGGGATGATACCGAAACGTAGTTCATCTGTGTAGATCGATGTGACTCGAGTTGCAAGTCGTGTATACCCTCGTAGTCAATCGGCAAGTATCGGGGCTTCTCTTAGTACATCGTCATTATTCGGGTTTCATAGCCGAAGCAGGCAGGCCGGTAATTTCCTAAAATAACGGCGAATAAAGACGATTTGCCTACTACATGTACGAACAAAAACGCCTAACGCCCCGGTCTCACAGACCCCGATTTCCAAAATAATCGTAGTGCTTCGGGAGAACGCACTTTCTCCGATTTACCACGAATTCGAGCCGTTTTTCTCCTATCGTCCTTGGTATTTTAGACATACATGCGATGTGTTCCCGACGGGCTGCGAAAAACTACGATGCGATACGACTTACTACGTTTTTGCCCCAATTTTGTTCCGAAGTACCCCGAGTTAAGGAGCCGAGTTACTACGAAACGGTACGATCTAGACCGACTGTCCCGATTTCTTACTACGATGGAATACGATGCACAATGATTAAGTGCGACATACGCCGAGAGATCCGGATCGACTACGAGCTTCAAATCTTTTTTTCAGGATTATGCCCCGATTTCGTACACTGGGTATATAAATTTTGTGATTTAACAGAAAAAAAAATCAGTTATCATATGGATATTAGAGTGACAGTGAGAAATTCGAGGATAGTGTTCTTTTCATCCTCTGTCAGGTCGCCATGTTTGAAAGGCTTCTTTTTCTTAATGACAGGGGGCTGAGTGTCGACGTCATCCTCAAACTCATTTTGCGGGACAAATGGCTGATCCGGCATAACATCAGGGTCGGGATGGTTCTTTGTGCTTAATGGTGGGGCTTGGGTGCTCGATGGAGGAGGCATATCTGTTGTAGCTGACTGCTTATTCTTCGAACGCCCCCTATTTGGTCCCATTGTATCGAAGTATAAAGAAGCGTCTCGTTCAAAGGTTTTTAACTTAATAAATTGTTTTCAAGGTTAATTAACCATTTTATACTCCTCGGAATTCGGGGTACTTCGTAGTACCTCGGGATGTGTTATCTTAGCAGTTCGTAGTTATTCGGTGTAGGTCGGTGTAGCTCGGGTTGCTAGTCGCGTATCTCGACGTAGTTCATCGGCGAGAATCGGAAGTTACTCGTAGTGTATCGGCGTTATTCGGGGTTCATCGCTGAGGTAGGTACGCCGAAATAGGACCGATTCTGTCGCCGAATAACGCCGATTTGCTTACTACGAACAACGACGACTTAGTACGAGTTACACCGAGATGCGCCGATTTCGGCACGATTTTCGAAATCGGGAGAAAAGTTTGCGCATGTTGACATTTTTGTCCCGATTTATTCTTGACCCCGAATTTGAGTCAGGAGGCACTACGACTCTCCCGAAGCTAGCCGATTTCGCGCCGATTTTGAAATTTTCGAAATCGGGATAAAATCGGGGTCTGTGAGACCGGGGGGTAACATCGAGCCATACCGATTTCGCTACGATTTTAGAAAGTGGGAAAAAATGCTGCATGTCGAAATGTTTGCCCTGATTCATTTTTGATCCCGATTTGATGCCGATTTCAGCCGGGAAGCACTACGATTATCCCGAAACGCGCCGATTTCATGCCGATTTTGAGATTTTTGAAATCGGCATCAAATCGGGGGTAGTGGTACAGGGGAGGGGGTTAAATATAATTATAGAATGAAGGCTTTCATCATTTACTTTGTTTATTTGTTTATAATTAGATTGTTAGCTGGAAGGAAAGGCGACTGAAATTAACCATTCATAATATAGCATTTCCAACTAGACCAGATTGCAAGACATGCACAAATAAAACCTGGGCTACACTATTCCGTCTTTGTGCCGCACAAAGGTTGTTCATTCCAGTAAGTTATCAGTTTCACAGTATATACACTGAAACGAACTTCTAAACTGCCACCTTTCTGACAATGATAAAATAGAAAAAAAAAATCGTACACATTTATACCATTTTAAAGACAAATTATTTTTAACATTATTGCAGAATTTCATTTTAATCGGAGTGAAAATAAAGAATAAACTTCGATTTAAAACAAGCAACCTTCAAAAGAAAAAGTCACAATTTCGTTTAACATTGATCTCTTATATCGTGTATGGTCCCCGCGGGCATTAATAATACATCTGGCTCTCATGGAGCCTATTTTTCGTTGAAGGTACTGCTGTTGCATGGCATTCCTAATTTGCAGAATGTCGCGATTAAGCTCCGCTAAAGTCAGTTGCTGCGGCCGTGCCTTAACCCTTCTCTTCGAATCTTAGACTTGTTCAATGGGATTTAAGTCGGGATTTTTAGCAGGCAATGGCATCACTCGAATGTTGTTGGCTCCCAGGATAGCCTGTGTTACTCTATCAATATGACACGGGAGTTATCTTGTGCTAATGTCATTTTAAAGTAAGGTAGGAGAAAAGTCTGAAATATTCAGCCACAGTATCGGTTGGCATTTATATTCCCCTGGATGGGCGTCATAGAGTGTAACGATATACCAACCCACATCGTAACCGACCCTTCCGGTCAACCTCTTGTAGGCATCTTTTATGTTTTTTATCCTGGAAAATTACACGTGGATGATAAATCGACGAAAAAACATTATCTTCTAGGTATAACTCGTTTCCATCGTGCGATTTTCAATTTTCCCGCATATTATGGTTAGTGGTAGGTCATGCAAGCGGCACGAAATTAAAGTGCATTAGGTAAAGCGGATGTTCATAGGAATATAAAGGAACACTTAAGTAGAAAGAACCGTTTTTAAATGCTTACTTCATTTTGAGATAAAAATATGCCGTTTAGAAGTTCGTTTCAGTGTATTATCCGTGATTTATGCCCTGGCAGGGCGGAGCCTAAGTAACGGGCCGTTGCACTTAAGGTTAAGGGCAATCAGCTTTTATCTAAAAAAATCTACTTTCTAAGAGAGTCGACATAAATAACTCGAAACCTCAAATCGTGGATTGGTAACCAAATCCTCGTAACTTCAGCTTAATCAAGCTGAAGTTACGAGGCATTGGTAACTAAACGATGAAAATGTGTTAACTCTCTCAAAGCACGTGATTCCTTTAGGTTTTAGGATACAGTTATTTGCAAGCGTTAACGATGATTACCGACTAAAATCTGAAAGAACCCAAACTATTGAAAATCAAACTCGCCAAATTACGTCACAGTTAAGCCCCGCCCTGCTAGTTCATTAATTACGCAGAATAACCGTACAGAAGGATAAACAGGAAGTGGTACCAATTATCTTATAAGATATCAGGAGTGACACCAAAAATATTGTAAATTTGTAATTTAAAGAAATTGTGCTAAATCGACATTCCCTTTTCAGAGTTTTTTTTTTTTTTTTCATTTTTGCACTTTATTTTATCATACAATGGACATTTCCCACTTGATTGCCATGCCAAGCGTTGATATGAACCCTATCCTATTCGCAGAATTGACTGTACCAATATAAAAAATGTTTTTTTTTAATTAACTTTAATCCAGTTCATAGCACACAAAATTAGAAATAATGGCTGTTAATTCACCTTTGCTGGTCTAAATAAGCTAGCTCGAGTATAATTACGCACGTACAAAGCGTAAATCATTCGGCATAAAACCTGACTGTGTTTACCGTTCTGTTCGGACTTTACATAAACTACATAAACGGACCAAGTCATGGTTAATTTTGGCCTAATATGAAAACGATGAGAGAGCAAATAAAACTAAAACTAAGCTGAATCGCAAAACATCGATTTGCAATTTATTGATTGTTCAGACCTTTTTTTCTCATTTTTGCTAAAAAAAGATTTAGAATGTTAAAACAATAGTAAAAGACTTTCCCCACTCTCTAGCGTGCTCCCCCATCCCTTCTTACTTCCCTTCCCATACTTCCTACTTTCCTTCTTTTCTTCATGTACTGCCATATGACTTGATCAATTCTTTTTTACTTTTTTGTGTGATGTTTATTCTCAAATACCTTGTAACTTGGTATGAGAATTTAATTACAAGTTGTAAGTTGAAACGAAAGTTGAAAGTTTAGAATTTGGTCAGAATGTTTGTTAGGTCACAAGGATGAATCATATTGAAAATGGTAAGAACCCGTGTCATATCACGGGAAAAGGGCATTTTACTTGTTTATAATCCCACAAAACCTGTCTAATGTCAATGGAACTTGAGCAAAATAATTGTCAGGTCACCAGTATGAATCCTATCGGAAGTGGAAAGTATCAGAATGATATGACTGCAAAATGAGCCTTAGTGACAATGTTCTTGTTCCAATGAATTTTACTTATAGTCAGAATATCTGTCTGCACAAGGACGAACCCTATTAGAAAATTGTTTATTTTCTTGAAAATTAGCCTTTAAATGTCATTAATTGAATCAAAGAGACGAAGGTGAGCGATATACGACAATCATATTTTAATGACTTTCTATATTATAAATTCTATCTTTCTTTTAACCACCTATTTAAAATGATAATATATTACAGACTTTTATAGCTTATTTGACGTGCCAGCTAATCGACAAAAAGCTTGACGAAACATAGAAACATGACTTTCTTTGAGATTAAATTACAATGTAAATAATAATTATTCAAAATACAAGATTTAAATAAAAGCGGAAAACATTTGTCACAAATTGGTCAACCCACTTTCAATCAAAACGCTCGTTTCTTGTTCTGAATAATTGATTCGTTGATTTAAAATTATTTTTCGACAGATTGACAATAAACATTTGAAAGACTTTTATATCTTTTTGGACATACAATCTATGGGAAGGGTAAGGAGATTTAGCAAATTTGCATGATCAGAATTAAAGGAAGAAATCTGAAGGAGCATCCCTGTGATGTAATTTTGAAATATTTACTGTAGTTTCAGAAAGACCGTGTCATTAGCATCATTCCAGTGCAGTTTGATAACACTTTTTTTTCTTCTCACTGCAGAGGAGAAGGTTCAGAGATTCGGACATCTCTTTTTTTGTGTTTTGTTTGTTTCTTTTTTTGAAGATTTTTCTTATGTATAACCAGCTTCCATTCAATTGAAAATAAAAATGAGAAAGTGTAACGTAAATCTAATAATAAAATTGGCCAGCTTCAAGTGCATATTTATAACAAATGAACGATTTGGCATACTTTTTTTTACTGTTTTTATGTTTTTTGAAATTTGTACGATGGTCCACTTAAGAAGATGGACTGCGTAACAATACCCAGATGATAAAAATTGTTATGTTTTTGTGTTATAAAAATGGCAAATCTTACCAATAAGTTTAAGTCAGTAGCCCTTACAAAGATATACTGTAGGTACATGTTACCAAATTGGTATCGGTAGTTTGCTGTTTTCTAGAGAATCAATTGCTCTATTTCCTCATTATTATAAAACCACTACGGGATAAAATATCCTTGAAATTACACAATCGGATTTCGAAAAGTGAAAAAATATCTAATTTTGCTTACATCAACGGTATAACATTATCCAAGCATATATGTACCAATAACGATTTCATCTTGACTCTGATTTCCGAAATCCGTGTATTAAACATCCCTAACTTTCAAACAAGAGCATCGCGTACAAAATGGATCTAGAGTTTCCGCCCTTGATGGTACAGGTTGCTCCTTTGATAGTGATCACTTAAGGTGAGCTTAGAATGACATCTGCTAACCTTTTATATTTTCAATAAAGAGACACATTTTTTGTATTTTTTGATACACTTTTGAGTTCATTTACACACATTTGCTCGTTTTGGTAATTACAAACCTTAAACAATAAAAGTTTCTCAGATTAATTTACACTTAACTCCCCAATGAATAGTTACGTTACATGGTTTCTATATAATGTTCCTACATAATTTCGTTTTAGACAAACTTCACCGTTTGGTAGTTGATTGCTTGATTGAATGGAGTTTCACGCCGCTTTCAACATTGTTTTCCAGGTATATCGCGGCTACTGGAGCACCTAAAAATGGATTCCTGGTTTCCCAGTACAACCATCAGATGGACCTCTAATTGACAGCCCGAACGTTTGGTAGTTACAAGACTTAACTCAAAAAGTCCCCATTTCGCTATCCCCGCTTTTTTAGCTCGCCCAGGACGAAAGTCTCGGAAGAGCTATTGTCATACCCTCGGATGTCGGCGTCGGCGTCAGCGTCGGCGTCCGCATTAGGTTAAAGTTTTTATTTCTATCAATATTTATCCTAGAGGCTTTATTTTTTACAGAAACACTCATTAGGGCATAGGCTTTCATTTGAGACCAACATTCATGTCGAAATGACCTTTAGACTGTGACCTAGACCCTTCCAAAAAAAAACTTTAACCAAAAACATTAACCAAAAACTTTAACCAAAAAAACTTTAACTTTGCTTATATTTTCTGTAAGCTTTAAACTAGAGACATCATTACTTCATATGCACACTCATTAGGTGATAGGCTTTCACCATAGACAAAGGTCCTTGACAATTTGACCTTGACCTTGACCCTTTGTGGACTTTAAAAAAATTTTAAAGGAAAACTTCATGTTTAATACAGAGAAATTCCGTTTGGTAACCTCATCTGCTTGTAGGCTTTCACTTTACCCTAACCGTATACATGCAGTTAAAACAAAAAAAGTTTTTATATTTCTTAATTACTACTCAAACAGATATATATTAGATCATGGACTTTAACATTGAAATAAACCACTTTGAACTTCGGTCTTCGGTCAAGCGCTGTTTGTGACAAGCAGCTGTTTGGGCGAGCTACGTTGTCCGCGGACAACTCTTGTTATTATATTACCCGACACAAAAGTTTCCCATTTCGTTTTACACAAAATTCCCTGTTTGGCAGTGACATGTTATTTTACATAATGTATCTCATTTTGCTAAATACAAACTTCCCCTATTTACATCTAAAAACCTAATTTACGCTAAACATTATTTTATTATTCGTTACAATCTTGTTCGTTATAGCATATTGATAATTGCACTGTCCTCTTTGCTTAAAATGGAAAGATCTTTCAAATCATTGAGATATGTTGCGTGAATAAAGTAAAGAAGACGAGGTAGTCATACAAATCACATGGAATTTTCTCAGGACTAAATGTAAATGATTATATCTTTTGCTTAAAATAATGGTTTAACATATAGGTCGGAAAGTCGGTTATGTTGAAATGCAGAACTGTATTAGAAAATAAATATTTTTCAAGGTACCTTCAATCTAAGATGCCAACTCGATGAAAAGACGACAGATAACAATTTCATAAAGTAATCATATCGACCAGCTAAGCTTACGCTTAACAATTTATTTTAATGCCATGAAGTAATATGTCTTCAACAAGGCTTATAATATTGAAAAACATTGAAAGGCATTATGGCTTTTGTCGATGATGTTGAGCAATTAACATTCAATTTGGTAAAAAGGTCTTATACGCCAGAAAATTCAGAGATTTTAATTTCAAGCGTGTGTAAGAATTCTTGCACACAAACGGTGAACTGCCGATATACACAAATTATCGAAGAGAATCTTTTTCGGTGCATTTGTGTAATAAAAAAATCATGCGAACCGGGTAAATAATAAAAATGACTCAGAGTTTGGAACAAAATGTTATCAAAGGACAGCTTGGTACGATTTTGATGAAATCACAAAACGCAGAACTCCCCGTTTCGCGCTGTTTCCCCGATCCGTTGGTCAAAAAAGCATGTGTTTCTTCGATTCAGTACAATTACAAACACACACACACACAAACAAACAAAAACACAAAAAACAAAAACAAAAAACCACACACAAAGAAAAACCCCTAAACACGCAACCTTTCTCTTGGTTGCATGATATGGAATACGTTACTACAGATATTTCTTTTAAACTTTGCAGGTGTGAACTCGGGTGTTATGTTGATGAACCTTACACGTGCACGCCAATTCAAATGGATGGTTAAGATACATGAGTATTTTAAAAGATATAGGACACTATTGAAGCTGGGGGACCAAGATCTTATTAATATCTATTGCCATTTCAATCCAGGTATATTGATGTTTTGTTTGTGTTAGCTCGACAAGCATACTGTTACAGGAGCTCTAGCGATGACGTGTGTGCCGTTCGTTCGTCCGTCCATGCGTCCATAACTTGAATAGAGTTATAAGTATTAAAGGAAAGCGGGGATTTATCACAGATGACAAATGACAAACGTTATTGCTTTTTTTCCTATGTCGTTAGCGATAGAAAAAAATCTGATATTGTATATTAGAGAACTTAAAAGCATTCTAAAACGTTTTATTTTTGATAAGAATGATCATAGGAGTCCAAGTTGGCCACGCTAAGTCTCGAAGTTTCTCATAGTAAATATGAAAGATAGCGCGTCTCGAGACGCCACGGGCATCTTGTATGTTATTGTTTCTTTTACCGTTATAACATATGTATAACGTTCATTCTCCGTATAACGGCCCATTTCCGGAAAAATCGTGTAGACGGGATACTTTAGGTCGTATTTGAAAATGTTATCGGTTTTGGTATTCTTTGAAAGCTCAAGACATGAACTTATAGGACAAGAAAAAATGAAAATCAATGACAATATAATTTTCTTGTTAAAACGCTCTATATAGGTGTCAAATACGACTTTTTTCCTGTAGAGGGTCGGGGGAACCCTTCTAAATGTCTTTATCTAGTTTAATTTTTGACCATTTAGCAACATTCAAAGGGATTTCTGTTTTGCTAATATAATTAGGTAATGAAAAAATAATCAAACATGTTTGAAATTGTTCAAGTAAACTACTAATCATTACAAATAGGGTGTATACAATTTCCACAACAGATACATAACACTATCTAATCTGAGAGATACCGGACTTAAGGTTCATGTAAAGTGTTTGAGACCCAATATTTAGGGCACTTCATTAGCGAAGAAAAAGCAGTATGTCCAGGTATATTATATATCAAAATGAAGCTATTCGTGAGCATCAGCAGTTAAGTAACATAAGACCGCCATAGCGATAGCGGTATAGCCAAAACATTGTGGAAAAGGGTCATTTTGTACAGAACAAGCAACTGCATGACGGTTGCATAAAATTGCCCCGTATTTTAACAAAGTACAGTCTGAAGTACCACTCAGGTAGAGCTACAACCTTAGATATAAAACTCAGTCTCAAAAGGCTCTTTTGAAACAATCAATTTCCATTTATTTTGTCAACATACATGTCAAACCGGTTTGGTCTGTTTTCAAAATAGATGTAAGGTATGGTGCAACATCACACCATAATATTGTGAAATATTTTCTGTGATTCATTTCAAATTATAGTTTTTTTAATTCAATGATCTACAATATTACTATATATTTATCATTCTGTGAAATAGAAATTGATATATTGATAAACAACCTTACAGGTTTATAAACAATTAATGTCTATTTATGTTGTGATAACACACCATACCCTAAAAAGATCTACACGTTTACAAAATTAGAATGACATATATGACATATGTGTTTATAAAATAAGTCAAAATAAATTGCTTGCATAACTACGTTTTGGGGCTGAGTTTTATACCAATGGTTGTAGCACTACCTGGATGGTACTTTAGGCTAGACTTTGTTAAAATATGAGCCAATTTTATCCAACAGTCATGCAGTTGCTTGTTCTGTACAAAATGACCCTTTTCCACAATGTTTTGGCTATACCGCTATAGTTATAAGAGTCTTATGTTTTTCAACTGCTTGTGCTCATAAATAGCTTCATTTTGATATATAATATTCCCGGACATACTGCTTTTTCTTGGCAAATGAATGCCCTTAAAATTGGGTCTCAAACACTTTACATGAACCTTAAAACCTTTGTAACTGACATTCTAAATAGTTAATTTACAAAAGTATGTAGTAAACGAAAAAATCAGCCTGAATGGGCTGTTATAATTAATACGCCAATTGTAGGAGATGTTTGTAGCTAATCAAGAATGTTCAAAAATTTACAACAGATACATAACAGCTTTTACTGCACATGGGTGATAGAAATCGGTGTTTCTACTTTGACAGCGCATATATTTAGAAAGACATCGACTAGATTATTCAGAAAAAGTAATTTTAATGACTCCATCTTCAGTTGTATTCATGAAAGTTTCCTAAGAATCATAAAACGACTGATACGTAACAAATGACGGATATGTTTGAAACAGCATAACATACATTGAATATGACAGAGTCTTGTTCCTGATACTATACGATGAAGTTAGTCTAATTGCACCCCAATAAATGTTCCTGAGTTCTCATTTAACAGAAAAAAGGTATATGAACTTTGATACAGATCGAGCTGTTAAACTACCTCGGATCTTAACGGGAGGCACTGAGAAAAAGTCCCTATTATACTCAGTTATATGTGGTAAAATTAATACCTATTTTGTATCTAATTTGTTTCTTGTAATTTGCCGTTTTAATCTGTATTTCAAAATGCATGTATATTGTGTTCATTCCACTTTAAACTTAAATTTTACCAAAAATAGAATGTCATTTGTCTGAGCTTGAAATCTTCAAAATAAAACCAAAGAGCCCCCTGGAATTTTCGATTAGAATGATTAAGCTCATCTAGGATAGTCAGTCAGTGTTTTATTGATAAATAATAAATGGAAAATGACCCAGACGAGTGAATATCTTTGTTCGTCTTTTGCGTTTATATTTATATGAGTTTTTCCGGTCTATCCTTGTCTATTGGGCGACAAGGTCCTTCGTGAATCAATAGTTTAGTTAGATAACAAAACAAATTTCAGCTTACTTAATATTCAATTGTGTATTTCTTCATAGATATGTACATGCACATATTTTACCTGAGAATCTAGGTAAGATGGAAGATGTTTTGAACTAAGCATTCTGACATCGTTTTTTTTTTTTTTTGCAGTCCGAAGATACTGCTCTCAGCAATATAAAAAAAAATAAGCAAAACTAAGAAGATGCAATTCACTAACAAGCTTATCGTGGGTTTTTAATGTTAAAATCATCGTTATTGAAGCTGTATTTAATATGAAGTAACAAGATTCCAGAATCAAGTCGCCGAAAGATATTTCCGTATAGATATATATGTCTCTAGAAACCAAACATAAACTTGAGCTTAAAAGGCTAACATTGGAATCATCAGTAATATACTTAAACGTTTAACCATAAAACTTATTGAAAAAGGAAATGCCCGCGTTAATTAGCAACTCAAATACCTCTTTTTGCAAAAAAGACTACTCTGCAAATAATACATGTCACTATTTGGAAAGAGATTTGATGAAGCTCATGCATATCCCATCAGAAATGTGTAAGAAAAAAAAATATGAGATTTAAGTATGAAAGAATTTATTTGCTATTTCGTATAATGTTTCCAAAGCAATAAGTTAAGTCCCAACACAATAAGCATCTGCAATCTTTACTACATAAACAATGTATTAAGAACTTTCGAGATTTCGCCTTACACTACCAAATGACATTGCGTCGGCCTGTTTTTCTCTGAATATTTTACACTTGTATCAACTATTTTTCATTTCATAAAATAAAACATTGATCATTTTCATAAATGTTCCAAGAAAAATCGCCGAAGCACATGTTGTTGTTTTTTTTTAATATTTATAAATTAGATAATACAAATATTCGATTTGACCTGCCTTCTACATAAAATTCTCTGATTCTGGCGGGTCAGAGCTGTATCAAGAAACCATAAGGATAATCAGAGCTAACAAAAAGGGAAAGAAATCATCAAAATCTCGCTCAATCCACTCATTCATTGTCAGTCCGAAATCAATCCGAAATCACCTTGTCATTTTCACGTTTTAATGTCCAACTAGACAAATTTAGCGATTATTTATTTACTTCTCCCTTTTACTCAAATTTATGAATATTTTTTTTTCTGATTTTGAGTCTTCACGACAAATCAGTCACTTACAAATCAACTCCAGCCAATAAATTAAAGAAATAATTTGACCGATTTTCGTGAAATGTTGATCATTTTTAACGATGTCGAAGCGTTTTTCGGAGCGTCATTGATTTGAGCGTTTGGAATGAATGATTGGAACGCCGAGCGAGTATTTTGTATGGTTTTGACAGGAAGAGACTCAAAATACAGTAGTTTGTTAACTAAAACAAGGTATTTTTTATGTTTCTGTAATTACCAGAATCATTCTACCGAATACCATGTGTTATGAATTATCGATTTTGTACTACGTCAAACGTGTTTTGTACAGAAGCCCTTTCTAAAGTCATCAATATACTACACGCAAATAACAGGGTATTCTACAAGCAAGAAGTTTTAGGGCAGGTTTTTCAGACATTCAAACAGGTGAGGACATTTTTTTATTATATGACCTACGTCGCCGGAGTGAAATATCCCCGTTGAATGTTTTTGATATTACACGGATGTTATTACATAAGTGGAATAACTATGCAAATGAGCTAAAAACGAAGAACAACGTTATATTTTTGTTAGGAGAGTGACGTCATAATGGATCTGCTGACGTCATTTTGAAAACGGCGTTATACGTATGTTTCACGGAATAAAATAAATAGATAAATATCATAATTTTCTCGTTTTATCACCAAAATTCGGGCCATATTATAAATAGAATATGCAATTTGTGCTCATCAAATACCGAATTTATCAAACTCGTCATCTATAAAAAAATAAAAACTCGGCACAGCCTCGTTTTTATTTGTTTATAGATGACTCGTTTAATAAGATCAACAGGTAAATATAAATTGATAAAGCCATAGAAAATGGGCTTTCACTGAATTAATTGAAATAGTAACGTCTGATTGGTTTATGGAAATAAGAAGCTATTTATAGAACAAATTTGCATATTTTTTAAGGGAGGTTCTTAATATCGCTAAATTTGCTCATACTGAACAAAATAAGCGCAAATGGATTACCTCCCTTTTAATTCACTCAAAACATCCTTCACAAACTCTTTTAATTGTATTCATGAATTATCCAAAATCATTCATCTTGTCAATTTCACGATAGAGATTAACTATACACGCAAATAACATTTTTTTCAAGCACTATTATTACCACGGTTAATGTTAGATTCTTTAACCTGTAAAGAAATGGGTATTACTTGAATTTTTTGACATGGTTTGACCTTCATGCAATGAATAAATTAACCAATGAATACATTTACCGTCGAGGAAGATCGGTGATCAAAGAAAAGATGTTTACTTCCATTTCCTAATACAAAATGTATTGTCAAATATGAATATTTGAACGAGAGTTCAACGACGACGCCGAATGTGTGCGGCGAAAAAAAAATTTATTGAAACTGAGACCTCCTGGTAAACCGAGCATGAACGATGCACCAAGTTCCCGGTGAATGTTTCAAGGTCTTAACGTATCATCATTTAACATTATCATTATATTCAATTATAATTGTTGTTTATTCGTTTGGGGTTTTTTTTACTTTTATTCTCAAACAACATTCTGAAAAAAAGCTAGATGCAACAGCAGAGACCCGAATGTCGTATTCATTGACTATTACTTTTTTTCCTGTTTTCAATGTTGGCTCAAAAGAGTGAAATAACCCCGTTGAATATTTTTGATATTACACGAGTGTCATTACACTAGTGGAATAACTATGAAAATAAACTAAAAAGAACAACGTTATATTTTTTGTCAGGAAAGTGACGTCATGGTTGGATCTGGTGACGTCATTTCGCAAATGGCGTTATGTGTTTCGCGGAATAACACAAATCGATAAATATTGCAATTTAACTTTTTTATCACCTAAAATTCGGATCATAATATAAATAGAATATCAAATGTGTGCTCATCAAATTCTGACTTTATTAAGCTCGCCATCTTTAAACAGATAAAAACTCGGCACAGCCTCGTTTTCATATGTTTATAGATGACTCGTTTAATAAAGTCTGTATTCAATGACCTATCATTCAATATCCTCTATATAAGATAAGATAAGATAAGAAATTGTTTTATTATAGTGACATGTGTGAACTAAACATACAAATACAAAAGTATACAAATTCCAAAATAGCACACCAGACCCTATAAGTCACCTATTTATAACAATAGTCTGTTGGTACGATAGTAGTAAGTCACGAATAATATTCTTATTCTCAACCTGAGCGAAAGTTGTATCGTTATATATCAATTAACATGAAATTACCAGCGAAGATCAGCGTGCACATTTGTGCGTGCCGATCCTCGCTAATAGTCCATGAAGTAAGTATTATTCAAGAGAACATATACGAAGTGCTTAAGGTGGGCTATTGTGATACGCCCGTTGTCCGTCTGTCGGTCTGTTTACAATAACAAAAACTCTTCTCCTCTGAAACCACTTTTCAGAATTTCACCAATTTTCACAGATATGATCCTTGTACCATGTCTCTTCTAATTTTTAATGAATCAGGGTTCAAATTGGTTCAAAGGAGTCAAAAGAAAAAAAATCTCATTTGAAACAACTCATCAGAATTTGACCAAATTTCACAATTATGATCCTCTATTCATGCCACTTTAAAAAAAAACTTTTTTACTGTAGTAATATTTATATAATAATATACTAATTGTATTGCAAGAGTTGTGCCATAGCCAGGTCAAACTAAGTAGCACCGAATCTTTACGTGGATTGTATAACTATACGCGTTTTGTTAAATACGTGTCCACTTTTATCGTTGAATTTGTGTCATGCAACGTCACCCTTAGCTGGAGTGCCAATAAGTGTGACGTCATATAAAGCTAATGCGAAATCAAGTACATTCATGGCGGCACCTAATTATTTCCCAAGGTGTTTTCCGTAGAACCGCCGAGGGTTCCCGATTGGTGGTACATGTACTTTCTGCGACGTGACATTTTTCTCTCTTTCTTTGCAGCACAATATAGCCAAAGACAGTCTACAAGATTTGTATGATAACCTTCTGAAGAAAATACAACCATATAACAAGACGAAATGTGGACAGAGACAAGAGATATTTACAAGAAATTTACACAATTACGTTTTGAACAATAACAAATCAACCATTTAACAAATGCTGCAGAGAATATTGTTTTAATATGGCCTACGTTACGGTAGTAAAATAACAGAAAAAAACGTCGAAGTATGCAATATATTTCTTATGATGTTCCGTGCTGTATTCTGTTTGTTGGAAAAAAAACCCGTACGGCAAGCATGTCCAGTGAGGATAGCTAGCTGTACGGGCATGTACGTTTAGGCTACCAGACTAGCCTACGGGCCCGTATGGTCAATTACTTCCTAGATTGAAAGGATTAAACGTCACTTTTAAATTAAGAACACATTAATACAAAAGATTTCCACTCATTTTCATACTCATGAAGCCGGATAAGACTTTTGACCTTTATTAGTTGTACGGTTTCTTGCCGGGGTATATGACGACTTATTCTCGACTGGAAAAAAATGATGTCACCCGAGCCGTAGGCTTATTAAACTTCAAAATTTTAGACTTAAATATCGGTCTTTTGCCTATCTAAGGTATTTGTTTTAAACAAATTCGTTAAACCCACCAACATTCCCTATTGCGCCTCAAATGAAATATAATCATGTACAAAGTGACGTCATATGTAGTTGTGACGTCACACTACTACATTCCGTCATGTTGTGATATGAAAGCTGTCCTTACTGAGTCTGCGAGAAAGTTGGCAATTTAAATCGACATTTTGGTTAAATTGAAAGGTATTTAATGGCCTTCATATAATTTTTCATCTGTATGTTATCAATTGACATGCTCTTGAATGTAGCATAATCTGAATACTCGGTCGTGATATCAATGAAACAAGAGAACATTAACGGTCCGATTTTTTGTCTATGTTCCCGGCGAGGCGCCTTAAGGAATTATTATCGGAGCAGCCGTAGATATCAATGTTTGTCAGGTCAGCATTAACCAATGAAAATGCTAGAAATTTCTTTGCAGTATAATAATAGTATATGTATCTGTACAAGTTAATTATATCGTATTGTCTCAAATGCCCTTTGATGGGCTTGTAAAGGAGCCAATATGAGTAGAATCACGAGCTGTCCAGACTTACAATTCTTGAAAGAAGAAAGCCATTCCTTCAATGTTTACGAGTAACGCAATCGACTTTAGCCGAAAGACACGTGATCCAACATTTCCAATTCAACGACTTTGGTCAGAGATTATACAAGACTGACATAGTGTCCCTAGATCGCTCACCTGAGTTCAGTGTCTAAGATCTATATATTTTGTTTTAGATCTTATCTTTTCCAGATTGATTGAGCAAACAAGGTATCCAATGTGCCTGTTACGTTTTTCTAATATTTAACATCGTGACCTTATCTTTTACACCACTTGACCAAATTTTGAACTTGGTCGAGATTTCATCAATACAAACAATCTGGCCAATTTTCAGGCTTATAAAGCAAATCGTGTGGCCGAACGAATTTGGTCGATATTTTATCAAAACAATCATTCTGGGCAATTTTCAGTTTAATTGAGAAAAAACATGGCTTCTAGAGTGTCTACAATGTTAATGTTGACGCCACACGACGGACGCAACACGATGGACAACACACAACCGCAAAAGCTCTAATTGTACACTTGTGCTCAGGTGAGCTAAAACGGAAAGTACTTAACTGAGAATTCCTCAAACTTCAACTCGATATTAAAGCTTTACTGCTATAATAGACTTCGATGAGTAAACGTTAGTAAAAGTTATTAATGTCTAACATTAACATAAAGAATAAATAAAAGTGTTATCTCAGTTCCGCGTTTAAGTTTAATATGAAAAAGGCAAAGCCTCAAAACGATCGCAGTCTTCAATTGTTGTCTTTTAACAATGAATTCTGAAAGGCTTTCCACTCTTTTAAATAAATGAAGTGATTTTTTGATTATGTACTTTATTAATTTGCAGAAGGAATTTCATCCCCAGACTTAGCTTTACTTCTAATTCCAATAGAGTATTTTGAATCAATACCGTAACTTCTCTTATGAACATTAGGGATTTGGTTTGCAAAACATGAGGTACAGAATGGGCCCATATATATGTATTTTATTTGTCCAGTTGATGTAATCCAAGTATAATTTAGGGCACAAAGTTTTCAAGGAGATAGTGTTTTAAGACTTCATAGCCTCCCTACCCTGTCACCCCAGATTTTTTTTGGTTTATCAAGTTTTTGCAAAAAAAATCTGAGAAGGATCATTCAAAGAATATTCTGGAAAACAAGAGGCCCAAGAGGGCCTGTATCGCTCCACTGGCTTTAAAATCTTTAGACTTTCATCAAATAAAGCCTACTTTAAATGAATACATTAACACTCCAAAATCTCCTAAGACCTATTTAGTAATGGTTAAATGGTTCTGTTCCATATTGCACCAAAATACTCAATCACAATGAACCTGCAACCCTTGACCAATCTTATTAAAACATAAGGTTCAGAAGATGTCATTCAAAGATTTCGGGCTCAAAACAGGCCCCACCTGACATGCCCATATTTATGGACCAAAAAAAATTCTTGAACAATTTAAGATAATAGTCACCCAAGAAATATTCTGGTTAAGTTTCATTGAAATCGGCTGAGTGGTTCCAGAGGAGGTATCGTTCAAAGATTTTTGCCTCAATATAAGCCCTGCTCTGCCATGCCCAAATTTATAGGCCTTTCAAAATTTAGCAAATAATTTTTGAAAAGACACGTTCAAGGAACATTCTGGTAAAGTTTCATTGAAATCAGCCAGGTGGTTCAGGAGAAAATGTCATTGAAAATTTCGGGCTCAAATAGGCCCACCTTGCCACGCCCATATTTTTAGTCCAATCAAAATTTCTTGAACAATTTAAGTAAAGGGTCACCAAAGGAACATTCTGTTAAAGTTTCATTGAAATCGGCCCGGTGATTCTGGAGGAGATGTCGTTCAAAGATTTCGGGCTCAAAATAGCCCCGCCCTGCCACGCCCATATCAATGGACCAATCAAAATTTCTTGAACAATTTAAGTAAAGGGTCACCCAAGGAACATTCTGATAAAGTTTCATTGAAATCGGCCCTTTGGTTCAGGAGGAGGTGTCGTTCAAAGATTTCGGGCTCAAAATAAGCCCCGCCCTGCCACGCCCACATTTATGGGCTAATCAAAATTTCTTGAACAATTTAAGTAAAGGGTCACCCAAGGAACATCCATGCCAAGTTTCATTGAAATCGACCCAATGGTTTGGGAGGAGAAGATTTTTAAAGATTTCAAAGTAAAAAAATGCCACGCCCTGCCACGCCCATATTTGGGGGCCAATCAAAATTCTTTGAAAAACTTAAGAAGGGGCCCACCCAAGGATCATTTCTACCAAGTTTCGTTAAAATCCGCCCATTGGTTTGGGAGGAGAAGATGTTTAAAGAAAAAGTTTACGCACGGACGGACGCACGCATGCACGCACGGACGCACCACGGACACTCCGCCATGACAATAGCTGGCTGGCCTTCGGCCAGTGGAGCTAAAAATCATTAAAATTGACCCAAAGGTTGAGGAGGAAATGTCTGTCAAATATTTGAAAGTGAAACAAGATGTGTTTGTACAAAAACAAATGCCCCCATAACCACATTTTTTTTCAAAATGTCACCTTTGATCAATGAAATTGACCGTGAAACATGACCTTGACCTTGGTACCAGAGATGCACCAAACTGAGGCAATTTGCACTGGGTCAGTTGACTAGAAACATTTTGTTAGAGTTTCATCCAATTCGGTCCATAAATGAGGGAGGAGTTGGGTTCAAAAAAATTTTTACATGAAGGCCCCCTTTTCCATGACGCGGCAAAATTCACAAAACTGTGACTTCATGTGCAAGCTCAAGTGACTGGGAATATTTGTGAAAGTTTCATCCAAATCAGTCAACAAATGAAGGAAGAATTGCATTCACAAAATTTCTTTACATGAAGGTCCCTTTTTCCATGACGCAGCTATAATAAACAAAACCATGACTTCATGCGCAAGGTCAAGTGACTGTAAACATTCAGTGAAAGTTTCATCCAAATTGGTCCATAAATGAGGGAGGACTTGTGTTCACAAGATATTTTTACATGAAGGCCCCTTTTGTTCATGACACAGCTGAAATTCACAAAACCATGACTTCATGTGCATGGTCAGGTGACTATGAACGTTTTGTGAAAGTTTCATCCAAATCTGTCCACAAATGAGGGAGGAATTGTGTCACAAGATTTTTTTACATGAAGGCCCCTTTTTCCATGACACAGTTGAAATTAACCAAACCCTGAATTCATGTGCATGGTCAGATGGCAAGGAACATTCTGTGAAAGTTTTATCCAAATCGGTCCATAAATGAGGGAAAGTTGCGCTCACGAGAAAATTGGATGTACGGATGGATGGACGGATGGATAGACAGAGAAGATGATGCTAATATTCACGAAACAACCGCCTCCAGCAGCGTATAAAAAATGTCACTCAAAAGCTGTTCTGGCCAAATTCATTGAAACTGGCACAGTGGTTAAGGAGGTGATATCGCACAAAGATTTCATAGTGAAGCAAGATGTCTTTGCACTTGAATTGCCTTGAAGTGATTGGAAATATTTAGTGTTTTATTAAGTTTTGCAGTCATATAGTCAGACGGACAATGGTAAAACCCCCAATCTTTCCATGATGGGCATTAAAAGGCCGGACATATTACATCAATATTCAAGGGCCAATCAGAATTTAGAGAACATTTTTAAAAGGGTCAGCCAAGGACAGACAACAGATTCAGGGTGATCCTATCAAATCACTTTGAACATGTCGTGCTCATGTGAGCTTTTAAATAATTTTACTCATTTGCTTTAAGGTAGTGGACCCATAATAGTTCCGCAACATTTCAGAACTCATGATTATTCACAATATTGACCATATATATTGATATAGTGAAAATCATTAGGAAACCTCACTTAACATTTTTAAAGTTTACTACTCCCGAAACATTGAGTAACTATTACGGAGCAACAACCTTAAAGCAAATGAATAAAATTATCATGATGATGAAACATATCACTGCATTATTTACAATACAATAATTCGTGTAGACTGATATTTCGCTTTTTAAGATCATGAACATAAAAGGCATTGGTTTGTTTTGTTTGCTTGAATGGGGTTTATGGGGCTTTCAACAATCTTTTTAAAAAAAAGGCCTTGGAGCTGGAGGCTAGGAAAAGATATAATGAAAGTACTTGTGTGGACATGTGGAAAAGATCCATATTTCCACAACACTTCTGTGAACAGTATAGAAAGGGTTAAAATATAATTACTATTGATTATATTATATTCATATATTTCACAAAATTGATATCTTAATTGGTTACAATTTGACCCCTGCCGAGATTTGAACTCAGAACTCCTGGGTACCTTGCACCCAAGCATTTTACCTTAAACTACAAGGGTTACTTAAAACCAAATACAAAATAACAATGTTTGTGAATTACATAAATCTAATAATTATATGCTCTCTCTCTCTCTATATATATATATATATGACTGTCGGACTGTCTTAAATTAATATTTCTTTGAAAGTTAAAAGTAAAATATACTTATGTTTCAAATCATTGAAAAAAACTTGAATAAAATCTAGGCTCTCAAGCAATGTCTTCATGGTATTGATAAGCATGCATAAATGAACCCTTTTCATGATAATGAATTGTCTTTTTTTGTTACCCATATTTGCCCTGGTAATTATTTCTGCAAACAAAGACAATGTTTGGCAAGTCACTGTCAGGCATAGGAATTCAGTTCAAAGGAATTCCACACCCCTGCAAAAAGACTGCTTCATTTACCAACAAGAGCTGTCTGAGGACATAGAAGCACCACTATTCCCAGAGCTGGATAGTAAAAGCAGACCAATGTAAACATCAGAAAACCTATGAATTCAACATCAGAGTAATGAATCTTTGTTTAGCAGCTGATACGAAGGTCACAAAGGCATGTTCAAACTTTCCAAGAAAACACTAAGTGGAAACGAAGAAATTACAGATATGCACCATAGTTGCATGAAAACCTTAAAGATTTTAGAATCTGAAAAGGGTTAAAATTCCACTAAATTAAGTATCAGAGTAACGAATCTTTGTCTAGGGGCATATATTATGGTCTTGGAAGCATGTGCAATGTTTCAAAGCAATAGATTTAGTAGAAACCAAAGTATTACACCGACGCCTACGCCCATGTGACCAGAATAGTCCCCTATTCAACTGAAAGTCAAGAATCAAAGGCCTGAAAGGCCTGAATTGAAGACAGGACTGAATATTAACAATTGGAATGAAAATTGTGGCGTTTTGAGAAGATCTCTTGAGTGGGAATCAGAAATTTAAAACAATCATTGATGGTTACATATGGAAACTGCACTTTCCTAACAAATGAATAATTATGCTTTACTTTGAAGACTCATCACTTCCAGATAAACCTATCCCTCTAGCCAATTCAAGCTTAACAAGAGGGTAACTGCCTTCATAATCGCTATTCATCCCCAAGTGTAAGTTTTCAATATCCTAAATGAACAATCATTTGGAAGTATTGCATGGCAATACCAAGTCCCCTACCGGATTTATAAATATATCCCTAGAGCAGTATCTTTTTTGGTGGTAAAGGTATAACTACCTCTACAAAATATCGGTATCTTCCACAAAATCAATGGACCAGAAACCAAATTCAAACTTGATCTGTAACTCATTAATGCGAACTCACATACCAAAAATCAGCTAAATATCTTCAAGGGTTAAGAAAAAAAGTCCAGAAAACTGAAATTTCCTGATGATTTTCTAAGTCCAGCATCCGTATCTTCCACAAAAATCAATGGACCGGAACCGAATTCGAACTCGTTCTGTAACTCACTAATGCGAACTCACATACCAAAAATCAGCTAAATATCCCCAAGGGTTAAGAAAAAAAAGTCTGGAAAACTGAAATTTCCTTGTATTTTCTAAGTCCAGCATCCGTATCTTCCACAAAAATCAATGGACCGGAACCAAATTCAAACTCGTTATGTAACTCATTGATGCAGACTCACATACCAAAATTCTGCTCAATATCTCCAAGGGTTAAGAAGAAAAGTCAGGAAAACTGAAATTTCCTGGTAATTTTCTAAGTCCAGCATCCGTATCTTCCACAAAATCAATGGACCGGATCCAAACTCGAACTCGTTCTGTAAATCATTAATGCGGAAGCACATACCAAAAATCAGCTCAATATCTCCAAGGGTTAAGAAAAAAAGTCCGGAAAACTGAAATTTCCTGGTAATTTCTAAGTCCAGCATCCGTATCTTCCACAAAAATCAATGGACCGCAACCCAATTCAAACTTGTTCTGTAACTCATTGATGCGGACTCACATACCAAACATCAGCTCAATATCTCCAAGGGTTAAGAAAAAAAGTCCGGAAAACTGAAATCCGGACTGACAGACAGACGGACGGACAGAAGGACGGACAGACAGACGGACAGACGGACGGAGCGCAAACCAATAGTCCCCTTCGGCTTTCGCCGGTAGGGGACTAAAAATATTCATTTAACCAAAAGAAATATGGTGGCAATTCCTGTATTCTACAAACTCATATGAAATATTGCAACCCTGTTTTATAAAATTGTATAGATTATCCCCAGCAATCCAATATGATCCAAATCCGATTTTTTTCCAGTCAAACTTATTAAGTGGATGTGTAAAAATCTTAAATAAAATGTTAATCCACATGACACACATTGCTTACCCCTTGATGAAGAGCTGAACATTTCATTGCCATGGTGAATATTGCCCTGAATTGGAAATTTGTTCAAATTTCTTTTACATTTATTATCTGATCCAGGATTTGACTAATTATCTCCACATAGAAGAAGCAATGAAAGTAATACCAATATTCTTATATTTTTACTAGTCAAAGTCAATACTAAGAAGAAGTATTTTCCCGTACAATAGCTGTAGCTTTATTTTATGAATACCGTTTAAGTTTCCATTGAGATATTTCGATCTCCATTTCAGATTATTCTCCTTGCATATGGTCTTACTTAGTAGAAAATTATTTTTAGTACAAAATAATATATAAACCTGTTAAGACAACCAACCTGTCAGGCCTTTTCCACGGGACTGCTTTTCTAGATCAAGATTCGGATTGACCTATCCGGTGAACTATCAATTATGACAAAACTGCCAAAATGACAGATCGTTAAATGAAATCCCGAGCTACAGCATTTATCACCTTGAGTAGAATTCTTTCAAAGTCCACTCCAGAATGTTACAAATAAATCCATTCCAGTTTCCAAAACAGTTTCTGTTATTGTCAGAAAATTGTCGAAAACAAAAGCGGAAACTCAAAACCGGGATCGCGCATGCGTGGTACTACTGTATAGGCCATTCGGAACACCACTCGGCCAATCTAACGCATTCGTCAAAACTCGGCCGATTCCGTAACCTACATTTATCTGAGACTTCGGAGATCGCCCGATAATTGCCGAGTGAATATCACGATAACAATCTGTTACCGTTTACGGATATGACCGAGTGATGTTCCAAATGCTGTACAATATGGATAGACAAAACAAGCCTAATAATAAAGTAATTTGATAAGCCGTCGAAATTTGCTATTTTAGTTTTTATCTATTTAAACTACGACAGGCCCGGGAGACGGATAAATAAAACAACCTTAAGGACACACAAACACACAATTTTACGAGAAATATGGAGTCTAAAATGGGGAACTGAAAATAGCTTGCCAATGTTATGTATAAAAACAGTTGTAGGATGCAATTGAAAATTTGGAGCAAATGCAAAAGATTGCAGCCGAAAACGCCCTAAAACAGCACCATTTACGAATGTAAAACACGTTTCTGCAGGCAACTTCTGCATAGATCACGTGTTCACTCCCCTGAGGTCCCGGCCAGAATTTAGGTCAGCACCAAAATTTTACGGTATATTGCTACACTATTGATTATTTTTGCCGCGTTTATTTTTATGAATGGGTCTACTTTTTTGAGCGTAATGACACATGTAGGTTTGTTATCAGAATCCGATGGCGACGATCCCTATATTGAAAGACAGGTAAACCTGTCTTCAATAAAAAAATACACAATTTTGACCAAATTTTTGCATTAAATCAGAAAATTGAGCTGCAGAAAGAGTTAATTTTGACATCTGACCCAGTCTAGATATGCCACTGGATTATGGATGACCTTGATTCAGGCTGAACAGACCAAGGGGCAAACAAGATTTAGATTCAATGCATGACAATTTCATCGATAAGCCATTTATTTGAAATTTTGTAAAAAGAACCAATCGAGACAATCACAATGACTTGAATGGACATGAGTGTCCAATAATGTTGAACATTGCTATATTTACATTGAAGATATATTAGCATGAAGTCATTTTTAAAGAAAGACGAATTGAAATAGTTTCACACGTTTCAACATCAACCAATCAATTCTAAAAATAATGCCAATAAAAAATCTGTAGGCAGTTCTTTTCTGAACATTGATGTCAGATCCTTTTTTGAACAGTAGTGCTATTCAAGCAACAACATATTTTGATTTATAAAATTCAGGGTACACACCCTAAGAACTGTTACAACGGACAATTACCTCTGCATGAAAACATGTTAAGGATTCGCAATGAAAACTGTCACGCTTTCTGTACTCACGGAAAACAAAAACGCTACAACTTTCAAAATAATATCTTTTATCCATCGAATTTAAAAAAGACAAGTGTAGCTTTTACAGTCTGATACCCCGCAAAATCATTTACTTTCATATCTTATCCTGCAAATAACTAGAACTTTGAAGATTAGAGGGAAATTAGAAGTAATGTGTGTCATTTTTCAAAGTAAAGGCATTATAAGCTTTTAGATTGCGTTTCATATTAGAAATTCATGCAATCTCAAACAATAATTCCAATCGAATAATATTTTTCCTCCCTATTATCACAACTGAAAATAAAAAAATCGAAAAAAAATAAATAAAATATAATAAATAAAATAATATAAATAAATAAAAAAATAAAATATAAGTTACGGTGCATGACAGAGAGTGTTACCGTATAGTAACTACATCACTAACATAGGTTACAGATTCTTATGGGAAACATTTCTTATGTTTTATGCATTTGAATAGGATTTATTAGCTATTCTAGCTATGATTTCCTGTTCGTTCGTATGTCTATCCGTCCGCCCGTCTGTTAACATGCACTTATTTTCCCAAAAGAGTCTACAATCTCTTTCCGATTTACTTCAAACTTTCACATAATGATTATACCAACATCAGAAGGAAACAACAAGAAAATTAGGTTACAATATACTCGTTGTAGCATTAGAGTCAGGGCGGTGAAGTATTAATGCAAAAAGAGCCTTATAACAAATGGTGAAATTATCCCAACCCTTGAACTCAAATTTAAGAACTGGTTCGATATCTAGTACAAGAAGTTCAAGAACCAGTTCTAGAACTGGTTCAAGAGCTAGTTCGACTGTTTTTGAATTGCCAATTCACGTTCTAGAACCAGTTCTTGAACTTTTTCGCAGGGAAGGAGGCGTTAGAGCGTCCCAGGCTTCGTGGCCGTCCTGTGATTTCGAAAAACTTAAAAACTATAATCAACTAGTAATTCGGCGGGTCTATCCTCTCAGAAAATATTTTAGATCAGAGCATGGCTAGCTGTTTTGTCCTTTATTGTACAAATCTCGGAGATAGTTCAGAAGGTTTGATTGACTTTTTATATAGACCGAATAAAGGTTCCTTTCTCTTCAATTCAAACTAGTGTCCATTTTCAACCAAAATGCAAATCAGGACCTTTTTGTGCTTAGATTTATATTTTTGAATAAATTCACTTCAGGGTTATATTTTCCTGAATTTCAAAAGCAACTTTAACCACGCACTTGGCTGATGGTTCCCATTTGTAAACAGGTCTAGGTATAAAATAGGCACCACGACCCATTTATTACATATTTTTGAAAACAGCAAAAGTAGATTCATATTGGAAAGTTTCATACTGGAGATATGCTGAGCGAACAATTGTAACACCATCATTTGTAGAAGAGATTTAAACCGATGATTTTGAGAATGTTCAATACATTTCGATTTGGGGATTTTAAGCTTACACTTTCTCGACAAGATACCTTTCATTTAAAGCAGGTGAATGTTTTACGATGTTGATTAGACTACCATGTATAGGCATTCGTATAATTAACATTTGCAAGTGCTTTCTTATCCTGAATGTTAGACAGATATAATTGAAGGAAGGAAGGAAGGCATACTGTTTTTCATAAATTAAAAAGAAGATCAGAATGTTATTTTTGATATATCGCATTAAATGAAGTTTTGGGACTTTTCTTCCCGTCTACCTCGTATTTCGCAGAACAGATCTAGATATAAGATATTTCGGATTTCGTTGCGCTTTCTTTTTGTGTTTTTTGAAAATTCTGGCGTCAAGAAAACGGGGATTTTTGTATGCAATATCAATGACAGAGGTTGTAACGCTGTAGGGAAGATACTGTAACATACCAAAAGAATTATGCAGAGTTCGTAACATACTCATAAAATTGAAATAGTGCATATAAGTTTGGAAATAGAAGACATTCCTTTTAGAAAACGGGTATAATAGAGAAAACTAAGGTGTTTTAACGCCAAACATATAAAAAAGTTTCAGTATTTCTTCTCTCTCTTCTAAAATTCTAAAAAGAAAAAGACGAAACACTGTTTTTCGATCAAATTTACATCAAAACTCTTTTTTACCGAAATATCAATATCAAAAATATTTCGACCAGGATTATTCATATTCTCAGGAATGGAATAGGAATATATAAAAAGTCAAACGTGTCTTCTGGATGTACAAATAATGTCGGAACCGACATGTATTTAAACAAAATAGCAGACGCCTTAACAGTTTTCATTGCGAATCCTTAACATGTTTTCATGCAGAGGTAATTGTCCGTTGTATCAGTTCTTAGGGTGTGGGGTAATTTATTTTTTTTTCATTCGAGGGTAACACAACTCCTTCCAGATCTTATCCTACACAGAGAGGCAATGGGTTCTAACCTTAAACCATTGCTACCCACTTTTACAGCTTGGTGGGGGCCCTGTCTGTAAAGTGTCCTGCCCAAATACACTACCTGCATCCAGTGGGGCTCGAACCCCCAACCCCCAGGTTATGAGTTGAGCTTGCTAACCACTTGACCAACGAGCCAGATGAAAGAAACTTGTCTATATTTAATATATAAAAACATGATTTGATACCGCCACCTATGAGTGCATCTGCAATCGTTATCAGTCTAGCACATTTAGAGGTGGTCAAATGTGTCTATTGCGTACCAACAATACAAACGTTCAAACGGTCCCACGTAAATAATTTGTTGTAAGCGTTATTTTTGTATCAAAAGTAGAACAATCAGTAACCTACAGAAACCAAATATTGCAGAAGCAATATGTTGGAATGTTTAAACTTTGTTGTGTACACTAGTCTATGTACACATAATTTTATCACTTACTAACGGTACTATACTTTAAGCCATAGTACACAAATAAAACAATGCATACTTATTTCATATAAATGCTTATAATTCCATTTTTTGCAATCTTAACACTTTTATACACATTTTTTTAATCCACACACACAAACCCCATGCGGTTCATGTGTTCAATGACAAGCACTGGCTTGCTAAAGCGTAGTAGTTACAATGTTCCGGGTCAATGATTGTTCTCTAGCAAACTCTAGGTAATCACAGATAATCATGCTGACAACAAAAGGAATCTGTCTGAATATTATCCACCTGTATAGAACCAAATTATATACACAATAATTTATCATCACATCTGTGTAAGATATATTTAAACCGAGTTGACCATGCCTAGTTTTGTTGCCCATTTGGTCGAGACAAAAAGGGGCCGAGTTGATCGGTCACCTGCAAAATTACGATGAAACATGACATGGCTCTAAGTTCATTTGTTTGGAGGCAAGCTAAATTGATGTATTGACAAATCAATAATTGTTTTTATTGGTGAATAGAATAGATCAGACTCAGAACTTATTTGAATAGAAAACAAAAGTCATGCTCTTGTCACAAAAGTCATGCTCTTTGCTGATGATACCAAAACATATACCACTATTCAAAGCGATGGCGACTCTCAACTTCTACAGACTACAAATAACAACTTTAGCAACTGGTCCAATCAATGGAAATTACAGCTTAATACTAAAAATGCAAATATTTATGTATAGGAAATAAAAACAGTAGCCGAGAATACCAGATGAGGACAATGCTGAATCAAACAGAAAAGATCACAAGAGTTACAGAGGAAAAAGATTTGGGAGTAATAGTTGATGAAAAACTGACATTCAATAGTCACATAAATGAGAAAATAAAGATAGCCAACAGAAATCTAGGTATCATTTACAGAACCTTTACTAAACAAAGAATTTTCCTTAACCTATATAAATCGATGGTGAGACCGCATCTGGAATACGCTAGTACTGTCTGGAGAACTTACCTAAACAAACACAAAAAATCTATCGAAAACGTGCAAAGAAGAGCAACCAAATTGATCCCAAGTAGTCGTCATTTACCATATAATGAAAGATTGAAGCATTTAGGACTACCAACTTTGGAGTACAGAAAAACTAGAGCTGACATGATCCAAACATACAAAATACTAAAAAATATTGACATAACCTCAACCCCAAACTTTTTAATGATACAAAATCACACCCGAACAAGAGGAAATAAACTGAAATTAAACAAAAAATTCGCAAGAACTGAAAGAAAAAGAAATTCATTCACACATAGAATTGTCTCACCATGGAATTTGCTAACGAATGAAGTTATAAATGCGGACAATGTAAATGTCTTTAAGAGTAGGCTCAATAAACAGTGGCGCCATCACCCTCTGAAATTTAAAGCAAATTGTTACACCAGTGAAGAGAGACGAACGCAACCAGAAGAGCCCCAAACAGCCAGCGGCTGACTATTGGCTCCAGTACAGTAAGCTACAGTAAGCTACAGTAATACCCCCACCCACCCTAACAACTACCTTGGCAACCAAAATCACTGATAGATTTTGTGCCTAGCCAACAATATAGGGCTATTCAGCTTGTGAATGGTGTTACTAAGTAATTTCAAAACTACTTAACCAAAAATTATCCCCGTTGCATTTAAACTAAGGAAAACCCTGACAGATTTCGATAAAATTTACCTGAGTCGAGGATAACAGGAAGTTGAATGTTGTTGACATTTGAGGATGTGAATATTGACGATTAAAATCTTACGCAATTATTCAATGTTTTATATCCCTTCGAAGAAGAAAAAAATAAATAAAGTGAAAGTGTATTTGAATTCCCTCTGAGATTTTTATTTTGGCATTTTCATTTTTTAAAACCGCATTATTAGCCAATCAAATCGCTTGCTCCGGCGCCCTTACCGAAAAAATCACAATATTTTTTTTCGCATAGTAAAAATGATAGGTCGGGTCTAAATCACCATGTTGTCAAACCGTCTTTAAAATAAAAAAGAAAAACGGTACTACAGCGAAACGATCTTTGATCGTGTCTTGCTTTGCAAGACACGATCTGCGATCGTTATGAAGTCGGCAGGACAAAAAGAGAGCTTACGTAAAGCTTAAAGCATATAGGCCCCTTTTTACTGACACATTTTTGAAACGTAAATTTTCGATAGTTTAAGAGAATCTTATTTGTTTCTCAAATAATGAATTTCATAAAATTCTGACAAATAGAAAAGGAAAAATTAACTAATACTAATTTTTACATAAGGACCTCTTTTCCATGACACAGCATTGAATTGATTAAATGTAAAAAAAAATTATCTAAAAAGTTTCCTAGGAAGATGAGATATGAAGTATCCTCCGGGTAGGCCCAGGGGTGCCTGTGATATGTTGTCGAACGACCGGAAGGAAGGAAGGACAGACGGACGGACGCGCTCTCAAGCCGCCGACTATATGCTACCCCGAAATTTCTTTCTGTGAACATAAAATTCGACCCATCTAGCTGACGAATAATGAGGTTGGATGGTTGAACCCTTTATTTTTTCTCTCGTCAATGTTAAGTTAACCACCTCAATCGGATGTTGTGATGTTTCACATTAGCTACGGACGCTGCGATATGATTTAAATATTGTTGGTGGCAAAAAAAAAGGAAAAAAGATCAAAGAAACAAAAAATAAGGGGGGAAAGAATTGCTCCTTTGAATGTTATAAGCTAATTATATGTGTCAGGAGAAGATGACAATTTACGAATTCATTTTGAAGAATGCCACATCCTACCAGACCCATATTTATGAGCCATCAGAATTCTGCAAACAAATTTAGAAAAGGTTTATCAAGTATATTCTTAAATAAAAACTTCATTTTGAAAACAGCACAGTGGTTTAGGATGACATGTCGTTGAAAGATTTCATAGTCGAAAAACACGCTCTGCTACGCCCATATTCATGGGCCAATCAGAATTTTGCGAACAATTTCTGAAGAGAATCTCCAAAATATTCGTTTTTTTTTAAATATATGATTAATTCACGTTTTTGAGGGCGTTAACATTTGCAGAGACCCGAAAAATGGTTTATGATGGTCTCTGCAAATGTTTACTCTCGAAAAATCGTGAATTGGCGCTATTATTGCATAAAAAAGATAGATAAGAGCAAAATGATTTTATAGAACTGATATAAAACCAGTTACAAACCTACTTATATCCCGCTATGCATTACACCGTCCATCTTGTTTATACCGACGTTGCTTGGTTAATTTATTACGTCACACAAATTAACGCGGGAATTAGAACAACGTCTTTCGGTATGCTCTATAATAACGTTGGACAAGGAAACTGATAAAGCGTATAGGCCCAGATCGAGAATATTTAAGTGAAAAAAGCCGGGCGTTTTGTCCGTTAACATATGCCTATAACGACCCGAAAACGCACATTTTGTGCAATAATCGGGATTAACGCCTCGTTTAACACTTTTTCAGTTATATCGCGGGGCAAATGACAACGGATTTCTGGTATTTCTAACATTAGTACTTCCATTTAATACTTTCTTAGCCTGCAGCTGCTATCCCACAATGGTCTACAATATTCAACCCATTGGTGGGAGACAAAAAGTCGGAAAGGAAGAGTATCGACGTCGGAGATTGAGCCCGAGATCTCCTAAGGAACATCCTGACAAATTTTCATTTCAGTCCGTCAAGTAATTTAGTTTGATGTTTCGTTCAAATATGACATAGTTTAAAGTGCACGACGGACTCGGGGTGATTTTCAAGCTTCTCTTGGACGCGTTGTTCTCAGGTGAGCTAATAGATAAAACGCAGATATTTTTGCAAACATCTCCTCACTTTACCGATAATTTGTGCAAAACAAAATCCTAATTTGCAAATAATAGCTTCTATTTATCGACTGTTCTGCACGGTTACACGTTTAGAGTATTACTGTGCGAAAATTTCTAGGGAAATTTGAGATTTGGAGAATGCTTTTTGATGAGAAGTATAGGCAGTTATAAAGTATACGTAATTAATTTGAATAAGATCCGTAGGAAAGGCTTATGCATGTTCTTTGACGAATCCTTTTTATGACTCTGATCGAGGGATCATTTCGACCAATAAGGTTGAATGAGTTTGACAGACTTTACAAGGAGTGTGAAAATTGGTACAGTTGGTAGCATCTTTAAATTGACGTTCATCTCTATGAAAAACATTCTCAGTCGCTCGCTCAGCGCTTCATTTCTTCATTCCAAAAATTCACTTAAAGCAATCAAAATGGCTTCAAAATTGAGAGAAAAACACACTTCAAATATTTTAATTAGGTGGATGTGGTTTTAAAGTGTCTTTTTGATTCGAAAAAGAACACAGATACAAAAGTATGTAGATTTTAATTCAAAGAGGTACAAAATATAGGTTATTGGGTGAATTTAGCTAGTATGGATTACCTCCCGCTAATTTCATCCAAACCTTGTTCCTCCGAACTCATTCCAATTCTTTTGGAAATCCTTCCAAAATTATTCACATTGTCAATCTCATGATGTTGCTAACTGCAGATGTTGAAGTAAGATCGATAGCCGCATGATACTTGTCGACCATAGTTCTTCTTGATCAGGATTTTATGATTTTATAAATCAATTTAAACTGGAAATGTTATCAATTCACATTTTTAATCAATAAAAAGGAAAATCACCAAAATATGTGGTGCATTGTTATATATCAGTTTACTGCAGGGCTCGTGTTTGATTCGTAAACAAGGGTTAAACCCGCAAAAATCTGTAAATATATTCATAAGACCCCTAGAAATTACTCCCAATGGGGTCATTTTGACCCCCTTGAGAGAAATTTTCAAGGGTCAAAACATGGTTCCTATCTATAATTTTCAAAAATCTTACTATGTAAAGTTCTACAAATTAATAACTTACTATAAATCATTACAAGAAACAGGTAAAAAGACCCCCAAAATATACAAAATTCTACTTATGATTGATCTTTATCGTTTGGACCCCTTTTAAAACAGTTTTGACCCTCAGAATTTCTTAGGTAAAGTCCTCAATATCAAACACTAACACAAACCCTGTTAATGAATCTCTTTCAAATGATAGTTTTTTAAATAAATTTCTTACTGTGACTATTCAACCATTAATGCAATGACGTAAACAAGGTTTCCTGTTTGACTCTGATAGTCGTTTGCTATAAATAGTTTGTCTCTTCCAAAACACATCGTTCCTGGGGAGACTAATTGGGCATGGTCAAAATATAGTGGACCAAATGCAGTCAGATCAGGGGTTATTTTGTAAACTTGTCCATGTATTGAACATATCGTCGGCCTCGTTCGAAAAAGACGTATTTGCAAATTTCACAAAAATCTTTTTTTCCACTTTCGAACATATTATATCCTCCCGCGTTAAATGCGAAAATAGCGGATCTGATAGCCAATTGTATTCCTAAAAAATGTCATGTGAGAAAAAGTCGGATGACGAGTGGTCGTTATTTTTCGCGGTCGAATTTGGCGTATTTGCATCGACAGCAACAGAAGAATTGACATGCAGAAATCTTTGGTAATTTTACTTACAAATAAATCTTGTATATATTTTTCCCCAAGCTATTACCACTTTGTATTATGTGTTAATGTATTGTACACATTATTGTGTGATTTGGTACCTTTAAATTAAGTATAAGTGTTCTAATACTTGAACAAGAAAATCATTGCCTTTTTTCGGCGAAAGAAATGGCCAATACTAACGAATTTCGGAACAAATATTGTTTAAATGGATCTTAAATATATTGTCGACATAATCATTAAGAATTTTATTTCCATATTAAGGTGTTTAGACCCTTCATTTTCAAATACGACATTTTAGAATTGAACCTCATTTTTTCATTTCTGTTGTTTATTTGCAGATACGCCGTTTTCGAACCAGTTGATGGCATCTCTTTTATCACTACCTGAGTGTGTTCTAGTCAAGATACTGGCGTTTATATGTTTACCAGAGCTGTTGCAGAATGTGAACAGGACCTGTACGAAATTGAAAGATGTCATCGAATACAATTCATGCTTGTGGAAATTTATTGACATAGACTTTCACACAACTATTTCAACACAGGATCTAAGACGAATGTTAAGGCACTCGCGATGTTTTCAAACGTTACTTGTTCCCTTTGCCCTACAAGGCATAAACTCATATGACTTAGATTTTCTATTGTCACAAAGACTCAGTTATTCCAAGAGCTTGTACTGGCTAGATATAAGTAAGAGCAACATTTCAACTCTGTGCTTCTTAAAATATACACGATCACTGGTTATTTTGAACCTGTATCCACTGTAGAACATTATAGAGAAATGACCTCCGCCCATAAAATACATATTTTTCATCCGATCACAATAATTTTTTGTAGTCTGATAAAGCGTCACTCAAGAATCATTCCAGTAAAATTTGGTTGATATCCATCAATTATATTTCGAGTAAATGATTTTCAAAGTTTCCACTATATATCATATAGAGAAATGACCTACGTCCATAAAATACATATTTTTCATACGATCACAATATTCTTTTTTAGACTGATAAGGGGACACCTAAGGATCATTCATGTAAAATTAAATTGGTATCCATCAATTAGAATTTGAGAAAACTAATTTTTTACCATATTTGGAAATTAGCCACGCCCATTAAATCCATGTTTGTCATTGGATCCAACATTTCTTGAACAACTTTGAAAGAGGGTCACCATAGGATCATTCCTGTGAAGTTCATCCAGTAGTTTCTGTGGAGAAGATTTTTAAAGAAAAAGTTTACGATCGGACGCACGGACGCACGTACGGACGGACGGATGCACGACGGACACAACGCCATGACAATAGCCCCAGTGGCTGTCAGCCAGTGGAGCTAAAAATTCACAATGATATTCCATGTAAAAGCTGGCCACCAAAGAGCCAAGACACTAATGTTTTTGAAAATGTACGGCGAATAATCAAAATTTAACTAGAGAAAAAAGATACACTTGATTTAATCTTAACTAGACCTATAGAGTAAAGTGAAGAAAATCTGGTATGATCTCCTACATACTATATTTAGTGTCTATATAGATTTCTAGAAGTATAAGTATAAGTAAGAAAGCGTCATATTACCAAGTACTTACAACAAAATCAAGCACGTCTCCATAGCAACATTAAAAAATCCTGGTTTCAAACTTTGTCGGCCATCTTAATTTTTGAAGTGATATATCATTTATGGCCGATCACTTTATCTAGAAAACTTCTCATCTCATGAAAACATAATCTATATAGTCGCGACAGAATTAATGCGCGAAAATCACTTTATTTCATGTACTTTACTTTAGCATCAAAGCGGAGAAAAGAATGAATATTTCTAGCATGACGTTTGGTTACCCTTGCTTTATAAAATGAACAACTTGTATAAATACCTTTGCCTCAGAGAGCATTTATACTCTTTATGATTAAGCGAAAAAGCAGGTATTTTAAAACTTATCAGATTTATCTTTTTGTGTTGAAACTGTATGCTTTTTATATATTCTAGTTTCAGTTGACCTCAGTTATGACTATCAATCTTTTTTCAGTTCAAATAGTGTATTGTATTACTTGAATGACGAGGGAATATTTACCACTATACAAAAACAAAACATTTAAATGATTATAAAGACATTGAAATAAAGTTAAATTAAATCATTTTAATCTTTTTCTCCTTACTTAATTTGTAGCACATCTTAGATCTATAGAGAGTGTTAAAATATTTTTCTGTTTCTGTGATTAATCACTTGATCTCTTTTTAGCTCACCTGAGCACAAGGTGCTCAAGGGGAGCTTTAAGGAACACACTGAGTCCGTCGTCCGCCGTGCATCGTGCTACGTACGTCGTCAACAATCTTAAAGACTTCTTCTTCTCCTGAACCACAGGGCGATTTCAATGAAGCTTTGCCAGAATGTTCCTTGGATGACCCTTTTCCAAAATTGTTTGCGAAATTCTGATAGGCCCCTAAATATGGTATGGCAGGGCGAGCATTTTTGTCGCTTTGAAATCTCTGAACGACATCTCCTCTTGAACCACTTGGCCGATTTCAATGAAACTTTACCAGAATGGTCCTTGGGTGACCCTCTTTAAACATTGTTCGCAAAACTTTGATTGGCCAATAAATATGGGCGCGGCAGGACGGGGCTTATTTTGAGCTCGAATTCTTTGAAAGACATCTCCTCCTGAACCACAGAGCCAATTTCAATGAAACTTTGTGAGAAGTTCTTGGGTGACCTTTTTTTAAAAAACAAGAGGACCATTATGGTCCTACATCGCTCACCTGAGTCTCTTTGACCATTGGGGCATCAAATCATTTAAATAGGCAGATGTCATAAAACGATAATTTCAACACCAAACCAAATTTCAAGAAGTTTGGGCCAAAATTGTGGCCTCTTCAGTTATAATAAGAAAATTATCATTAAGCCCCTTTTCCTGTGATATGGCATGGATCCTTCTCATTTTCAATAGGCTTCATCTTGTGATTTGTCCAACATTCTGACCAAGTTTCATGACGATTGGACCATATTTGTGGCCTCTAGAGCTAAATCAAGATAATTGTCATTAAGGCCCCTTTTCCTGTGATATGGCATGTATCCTTCCCATTTTCAAAAGGCTTCATCCTTGTGACCTGCCCAACATACTGACCAAGTTTCATGAAGATTGGGCCGAATTTTTGGTCTCTAGGATGTAAACAAGAAAATTGTCTATAAGGCCCCTTTTTCAGTGATATGGCATGGATCCTTCCCATTTTCTATAGGGTTATCCTTGAAACCTACCCAACATTCTGACCAAGTTTCATGAAGATTGGACCATATTTGTGGCCACTAGAGTGTAAACAAGAAAATTGTCATTAAGGCCCCTTTTCCCGTGATCCTACCAATTTCAAAAGGCTTCATCCTTGTGACCTGGCCAACATTCTGACCAAGTTTCATAAAGATTTCGCCATATTTGTGGCCTCTAGAGTGTAAACACTAAGATTGTTGACGCCGGACGACGGATGACAGACGACAGACGACGCACGACGGACGACGGACATTCAATGATCACAAAAGCTAACCTTGAGCGCGATTTGCTCAGGTGAGCAAAAAATTGTTCGTTTGGCCAATTAATATGGGCATGAAAGGGTTGGGCTACTTTTGGACCCTAAATATTTGAACAACATCTCCTCCTGAAATACCGAGCCGATTTCTATGGCACTCTACCATAATGTACCCTAGGTGACCCTCTTCAATGATTGTTGGCAAAATTTTGATTTGCCCATAAGTATGGGCGTGGCAGGGCGGGGTTTATTTTGAGTCTCCTCAGTAATGAATGAGTAGGCAGGGTCTATTATGACTTAAAATTCTTGGAATAACATTTCCTCCTCAACAATTAGGCGAATGTGAATGAAACTTTGCCAGAAAGTAACTTGGATGAGATCCACTGGACCAATGAAATTCATGCAAGCCGTTTAGGGACATTCTGGCCCTCTTGTCTGAATATTCATTTTACAAAATATTTCATCTCTAATTTATTTCGAGACATAAAGTGACCATTTTTAACTTTGTATTATTATAATATTTATTTTTAATGTGAAAAGCATATATACTGTTAATTGCCTTTTGTGTTTCTTTTTAACAATTACATAATAAGTAAACGTTGCAAAATACCTCCCGTAGTTATTGCAAGAATTTTATTTCACAAAATATGATTAATTTTGACAGGCTTTTTTGGGAGCTGACCGATAATTATTTATTTTGCCAGCTTATCAGCCAGTCATCAGATTTATCATTGGTCGTTTCGGTATGGAAAAGTAGACGGATATAGAGAGCTTTGTTTGTTTGTTTTTATGGGTTTTACGCCGCTTTCAACAATGTCGCAGTTATATCGCGGCGGCCGGAGCACCCAACAATGGATTCCTGGTAACTCTTTCACCTGTACTACCATCACACCCTTTCCTAGCCTCCGACTGCTTAGCGCTATCTCACATAGGTTTGCGATTATCTACCCACTAGTGAGAGACAAACGTCGGAAATGATACAGTTAATTACATCAAGAAATTGACATTAAACTCAATCAAAACCATTCTTAATCACTCATTCAGCCCTCAAATCATTAATTCCAAACACGCACCAAAACCATTCAAAAACGCTCCAAACTCACTGAAAAACATAAAACAACAACTTCGTTCAAATTAAAAAATAAAGCTTGGTAAAAAAACGGGATTTCACTTAATAGATTGAAATTGTAAGCGTCTGATAGGTTCTTGAAGAAATATGGAGGTATCTATAGAACTTTAATGCATATTTTATTAAAGGGAGGTAATCAGTATTGCTAATTTGTTCATCCCGAACAAAATTTGCAATACTGGATTACCTCCCATTAAATTCACTCAAAAATCGCTCCACACATTCATTCAATTTCATTCCTCAATCATTCAATAATCGTTCACCTTGTCAATTTCACCATTTTGTTAACTGTATTTGCCGCCACCGGGGATCGAACCCACGACCTCCAGCTCATATTCTATTCTGTATGTTTTAACAGAACGGTTAACAGAACGTTCGTTATCTTGGGATTTATCAATCATGTTTTGACAAATGAGAAAAGGCAGATAAGAAAAAATACAATCCAAACCCCGTCTAAACTCGTGAAGGATTAGTCTTCAATTATTGTCGTCTATAATCATTGAAACGAACTGTCGTTACACATCATTATTTTTTGGAAGGAAGGTCAATTTAAAATCAAATTTAGGGCATATTTATGAATCCAAAAGTCCTCCAGGTCACACAATGTTATGCGTTTTTTGTGTGTGTTATTTTTGTTTGTTTGTTTCTTTTTTAGTTTCATACCCCCTTTTTGTAAAGGAAGTTCTCTGTTCATCCATCAAATTATATCAAAACATGTAGGCTACAGTTAACAACATCGTGAAATTGACAAGATGAATGATTTGGAAATGATTAGAGAATGAAATTGAATGAGTGTATGGAACGAGTTTTGAGTGAATTAAATGGGAGGTAATCCTCTATCGCAAATTTTGTTCAGGATGAACAAAATTTGCGATATTGATTACCTCCCTTTGAAAAATACATTCAAGTTTTATACATGGCTTTCTAATTCTTCAAGAACCTATGGCACGTAAACAAGTTGAATTATTTCAGTGAAAGATTTTTCTCTATCCAAATTTATTTTGAATGATGTTGTTGATTCTATATTTTTCAATGGGTTTGAGCGTTTTTGAATGGTTTGCGTGAGTGTTTGGAATGAATGAATGGAGCGCTGAGTGAGCGGTTGAGAATGATTTTGATTGAGATGAATGTCAATTTCACGATGTAACTTACTGTACCTACGAACTCACCAAATAAATATTCTTCAAATAAATATTCATACTCCATCGTTGGAAAGTTACACAAAAGGTTATTTTAGTCCATCCCTTATGACATTTTTAGCAGTTGGGTTTTCCGTCGTTGATCTATAAATAGTACTCAATTTTAATCCAACCCTTTCCCATTTATTGCGCAATGTCAAAATTCGGAACAATTATTCACAGTGCTCGTTTGTTGGAATGGGGTTTAATTAAGACCGCTTTTTACAATAAAATATCCGACTGGAGTACTTAATAATGGATTTCTAATATTTCTAGCACCAGTTAGTTATATCATGAAAATAACATGAATCTCAATCAAGATCATTCTAAATCACCCAATCAGCGTTTCATTCATTCATTCTAAACACTTACTCAACCCATTCAAAAACGCCCTAATATCACCAAAAAGATAAAATCAACAACTACATTTAAAATAAATATAGCTAGAAAATAAACGCGATTTCAATGAAATAGTTGAAACTATAAGCGTTCTTGAAGAAATAGAAAACTAATTGTTGAGACTGTGTGCATATGTTACTAAAGCCGGGTAACTAATATCGATAATTTTGTTCACATTAAACAAAATAAGCAATATTTGAACCTCGCTTTAATTTCACTCAAAATTTAGTCATCGCACTCATTCAGTTTCATTCCAAAATAATTCCAAAATCGGTCGTATTGTAAATTTAACGCTGATGTTTACTGTACTATCCAACAAAAGTTTACGATTATCCATCTACAGTTAACAACATCGTGAAATTATAAAGGTGATGGATTTTTGAATGATTAAAGAATGAACTGTAGGACCTGACCCTATCCCAAGACTTGCAATCGAGGTTGCCTTTGTTTGTTGGCTTGTTGCTTATTAACACTGATAATACACTTAAATAGGATGGGCAGTCGGTGCTCGGATAACATGTTTGGTTTTCCTGTATTGAGAAACAACAGGAGGAAATGGGATGGTGCACCAGCCTCGGCGACATAAGTCCATCTATTTTGAAAGTGACGTTGGACCACGCATGAAACGTTAGAGTCACTTGCCAAATATACGGCACTTGTTTTCAGCCTATATTTAAACCCAATAATAAAAAAAGAAAAGAACATGACTACGAGTAAAAGGAACGAACCGGAAAAATCGCAATTTTGTGAAAGACGTGTAAGCTATTCATCGATATTTTCGTTTGACATATATACATATTTTGGGAAACCAGAATAAACCTAGTTTACTAAGGTGGACGGGTAATAATCTTGATTGGAATTTACATGTAAGTTAACAATTAACTTGTGAAAAAAGTCATTCAGAAAAAGTAAGTACGCTAATAGATCACAAGTTGAAGTAAGGGTTTGAATGTCAATTTTTACCTATGATCACTCACTTAACATAGTAGATTTATACTTTGTCTTCTATTTATAGAAGCACATATTTTAACATACACACACGTCATATAATGTAATGATAGATGTTTAAAATTTTACGAATGATTTATATAGTATAAAAGCGGCATTGATTAAATTTGGTTTGCTTGATGATGTTGTTTTAACCATTAACTTATAAAACATATTCTTAGTTTAATCAATAAACAAACAATTCAGTTTTCCATAATCTTGGTTGAAATATTTCGTTTCGATATCGTACCAGTTAATTGGCCCCTCTACACGTGACTCCCTAGTAACCAGATAGACTGATGCCCCTGGTTAACTAACGTTTACCGCCACACTACGGGGTCTTTGCGTCTATGTTAAACAACGCGTGACTTTGTGTAAACATATCACAAATTATTGCTTAAAATGAACATTTTCCACTATGTGTAACCGTACAGTTGCCCTAACCGGAAGTTCAGTGAGTTATCCTCGCTTAAAGAATAAAAGGGAATTTTTAAATCAAAATATCTAAGGATCGGTACAGCATCTTGAGATCCGATTTTTGCCCATGTAAAGTGGAACTAATGGTTATTTCTCTACATAATTGCCAAAGGTAAGGCTTGTCTACTTCTATCTTAAATTTGCATTTTAATACGCGGATCATCCGACTTGGCTGATTTTTTCTACAAGACGCGGGCGATTTTCTTCTTTAAAACATATTTCGACACAATAAAGATGGAATTTCAATTGTTAAGAAGACTCTTTATCTAATTTTCTTTCAGTAATTACAATCCCTTTGCCTAAAGATGCTATAATTTTTTAATAATCACGTTCAGAAAACACCCACCCTCTCCAACTAACTGTTGGGGATAGTGCCTTATGTTGAATTTTTCAATGTACGAATAGTTCATTATAATGATTCACTTGAAGAATTTTATTTACAAACTTAACATAGTCAACACAGTTATCTTATATCAAATCGTTATCTGTTGAAAATTCTAATTAACGAACATTACGGAATTCTTCTTTTTCATTAATTTGTTAACTCGGCTTTGTAAGAAAAAGGAGTCCGCGGTGTAGATGTTTGAGTGGGCGTTGCTGGTGCGGCAAACTTATGACCTGTCCATAACTTTGTTTCTACCAAAGACATTGAAAATTGGCATGATTGTTCAGAGTCACAAAAGAAGCAAGATCGATACATATTTGTGTGTTTTGCATGAGCATTAAGTGCAACGTAATTTCCCTAAAATATATCCAATCTGCTGCGACTTCCCTATACCAACGATCTACATAAAACACATGTGTAGATGAAATTACAATTAACTCGGAGAGCAATATGGAACCTCATTAATCAAAAACGTCAGAAAAAAAATTGAGCCGATTAACATTCCAAACAAACCGCGAACTAAATCACTTGTGTGAACTTTTGTAAGCAATACAATATATTGAAAAAAATCATGACATCGTTCGACGAGAATATACTTTTCTAGCAGCAGCACAACGTACTGACGTTGACGCACAAGTTACGCCCGCCTCGTCTTTCTGCTACATCGGGTACAACATTACTTGATCTTCTATTCAAATATCTAAGAATACCTATTTAAATCTCAATTCAATATTAGCAAATAACTTCTTGGGATGAAGGGAAGTGCTGATGTTCCGTTGAATCTTAGTATACAACCAGGTGCCGAGTTATTCAGCGAAAAAGGGTCATTGGAGCAGCTTCGACCGGACTTTTTCGTTGACTAGAAAATAAGAAAAATGGCCGTGGTTTTTCGATTGAGAAAAGGTATGCTAGTCATGTTTCTGGTCGTTTTACTTACGGATGTTAAAGAAAGGTTTGCGACGTCAACGTTTTGTTGACAAACATTCGTGTTCGTGCTTAGAATTGTACAATAATGTATTGACAAGATATCTAATGAGTACATTACCAACTTTGACACGCAATTTTCTCGCGAAACTCGTGCAAAATGAAAAACCCCGGTTTCCCACCTGTCCTTTCTCATTTTCTACATGTACCCGTTTCAAGTAGATGCTTAGTTTCTGTTTTTCAGTACTTTATTGACTTTTAAGTTGCTACTCATGGCTAATCCAAATGTCAGACGAGATTTATCTGTCGAACAATTGTAGCGTGCTGACAAGATATCTAATGAGTACATTACCAACTTTGACACGCAATTTTCTCGCGAAACTCGTGCAAAATGAAAAACCCCGGTTTCCCACCTGTCCTTTCTCATTTTCTACATGTACCCGTTTCAAGTAGATGCTTAGTTTCTGTTTTTCAGTACTTTATTGACTTTTAAGTTGCTACTCATGGCTAATCCAAATGTCAGACGAGATTTATCTGTCGAACAATTGTAGCGTGTTGTAGGTATGGTGGAGCAAGGCGCTTCCCACCGTGATGTTGGCATGGTACATCATACTGTTGAAACCAGAGCTTAAGCACGATACCAACAGTATGGTACACCTGTGTGAAGACATGATGGAGATTGGAATAGAGCTACCTACGTCGCAGGAGACCTTTTTTTTTTTTTTGGTAATTCAAGCTCGAAGGAACAGGTTTGCTACGGCAACGCAGCTACGTTCCGACCTTCAAAACGCCTCGGGAGTGGGAGCTTTGACCCAAACCATACGAACACGGCTGCATGAGCATAACCTGAGGTCAAGAAGACCATGTATTCGTATTCCGCTGTCCCGAGTTCGTTGTCGGCGTCAGTTAACATGGGCATTGGACCACGTTGGCTGGCGCATAAGACGCTGGCGCCAAGTGCTATTCACGGATAAGTCCAGGTTTTGCCTGGACTACATTGATAGGCGGGCTAGGAGGTAGAGAAGGCCGGGTGAAAGGTCCACGCAGCAAACATTGCTGAGCACGATCGTTATGGGGATGGATCCATCATGGTTTGGGATGGCATCAGCTTGTATGGGCGGACCGATCTTGTTATTTTAGAAAGAGGTACTCTGACAGCTCGTAAGTACATTAATGAAATCCTCAATACCAACGTAAGATTTTACGCTGGCGCTATTGGGGATGGATTCATTTCAATGGATTATAATGCCCGTCCAAACACGGCCCATATGGTCCAAGAATACCGCCAAGAAGAGGGCATTCCACGTCTGGACTGGCCGGCTCGCTCACTGGACTTAAATCCGATGTAGCATATGCGGAAATGAGCTACAGGTCCGAGTTTCGGCTCGCCAGGTCCAGCCAAGGACACGCCAGGAGCTCGACAAGATCCTTTGAATAGAATGTTCTGTTATTCCCCAAAGAGTAATCCAAAACTTAATCAGGAGTATGCAGAAGCGCTGTAAGGCTGTTATTGACAGTGCCGGCTCTCAAACTCGTTATTGAACGAAATGCAATTGAAAGAACATCTTTTTTGGTCAAATTCGATTTTTTCAATTTTCAAGAAAACAATCCAATTTCTAGGGTCTCCCTGTTTGGTCTACATTTAAAGTCGTCTTATTTTTATAAAGCTTTATTTTCTTCTTAAAATTTGATTAACTGATAACAATCGACCATTTTCCAACATTCTTATAATCAAATTTCTTTTTTTCCTGAAATTATGGTATGAAAAAGTTTTGGTACGTAGCAAACTTTGAGTACTATATTTCTATTTTTGAACGCATTTTTCATGGGCCAATGAATTTTAAAAATGTTGCGAATAGGAAACATGTATTCGTGTAGGCCTATCAACCTCACGGTGGTCGGCATCGTAACTGATCCAGAACCATCTGAAGAAATTGTCCATCTGCCGTCCGGTGAACAACCGAAAATCGTTGTTTCGAGACCAAAACCTCGTATTTGCAGATATATCCAAGCTGTTGTCACAAGGTTTTATCCCGATCAGTAGATTTTGAAATAACTGCCTCAATATGTGTCATAAGGCATTTTGCTAGATGCTAGATTGTCGAGTACTTCAAATGATGATACTCAGAAATTCGATCGTTTTTGTTATGCTATTTGGACACGAAAGAAAGCAATACCATAGAGTCGTAAATAAAGGAAGCCCCCCCCCCCAAAGTTTCTAATAATTTCATACGGAATCGTATTTTCAGTAATACTTGACGGATCCTCACATATCTATCGCACGTTTTACATTTCATTTGCGTGCATTCACGCTTAATTGTGGGTTGTTACGATATATTTACGGTAAAATTCCACGATTCTTTCCAAGTTCTTTTGGACATATCTGGAAATGCAAACTTTCAAGGGTTATTTATACATCATTTCGGTACGATAACTATTTTTCTACAGTTTACGTGTAATTGCAACTTCTTAACGATCATTTGTGAATTCTTACCATAAAGTTGAGACTTTAATTGAGTCTTTTGTTGTATATATATCAATGATTATAATCATATAATAATCAAAAAAATTGTTGCAGAAAAGAACTGCATAGATTTAACAGTGTTTCTGCGTTTCTTCTTTCCAGGACCGCATACTCGTACCTACATTTTGAATAACAATGAAATGTAAGCTTTTGTTGACCTCTTGTTCCTTAAACCATGTGTCCGTTAGATGCACATCAGGCAGCATTTAGGCAGACATTCTACATTTTCCACTGACCCTGGCTGTCTGATTGAGCTTTCTGTTATTGCTGCAGACGCCCGCCATTTCGTAGTTATGATTTTTTTGTCATTTTCTTTCGAATCCATGTTTGTTATTTATAATATCATATATACTACCCAACTTTTGCTATAGATTAAATTGAAAGTTGGTGTAGTTTCCAATTCTGGCTTTGGACGACATCAGTTCAGTAATGTGCTAATGAAAAGGCACACGTGTAATTATGCAAATGCCAATATGGGAAGCGAACTATTCGTACATTAATTTTACTTGTGTTGGTAGCTATTGATACCGTACGGTTGTAACTATCACGTACAGTCAAAAGAAGAAGGTCTTCACTTCAAAGACTAATTTTAGGATAGTTCGGTGTTAAATTGAAATTATTTGATACAGGTTATCAAGAATATAGTTATTCTAACCTTCCGAAGATAATCATGAAAAAATAATGTTTTTCGTTTATGCATTACAATGAGGGTAAAGTCAATTTTGCGAATAGGATCGGTCTCAACTCAATGATTGGTATGAAAATTAAGGGGAAATTTCCACTGCATGATCAAACAAAACGCATATACGAAACAATGGTCGAACAGCCTTTGCGACACAGTAAAACGCTTTTGAAAAGAGAACGTGGATTTTACATAATTGCTTTAAATTACCAATTTGCTTCAATATTTGTGGTGTCACCCCTGATAATTTATGAAGATAGTAGATATCACTTCCGGTTTACTCTCCTGTACGGTTATACACTGTGTTTTCGGGTCGTTAAAGGCATACGTTACGGTCAAAACCCGGGCGTTAACAGGAGAAAACGCGGATTAATCATTCACGTATCGTTATCACCCGGCTTTCTTTACTTGAATAACCTTGATTTGGGCTTATACAATTTAATCAATTCCAATGATTCTTATATCTTTTTCAGCAATTTTTTTCCGTCCTAAAAGGATGCTGTATGCATTCTGTTTAAAATACTTCAAAAATAATATCTAGAAGACTTAATTGATTAAAAAATGCGAGAAAACTATTCATATCCAACATAAACATAGAGCATACTTAAAGACGTTGCTCTAAATCCCGCGTTAAATTTCGTGACGTCATAAATTAACCAAGCCACGTCGGTATAAACAAAGTGGACGGTATAATGCATGACGTAATTTGTTCAGCATATTCGTAAGTTTGTAAGTAGTTTTAAATCGTTTCTATGAAATTATTCCGCAAGTTCTGTTTGAATTTATACGCTTCTCTATCTTTTTATCATGCAATAAGAGCGTTTTCGGGTCTCTGCAAATGTTCACGCCCTCAAAAACGTGAGTTAAACCTACAAAATTACATGTTAGTCGACTGCGAACCCTTCCTTTTGGTACTGTGGACCGAATTGAAATAGTGTAGCTACCTACAATATACTTTGGAAGGGGACTAATTAAGGACTATTCCTATCAAAATCGGTTTCAGTATATAATGGTTAAGAAGGATATTTAGTTTAAGAAATAATTGACCGACGACACACGTCCTACGTCGGTCGACTGACGGTCGCCGAACAAACAGGTTTACAAGTACTTTGCCGTCGAACGAAGGTTACATAGAGGTTAGAAAATAATTTCCCCTGTAAAACGAGTATTACATTTAATTATTCTCAAACATCTTATTTTTTGTGGTTGAAACAAAACAGATGAAATAACTTCATGACCCACGTCTCGAGAGAAATAGATCTCCGTTAAATATATTTGATACTACACGGAGGTTTTTACACTAATAAGTATGCAAATAAGCTAAGGGTATAATGCAACGCTTTTTCGTAACCGTGACAATGACGTCATGATACACGTGGTTACCTCATTTTGAAGAACGGAGGAATTAGTTTCATAGAACAGTTTAAAATGGCGAATTTCCACAATATCCTCGATTTATCGCGAAATTTGGGGTCACATAGTAAACAGGATATCAAGTTTGTGAGCATAAAATACCATAATTACGTGATCCAAAACAGATGAGAACGATGCGATGTGTCGCTTTATTTCTGTTCAAAGACGATTCGTTAAATAAACTAAATATTTCATATCCAATCATTCAATACCTTTATATTTATTGCTTAACTTAATAACATCGTGAAATCACGCCGGTCAGAATCATTCCAGATAAATCGCACACTCAGTTTTCCATTCATTTATTCCAATCACTCGCTCAGAGCACTTAAAAACGCTCTGAAATCGTTTAAAACAATTCGAAATCGTTAAAGATTATGATCAATTTAATCAAACCGTTTAATTTATTGCACGGCTTTATTTACTGGCGTTGATTCTTAAGCTTCTGTTTTATTCGTAATCAATCAAAATTAGAGAAGTATCAAGATTTTATTAAAGGGAGGTAACAAAATCCGTTATTTTCGTCCAATTGTGACGAATTTATTGATTTACCTCCTCAAAATCGCTCAACACTCTCATTCTTAATTTATTCCAAAATCATTCATCTCGACAATTTCTCGATATTCTCAACTGAATAATTATTTTTCCATTCCTTTTGATTTAGATTCACAGATAAAATGGGAGGCGCTTTATCTAGAAGACATGAAGATACGCAAGTTCAAGACCCGATGAGCTCTCTCCAACACTTAAAAATAGACCCGTACGACATTATGGAAGAAAATATCGAAGCGTCTACTAAGCATGGCCATGGAACTTTTTCCAAGGTTTGCAACGAATGTATTAAAGGTTTATTAGGAAAGGCAACCGTTGCGACTTGCATTTGTTATCAGTGCGAAATTTATACATGCGCCAAATGTTTTGAAGAGCATGTCGATCATGCCGTAACAGTGAGGAAAGGTATAGATAAAGACATTGATATGTTAAGAGAGCATATGTTTCTTGAAAAGGACAGAGATGATGTGTTTATGGAGGGAAATTTCTTGTTGATAGAACAGATATATATTGAGCTTTTCTATGGTTACCATGTAACTAACTTATGCATGCTCTCGAATGGGAATTTAGCAGTTTGCGTTAGCGATAGATCTATCCGATTTTTTGATAGCGTTTCATTTAAACTTCAGCGGTGTATTAGACTCGGGGCGGAGCCATGTGGAATGGCGGAATTTATGTCGAATACTACAAACACTAGACGTTTAAATCGTTCTCTACAAGGAACATTTCCCCAAGATGACGATTGTTTAGTTGCTGTAACCGTGCCATATAAGAAAGGAATTCTATTTATAGATTTGTGTAAATCACCAGCAAAAGTTGTAAAGACTATACACCTAGAATCGGAATGCTTTGATATAGCTTTCAATAATGACCGAATATACGTACTGTGTTACGCCTCAGATTTCATGAATTGGAGCATTCGTATTTTAACCCACCAAGGAGAGGTTCTTACAAACACAAATACTCTCATTCCAACTATATTGCGGACGTATTTACCTTTTTATAGCGCCTCAAATATGACAATTCATAATGGGAAAATATATATAATATCACACAGGTATAACAAAGTGTATTGCTTTGACTTCGACGATGCAAGTAATCTCTCTTCAAAATCGTCTTTCCCTGTTCCACGGGCTTCGTGGATATGTTCAGACAACCAAAAACATGTATATGTTTGTGCCGATGACTATTTCCATGTTTACAAGGTTGACAATGAGTTAAGTAAATTTGAGTTCTTGTTCAACGATGTTGTTCAGAAAATAAAACCTGGTCCAATGTGTATATATAAAGACAAATTAATCGTTGCAAATGATGACACTTTCTCAGGAAACTTAGTATCTGTGTTTGGACTGATTAGTTAATAACAGTTAAGAGGTCCAAATTGCCAAAAGAAACGCTGCGTGCTTTTTTATATATTTTTTTCTTCTTTTGAAGTCGTGCAAAAAACCCTCAGTAAATCTTGCATTAAGTTACAACCAAAAAGCGGTTGTAAGAGAGAATGATCGCTCAGTACAAAATTTGTCTGTTTATAAAGATCATATTTTTTATTGAAATTTTCAGCGGATTCCTCAGTAATCCTATATCGTAAAAACTAAAAAGAATCGTCTCTTTCAGACGATTCTTATATGTTTAACAACACAGGATTCATGTAACATTAATTTTTAATAATTTTTATAATATCTACTTTTTGAAAAGATTCGATTAAAAGAAGCCGGTTTTGGAAACGGTCGCTTAATGAAAGTGGTCGCTTAATAGACGTGGTCGCTCGCACAGGATTGACTGTATATAACGTTTCTGAAGCTCTCGTGGAATTTCTGTCATTCCAAATACAAGACAGCCCTGCGTTCATGATAAGGCAGTGCATAATAGCGTTTGCTTCTTACAGTTAGAAACATCGTGAAATTGACACTCATTCCGATCAAATTTATCTTTAATCATTCACTCAACGGAGCGTTCATTCATTCATTCCGAACACTCTCGCAAATCGATCAGAAATGCCCAAAAATTATTAGAAAACATTCAAAAATCGTTCAAGAATAAATCGGTCGAAATTCTACGATTTTATTATCGGGCGTGGACTTTCAAGTGTCAGATTGGTCCACGAAGGCGTAAAAACGGAAAAAAACGTATATATAATTAAAGGGAGGTAATTAATATCACTTATTTTGTTCATCTTGAACAAAATTAGAAATATTGGATTACCTTCTTTTTTATTTCACTCAAAACTCGCTCCACACACTCATTCAATTTCATTCAAAAATCATTCCAAAATCATTCACCTTGTCAATTTCACGATGTTGTTTACTGTATCCATATTTACAATACGCCAAAGTTGCATGTATTTCATTTCTGTGCTATTTGTAAGTGCTTTGATGTCGTGATCACAATCAGGTTTTACAATGGCTTTTCGAGCTTTTTCTTTTATATATGTGTCTCTTAATGAGATTTAGAAAACATATTTGAATTTAAAAAAGAGTATGAATTAGGCAGAAAATAAAACCTGGTCTAGTGCGTATATATAAAGACACACTGATCGTTGCAATTATATATGATGGTTTCTAAAGAAACTTTCTATCTGTGTTGGACCTGATTAGTTAATAACAGTCAAGAGGTCAAGAATGCCAAAAGAGAGGCGTTTTTTTAAAGATTGTTCAAATGAATAAAAAGAAATAAACGTTTATGAAGCTTTAAAGGAATATCTGGCATTCCGAACGCAAGACAGCCCTGCGTCCAGGATAAGGCAGTCCTTGATAATTCTTGCCTCATTTCAATATCTGCAACGCGTCAATGTTGCATGTATATCATTTCTGTTCTATTCGTAAGTGCTTTAATGTCGTGATCACTGGCAGTTTTGACAAAGACTTTTCGAACTTTTTCTTCTATATTTGTGACCTTTAATTTGACTTAGAAAGCTAGGGCGTAACTCCCATTACGAAATTTACGCAAGTGCGTAAAAGAAATGATCCTCTGATGAAAAATATCGTTGATGAATTATCAATACATCGAAACTTTAGCTTATTCAAGCTGTAGTTACGTTATTTTGATTATTCACCAACGCTCAAATTATAAAAAGAGAGCGGACGGAGGTCAATTATCTTTTCCCACAGTACACATATCGCCTTTATCCTATATATTCTTCTATGATCGCCTTCTGACTGCGTAATAATTACACAATCCTGGTTACGCCTATGGAAAAAGTATATTAGAAATAAAAAAAGAGTATGAATTAAGCAGAGGTCGAGCAGAGATCGGGTTTGTCTTGAAAGTAAATGTACCAAAAAGGGACCATCTGAGAATTCCTTTAAGCATTATGTGAGTCTGCGAAACATTCCCAACATTTGACATGTGCGTGTAGTTCAAACATTCAGCAGCCTAAATAGCCACATATGTCAATAATAAGACAGCCTGACACTTTTAGATCTTATCTATATGCATACCGAGGGGTCAGCGCAACACTATTGTAAGTGCCTATAAATATTTCACTGACCCCTCGATACGGAAAGGTGAAGACTTTGGTCAGACTGTGCAAATGCACAGGCTGGCCAGAGACTTTGCTTGCTGTACACTTGAATTTGTTGGAAATGCCACACAAAAGCTCATATTTGAATTAGAGATTTAAACGAGCATAGGTCAAATAGAGGACGTTATTCAAAAATAACCACACAGAAGGTAGAATGACCATTCTGGATTCAGAAAATCAGCAAAGTATGAAAGATTTGGACTGTAGGTCAGATTGCAAAATCTGCACATGTTGACTAGGATCAACCATTACGCACTATACAGAAGGTTTCTGTTAGTGAGTCGAGTCACGAATGTATCGAAAGGTACAATGGACTATCTAGGTTTATTACATTTACTTTTGTTAATTTTTCGGGGTTTAACGCCGCTTTCAGAATCGTTCAATTATAACACGGCGGCCGGACTCCTTACCATGGATTTCTTGTATTTCTCGCACCAATACTACCATTACACCCTTTCCTAGCCTCAAGTTGCTATCTTACACTACGGTCTATGGTTATCAACCAATCGGTGGAAGACAAATAGTTATAAAGGATAAATCGGGAATCGAACCCGTGACCATTTGAATGATAACCCGAGGCGCTACCACTGCGCTATGGTAGCGGCTGGAACATTTGCTACAATATACACGGATATATCCGTGCAACGGTCACCACAATAGTTAGAATGTATTTATACATTTGAACTATTTTGGTGACGTTGTTAAGAACTTGGGCGTCGGCTTCTTAATCAAGAGGTCCTGAGTTCGATTTCCAGGAGCGGCTATCGATCTTAGTTCTTTCCTAGGACCACACATCCAGCGCGAGTACTGGTTGTCTAGCACTCAGAATAGATAGGTACTGAGGAAGCAGAATAGAGAGGGATTAGTCTAAGTTGTAAGAACTCGTGTCCCAATCGATGCAAGATAAATTCATTATAAAGAAAACGTGTCTTTAGATCGATACTTTTAATAATCTCCCAATATTTCGCCATAATAAATGTTGTTTTGTAAACAGCAACATTTGCTAGTTAGGTTACGTCGAATTTAAAAAAAGATCGTGAAATTGACAATGATTCAGATGGCAACTATTTTAAAATCGCTCACTCAACTCTCCATTCAACCATTCCACACATATGCTCAAACCATTTAGAAACGGCCCAAAACTTTAAGAAAATAGAGGGTTTCTTGATATAAACCTATTTATTTGTCCTCCCAACCGACAAAAAGATGTTATGATACAGTAGCATCGTTAAGATAACATTCATTCTGAGTACGACCATTCTATTTTAGAAATAAAATTCGCAATATCCCTGAAGAAAGTATGGATTAAATCCAGGTAAAATTTGTAAAAAGGACCACTATTAATTTGGGGCATCATAAACAAGGTAGTTAACACAAAAAGTCTCTCATTGTAATGTTGTTCTATGGCGCTGTAGCTAGGTTAGCTGGATAACAGTGACAAAGTTACGGAGGGGTGAATGTCCGACAAATATTTTGCCGTCGGTAAAACAAATTCTGTGCGCTCTCCATGTATATTGTTTGTCAATACTTAATGATTCCACTTCACTTAAGTCTGGGGAAAGTTTGTACACCTTATCGTGTCCCCATCCGCATAAATATACATTGTCACTTTTATCCACGCAAATCCCTCCAGACGCCGACCACTTTAAGGTGAGTTCGGCAATGGTTTTTCCATCGTCATAATTTAAACAGAATACTTTACTGTTTTGCAAATCGGTTATGTAGATTTTATCGTATTTAACGGCGAAGTCGCAATCTGGTAAAAGGATGTCTACTTTTATAACTCTAAGATGGTTTCCTTCCTTAGACAAAATATCAATCGAGTAACGGAACTGAGACTCGAAATTTTCCATACACAGGGTAAATATTTTGTCGTCACTAAAATCTAAAGCGTAACATTCTTTTTCCATATTAATTGTTTTAGTTTTAATGGCAGGTTTTATATCAATGTCTATAAACCAGATCTGTTTTATCTTAGGAAAAGTCACTGCTATAAAATGGTTTCTATTTGGCTCATTTCCGCCAGAACCTGAAAAAACTCCTTTATTGTGGGAAGCAAGGTCCGAAACGCTAGATTCTTGGTGTATTTCAGAAGCATCCCAAGGTTGTGATCCAAAACGGACATATCTTATTAATTTGTTTGTCACGGTACTAAAGATTTTCATCCATTGGTTATTAGAATCCAAAACTGCCCACCTCTTATTCTGCAAACCGCATATTCCATTTATATCACAATCCCATCTTTCCAACTCGTGTTTGACCGTGACTCGCCCATATGCTTTTACATCCTCTACATTTAGGTAACTTTCTCTCGTCTCCTCACTTCTCATTCTTTCAATCATCATATGAGCCAGCGCCTTTCTATCACCTTCCTCACTCCGAATACTTACAAAATCATGCGTTTTGTTATGAACTGTGAAACAGTCTTTGCATAAGTAGGCATTGCATACATAACACAGATATAACGCTATTTTTTCTAACTCACTTAGAACACAATCTTTACTGTCGCACTTCGCTTTATCTTTGCCTGTCTTGACGCCTTTATTCTTGTCGTTTAGACTGTCAACCTCTACATCTTCCATCTCTAGAATATCCATTTTTGAATTCCCTTCACCAAATCTGTATCCTTCATATATTCTTTCTTCTGCCATTACTTCTAAAATTATATTTTTCAAAAGAATATTCTTACTTAACCCTTTAAAGTTTGATTTATGATGGAAATATCTCGCTATGACAAAAAGGCATATATTTTAGTACATGTATAGGTTTTGTATTACATCTGTATTTAAGATCGTTATGAAATCGACATGATGAATGGTTTTGGAATGCAAGTGAATTGGTGAAATATACTTAGCAAAAATTAAACTTTACATGACTTACTGAGGGCTGTAGTGTCGCTTTGCAATCCTATAGAATGAAAGTGTTCCTATAACGTGAACATTCAAAGCATTGTTTAATAGAAGAGTCTGCACCGGATTTATTGGTTGTCAAAGGACAAAGGGGTCGATTTTAAAAATCACAGAAATGAAAGAAATTGTTTTTGGTGATAATTCTAGTGTCATTCCTTGAAATTTTAGTGCTTTAGGTCGTCCCAATTCCATGAGTGATCAACGGTTGGAGTAAACACCCATTTTTGTCTTGAAGGTGTCTTCTTTTGGTGAAATGGATGGGAAAATATAAGATGGTTTGTTTGTTTGTTTGTTTGAAAAGACTTAACGCCGCTTTCAACAATCTTGCAGTTATATCGCGGCGGTCGGATCACCTAACAATTGATTCCTGGTATTTCTTTAACCTCTACTACCATTACACCCTTTCCTAGCCTCCGACTGCTATCTCTCATAGGTTTACGGAAAGGATATTTGCCGCCACCGGGGATCGAACCCACGAATTCCAGATTGGAAGTCTTATGCCTAACCAACTGCGCTATGGTGGCGGCCAATATGAGATGGTTGCAAACGGATTTTTTGTTTCGATATTGGTTTAAATGTCGCTTTCAATAGTTTTACATTTAGAATTCCACGGCTGGTGCACCTATCCATAGTTTCTTGTTATTACTCACGGCACGACAAAAATATTTCATCTGAGCCACCAATCGCCCTTCTCTCTTAGGCGTATTACTCGTCCATTTGGTGGGAGACAAATGAAACTTATCACAATGACTTTGTTAAATATGGGATGAAGATGGCCGAGCCGGAGATCGAACCCACGAACCTATGTTTGAATTGATTGATTGATTGGAGTTTAACGCACCTTTAACATTTTTCAGTTATATCGCGGCGGCTGGAGCACCTAACAATGGTTTCCTGGTATTTCTCTCACCAGTACAACCACCATATCCTTTCCTAGCCTCCAGCTGCTATCTTACAAAGGTCTTCGATTATCAACCCATTGGTGAGAGACAAATAGTCGGAAAGAATGAGTGCCGCCGTCGGGGATCGAACCCCAGACAGTGTTAGAAAAGCGTGGTCTAAGACAGATAGATAATCTCGTGCAACGGTATATGGGAAATAGACACTCGCTTACGCTCGTGTCTATTTCCCATATACCACGACACTCGTTTTCTATCCTTTACAAGTTGAGAGGTCTCGCGAGAAGTAGCTTCGTATGAAAAACGTTTCTTTATCACAAGAGTTGTAAGCGTAGTCATTGGAATGGGACTGTTTACTAAGATCGATTGATTGATTGATTAAATGGAGTTTAACGCACCTTTCAACATTATTTCAGTTATATCGCGGCGGATGGAGAACCTAACAATGGTTTCCTGGTATTTCTCTCACCAGTACAACCATTACATCCTTTCCTTGCCTCAAGCTACTATCTCACATAGGTCTACGATTATCAACCCATTGGTGAGAGACAAATTGTCAGAAAGAATGAGTGCCGCCTTCGGGGATCGAACCCGGGACCTCTAGAATGATTGATCGATGCCTAGTTCCATATGAAGTTACCCCATACTATTTGGAACATCACTCGGCCATTTTCGTAAACTGCAACAGGCATCGGGTGTATATAGGACGGATGGATAAAGGGCTTACGCCATTTAAACTGACGTCATCCAGTTTTCCTATGTTTTCTCGTATTATCCAAAATAGTCCTTTTATGATCATTCGAGGTTGATCGTTAGATTGGTCGAGTGGTATTCCTAAAGAGCTTCATTGATAGCCTAGGAGGAATGTGTCATAATTAACACGAGATGAGTAACGTTGCCACAAATAGAATTGACAGTATCGGTAATTGACAAGATGGATGATTTTGGATTGGTTATATTCACATTTTTAATTGTTCCAAAAATCTCACTTTTAACAAAATTCTATAGCATTGGCCCGATGAAATTTGATCAATTTTTTTTATATTATTTTCTACAATTCTTCGAGAAACAGGAAAAGTTTGAAAAGCTTTAAATTAGAAATTCCGTACGGTAAAACGTCACAATATGAAAAGGAAGCTGGACATTTTTTTTAAATCGAGGATAACCCGATAAAGGGTCGAATGACTCTTATTTCCATCTTGGTCCTAATTCATTCCAAGTATTATCCTACACATTGAGAGAGAGGCAATGGGTTCTAACCACTGCTACCCATTCCTACAGCCCTGTCTGTGTCCTGCCAAATTACACTACCAGCCTCCGGTGGGGCTCGAACCCGCAACCAACAGGTAACGAGTCGAGCGCGTTAACCACTCGGCCAACGAGCCAGACAAAAATATATAGAATTTCAAAAAAAAAAATCATCGGGCCATTTTTTTTTTTTTTTTTTTTTGAAAAATAAAAAAAATTAATAAATAAATAAGTTTAAAGCTATTTTTCGGGCCGCCAAAAAATGAAAATTTAACTTTAATTCAATCTCAAGTTTCTATCTTCAAATATAACAATGTTCTAATCATACGCCAATGTTCCCAACTCATTCAACTTCATTTTGGTGTATTCCATTGAATTGAATCACCTAAAATACGATCAGGGTAAGCGTTTAAGAACACGTAGGGTCATTTGTGAAAACGCGCAACCGTCATTTTAGCGACGTCATGGTAAAGTAAATTCTAAATTGAACGTTAAAAAACATACACCGTTGAGATCGCGCTAACACAACGTTTCCATAGATACCAATATATGTGCGCTTATCTAAAAAAAACGCTATTTTCCTCTTCCACCTTAAATAGAATGAGTGTGATAAGAGATTTTTGAGTGAAATTTAAGAGCAGTAATTTTGTTCAGGATGAAAATTTGCGATATTTGTTACCTTCCTTTTAGAGAAATATGCGTACAAGTACTAAAAGAGCTTCGTATTTCTTCAAGAACCAATCAGAAGCCAACAATTTCAATTATTTTAGTGTAATCGGGATTTTTTTCAAGCTATTTTTTATTTTAAATGCACTTCTCGGTTTTATCTTTTTAAGTGGTTTTGAAGCGTTATTTGTTTATTGCTTTGTCTGAGTGTCTGGAATGAATGAATGAATGAATGAATGAATGAATGAATGAATGAATGAATGAATGAATGAAGAAATGAGTGAATGAATGAAGAAATGAGTGAATGAATGAAGTGCTGAGTGAGCGATTTAGAATAGTTTTGATCGGACTGACAGTGAATTTCACGGTGTTCTTACTGTACATGTATGAAATAAAAGAACACAAAAATACTCACGAATCAGTCAAAACGTAGTTACTCCTTCGACCAAATGTTGTATTTCTAAATCTTTTTGCTGAAAATATTATCTAATAGTAGGTTACGTTCGTTAATTCAATACAGCACGATACCCAATCTGCCTACGTGACTTAACTTGTTTAACCAACCGTTACTGGGGTTTTCCGTCATTTTACTTCTCGCAGTGTCATATTGTGTGTGACTTAATACACCCTTTTTACGGATACATGTATAGAATATCTGTCCTACTTTAAGAATGATAAAACGGCACAAACATCTTACATCTGTAGTTCAGGGTCGCAAGACATCATCGTCTTCTATAACCCCCTCATGATTATAAACCCAGTTCTTATCCGGTAGGGTGGTAAATTGCGCATTTCCCATATATTTGTCCAGGCGGTTTTTAAAAGCATTCACAGATGGTGCATCTATTATCAAATCTTGTAGCAAGTTTCATTCACTGACAACCCTCACTGAGAAGAATGATTTCCGGATGTCCTTTCTACAACTCTTTGTCTTTATTTTTAACCGGTGCCCTCTTGTTATGGAGTTGTTACACAATTCAAAAATCTAGTGAAGTTGATATTCTCTTTCATGTGAATTAATTTGTAGACTGCTATCATGTCGCCATGAAATCTACGATATGCAAGGGTTGGAAATTTCAATATACGGAGCCTTTCACTATAAGGTAAGTCACGAACTGAGCTGTCAAGTTTCGTACCACGTTTTTGTACTCTTTCCAGGGAATCATTGTCCTTTTTAAAGCGAGGATGCCATATTATGTTACAAAATTCTAAATCAGGTCGAATCAATGTTTTGTAGATCTTTCTAAATGTTATTGGTGTAATAGTTAGAAAAGTTCTTTTTATTAATCCTGTAATTTTATTTCCTTTGTTTATACAATTGTTAATATGCTGTCTGAATTTAAATTGATTGTCGAATGTAACTCCAAGATCTCTAGCTGTTTCATCATTGGTAATATTCTTCAGATTTCCGTTTTCGTGTAGTTTATACGAATTTTCTAGGTTGTTATGCCCATAATGCATTGTAGTACATTTATCGACGTTAAATCTAAGAAGCCAGGTATCACTCCAAGAGCTTAAAGTGTCAATATCGGATTGGATTGTATGGAACGCCACAGCTGTCATATGTTTTGAAGTATAGTGTTAATATACCCAATTTCTATATTGAAATGTCTAAATCAAGCGTAATTATGCTCAAATGTAGTGTTGATTTGTCCAAACTATATCATATACTGTCAAAAGGAAGTCTGGTTATATACAAAAAGAGTATTGACTTGTCTATACGAAAACTTATCATCCCAAAAGGTACGTTCACTATGGCAACATTTTGTGCTGACCTGTCTTAACAATATCTGATTGTGTCAAATGGTGGTGTCGTTAAGTCAAAGCACGGTATTGACTTGTCTTAGAATTACATTATCATTTGAAAACGTAGTGTAATTACGTCTAAATAATGTGTTGGCTTGCCAATGCACTACTTTTGTATGTCAAAAGGAAGCATTGTTATGTCCAAATAACACAATGCTATATTCAATTTGTTTGTTTGAATGGGTTTTACGCCGCTTTCAACAATTTCGCAGTTATATCGCGGCGGTCGGAGCACCTAACAATGGATTCCTGGTATTTCTTTCACCCGTACTACCATTACACCCTTTCCTAGCCTCCGACTGCTATCTCACATAGGTTTACGATTATATCAACCCATTGGTGAGAGACAAACGTCGGAAAGGATATTTGCCGCCACCGGGGATCGAACCCACGACTTCCAGATTGAAAGTCTTATGCCTAACCAACTGCGCTATGGTGGCGGCTCAATGCTATATTCAAACATGGTCTTATTATGTAACAAGGTAATGTGGTTCTGTTAAAACAATATGTTGACTTGTCAGAAGATGGGCTTATTATGTCCAAAGGTAGTGTCGTTATGTTAAAGAAATGTGTTAACTTGGGTAAAATCGAGTTATCATGCGAAGAGTAAGCTTGGTTTTGTTCAAATTTTGTGTTAATTTGTCTATGCATTACCTTATTTTGCTCAAAGGAAAAGTAGTCATGCCCAATGTGGTATTGACTTGTCTTTTCATTATGTTTTCATGTCGAATTGTAGTGTGATTTAGTCAAAACGAATCGTTAACTGGTCAATGCATTACTTTAGTAGGTCAAAAGGAATCATTGTTATGTCCAAATAACACAATGCTATATTGAAACATGGTCTTATTGTGTTAGAAGGTAAATGTGGTTCTGTCAAAACCAATATGTTGACTGGTCAAAGCATGGGCTTATAATGTCAAAAGGTAATGTCATTATCAAGAAATGTGTTTATATGTCTAAAAATCTAGTTATCATGCGAAGAGTAAGATTGATTTTGTTCAAATATTGCGTTAATTTGTGAACGTATAAAGTTGTTTTGTTCAAAGGAAGTGTGGTCATGCCCAAATATTGTGTTGACTTGTTTATTCAATATGTTATCATGTCGAATTGGAGTGTAGTTAAGTCAAAACGTAGTCTTGACTGGTCAATGTATTACCTGATTATGTCAAAAGGGAGCATTATTTTGCCAAAATTACACGTTTATACATTTCAACATATTCTATTTATGTAAGATGGTAATGTGATTCTGTCAAAACAATATGTTGACTTGTCTAAACATGGAGTAATCATGTCCAAGGGCAGTGTCGCGATGTTCAAGTAATGTGCTTATTTGTATAAAATACAAGATATCATGCAAAGAGTAAGCTTGGTTTAGTTCAAATATTGCGTTAATTTGTCTATGTATTTCTTTATTATGTTCAAAAGAAGTGTTGTCTTGCCCAAATGTCGTATTGACTTGTCTTTACAGTATGTTATCATGTCGATTTGTAGTGTGATTAAGTCAAATCGAAGCGTTAACTGGTCATCGCCATTGTGGCATGGCCACACTTCCTTTGAACAAAAAAAAGATAAACGTAGATAAATTAACGCAATATTTTAACAAAATCAATCTTACTTTTCGCATGATAACTCGGTTTTACACAAGAGAACACATTTCTTGAACATCATGACACTACCTTTGGACATAATAAGCCCATTTTTTGACAAGTCAACATATTGTTTTGACAGAATTACATTACCTTCTAACATAAAAAGAGTATGTTTAAATATATTAACATGAATCTGGGCATAACAATACTTCCTTTAGATATAATGAGGCAATGCATTGACCAGTCAACGCTACGTTTTGACTTAATCACACTACAATTTGACATAATAACATGCTGTATAGACAAGTCAACACGATGATTGGCCATGACTACACTTCCTTTGAACAAAATAAGTTAATGCATAGAAAAATCAACACAATATTTTAACAAAGGCAAACTTACTCTTCATGATAAGCATGATAATTCGATTTTACCCAAGTTAATACATTTCTTTAACATAATAACACTACCTTTGGACATAATAATCCCACGTTCTGACAAGTCAACATATTGTTTTGACAGAAATACACTTCCTTCTTATATAATAAGACCATGTTTGAATATTGTATTGCGTTATTTAGGGATAATGTGGTCTTTTGACATACCAAAGTAATGCATTGACCAGCCAACGCTACGTTTTGACTTAATCACACAACAAATCGACATGATAACATCCTGCATAGACAAGTCAACACGATATTTGGGCATGACTACATTTCCTTTGAACAAAATAAGATAAAACGTCGACAAATTAACGCAATATTTTAACAAAACCAATCTTACTTTTCAGTTGATAACTCGGTATTACACAAGAGAGCACATTTCTAGAACATAATGACACTACCTTTAGACATAATGAGCCCATGCAAGTCAACATATTGTTTTGACAGAACCACATTACCCTCTAACATAATAAGACCATGTTTGAATATAGCATTGTGTTATTTGGACATTACAATGCTTCCTTTAGACAAACTTAAGCAATGCATTAACCAGTCACCATAATAAGATGGTGCTAAAGCAAGCCATCACATTATTTAGATGTAATTACACTACGTTTTCAATCAATAATTTAATTCTAAGACAAGTCAACAATATGCTTTGACTTAACGACACCACCTTTTGACACAATCAGATAATATTAAGACAGGTCAGCACAAAATGTGGCCATAGTCAACATACCTTTTGGGATGATAAGTTATCGTTTAGACAAGTCAATACTAATTTTGCATATAACCAGACTTCCTTTTGACATCATATTATATAGGTCGGACAAATCAACACTACATTTGAGCATAATTACACTTGATTTAGACATTTAAATACAGGTAATGGGCATATAAACACTACTGTTCAAAACATATGACAGCTGTGGCGTTCCATAGGATTGTGTCAAAGTCGGTATCTTCATTTGCCAGACTATATAATTTTGTATCGTCGGCAAATAGTCGGATAGTTCCATGAATTGAGTCTTAAATGTCATAAACGGTGCAAACTGTTTGCAAACTAAACTCCTCTTTGTACGTTTACGTTTGTGCAAAGCTGCGTCAAATTGGCAAACATTCTGTATCGTCTTGTAAATCTATGCACAGGGTTAGTCAATCATTTTTCAACACAGATTATGTTTTATTAAAAAAAGGTCTTTGACATTGAAATAAAATTAAACTTCGACTAAAATATCATTTACTTATGTAATATAAATCGAGGTAGGTGAATTCTAGGCATCTTTTTACGAATCTTCACAGAAAGGTCAAAGGTTTGCATTTATAACCCTATGATCGTCTACGACCTCGAATAGACAATCAATGGTATGTAGAGGGTGGGGTACGTTGTGTCCGGAGTACTATATACGTTGGGGATAAATAACAATAAAGACAGGTCTAGCATTTTACACTCATCTCCATGATTCTGTAATATCCCAAAATCCACAAACTGAAATGACATAGTAAAGCACATAAGAAATACTATATACCGTTAAAACATATATGGTTTACAATATTTTACATTCCGATAGCAGACGATCTGATACCTACCAATTTAAGGAATTGTAAGTACTGTCATTCACAATCAACCATCCATAGCCGCTAACCTTCTACCAAACGTGATCCTGTAAAACAAGTGTATTTAGTATTAAAACTTGCAGGTTAAAATAAGGTGCGAATCGGGTTGGGACGAACCGGCCATTGACGCGAATTCTAACGACACAAAGAAGAATCGACTCAAACTCAGCAATACGATCTCGAAACTTTGCAAACGGTCAAAGCAACATCCCCGACGACAATACAGAATGTAATCAGCAAGTACAAACCACAATTGAACTCCATTTTCCGACGATTTCAACAAAATCGAACAGTGACAGACTTTTGACAATCGGTGACCTTTCTGACGGATCAAAGTGATACGAATACTCTAACAAAGAGATCGCGGGAAAATAGTGCGCCAAGTCTTGACCTTTACACTGACCAATCAAACTAATCGTGACAACCCAAAAGGACAAAAGTAGACTGGGCTACATACTCCCCCACTCCGGAAATGACGTCTCGTCATTGTCATTACGTCGTTATCAATGTCTAGCGTCCGTCCGTACCTAACCCTATCGACTTACTACTATCTAGACCTACTATCTAAATATTTCATTCAAACTATTCAAAAATGTTAATATATTCTCTGTCCTTTCATCTGAAAAGATCAACCCAATTAATGTTATAAAACCAACATTAATTTCTTCTCGTCTGAAAAGAACATACATCTGCAAATTAATAATGTACAATGTTAGTCTATGGAATACTCCACTGAACCTGAAAGCAAATCTACAATTAATCAAAAAAATCTATCTATATTTTCAAGTGACTGATCTGGTTACTGTCGACTAAAACACAGAAAAAAACATTAGTCAGCCATTCAACAACCAAAACCCTACAACTATTCTGCAAATTCAATTTACAATTCACAATATCTCTCCTCCTCTTCAAAAAGATGCGACCTCGCAGCTTTCATCAACTGATCTGAATCTGAATCTGCACCTACAAACATAAGAAATAATTATGGGCTAAAAAAACACGAGCATATAATTATTAAAACAACGATGAACCTACAAAAATAAAGCTGATTAGTGGTGCATAATAGCAGCAATAAGTCTATGTGCTGTATCCGAGTCAACATTATTCATTACACCTGACTTCATCAGTTCATCAATGGCATGTAATCTGCTATCAAAAGGGCGAGGACTCATACCCTTGCACACATAATCTTTATATCTTTCTGGGGTTTTCCTCTGTCTTGAAGATCTTCTCGGAGCTGGTACAGGCGTTACTTCTTTCGTAGCTGTTTCATGATCCTTTTGATCTTCTTCTTGTGCACTATCATTGTCTTCACAACTTATTCCGAGACCACCACTAGCTCCCTGTAGACTTATCTCCACAGTGTCTGCATGAGGATAGTCTGTATCCACACCAACTGCATCATCTTCATCTTCCCCTGTATCCTCTCCATCTCCCTCATCTACAGTAATCTCATCAAGAGCTTCATCTTGAACTTCTTCGGGCACATCTGCCTCTCCATCCGGAGTCTCAACAACAGACTTATGGGCGTCCCCATATCGATGTGTTCTTTCAACACTTTCACCATCTTCATCATCAGACTCCACAACTTTCATGACGTCATGCGTTTCTCCATCAATCTTATCTTCCGTCTTCTCGGCATCTCCAGTCTCCTCTTGGTTTTTCTTTTCCGCTACAATTATTTCTTCACTCTCTTCACCATCTCCTATCTTTACTAGAAGATTTCTATGTAGCGTCCTCTCTATGTCTGATTCTTCAGATTTTACCTTAAATACAGGTATTTCTTGCCGTGGTTGGTCAATAATCGTGTAAGGTTCTGTTTCAAACTTGTCTGCGATCTTATGTTTTCCATCAAAGGACACTATCTTTACAAGAACTCTATCACCAATAGTCAATTTCACTGATCTCGCTTTCTTATCGTATTGCTTTTTCTGTTTCGCCCTCGCCTTGTCTGTATGTTCTTCAACAATCTTTCTAGTTCTTGCTAATCTTTCTCTGAGCTCTTCAATATAGTCTCTTGTCGTCCGACTTTGGTTTTCATCTTCAATTACGGCATATTGCAGATCAATGGGCAACTTTGGTTTTCTGCCAAACATGACTTCGAAGGGACTCAATCCTGTCGACTCATGAGGAGTGCTGTTGTAAAAGTACACCAAGGAGTGCACATACCTCTTCCAATCCTCCTTTTGAGCTGGCTCCAGAGTCCCAAGCATATTCAGAAGAGTCCGGTTGAAGCGCTCTGGACCGGCGTTACCCTGTGGATGGTAGGGCGTTGTATGTGTCTTCTTGGTGTTCATCAAAAGGCACAACTCCTTGATGATGTCACTCTCGAAATTGGCACCTTGGTCGGAGTGAAGTCGTGTCGGGATGCCTAAATTGACGACAAAGTTATTGAAGAAGGCCTCCGCTGTGGTCTTGGCTGTTTGGTTCCGTGTTGGGATCGCCATCGCATACTTGGTGAAGTGGTCTGTGATCACCAGGATATTTGATATTCCTCCTTTAGACGGTTCCAGTGTGAGGTAGTCAAAACAGACCAATTCCAGTGGATAGGTTGTGGTGACATTCACAAGCGGAACTCTTTCTTTTGTAGACGATTTTCGTCGTAAACATCTGTCACAGCTAGACACCCATTTGTCTACTGTCGTGGTCATTCCTGGCCAGTAAAATCTATCCCTCAGTAATCTCAGAGTTCTCTCTTTCCCTGGATGTCCAACATCGTTGTGTAGTCCTTTGAGGATTTCATCTCTGCAACTTGATGGAACTACAAGTTGTTCTATCTCTCTATCATCTTCTACAATGACTCTAAATAAAAGGCCTCTTTTCACCCTAAAGCTTTTGAACTGTTTCTTCATCGACAGGTCCTCATTTCCCCAAACATTCTTTGGCATTACTTTGTCGATTACCGCTCTTCTCCACTCGTCTACTAATGGATCCTGTCTCTGCATTTTCCTTATCTCTCTTAACTCTTTCAAAGCGAGTGTTTGTCCTGGTACATCAGTGGCTTCCACCAGATCTATACTACAGGCCGGAAGAGTCTCTATATATGGGCTTGAAATCAAAGAGTTGCACACTGCTCTTATCGTGTCTCTATCCACTTCTTCCAATTGTTCCTTCACTTTGTCAAATGGATACCTGCTCATCGTGTCCGCGTCTGTATTCTTAAGTCCTGATCGGTAGTAGATGTCAAAAGAGTATTCTCCTAAAGCTGAGGCCCATCGATGGCCAGTGGCATCTAACTTAGCTGATGTCAGGACGTAAGTGAGCGGATTGTTGTCCGTGAGAACGGTGAAGTGGTTGAGAGTCAGGTAATCCGAAAATTTCTCTGTAACGGCCCACTTCAAGGCGAGAAACTCCAGCTTGAAAGCGCTGTAATTTTTCTCCGACTTTGTCAGCGACCTACTGGCATAGGCTACAACCCGTTTCATACCATCTTGCTCCTGGTAGAGTACAGCCCCAAGTCCTTTACACGACGCATCTGTGTGAAGCTCGAAAGGAAGGGAGAAATCCGGGTATGCCAGTATAGGTGGAGCAGACAGGACTTCTTTCAGATCTTCGAAAATCTTCTGTTCATCATCTGTCCATTTAAACTCTATAACCTTGGTATGTCCTTTCTTCTTAGATGTTGGTGGGAGAAGATCTGCGAGTGGTCTAGTAATCTTGCTAAAGTTCTTAATAAAACGTCTATAATATCCTGCAAATGCTAGGAAAGAACGTAGCTCGTCCGTGTTCGTAGGTGTAGGCCAATTCCTGATCTTTTCTATCTTTGCTGGATCTGTTTCAACCCCTTCCGCGCTTACAACATGGCCTAAAAATCCAACCTTCTCCTGTATGAAAATACATTTCTCGGGCGACAGTTTGATGTTGCATTGCGTCAGCCTCGTCAATATCAGATCCAGTCGATATATGTGTTCTTCGAAAGTGTCCCCGAAGACTATTAGATCATCTAGATAGATCACACAGATGGTCATATTATAGTCCCCAAGGCACTCCTCCATCAGCCTTTGGTACGTCGCTGGGGAATTTGATAATCCGAAAGGCATCCGGTTGTATTCAATAAACCTAGTGGCCCAACGGTGAAAGCAGTTCTCTCTTTATGCTCCTCCTCTATCTCGACTTGGTGATATCCTGACTTCATGTCGATGGTACTGAAGTATTGGCTCCCTTTCAGGACATCAAACATTTCCTCTATTCTTGGCAGGGCATACGCGTCTTTGACAGTTCTGTTATTCAAACAGCGATAATCCACGCACATGCGTAAGGAACCATTCTTCTTACGCACCAATACTATGTTGCTGGCGTATGGTGACTTTGACTTCCTTATGATGCCAGCAGAGAGCAACTGTTCTAAGTGTTGACGCACTTCTTCAATCATCATTGGAGGTATCCTCCTGTGCTTCTGTTTAAAAGGAGCAGTCTTGTCCGGGAGTAGGTCTATTCGGTGTTTAATAAAGTCACAATGACCTATGTCCTCATCATGCTTTGAAAATATATCTATATGTTTAGTGAGAACATCCTTAAGTCGTGTCTTCTCTTCTTCATCCAGTATATTATGTTGGTCTATCACCAGAGTGTCTATCATCTCTCTTGATCCTTCTTCTGATTCAGCAATCTTATCAAAGACATCCTCTGTGACGGTGACGGGCTGGACTTCGCATATGACGGCTCTTGGTGAAATGGTTACAGTGTTTGTGGTAAGGTTACTCAATGTAACTTCTACATTTTTCTTCTTCCCATTTTCAAACTGTATAACAGCTGGTGTCACATCAATGAAATTCGGGATACCACTATCTTTCGTCTCCTGAAGTATGGCTGTACTAGATGGGTAATTCATCTCTTTATCAGTCTGTCCTTTGATCGTGATAACTTGATTTGGTCGTAATATTATCTTGTTTGGCTCGACACTTCTAACAACAGCTATTACATTTCTGTTTTTCCTCAGTTCCTTGTCTCTGACGACTATGGTGCGAAAGCACAAATACCAAGGTGTATGAAGTCCTGCTTGCTGTAAAAAGTTATCACCAAAGTGCACTTTACAATCATCCAAGAACTCCTTCAGTACGTTAGTTCTAAGTATTATCGGAGTCTTTTCAGAATAGGGGGTGTCTGGTATTACGAGTAATAAGCTACTCTTTGTTCCTGATCCTGGAAGTCCTGATGGTATACTGATGTCGACTTCTATATATCCTAAGTAAGGAAGTTGATTACCATCAGCACATTCAATCTTTAACATCTCTCCGATATCATTGATGACAACTCCAGGAAGGTTCTTATCTGTAAATGACTTTGACACGACGCTTACACAACTCCCTGTGTCAAGTAATGCCCTGGTACAAAATCCATTCACTATTATGTCACTTTCATTAGGATGTCCAATTAATTTGGGATCACTCATTAAATCGCGACTCACATTTGATCCCGTAACGCGAGTGCTTATGCTTTTGGGCAAAAATTTTGTTTATGTCCGGGCTCGTTGCAGTTATAACACACAATCTGTTCATTGGACGGACAATCGCGCTGTAAATGTCCCTTTTGGTTACATGTCCAGCAGGTTGGGGTAAAATTTTGTCCACTAAGAGGTCTCTGTTGTTGAAATCCTCCACGACCTCTTCCTCCCCCTCTGAAACCTCTATTTCCTCCTCTATTACCTCTACCTCTATTGCCTCTTCCTCTACCTGTCACGAATCCTTGCTGATTCTGTGAACCATCATTCCTATCCTTTTCTAATCTGTCAATCCTCTCATTCAATTTCTTTAATAATTCCTTCACCTCTCCCATCTCACTTGTGTGTGTATCAGCTGCAACAGCGGCCTTGCATGCTTTTGTCTTCTTCTCTGGTGACTCATTTCCTAAAAGACTAGACTCTACCCTCCTAATCTCCCTTTTCAATTCATCGTAATCCTTAATCTTGTCGAATTGATAAATCGACATTAACTTCAAATCTCTCCTGAGACCTGAATGAAACACCTCCCTTAAAATATGTGTATCGCCATACGTGAGTGCTTTCAATTGTACACCTCTGTCATAAAAATCCTCTAAACGTGAGGTAAAAGACAACACTGTTTCATCCTCAGATTGTCGACAGCTATAGAACTTTCTCATCACAGTCTCTCTCGATTCTACTGAGCCATATTCACTGTCGAATTTATCAATCACTTCCTTTAACTTGGCCTTGGGTCCTAGCCTACGAAGTTTATCTGCAGCCTTCCCTTTACATGATCTTCGTAGTCCCAATAAAATATGTTCTTCATCAAATACATGTTAGTGTATCAGAGACTCTATCTCATATCTAAAAGCAGTCCAAGTTACATCGCCTTTCCCCTCCTCTCCGAAAAAAAAGGACAGCTTTGGGTAGTGAAAACTACCTGGCTTAGGATCCGCCTCCTTATGAGTCTCGGGTTCGGTTTTCACACCACCGAAGACCTGAATTAATTTCGCCACATCCTCAGGCGAGTCAAGCTTTGGTTTAATACAAAGCAAATGAAGAGCTTCAAATAGCTTCTCCTGGTCTTCTTTGTCTGTCAGAGCTAAGCTCTCTTTTCCTCCGCTAGCCATGTTTGTATACAAATGATATTTAATCCACTAAGTCGAAACTCTTTCACTTATCCGTACTAAATGAAATCTGATCTAGATCCAAAATTTGTTTTAAGTCCAAGATCAACTTAACACTTTAAATATTCACAAGTTCACACTAATAGCTTTACTAAGCTGTAACACACTTCATCAAATCACAATATGACTATTTCAAAACACAAATTGGATTAAATAAATGGGCTAAATATAATAATATTCATATATAAGGCCTTTAATGTACACTTATGTACATAAAACAATTAAAGTATGTGCATAATTCCAAGTTTAAGTCAATTTGTCCCAATGTATTATGACTTGTCACAATTAATGAAATTTCAAAAGGTGGTGTTTGAAACAATTTTTTCAAACATCAAAAAATAATTCACAAATATGTATGATAACAGAGATTCTATTTTCATACAAATTATATTATTAAAAATTGCTGAAAGTAATATTAAATTCAAATTCTGAAAACAACTGCAAATCAGGAACAAATAATAATTAAATTCCTTTAATTAACTGGAGCACCTGAAATTATCTGAAGCTGAAAACAGTTTAAGTGCAAAGTCAACAAATATCATAATTATCTGGAGCATCTGAAATTAACTAAAGCTGAAAACAAATAAAGTACAAAGTCAACAAGTACCATAATTATCTGGAACATCTGAAAGCATGGTACATCAATTGGGAAAAAAATTGTACCTGAAGTCTGCACATCACATCTGGAGTAAATCATCTGTAATTGACATCAGTTATCTGGAACACCACCTATTACCTGGAGCTCATGAGGCTAACCATATTTCAGAGTTAACAAGTTATCTGGAGTAAGGTATTACAATTAGCTTGGACAAAAGATTTCAAATAGCTGGAGCAAAATTATCAGTATATCTGGAGCAATCCAAGTTTCAAGGACTATCCGAAGCATGTATTGGAGCATACAATCGCAAGCATGATTGGTCTTTTCCGACAATGTTTCGTTAATGTATCTATTATAAATAAGAACTATCAATATTTTACTTTTCAGTGCAATGTTTTCATTTTGATAGGAAATCCAAGTTGTAAACTATTACCGGACGTGCTTAAATCTAGGGCGACAAAATAGATTCATTTTTTAAAGATATAAACGAATGATTTCAATTTCAATAATAACATATGCTGAAATAATTATTCTCAAATCATGATTGAAAAGAAATATACAAAATACAATTCTATCAGTTATATACTCTACTGCTACTCTACAGGTAAACGGTTTGTCAAAGGTCAAACAATTTTTCAAGCAGAATACACAGGTAAATACATCACGCTGCTTTATATTTAATATTCAAATGACGTCAAGCTATTAAATATTCAACAAATAATCCAATGAATATCGATGAGGGAACCTGCGAATGACGCTGTACAGGAAGTAATAATATCCAATGAGAACATGACAGCCGACAGGAACTGGTGTGACGTCAGATGGAGGAAAATTGACTAGCCAATGAAATGCATATTTCCTCGTGAATTTCCGGCTTTGCCTTATAATTATTCAAAGACCGAACTTTTGGCTTTTTTTTTTTTTTTAGGATCTGGAAAATTACCAATACAATTACATTTTTACAAACCGATATTAACGGGGTTTAACGCACAATTGCAATGAATTGAACAAACGGGAATCAAAAGTCAAATTTCAAAATGGGCCGAATTCCAAAATGGTCAGGTGGGGGGGTTAGATTGTTAGTAAACGGGTCAGGCCAACTTTCTAGTAAAATGCCCTTCTCACCAATATTAGTGTGCAGTGAAAAGTGAAGTGCAGTTCATTCTCTCCAAAAATAGCTCTCACGCCAAAAATTAAGCAATCTCACCAATCATTATTAACTCAAATTTCAAAGTTTAAACATTTTAATAGTACTAAAATAGATTATGAGCGATACTATAAATAGACTAGAAAAATAGGAATTGAACCGACGCAAACCTGTGCTGCGATAAGAATCGATCAGATAGTCAGGCTATAAGGTTATTCGTTTTTTCAACTGAAAAAATGACTAGCTTTACAGATTCAAAAAAAAGGCTTCAAAACATCGTGTTAAATGAGAAAAGCCTAATAATGATGTTTTGACTTATCGGACTTGCAATCAAATGAAATATGCCATAATTTGTAGTTAAATATCAGAAATATACAATTGTACTCACGTAAAACAATCCTAAATCCTTATTATTTACAATTTACACAAAATCACATAATCCTCGAAAACACAAAACACTGTCACAGTTCCAAAATTCCAACGATGGTATCCAACGATGATACTAGTATTCCAACGATGTCAGTAACTCTAAACCGGTGGGCGCCATTTATAACCTTATGATCGTCTACGACCTCGAATAGACAATCAATGGTATGTAGAGGGTGGGGTACGTTGTGTCCGGAGTACTATATACGTTGGGGATAAATAACAATAAAGACAGGTCTAGCATTTTACACTCATCTCCATGATTCTGTAATATCCCAAAATCCACAAACTGAAATGACATAGTAAAGCACATAAGAAATACTATATACCGTTAAAACATATATGGTTTACAATATTTTACATTCCGATAGCAGACGATCTGATACCTACCAATTTAAGGAATTGTAAGTACTGTCATTCACAATCAACCATCCATAGCCGCTAACCTTCTACCAAACGTGATCCTGTAAAACAAGTGTATTTAGTATTAAAACATGCAGGTTAAAATAAGGTGCGAATCGGGTTGGGACGAACCGGCCATTGACGCGAATTCTAACGACACAAAGAAGAATCGACTCAAACTCAGCAATACGATCTCGAAACTTTGCAAACGGTCAAAGCAACATCCCCGACGACAATACAGAATGTAATCAGCAAGTACAAACCACAATTGAACTCCATTTTCCGACGATTTCAACAAAATCGAACAGTGACAGACTTTTGACAATCGGTGACCTTTCTGACGGATCAAAGTGATACGAATACTCTAACAAAGAGATCGCGGGAAAATAGTGCGCCAAGTCTTGACCTTTACACTGACCAATCAAATGAATCGTGACAACCCAAAAGGACAAAAGTAGATTGGGCTACACATTGGTGACGTCAAATTAGATCGACACGTCTTAAGTGCCCTGCTATAGCAAGTTGCCTCTCAGAATTGGTTTCATACTTTCTGTCCGGCGTTTTTACGCCGTTTTAATTTGCATTGAAAGTTACGATAAGAGAGAAAAAACCGAAAAATCGTTACTTAATTTGCCATGCTGGACGACCGTTGTTTTAACGTGTCAGATATATCTAGCTCTATACATAAAGGAGTTCGTCGTGTAAGTGATGCCAGATGCTGGAGATGGTTGGTTCCGAAACAAAAAAAGCCATTTACAATGGCTTGTTGTATGAAGCCTGCCTAATGCCGACACAATCCATTATGAAATTGTACCTCCGTACATTTTACCATTTTTCATTTCAAATCTCTGCAAAGACGTTTAATTCCAAAAGCAAATAAAGAATGGCATTTCATTCAGAAAATAATGAAGAACTTTCGGAACTATCTAATGAATCTGAAAGTACACGTCCTTTTTGAGAAGGGCATATCTTTTGTAGTTTGACGTTGACGTCGATATGCAGAAACGTCATCCAGTAATGCATCGCAAATCGCGTGAATTTCTTTAAGTACTATTACTGCTTATAAAACAACCTACAACCATCAGATTTTTTGTCTAATGAAAAAAAATCGATTTTTGATAGATGTCAAAGAACTTTTTTTGAAGAGAATAATAATCTATAAAATCAGAGCACTGAAAGTACGGATGGTGAACGAATCTGATGCCATTCTAGAGTGATGTATTGAATTCGATGAGAAAAGAGAAATTATAAATGTAAAAAATAATTAAGGGAAAGTGTCTCGACAAAATTTCGGCAATTCTGCAATTTAAATGTAAATTCAAAGAAATAGAAAGAGAGAAAAAGAAAGATAAAGAGAGCGACAGACAGATAGACAGAGACAGACATAGAGACAGAGAGCGATAGAGAGAAAAAAAAACAAAAAAACCCAGGCAACTGTAGTGTCAAGATTAATAATTCTTTTCAATGCGATTTATGTATGTAAGTATTTTGTACAGCTTGTGGGTTCGATCCCCGGTGGCGGCAAATATCCTTTCCCACGTTTGTCTCTCATCAATGGGTAGATAATCGTAAACCTATGTGAGATAGCAATCGGAGGCCAGGAAAGGGTGTAATGGTAGTACGGGTGCATGAAATACCAGGAATCCATTGTTAGGTGCTCCGGCCGCCGCGAAATTGTTGAAAGCGGCGTAAAACTCATTCAAACAAACAAAACAAACTAAATAGTCGTAGTTAAGACTCTATTGCTTAGGACTACAAATCGGTTGATAATCGTAAACCTAAGAGGGTAGAAGATTATAGTAATGTAAGGGTGTATGCTAATAATATTTCTGGTACGAGAAATACCAGATTCCATGTTTAGGTGCTACAGTCCACAGGCGGTTGATTCACAATCCAAATTTCGTCTTATAGGTTATTTTATATTAACATATACATGTATGGCAAAACTCAGATAATGTAAAGATCGCCTGTACTTCAGCCACCGCGACTTTACAGAAAAATTGTTAAAAGGTTAAGAAATAGCGGTGTTCATCCCTATTCAAACAAAAGGTACATGAAAGGTTTTACATTTAAAACACGTGTCGAATAATTCTTAAATTCCATCTTTAGACTGACGTTCGCGTGTTGAAAGGTTATGTAAACCCGATTGCATAAACCATAGATGTCACTAGACTGGTTAGCATTTTTAATACTACAAGGAACAGAACAGAACAAAAAATATCCTTTATTTTAATTTAAGCACAATGAGGTACGATATGGACTATTCTAAGTACTTCTGGTAAAACAAATAGATGAATTATATGATTGGGGAAATTTTACACCCATTCAAGGGATAGAAGCGCTAATATACAGTTGAAGTAACTATGTAAAATAGAATATTTTGTTATCAGTGTAAAACTAGGGGACAAAAAATGCCAGTGAGGACTTAAACATCGCAGTAACATGATAAGTATTCTATAGTTACGACGTTTCAGTCTCCATTCGATGGTAAAATTTTAGATTAGATCTATTGTGCTGGGATAGTTGTTTACAATTAACAACATCGTAAAATTGACAAGATGAATGATTTTGGAATTATTTAGAAATGAAATTGAATGACTGTGTGGAGCGAACTTTGAGTGAATTAAATTGGGGGTAATCCTATATCGCAAGATGAACGAAATTAGCGATATTGATTTCCTCCCTTTAATAAAAAACAAAATGCATACATACTCTAGACATAGCTTCCTATTTCTTCAAGAACCTATGAGACGTTAACAATTTGAATAATGTCGGTGAAATCGTTGTTTTTCTCTATCACAATTTATTTTGAATGACGATGTTGATACTATATTTTTCAATGGGTTTGAGCGTTTTTAAATGGTTTTTAATGAGTGTTTTGATAAAATGAATGGACGCTGAGTGAGCTAATTAGAGTGGTTTTGATTGGGGTGAATGTCAATTTCACGATGTAGCTAACTGTTTTATTTTATTTTTTTCTTTATTTATTTATTTTTAATTCAAAATAACAACGACATTCATATATTTACTGTACATCGAGTCGAGATAGTTATATCCCCTGAACTCCGTCCTTGTTCGAAACAAAAAAAACAAGGAAAAGGATTAGGGGATATGATACAAAAATATCCGTAACCGAAGAAATTTACATTACACCAGAAAATAACAAGGTTTGAGATATAAACGGGATTTAAGCAAGAGGTGTAAATTAGTCAGTTGAAAACATAAGTTGTCTGGTAATGGGTTAAATTTTACTTCATATTAAGTGGTGCGTTTTTACGTTTTAATAAGAATTTGGCTAATTATAGGAACATTCCATTCGTTTGTAAACTTTACCTTTCTTAACTCTTTAGTACAGATTTCATTCATAAGAAGGCAGATAAAATCGTAGTAAGTCATCAACTGTGGTATAGCCAATCAGACTGTGTAGAAGTTCAAGAGTTCAAGAACATAAATAAACACAGATTTCCGGCAAATTACTACAAATTGCAACAGCCAAGGCTTAGAGAAAAACATAGTATCTGTCTATACAGTGTACAGACACAAACTTTGTTTTTGCTCTCAACTCTCGACAATGTAACGCCGATCATCAATTCGCTCGGCTAAACATTTCAAGATGATTTTTGTGTTTTTAAAGGGTAATTTTCATAATCTTCCCTTGATGAAGAATTCTAGTATCACGCCATTAACGATATTAAATAGTGATTTTGCGGAGAGAAGTCCTGAGATATTCTAAATTGAATCTAAAAGGGTTCTACTTTATTTCGAAGCTATTAAGATCCTGCAGGGTTTTCCATACATAGTATATATAGTAACATGGGAGAACGAAAATTTCGTTCACCAAAAAATAAATGGGTACGGAATAAATTAATATGAAACTACTACGGTAAATTTTTCATATGCCTAGTCTGATGTCTATTGTGCGTCAAATCACGCGACAAGATAAGATGTAATGATTTTGGAATGGTTTCGAAATGAATTTGAATGAGTGTGGGGGCGAAATCGGAGGGAAGCTAAAGGGAGAATAACAAGTCGCTTACGGAATCGGTGATATTCTGCCTGTCTGCCTTTCGTTAATATAAGGTTAATTCACTTTTTTAGCTCGTTTACATTTGCAGAGACCCCGTAAATGGTTTAACACCCAGGCGCAAAGCCCATGTCAACGTTTATCTCCCACCATTGAGTAAACAATCACATTCCTAAATCGAAATATGACGTTGCAGTAGACCTCATTAGACGCAAAACAAACAGACTTGCGCTGCGTTATCGTGAACGCAGTGCAGCCATGCGCTCAGGATAACAAAACGGTGCAAACTGTTTGCAAATTATACCCCGCATTGCGCACATGCGAACGTGAAAAGCGGGGTAAACTTTGAAAACATTTTGCACCGTTTTGTCATACTGAACGCAAATCAGATTATTCATATGGGAGGTTTCTACACTAATGTTTTCCTTTTAAAATTTGGAGGAGGAGTATCGGTTGAGGTATTATTGATCTACAATGACATGACACTCATTAAATATTCCTTTTGAACCCTATCAATAGTCGCAAATATGTTTACTTAATATATAGATTTAAAGCCACGAAGTTTAGATCGAATCAAATGTATCACATCTCATCGATCACACTAAAATTTAGGTGTGTTGGTAAAGTTGTTTTTCCACAACTTAGAGGTCATGAGTTCAAGCCGGATCATTACCAAATATAATTTTATTTCTTTTTTTTTTTTTGGCAACTGTGTTTGAAGGACCTATTTTGAAACAACGGTATTGCACTAGGTTATTGGTATTATGCTCAGAAATCTCTCCGCCAAACTTTAATTTGATTTAAAATTTGATCATTGCAATCTGCTGTCCATTCATAACTGTAAATTAAAAGTGTGCATTGCGAGGTCGTACTGGAAACGCAATCATTCTGTGTATCTCGTTTTTGTTGTTCAAATACATCGCAAGAGAAACTAAATAATTGAAATATTGAAATTTATTATTTACTTTGATATTGTCTCTATGTATTTGATTGGAAGGAAAGTATGCAATATTTTTTTTTTATATTGAATACTCTGATATTGCACTTAGATTATTTTCACGTGCACAAATGAGCTGAACTACTTTCTGGTTGCTACATGTATTTCGCCATAAGTCAACATAAAATCTCTTTTACCAACGCTTTCTTTTTGCGTTTAATATTCGAAAAAAAGTTTTGTCAGAGTAAAGAAATACGTTTCAAGTTCTTTGAATGCCTAAAATGTCAATACATCATAGTTTGTTTTTTTTTTTTCATCTTTTTGAAAATATTTTCGAGAAATCAACCAGGTCAGCCCACCCCCCCCCTTTCCGTCTTTCTTCTATGCCTCCTCAAATTACTTCCAAATCGATGTTTTAGTTGCTCCTTTATCTATGTCATTTTATAACTCTTTAAAAACTATTTTATGCCCATCACTTTGTATCTATCATAATTCTTATATCTATCTCTCTTCCTCCCTTTCTTTTTTCTTTTATCTCGTCTTTCACTCCGTCCCGTCCTTCGTGACTATCGCTAGTCTGGTCCGGTATCAAGTACGCCGATTTAGAAAGTTCTGGAACATGTAACTGGTAAGTATAACAAATGAACAGGTTTTTATGAATATATTTATGTCATTTTTATTCAAAGTTAGTCGAAATCAACGCGTATTTAAATATCGAAAATGCGAATCGACACAAAAATGTCCTCCGTCCCTTTTGTTTACACTGTCACTTCATAGCAACGGATGTTTTTATCCGAACGTAAAAATATAATGGAAAGGATTTCGCGGAAAAGGGTCTATGACGTAACTGTTATTAAAAAGCGGTTAGATATAAACAAAAACACGTTCTTGGGTATAGGTGATGTAAAAAATCAATTAATAAGAAGTGAACATCGCCCAACAATATCCAAGTATACAATAAAAAGGTTACTGAATTTAAATCGGAATAAATTGTGTCGGACTCGTTCTTTTGGCGTAGTTGCTCTCTCAAGCTCGGGCATTCTGCCAAAAGAACTCGTCCGACACAATATATTCCCATATAAATTCAATAACCTATAGTATAGTCCGGCAGATATTTGGGTGAACCTGGATTTGGAGTACATAGAAAATGTTTTTACATATTCTGAAAGCTGAGGCTTTCTACTTTAAGAATCCGTCGGATGACACCTTGTCATCCTTGAGCAATTCGAGAAATTCAAGATGGCGTCCAAGATGGCCGCCAGAAATAGAAAATTGTCAAATTCCTCGTATTTATGTATTTTTCGCAGTAAAATGAAGCATAAGACATATGTATTCTGATAATCGATGAAAGTCGTGTTGTTTTTAGTGGTAATCATGCATGTAATACCAAGATGGCAGCCAAGATGGCAGCCAGTTTGAGAAAAAATCACTTTTTTCCGAAGGTTTTCGAAGGTATTCTTTATATTGGGTCTTATTTCAATATTAATCTTTGGGAGAAAATTAATTTACCAATTTGTGTTCTTTATTTTCTGTTTTTTTTTTTTGCTTTATTTTCTTTATGAATAAAACATATTTCATCAAGAGAATGACTTGATTAACATGCCGAGGAGAATACTTTTGACGGATTCCAGCAGACATGAGAATGAAGCTACTTGTAGATTTGGAGTACATTGAAAATGAATTCTTAAAACAGAGGCTCTCTACTTTAAGAACCCATCAAGAGCACCTTGTGACCCTTGAGCAATTTAGAGATGGCGTCCAAGATGGCCGCCAGAGATAAAAATTCCAGATTCCCGTATACGTTTTGCAGTAAAACGATTCATAAGACAACGGCAATTTTATGATAGATGGAGGACGCTTGGCTTTGAGTGAACATCGTGCAAATAAAGCCGTGATAGCAACTAAGCTGGCAGCCAAAATGAGTAAAAGTAACATATTTTTCCAAAGTTTTCTTCAAATTAAATCTAATTTCAGTATCAATCATGGGAACAACAATTATTTTTTAATACTGTATCAATGCTCTCTCTCTCTCTCTCTCTCTCTCTTTTTTTTTTTCTCTCTATCTCTACCTCTATCTCTACCTCTCTTTCTCTCTACCTCCCTCTCTCTACTTTGCTTTCGCTTATTTTTTTTATTTGTTAAAATTTTTCAACATTTCAACATTATTTTTCTTCATCTACAATAATCGATATTAGCTTTTTGTTTGATTATTGCAGCATATGGCTGATCCTTGACAGGAGCAAAATACTGTACAAGACAATCTAGCTTTATTGCAAGTACATCGTAATGAAACACACGGTGACTGACTTTCACAAGAGCATTTAATCAGTTTCAATACACTCTCAGGAGCAAGGGACACGTTTTTTGGAAGCATCACAGGGACAAGCGTCTTCTGCTCTTCATTTTTGATCCAGCCAAACCGTTCTGGGTCTAAGCAAGGCGGATCTGCATCAGCAGCGTGTCTCCATATGCTTGCCTGTAGATGAGCCCTTTTTACATGCTCCTGGAAAGATTCAGATGTCGGAGGCAAAGAACAAAGCTTTGGTGAACAAGATGGTGCCTTTCCAACCCTAGAAGCCCAAACCCTTTGTCTCACCGACGACATACCTGAGCCGTCAATTTTCATTCTATAACATAAGGTTATAAAATCTGTTGCTTGCTTCAGAACATCTTCAAATCGGGATGATGAATCACCAACCAGAGACAGTGATACTGACTGTGTTCTAAGGATACCTACAATAGACGTTTTGCCAATGCCATAGAGACATGATGTTGTATCAGATCCAGACAGTGCATGTGCTGCCAGCAGGTCACTGATAATATCCTTATTTTCATTAACAGTCAGCCTTATGTCAATAGTCTTTCTGTCTTTGACAGGTGACTCCATAATCACAGCTCCATTTAGATTGTGCTTATAATAGAAGTAAAGGAGCAATACAAAGACATCAGTATCATCTGATATGACGCACACTCCTTTATCAGACTGAGATGCATTGGGAACCATTTGCTGTGCTAAGATATTGTCTGCTTCCTTGTGAGATGTTTTCATATCTTCACGGCGAATGGTAGAAACTGATGTTATTTCTAAAGGAACTGGGTCATCTCCAGTTACAACAAGTCGACGAATTTGATTCTCGCTCACGAACTTTGGGAAAGCAACATTTTTGCATAAATCGTCCACAATTAGAGCTATTAATTGCCTCTTGTTCTCAATGTCAGTGAAAATAACTTCCTTTGGTGGAAAAGGCATTGCTGATGTGAGCTGATGAACACGGGTTTGTTTTGCACCTCTCTGGGTGCGAGTCACACTCTTAGTACTAAACTCTCTGTATCGGTCAAAAAACAAGATAAACATCATGCGCTTCGAGGTGTTTCTCTATGTATTCACGATATGTTTGAACAAAATCACCAACAGTACCAGAACTAGAAGGCCAGTTAAGAACATAGAAAATTGCACATCCATCAATTACATAAGTTGATATCTGTTTCTTTACACAACGTGCTGACACTTCTTTTTGAAGTACTTTCTTAAGCGCCGATTTGGCTTTGGCGAGTCTCATTTCACCAAATTCCGTGAACATAGACGTCGGAACTGGTGACAATTCATATGATAACAACTGCTTCAAATCAACATTGCATGAACTAGCTTGTAGACCAAGTACTCTCAAAAAAATAAGTTCTGTGTCGAAAACCTTAGTGTCACCTACTTTGATATGCCTCCTAGAATCTGCTTGTTTTGTTAATTTATGACTTAATTTTTTATGAAAACTATTTGGCCAACCTCGTTCAAACTCATTCATCTGACTTAACCCAATTTCAACAGCTCTGTGAACATTTACACTTTGTTGGGCTATCTTTCCAATAAATATGTTGACTAATTCAGTAGGATGTTGTTCAGGAGACAAAGGATCAATACATTCTTGTAGTTTTCTATGAATAGGGTCTGTATTTAATTTATCAGAATATATTCTGCCCATGGTTTCCTCTTTATGCTTATTCAGAGTTACATGATAGTCAGATTCTGAAAGGCAGTCAATGTCCTGTTCAAGTCTGCTACAAATGTGGAGACTCAAAGAATTTTAAAGTCTCCGGTTTGAGCGTGACACCAATAATACCACGTTTTCCGTGCCCGTATCTCATAGATGTTGTCTCAATATACATATCGCTCCAGATACCATTCCAGATTCCAGGGACATGGCTAATAACATGCTCTCCCTTCATAAATTTATCCCGACAAAGCTCTGGCATTAATTCCATTGATCTCAGATAATATAAGCCATACCTAGCATAGTTGAAATGACCTGCAGCAAAAAAATACGGTATCATTGCTTTCATTGCCACCAAATGCAAACCCCAGTCACCCTCTCTTTTGGCCCGAATATACATCATAATGATGAAAACGGCTCATATGGTACAGTCAATCCAAAGTTTAGATGTTTTACTTTTGCTACTGATGTCACACAATAATTGATCTAGTTGAGTAAAGTCTCTTATATCATTAGCTGAAAATAATGGCCTTAACAGTTCTTCTGCCACTAATCTCAACGCTCTAACATTCTGGGGAAATTTCTTGCCTGACATCATCTTGTGCACTCCAGTGAATGTAGATTCTAAAAGTTCGTGAAGGCCACTGCCGGCCATCAATGTACCTATAGAACCAACATAACTCATTAAGGTGTGCATACCACCAAGCCGAAGTATAACATTACTAAACTGTTCTGGGTATGCCCATAGTATATTCACTGCTACTTTGTAAAGCCGCAAGTCTCCTGTGTATACTACAAAATCTTGGCCACATTTTGTTGTAATTTCCTGAGCTTGTCTTAGAGATGTAATGATAGTATCAGGGTCAGAGGGAGTCATGTCAATCAACGGTAAGTACATGGCCTTTGTTTGTGACTGTGATCCATGACCTTGTTCTCTACAAATCTTGGTATTAAATCCATTAGACTCTGGACAATCACCACTTTTTAACATATTGTTTATGAAACAAGTGTCCGTTTCTCGTGCTCTGTTTCGAGAAACTGACATTGCGGAAAGAACTTTCAGGGGCAAAACCTGTTTTGCTATACATTTATCTGGCATTTGGGGTTTCTTAGGACCATAGTAACGATCAATAAACAAATCATATTCAATGGCTTTAGTCATTTCAGTTTTATCAATGCGCTTAATAGTATTATCATTACTGGAGTCAGGGAGCTTATTGGGGTCTAAGGGTTGTGTTACCAAGACCGCTAAGGAATGAGTAGATAGCTTCCCATTCTGGGAGGAAATGTCCGCATCAAAATTGTCAACGACAACTTGAATTAAACCTGGTTTTGTATCCGAAATGCCTTGTAACGCCGGTGCTGAGGTTGCTGCAACTGCTGCTGACTTCTTGAATCTTAAAACCTCATCGTAAGTACAGGTTACCCCAAAGGCATTTAACTGTCTAACTAAACTTTTAGAGTTCCTCATAAGAACCCCAAGAGCTAGTTGCAAAGCTGTTGGAAAGCAAACCAAAGTATTTGTTACTATGCTTCCAATTAGATATGCTGATGGACTGTAATCTAGTTTTTTTGATATTTTGGACAACACTCGCATAAGCGTTGAACTTAATTCATTTTCAACAGTTTCTGTGTCAATTCTTGTTTTGTAATGCGCTTTGTCAACTTCAACGCTTTTGACCTCCTTTATGATTTGATTGGACACTGTATTTATAGCTGAATCTAGTAACAACTCTGAATCATGAGTATCATTTACCAATTTCAACATCAGAGGTGCTTTATCTTGAAAAACAATGATACTAGCCACTCCAGGAGCTGATAAAACTAGTAATTTGTCGCCAAAATTATCGATTAACGATTGAATCAACAATCTTCGAGTAAGGATACTGCCCCCTTCAGCTACGTACATCTGAAATAACTCAACGGAATTCCAAATTTCACTCTCATTTTCAGACAGTAGCTCAACAATGTGATCAAAAGCAGCATCTAATTTAGGTTTTTCAGAAGTATGTGATGTACTTGCAGCAGCTGCATGGATATTCTTTGGAGACATAAAATTTAGTTTACAGTTTGCATGGTACCTGGCATCAGCTGCATGCAAGTCACTTACTGCTCCTAGTAACCGAAGTCGGACTTCTGTCGACCATTTATCAGCTCGAGCGTCACAAGTATTCAAGATCTCTTGTTTAACATCAACCTGTCCACTCGAACTCTCTCCAATAGTTCGGCATAAATAGGCTCTACGCCACCGCCCAGGATTCTTAGGATCTTTTTCTAGATTGCATATTTCACCACAAAACAAACGGTGTTTTTTAAAATCAAAATCTTGCGCAAAGGAGCGTCTAGATTTTTTCTGTGATAGAAATGAAGTATCAATTTCAGATTGTTGCTTTCTTTTCAAAAAGCGGGAAATATGTTGTTTTGACGTATATGTTGACACACATGCCCTATGTGTGTAAACAAAATAATTACTATCATTTTGGAGATTTTCCTCCAATTCTTGATATAAATTGTCGCCATATTGTATGCTATAATCTATAATTGAAGCGATTCTCTGTGGACCAGAGTCAGGACACGAGCATTTACCAATCTTAGAAAAATAGCAAGACTCCATATCTATCAGTTATGTTATATTACACAATCTCAAGCAAATACTGATGAACTGAAATGTTACTGGCGGAAAAAATTCGCTAGCATATTTTCTGAACTTGGCTTCAGAATAATACTTTTGATTCCAATTATACGACAACTAGTGAAATGGACTTTCACGACATATTATTTGGACTATGGACGTTGACCTTGACTGACATTGTGACATTAGCTTAAAGGAACGACCATGACATTGTCTCATAACATTGACCAAACCAAAAACCACTACATCGCCCTAGCGGTCTGTAATCCATAAGGATACGATTCAACCGGATCGGAGAAAAAATACTTAAATAATGTGGGAGTTTAAGTAGAAAGAAATGAAGAAGGATAAAAAGACGAAATATAGGACATTTTAACATTTTGGCTGCCACTTGGGCTGTCATTCAGCTAGCATCTTGATACTGTGAACAAAATATCAAATAAAATTTTCTGCGATAGAATGTATTTTGAAAAGCTTCTGGTTAAGCCTTGTGTTGCCTTAAATATTTTCAAATAAAGAAATGGCATTTTCAAAATACCCGGCTGCCATCTTGGATGCCGTTTTGAAGTTCTCAAAATACATAAGGGTGACAAGATGTAATTCTGTGAATTCTAAAAGAAATTAGCCCCAGCTTTAAGACTATTTAAAACTTTTTTCTATCTCCATCAAATCCAGCTTCACCCTTAATTCTGACGGAATAGGAAGTAGAAACCTGGAGTACTCTAGTCACGTTACTTTATCAACTAATTTCTCTTAACGGAATTGGTTCTATTGATAAGGAAAATAAAGCAAAAATACAGAAAAAATACAGGAACAGCATTAAAACAGTTTTTAACCAGGTTTGATATTAAATAAGATCCAAAATATAAAGAAAACTTTCAAAGAAGTGATTTTTTTGCCCAATCTGGCTGTCATCTTGGCTGCCATCTTGCCTTTTCTTGCATGATGACCACTTAGTTCAACGTGACTTTCATCTATTATGTGAATGCATATGTTTTATGATTTATTTTACTGCAAAAAATATGTAAATACGAGGCATTTGACATTTTCCTATTTCTGGCGGCCATCTTGGACGCCATCTTGAATTTCTCGAATTGCTCAAGGATGACAAGGTGTCATCCGACGGATTCTTAAAGTAGAAAGCCTCAGCTTTCAGAATATGTAAAAATATTTTCTATGTACCTCAAATCCAGGTCCCGCTTAAAATCCCACAATATCTGCCGGACTAGTATCTATATTTCAGAGATGAAGAGGCAGTTAGTATTTTTTTTTTTTTTTTTTTTTTTTTTTTTTTTTTTTCAATTTATGAATTATGAGATTAAAAACCTATATAGGGTTTGATTACGTTAATTTAATAATTTAAAGCGGATCGGGAGGGCGTCTGTAACCACTGTACTACAGCGGCTCTTTCGATGGAAACAAGTTATTTCATTTTCAGTCACAGGTGATCCTGTAAGCAAATTAGGGGTAGGTTGGACGAAGACTTGTTTCTTTTTGTGCTCATCCTCAATTACAAAACTAAGGTATAATCCCATTCTTACAGGGGACAGTTACTTCTCCATGGCACCCGAAATCTAAAACAATGTAAATTCAAGAAAAACTCATACTTAATACATAATGTAATCATCATTTTATCCCTTCGATCAACAGCAATACAGTTAGTTACACCGTGAAAATGACATTCATCTCGATAAAAACCATTCTAAATCGCTCACTCAGCGCTCCATTTATTCATTTCAATCACTCACTCAAACCATTCAAAAACTCTCAAAACTCACTGAAAAACATACAACAACAACTTCATTCAAAATGAAAATAGCTAGGAAAAAAAGTCGGAATTTCTCTGAATTAATTGAAATTGTATGCGTCTGATTATATCTTCAAGAAATAGGAAGCTATTTCTAGAACATATATGCTAATTTTTTAAAGGGAGGTAATTAATATCGCAAATTTTGTTCATCCAGAACAAAATTTGCGATATTAGATTACCTTCCATTAAACTCACTCAAAACTCGCTCCACAAACTCATTCAATTTCATTCCAAAATCATTCCAAAATCATTCATTTTGTCAATTTCACGATGTTCTTAATTGTACGTCATCATTCACAACAAAAGAACCAAGCAACACCTTTGGAAAACAATACCGCATTAGTCACTTTGAGAGGCCATTGTGAGAGTAACATGTACAAAAACACAATTGTGTAGTAATATTATAGAAGAAAAAGTGTCCATTATACATTTTTTCAGAAAAGGCAATATTGCTTGCAGCAACATCTTTTACTTTACAATAATATCAACAACCACAAAACTCCCCCATTCATAGCTATTAAATAATCTATTTTCTATAACCTGATTTTGATATCAATCAAAACTTGCTCATCTCTTTCATTCGCATTCATTCCGAAATCATTCCTTGAACAAATACCGTGTCAATTCAACGATGGTTTTGGTGGCAAAAAGACACCATTTTCGAACTTGAAGCTTAGTGACATTTAATTACCTCCCTTCAAAAATCGACGTTCTTTTCACTTTTCGTGTCCTAAAACAGATCTACGTCAGCTAAAAAGATCGTGGAATAATTTTATGAATTTCAATGTATTGTTAATCGTTTGATCCATTTAAATACGATGTTGTAATTTGCAAACAGTTTGCACCGTTTTGCCATCCTCAACTCAAGGCTGATTTCATCTTCAAACCTTCTTATAACATAACATTACGAACTTTATTTGTAAAGAATGAAATTTATCATCACCTTATTTTGGGGAAAGAAAAAAGATACGACGATATATCGTACTTTTTAAATCTCGTTCGACGTATTTTCGCATTCGGGAAACTGTCGACCTTATTATGTTAATTCGACGAAATTTCGTGCACCGGACAGAGGCTCGGATTCGAACCCTGGATTTCAAGGAAGGTAAATCAAAATCGATAATTTCGGACGGATAAGCAATAATTTTTACATCCCTTTAATAAAATCTACGTATTTTAAATCTTCACGGGCAAATCAGACGATTAAAAAAGGCACCAGCGAATAAAATCATGCAATACTTTTATGGATTTGATTGAAATGTTGATCATTTGAACAATTTTGGAGTATTTTGAGAGAATTGAGTGAGTGTTTTGAATGAAGGATTGGAGCGCTGGGCGAGTGATTTTGATTGGTTTTGATCGGATTGATTATCATCTTGACGATGTTATTGACAGTACGCCAAAAAGGGTGTATAAAGGGAGGGGTTAAAAACAATACAATACGTACGTGATATCATCTTTATGCCAACCCCTCGAGGTCAAAACTTGTCATCCGAAAGAGATGTTGATTAGCTGTAGGCTTCAAGTCAGACAGGTTGGAAAATATACCTGGCTGTCATCAAAAAGGGGACGTGTATTGAAAGTGAAAGAAAAAATATTATCACAGTTTTTATACAATGTACAGCCCAGCCCTGTGCTCAGGATGACAAAACGGTGCAAACTTTTTGCCATTTATACTCCCGCTTTGCACGTGTACTTGCGTGCAAAGCGGGTTATAATTGGCAAACAATTTGCACTGTTTTGTCATCTTGAACGCTGGGCTGGAGTTTACTACTAGAAATAATATTCTGGAAAAGAAGAAATTGCTTGTTTTAATTTTATATTTTGAAATGGACGTTAAGATATCTGAGGAAGGTGTTCGACGCCATCGAATCCTCAGTTTCAGAAAAAAAAGACTGGTTGATATCGTTTAAAAAAATTGTTTAAGTCTTACAGTTAACAGTATCGTGAAATTGACAAGGTGAACGATTATTGAATGATTTAGGAATGAAATGGAATAAATGTGTGGAGCGACTTTTGAGTGAATTTAATGGGAGGTAATCCAGTATTGCAAATTTTGTTCGGGATGAACAAAATTAGCAATACTGATTACCTCCCTTTAATAAAATATGCATAAAAGTTCTATAGATACCTCCATATTTCTTCAAAAACCTATCAGACGCCTACAATTTCAATGTATTAAGTGAAATCCCGATTTTTCCCAAGCTTTTTTTTATTTTGAACGAAGTTGTTGTTATATATTTTTCAGTGAGTTTGCAGCGTTTTTGAATGGTTTGAGTGAGTGTTTGGAATGAATGATTGGAGCGCTGAATGAGTGATTAAGAATGGTTTTGATTGAGTTTAATGTCAATTTCTTGATGTAATTAACTGTAGAATACGAATTTTGAGATTGATAATTAAGCCAGTCCTACTTTCTGTATAACAAGGCGATCGCCAGCGCTTTAGAAATTAAATATGTCATTACCAAACGCAGTGAATTCTGGTGAGTGTTTCTGGCTTTCGAGCGCTTTATTGTTGTTTTTTTTAAACCTCTTTGTTAATTTCTCTGAAAAAATCGATTCGTTGATTTCAGCTTGTTTGAAAAGCAGCTCACCAGATTTTTACTTAAAACTTCGCCATTTTCATTTTTTCAGACTGTTTTCCTCGAAAAGAAGTGAATAAAATTTGTACAAAATATGTCGAAAGGCATTTTTAGTTAAGAAAAACTATTCAGATTTATTTATTTATCCCTGTGAATGCATTGATTTGAATAGTATGCATTACATAAACAATTTCTCTGAAACCAGCCCTGCATTCAGGATTGAAGCAATAGCGAAGCGTTTTCGAAATGATACCTCGGTGCACGTCCAAAGCGGGGTATAATCTCAAAGCGCTCGCGAAACGTTTTTACATCCTGAACACAGGACAGAAGGTAAAGATTAGTCACGAATCCGTGTAAGACCAAATGGTTTTCTTTATCTGTTTCTTGTAAAATGTTCATGGAAGGTTGTGAACACGTAATAGTTCCGCAACATTTCGGAACTCCTGATTGTTCACATTGTTAACCGAGGTTAAGCAGCCCAGACAGTAAGTTAGTGTAAGTTTTGGATTGTGTAACTGTCTACAGTTACTTTAAGAACTTATCTTTTTTACAAATCGCATAGTGAAAATTCTATGTGGTAAAATGTTTTGAGGACTAAAAAATACTTCACTAAAACATTTTGTCTGGAGAACCCTCAAATAATTGGACTTGATATAGTAACACAAGTCATAAATACAAGAAAGCCTCCGTCATAGAGCAGCGGTAGCGCTGCAGACTATCATTCAAAGGTCCCGGGTTCGAATCCAGACAGCGGAATCATCCTCTCCAGATTTGTCTCCCACAAATTGGGTTGATAATCGTAGGCCTATTTAGGACAGCAGCTGGAGGCTAGGAAAGGACGTACAATGTAATTATAGAACTTGTATGAGAAATACCAGGAAACCATTGTTAGGTGATCCAGCCTCCGCCATATGACTAAAAGATCGTTGAAAGCGGCGTAAAACCCCATGCAAACAAGCGATTTAAATACCCGAAACATGATCAGCCAAACAAAATAATATCCTTGGCCTAAGAAGATGCATATCTTTAATTTTGATGGTGACAACAACATTAACAACCTATGTTTCACCGAAACGTTTCGCCGACACGCCTTAACGGTTGATCCCTTTCCCTTGATGAGAACATTTCTATTTCAAATTATTAATACATATTTCATGTTGCCTTGGCCGAACTCGTGCACAATTCTCAGACAAGGCAGTTCTCGGTTAAACATTGGAAATCTCGTTAAAACAATCGTAGATTGACTCGAGTTATTTGTCTCGTTTCGCCAAAAGAAAAGGTGAAACAACATTTCTGAGAAGAAAGAGGTGTTAACGGTTAAGTAACGCGGCTAGTTGTGCGTTAAAAATCAACGTCAGTTTACAGATCTTGTACGTTCTTTCGGAAATAAGATATTGTTATGGATTTACTGTTATTTTGTGTCGTGTTATTTCGCCTGTCGTTCGATAACTATAGATTCACAAGTTAAAGTGAGTGATTAAAGGTCAATTTTGTCTATACCTGTATAGACAAAATTGACCTTTCATCGCTGACTGAAACTTGTGTATCTTTTAACAATCAGTGAATATTTTGAATTTTGAAGAAAGCTGAACTTGAAAAGAACAATAAGAAAAAAAAACATAAGCACTTTATTTCTTCCTGTTACTGCATATGATCTTTAAACTAAACCTAAATGTCTTCTAGACTTCTTATATTTACAGAATTTTCAAATTTAAAAATAACTTTAAAGTGATTATAATAACTAATACTATCGTTAACTCTATTTTTGACAGGCTAAATAATACAGAATTTCGTAGAAAAAAATACGTTTTCAAAGTGCCAAATGGGTTTCTACATTGGATTTTAGTTCAAGGAAAAGATTGGATTAAAGAAAACAGTTTACTTCAGTGACTTAAAACGATTCAGCAGTTTGAAAATTTGGATTTGTAAGAAAGGACAATAATGAGTAAGTTGACATTTTAATTTCAAAACTTGAAATTAGATAAATTTCTGTTTGACCGTTGTTGTTGTTGTTGTTGTTTTTAATAGGTCGGAACACTTTGTTTGTATTGGATTTTTCTTACAATTAATTGCTCGACGACCAAAGCTCGTAGCTACTAGATATATAAAACTAACCTTTTAACGCTCTATGAAATTTGGTCTTATTTTGAATAGCGAAAAAAATAATTTATCGTACTCTGAAACGCTCACGAGAGCGTTAATTTATAATACTCTGAACAGCTCTCAAGAGCGTTCTTTCTAACCGACTGCATCCGCCTCCCAAACCGTTTCAATCTGACTTGTAACCTAGATGTAAATCAATTAAAAGATCTCTTTGGAAGTACGATGATGGCTATTTTAATGCATTTAGGGCAGCGCTTTCCAATTGTGACTGGACTAGTATAAAAACGATGATATTGATGTTTATACAAATAACTTTACAAAAATTCTAATGGAAAAGACTACCATGTTCATACCGAATAAAACTGTAACAGTTAAGCCATTTGAGCCGCATTGGATAACGTCTGAAATTAAGCTAAGAATTAGACAAAGAAAACGAATGTACAGAAAAGCTAGGCAAACTAATAGTGAACATCATTGGAAGAAGTTCAAGGCTTTTAGAAATGAAATTATCGATCTTATTCGACTGAGGAAAACAGAACATTTTGAAAAACTAGCATTGAAACTAAACTCACGTATGTTAACTTCTCGCGATTGGTTGGAGACTATTAAACAATTTATGCAGCCGTCGAAGGCAAACAATTCTGAAATACCACATCTGTTTGACGAAATAAATGATACTTTAATATCAGACGAAACAGATAAAGCAAATTTACTACATAATTTCTTTGCGGGCCAGTCATGTATTGACGATAACTGTCATACAGTACCATGTGTACAACACAAGACAAATGAGACCGAACTAGATATTCCTGAAGTTACATGTATACCGGACGAGGTATTCAAAATTTTGAAAGAGTTAGACGTAGGAAAAGCATCTGGTCCGGACGGAATAAATAAGAGAATACTATTAGAAGGGCCAAATATTTTCAATAATTCTTTAAGATTAGGAAAATTGCCTTCGTCATGGAAATTCTCAAATGTTTGTCCAAATTTTAAAAGTGGAGATCCGTCTATCCCTCGAACTATAGACCAGTCTTCCTTCTGAACACTATTGAGAATTTCAAATCAAAGTTTTTGAAAAAATAGTCTATAACCATGTTTTCTCTTATCTTGTACAAAACGATTTCCTCATGCCCTTTCAATCAGGTTTCTTACTGGGAGATTCTAATGTGAACCAAACAGTTTCTAATTATAATAGCATTTGTCAAGCCTTAGCCAAAGGTCATGAGTTCCGCATGATATTTTTTTTTATATCAGCAAAGTCTTTGACAAAGTTTGGCACAGAGGCTTGTTATTTAAATTAAACCGCACAGGAGTAAATGGCAAACTTTTTGATTGGTTTAATGACTACTCATCAGAACGATATCAGAGTGTTGTTTTAAATGGAAGCGTATCTGACAAATGTATATTAAAGGCTGGAGTGCCGCAAGGACCAATACTAGGTCCGTTGTTATTTTTTAATATATATAAACGACATCGTTGACAACTTAAATACAAATATTAACATATTCGCAGATGACACTAGCTTATCCTTAGAAATTGAAAACCCTTATACCTGCGGGTCAAAATTACAATCTGATATTGACAAAATAAACGATTGGGCGAAAACATGGATAGTTAAATTCAACCCTCTTAAACCAGAATCACTAATAATTAGTCGAAAAAGTATTAAACCAGCTCATCCAGAGTTATACATGGATAATACGAAAATACCAATAGTTCAAAACCACAAACATCTTGTAATTACTGCTAATGATGGTACACTATGCGAACCCTCAAAATGTGTTTGGATAGAAAAACCCTACAGGCAATAATTGACATTTATACGTCCATTAATGGAAACTGTCTGTCAAAACCACCTGAAAAACCAACTGATAAAATACAAAGAGAAGCGTCCAGGATCGTATCTGGTTGCAGTAAGTTAGTTTCAATAGATGACCTGGATACCGAGTTGATTGGGAATCTCTTCATGAAAGGAGGCGGAAATATAGGCTTTTTTTATATTTTAAAGTGGTCAAAGGATTAAGTCCTAGCTACCTGTGTCAATTGGTCCCTCAACTTGTTGAATCCACTTTCTCGTATAATCTTCGCGGATCTAACAATCATAGAATTCCTTCGTGCAGAACAGAGCTTTTTAAAAGATCGTTTCTACCATCTACTACTGAGGAATGGAACAACTTACCAATAGAAATGAGGAACCAAGGTTCACTTTCACTCTTCAAAAAAATTTTAAATAGGAATAAACCTACCCCCATTAGGCTGTACTTCATTGGAGAAAGGAAGCTTCAGGTCATCCACACAAGAATCCGAAATAAAAGTAGTTCTCTTAACCACCACTTATTCAATAAAAACATTGTAGATTCTCCTCTGTGTAATTGTGGTGAAATCGAAACAAGTGAACATTTCTTCTTTAAATGTAATAATTATACCGCGATTAGGAACACTCTTTTTCACAATCTTTCAAATATAACTGAAATTAACATAGATGTTCTTCTATTTGGCAAGGAAGATCTAAACTATCATGACAACGAAAAGGTCTTTTTGGAAGCCCAACGATTTATTAAAGATAGCAAACGCTTTCAAGTTTAATTGTTAATTGTAGGAAAGAGTAAATTCTAGCAATCAAGCACTAGCACTGAATATTTTATCTGAAAATCATGTTTAAGGCACTCGGTAAACACCCTTGTTGTTAATTGCATCTCTTTGCATTTTTAAGCTTTTCCTAACACCAAAAGGTTATTTTTCCAAGATTTTCTCACTGAATTAATTAAAATCTTTAAATGTCGTACATCTTTTGAATATGTTAAAGGAGAAGAACAATATAAGATCTGCTTACGTTCCCATCCTTTTTGCATAGAAATAATTAGTAATTGTAAACTGTATTGAACATGTATTAATTTGTGAAAATAAAATATGTTTAAAATAACAACAAAATCAATATTTTCACTAATGGCCAAGACACGAGTGAAAATATAGCTTTTATTGCACACAGAATGAAATATTTAATCGATCTTTCACGAGAAAAATAAACAAACAAAGAGAGACAGAAAAAGATGCATCCTTTTCTTAAGTGCAAAAATGAGATGTAATATACAGATCAAAAGACAAGTTCTCTTAAAAAGTGTATTTATTTCACTGGCTCGGCAGCGAGACCAAGTGTTTATCCACTGTTATTTCTCGATAACCTTCGATGAGTATTTAAGAAAAACTGTTATTACAATCTTGTTTGGTTTCCATCGCAGATTTAGAACCGACAGCACAGTTTCTACGAGACCCAGAAGCGTGGGTGGCGACCCCTGGTTGTGTTTGTCGGTCTGCTGGAGTAGGTGGGTATCTGTACATAGATTTTTAAATAAATTGAGCCTGTGCGTGACATTTCCAACAATTTGAAATGATCATGAGGTGCAAACATTGAGTAGCGTTGACAGCCACATACTATAAATATAAAGTTACCTGATGGTCTACAGATACTTTGAGATCTTATCTTTCTACTAGTGCATAGTGAAGACTGTGGTCAGACTGTGCGAATGCACAGACTGGCCAGAGTCTTTGGTTTGCGCATATTTGACATTGTTGGAAATCTCACGCACAGGCTCAAATTTTTATCATTGGGAACATAGTTACATTTACAAGGGGTTGTTTTGGAATGATTCTGGCATTAAACAGATTGTGTATGATGAGCAAGTTCTGAATTATATCGGATTAGGCATAATATAAATACATTTTGTAAAGATAACACCCCTTTTTATCGGATAAAACCTATGATCTATTCCATAAATACATAAAAATATTTGCGTCTTAGTCAGACTTTTCAAAAACCACCTTTCTATTAAATGCGTGCTTTATGGACGATTTTCGAGCATTTTGTATGGTATGAGTGAGTGTGTGGAATGTCAATAAAAGTGCGTAGTTATAACGGTTTTGAGTGGAATGAGTGTTAAATTCAATATTAAATTCACTTGTATAAATATATTATAATACGTACTTAGTGTTTTGTATGAAAAAAAATCTAACAATGTTGGGGGATTTGATAATGAGCCGAGACAATCAATCATCAATTCCAACAACCGAGTTAGATATATTTTCATACAAAACACTAAGTACGTATTAAATTTATCTTATAACCTCTATTTGCCTTGTTTTCGTCGATGTTTCTAACAGAAATGCAAGTTTCTAAAAAAAAAAAAAAAAAAAACCCGCATCATGTCATTGATCTAGAAATATCCATGTAATATCATAAAAACATATCAAATGGGATATTTATATAGTTATAGTTGAATTGAATATTTCTTCAGGAATTGTGCATGATGTTGAGAAAGCCCCTATGGTTTATGCTGCCGGTGCGGGTGGGGCCCTGCCCGGACTGACACCTGACGAGACCGCCATCTTGGCCGGTGTGTTGACTGGTTTAGCGACTTTTCTCTTTCTTTTGTTACCCATTCTGTGCTGTCTGTGTCCCGGATGTTGTGGGTTTGGCAAGCGGAAGGCAATGGCCGCCAGCAAAGGTCATCGTGGTGGAAATCTACAAAGGTAGGTCACTCTTGTTATCTCCTTCCGATAACTAATTCAATCTGATAACATTCAATATCATTAGATCATTATTATCATTTCGATTTATATCTCTGCATTGCGATGTGAAATTAATGTTCCCAACTTGCTTACTTTGTCAAATGAAATGCATTACAAGACAAAAAAGGCATTAGAATTGTCATAATTGAAATGAAGTCTTTGGGGGAGGGGGCATTTGATAAACGCTTTGACATTGTTATACAAAGAAAACAGTCGATAACATCGTGAAATTGACAGACACCCCGATCAAAATTATTCTAAATCGCTCAACCAGAACTCAAATTTATTGATTCTTAACAATCAAATGTCCTAAGAACGCTCCAAAGTCTTTCAAAACGCTTTGAAAGCTTTCACAATGATCATCATTTCATTCATATTGATCAACATATTACGCAATAATATAATTCCATGTCAATATCAAAGCGTCTGTTTAGCTAGAAAAAAACACAAACTGAAAATTACAATGATTTAGGAAAGTAATAAATCATCGGAATAAGCGATATGCATCCCCTTCAAATTCATTCAACACTATCCCCGCACTCTCATTCACTATCTTTTCAAAATCGTCCCAAACTCCTTCAACTTGTCAATTTCTCGATCTTCTTAAATTTACTTACATTAATTAGTCACTTGCATTCAAAGAAATTGTCGAAAAGGGGGGTAATTGCTGGTTTACCTATCTATACCTTTTTTACAATTACTTTCGCTGCGTAAGTTAACTACATCGTGAAAGTGACAATCATTGCGATCAAAATCATTCCAAATCGCTCACTGAGCGCTCCATTCATTCACTCCAAACTCTCACTCAAATCGATCAAAAAGATCAAAAGTCTTTAGAAAAAAAAAAAATAGAAATCGACCAAGACTTTCACCTTTTAAATCAAATCAATCTAATTATTCCACAATTTTTAATGCTTGTGTTGGGGTTTCAGTGGCTTTTTGTGCATGAAGACACACACACACATAAAAATACGTCTATTTTATTAAAGGAAGTAAATAAATATAGCTAATTTTGTTCATCTGGAACAAAATTAGCCATATTAGTTTACCTCCCTTTAATTTCATTCAAAACTCGCTACACACACTCATTCAATTTCATTCCAAAACCATTCCCATATCATTCAGCTTGTCCATTTCACGATGTTGTTAACTGCACCATTATCATTCTTAAATAAGTGCTACATGTAACAGACAATTCATAAAAAAGAATAAGAAGAGAAGATAAATCTATCCGTGGTCTCTTTTCAAAGGATAAATGTGAAGATAATATTTGATTATTTCTTCATTTTTTTTTTTTTTTTTGAATTATTATTGTTTAGAATAATGTTTTTTAAACAATTGGAGGTGTTGAGCTATTTTATGGAAAGACCACAAGCCAAAGTAGGAGTACTCCGGGGCCAGTACTGTTAGTTACATCGTGATATTGACATTCACCTCAATCAAAACCATTCTAAATCGCTTACTAAGCTCTCTATTCATTCATTCCAAACACTCACTCAAATCGATCAAAAACTCTCAAACCCATTGAAAAATATAGAATCAACAACGCCATTCAAAATAAATTTAGATAGAGAAAAATCGCGATTTCACTGACATAATTCAAGATGTAAACGTCTTATAGGTTCTTGAAGAAATATGAAGCTATCTATAGAACTTGTATGTATATTTTATTAAAGGGAGGTAAACAATATCGCTAATTTTGTTCATCCTGAACAAAATTTGCGATATTGGATTACCTCCCGTTCAGTTCACTCAAAACTCGCCCCACATACTCATTTCTAAACCATTTCAAAATCATTCACCTTGTCAATTTCACGATTTAACTAACTGTTTGACAAAGGTTCATATTTGTAACTGATATTACTTGTATAATTACAGGTCCGAATCGTTCTGGAGCGCTGGTAATTGGGGCGGTGCAGGAGGCGAGAAAATGGATTATGAAAACCTGTATGGCGTGTAAGTATAGCGTGGTTTTATTGACCCGAGTCTGACCCCTGCTATTTAGATGCATTAAAATCCGATTATTCCTACTCGGCTTTACACGTGCTTTTAAAGGAATAAATTACGAACGGTATTGAATGTAATGTTTTTTTTTTTTTTTTTTTTTTTTTAGTGATCGATAAAACATGTCAATAATTGTTATTTAAGCATTTTTTCGACAGAGGTCAAATTCGGGTCAAATAAACAAAGGTATATTTACAGTTAATAAAATGGTGAAATTGACTCTCATTTCGACCAAAACCACTCTACGCCACATAATCAGCGCTCTATTCATTCATCTAAAACACTCACTATAACCTTTCAAAAACGCTCAAAATCACCCAAAATGATAATATCAACAACAATATTTCAACGGAAAATGGCTAAAACAAATACATGATTTCGCTGTCTTAATCGAATTCTGTAAACGCTTCACTGGTTCGTGAATACAGTAAAAAGCTATAATTAGTTCCAAAAGAAAGTGTGCACTTTTGAATTTTGAATATCTCTGCACTTACACAATCTATCTTCATAGTCGTATGACTATCCCCTTGAGTATGTAGAAACGACATTTGAAAGCAAAAATTGCGCGGTAAGCAAAACTTTTTTGCTAAATTAAGACATTTGATTTTACATGAATTGCATTTGTATCACGCGTGAGACGTATAATTGGTCTGTAAATGCATTCAGCTGAATGTTCGCTGCTCTGCTAAGCATAAAATCACATTTTCAATATAATTATGCATGATGCTTCAGCGTGGTTTGACTACAAATAAGCGTCGTTGAACATAATCGAACCTTGTCAGATCTAGAACGTCATTAAAATTGATTGATCATTCATATTACAATAAAATTTGATTTCATCATTTTGTAAGACCTTTTAAAAGCAAATCGAGATGTCATAGAACGCCATAGCACCATTCAACGACAAGTAACTGACCTAACAACGTACCAATGTCTAACGATGACGTATACGTAACGTCTGCAAAAAAATTAAAACTTTTGTTTGGAAATGGCTTGGAATGGCTTCTCTAACTCTATAAAGTTGTAAGAGGTAACATCTCAACAATTTAAGTAATGCCATCGCGTATGCAACATGCGATACTTTGTCCAAATCTGATTTGACTATAAATTTCAAAAGGTCTTGCCTAAAGTATGGTATCAAATATATTCCATAATTTTCCTCCAACTTTGTAAAAATCAAGATAACTGCAAAAGTGAAAGTGCACACTTTTTTGTGGATCTAAGTATATTTATAAATCATGAATACTTGATTTAAGGAAGGCAATAAATATCGCAAAATTTGTTTATCTTGAGCAAGAATAACGACATTGGATAACCTCTCCTTAATTTCATTGAAAACTCATTTATCGTAATCATTCAATTTCATACAGAAATCATACAAATATCATTCAGCTTGTCAATTATCGCTGTAATACCGAGATTTTACGCCCCTGTGATATTTTAAGGTAGTAGACCCATAATAGTTTTGCAACTTTTCAGGAGTCATGAACTTTAACAGTGTTAACCAAGGTTTCCTAATGATTTTCATTAGGAAACCTCGGTTAACATTGTGAAAGAACATATAGTCCAAAATGTTGCGGAACTATTACGGTTCCACTACCTTAAGAAATTTCTCAATAATATTTTTCGAACGAAAGAACATCGACCCTCAGAAACATTTGTGAGGCGTAAAGTAAAAAGGGAACATTAGGGGAGTGTGAAATGTTTCGGCCCTTAGCGATTTGCGCAAACTGACCAGGGGCCTGTGTCGAAAAGCTAAGTTGCTTGTACAGTAGTAACTAAACTTGGAATTCCGTCGTGCATCATCTCATTGGAATCGTCTTCTTAAGACGATTCCTATGAGATATTGGAAGAGAGAATCTAACAATGAATAAAAAACACCAGGTACGATTTTAGAATTTTGCTTACGATTAAATTTTTCGTAAGACGTTTAGTAAAACGGGTCCCAGGTGGACACCTTTCGCAAAAAACACATTTCCTGAGTCAAGATTGATTTCATTCCTCCCTACCTAATTATTTTCGAAATACGCCTTCTTATTGACCTATGCTGGGTGCAACCCCTTCTTCAAATATTTATTTTACGGAGTTCCCAGACGATCCTTTTTCGCCTTACGTTTCACATCTCAAAAAGTCGACTCAAACGAAAATAGATATTCCAAGAAAACTTTTTCCTTCATTTTTTAGAGACATGAAGCTTCCAAGACCATTGGTTGACAGTTCGAATGGAGGGTAAGTCAAGTCTTTATAATTGTTACGATTATTGGTAATATGTGGGTGATATTAGAGCATGGGATTCTATTGGAATTTTTTCGATATATAACGGTTTTGAAAGTTTCACTCACTGGCTCATTTTACAATAGTTTTACAATCAAAAAGCATTTCGGTGTTGGTCGACAGGAAATTCATTTATTTAAGAGATGAAGAGCGAATCTGTTTATTTCATGGAGGTATGGAACTAAAAACCTAATCACACTGTATGAATACCAGAAGCGGATTCATACGTGAGTGCGATTAGGTTTTTAGTTTTATTCATCCATGGAATCAACAATAAGTGTATTCATATCTTATAATTAAGAGCAAAAGCAAAAAGCAAAAAAAATAAAAAAATGCAAAAATATAATGATTTACCCTTAAATACAGAGTGTTTATGGGACTACTTTCCGCGGAAGGAGCTTAGAAAATATTTGCGTAATAAAGATTGTTCAAATTGAGCAATGCAACCAATTTTACTGCCATTCAGAATACACGAATCTTAATGAACACAACTATAATTGAATTATTCCTTCATGAACGAAAAAAAAAATGGTTATTCGATGAAATACTTTTCAAAGTAAACACAACAGGACTTATTTTTAGTATTATTATTTCAAAAACCAATTTTTGAGCAAGTTTTTATTCCATAAAGCATAGCCTTTAGGAAATTGATTTTATCTTTGCCTTATATCATAAGATAGCTTGATCCTTTGAATACCAAATATAACATAGTTGTTGATTTTTATTCAGAAAATGCGTTCATCAAGAATTTAGTTATAGAGGGAAATGGGTAAATGAAAGAATATGCCAATTTTTAATTATAATATTGTACTAGGGCGAGCAAAATATAGAAAATACAGCTTTCAAAAGCTGTAATTACGATATTGGCTAGAACACTAACCACATGATACTAAGATTTCTAGTTATTCTAAACCAGATTTACTTACATGTATCTATTTGCGAAATTTAAAGGGTAGATCCAGACCCTGGGTCCCAAACCCTGTTTCTGCGCTTGTAGAAAGAAAAACCTGCTTGGCTTTATTTTTTCTATATTTTCACGTATCAAATAGTGCGTAGCCGCCGTCATAGCGCAGTTGGTAGCGCGTCTAACTGGCCATCTAGAGTTCGATCCCTGACGGCGGCACTCATTCTTTTCGACAATTTGTCTTTCACCAATGGGTCGATAATCGTAGACCAATGTGAGAGAGCAGGTGGAGGATGGGAGAGGATATGATGTTAGTACAGGTGGGAGAAATACCAGGAATCCATTGTTAGGTGCTCCATCCACCGCGGTATAACTGAAAAATTGTTGATAGCGGCGTAAAACCCCATTCAAACGAACAAACATAGTCAAATAGCGCATAATATATACTTAATACAGTAAGTTAAGTTATATCAACTGTGTTTGATGTTATTGCTATAGGAAGACATGAGTAAGCAATGATGTTGGATTTTATTTTCATTTATTTGATTCATTTTATGCGCAAGTATACATTACATTACTGCGTGCTCAAAACTCAGTTATCTCTTCATATTTTTTTCTTGACCATTCAGATAGATCATTTTGGTACACGAAATTAAAAATTGATATATTCATTCTTGACTACATAACTTTCGCGGTTGATTTTCGTTTGTTAAAACTCATCAATGTTGTTGCTAAATTGCGCATACAAGAAAACGAACAATCTTAAATGCAAAGAAGTCTTAACTGCGTTTGAATTTATTGCTAGTAGCAAGACTCTTTATTCATCGAGTCAGAAATGATTAACTAGATACACCGAGATAAAGCGAATGGGTCCATTAATTTTGCGAGCTTGGGGCATTTCGTTGTTTTATACAGCCGTCTAAATGGTGTTTTCGTGTGTTTCGTTTGGGTGTGTTGAAATAACTAAAAAGCTAGCTGAGAGCATTTTTTAACATTACCTAATTAGACAATTTTCACAAACGAAGTATATTTATATATTTGTTGGTCAATTACGCATCAACACGTGATTGTCAGCTCTTAGTGTCTCTCAAAATATATATTTCATTACATCGTGAAATTGACAGCCATCTCTATCAAAACCATTCTAAACCGCTCACTCAGCGCTCCATTCATTCATTTCAAACACCCACTCAAAACGATCAAAATGCTCCAAAATCACTCAAAAGGTAGGATGAACAACTACATTCAAAATAAATATGTGACCCGTCACACGAAAAGGGACCATCTGGGAAGTGCGTAAAGTGTCGACCCTTGTCAGACTGCGCGGATTGCGCAGACTGACTAGGATCGAAACTTTTTGCACCATGCTTATTTTCTAAATCTAAAATGATCAATCTACCTTCAAGTGAAAGAATTTTTGAAATGTGACTTATGGTTGACCTTTGGTGGATCAAATTTCTTTTCAACAATTCATTTTACAGAATTCCCGGATGGTCCCTTTTCGCGTGACGGGTCACATATAGCTAGAGAAAACCTTCGATATCACTAACATAATTTAAACTAAAACGTCTAATTGGTCCTTGAAGAGATGGGAAGCTATTCATAGAACTTGCATGTAAATGAATTAAAGGGAGATAACAAATCGGGATGAACAAAATCAGCGATGTAAAATTACCTCCCTTTATTCTCTCAAAACTCATTGATCGTACTCATTCAATTTCGTTTCAAAATCATTCACCTTGTCAATTTCACGATGTTGTTGACTGTAAAGATCACGGCTAGCAATAAAAAAAATCCATGCATCAACTACAACGGCCGTTTCAATCGGGGCAGTGATGTTTGGATTTGCAATTTTCTGCAATTATTTTCAAGCATATTTGATAATGGGTTTCTTAAACGCCGTAACTACAGCTTATTCAACATGGAGTTTCGACGTTTGAGTTGCAAACCAACGATTTCATAATCAGATTCGTGATATATATGTTTCAAAAAAGTCTTATAAAATAACCTTAATGACCAAATAGTGTTTTAAAACAAATGCGCAGGTTCCGTTTGGTTTTGTGTTCATGAACATGTATTTTGCAGACAAATAGCGTTTTTTTATCCATAGCAGTTTGCCAGGCAGGAGGTCATTCACTCATTCAGCGCTCCATTCGTGGTATTCAAAATACTCACCCAAATCACTCAAAAACACTCATAAAACGTTCAAAAACAATTCGAAATCCGTCAAAGCTTTTACACGTTCTTTCATACCGATTTAACATAACATAACATAACATACCGATTTAAGAATAACATGATTTTATTATCTAATGGGGTTTTAAATGGTCTGATTGGTCCTTGACGACGCACAAACAGAAAAGCACAACTATTTCAAGGGAGGTAAAAATATCGCTAATTTCGACTAATTTGGGCGAAATTAGCGCTATTGTATTACCTCCCTTCAATTTCAAAACGTTTTCATAGCACCCATTCAATTTTCATTCCTAGATCATTCACCTTGTAAATTTTACGATTTTCCTAACGAAACGCAGTGATCGATTTGAAGCTACAATCGTGTTACAAAATGGTCCATTTTAGTCGGATCAATTCACAGATGCAACTGTCATCTAACATCAAATATTATAATATACTAATATGTTATGACAGTTACACGATGTTAGAACACATTGTCTTGTCATCTTGTCCGTTAATGACCAACTGACACTTTACAGTTAGTTACATCGTGAAATTGACATTCGACTCATCAAAACTGTTCTATAACGCTCACTCAGCGCTCCGTCAATTCATTCCAAACACTCACTCCAACCATTCAAAAACGCCCAAACCCATTGAAAAATATAGAATCAACAACGTCATTCAAAATAAATTTTGATAGTGGAAAATCGCGAATTCACTGACTTAATTCAAATTTTTAAGGTCCATATGTTATTGAAGAAATAGAAAGCTATGTATAATGCTTGTGATGTTTTGTTTATTATTAAAGGGGGGGGGGTAATCAATTTCGCTAATTTTGTCAAAATTTGCAATAAAAGATTACCTATCATTAAATTCACTCAAAACTCGCTCCAAACACTCATTCACTTTCATTCCTAAATCATTCCAAAATCATTCACCTTGTCAATTTCACAATTTTATTAACTTTAACCCTTTATGTTTAACTTTTCAAACATCAAGAATTTGTTGCAGGTGGCTTTAGTTCTGAAATAGTTCGTATTATCGAATAAAATGTAGTTCATAGACAGATGATAAATTATATGTCTCAGACATATATTTCAATTGAATTATAATTGAATTATTAGAAATGAAAGCGATGTTACATTTAGGCGTAAAAAGAATCTCACTTCCATAACCAATTTAAGTTTTATCGGTGGGGCAAGCAAGCGGATTCTGACAATTGTAATTAGTTACTTGCATTTGGTGGCTTACTATTTTTTTTTTAAATCAAGTATGATTTGATTATTATCTGATGAAGGTAAATTAAAGTTCATGTAAAGTGTTTTAGACCAAATTTTAAGGCACTTCATTTGCCAAGAAAAAGGAAAGCAGTTTGTCCAGGTATATTATGATTTAAAAAAATGAAGCTATTTATGAGCTTAAGCAGTTAAGCAACATGAGACTGTCATAGCTATAGCGGTAAAGCCAAAACATTGTGGAAAATGGTCATTTTGTATAGAACAAGCAACTGTATGACGGTTTGGTAAAATTGGCTCATATCTTAATAAAATACTGTCTACAGTACTACCCAGGTACTACTACAACCGTGGTATAAAACTCGGGTCCTAAGCGTAATTATGCAAGAAATTTATTTTGACTAATTTTATAAACACATATGTCGTATATGGCATTCTTATTTTGCAAACGTGTAGATCTTTGTAAGGTATGGTGTGTTAGCACAATATAAATAGACATAAGAAGTATATATACCTGTAGTGTTGTTTAGCAATTCATCAATTTTTATTTCTCAAAATAATAAATATATAGTAGTTTATTGTAGACCATTTAAGTAAAAAATCATAATTTGAAATAAATCTGAAATCATATTTCACAATATTATGGTGTGATGTTGCACCATAACTGACATCTATTTTAAAAACAGAGCAAACTGGTTTTACATGTATGCTTCCAAAATAAATGGAAATTAATTGTTTCAAAAGAGCCTTTTGAGACTGAATTTTATATCTAAGGTTGTAGTAGTACCTAGTAACCTTTGTCTACATTCTGCTCAAATTTAGGCAGTTTTTTTTCCCAGCCGTAACGATGCTGTTGGTATTGAAAAAAAAAATTCCTTTTCCATAATGGTTTGACTATTCCGTTATGAGATGGGGCCTCTAATGTTGTGCAACTGCTTGTGCTCATCTACATCTTCAATTTGATATATTGTTCAGCTGGGAAAACTGTCTTTTTGTAAATAGAAGCAGCAATGAATTTGGTTCAAAAACTCTTTACATAAACCTTAATCTGTATGCATCAAGACAATTTAAAGGGAAATAATAGTACAATATTGAATATTTTCCTACAAATTTATGCAGTTTGTTATGAACTGATTAATGTTAAGCGAGAACATCACTTGGAATTAATGTAGATATGACATGCCTGGCAAATTTGACAATATCGGATTCCACAGTTAAGCAAAGTGAATACCTTCGTCTTATACAGCGGCCAGCAAACTTTATGTACAAGATACTAGATACTCCAATTTCTACCTTTTTCAAGGAATACCCGTTTATCTGTGAAATACATTACGTTTTCATAAAAAAAGGTGCTTAAGTATGCACAGATAGAAACGATCCATTTAACTTTATCGTTTGATTGTATGCATCAGTAAAGCTAGCTTTTCCAATTTGACATTGTCAAAGGTCCCTTTCAGAAAATGGAAATAAAACATAGTTTACATATATAATAGGCCGTAACACCAAAGTAAAACAAAATAGCATTTTAAAAAATATACACAAATTAGAAAGATTTTTTTTACTTAGATATTTAAAACAAACAAACAAACAAAAAAACGAAAGGTTTTTGCGGATTGTAAGCCCTTCCGGGAATCGATACTGTCTCACTGCCCGGATGGTCCTTTTTTTGAATGACGGGTCACATATTGAGGGGTCAGTGTAACACTATTGTAAGTGCCCATATATTTATAGGCACTTACAATAGTGTTGCACTAACCCCTCGATATAATCTTGGTGATCTCTTTCTGTTTCTTTCAGACATTTCGACTCAAAGGTACAAGAACTCGAAGATGGTGGATGGGAAGGAGTTGATATGACTAGGTATAAAATACATGTCGAAATGCAGTTACATGTAGGTCCGTGAAGTTGGCAGCCTAGCAGCTTAACAGAGTGAAGTTGGCAGCCTAAAAGCCTAGCAGACTAGGCTGCTAGGCTGCCAGACTGCCAACTTCACATTTCCAGCAGTCTAGCAGCGTAGCAACCCAAAATGATCACTATCCTTTATTCCCCCAAAGATTAAAGTTCATATTTGTAAGGACCAGATTGATATGTTCTGGGCAATTTTCGGGACATTTTGGTCGGAAGAGATGAATAAAGTGAGATATCCGGAAGGATTCTACCTTTACTAGAATTTCAGTGTTTACGGTTTGAAGTGACTTCTAGTGTATAATACTAGTGTCAGATATCAATAATTTTGATAAAAAAAATCCGTCTGCTAGGCTGCTAGGCTGCCAACTTCACTCAGCTAGGCTACTAGGCTGCCAACTTCACGGACCTGTTACATGTATATATCGATCGAACAATCTTATTTTATTTCGATTAAATAACTTGTTCATGAAACGCCAATCAGTTTCTTGCTTTTCGGATGAATTATCGACGAACGATATGATGTCTCAATGGATATTTTTGTTGTTGTTGTTGTTGTTGTTGTTGTTTTCAAAAAGTTAAACGGATTGATTAGACTTATACTTTCGAATTGATTAGACATTTAACTTCGGGTAAAAATATTATAGTCTAGTTTAGTGTCGTGGTGTAAAATTGTTGAATAAGAATCTGATCGTTTATTGATCTGTTTGCTTGGTAAAATGCGATTCTCCAGTCAAGCCCGAAAAAAGTGTGGTTTCGGTGTAAGTGGGAAAGAATAATGAATGTATAAATCACGCACCAGATTCTTTAGGGCATAAAGTAAGCGCACCAAATTTTGAACTCCCCCCCCCCCCCCCCCAAATTTGTCATACAATCTCAAAATGTCGCCTACATGCGCTTATGTTATAATTGTAACAAGTTCGAACATGAGATAAAATATACATACTCTGTCGAAAAATTCAAAAATTGTTTTTATTTCAGGGACGAGATTGACGCCGCTGTCAGGGCCTCGCATAACGGTGGTGAAACATTGGCCCAGACTGGCGTGGTTGCCTATGGTGACGGAGGAAATTCCGGTGCCGGAAACGGAAGTGCTATTTATAGGTATGAGAAAACTTGTTTGTTGAATATCTCCAGAAAAGGAACATCTCGGTAGTGCGTGAAGTGTCGATTCTAGTCAGACTGCGCAGTCTGACTAGGATCAAATCTTTCCGCTCTCGGTTACTTTTTTTTTTTTTTTTTTTTTTTTTTTTGAAACCCCTCTCCTGATTTGTGGTGAAAGGTTAAACATGAATAAGTTCAGCATTTATTGTGTAAATTTGTAAAATTTAGAAACAGCATGCCGATGCTTTTTTCTAGTAAAATCGACACTATTAATAACTTACTTTGTCCGTTCTCCGCACACCCCTGAAAACCTGCTTAAATGAGAATTAAAAAAATGCCAAATATAATACTTTATGAAATAAGAAGAATATGTTATTTTCAAAAAGAATTTGAACCATCATAACAGTTAATGTAGCAATTTTTCCACTGAAGGCAATAAAAACGGAAAATATTGAGAAAAACAACAACAGATATTACTTGTTTCAAGCAATTACTCTCTTTCTTTTCAGCGTTTTTTAAGACATTGCCATTTTGCTTTGTCGTTTCAATTTCACCACACATCGAATTTACTTTTGAAGTACTTTGATTTAAAATATCCGAAAAATGTTCGTTTTCTATAACCTTATTCTTTTTTCGTTTACAGCACTGTGGACCGTAGTCGCGACGACGAAATAATCACGGAATATTTAACAACACGCCGTATGTATTTACAAATTGACGGTATGAGTACATAAATATTGATTCTTTATTCTTATACAGCACTGTTGATCGAAGCCGAGAGGAGGGCGACGAAATTATCACGAAATATTTTACAACACGCCGTATATATTTACATATAGTCGGTATGAGAACATTAATATTGATTCTGTATTCGTTTACAGCACTGTAGACCGCAGTCGCGGAGGTGGCGTTGAAATGATCACGGAGTTTTCAAAAACACGCCGTACGGATTTACATATTGTCGGTATGAGTACATTAATATTGGTTCTTTATTCGATTACAGCACTGTAGACCGCAGTCGCGGAGGCGTCGACGAAATATTCACGGAATATTTGACAACACGCCGTATGTATTTACTTATTGTCGGTATGAGTACATAAATATTGATTCTTTATTCTTTTACAGCACTGTTGATCGTAGTCGCGGAGGCGGCGACGAAATAATCACGGAGTATACAACAACACGCCGTATGGACATGCACATAGCGGGTATGAGCCAGGCTGAAGCGGACGATTACTACTCACGAACATACGGACAGTACGTATCAAGTTCTACAAAATCTTACAATTACAAAAGACTAGACACATTTTTGTTATTCCCATTTTCAGTTGATATATCCAGAGAGAGAATAAATTTATCGTGAGCTTGAACACATATTATTGAAAAAACCGGAAACATAATTGACATTTTTATTGGAATGTTTATGTAATCAATGTTCGAGTAACGCATGGAAATAAAGAAATGCATGTTTAAGCCGTATTCAAGAAATGGCAATATACACATACAACGCGCCTCAAATAGTAAATGTTCATTATAGTCATTTTTGATGGCATGTTTGCTTGGTGATTAAAGGTTCTATTTTTTTTTCAACTCAATTTCAATTTTTGTAAAATGTACCTCATGTGAACTTGCATATCAGGATTAACAGGTACAGTTAACAATACCATGAAATTGACAAGGTGAATGATTTTGGAATGATTTAGGAATGAAATGGAATGAGTGTGTGGAGCGAGTTTTGAGTGAATTTGATGGGAGGTAATCCAATATCGCAAATTTTGTTCAGAATGAACAAAATTAGCGATATTGATTACCTCCCTTTAATAAAATATGCAAATAAACTCTACAGATAACTTCCTATTTCTTCAAGAACCAATTAGACGCTTATAATTTGAATTACATCAGTGAAATCGCGATTAGAAATTCTCTATCCAAGTTTATTTTGAATGACGTTGTTGATTCTTTATCTTTCAATGGGTTTGAGCGTTTTTAAATGGTTTGAGTCAGTGTTTGGAATGAATGATTGGAGCGCTGATTGAGCGATTTAGAATGGTTTTGATTGAGGTGAATGCCAATTTCACGATGTTATTAACTGTGATAACTCGTGTTTAATAGGAATCTTTCAAAAATAACGTTTTTACGTTTAGCTTTTTTTTTATTTTTATTTTTTGCTTCAATATACATTACACAAAAGTTTAATCCTATAGGTCTCTATTCCCACGATATCGTCGTGCTGACCCTATGGAGACACTCATTCTTGACGTGAACGGTGAAACGCAGGGATAGAAAACGGCATGTTCAATTCGAAAACTTCTTTGGGCAATTATGTATGATAGTGTGCACACGGACACACAATAATAGTTCACCAATACTATTGATTTTCAAACGCACCGCTTCCTTGTAATTATCTCATGATATTTTTAGCTTTTTGATCTCCTATCTTGGAAACTTGTAAATTGCTTTTTCTATATCTCTGCACTTATATAAGCGTAGATTTATTTATTAATTCATCCATTTAGAGCCTTAAATACCCCTTTCGATTTATGATTTATTCATTAAGATAATGAAAGAAAAGATACTATTTATTACATGAGTAAAAAGAACTCGTATTATTTTTTCACATTTTTTTGTTTCCTGATAAAGAATCGTCATTGACTTGGTTCTATATCTCTGCACTTATATTATCGTAGATTTATTTATTCAGCCATCCAATTAGAGCCTTTATTACGCCTTTCGCTTTATGATTTATTCATTAAAATTATGAAAGAAAAGATCACTATTTATTACATGAGTAAAAAGTACTCGCATTGTTTTTCACATTTTTTTAAATCTTTTTTTTTGTTTGTTTTTTTTTTTGTTTTTGTTTTTGTTTTCTGATGAAAAAAAATTGTCATTAACTTCGTCGCTTGTTTTAGAGATAAAACCTGGTAACGAAATACATGTACGAGAATCGTATACTAACAAATATCAATGTCTGTCTTCTTTCCCTTGTCCAAAATGTTTTATATTTCTTTCAAAATGCTATTTACTTCCTTCTTGCATTTTTCAAAGTTTCAGCTCGAGCTTAATACTCTGTAATGATATTGATTTTTTTATCTTGTGATAATCTCCAAATAACGATTCTAAAGTCATGTTAGGTCTCTATATGTGCATAAAGTGATATGTTATTTTGAAAAATTCGATATGCTTGAAGTTTTGCATGTACAAATATCTATGCTTATCTCCAGAAAGCAAAGCAGGGTGAAATTAAACCGCGGTAAATAGCTTTATTTGCATACTTAACCACAAAAGAAACGTCGCACAAGAATGGATTAATTTCATACAGAAATAGTCTCCTGAAAATGATCATTTTCGAAATTCAGACGAACGCCTTTTAAAAATTTAAATCAGTCGTAATAACAATAACACTGTTGGAAAAACCGGAAAAGCTAGTCTACCAAGCTTAAAGAATGGTTACCCCGGTTTCACGGCGAAAGCTGATCGTCTAAGCAATAATTGACCGGCTTTATCATTTTATCGGTGCCTGTGCCCTATGAAATGACTAAATGTAGTTTGGCGTCTGTGTCGGAATTATTTTTGACATGGTCAAACAAAAGTTATTTGTTCCTTTCCCTGGTTGTTGCCCATAGGCGCTGTCTATGTTCTTTTACGAATCGTTTGCATATCGAGGGACAATGGTACCAAATCTTCAAATGGAATTTCTACTATGTTTTTGATATAGATTTACTGTCTTTTACACCGATATTCACACCGTAAAACTATTAAACGAGTGCTTCCTGCGAAAAAACAACCGCTAATCAATTCTCATCTATGGCACAAGGCAGGCTGGTATAGTAGAACCCGAAAGAACAGTCAAGTGATAAAGTAACCAAAGGGGTATTTGTTTTTTTTTAAGTTAAAAATGTAACGTTTCTTTTGTGGTTCAGTACACATGGTTATTTTTATAGCATGCTCAGTGAAATGAAAAAAAAAACTTGTTTGCACTTTTTGTCACATTTATCACAAAATAATAACAATTTAACCTCTAAATGGTGGAAATCGTTGTCTTACATTTGAAAGTGTCTAGCTGAATCTGTTAAACTTAGACTTATAAAAAAAGATTTATCTTTTTCTATTAGTTTAATTGTAATAGATTCAGGTAAAAGGCATTGTTATGATTAATACTGACATCGATAAAAACGCCTCAATCTTATACAAAGGGCAATTATTTACGAAAATTATATCCCATGTCAAAAATTCTAACTCCGTATTAAAGACAAAAATATATTGCAGTCCGACTCACGCTAGAATAAGAAATCGTTTTTTTTATTATTTTGAGGCGCGTAAACGGAGTTTACTAGAGCTTATAAATATTTTTTCGCGATGTGAAATGACTTACAGGAAAGAAATTCCGAATTTTGATAGAGGCGTTATTTTCTTGACGTCAGTATATATGTTTTGTCATTCTTTGTTAAAGGTGGCCCGTGTTCAGGACACCTAAGTGCTGGAATCGGCTTCAGGGCCCGAGATTATAAAATTTTTCTCAGGCTCAGGCTCAATTTTCTCAAATTTTGAATTAAAATAATTGTATGAAAATAAAAGATAATATTAATAAGTTGTTGTTTATAACAACTTATTGATATCATCTGTTATGTTAATACATTAAAATTAGTTGTAAAATAGAATTACGGCTTTAATCTGAAATTGAAAATTAAGAAATTTTTAATTGAGCTTGAGAAAAGTTTTATTACATCGGGCCCAGAAATGGTTCCATTGAACGTCATTCGAAACGTCATCAAAAAGTTTTTAACAGGGCGGATCTAACGAGTGTAAAACATTATCAAGATGTGTTTATTTGAAATACCACCTGTAAAGTATTGCAGCCACATCGTGATAGTTGTTGTACCTTACCATGGCTTTCTTAAGCAGATTTACAGATAAAAGGGGGTAATGTCATTTTAAAATCTTTATTTCTAAATGAAACGCTATGTTGTTGGTACTCATTTGAATCGTCTGGACAATGCGATTCCAATGAGTACCAACAACATCGGGACTGTGCTTATATTATTGCAATACTTTGATCTAGAATCCAAAATACCCTCTCTATCTATAGCTCTGTTAAGAAATCGTTATCACGTGACTGTAGTCTTAGCTTACTTCTTGCTAGTACTAACTTGTATAATTAACTTTTTTAGTTTATGTCTAGTTATAATATGTGACCCGTCACGCGAAATGGGACCATCTGAAAACCACGTACAATAGATAATTGGAAAAGTATTGGATATAGTATAGGCAACCTAAAGGTGAATGTCGGAAATAATTACATAGGAAAGTAAAATGGTCTTTGTAGATTTAGAAAATTCGCTTCATACAGTTTCAACATCGGAAATTGACAAGGTAAATGCTTTCGGAATGATTTTGGAACGAAATTGAATGAGTGTGTGGAGAGAGTTTTGAGTGAAATTAAAGGGAGGTTATTAAATATCGCGATATTAATCACCCCTCCCCCCTTAATAAAATATACGTATTTTTCTGTTTGAACGATTTCGTTGACCAATCAGACACTTGAAAGTCCACGCCAGATAATAAAATTGTAGAATAAATAGATCGATTTGAATTAATTGTTGAAAGTCTTAAACGATTTTTAAATGTTTTCTAATGATTTTGGAGCGTTTATGATCGATTTGAGTGAGTGTTTGGAATGAATGAGTGGAGCGCTGAGAGAATTATTAAAAATGATTTTGATCGCGATGAATGTCAATTTCACGATGTTTTTAACTGTAGCAGGTTGCGTAGTCTGACCGGGTGACACTTTTCACATTTCCTTGATGGTCACAGTTCGCGTGACGGGTCACATATGTTAACATTCATCCAATTCGTTCATTTAAGTTTTGACCTGTAAGGCTAACTATGATCCTCTAGGGCAAAGTTCCGGATTGTATTTGTCTGATTTTTCTGAATCTAAAATGACCATTCAACCCTCTTGTATAAGAAATTTTGAAATGTAACCTCTGGTTGACCTCTACATAAACAAATCTATTTTTCGAAATTTATTTTGCAGGGTTTGAAGATGATCCCTTATGCGCGATAGATCATATTTACTTTAGTATACAGTTAAAAACGTGAAATTGACACTTAGTCCGATCAAAATCATTCTTAATCATTCACTCAGCGCTCCATTCATTCATTCCAAACACTCACTCAAATCGATCAAAAACGCTCCGAAATCATTAGAGAACATTTAAAAATCGTTCATGACTTTCAAAAATAAATTCAAATCGATTTATTAATTCTGCGATTTAATTAGCTGGTTTTAACTTTCAAGTATCTGATTGGTCCACGAAGACGTACAAACAGAAAAGTACGTATATTTTATTAAAGAAAGGTAATAAATATCGCTAATTGTGTTCATCTTGAACAAAATTAGCAATATTGGATTACCCCCTTTTAATTTCACCCCAAACTCGCTCCAATAACTCATTCACCATGTCAATTTCACGATGTTCTTAACTGTACCTGATATTGTTTTTGTTGTTGTCATTGATACTGCTGCTGTTTTTGTTATTGTAGTTGTTGTTTTGTTTTACTTAAAAGAATATTTGGTGAAGCTCTGTTAAAAGACCCCGAATATAAAAGCAATTTTGATATCTTTAAGTGTTTAAGTTATGATGTATCTTTTCAAGTATTTATATTCTTTTATGGCCACAATCATCTATCAGTTTGATAGATTAGACATTTTCCAAATTTCTTTATTGGTATCATTGTTTGTAAGGATACATTTGAGTTATAGTGTTATTCGATTGTATTTTTAAGGTATTAAATTAAAGGCATAATTACACTTGAATAGATACGCGAAGCGGATTGGTGCGTAAGTGTGAAGAGGTTATTAGTTTAATACCTACACGAACTTAAAAGATACTTTCTTTATTTCTAGGAGAAAAGATGTAACGTATTTCTATATTTTTTTTCTTCCTTTTATATCATGAAACAAAACTATAAACATTTATCTAACTCCAAATGCAGATTTTTCCGTTGACTTCTTTATTCAAAAAGTTCCAAAATAACTTCATATTCGAAATCGTTTTTCAAAAGATATACATAAACTCTAATCAGAATACACAAATCTCGACGGATACAGCTAAGAAATATTAATTTACTTATAAATATAACATTATTTAGTAATTTATGAATTACTTCCTTGATTAATTAAGCTATTTATCTATTGATTAATTATTCATTTTCAGGGACCCGGCGATGTCAAAGGAGAATTTTATGAAGATTTATTATTCCTATAAAAACGGGAGAGACGGTGTTCCTGAGTAAACTGTACAGAAATGAAGCTTAAAGTGATACTAACTGACTCTACAAGGACCTTATTCCATTATTAGTTCAAACTTGCTCTACAAGGAACGTATTCTATTATTAGTTCAAACTTACTCTACAAGGAACTTATTCTATTATTAGTTTAAACTTACTCTACAAGGACCTTATTCTATTATTAGTTTAAACTTACTCTACAAGGGACTTATTCAATAATTAGTTTAAACTTACTCTACAAGGGACTTATTCTATAATTACTTTAAACTTACTCTACAAGGAACTTATTCTATTATTAGTTTAAACTTACTCTACAAGGAACTTATTCTATAATTAGTTTAAACTTACACTACAAAGAACTTATTCTATTATTAGTTTAAACTTACTCTGCAAGGGACTTATTCTATTAATAGTTACTTATATTTTTCGCCTTTTCTTTATAACTTGAAAATATTGAATATATTACCTTGAATTGATCGGAAACCTAACCCTGAACCGTCTCTGCGTTCAGGATGACTAAACGGTGCAAACTGTTGGCAAATTTAAACCCCTGCTTTGCACGTGAAAACACGTGCAAAGCGGGTTATAATTTGCAATCAGTTTGATTCGTTTTGTCATCTGGATTGTAGGACTGCTGAATCCAAATAGAATTTAGACAAATGTCCGATTTTATGAACATTTTAATCACTCAGACACAAGTTTTAATCACGATACTAAAGTTGAAAGCAAACAGTTTGGGCAAAGATCTGACTGCATATCTGTGTAATCAGATCTTAGTCGATTTTCTCTGAAAAAGAAAGGTGTACAGCCGGAATATGGCGGGACGGCTTCAGAAGAGTTAGAGAAGAAATATATCACGTGCCTTTTCAATGTATATCAGTAAGAAACCTCGTTAATTTGACAGGTTGAATGATTTTGGAATGAAAATGAATGAGTGGTAAGAGCGAGTTTTGAATAACTTTCAATGGAAATAAAACACGATCGATAATTTCGTCAAATTGGATGAAAGTAGAGGTTGTTTTACCACTCTTTAATAAAATTTACTTTATTATTATTTTTCTTTTAATTTTGTGTCTTCATCTAAAAATCAGAAGCATAGAATCAACGCCATCCAATAAAACCCAATAAGATCATGCGATTACTTGATCGATTTGATTGAAAAGTTGACCATTATGATCGACTACAAAGAGTTTTTGACCAATTTCTGAGAGTATTTTTGAGTGATTGAAGTGAGCGTTTGAAATAAATGGTTGGAGCGCTGTGCGTGTGACTTAAAATAGTTTTGATCGGAATGTTTGTCAATTTCACGTTGTTACTAACTGTATAGAAACCTATGTTCAAAAACATAACATGTTTGCACTGAGTCCTTGAATTAGATTGTCTTACTGAAAACGGATCGTCGGGGACTCTGATATATGTTTTAGAATTCTGATATAGCTTCTTTTTGTCAATTGTTTAAGTAAATAATGTACATGCGTGCTTGTTTTAATGAGAAAATCGAAAGGTTGGTTCTTTTATAAGAACGTTATATCTGACGTATTTTACTATCGGTCGATAGTCGTTGACATAAGTGGGATAGTAGCTGAAGGCGTGGTGCGAGAAATACCAGGAATCCATTACTAGGTATTACAGCCTTCGTGATATAATGGAAAGATCGTTGAAAGCGGCATAAAACCCTATTCAAAACAAACAAACTTTTCTCATACTGCATATCCCCTTGTACACAAAGCTTTGTCAGACAGTTTAGTTTAGTACAATCTGGACCCGAGGTTATAAAACTTTTCTCAGGCTCAACTGAGAATTTTCTCAAATCTTAAATTTAAATAAATGTATGAAAATAAAAGATAATATTAATAAGTTGTTGTTTATAACAATAATATCTTTTATGTTAATACATTAAAATGAGTATTTAAACGGAATTATGGCTTTAATCTCAAATTGAAATTTGAGAAAATTTTGAATTGAGAATGAGAAAAGTTTTACAATCTCGGGCCCAGATCTTAGCCTACGCTACTTGCTTTCTATTTCATATCGGGAGAAGAGTGAGGTAGTTAGCCTAGCGATCAGCAAATTAGCAATTTCTTTTTAAACAAAAATGAGATTCAGCAGGGTAAGGGTTAGTCTAAAATCTTAAAATCTGTTCTTGTGAATCAGCATTTAATTGTATGTAAGTTATTGTTTAGCAAAAGAACCGAGTTTCCTTATGTATAACTTAAATATTGACACAAATGTAAAAAAAAAATTTTTTCTTGTTTTCAATCTGACCCGTTATGCCAAAATTCGCCATCACGGTAGTTTGTTTGACTTCATAAATTGCTGGGGCTCAAAATTGCTTTGCCGGTTCTCTATATGATGAAATAGGGGATAATCTTTTTCCAGTGCAAGGTCGATTTGCTTATTGAGTGAACAACAAAAGCTATATTTTCACGAGTTGCAGAGCCCACTAGTGAAACTATAGCTTTTGTTATTTTACAAAATTGAATATCAATCTTATATGCAAAAATGAGACAAAATGCACGTGATTGCTATGCGACGTTCATGATGACGTCATGTTTTGGGCTTCCCCTCATCGGAACATCACTCGGCCATTTCCGTAAACTGCAATAGACCTCGGATGTATGTAAGGCGGATGGGTATGTAGCAAAATCGTGCATTTTGTTATGCGGAAACACAGCAAGAAAAAATAGCACTGTAGATTTTTTATCTTTTACAGTAAATAACGGCTGAAAAATCTAAATTTTTGAGAAGGGTTTCCCGTATTTTTTAAAAGTAGTCAGTCTATTTACATCCGAGGATTATCGTGAGATTGGCCGAGTGGTGTTCTGAATGGGCTTCACCTTAGACAACGTTAGATAGGGTGAATGAACGAAAACAGGGTGTAAGTTTCACTGTTAATGTGGCGAGTTTTCATATGATCATCTACCGTTACTTATCATGCAACGAAGCCTGTTTTTAGCTCACCTGAGCACGAAGTGCACAAGGGAGCTATTGTGATCGATCGTTGTCCGGCGTCCGTCTGTCCATCTGTCCGTCACGGCGTTAACTTTTTATTTAAATGACATCTCCTCCTAAACTTATGGGTCAAAATCAACCAAACTTAGCAGAAATATTCCTTGGGTGGTCCCTTATGAAAATTGCTCAAATGGAAAGGATCCGTGCCATATCACGGGAAAAGGGGCCTTAAAGACAAATTTCTTGTTTACACCCTAGAAGCCACAAATATGGTTCAATCTTCATGAAACTTTGTCAGAATGTTTGTTAGGCCATGAGGATAAAGTCTATTAAAAATGGGAAGGATCCGTGCCATATCACGGAAAAAGGGGCCTTAATGACAATATTGTTCACAATTTCTCTAAACGACATCTCCTCCTAAACTTATCAGTCAAAATCAACCAAACTTGGCAGAAATTTTCCTTGGGTGGTCCCTTATGATGATTGCTCAAATAGAAAGGATCCGTGCCATATCACGGGAAAAGGCGTCTTAATGACAATTTTTTTGTTTACTCTCTAGAAGCCATCATGAAACTTTGTCAGAATGTTTGTTAGGTCATGAGGATGAACTCATTTGAAAATGGGAAGTAACCGTGCCATATTACGGGAAAATGGGCCTTAATGACAATTTTCTCGCAAGAGCCCCAAACGCCACAAATATAGTCCAATCTTCATGAAACTTTATCAAAATGTTTGCCAGGTCACAAGAATGAACTCTGTTGAAAATGGGAAGGTTCATGCCATATCATAGGAAATGGAGTCTAAATGATAATTTACTTGAAATATCAGGTGAGCGATTTAGGCCCTCAGGGTCCTCTTGTTATCTGATATCACCTGTCTGATAACATAACATGATACCAGACAGTCTATTTTTAGAAACAATTTACATACACTTTCACCTAAATTTCTTTGAATTCTAAGGGTTAATTATTACCAAGCGCTGAAAAGGGATTGCATGTAAATAGAATAACATGTAAGTGTCTTAAAATATTAATGTTATCTGGTCTCGGATGTGAGAAATTATTATGACTCGGCAAAGGATAAATTCTCCCAACCTCGACCAGATACATTGATATTTTACGACAATTTTTTCTCTATTTCCCGGCTGTGAGATATTATCATGACTCGGCTAAGCCTCGTCATGATAAATTCTCGCAACCTCGACCAGATAACATTGATATTTTAAGACACTAACCTATAATTCTCCATTTCTCGGTAGAACTGCTGATTTCGTCTAATTATATGATGAGTGAATTTTGAATGAAATTCAACGGAGGTAATCCAATATAGCTAATTGAATGAAATTCAAGGGAGGTTATCCAGTATCGCTAATTTTGTATAATGAATTAATAAAGATTAATAAAGTTTGCAATATTTATTACCCCCTTTTTATAAAAATATGCATACACGAACTATGAATAGTTTTTTTTTTATTATTCACGAACGAATCTAACGCTAATAGAATTCCATTAAATCAGTGAAATCGTCTATTTCTTAAAGTGTTTTTTTTTTTTTAATGTAGTTATTGATTTTATCAGATCTAGTGATTTGAGTGTTTTAAATGATTGTTTAGAATTAATGTATAGAGCGCTAAACGAGCGATTTAGAGTGGTTTTGATCGAAAGAAGCGTTAATTCAACCATGTCATTGACTGTATTATGTGGGTCTTATTTTTCTGTGTCTTGTTACATTTTAATCCATATAAGACACACATACACACGCAAAGTCGAAAGGTTATCTTTTTTAATTAAAATGTTCGATTGTTTCTGGTACGAAGACTTTAATTCACCCTAGTTCATTACTTCGGATACGTTGCGGACTATAACGATTCCACTACCTTAAGTTAGTGGACCCGTAATGGTTCCGCAACGTTTCAGTCCGACAGTCATTATATTTCACAATGTTAACTGAGGTTTCATTTGGAACTCTCAATTAACACTGTTAAAATTAATGATTTTTGAAATTCATTATCTTTCACAATGTTGTTAAAGTTTATGATTTCCGAAATGTTGCGGAACCATTACGGGTCCGCTACCGTAACATCTTCATGGTGAACAAGATGGTGAAACGAATTCAAAATGAGGTTTAAAAAACCAAAGCATGAACAACACTAACTTATTTTACTTATCTCATTGTTCACCATGTAGAAACAGTTAATTACATTGTGAAATCGACAATCATTCCGATCAAAACCGATCAAAATCACTCGCTCAGCGCTCCAATCACTCATTCCAAACACTCACTCACACCATTCAGAAACGCTCCAAAATCACTAAAAAGAAAATATCAACAACTTACTTGAAAATGAAATCGGAAAAGAAAAACGAGAGGCACAAGAAGGCCTGTATCGCTCAACGGGTTTTATTAACCCCAGACCTTCGCCCTGCCACGCCCATATTTAGGGGGTCAATCAAAATTCACAATTTAAGTAACACGTCACCCAAGGAACATCCACGCGAAGTTTCATTAAAATCGACCCAATGGTTTGAATGTTGTTGATTTTTTATGATCTTAACGTTAAATATGCTCCACCCTGCCACACCTATATTTGGGGGGTCAATCAACATTTCTTGAACAATTTAAGTATAAGGTCATCCAAGGAAAGTTATTGTGATTGTATAAAAAATATGTTTTAAACAAAGGGTCATTTTCTTTCTCTTATTCATCGATCGGGAATTTTCAGCGTGTGACTTATCATTCTTTAAGAAAAAAAGAACGGGGAAAAACAATTATAAACGCTTAAATTGTCCTCAAAGCATATCAGTAGATTCAGGCCTGTGGAGCGAATCCGCCGCTCAAGCGGCTCTAGTTTTTAGAGTAATTTGAGTGAGTTGTCGGTACGTAACAGTGACTACAGAACTCATGAAATTTCTTAGAGCAGCATTTCCACTACATCATTTCCAAGCCTTATCCAATTAAGGCTTACAATTAACCATTCACCGATGGGAGTCAAGTGTTAGAAAAGGTATTCGCAGCCATGTGCCTAAATGGTAGGACGGTCAATATTTGTCCTACCTTTGGACTAGAGTCGCACCTGTTTGAAGACTTGCTTAACCGGTCGCTGCCATATCCACAATACGTACATAAAGAAACTCTTATCACCTCGTTAGACCACGCTTGAAGCGAATTTGACTATCAGAGAACCGTATTTCAAAAGTATATTTCATATATACAAATGCGAGCGTTTTATTTACAGATATACGATGGCAGTGTGCCGTGCACGTGAATCTCGACAGGTTTTGTGTGTCGAGTCATAGAATTAATGTCAAGCATTTTATATGAGCTATTCTTTCCAAAAGACTTTCTACAGTCGCAAATTTTCGAAATATCTACAATGGGTAACGGGAATAAATTTATAAGTTATTTCAGCATAATTCCAGTTATATCACCGCGATTGTTACTATTTTACATTGTTTAGAGATTCGGGTATAAAAATATAGACACTGTAAGAAAAGCGTGGTCTAAGTCAGATAGAAATTCTCTTGCCGCGGTATTTGGGAAATAGACACTCGCTTAAGCTCGTGTCTATTTCCCATATACCACTGCACTCGTTTTCTATCCTATATTTAGACCACGCTTGAAGCGAATCGACCAATCAGAGAACAGTATTTCAAAAGTATATATCACAGATACAACTCCGAGCGTTGCATTCACAGATATACGGTGGTAGTGTGCCTTGCACGTGAACCTCGAAAGGTTTCTGGGCCGAGTCATTTCAAAAAGATGACGAACAATTTATACAGCTCTTTTTTCCAAAAGACTTGCGACAGTCGCAAAAGTGCAAAAGATCTGAAAATGGTAACGGAAATAAATTCATATTAATAAGTAATTTCAGCATATTCACATTTGATAAGAATAATATCAAAGCGAGATTTACTCATTTTCATTATTAAGAGGTTCGGGTAAAAAATACAGATAATATTAGAAAAGCGTGGTCTAAGTCAGATAGAAAATCTCGTGCCGCGGTATATGGGAAATAGACACTCGCTTACGCTCGTGTCTATTTCCCATATACCACGGCTCTCGTTTTCTATCCTATACACGTACATAAAGAAACTCTTATCAACTACTTGAACTATTCTACTCTAGGTAATTTAATGCGGTGTATATTTCGAATGCTCGTATATATATTAGGTTACATTTAATACGCAGTAGATACATAACCGAAAAAGGAAGTTATATTACCCGTATCATTGTGCTCGGTGTTAGGGCGCTCTGTGTGTTATTTGGCGTATCCAGGTACTGAAATCATATAACAGATAGGAAAAGTTTTGTGTATCGAAATTATTTTCATTTAGAGAACGGTTTTAACATTCGGGGATAGGTTATTCAGTTTTGTTTTACTTAAATTATTCGTGAATAAATATCCAGTTGTGTTTATATAAGTGGCATTTTAACGGATTTAAAGTTTAGATATTCATTTAATTCACCCGTATGATTTTTTTCTGGCTGTTACGAAATGCTTACTTGGCACAAGTCATAATATTATCATATTGATTTATTATTACAAAAAGAATATCTATTATAGTTCCTTGGACGTAGAAAGGTCGCCATTTCGGTTCCATACCCAGTTCAGTACTTAAGCTTTTTTCCAAGCAAAGCGATTAATAAAATATGGATGCAAAATGGTGCTTAATAATATGATTTATTTCATAGGTTTTGATTGATTGAATGGAGTTTAACGCCGCTTTCAACATTATTTCAGTTATATCGCGGCGGCTGGAGCACCTAACAATGGATTCCTGGTATTTCTCTCACCAGTACAACCATCACATTCTTTCCTAGCCTCCAGCTACTATCTCACATAGATTTATTTCATAGGAGTGAAATGACATTGCTGAATATTTCAAATATAACACGGGTGTTAATGAGCTCAGACCAAATAGCAAAGCAATTTTGTATAAATTATGACATCATTTTAAGCGGCGTAGTTATATTGGTAGATTTTTTTAACGGCGAATTTCGTAAATTTTAACAATTTCTCGCAACAGTTCGGTTATACTTTGAACGAAATACAAATTATGTTCATAAGATAACGATTTAATAAATCTTGTCATCTAAGACAGAAAAAGTTCGCCAAAGTTTCTCTCGTGTTTTTACAGATGAGTCGTTTAATGAATTCGGTTTACCATGGTCACCCCTTAACTAGCCTCTATTTATACTTTATCTTATAACTATACAAATATCCGTATGATAACATCCCGTATGATATTTTTTATGATATCACATAGTTATTTTTAGAACAATAATATATTGTTAGTTATTTTTAGAAACTTGCATTTCAGTTAGAAACACCAACGAAAACAAGACAAATATAGGTTATAAGATAAATATAATACGTACTAAGTGTATTGTATGAAAAAATATCAATCTCGGTTGTGAGAATTGATAATTGTCTCGGCAGAGCCTCGACAATTTTCAATTCTCCCAACCTCGTTAGATATTTTTTTTCATATAATACACTACGTACGTATTATATATAACTTCGTGCCAATTCTCCAACAGATGGTAAGTAAGAAAGTCTCCCTTTACAAGAAATTGGCATAATAATGATCGTAACCTGGAAGACTTCCACCTGAAATCCTTTCGCTGAGTAAAATTTTAAGCCCTTAAAATATTTACATGATATATAGCCTCTTTTTAAACTGCCTCCAACAGATGGTAAGGAAGACAGTCTCTCTTTACAAGCAATTGGCATAATAATGATCGAAACCTGGAAGACTTCCACCTGAAATCCTTTCGTTTTATACATGGGTGTGGAAATACGACTTCTCTCCACATGTCCATTGGCAAGTAAAAGTCGATTATCTACTTGTCCAGATCAAAATGAACTTGTCCGAAAAAAATGAATTGATAGATACTGAGAAAACTTTTTTACCCGGCATTTTCTTCATAAAAGACAATGTTTTCTCCCCTTTGATACAAACACTTTTCTCCCATTTTTTTAGTACTGTTACAAGATTTGCTTTGGTATTCCCTTGTCCATGGACAAGTGGCCTAGAAAAATGTACTTATCCGCAAGTGATAAAGCCCGTGTCGGACAAGTCGGGTATGGGATTTCCACACCCCTGTTTTATATAGGCTTAGTAAAATTTTAAGCCCTTAAAATATTTACATGATATATAGAATATTATTTCAGTGGCCTAAAAATCAATATTATCTGGTCTCGACTGTAAGAAAATTTCCAAACCTCCATCAGTTAACATTGATATAAAGATATTAAAGTTTTATTCTCTACAGGTCTCCATGCCATATCGTGAGGAAAGAACAAAATAAACTTGATCGAAAGATGATGAATGTTGCGATACTATCCGAAAAGTTTGCAACACCTTTACTTTGACTTTTAAGTATAAATAAGCTAAAAAATGAAGGATTTATATCACGTTAAAAAATATTTTGACATGCAGTCCTAGAACGCATCATATGTTTCGGGCATGACATAACCTTCAAAAGATTCCCCTTTCAACAGTCTTTCTATATTCTCCTCGTAGACATTAAATACCATTCAAGGGTTACAGGCCTGTTCTTGTCTGAGCTGTTTTGTGACTTCCTACTATAAGATGGCAATTCTTACGACCTTCAAGTAATACTATTTTCAAACCCATGTGTAATGCTTTTAATGGTTGTTGGGGTCGTATAAAGGTTTGTCAAAAGTTGCATTTTAACTGCTCCTTTGAATAACTTAAGAACTCGTTCTTCAAGGTAACAGACAGAAATTGAATACAGAAACAACAACAGTCCTTTGCTTATAATCTTCATTTCTGTCTAATAACAAAAAATGGAAAGTTTACATTTAAGAGGAAGATATCTTAAGCGTTTGTGTCGATCGAATTTCATTTTTTGTTAGTTTGCATAGCTCATAACAAACTAAGAAAAGTATACTTCAAGAAATATTATAATAGTAACAAAATATTGTTTAAAAAAAGTAGCATTGTTAAATCCAGAAAAAAAACCTTAATAGTGTTGGAATATTCTACACGAAGGCGATGCATAAAATAAAAAATGAATTCAATAGTAAGTTAACTCCTTTTATTAGAGTGTATTTAAATAATACATCTCAATATATCTAATAACTATAATACGACTCTTATTTTCTTCATTTATTTCGCATTTTTCCATATTTCGTTTAGATTAAGTCTTTACTTATGCATGCTTTTTATTATGCATGGACATCTATCTTGACGATGAACCATCATGTGTTCAAGTCATATTGTTGAATAAAAATCTGTTCTATAAGTCAGATGAGCGATTCATGGTCGACCAGTGTCATGATGGTCCTCTTGTTTACTTGTAAAAAGTTAAAATACAATTCTTCTGTAAGAAATTAAAGATATTTATTACCAAGCCCGTTCTTTTGCAGATCTCTTTCCTTCATTTGGACATGGATTGAAATAACTAACCCGAAAGGACATGTTTTAACCGAACAATTCAACATGGAAACCCCATATTTTCGTCTTGTTTACTGTTTGACAGAAACATGCACGAAAACGGCAAGATCTCTTGTGTTGTTTTACCATAAATCAGAAAAGCCATCAGGGTACCAGGACGATGATTGGACACTTGACGAGTTTTTGTATCAGCACCGAACTGATCAATTACTTCGTAATTTACATCCGAAACAAGAAATCATTCTCTTTCCTGGTCACAAAAAAGACACAGACCTACAGCAGTGGGATATTTCATTATTGTTCATCGTTTTAGAGTTATTCAAGAAAGATCCGGTCACATCCAAGGATATTTTCTTCATCAAGAAAATGAGAAATAATATTTTTCATGCTCCCTCCACATCGATTACGGACGAAAAATATACCGAATGCAAGAACAAAATAATGGTGTTTGCTGAAAACTGTTCTAAAATTCTAGAAGACACAGGTATTATTGAAGAAATAAGTGACATTTTCAAAGACACTGATGATGTACTTTTGACAGAAGAAAGCAAAGAACAAATAAAGTCAGATCTGGAAAATTGGTATAAAAGTGATCCATTCTTTAAATGTATCGACACACTTCCGTCTGGTAAGCACAACTGTACATGTACGTACAATTTTCATATAAATGATAATATAATGATTATTATATCAAACAGTTGGGTATAAGTTTCCACAACCTCATTTCGAAACAGATAAATAGGTCTTGCGACGTGGAAATTGTTTTCGACCCGGTTGGAGTAAAAGTAGTTCGCTACTGTCAAATGAATCTTTTACTTTTGACGACAAATATGTTATTATTCAACAGAGGGGAGATACGAAATAAAGAGGAAGTTTTACATTGGCACAAGATTCTCAAAGTATAAGCCAGAAAAGATACATTTTGAAGATATGATTAATTTTGTGGTGTTTCTTTTCGAGTTTGATTAGTTTGGACCACTAAGATTATTTTCTATTGATTTTGAGATTAGAGATCGCCAGTCAAATTCGTATTTTCTCTCGTAATCGAGAGGAAGTGTGAATATGTGAAATAGCTTCAAAACAAATCGCAATTCATTTTTATGGTTTAATACTTTTCGTTTATGCTTTTGAATACGAAATGCTGACGTCATGTCATTCATATGTTTATGCAAGAAGCACATGAGTGCCTGCAACTCTCTGCTTAATTGAGAATATTTCCAGTGTTAAGTCCCCTTTTTCTGTATATTTCAAAAGTACCCTACCAATCTTTAAAAGAAGCTAATGACCCTACGCTGATCCGAAGAAAGATTGTAAGAAATTCGAAAATATCTGAGAACTTTACCGTACAAATGTAAACTATGACCAATAACAGCTTTATGCATAATGTCATATTTTACTGTGGTTTCAGACATATCTCCGGGGTCAACAGATTTGCAACACTGGATATTTTCTACTAAATACTTCTCTGTATCAAAGGAATTATAGTAAAAAAAAATGGCACGTTGTGTTCAATCTCTAAGCAGAAGATTTATGCTCATATACAGTTCCACTGTGACTCTAGAATCCCAAAACATAACAGAAATGGCGGGAATGGCGGATTTAAAAAGTCACAGCCTGTCATTTTTTGTCCAGATTTCATCATTATTATCACGGATAGACAATCATTTAAGCAAACAATATCTTTGGTAATTGGCTATCTTTCACACTGAAAACGAATCTTCTATATATGTAAACGCTGATTGACGTAATGTGAGAAAACCCTTTAGTCTGTTTTTTGTCGTGTTTTCCAACGGACCCCCTTTCCTTGCGACCTTGCAATTATTCAGATTTTTTTGAAAATGTAATCTTCTCATTTTTGTGTAATCCATTGTGTAGACGAGATTTCTTTGAGTTAAAATGTTGTTGCCCCCATTTTTTTATAAACAGAGTTTTCTAGTGGATCAGCAATTTCAAAAGACCCAGAATCATCCTGTGAAAGTTTCACGAAAATCCGATGATACTTGTAGACTTTATCGCGAAAACGAGAAAAGTTTTAAAGAAATAATCAAAGGTCACTTTTCCCTGTTGCGCCCAAATAAACCCCATTTTATAAGGAAACCTTCAAATAAAGGTCGATCTTTTCAAGGAAATAATATACTTTATTTGAATTTTCTGTCTAAACGAAAATAGTTTGAGCGAAAATCTGTAAGACCCATTAGCCTTTTTTCTTCCAGTGATAAGCCCCATTTTCAAATGGAACCTTCCCACAACCATCAGTTATTCTTTTAAGAAATCCGTTAATGATTTATCTAAAAAAGGAAAAAAAATTATTTAAAAACATAAAGTATTTTGTCGTGTTTTCCTACAGATCAGTCACATTTTCTTAAGAATCTCCTAATAACTTTCAAGTTCCAAGGAAATTCGATAACATTTGTGGACTTTAAACTAAACAATTTGAGTAAAAAAATCATAAGACCACTTCTGTTCTAATGGATTAATCCCATTTTCAAAAAGAACCTTCCTTATCACTCTACAATCATCATAGACGCCGTCATAAATTAGAGGTCCCGGGCTCGATCCCCGACGGAGGAAAAATTCTTTCCGACCATTTTTCTTCCGCCAAAGGCCAATAAGCGTATACCTATTTGGGTAGTATCTGGAGCCTAGGAAAGGATATGATGGTGGTACTGGCGTGAGAAATACCAGGAATCCATTGTTATGTGCTCCAGTGCCAGTGATATAACTGAAAGATTATTGAAAGTGGCGTAAAACCCCATTCATACAAACAAACAATCACATTGCGATCATCGCCTTGAATATGTAAAGAAATACGATTAAATATGTTGACTTTATCGCGTAAACTCACAGACAGACGGACGGGAAATCCGACACTGTAGTTCTTTATTTATCTTTTGTGTTCAAGTCGAATACCGTTGCGAAAAATTTGACTCTTACTGTAAACATGGTAGCAGAAAGAAAAAAATTACGTGAGTTACTTACTTACTATCCTTTCATCACCTTTTTTTTTTAAAAAATGTAACCTCTTTTTTTCGCAATAGCTCATCTTTTTCTATTCATTTATCTATTTCTTTTTTATCGTATATTACAAATTGTGTGTTTAATTTGATTTTGACAGACATTGGTTCCCTCATGGAAGAACTATTTAGAAAACTCAAAGAAGCGCTTAACGATGTGAAGTTCGAAATTCCAGGTAACACAAATTATTTGTTATTAATATGTATTCTTCAATACCTTTCGGTGAATTATTATGAAATAACAATAGATTATCATGTGATGAACCAACATCATTACTAGTGGAATTACCACATACTTAATACTCTGCTTTCGCTCTGTTTACTGGACCCTATCTATTGTGTAAATATTTTATATATATCTGTTAGGTGTGTGTCCTATGGCTACTTTTTTTCTAATTTTGCTCAATTATTCTAAACACGTCAAACTATGAATTGAAAGATAGCTGTTTACTTTTTAAGTTTAACTTCTTTTCTTTTGAAACTGTATATAGCGTTTAATTGGTAGATTTATTACAATAGTAAATCTCTTGTGGGTCATATATTATGAATATGTTTTAGGAATAAGTCAGTTTTATTGATTGGTTGAATGGAGTTTAACGCCGTTTTCAACATTTTTCAGTTATATCGCGGCGGCTGGAGCACCTAATAATGGATTGTGGTATTTCTCTCACCAGTACAACAATCACATCCATTCCTACCCTCCAGCTGCTATCTCACACAGGTCCACGATTATCATCCAATTGAGGAGAGACATATACTCGGAACGAATGAGTGCCACCGTCGGGGATCGAACCCGGGACGTCTAGATTGACAGTCCCATGCGCTACCAACAGCGCTATGACGGCGGCTGCATAATGTCAGTTAAGTGTTTAGAGTTTTCTTTTCTCTTTTCTTTTCACTTAGATATCCTAGTTGGTGTAAGAGTTACCAACTGCAGCTCAGAAATATCACAGGCAGTTTCGGAACAAATTTTACACTACATGTGTGGAGAGGGTTCAAGAACAGACAAAGAATCTCGGCTATGGAAAGCCATTTCCGTTGCAAAAGAAGCGCTCCTTGCCAAACACAGAATATTAGAGGAAATCCGTCGAGGGTGCCTCATTCTTTGTATACGGTGTGTTAGTTTTGAAGCTGTCTGGTATCTCTTGTCTGACTGCATCACTGGGCGTATGACGTCATTATGGAACGATGTGCAGCTGATTCTCAGAGAACAGCACAGTGCTCCTAAGCTAGAAATGGATCTTGGGATGACATCTCTTGAAGTACTTCGCTGCATCGAGCAATTGGGTATTAATATATTATGATTGTTTCAGTTCTTTTCTTGATCTAAACTTTCAATTTCTATATCAACATTAATTGGTACAGTATTATCTATCTTTAACCTCTTAAAATAAAAAAAGAATATTTAACGACTAATCACAGTTTTTCGAAGGATAGAGTTTTTATTAAGCAGAGATTCCATATAAGCTATTATGCTCAATTATGATCGGCTTTTGTTCATCACTAGACGAAGTTGTGAGATTAATGTTGTCTGTCGTCCGTTTTCCCTTTTAACATATTCTCTTTCTTATCCGGAATCTTGATGAATGAGGAATATTTGTAAGGTGAAGATAATATATGTTTTTCTAAAAATATGAAATTCCCTACGGTTTCCATGGTAACTTAAACGAGGTTTCCGCTTAACATTAAGTTTTTGTTCGTATATTGCACCTTAGATCATATTTAGGCTCATTGAAAATAGAAACAACAAATGAAATGTCCGAAACAAAAAGGTTGACTGATTTGACTTTGGTTTGTACCATAACCTATATTATATCTGCCAAATTCCATCATACATTGTCCCTTTGGTTGTATTTTGACAATACATTGAATAACCTATTTTTCCTATAACTATACAAATATCCGTGTGATAACATCTTTTATGATAAATTTGTAGTATCATATGAATATTTTTAGATTAATAACACAATGCGTTTATTTTTAGAAACTTGCATTTCTTCGACGAAAACAAGGCAAATAGAGGGTGTAAGATAAATATAATACATGCTAAGTGCTTTCATGAAAACATATCTATCTCGGTTGAGGGAATTGATAATTGGCTCGGTAGAGCCACGACGATTATCAATCCTCAAACTTCGTAAGATATTTTTTTATAGAAAACTCTGAGTGCGTGTTATATATTCACATAAAAGAAAAGGGGAACTTTGTTCATCAAACATCTCTGAAACTAGATACAATATGTATATTAGGTTCAAACCATCTCCAAGTGGACATCTACCATTAGGTTTTGGCCTTAAAGTCGATATGACTAGTGTGTGCGAGATAGGACCATCTCTCCCATTTATCAAAATAATAATCTCAATACATTAAATTAGTATCATCTTTTTTAACTGATACAGAGGGTTGCTTTCGTGAGTATATGAGTTAATATTAATTGTATGTATAAACTTTATTCCATTAAATATGACAATTAATTTTCGATTCCCCTTTTGAAGTCATAATTTATTTAGAAGATAACTTATCTTGTGCTTCAATAACATTTCTTTTGTGTCTTTGTGACAAAACTATTCAATATTGAAAATTTAAACATTTTTTTCTTCTTAATTGTAAATGATCACGATTCTTCTATAATATACGTAAACCATTTTGCGCGAAAGAATTTTATGTACTGAGCGTATTTTTAAAATGCAATACTAAAAACATAACTTAAATTGAACACACATAAAATCGTGCTGAACAAAAGATTGAGTTACCATTTTTGGTCACTAGTCATGTTTTAACATTCTAGTTATGGGGACAGTTTTAACATACCCGGTCGAATTGAAGTTTCTGCATTTTACAACTTTATATACAATACTTTCCTTTTTTAGTGAAACGTAATACCCAGGTCAGTCAAACGATCACGGATTCAAACAAATTATCAATACTTCAGTTAAGCGCATTTGCTCAAAAGATTACGCCAAAACTCCGAGTAGCTAACAGGAATAGGCGTCACGTATAACTATCCAATTCACTTTGAAGAACCACCAAACGTTTCCATGTGAAGGCAGATTAGACTGACAAAGACTGCTCCCGCTACCTAACCATTTACATACATGTCATCTAGGAATTGACTGACTTTTAAGTATGGCTCGGACTCGACGCTTACGTAAATTGAACATGAAGTTTACTTAGACTTACTATTGGGAGGGTCAATCCATTCAGATTTGTAAATCTTGCTTTATAAAAAACAAGCATTTAAGTGTATAGATTTGAATAATCAATTGTCAATATGTCTTCCCTTTTTCAGAGCAGAGTTATCTTAAATTTAGTATATATTCATCCTTTATCATTTTGACATGTCAATGGCACGTACCCTTCGAACATAAGACTTGGTTTAATCAATAATCCGCGCAATGACAAGAAAATGTTTGAACAGTACAGTGTCAAAGCTGTACCTACTGATCAAAAAGACAGATTAAACAAAGAGTAGATCAACTTGTATTTCATCTTTGATACCATATGGCTATTGGCCGTAGAAAGAAGTCGGTCGTTCCTTCGTCTAAATGCAAATTCGCTTGAAAGCCGCTCAGTATATACTTAATTTTATGTTTGTTGTTGTTGTTGTTGTTTTTAATCTTCACCTTTTAATTTTTAACCAAACGTACTTTTAGATAATTGAAATGAAAACATGTACCTACATTAACAGCGAATGGAATTTCGGCTGCACTTCAACCACAAAGTATCCCTGCCAATTCTGATGTCCAGAGTGTCTCGGTGAATCTGTATAGCGTTGACTGCTCTACACAAACAGAAGTTGAAAATGGTTCCGTAGATGCAAAAGTTGTCCCTTTTTATAGCACCAAAAACGAGTTTGATGATTGTGAAGGTATCAAAACATCAAGACATGTGTTGTCTTACCGATACATTACTAAAGACGATTCAAAAGTAAAAAATGTCCTAGAAGATATCGAATTTGGATGGTTTAGTTATCAAATATATATTTTTCGCATGCAAGAAAAATGCGTTGTTTTTTTTTTATTTTATTTCTCATGATGGATTGATATGCAATTTGGACTAGAATATATACTAAGAGTTTCAGACAGTTTCTCTCCTCTCAAATCTTTTCAAGAATAATATTTTTTTTCTTCAATTCAATAAAATTACCATCGTAATGAATACGAATTCCGTACGTTCAAGAATTATATTTCATTTTTTTCTTTAATTAAATAAAATTACCATCGAAATGATGCAAATTCCGTACGAAATTCGCATTTCATTTATCTGTTAATATGTAGTTTGCTAGATTTTCAAATAATTTTTCTTTTAATCTAGATGTCCTAAACTTCCCATTTGATTCATATTTTAATTTACTTTTAATTTCAGTAATACACATTGTGGCTCGAATCGAAAATACAAAACACACTTTGCAAGATTTCAATCATTGCGATTCCTGTTTCATTCGAAACAAGAAATTCGTTTATTCTACGTATATGTGTAGAGAATGCAGATGTCAACTCTGTAACAACTGTCTGAATGATCACATGATTAGTTCTCAAACAAGGTTACACACAACGATCTCACTAGAAAGATCTGATTCTCGGGATACCTTTTGTCAAGAGAAACTCTTACATACCTTAACTTCGAAGTTGTCTAGGAAAGATGAAACGGACAGTCTTCTTTCAAGCAAACTACACAATGTGCAATCTGATATAGTCAATACAATTAGGAAAAAAAGACAAACAAGAAGATCATACAAAAGTGCGATGCTGAAACTAAATCTGAATGTGTCAAGGATGAATGATAAAAAGATATGCGACATTAGAGGAGTTGTTTTAGTGCGAGACAAATTGATCATTTGTGATGCGGCAAATGACAAATTAAAAGTGTTCGACTCAACACGCACCTTTCTGTATGAGAAGATGTGTGACAAAAAACCAAACGACATTTCATCCGTGGACAATTGTACAGTTGCTGTGTCATTTTGGGGGTGTATTATAAGATTGTATTCTGTTGGAAGTAATAGCATGAAAGAAACAGTTAAAATCAATACAATGTCCAAATGTCTAGGGTTATGTTGCTTTGAAAAAACAATTTACGTTGTTGTTTATGATCGGACAGGATGTGAATGGATTTCACGAATACTTGCATATACATTAGACGGATATTTAATACGCAGCTTTGAATACTCATCATGCAATGTGTTAACTTATATTACCGTAAATCCAAGAACCGGTATACTGTACGTTACTGATTTCTACAAAGGAGTAATTGTTCTCTCCAAAAATGGACATCTTATTGCTGTCTTTTCTCATCAACTCATGAAGAATCCTCAGGGTATATCCATCGATGAGCAGGGCAATATTTATGTGTGTGGAGTTAACTCGCACAACGTGATACAAATGTCTGCAGATGGAAACACTGTAGTCGAATTTTTATCACGGAACGTTAGATGTAGGTATTCTCAATGTGTAAAAATCTATGAAAACATAATGTTTCTTACGCGACGAGAAAGCGATGTGATTTCAATGTACGAATTATCGTATTCACAGAAACCGTTCTTCAAACTAAAGCCTCTTCCTGCCATCCAGACCAATTGGTCGCAAATAAACGAAACAAGCTATTGATATATTTTTACATTTACGGGAACAAGATGCATATCTCTTAAGCGCAATTTGTAGCTTCTTATACGTCTTTCGTTAGACTGGAGCCTCTTTGAAAGATTTCCCGATAAAAAAGAACATTTGATTTTTCTGGATTTCATGGAATAATTGGAAGATGTAAGAATCAGAATCGAAGGTTCCCAGATTCAAACTTCGCCTGCTTTATGGGATTTAATGCCACAACATCGATTATCTGCATCGACAGATCGGGGGCATGTTGCTTTTGACCCGTGTGTTCAAGTCTGTTTGTCCGTTTATCGAGCAAAAGAGATAACATTGGCCATAATTGCTTTTCACAAGACATTTCTGTAGATACCACTTTCAAGGTCATCTGTTAACGTCAATATCATTATTTATGTCAAAAAGTTGTGAATTTTAGTTCAAATTAACTTAGTATTACCACTACAGTATCGAATCAAGGTTTTCTGTAGATAACGGTATTGTATCAAACTACTGTAAAGCGAGGTTTAATTGAACCGAATTTGACCCATGCCATTTAGATGATTAAAATGATATTATTCCTACTCGGCTTTTCACGTGTTTTCATAGGAATGCTTTACAAGTGGTATTTAATGCAATATATATTTTTCTTATTTTTGAAATATGTCGGTTATTATTATTTAAGTATTTTTATTCACAGAAGTCAAAAGTCTGGTCAAATAAACAATGGTATATCTAAAGAATATCAGTATAGGGGGTATTGGTGTTTCACACAAACACATCTTGTTTTACTGAGAAAAATTGATTCCGTGTTTCTTCTCTCACATTTAAGCTCCACTGACGGAAGGCCAGCGAGCTATTGTCATGGCGGAGTGTCCGTCGTGCGTCAGTGCGTGTGTCCGTCCGCCCATGCGTACGTAAACTTTTTCTTTAGACATCTTTTCCTCACAAACCATGGGCGGATTCCAATGAAACTTGGCCTGAATGTTCCTTGGAAGACACTTAACTTTAATTATTCATGAAATTTTGATTGACCTCAAAATATGGGCGTTACAGGGTAGGGCTTTTTTCTTGTTACAATCTTTAAAAGTCTTCTCCTCCCAAATTATTTTGCCGGTTTAAATTTAACTTGGTATGGATGTTCATTGGATGACCCATTACTTAAATTGTTCAAAAAGTTTGATTGATCCCCGAATATGGGCTTGGCAGTGTAAAAGTACGGGGTTATTAAAGCCAGTGGAGCGAAACAGGCCCTCTTTGGCCTCTTGTTTTTAATATTGGTAAACTGTGGACGAACATTAATTGCTCACAAGAATGTACATTACTGCAGACAAGCCGCCGCCGTCATAGCGCAATTGCGTGTCGGATTGTCAATGTAGAGGTCCCGAGTGAGATCCCAGACGGCGGCACTCATTCTTTCCATCTATTTGTCTCCCGTCAAAAGTTCGATAATCGTAGACCTATGTGGGATAGCAGCTGGAGGCTAGGATAGAATGTAATGGTAGTACTGGTGTGTGAAATACCAGGAATCAATTGATAGGTGCTCCAGTCGCCGCGGTATCACTGAAAAAATGTTGACAGAGGCGTAAAAACCCCATTTGAATAAACAAAAGCAGACAAGCCATCTATCAACTTACTCGTTAATAGATGATTGTTGGTTATGCATTGTAATCAAAGGTACTTTAATTTAAGTTACTCTTCCCGTAATAGTTCGGGAGTGAAGAACAGTTTTAACTAAGATTTCCTAACGATTTCCGAAATATTGCCAATCTATTTCGAGTCGATTTTCTAAAAGCAGTCTTTTTGTGGTAAGTTTACAGAAAGAAATGTAGAATAAAAGACAAAACTAGAAATTAGTTTGTTTTTTTTAACTGAAAATCGAATTTCGGTTTTCCTGGCTGCCCATTTTCAACTGAGACAGAAACTCAAAACTGGGGATGACTTGAAACCCAGTTTTTAAAATTTGCATTGTTTCAGCTACCAAATCACCCCCAAACACCAACAACAAAAAGAGATTATCGTAAGGTGAAAGGCTGTAATAATTTTTTTTTAAATTATTTATAGGCCAGAATTCCACTTGGCTGTCGTTTTGATTTCAATGCTAAATTCAAATTTTAATTCATAGAGGAAATTGAATGAGTTGTCATTGATTACTGAATTTATTAAACGAGGCATCTATAAACAGATAAAAACGAGGCTACGCCGAGTTTTTATCTGTTTTAGATGACGAGTTTAACAAATTCTGTATTTCATGTGCACAAATTTTATATTCTCTTTATAATATGACCCGAATTTTAGCGAAAAATCGTCAAAATTCTTGAAATTCAACGTTTCAATTTTCCGCGAAACTTTAAACGCCGTTTAAAAATGATGTCACAAAAATAGATTATGACGTCATTTTCGCGGTTACAAGATAACGTTGCTATTCGCTCTGAGCTCATTTGCATAGTTATTCCACTAGTGTAATAACACCCGTGTAATATCAAAAATATACAACGGGGTTATTTCACTCCGGCGACGTAGGTCATATTATAAAGTCATTTATTTCGTTTTGTGAGTTCTGATAAGAATCTCTATGAAAATAACTGTGAAAACAAGTTTGAAATATGGTTTGAAATAAGACTTGAGCAAGATAAGCATAGCTTGTATATTTTGGGATAGCCCTGTCTGTCATCACCGTATTTTCAAAATGCTAAATGATGACAGGATGCCATCAGTCAAATGTCATCAGAAGCTGCTCTTTGGCAGATTGGGAAAATGCGAGGTTATTATTTTTTTATTATTTTTTTTATTTGTATAAATAATCGGAAATTATGACTTCATCGTGTAGAAAACAATAATCAGATTCGATCTGGGAAGGCAAGGAAAATAAGACAGATATTCCTGAATTTTGCGGATTTACATTCCGAAAAAATAAAGCGACTTATAACGCCTAAAATATTTGTGTAAGCATACAATTCCGCCTTACCTATCTGCAACTGTTTACAACTTCGTAATTCATAGGACCGGACATAAAAAGACTGGTTTTGTCACTGACCTTGCCGCTTCGAACATTCAAGCTACAGTGTTTTAGCTCACCTGAGCACGATATGCTCAAGGTGAGCTTTTTTGATCGTCCAATCTCAGTCGTCCATCGTGTGTCGTTCGTTGTCCACAATTTCTTCAAATATCTTCTCCTCCTAAACGGTTGGGCCAATCCACCCTTAACTTTCCCTTCATCTCCCTTAATCATTAACAAAAAGGTTGCACATAGAAACAAAGAGCGAAAATCTTCAAAAATCTTCTTCTCTGATACTAGAAGGTATACAGCTCTCATATTTTATATAATAGCATCATCTAGTGGGCCTCTATCAAGTTTGTTCATATCAAGACCCTGGGTCATATTTGGGCACCACCAAGGCGTAGCCCTTTTTATATAGAATCAAAGAGGGAAAACCTTTAAAAATCTTCTCTGAAACCAGAAGCTTTCAAATTTGATATGTAGCATCATCTAGTTGACCTTTACTAAGTTTGTTCATATCATGCCTCTAGGTCCATTTTTGGGCTCTGAATTCCCCCCCCCCCCATTTTACATAGACACCAATGAGAAAATCTTAAAACAACTTCTTCTCGGAAACTAGAAGGCAAAGACTTTTCTTTATAATTTCATTTAATTGAATATCATCAAGTTATTCTTTACATGCCCCATATATAAGGGTTGTGCCAAGGTATATCCTTTTTTATCTTATAACTATACAAATATCCGTATGATAACATCCCGTATGATATTTTTTATGATATCACATAGTTATTTTTAGAACATGATATAATGTGGTTATTTTTAGAAACTCGCATTTCAGTTAGAAACACCGACGAAAACAAGACAAAAATAGGTTATAAGATAAATATAATACGTACTAAGTGTATTGTATGAAAAAAATATCAAACTCACTTGTGAGAATTGATAATTGTCTCGGCAGAGCCTCGACAATTTTCAATTCTCCCAACCTCGTTAGATTTTTTTTTTCATATAATACACTAAGTACGTATTATATATTTCTCTTTGCTGTAAACATTCCATTGTATTGATCGTATGTAGAAATCATCCCCTCCCAAGCATCTGCATTTCTATTTGATGTGAAGCCCCGGGGTTCAGAGAGACTCAGGTGAGCGATCTAGGAGCATCACGGTAATGAAATGAATTCTTGTTAGTGCCACACCCATGTGGGAGTCTTAAACATCGGCAAATGCACAAATTTTCGATTCTTTTTTTTATTTTTTATGAAGAACTGTGAAAGAACTGTGAGAGAGCAGCTTTATTATAGAATTGTCTTGGCTACCGGAAACTTTTTATAACACTACAAGGTTAGTTGATATTTCGACAATGAATTTTAAAAAAGTTAATGAATGGAAATTTACGGAAACGAAAAAAAATGTTTTAAATAAGTTTGTTGTTTTTGTTGTTGTTGTTGATTGTTGGTTTAAGAAAGTTAATGGCAGAATCTTATTCATGGACTGATAATTTGTTTTATATACTTGGGTATATTCAATAGAAAGAGGTAACGAAATCAGCGTATTTTGTATATCTTCCGATGTTTTCACTAACCCTACTCGTTTCACTTTCATTAGCTTTGCTTATTTTGAGAAAACCCGTGACATTGTCATCACCTTGACGTCGTTTGACTTGGCGTTGTTGTGTGCGTTGGCGAAGGCTTTGGTGTTACTTACTTTAACCTTGGTTATATCTTTGTTGTTATTGAAGATATCCTTTCGAAACTTGGCATGAGTGTGCACAATCACAAAGAGCTATCCGGATAAACCAAGGGAATAAATCAGAAAGAATGAAAAAAATCCCATTTTTGTAAGAGTAATGAGCATTTTCGACTTATATCTTTTGCATAATCCAGGACCTACAGTCGAGCGTTGGCACCTGTGGTTGGTGCTTTTTAAAAGGAAAAAATCCTGCACCATTCGAAATTTACAATATTTGTAATTTTATTGATATGTAAGGTCTTCAGAACCGGTCCACCGTTTTAACTACATACATAATTCATTCAATTGAGTAATACACCAGTAAATGTGGACAAAGATCGTTTGACACTTGAACCACGACTTATCGAAACCCACACCCTACTTCCAACTCGAAGCTGTAGTAAGACCGTGTTTCCACCCATGATATCTTGGTTTTGGTCGAAGGGGTCAGCAACAGCTCTCGATCGAATGATATTCTCTTCGGCGAGGTACACTTGAATTTCCTCATTCTGACCTTCTATACAAAAAGAGAAGAGATAAAGGCCATCTCTTGGAGCGGTGAATATGCCGGTTGATGGATTGTATGCACCGCCAATGTTAAGGACCATGCCATCGAAGTGAACCGCTTGGTCTATGACTAAGCTTAGTGTGTCAGTTTTAAGGTAGGCTGAGAAAGCCACTTTTCTATTTGGTTCAGCTACTTGTCTTCCTGAAATTAACAGATAGTTGATAAATGAATACATTCCCTTATGATTAGATGCATGTTGAAGCCTGAAATTTTCCGTCCTTTTGTTTCAATCATTTTCGTTGGTTGGGCGACTAAATCTAAGTAACTGCAGCTTGATTAAGCTGAAATTCACCAAACCGTGACATTATACACATGGATAGGTGACTAGCGACCACTGTGAAAGTTTCTTCAAATCGGTCCATGTCCATAAATGAGGGAGGGATGATGCTTTCAAGAAAAGTGGATGGACGGACGGACAGACGGAGAATGAAGCCAATGTACGACCGCATCCGGCGGCTTTTAAAAATATAAAGGGATTAATCTTGCTGATGTATGAAATGCCTTTTTTGTCAAATATTCATTTTGATTTTCTTAAATTCGCGATTAAATGACTCAGGGATGTTTAGGCTATTTTTAGCTTAGAAATCCACATTCGATAATTAAATTGTGCAGGGATTTAATTTATATGATTTAAAAATTGATCGATATGAGCAATTGTGGAAGCGTTTTGAACAATTTCGGATCGTATTTTAATCGATTTGGGTGTGTGTTTGGAATAAATGAATGAAGCGCTTGAGATGAAAGTCAATTTCACCAAGTTACGAATTGTAGTATCCAAACACTAAGTTAAGATTTTTTGTCTTTACTCACGGTATAATTCCTTTTCAAACAAGTGCATCTGCATAGCATGAGAATATCGAGTCAAATCATCTGTTGAACTATTTTGTTTTGTAAAACTAGACTGCTGGTTCATATTCACCTCCTTTGTCTTATATCTTCTGGGCGAAATTTTCCTTGCAACAAATAATTGATCCGTCAGCTCTTTCGGTGAGTATTGCTGATTGAAGTTTTCGATAGAGTGAAGTCGTTTTGTCAAGCTGGAAAATTTTATACGTAGCTTTCTGTTCGACGATTCTGTTTAATGCATCTTCATTTCCATCGCTGTCACTGTTCCTTTTAGTGCCAAATTTTCTTGCTGAATGTTTGCCAGTGTACGTTGGAGCGAAAATAGAAGTTGGTCTTGCCTAAGAAGTATTGCATAAATATCCTTGTCAATCAATTTATCGCTTTCTTCGGTAAAATCAATTCCTCTTAACTGGGTCGTTTTGCCGACAGTATATCCGGTATCAAAAGCAGATGGCATGTCTACAAACACGCTACAGACGAACATTAAACCACAAACTATTATGGCCTGAAAGCGTTCCATATTGTACATCTTTTTATGATTTCAAAACACAAATATTTTACATAATGTTGTACATTAAGGATGTTCTTATCGCACATTTCGTGCATGTTATTTCAAAACCTCGTAACTACAGTTTTTTTTAAGCTGTAGCTACGATACTTTGCAATCACAATGATAATTAGTGATTGCTCAGCAGAAAATGGGCATATATGAACCATTTGAAAGAGTTTTGTCTTTTTTACTATATTATTTTTTGGAGCGAAATAGGTTCCTGTCATATTCCATCTTCATATACGTAAATTGACAATTACATTTGTAATTCCTGATTGTCCAAAATGATAGCTTTCATACTTCTATGATCACTTATTTTTAGTTATGAATAGTTGAAATTATCATACACTGACATTTATCGCGACCAAGACTATTTTACACATCTCGCTCAAAGGGCTATTAAAGCATTTTTAATACCTTTTTTCCATCGTTCAAAACGATCCGAAATCATTCAAAGCTCTCCGAAACTGTTTAAAACATTACAAAATTTCATTAAAGTCTTTAAAATCATCCACATATTCCATTTAGAATTGTGGATCATAAAGCCTATGATTGATGCGTGAATACAAACGAATCTACGAGTCTCTAATCTATAGTAATGTCCACAGGTTATTTTTAAGAAACGATATTTTGAACAAAATTTGCGATATTCTTTTACCCCCATTCAAATTTATTCGATGCTTGAAAAGCCGGCCTGAGCTATGTGATAAATCTTTGCCGAATATATAAAGGGCCGTCGTAAGAGCGCAGTTGGTAGCGCGTCAGAATCATGATCTTCAATTATATAATTGGTTCAATCCCTGGAAGCGGGACATATTCTTTCCGACGTTTGTCTGCTTTTGATAGTCGGATCACCATAAACCAAGTTGGACTGCAGCCAGAGAAGGTTAGGGAAATGGCAAAATAGAAGAACTAATGCGAAAAACTAGGAATCCAAGATGAGGTTCTCCAGTCACCGATATAAAAGTGGCATTAAACCCCATTTAAACAAATCAAGAAGTATGTTAGACCCAGAATGGCCCCGTATCGCCCCACTGCAATTTGACAAAAAGAATCGGGAGGAATATTATGTTGCTTTTTGAAAAATTAAAGTAAATCAGGATTTTAGAAAGCAGGTCAAGGCCAGGGCAGATGGTTCAAATAGATGCCAGAATCAAGGATGAACTTATATATATAAATTTATTTATGTCTTTTAACAGCACTTCAAATAATACTAAGCAATAGGAGGGAGCAAGTCAAAGGTCAAGGTCATGATCATTACTGAGTATATTTCCAGAGTTAATAATTCTATATTTAAAAAAGTAGATCAAAGATCAGGGTTACATATTCAACATGATGCAAGAATCAATTACCATCACTTAATTGATATGTAATAGTTCTAATTCAAAAATACAATATCAAAGAAAGTAGGTCAAAGGTCAAGCGAAAAACTTTCTATGTCTTCTAAAAGTCAAAGACAATCATCTACATACGTTTATAAGTGACTTAATACATTCTTATATCTAATACTTAACAATTAAAAAAGTAGGTCAAAGGTCATGATTGGGGTCAACGGTTCAATGTGATGTCAGAATCAAAAACAATCATCTTACAACCTTTCTCATTGGCCATATACAAAGCAAGACCCTATTATTCTAAATTCAAAAAAGTATGTCAAAGGTCAAGGTCACGGTAAAGGGTTCAACAAAGTGCCAGGATGAAAGTCAATCATCTACTAACACATCTATGTTGCAGAATAATTTCTAGACATAATGATTCAATATTTAAAAAAAAAGTAGATAAAATGACAGGAAAAGGGTCAAATATTCAACATGATGCCAGAATCAAAGACAATTATTTACCAACACTTACAAGAAGCAGAATATAGTTAAAAACCTAATCATTCAATATTTCAGAAAGTAGGCAAAAGGTCAAGTTAGAGATCAAATGTTCAACATGATGCCATATTTAAAGATAATCACTAAATGACAATTCTAATACAGTTCTAGACCTAATATTTCCAGATTAATGAATGAGGGTCAAATGTAAAGATCAGGTTCAAAATTTCAATATGGTGCATGAATCAAAAACGATCATCAAACTTTATTTAGAATCAGAGAATTAGTTTTAGACCTTATAACTCAAAATCTAAGAAAGACTATAAAACGACGAGGTTGGGCTGAGGTCATACTGCTAGAATCAAGACAATCATCTTACCAATCGTTCTTATTGACTTAACTCAGTCCTTTTACTTATCATTCAACATTAAAGAATAATTTGTATTTCTTTCCTTTGCTAAACTTTCGTTGACTTAAAAGCCTTTAGTTTTTGTATGAAGTTTTTGGCCAGTAGTTTCAGAGAAAAAGATTTGTGTATATTTTTCACTTAGTATGCACATTGTTGGTAACTCGACCCACCATAGAACCCGTTTATGTATCCTATTTAGGATTAAACGATTGATTTTGAAAGATTATGTCCGAACAATAGTTCCTGTGAAGTTTAGTTTAATTCTGACCGGCGGTTTCAGAAAAAGAAGATGTGTTTTATTTTCACCATATGGAATTTTGTTCGGGTGACGCAGCAGTCATGATATCAACCTAATCAGAAAAATCTGAAATAGAATGTCCCAATGATAAGTATGTCGAATTTGACCAGTAAGAAGAAGATTCTTTAATTTTTCAACATAGGGGAGGGGTATTTTTGTGACAGGACAGCCCTTAACGCCTGATCAATCCGATCGGAACTTAGCCAAGAATTCTGAAAATGCATTTCCCAAAGATTATCCTAGTAAAGTTTGGTTTAAATTCTAACCAGTTGTTTCAGAGAAGATTTTTTTATAATGCACGATGTGTCTTGTTTATGACGCAACAGGCCGTAGAGCTCATGATATCAACCCGACCGGATTTTAACGAAGGACTCTGTAAGGGCATGCCCTCAGGATGATACCTGTGAAATTTCGGGAAATTCTTCCCAATAGTTTCAGAGAAGAAGATGTTTAAATGCAATTTTTACGCACGGACTAACAGACTAACGCCCTGCCTCGACAACAGCTCCGCGGGTTTAAGTTCAGGGGTTGCACATATTTCACCTACACTATAGTCAGCCTTAGAAAAGATCCCATGCAGTGCCTAGTAAGACGTATCTTATGTGTGATTGAAAAGTAAGAAGCGCGTAAGCGCGTTGTAATTCTTAGTGCTGGACAATTCTTTAACATGCATAACTATCTTCTATTCATTATCTTTGTCAAATCGACCTTTTTTTTAACAAGTTCATACTGACTTAAATAATAATAGTCCACTTTTATAGTGTTTAAAGTTCAAATGTATCAAACTACATGGCTAAAAAGATGGTAAAATATGGTATGTATATTTAAAACTTTAATTCCAAGAAAAAATAGAGTTCCAGTTGTACATAGTTTAAAATTGTAATGTTCCTATGACTTGAAATATGTGAGGGCCTTTGAATGTTACACTCTTTACGTTCTTTTACGGGACTTTAATCAGATTGTGGTATTCGGTATTGTTGTTGGTGATGTCATTCAAATGAAAGCTTGTGTTTATGAGGCATTGCTTTAAATACTGACTGTACAATTAAAGGTAAAATTATAGATTTATCAAAATTCGAAATTTCAGTTAATTTTAAATTGACTAGGTCTAAAATTGTTCAATTTCGACCCCGGCAGTCACAATTTAACTGCACGGCTTTTGAAAGCGGATTAAAACCCCAAAACTTACAAACAAATTCCAAGTAAGAAATTCGAATGGGAATAAAATAGTACGTACCCACTTTGCTTTCAATCATTTTTTTCTGTGGGAGTTAAGATTCCGAGATTTTTTTGTGAATTACTTACCAATGTATTATGGTTTTATTTGAAAGATATCGGAGAGGTTAAGAAAATCTAATTCATTTTATCATTGTGCGCAGCAGAATTAAAGCAGTCATTTGACCAGGCATTTTTACGTCACGTCAGACGTCTGCCCTTCATCAGAGCGCCTGTACTAAGGGACAACTGGAATACACACAGACGGGTCTCTATTTCAATAGTGCGAAATCGACTTCGGATGGCTGGGTATAAGACACGAAGACCCCTCAAACGTCAAAAGTTACAACAGAGACACATCAATGAACGTCTAATATGGTGTAGAGCGAGGGCACGTTGGAACTTGGCATCATGGCGTCGGATCCATTGGTTAGATGAGTGCAGGATGTTGTTGCATGTCACCGATGGCCGAATTCGTGTTTGGAGACAACCTAACACCCGATTTGCACCAAAGTACGTCCAACCAACCTATCAGGGTGGCGGTGGCTCCGTTATGATATGGGGTTGTTTCTCCTACGGCTGTAAACTGGACCTAGTGACAGTTCCAGGAACATTGACTGGCGATAAATATACCGATAACATCCTTTTACCTGTGGTAATTCCACATTTTGACAATCACCCTCTTCGAACAAGACCAGTGTACATGGATGATAACGCCGGACCCCACAGAGCAAGAGTCGTGGTGGACGTTATGCAACGTGAAGCCATCACCACCATTCCATGGCCGGGGTGTAGTCCCGATCTTAACCCCCATCGAGCACCTGTGGGACATTTTACGGCGCCGTATACGTCGGAGAGAGCATCCTGTACAAAATGTGGTTGAGTTAGAAGCAGCACTGCACCAGGAGTGGCAGCAAATCCCTCAACACATCACCCAGAGGCTGATTCGTTGCATGCCGAGGAGGGTGCGCGCAGTGATCAATGCTCACGGATCTTACACACGCTACTGACTGTGACTGGAATTTAATCGCATTTGTGTTATCTGACTTCTAAAACCAAGTTTCGTGTCATAGACAACACCGTAATTCGGCTTTGACAATAGTTTTTCATGTTTCAAAAAAAGGTGAAAATACGTCATTTACATTTCAAGGTACAAAGTCAATAAAATTTATCACCACCCATGTATTGTTGTGAAATTGTTAAGTCAACATACCATTTTCAACATTGGAACTCAATATTTACATATCTGTTATTTTGCTTTAACGCAGGCTCCCTGCCTTTAAAAATCTTCTCTCTAAAAACTGGTGGCGCTTAACTTCTTGTTCTGATTATATTTACGGAGAGTGTATATACAATGTGCCGCTCCTAACTTTTCAAGTTTATCTTAATATTTTTTCTGCCTCTAATTGTTCATCTGTGATTTATCTACATGTGATTTTACCATTACCTTGTTACTACAACTTTTCAATTTGCGATCTACTTACAAAAATACAACTTTATAACATTTGACGCTATTATTATTTCAAATATTTAGCCTAGGACGCCAATATGTAACTTAAGCGTTTTTCAGCTTCAATGTCAGTGAGCGTATGCCATTGCAGTATGTCTGTCGTGCGTCCGTCCGTAAGACCATGTGAGCGTGATCTGTTTTCTTTTAAGATCTTCCACGCCAATATAAATGGGAAGATTTTAAAAAAAAAACTTGATAGAAATGTTCATTGAGTGACCTCTTCTTGAATTGTTACAGACATTTTGATTGACCCCCCCCCCCCCCCAAATAAAGGCGTGGCAATGCAGGGATTATTTTCACTCAAGAATATTTAAGAGTCTTCTACTCTCAAGCCATTGGGTCGATTTAAATGAAACTTGGAATTGATGTGCCTTGGGTGACCCTTTACTTAAACTGGAATTTTGATTGAACCTCAAATATGGGCGTTGCAGGGCGAGGATTATATTAACTTAAAATCATTAAAAATCTTCTCCTTGCAAGCCATTGTGTCCATATCAATGAAACCTGATATGGATGTTTCTCTAGTTACCTTGTTATTCAAAATGTTAAAAAAAGTATTCATTCCTGAAAATGAGCGTGGCAGAATGAGCGTTATTTTCACGCTTCATTCTTCAAAAATCTGTACTTACACCATTGGGCTGATTTTAGAAACTTGGAATGGATGTTCCTTGGGTGACCCTTTTCCATAATTATTTATTGACCCTAAATATATGGGTGGCAGGGCGGGCTTTATTTCACTTTAAAATCTTGATGAATATCCCCCTTCCTACACATTTTGGCTAATTTCAATGAAATTTGGCATTGTTCCTTAGGTGCTCTATCAAACCGTTTTTGAATGACGTCGTTAATTCTATATTTGTCAATGGGTTTGAGCGTTTTTCAATGGTTTGAGTGAGTGTTTGGAATGATTGAATGGGGCGCTGAGTGAGCGATTTAAAATGGTTTTTATTGAGGTGAATGTCAATTTCACGATAAAACTAACTGTACAAGAAATATGATAAAATATAGATAGAAGGCAGGAAAGACCAAAATGGTAGCCCACCAAACCAGAGTGTTACACTCTTGCCATCATTAAAAGATAATAAAGAGATTACACTCCTGCCATCAATTAAAGATAATAAAAAGATTACACTCCTGACATCAATAAAACATAAGAAAGAGATTACACTCCTGACATCAATCAAAGATAATAAAACGATAACACTCCTGGCATCAATAAAAGATAATAAAGAGATTACACTCCTGACATCAATCAAAGATAATAAAAAGATAACACTCCTGGCATCAATAAAAGATAAAAAAGAGATTACACTCCTGACATCAATAAAAGATTATAAATAGTTTACACTCCTGACGTCAATCAAAGATAATAAAAAGATAACACTCCTGGCATCAATAAAACATAAGAAAGAGATTACACTCCTAACATCAATCAAAGATAATAAAAAGATAACACTCCTGTCATCAATAAAAGATAAAAAAGAGATTACACTCCTGACATCAATCAAAGATAATAAAAAGATAACACTCCTGGCATCAATAAAAGATAAGAAATAGATAACACTCCTGACATCAATAAAAGATTATAAATAGATTACACTCCTGACGTCAATCAAAGATAAAAAAAAGATAACACTCCTGGCATCAATAAAAGATAAGAAAGAGATTACACTCCTGACATCAATCAAAGATAATAAAAAGATAACACTCCTGGCATCAATAAAAGATAAGAAAGAGATTACACTCCTGACATCAACCAAAGATAATAAAGAGATTACACTTCTGACATCAATCAAGAATAATAAAGAGATTACACTCCTGACACCAATAAAATAAAATAAAGAGATTACACTTCTGACATTATTCAAAGATAAGTAAAAGTAGTAAGGAAGATAGATGAATGAGTGTAGTTTTACTTAATGCTGCACGCATGTGTTGATTTCCCTAACCAGTTTCAAATCATGTACAACAAATTATCCTTGTTAGAAGTTGACTTTTTAAAAAAGTTTTATATAATGAGAAATTATAAGCTTGGGTCTTTACTATGATTTGTATTGCATACTATGTGAAGTCAACATGCATTTAGTTTCTTACCTAGAACATATTACGTTGCGAGAAATCAACGCTAAAATCTAAGAACCATCGCTTTGTTTGTTAAGATATTGCCTACAATTTTGATGATATTAGAAAATGTCACACAAAAGCCTTACACTTCTTGGTTTAGGGTTGTTTTCAAAATGTATTTTTTATACGCCGCCGGAGGCGGACGTATATTGGCGTCATCTTCTCCGTCTGTCTGTCCGTCCGTCCATCCGTCAATCTGTCCGTCCATCCGCCCGTCCGTCCCTACGTATGTACGTCCGTCCACTTTTCTTGTCAACGCAACTCCTCCTAAGTTTCTGGCTGGATCTTCTTGAAACTTGGTCAATGTAATCACCTCAATTGGTAGATGTGCATGAAGGAAGGATTTTATGGTTCGTTTATTTTTGCCTGAGTTATGCCCCTTAAAAACTTAGTCTCTGGGTCCACTTTTCTTGTCAACGCAACTCCTCCTAAGTTTCTGGCTGGATCTTCTTGAAACTTTTGGTAGATGTGCATGAAGGCAAGATTTCATGGTTCGTTGATTTTTGCCTGAGTTATGCCCCTTAAAAACTTAGTCTCTGGGTCCACTTTTCTTGTCAGCTCAACTCCTCCTAAGTTTCTGGCTGGATCTTCTTGAAACTTGGTCAATGTTATCACCTCAATGGGTAGATGTGCATGAAGGACGGATTTACTGGTTCGTTGATTTTTGCCTGAGTTATGCCCCTTAAAAACTTAGTCTCTGGGTCCACTTTTCTTGTCAACGCAACTCCTCCAAAGTTTCTGGCTGGATCTACTTGAAACTTGGTCAATGTTATCACCTCAATTGTTAGATGTGCATGAAGGATGGATTTTATGGTTCGTTGATTTTTGCCTGAGTTATGCCCCTTAAAAACTTAGTCTCTGTGGCTTATTGCCTCAGTTATGCCCCCTTAGAATTTAGTCTCTTGGGCTTATTGAAATTGCAGCCTCGTGAATGCAACTCTTCCTAAGTTTCTGGGTGGATCTAAATGAAACTTGGTGGATGTTATAACCGAAATTGGTAGATGTACCTTGAGTGTTGCCCGAAGACAACCGAGCGAAATATCCCATCAAATATTGAGATGTAAACATCACATCGATTAATTGCAATAAAAAACACCAATAGCATTTAAAGCTGCTCTTTCACAGATTGGGAAAATGCGATTTTTGATTATTATTATTATTATTATTTTTATTTTTTTTGGAAGATTAATCGGAAATTGTGACTTCGTCGAGGAGAAAACTATACAAAAATAAGATTCGATCTGGTAAGGCAAGGAAAAAATGACAGATATTACTAAATTTAGCGGAATTCTATTCTGAAAATATAAATCAACTATTAACGCCTGAAAGATTATTCTTAAACCTTGAGCCAATTTACGCATGCAATTCCTCCTTTATGTCCCATTCTATCAAAAGTCAAAGTCGAAGTGATTGTCAATTTAAAAACTTCATATCGAAAAATGTGAAAAATTAAATTTTATACAATGAAAAATTAAAATTTTGTAATTCGTAAACTGGATTTGAATAGACTGGTTCCGTCACTGACCTTGCCGTTTCTAATATTCAAGCTACAATTCTTTTTTTGAAACGAGTTGTTGTTAGTGCCATACCCATGTCCGACTCTTCAACATCGGAAAATGCACATATTTCCGAATCAAAGAACCAGTCTTGTAATTTTTCTATGAAGAGCTGGGAAAGAGCAGTTTTAAACGTTCATTCTACTCATTCAATTTCATTCAAAAATCATTCCAAAAATAATTTCCTAGTAAATTTCACGATCTTCTTTACTGAAATTTTCAATTATTCATATGCGAGGGGTGTTAAATTAATATGGTAAAGTTAAGTTTCCATGTTCCAAAAGGACGTGAACCATTCATCTCTAAATTAACAGAGCAAACTATCATGCCAAAACATCATTCGTGTTATAAGAAATTCACTGCAAATTTACGACCAACTCATTCATAGCTATGACATCACTACATTTTGGGGCGTCAACTACTGTTATTTTGCAGGGACTCTATTATCACCCGAACGAGTGCCCTATATTGTCGTTTTCAAATACAACACTTCCCAAAAAACAAGCGAAGTGTCAATATACACGTTTATACACGTTTTCCCAAAATTACTTACGTAGCCAAAACGTTTTTCTTTCACAGACTCCTTTTAATTCCTTCAACTGCGAAATATTTTGTTGACTATCGTTGTAACCAACCTAGATTAATGTGTGCACCACGAACATTACTAGTGCTGAAGCCACCACGGTGTCACACAGTTTTGTTATGGTATCTTCATTTTGAAAGGGGTGTAATAACATACACTTACAAAGACCGTACAGTGAAAATTGCACGTTAACGTATAAAATAGAGCTAATTTACAAGGACTTTTTTGTTCAAAAATAAATCAACCTTGAGCGATTGATGCAATATATAATTTCCATAGAAATCGTTGTTACACAATACTCATATCTAGACAAAAATACCTCACTGTACATTTTCAAACCATACTTATAAAGGAAACTGAGCATTTTTATTCCGCCTATATAAAAATAGCAGAAACGACAATGCTCTCACGGTTACATGTAGTCAGTGAACTCATCTAGTGCCGTGTAAAAAACTAACTCTCAATACCGGGCTACTGAGACGCAGTTACTTCTAGGTCCCTTTCTGGATGGTGCTAGAATTTTTAGTGTTATACTCTTTAGATTCGGACTGCCATCATCGAGCGTACCAACACGCTGAATGATAAAGTATGTATTCATCCTTCCCTCACCACATTTTCGACTTTTAAACTATATCTTATATTTGAAAACAAAGATGTTCTACATAAATGTATACGAATTGATAAATGCACTTGATTTATGCAATGCAATTAAATGACAAGGATGAAGAGAATATCTTTCTTGCTGTTTTATTAGATGTATACTGAACAAGAACGCATCTCTTCATTTTTTAGATATAATTCTTTCACTACTATAAAGTTTGAAAGAATGGTTATACCAAAATATTTGTTGACTAATCATTGATTTGTGAGAAAAAGGTCGACACCGTATACATTCGCATTGAACAGTTACAAACTCAAAGAGGTGACAACCCCCCAAAATCAAAATTAAAATAAGGGTAAGTTGACATTGACCAGTAAAGTTAAATAGCGCGTTGATCCATGTACAACATTGCTGCATGGATTTCTGAATTTTATCAAGACTTACTCTCAATATGGCTATCCACTCGCTCTGCATGCTGCTCCAATTTGACTCAAAATCTTGAGATTTTGTGCTCATCTTGGACTCTTATTGCAAGCTCGTTTCTAATGTGCTCGATTTTGAGAAAAGTCCGGTTGGTGAAATAGTAGGCATTGGTACAACGCGAAGAGGGTGTTCTCGAAAATAGTCCATAATTGCATGAGATGATTGGACCACCATAACATAGACATACTTACTTAGGTTGTTTCATATGGCTATCGCTTATGGAGGATTCGATAATCGGCTCAGATTCATATTTTTTGTTGTTCACTGTCATCACTAGTCCACGATATCCGAAGAACTGTGACATAGATAGTAAGAATTCCCGGTCATATCACTTTACAATTTAGCCTCCTCTTCGTGTCAGCATCCAAAGCATAGCACCGAGATTCGTTAAAATCGATGTTTTAACCTTACAATAGTCGAGTTATGAGCCCTCTTGGCAGATGCAAGTTTTCTTGATAATGAATCACTTAAGTATAAATACGCACGATGACGGTCTATAATGTATTTACCGCAACCGCAAAACTCGAAGACTTTGCTTGATCTAATAGATGTCTACACCGTTTTTCGTTACCACCTTTATTTTCTTTAGTATTTCAATCACAAGATGTAAATTATAAGTGTCTGATTAGGTCATGAAGAAAAAGGAAGCTATTTATATAACTCGTATGCATATTCTATCAAAGGGAGGTAATAAATACCGCTAATTGTATTCATTCAAAACAGAATTAGCGACATTGGAATACATCCCTTTAATTTCACTCAAAACTCGCTCCACACACTCATTCTATTTCATTCCAAAATCATTCAAAAATAATTCACCATGTCAAATTCACGATGTTGTTAACTGTATCTTTACTACTTGTCTCATTCCTCTATAAAAAAGTGATCTTTTCATCTTTTATATTTATTTTCCTTTTGCAGGTTTTCTGTTTTTGGTTTTTGCGGCTTCAACAACAGGTTTAGATCAAGGTATCAACTTATTAGTTATCATTAAATTGACTCTCAATCCGATCAAAACCGTACAAAACCATTTACTCAGTCCTCCGTTCATTCATTCATTTCAAACACTAAATCAAGTCGATCAAAAAGGTCCAAAACATTAGAAAACATTTCGAAACCGTTATGATTTTATTGGATTGCGTGGATTTTAAAGTGACTGATTGTACAAAGAAGTACACATATGTTATTAAAGGGAGGTAAAAAGTATTGCTAATTTTGTTCATCTTGAACGTTTAGGCAGGTACTGCAGCTAAGAACATCGTTAAATTGACATCTCATAAAAAGAAAAAAGGACGCTTAGGGCTACTTTTATTGCATTCTAACCATTTCATGGTGTTTTTTTTTTTTTTTTTTTTTTTTTTATTTATTAATTTTTTTTTTTTTTTTTTTTTTTTTTTTTTTTTTTTTTTTTTTTTGGGGGGGGGGGGGCGAAATCTGAACTGAGTTTATCGCTTTAAGTCTTTAGCAAAGATAAAATCGTATACGACTGAATAGTGTTGGAATTCTGAGAATTTTGAGCAGCTAATGAACGAAGGGATCTAAAGACATTCTTACAAACCTTTCATTCAGACATGTATATTAAAAACCTCATTAAAAAAGAAAGGTGAATTAGTAAATAATTTGAGAGCATTTCATTTCCAAATTTCTGTCCAAACTGTCGAATTAAGGGCTTAGTCAAACTTCAAAGTCATTTTTATACGCATATGATATCCAGAACATGTATTTAGGCCTAAAAGAGGACATTAGTTAAAGCCAATTCATATATATATCCAATTGTTTGCTAAAATATTTATTTTGAATATTCATTTATCAAGTAAACCGAGGATATCTTATGGAATTAATTTTACAGTCTTTCCGAATCATGGCGAGTATTTTTAGCTGTACTGGCCAAAGTTCAAAAGAGCTATTGCGATACTGTACGTTCGTCTGTCCTCTTAAACGCTCTTGAGTCCAGAGCTTTCATCCGATTTACTTCAAACTCGCTTAGAATGATTGTACTTTCACAATAATGGTTCCCTTAAATAATGGGCCTGATCCGTCAAGCGTCACGGGAAAAGCTGTCAAATGAAAATAGTTAAAAAATTAAGTAAGAAAATCCTCGTTAACACTCAAAAGTCCACATATTCAACCCACATGAAGTATTCCCTTGTGACTACACTCCTCAAAACTGCTAAGCGGCCTCTTGCTTGTTTGGCCATTTGTAAAAAGACCCCGCACGGTTTGAAGACGTTTTCTCTCGAATAATGTATCCAAGTAATTAATGAAGTCAACAAGAAAGGCAACATCAAAGAAATCCAACAAGAAATATTTCAAAATTAAACGAATGTAGGAGTACCCTCGATTTTCAAGGTAACATTGGTGGGTGGGGTAAAGGACATGCATAGGACACATGTCAAAATAAAAATGGAAAAAGTGTGATGAATGGAGAAATGTAAGGTGGCCGCTTAGAACTTTTGAGTAGTGTATGTAGTATTCATGTGATCTATACTTTTCGAAATTCTACGAATCTGTCATTCGTTTAAGATGCAAATGTATTTGCGAACATTCTAATTTATTTCCCAACTTGTATGTATCTTAACTTTGCTAAGTTAGGCAATATCTTTAAAAATTTTGCGCGCGTTTTAATCATTATCGCAGGGCGATTACATAATATCCGCTATTATCGGCATATCGTCTGCTAATTTCGCTTTCTTGCATTTCGTTTACTACCTTTCGACCCTCCGCTTGATAACCTTTTCGCAGTCGATCATTTTTTGAGATTATTAGAAACATGCATCATAATTGCGGTGATATGAGAAAATGGAAATATCACCATGAGATGTTTTAAACAGCTTGCCTATCTAATATGTAAAACGCCTACAGAAATATGGTAATTGCTTAACAGAAATAATTTTAGTATTAGAAATGTCGTTCGCTGAACTGATTATTACAATCGGTTCGTATGAACTATAGCGCATTGGAATTCAAAGTTTCGAACACCTAAATGATGAAAATTGTTGGACGAAGGCGACATGTCTGTTAGCTTTAAGGTTTGGATGGTTGTCTTTACCACAACCGCAATGCTGTGGGGACAGTACTTGGTGTAATATATTTGAAGAACCCACAAAATTGGGCTCGGAACAGAAATGCCTTTGGGAGTTTCCTGCTGTTCGTAGACTGTTTCGTACAGAGACCTGTTCTCCGAATATGATACTGTTTTAGACACAATGAAATATGTAACCGCTAACATTGAATCTAGTAAGATTAAGATCAAATTGTACAGATGAGTAGACTGATCTAAGGCTACAATCAGTCCGTCCGTACGTCTGCAATTATTTTGTGAACTCAACTCGTACATTAATGATGGATTTGAATGCAAGAAAGTACCCAACCACCTAACCTTGTCCATATCGGCTAGGTTTTGTGATATATCTTGCTGAGATAACGATCATTTATGCCCAAAATGTTGTTAACGCAACTTCTTTTACTAACTGGTCGGATGTCAAAGAAATGATTGCAGAATGTTCCCAGTCAACTGATCTTATGCATACTGTACGGATTTTGTGATATTTGGCCTCGTCATAGAACATTGGGGAGGGGGGGGGGGTCATGTATTTCACAAACATTTTTAACGCAACTCTTCCGGTGCACAAATATCTTTTGAAAGCAACTTCTCAATATTTGGTTGAATTTGAATGAAACTTTCACAAATCTTCCTAGTTACCTCATCTTGCGCATATTGTCAGGGTTTTGTATTTTCTTAATGCGTGACGGAAAAGAGATCATAATGTCAATAACCTTGTGAATCTTATTTTCTACATCAAGGTCAGATTTCATTTCTTTAAAGAATATTCCCAGTCACCTGACCTTGTGCATAACGCAAGTATGTTGCTATATTTTGCCGCATCATTATTAAAGGAGCCATAAAACATTCTGTTGAGTTCATATAGCCAAAGGCAATATGCACTTTCATAGGCTTACTCCATTATTTGATGCTAGCCATCATAGAGAATTGTCTTCAGCTGTTAACATAAACGGTATAAAACCAACATAATGCTGTAAGGGTCAGAAGGGGCATTCGACGCATTCCAACATCGCAGTAATTTTACTGCTTCTATTTTAAATGAAGAGAGCTATTGTAATAGACGCATCTTTTAATTACATATTCTTTGTTTAAGTTTCAACACGAGGGAAAAAAATCGAAACGTTGAATGTTTTGGTTAAGTATTAACAAAAGTAAACTTTAGAAAGAACGAAATATATGTCAAAATGAATGACTTTCACAAAGCAAAGACTCTGTACACCCGCACGGTCTGACCAGAGTCTTGGCTATACGCTTTATAGATAGATAACGTCTCAAAGTATCTGTAGACCTTCAGGTAACTTTATTTTTAGAGTTTGTGGCTGTCTATGCTTCTGAATGTTTGAACCTCAATAATATTTCAAATTATTGAAAATGTTACGCACAGGCTCATTTATCTTTTGTAGGAAATGGGGAGTGCTTTGATGACCCTGATACAAGTTGTAATGCCTTTGGAGGGTTGTACTGCCAGGATCCCGATATAGCAAGAACGAAATGTAGGAAAACTTGCAAATTATGTGGTGAGACTAATCAAGCTGAAGTCTTCATTAGCTATTCAAACATGTGTTTGCCAACGACAAAATAAATGAAAGTCATTAAATGTTCGCATCAGTTAGCGATGATTATAATAATTTTTTACTCTAGTTAAAAACATATTTTACTGTTTGAATTTAAATATGGCCTAATTTAAACCTACTTCATGTACCTTGTAGTATGGTGTCACATCATATCGTAAACCCGCATCTCTTTTTCCACAGAACTATTTTGCAAGCGCGTAATTATTTTTCTTGCAATGTATACATGCCCATAACGCGCGCTTGCAATTTACATGAACTTAGTGCAACGCTTGTATGGATTCAACGATGAGCTTATGTCATATGAATATTTTGTAAAACTTCCATACTTTATGGGCGAGATTGGCGATTTCTTCAGTCCTTTTATTAAACAAAAAAGTAAAATTTCAACATCCAAATTTCATGTAATGAAAGAACATATGACTCATGGTTTTAGGAAATGATACCTGTTATGATGATTCTACCATCGCCTGTACTGCTTTTGGAGGTGTGTACTGCAACGATCCCGATACAGCCTGGACATCATGCAGAAAAACTTGTAATCTCTGTGGTGAGGGTCTATAATCTTAGGTACTAAATTCACTAAAATTATAAGTTACTTACAATAACAACGAAAGTCATCTGTTTTTAGAAGATATTGAATGAGTCGTAATGATTTATAAGATTTATTTAATAAACAGTTATCTTTGTATTGATGACAGCGCCTTCGTACCAAATATGTTATAGTTATATTTTATTTCTGACAATTTACGCTATATAACCTAAGCTCCAGCTGAGCGAAAGGTTTTACGCGTATATGGTCAAAATGTGAACTATAGCTGTCTTACCGACTCATTTTTTTCTGTGCGTGTATTAATGATGTCACTCAATATTATCGTGCCATAAATTCTTCCTTCAAATCGCCGTAAACAAAAAAGGGCGGAGCGAATTTAATCACAGTCGAGCTTTCATAAATACTCCGCCGTTTAGCGAGACAGTTTCAAAAGATTAATAAAACCTTAAAGCGCGATTTGCGAATAAAACCTCGTATTCGGCAGATGAGTTTATGAATTCTATATTATATTTAGCAACCCTATTTAGATTTTAGTAAGCTATCCGCGGACGATATGCCCATCGTTTATAAGGGTTTGATTTGTGAGAAACTACGAGTTCTGCACCGCTAGGATCCAGGCTTGATTACTTTCAAGAGTTACACTGAGTAACTTTTGTATCTTTTTTTCATTTATATTTTTCCATTTGCATTTATTGTATTTACTTACATGTTTCAGGTCTAAAAGCTGCTTCTAGTTGGACCAGTTGGAAATGTGTTAATGCTAACGGCGTGGCATACCGTATTCGATATAAAAGACGCTGTAATGGCAGTAATTGTCAGATATCGGAAAATAATGAGATAGAATTATGTAATTTGGCTAAGTGTCCGGGTATGTATTATTATTATAATGTGAATTCCCAAAATGTTCTAACCTCATTGTTCGGTAATATTTCATTGTACTACAGAGTATAGCCCTTTTAACGAGAACCTTTTTTGAATACAGGGTACGTAGATTGTTCAGATTAACCAATGTTATCGTATTGAGAAAATCTAAAGGGAAATTAGTACTTTGTCGGGTCAAATTATCAATTTTCAGAATTTTGTTGTTGGTTCTTGAAGTAGCGTTATTTCATTGTTTGATCTCTAAACGAGCATTATATTTACAGAATACAAACATTAAATCACATGAAAAAGTAAAACTTGACAAATTAAAAAAAGAACAATAGAGAGGTAACGATACTCACTTAATAATCAAACGTCTCTCTTTGCTATGGGATAATTTAAAGACATGCGCGTTAAGATAGTCGATCCGTAATAGTTCCGCAAGGTTTTGGAAGTAATAAACTTTACTAGTGTTAAGCGAGGTTTCCTAATGATTTTCATTTGGAAACCTCGGTCAACATTGTGAAAGGTCATGGGTTCCGAAACTACGGAACTATTACGTTTCCACGTAAAGGCAGGATGGATTTACGAAAAACAAATTGTTTTAAATATTCAAAATTAGAACTAATTAAATATCATAGGAGTTTTTGGTAGCTCTTAATAATTCTGAAATGTAGCAAATCTATTTAAAGTAAAAGAAATTAGAATCATAAATTAGTGTTTTTAATCTGAATTGACCTAAATAGCGAAGTTAGAACGCGATGAGCATCTATATGATTGGAGATTAATAGTAAAGTTTAAATATAGCTCTTAGCTTATCTGCGAAGTTACATGAACTATTTAAAAATATAAAGGAGGATATCGTACGCAGAAGATTACCTGTTTCACAGAAACAAATAAAATCAGTTCAAGATGAAATGAGGTACTTAAAGAGTATTGACAAACGATCATTTGAAGAAGAAATGCACAATGCACGTAAACTTTTCGGTTCGGTGCGATTTTCTATTTTTCATGTCTTGTATGCGCGTCTTTTACCAGATGAATAATTGGTCTAAAATGTATCAAGGTCATTTGTTGTGGTGTACATAGACATAAAATATATTTTCATTACAAGTTACCATAATGCAATAACGTTGACTGAATAACAACTATCGTGGATGGAGAAAAAACGATCTTCGAAAGATTGAAAAGTTCTAGAAAGTCAAATAAATTATGTTCAAATCAAAACGATTTGATCTTGAACATAATTACCTCGTTGATCGCCAAGATCCTGGTCCAATATAACGATTACTCACACGCATAACACTGCATGAAAACACAAACTTTTAAATTGGTATAACTTTAGAAGTCTAGCAGATTCATTGAGGGTGATAAGGTTTTTAGTTACATGAGTCAATGAAGAAAAATAACATTATCTTCATCTTTAAATACATATGATACACCCAACGTGTGCTGAATATCATACTTTGAAGTTCGGTTTAAACTGAATTGGGACTTCTCTCTAAAAAGGGACAATCTAATAGCTCGGTATGTTTAAATATTGATCATGAAATATGTTTCGACCAAAATAAATTAGCTAATGAATTTAATAGTATCTATACTTCTGTTGCTTCCAATCTAGTTTCAAAACTTCCTATGAGTGTAAAAGATTTTTGTGAAAGTTTTGTTTATAGTTTTTACTCTCTTAAAGATGTCAAACCTGGTGATTTTAATTTATCTTTAATTTCTAAAAATAAGGTACTTAAATACCTTAATAGCTTGAGTTCAAAAAAAGATACAGGTCTTGACGGTATCCCGTTAAAATTTGCTAAAGATGCTGCTCCCTTAATTGCATAGCCTCTTTGTCATACCATTAATCTGTCATTAATCCAAGGTATTGTACCTGATGGCTTAAAATCAGCTCGTGTTGTTTTTAAGAAAAATATTAGGACTGAAGTAGGTTATAATCGCCCTGTGTCTTTTCTAAACATTATTTCGAAAATTTTAGAAAAGGTGGATTATGACCAACTCATGAGTGTCTTTCTTCAAAAGATCTTTTATTTAAGTACAAGTCTGGCTTTAGAAGCAAATTTTCTACAAAGACATGCCTTATCACAATTTTAAAGAACTCACATGGACACAGGTAATTTTGCCGGAATGAAACTACTAATTCTCCAAAAAACTTTTGATACTTTCAACCATTCTATCTTGGTAAAAAAGTTACAAGCAATTGGTCTTTCTGTGTCGGCTGTCCGTTGGTCTTTATTCCTACCTTTCTGACAGGCAAAAGATGGTTGATGTCTCTGGGTTAATTTAAATCTGAAACCAAAGCCGAATGTGGATTCCCGGAGGATCAATTTTAGGACACCGTCTTTTCTTGATTTATGTAAACGATATGTCAGCAGTTGTTAAACATAAATTACTGATATATGCAGATGATTCCATCATATTAGTTAATGGATAAAATCCTATAGATTTAGAGGCAGCTCTTAGTGCGAAATTAGAAATTGTCAGTGACTAGATAATCTGCAACAAATTATCACTACATCTACGCAAAAAAGGGTCCACAATATTTGGTTCTAGGCACAAACTTAAGTCACAAGCTTAAGTAAATGTTACTTGCAAAGACAAATCAATAGAAGCCAAATACTTTGTTAAAAACTTGGGGGTTACTATAGACTAAAGTCTCTCTTTGGAATCAATGACAATGTCTATTTTGAGTAAGGTAAATGGTAAATAGAAATTCTTATTTCGAGTGTTACCCTATCTTTCATTTCACACAAAACAATTCTGGTTATGGCCCTCATACAATGTCGTCTACATTATGCCGTAACAATTTGGTACTACTCCCTCACAAATTCTTTAAGAAAAAAATCAAACAACACATTATAAAGTCATCAAATTTGTTATGAACCTTGAACCGAGAGCCCGAATTGAAAATAAGCATTTTTCTAACATAGACTGGCGTCCTATTTCAAAAAGAGTGGGCTTGAATACACTGTGTCATGCCTTTAAAATACAAAATATTATTTCCCCCTCGTGTATGCATGAACATTTTATTTCTTGAGAACCACCATTTTCAGACTCGTTTTTCGAGTTGAAGCATCTGCTAATGTTTTGACTCGGATCCTTCGTTCAGTGATAGTAAGCGGTATACTATCCGAAGGATGAACGGTTTTGGTCAGAAATCATTCATCTCAAAAGGGACGCTGAAATCTTAACATATTTTAAAACGACACTTAAAAAAAATGGCTGTGATAACATAAATGGTAATCTATAGAGTCTATGAAATTTATCTTAATATTTTAATATTATTTTTTAAGCATATTACTGTGATAGTTTCAGAATTAAAATGTGTATAGACGACAAAAGTATTCAACAAGTCATCCTGTGTAGCACTTTTTTTTAAGAAAAGAACCACATTCGATATGAAAGATTTTCAATCCTTTCTTTGTGTGTGTTATCCTTTGTATAGAGATATAGTCACATAATCATCATTATATCATGCCATTTTAATACGACATCATGCATATGCTTTTGTTGTTGTAATATTGTATACAGAAGCAAATCTATCTAAATCAACTTTATAAGTCGGATGCAGAAAAATTTAGTAAATAAGAACTTCAAATGAAAAGATGTTGATGTAGTTTTGAAAAAAGATTTTTTTTTCACTACAGACACGTTTTAAACCATAACAAAACGTTCAAAATAATCAAGAACAGATGAGCCTGTGCGTGACATCTTCAACAATTTTAAATTTGCGCGTACACAAGACTTTGCCAGCCTGTGTGCATCTGCTCAGTCTGTGCAGAGTCTGTCCAGAGTCTTCAGTTTGTATATAGATAATTAAAGTCTAAAGGGAACTTTAGACGGACAGGTATTCTTTTGTGACTGTGTAGGCTGCTCAATGTTTGCAACTCACGCATATCTCAAATTATTGGAAATTAAACACACCGACTCAGATATTTGAATTGACATAACCTTATCCCATTTTGGTTCTATTTCAGTAGCTTGCTTTAGTGGATCAACGACTAGTACTGATGCTATATCAACAAATTCACCAGGTACAGAAAAATGAAAGTATAATTATAAAGTAAAAGATATTTAATACCATCAAAAAGACCTTTAGCAAAACAGTTTTCGTACAGAGGCAAGACAAGAGGAGTCAGGATGGACCTAAACCGCTCAATCGAATTTAATTGCTCCAGTGGATATCACCAATATAACATTCCTGAAAAGTTTCATTCAAAGTAGTGTAGTCGTTGAGGAAGAAATGTTATTCTAAGAATTCAGTGAAATTTGAATTTCTCTCCCAATTTTAAGTCCAAAATGTTGCAAAAGATTTTGAAAAAGGCCACCAAGGTCGACTTAAATTGAATTTGTATGATTTGTTTGATACTGAAAGATTAGGAAGGGAAAGCTATTCACACTACCACACCTTTATTTGGGAGTCAATTAAAATTCCAAATTTTAGAAGTGTCACAGAGGGACTATATCTGCCAAGTTTGGTTGAAATTAGCGCATTTGTTATCAAGGTTAAGATATTAAAAGATTTTAAAGTCATAAAATGCTTACCCTGCCACGCCAATATTTGTTTTTTTTAGCTCCACTGCCCAGATCCAGCGGAGCATATTTCGGAGCGGGAAGACCGTCGTTAGTTCGTTCGTCCGAGCGTAATGTTTCCATTTAAACATCTCCTCTCCGTAGAATTTTACCAAATCTCACGGGAAGGTTCCTTGGAACATCATCTCTCAGATTTCTGCGTAACATTCTGAATGGATTGATAACACGGGCGGTACGGACTGACGTGCTATCCCGATTGGTTGAATATAAAACAATCTTCTTCTCTGAAACCACTGGTCAGAATTTAACCAAACTTTACCGAAAGGATCCTAGACCCTTGGATTCATTCGTTAAATTCTAATCGGGTAGATAACATAGCGCTTTGGACTGACGTGTCACAAAAACAAATAGACCCAGAATGGTGAATAGGTATAAAATATCTACTCTGAAACTACTGGCCAGAATTCATCCACACTTTACAGAAAAAATCCTCAGAATTACTCTTTCAGATTTCTTCGTTAAATTCTGAACATGGGCGTTATGATTTTTCATATCACCAGAATATGGGCCCCATTGATGTTATATTAAACAATCTTCTTCTCTTAATCTAATGTACAGAATTAAACCTATTTTCACTTGATCTTGAGGAAAAGTTCTGGTAGATTTCTTCGTTAAATTATGATTGAACTAATATCATTTGCGCTAAAGGTTATCGCGTCATCAAAAAATGATCTCATGTGGATAAATTTTAGATAAATCTGTTTCTCTGAATCAACTCATCAGAATGATTCTTGGGACATGCAATTATAAATATTGGTAGATGATTGTCTTCGATTCTGGAATCAGGATGAAAGTTTGACCCTGAGAGTGACCTTTGACCTAATTTCACAAATATTGAATTATTAGGTCAAGGACTTTGTTAAATCAATAATTATTTTTGAAATATGATTGTTTTTGATTCTGGTATCATAATGAACCATTTGCCCGGACCTTCAACCTGCTTTCTTAAAGATTGAGTTATTAGGGTTAGGACTGTGTAAAGTCCATAATAAAGGTTTGTAGATAATTGTCTTTGTCTCAGGCATCATGATTTACCCTTGACCCAGATCTTTACATTTGACCTTCTTTCTTGGATATTGAATAAATAGGGAAAGGATATGTAAGGTCAATAATAAAGGTTGGTAGATGATTGTTTTTGATTCTGGCATCATTAGAAATTCTTTACCCTTGCCATGACCTTTGACCTTTTTTTGAGATTTGAATTATAAGGGCTAGGACTTTGTTAAATAAACAGTAATGGTTTGTAGATTATTGTCTTTGATTCTGAAAAATAATTTTGTACTCTTTGACCGAGATCTTGACCTTTGACCTATTTTCTTTAATATTTGATATAGAACCGTATTTAGCAAATAAAAAAAGATGGACACATAATTTTCCTCGATTCTGGCATCATGATGAACGTTTGACCCTGACCGTGACCTTTGGCTAACATTCTTAAATACTTATTTTTATTTTTTTTAAATGTTGAAATTTAGGGCTAGGACTGTATTAATTCAATATAAAATTGGTAGAGGATTTTCTTTGATTCTGGCATCAAGATATTCCCTTGACACTGGCAATGACCTTTTACTAACATTCTTAAATACTTAATTATTAGAGCTAGGACTGTGTTGGGTAAAAAGTTTAAGTTGGTAGATGATTGATTTAGTTGCTGGCGTCATATTGAACCCTTAACCCGGAAATTGACCTTTGAGATATGTTATTATATTTGTTTATTATTATAGGGTCAACGACTATATTAAGTCAATAATAATGGTTGGTAGATGATTATCTATGATTCTTGCATTCTGTCAAACCTTGACCCTAACCATGAACTTTAACATATTTTCTTGAGAATTGAATCACTTGGTATAGGACTATATTACTATAAATCAATACTTCAGGTTGGTGGATCTTTGATTCTGGCATCATATGGAACTCTTTAACCTGACCGTGACTTTTGAAACACCTTCTTAAATATTCAATTAAAGGGCTGTGACTATATTCAATAAAAAGAAGTGTATGTATATTATTGTTATTGAGTTAAGCATCATTTTGAATATTTGACCCAGTTTTGATCTTTGACCTTCTTTCTTAAGAATTCAATTATTTGATCTAGAGCTATATTCTGCTACTAATAAGTGTTCGTATATGATTGTCACTGATTATTGCATCCTGTTGAACCTTTGGCTCTGACCATGATCTTTGACCTAATTTCACAAATATTGAATTATTAGGTCGAGGACTTTGTTAAATCAATAATTATTTTTGAAATCTGATTGTTTTTGATTCTGGTATCATAATGAACCATTTGCCCGGACCTTCAACCTGCTTTCTTAAAGATTGAGTTATTAGGGTAAGGACTGTGTAAAGGCCATAATAAAGGTTCGTAGATAATTGTCTTTGTCTCAGGCATCATGATTAACCCTTGACCCAGATCTTTACATTTGACCTACTTTCTTGGATATTGAATAATTAGGGCTACGAATATTTTAAGTCAATAAAAAAGGTTGGTAGATGATTGTTCTTTATTCTGGCATCATGAGAAATCCTTGAACCTGACCATGGCATTTGACATATCTTAAGAAACTGAATTATTAGGGCTAGAACTTTGTTAAGTAAACAGTTATGGTTAATAGATGATTGTCTTTTATTTTAGAATAATTTTGTACTCTTTGTCCGAGACTGACCTTTGACCTATTTTCTTTAATATTGAATTATTTGGTATAAAACCGTATTTAGCAAATAATAAAGGTTGGAACATGATTTTCCTCGAGCCTTGCATCATGATGAACTTTTGACCCTGACTGTGACCTTTAACGTACTATCTTAAATATTTAGTTATAAGGCATAGAATTGATTTGAGTCTATAACAAAGGTTGGTAGCGCGGTGTTTTTGATTTTGTAATCATGATGAACCTCTGACCCGTCTCTTGACCTAGGCCATACTTTCTCAAATAATGAATTATTATGACTAGGCTTTTATTAAGCCAATAACAAAGGTTGGTAGATGATCGTCTTTGATTCTGGCATCATGATGAACCCTTGACCTGTGATCTTTGACTAACTTTCTTAGGGCTATGACTGTGTTTGGTCAATAATTACGATTGGAAGATGAACGTCTTCGATTCTGAAATCCTGTTGAACCCTTGTCCAAGATGCAATGTATTGACCTTTGACCCACTTTCTTAAAAATTGATTGAGCCGCCGTCATAGCGAAGTTGGTAGCGCGTCGGACTGTCAATCTAGAGTTCGCGGGTTCGATCCCCGACGGCGGCACTCATTCTTTCCGACAATTTGTCTCTCACCAATGGGTTGATAATCGTAGACCTATGTGAGATAGCGGCTGGAGGCTAGGAAGGAATGTGGTGGTTGTACTGGTGATAGAAATACCAGGAACCCATTGTTAGGTACTCCAGCCGCTGCGATATAACTGAAATAATGTTAAAGCGGCGTAAAACCCCATTCAATCAATCAATTAATCTTAAAAATTGAATTATTAAGGTCTAGAACTTTGTCTTTGATTTTTGCACCATGTTGAACCATTTGCCAAGTTCCTGACCTTTGAAATACTATTTTGAATTTTGAATTATTATGTAAAGAGCAGTATTAGGCGAATCATAAAAATTGGTAGATAATTGTTCTCAATTCTGGCATCATAATGAACTCTGACCGTAACCTTTGACCAACATTCTTAAATACTTAATTATTAACTACTGATACGATTTCCTCTATTAAATACATTACTAGCTCAGTCAATATTAATTGATTTTAGCTCCTCATGGTTGTAAGATTTGGAAGGGTTTTTGTCATATCGTCAGATGTTGGCGTCGGAGTCGGCGTCAGCGTCGGTAACAGCGTCCGTGTTAGGTTTAAAGTTCATTTTGTTTCATTCAATATTCCTCCAAGAGAAATACTTAAAGGTTTTTATTTGAGACCAACACCCCAATCGGGAACCTTCGGCGATTCTACGGAATAGACCTCGGGAATAATACGGGCGCAGCCATGAAAGCGCGTCATTTCGCACGTGGGTTTATATGACGTCACAAACATAAACGATCCTGCTAAGGATGACGTTGCATAAAACAAAATCAACGAAAGTAGAATAATGGGCATATCATAATTTGATAACAAAACGCAGTGTCTTACTGCGTTTTGTCATCAAATTATTATATGCCAAAAAGATCTCGAAAGACGATCGGAAAGAATTAACAAAATGTGATTTTCTTTTTGCGTATTAACCGAAGTACCACCAGGAGCCAAATTACCTAAAAGATGACCCAAAATTACTACACTTACGTCCGAGGTACTTTTCAAGTTACGGAAAAGTCCGAGCGCTGTTCCGAATGACCAACACCCATGTCAAAATGAGATGCTTACAGTGACTTGCTTTATACAAAAAAAAACGTTCATCAAAAACTTCAACAAAAAAAAACCTTAAAAACTTTAAAACTCGTTTTCATTTTCTCAATGTCAAACGTAGAATTATCATACTTCATGTTTTAGTTACCAGGTTGAAGGCTTTCCCTTATGATCAATACACAAGACTTTGTGATTTTGACCTTTACCTTTGACTAACCTAACTAACGTAAACCTTAACATTTTCTCTTACTTATATTTTCTGAATGCTTATACCTAGGGTCATCATAGTTGATACTAGCAATCAATAGGTGAAAGGCAATAACCTTTGATCAGAACTCTTGACCCTGACTTTGACTTTTCACTTAGGATGAAACTTAAAAAAATAACTTTACACCCATTTAAAAACTTAAACAGAAATTACAACCTTGATCAAATTTTCTTTTGCCTTTCATCTTGGACTACCATACTCCTTATTTCATCAGCTCTGGTCTTGGGCTTTCAGCATAAAGCAAGATGATTGACCCTGTGACTTCGACCTTGTGTAAAAACTTCAATAGCTCTTCTTAATGTTTCATCTAGGACCATCAAAAATATGTACCCGAATGCTCTGGGCTTTCAGATGTGACCAAGACGTTTATCTCCGAACTTGAGCTTAGTCTTTGGCATTTTTCTAATAGTGATCAAAATACTTTTCTTTGTTGATTTTGTCCTACTCAAAAGAAACTGCTTATTTTTATTTAATAATATTTTGTGCTGGGTTATTAAATCTTCAATTCTTATTCGAGCATACGCGTGACATTTCCAACAATTTTGAATTTGCGTTAGGTGCAAGCATTGAGAAGTGTACACAGCCATATACTTGAGACCATTTCTATCTACTTAAAGCATAGTGATGTTTCTGGCCAGACAGTGCGGATGCAGAGGCTGGCCAGAGTCTTTGCTTTGCGCATATTTGAAATTGTTTGAAATCTTACGCACAGGCTCATTTCGCATATTGATCTTGACGTTTGACATACCTAAGTGAAATGACCTATATATTTATCATTTGAATTCCATAATTTCATCAAGCTGTAGGCTTTTATTGATTCTCAAGCTTTCTTTACTTCAAGGCAAAGAATTCTTTGTATATTTCTAGATTACTCTTTGAACAGATATATAATAGGTAATGGGCTTTAATCTAAGAAAATTTGCCTTCATCTTTTAATGACAAGCACATCTTTGGGAGAGCTATGTTGTCCACGGACAACTCTTGTCGTATTTATGCACCTTCTTTTTAAACCTATCATTTCAGGAAGTCTAGATAAAACTTCTACTACAATCACAAATATCATGTTTGCAACATCGCCAGTTCCTACAAAATCTGCGATTCAACTTGGAGGTGAGCTTATTTAGACAAACAAACAAATTCGCAATATAGTAATTAAAGTTCATATTATGTGACTCGGCAGGCGCTTAAGAAGAAGCTTTAGGTACGACGTAAATGTCGCCCTTCAGCGATTTTGTATTCCAGGTCCATCACTTCATATTTTCCAGATGAATAACATCTAGGTATTTGAAGGCATTCGGAACACCACTAGGCAAATCTCAAGATCAACCTCGGATGTACATTGACGGACTATTTTTAAAAATTACGGGAAAACCTCGGAAAAACTCGATGACGTCCGTTCAAATGGCGTTAGCCCTCGAAACACTGACGTGCAACCATCGTATCATAATATAAATATCTTAGGATTCTTAAATAACGACAGAAAAAAATCTTAATTTTCGAGAATGACTCGTCATTCTCAAAAAATAAGATTTTTCGGCCGTTATTTACTGTAAAAGATATAATTATACAGTGGTAGTTTTTCTTACACTGTTCTCGCCTAATAAAGTGCACGATTTTGTTACATACTCATCCGCCTTACATACATTCGAGGTCTGTTGCAGTTTACGGAAATGGCCGATAGATGTTCCGAATGATTTGAATGGTGTGTTATGACGAAATTCAGTGGGTGAGACTCGGTACCTGATTATTTTGCTTAACCGAAGATGCCTACAAGCACTTGGTCATAGAGCTTTAAAACCTTTGTCTAAAAACCGTTCGAAATCTTTTCAAAAAGCATTTAAAACACTTTACTACTTTTAAGCTCACCTGAGCACAACTTGCTAAAGGGAAGCTTTTATGACCACCCTAACTCCGTCGTCAGTCGTGCGTCGTCCGTCGTCAACATTGTTAAAAACGTCTTATTCTCCTGAACCACTGCGCCGATTTCAAAGATTTCTTTTACAGAAGGTTCGTTCCATGGATGACTTTCTTTGTGGAATTCCAATTAGCCCAAAAATAAGTGCGCGGCAGAGCGTGGCATTTTTCACTTTGAAATCTTTGAATGGCAACTCATCCTGAACAGTGCGACCGATTTCAATAAATATTTACCAAAATGTTCCTTTGATGCCCCTCATCAACTTGTTAAAGATATTTTGATTGGCATATAAATATGGGCGTGGCAGGACGGGGCTTACTTTAGGCCCGAAATCTTTGAAAAACATTCCCCCTGAACCAACGGGTAGATTTCAATTAAATTTTACCAAAATGATCCTTTAGTGACCAACTTTAAAAGTTGTTCGTGAAATAGGCGTGGAAGGGCGTAGCTTTTTTAGCTCGAAATCTTTGAACAACATCTCCTCCTGAACCACAGGGTCGATTTGAACAACACTGTACCATAATGTTCCTTTGGTAACCCCCTTTAACAAGAGCCGTCAGAGACGGATTATGCTCCCCGAATGAGGCATTGTCACAAAAACAAGAGCCACGTTTGACATGGACATCGTCCGCCAAGAAAGCTTGATAGTAAACTGAAGCCTAATAGATAAAAGATTCTATGTACTGTCAAATTTGTCTCCTATAAAATCTAAGTAATAAAAATATCAAAGGGCAATAACTCCAAAATTATGCAAGCAAGAGTTGTAGTTCAGGTGTATTGCACTTCTCCATGAGATCTATCCACCCATAAAGATTCAAGTTGATAGCTATTATACTTTAGGAATTATGCTCCAGACAAAATCTAAGTATAAAAAAACAAAGGGCAATAACTCCAAAATTATGCAAACAAGAGTTGCAGTTCTTGCACACTGCACTTCTCCTCTATGGGATCTATCCACCCATAAAGTTTCAAGTTGATAGCTATTATACTTTAGGAGATATGCTCCAGACATAATCTAAGTATCAAAAATAACAAAGGGCAATAACTCCAAAATTATGCAAGCAAGAGTTGTAGTTCTTGTGCACTGCACTTTTCCTCCATAAGATCTATCCACCCATAAGGTTTCAAGTTGATAGCTATTATTCTTTAGGAGATATGCTCTGTGGTCAGATTGCAAAGACTCAAATAATGTGTTATCTTATACAGCAAACATAAAGGTAACAAACATTAAACCCCCTTTTTGCATGACATATTTTGAGACACAAATTTCAAATACTTTATGGTAAAGGGAATCTGATTTGCTACTGAAATTTGAAATTTCATCAAATTCTGAGCATGAGACTAGGAGAAATGAAAGAATAACTGTATTTTACGCGCTAGTGTAAAGGTAACAAACATTTATCCCCCTTTTTCCATGATATTTATTTTTTACGTTAATTTCAAATCATTTAAGGGCATCTAATTTGCTACTCAAATATGAAATTTCCCTAAATTCTGACTGTTAGACTAGGAGAAATTTGGGAAAAACTGAATTTTACCCTAAGTCCCTTTTTCCCGTGACGATGCCTAAAATCCAAAAACCGTCACAGACGCATCATCACTATATCATAGGGAGTTCACATGGTAAGTTTCATTTGCTTTGGCCCAAGGGTTAGGGAGAAATAGGTGGGGACGGACGGACGGACGGACGGAATTACGGACGGACGGACAGACGAAGCGGCGGCTCTATGCTCTCCCTTCGGGGAGCATAAAAAATGTTCACGAAATTTTTATTGGACTATGATCATAAGCGGGGCAAGGCGGGGCTTACTTTGAGCCCATAATCTATGAATGCATCACCTGCTGAACTACTGGGTTGTGTTCAATAACAATTTACCGGAATGCTCCTTGGGTGAACCTCTTCAAAAAATGTTCGTACAATTTTAATTGGCCAATAATTATGGTCTTTGCAGGGCGGGGCTTATTGTAAGCCTGAAATCTTTGAATAACATCCTCCTGAACCACTTGGCCGATTTCAATGAAACTTTACGAGAATGTGCCTTGGGTGACCTTGTTTAAGTATTGTCCACGAAATTGTAATTGGCCCACAAACATGGGCGTGGCAGGGCTCGGCTTTTTCATGGTCAAAAACTTATGAATGCATCTCCTCTTGAACAACTGGGCTGTTTTCAATGAAACTTTACCAGAATGTTCCTTTGGTGACTGTCTTGAAAAATTGTTCGCAAAATTTTCGACAAATAGTAATGCAAAGGTTTTGTTTATATCCCTGTGTATATTTACATCGCCAGGATTGAACCCTACATCCCTAGGTGAATGCTCTTCGTCCCCTTGCCGTCATGGAGGTAGTTGTGAGGATCTACCAGGGACCTTCAACTGTTTCTGTACGGGAGGATATGTGGGACGAACTTGTACAGACGATTATGATGAATGTTTTTACAGACGGCCGTGTATAAATGGTGGATCTTGTTATCAATACACATGGGTCGTATAGATGTCAATGCTTGAACGGGTTTAATGGACATGACTGCGAAACGCAGATAAAAGGTACAATATGGTGCTAAAATCGACGTCTTGTACATAAAAGACAAATATATTTATGTTTCCATTATAGACAGATTAGTAATAATCATTTGTGACTAGAGACTAATTCTACATATGTAAAAGTGTAGACCCAGTCAGAGTAAACGGACTGTGCAGGCTGACTAGGATCGACATTTGTCTTACTGTGCCATTTTTCTTATTATAGAACGATCAATCCACTGGAAAGGATTTATTTTTTTCAAAACTATCTTTTTACGGATTACATCTTTAATTTCATTCCTGACAGTAAAATCTTTGGATTTCACGGTGTAATAAATTTTGATAACGTCACTTGTGACGGTAACACTTTTCAGTTTCACTGGAGGAACTGCTTTTATTTCAAACAGCTCGGCTCCCACTCAGAATACTTAGATGATGAATTGAAGCCCTTTCACAGGTTCAAGATATCTGCATAAGAGTTTATTGAGGAGTTATCCGAAGGCTCGAAATCCGAAGGCATTGCAGTTTTAGCGACTTACAATCAATCCAGCCCGAGCGAAAGATGATTAAAAATGCTCATCTCAGGGTATTGAGTGACCATAGACCGAAGAGTCACTCGTCCAATATGCCCATCTCGGTACCGAGTCGATTTTCAAAGAATCCTGTTGTTTAAATGTTTACATCGTTGACAAGGTTGTCGTTCAATATTCAAAGATTAAAAAGATTCTAAGATTCGCCCAAAATAGTTTCGTTCCTCGTCTTGAAATAGTTCCTCGTTCAAAAAAAATTTTTTCGCCTCAAAACATCTTTATTTTTCCTCGATTTTTTTAAGAGTAAGCCAAGATGGTGACTGTAAATTTTTTAAACGTATTTTCTTGGTATCAATACGCGAAATTCGCAAGGGCCGATGACAATAGAAAATGACAAAAATACATAATTTTAGGGAGGAAAAAGGGCTGAAGAGAATGTAATAAATAGAATTATCAACTGGTTATGTCTTATATGAAAAATATTTCACTGGAATACGTTATTAGGCTGTCAAAAAATTGGCCTTCGGGTGGTTTTTTAACGCCTAATAACGCGTTCTCGAAAAATATTTTTCAAATCAGACATAACCAGTTAATTATCCTCTATATATTCAATCGATAAAATGTGAATAGCAAGAGGCAATTAAAAATAATGATTACTTGAAAAATATGTAGAGTGGGAAAACATAACCTATTCTGATAATTAAATTTTTTTTTCAAAGTATCATTGAGCTTTGTTTGGAAAATTATAATCTCCGTTGTACAACGTCTAATTATATGTCAGTGATTTAAGATGCATATGTAATGAAACCAACCGACGTTAATTAAATAAGACATAATGAATTCAAAATGACTGTATATTCTTGCAGGCTGTATGGACAATCCTGACTACCACTGTGGTCAAAGAGTATCGAATTGCTTTGAAGAAGCTGTCGCGATTCAATGCCAAAAAACTTGCGGACGATGCAAAACTCAACCTTCATTTTTCATAGGATAAGATAACAAATAAAAACTTTAAAAAAAAATAATAAACCTATCGTGGAACGACCTAAACTCGCATCAAAGTAATCTGCTATAATGCACTAACAAAGTCGTATAAACCCGACATAAATGGCTCAATGGCCTAATCTTTGGACACTAACTTCCCTCAAAAAATTGCTAAAAAACTTAATTAGAATGGTCCTTATGCCATGCTCTCTCAATTTTTAAAAAAAAGTCGAATTGGCCTTGGATCAGGTTTCTAAAGGCTTCCAAGTCAGCACAACATGGCATCCAAAGGGAGAAATATTAAAACTGTAATTCAATTTAAACTAAGCGTACATGACGATTGAATTTTGTGTAAGACGGTATTCAATCAGCAGTTAAGATTGAAATGTGCTTGTCTTCGTTTTTGGTATCGCGAAGAACCCTCGACCCTATTCCAAAGATAAATTGGCATTTCAGGGACTCTTTCTAAGCAATAACAAAGGTTTGTAGATGATTGTATTTGATTCTGGCATCATGTTTAATCCTTGATCCTTACCTTGTCCCTATTTTTAGGTCTATTTTTCTCACACCAGTACTGCCATTACATCCCTTCCTAGCTTTCAGCTGCTATCCCAAGAGACAGACGCTCTACCATTAAACCACGGACATCACAATTATCTACTATATTTGCGAAAATCATTACACACACACGCATGCACATGCAAGAAATAAAATTGCCGTTAATATTCAAGGTTTACAGCCTTGGGCGTCTTTCAAGAAAACAAATCGTCTATTAATTTTACAATCATCGTTCGATCATATTTTAGACGGTCGTAAATGGCTTACACAAAAATATTGTTGAAAATTGCAGATCATTCGACCTCATATTATAATCATAAAATTTGATCTTTAAACCATTAAACTGTTTAGCTCACCTGAGCACAACGTGCTAAATGGGATCTTTAAGGATCAGCCTAAGTCCATCGTCCGTCGTGCGTCGTCAACAATCTAAAACTTCTTCTTCTATGGTCCGATTTTATTGAAACTTTACCAAAATGTCCCTTGGGTGACAATTTTCAAAAATGTGGCATTTTCCTTTAAATAAATGTACATCTATTTCTTTAATCTGGAAACACATGCACCTTTAATTGCGTTATGTAAGCGTAGTTTGTTTGTTTGTTGGTTTTTTTAGCTCACCTGAGCACGAAGTGCTCAAGGTGAGCTTTTGGGGTTACTTGATGTCCGTCGTGCGTCGTGCGTCGTGCGTCGTGCGTCGTCCGTCGTCAACATTTACCTTGTGGACACTCTAGAGGCCATATTTTTAGCCCAATCAACCTGAAAATGGGTCAGAATGATTATCTTGATAAAATCTTGGACAAGTTCGAAATTGGGTCAAGTGAGGTCAAAAACTAGGTCACAGGGTCAAATCTTAGAAAAACCTTGTGGACACTCTAGAGGCCATATTTTTAGCCCAATCAACCTGAAAATTGGTCAGAATGATTATCTTGATGAAATCTCGGACAAGTTCGAAATAGGGTCAAGTGGGGTAATAACTAGGTCACGGGGTCAAATCTTAGAAAAACCTTGTGGACACTCTAGAGGCCATATTTTTAGCCCAATCAACCTGAAAATTGGTCAGAATGATTATCTTGATGAAATCTCGGACAAGTTCGAAATTGGGTCAAGTGGGGCCAAAAACTCGGTCGTGGGGTCAAATCTTAGAAAAACATGTTAAGGTTGTTAATTCAGGTGAGCGATTAAGGGCCACTATGGCCCTCTTGTTTACAAAAGTAAGTATAGTCCGTTTGACTTCTATATGGACCATCATTTTTATCAAGTACATAGAATTGCGATTACATGACGGATTTCTATCTGGTAAAATCTTAATTTCAGCTTTATACCATTCCAAAAATATTTTTTTGAAAATAAAATGATTTCAAAATAATGAATTTGTCTATCTAGTTACTGTTAATATTTCGTTTTTTCCGCTCTTAAACACAAGGGGTGATGCAGGCTGTTTATTTGTAAGACAATGTAGACATATAGTAAAAACACGTGTTTTATACTAAACACTTGGCAGAAGAAATGTCATATTCCTTATTCGGACATGCTAATCAGCATATCGACGGTGATGTCATCTTAAATTTAAATATTACGTGATTTATACCGTTATTACTCGCCCGCTTGGCTAATTTTCTCGTGAAGATCCAAAACGACTTCGTTTAATGATGCTTTTTGATCGGCCTAATTTTGTTACTATGGGGTTCATCTCAGGATAGACAAAAGCAATTACCAATTATCTGATCAAACATTTTAACAAAGAAATGATACACTCATATAGTGTGTATTTGATATCCTAAGGAAGTTAAAATCTTCGACGAAATTCATTTTATAAAAATATTCTATTTTATACTATAACGACTCACTCAAAAACATGTATTTTTGACTCGGCTACTATGGAAATCAGAACTATTTTGGGTTAGTAAATTCGCTCTACCATATAATACAGACACAAGAAGGTATGAAAGGCTGAGAGTTGACATTTAGACGGACGGATAAAATCATAGTTTTACATACAAAAATTCTGAAAAACTAAATTCTTCTTGGTATAAGATGGAAAATATGATATGCCAAGAAAAAAAATACGTTTCATTAATTCGATTCTGAGCTTTTCGGCGAAATGTTGGAATATAAGTTTAAAAAAATCTATTGATTCGTTGTCTCCCACTTTCTTGTTCCTGTATGTGTCACTAGAAAGGATAAGCAAAGTTTTCCATCAGGATCATAAAATGATCTGTTCTTACGGTAAACAACAACGTAATGCTTCTGCGAACAGTATAGCGGGCTAAATTTAACTTGAACTTAGCATTTGAAAGAATTTTACATAAGAGCCTAATGGATGTTTCTTCAATCTTTTATTTAAGAAAATGTTCCAAGCTCGTATAGACAATTGTAGTATTAAACTATTTCGATGATTTTTTTGAACAAATTAGTTCTAAAGGAATGTCAAAAAGTAGGATCATATTTCCCTTATGGCGTGTAATCGATTGCAAAATTATATGAAAAAAATAACTGGTTTATAATACGAATATTTATCCTAAAAATAAATAAATTGTGGTAAAAAAATATATATATTCAATAAATTAAAATATTTGTTCTATGATTATTTATATTAATTCAATAATGATAAATTATGATTATTTTTTTTATAAAATATTTATTTATTCATGCATCAAAAATATTTATTCTAAAATTGTAAATGTGTGTTGTACAATGAAAAGATATTCATTGTATAATATAAAATATTCATTCTATAATTTGAAATATTTATTGTATAATTTAAAATACTTGTTCAAAGATAAATGATTATTTCTATAATTAAGCATAATTTATTCAATACCTCATACAAAAAATGTTTATTCAATAAGTAGCATTCTGGGAAGGAAGTGGCTAGCTGTACGAGCCCGTTAATTCAAATAGCAGTCCTGATGTCCTCAGACTGTGCAAAATATTCGTATGCTCTTGTATTTTGCAGTTGTTTTTTTGGGGGGAGGCTGGGGGGGGGGGGGTAGCTCACCTGAGCACATCGCACTCAAGGTGAGCTTTTGTGATCAACGAATGTCCGTCGTGCGTTGTGTGTCGTCTGTAGTCCAGCGTCCAGCATCAACAATTTAAATGTTTACACTCAAGAGGCCACAAATACGGCCCAATCTTCATGAAAGTTAGTCAGAATGTTGACCAGGTCACAAGAATGAACCCTATTGAAATGGAAGGGATCCATGCAATATCACGAGAAAATGGGCCTTAATGACAATTTTCTTGCTTACACTCTAGAAGCCATATTTATGGCCCAATCTTAATTAACGTTGGTCAGAATATTGGTCAGGTCACAAGAATGAACCCTATTGAAAATGGGAATATCCATGTCATATCACGGGAAAGGGGGCCTTAATGAAAATTTTCTTGTTAATACTATAGAAGCCATAATTATGGCCCAATCTTAATGAACGTTGGTCAGAATATTGGTCAGGTCACAAGAATGGACCCTGTTGAAAATGGGAAGGGTCCATGCCACATCACGTGAAAAAGAGCCTCAAAGGTAATTTTCTTGTTTACACTGTAGAGGCCACACATATGGCCCAGTTATATCTGATAATCAAACAGGGTTACAGAATTTATTAAATGCACTTGAAAAGTATTGTGACAAATGGAAATTGAAAGTAAATGTTCAGAAAACCAAACTATCATTTTTCATCAAGGCCGAAACGTAGATAATATAACAATTTCATATTCAGGAAACAACATAGAAATTGTCTCTAATTTCAACTATTTGGGTGTAGTTTTTAGAAGTAATGGGAATTTTAACAAAAAGCAAAGATATTCCATTGAAATTAATGCTTGATTTATTTGACTCTTATGTAGATTCAATCTTGTGCTATTCTTGTGAGGGCTTTACAACCAGCGAAACGATCGAAAGGATACATAGAAAATTCCTTAAGAGAATACTAAATGTCAAGTCATCGACAAGTAACGCAGCAATTTATGGAGAAAAGCTCAACCTGTATTCTCCAAACTGTACGTGACTTTAAAGCATGGATGTTCTTTTATTCTGTAATAACTGCTGTAGAAAGTGGCCTGGAGTTCACAGAATAGCCAGATATATAGTGCCCCCTAACTCTGAAGCAGACGATTCAATTTCCAAAAGAAACTGTCTCTGCTTGTGTGATAGTGATTATCTTTTCTTCCCATCAGAATACGATTAATTGTATTATAACAAATTAAATAGGTCAATTATAAATATTTTCATCTACCAAATATTTTTAATCTACCTTTAATTGTTAGATTCCCGTGCCATGTTTTTGATATAGGTAAAACAGGTTTAAATAATTCATTGAAAAAAGTAAAAAAAATACCTTTCAAAGGAAATTTATTGCTTGGGAGAAAAATAGTCTGAAAGAATGAGTCTGGCCGTCGGGAATCGAGCCCGCGACCTCTCGATTGACAGTCCGACGCGTAACCAAAAGCGCTACGATGGCGGCATAGACAGGCTCAGAACTGGTGTCTTGTATTGTCTAGTTGAACTTATCTAATGGGTGTTTCTGAATTCTTGAATGCAGGTCAATTCTATGTAATGCATTTCTATCGTCTATTCGTTATCTTTTCAAATCGGGCCTTCTTTTAAACATGTGATTACTATTAAAGCTAGAATTTAGTGTTTGATACCGTTTAAAGAATACAAGATTTGTATTCGGCTATTACGATGGTAAAATATGGTATTTATATATCTTGTTTCTGTTGTTACTATCTTTTAGATTAACCGTGGTCATGTTATCCGAGATAGAAAATTAACGTCAACGTTATGATTCGAACATTGACAATATTTGTAACTAACACACTATGTATGGCTCTAGTTAAAAATGAAAATCAAAAAACACAAATGCCCGATTGTATAACAAAATTTAAATAGGAACCCTTAGGTGTATATATAATACGTACTAAGTATTTTGTATGAAAAAAATATCTAACGAGGTTGGGGGAATTGATGAGCTGAGACAATTATCGATTCCCACAACCGAGTAAGATATTTTTCATACATTACACTAAGTACGTATTATATTTATCTTACAACCCATATTTGCCTTGTTTTCGTAGATGTTTCTTACAGAAATGCAAGGTTAAAAATAACCGCATTATGTCATTGTTCTAAAACTATCCATGTTATGTTATGACATGAAAATATTATATGGGATGTTATCACACGGATACTTGTATACTTATAAGATAAAATGGTTAACCCTGAGGTTTCCATTTACATTTACATTTTTGCTTTGCAATCGGGGCAAAGAGATCGGTACATTTAATTGAATGCTATATAATAATATATATACTAAGTTCGACAAGAAAGTGTGCACTTCCACATTTTGATTTTTCTTATTTTTTACGAAATTGAAGGATTTCTTGCCATTAAAATCATTTTCATAGTTTAGGTATGACCCTTCTGAATCCAGACATAAAATCTGATTTCGATAAGTTGCGAAAACTGCGAACTTTTGTTCAGCACATACGATATTTTGCCCATCTGAAATTTCCTACCTATTCTAATAGATATTTGCTCAAATAGCATTTCTGAGTTTGAAAAGGGACTCCCTAATTGTTCCAAACATGAGTTTGGTTTTAAATATACACTTAGCATTTACGTTAACGTTAGAAATCTCTAGGCTGATTGGCCAGTAACGTCAGATCAAAAAGTGTCATGGCCTTCTGCATTATTCAATGGTACTCAAAAGATAACTTGCGTGTGGATACATAAGATTTCTATTGTAACATGATTGCTTATTTCATTTTGTGGTGAGTTTTCTTGGTATGGGGTTTAATTTTGCCCAACCACAAAATTTGCTGGTCAAACTACGCTATTGTATTGCGTACAATTGGCATTCATATGTGAATTAATTGCAAAGTAGGACACAAGAACTGAACTCAATGTGATCCCAGAATAATTATTCATCAACTGTAGGATGTACAAGCAAATTGCGCAAAAGCATAGTTCTTTTCTAGCCAAAGAGCATTGAGTGCCGTGTGATTGCTTTCGATAAGAATCCGTGGGCAATAAATTTGTCATGCAAAATTTTGCGATGGAAAAAAGTGTAGAGATATTTGAATTTTAAAAGTGCACACTTTCTTTTGGAACTGAGTATATTTAAAGCTGTTTTGTTCATACGCAAAGTGCAATAAATAAACCGTACAACTGCTTTGCATTATTGTGAATTACTTATGAATAGTTTGAGAAGGTGAAATATCTTCATAATTCATTCTTATTTCATTCTGTTAATATGCATGTACATATTCTGTTAAAGGTCTCCCACTTTGTGTACTCGTGGCCATAGTATCGGGTTTCCTTCTCATTCTAGTAAAAGGTATTATTTTACCATTTTAAACAAAATATCAGCAATAGTTCGAGATGTATTCATTTAATTGCTTTCTTAGGTTTTAAAGTCTGATATTGTTTTATTTTGAGTTGAATATACATGTATAACGTTTATGAAATATACCTTATATTGAACAAGATATATATATATATATATATTATAATCAAGATAAACGTAGATCTGATTCGAAACAATTTGATACATCACAAGTGCCTTTTATATAGAACATTTAAAAAGATGAACCAAGCGCGCAAAATATATGAGCATTTCTTCTTTTAATATATATTAATTTTGTAAAATTGGAATACTATCCGGTCAACTTTTTTTCTCTAAAAGTTTACAGCAATCCATTTGAGGATGTTGATGTAGTAAATAAAAGACAACAACTGACTAACGAAGGAAATTTCAAAAGAACTTTGGGAGGTCTTTGTACTTTTGACGGTGAGTAGGTACAATTCAGTATCATCGTGAAATTGTCGCTACAGTTGAAAACATCTTGACACTGACAGTAATTCAGATCAAATCATTCTAAATCATTTACTCAGCGCTCTTCTCATTCATTCCAAACGCTCACTCAAATCACTCAAAATCGCTCCAAAATGACTAAAACATTTAAAATCAACAACTACGTTCATGATAAATAAAGCTTGAAAAAATCGCAATAAGTCTTACATGATTGAAATTTTACGCGTTTGTTTAGTTCATGGAGAAATAGAATGGTATTTATAGAACTTGTATGCATATTTTATTAAGGGAGGTAATAAGTTTCGCAATTTTTCATTTCCGTCCAGAATAAAATTGGATATAATGGAATACTTCCCATTAGTTCAATCAAAACTCATTCCTCCCACTCATTCAATTTCATTCCTGAATCATTCCAAAATCATTCACCTTGTCTTTTTCTTGTTGTAAACTGTATTTGCGATCAGACCATTCTAATTTTCACGCACAACGCTCGTTTAATAGCACTCCTAAAATCGTTCAGACATCGTTCAAAAAGCTTCCAATACATATATTATACGTACTTAGTGTTTTGTATGAAAAGAAGATATCTGAGGAGATTTCGGGAATTGACAATTGTCGAGGCTCTGCCGAGACAATTACCAATTCCCTATACGAGTTTTTTTTTTTTTTTTTTTTTTTTTTTTTTTTTCATAAAATACACTAATTACGTATAATATTTATCTTATAACCCCTTTTTGCTTTGTTTTCGTTGATGTTTCTTACAGATATGCAAGTTTCTAAAAATAACCGCATTATGTCATTGTTTTAAAAATACCCATGTGCTATCATAAAAAGTATTAAATGAGAAGTATAGTATATACTATACTATACTATAGTATTAAAAAAATGTTTGATGTTAACTAACGTTTTTCAGAGCATGGGTGCAGAGCAGTTAAACTATCTCCTTGCACAAGTGGACGTTGTGACGGCATCGGTTTCCTATACATACCTTGTACATCAGAAAATTGCCCTGGTAAAGTTAAAAAAAACTTTGACAATCGTACCGATCAAAACCATTTTCAATCACTCATTCATCGCTCCATTACCACCATTCTAAACACCCACTTTTCCTGGCATACTAAACACCCACTCCAATCACTCAAAAACGTTCAAAAACGATTTATGGTCACCCAATGCGATCCTTTTTTCTTTCATACCAATTTTATAATAGCAATATTTTGTTCTCTGGTGTTGATAATAAAACGTCTGGGTAGTACGTGTAGACACACGAACAGAAAAGTACGTATACTTTCTTAAACGGAGATGAAAAAAATACAATGATGATTTATTACCTTCTTTTAATTTCAATCAAAACTCACTTATTGTACTCATTCAATTTCATTCCAATATCATTCACCTTGTCAAAATCACGATGCTCCTGATGACAGTGTTTACATTATCCGACGATGTGTAAAGTTTCACATTTTTCGTTAATGCTTTATTGAATTTAAGGTTTACAATTTTTGTAATCTTATTCTTGCAAATGAAAAGGAAAGATATCATTTAACCTATCGTCAAACTATCGGCGAAACATTCGAATAAATCTTATTTGTCAACTTGGTTTTTCGAACCTATAAGTAGGCAGAAGGAGTTGTTTGTCGTTGCAAATTTTGCCTCCTAGTGCAGGAGGCGAATTTGCCACGATAAACAACTCCTTCAGCCTACTTTTTGGTTCGAAAACTAAGTTGATGAAAGTTAAGAAAAATACTTAGATCCACCTACTTTAATTACAGCAATTTGGAGTGAGTGGGCTGTACAACCGGCTCGATACAACGGCAGTATATGTGTACAATTCAGACAGCGAAACTGCACGTCGATTCCAAACGTTCCCAGTTGTACAAACTATCAAACCCAGAGTATGATCTGCAAAACGAGCTCATGGTCACCTTGGGGAGATTGGAAATGTTCACAGATAGGTCCTTCTTGCAACGCAAGTCGAACTAGAATGTGTTATTTTGGGGTGAATAATGTCCCGTGTAATGGGGCGTCATTCCAAACTACACAATGTTCATCATCGACTTGCTTTGGTAAGTACAAGTTCAGATTTGAAAATAGGAAATGTTTACTGCATTGTTGTGCATATACTCCGTAAATCCCTTTTACATATTCCTTTGACAAAACTTAATCTGTTTATCTTCTTCAAAATTGATATTTTTTTATGAACAAGAAAAACCTGACGTTTATGGGAACAAATCCAAAAAAAAACTTAGACTGAAATTGTGTTCCATAGAAAATCACCACCTTTTTTTCTTGGCCTTTGGAAATGTTAAACTTTAGGTTTCAACGCACAAACCTGGGTTTTATTTGAGAAAAAGAATCTGTTACTCGTTTTGTTTGAGACAAGCTGATTTTAACCTCGTCTATGTTTCTGTAAGAAAGCTCAAATTAACCAAATTCCGTCTCCACGTTCCTTACCAAGAAACCCAATCCCAAATTCTCTATTTCAGTTTTTAGCTGACAACATAACAACATTTGTATTGTTACGTTACGTTAACGTTTCCTCATACTCATAAGAGAGACTCGTTTGAAGCGCAATGGAATTTTGACGCTGTTAACTTGTTGAGGCTTAAATGGCAATTGGCCTGGTTTGAATGTTTGACGTTTTTAAGGTTAAACATTTTAATTTCGTTTTAAAATGGTGGTAAGGAAGCGTTTTAGCAAACGTGTCAACGTGAATGGGCATGGTATATCCCACTGGCCCTCATGAGTTGATGATGGCGAATGACAAGACTACTCTATCAAAAATGGTCCCAAACGTCTGTATTGTCCTTCTCTTTCAAATACAGAAAATTTACTGAATTTTTGACAATTTTTTATTATGCATTTGGTCAAGTTTTCTTTATCTGCTTTCAATACTGTGTGGTACAGAACACAACTATATTCTAATTTTCTTATTCACAGACCTTTAGAGCCTATTTTCATTTGAGAAGAAAATCGAGATCGAACACGTGACCTACGTTGACGTAGAAAACAAAGATTTCGAATTTTATGACATATTGCTTGATTTAATTGTTTTGCACATGAGAAAAGGAAGCACTGACAATAAATTGGTACCTTAATTGATCATTTGATCATAGGATGTAAAAGATATTTACAATTAAAAAAAAGGATTTTTTATTATTATTATTATTTATTTGCTGGATATTAATAACGAAAATCAACTTGGGTTCACCGACTTTCATTGCAGACATTTGAACTAAAGGTTTGTACAACCGGCCCGGTGCGGCAATGTGGGCACTAAGATTAGACAATGAAACAGCATAACGATTAAGAACGTACCAAACTGATCACGAGAATGCCTTATCCTAGTTTCCTAGTTAACAATTTTAACTGGTCTCGGCCTTGAAGAATTAACGTGACTTGGAAAAACCTCGTTGTGAAAAATTATCCCAAACTCGACTAAATAACATTGACATCTAAAAACACAAACATTCTATTCTCTATATACACAGTTAAGTCCTCCTTGCAAAGCAAGTCGGACTAAACTGTTTTTATTTCGGGGTGAAAACTGCCCCGTCTAATTGCAAAATACACAGTGCTAATAGTCGACCTGCGCTTAACGCTTTACGCTTATACCAGATTCCTTGGAAGAAACGCGCTGTTTTGTCAGACCTAGCCTTGCTTTCGCTATCCAAGAGTTGCTCTGTTGTTTTGTAACGAACTAAATAGATATCTTTTCTACAGTTTCTATGCGAGACATTATGGACACATCAAAATTTGGTTAATTCTTACAGAAGACATTTGAAACTCCACACAATGCTTTTTTACTCTTCAACCATTTGTCAAGGACACCAAGCTTTTTATTCTTCCGAATTAATCTAAAAACGATAACTGGCTGAGAAATATATGCAGTAGTTCTGTTCTTAACGAAAGATTGGTATTCCGTATTGTATACAATGCACTATGTACTTAAGCACACGTATTTAGAAATATTTAGAAATACTAAAATATATTACCAACCATATGTAAACAAAACATTATTTGAATTTGGTTTTTCAGACCTGGGGCCCGTTTTACTAAACATCTTACGATCATTTTGTGCGTAAGTCAAAAAAGTTGCTTCTACAGAAGTAACTTAATATGGAATTCTGTCATGCAACATCTCATTGAAATCGTCTTCTAAAGACGATTTCAATGAGATACTGCAAGGCAGAACGCAACAATGAATAAAAACACCAGATACGATTATTGATTTTGACTTACGATTGATTTTTTCGTAAATTGTTTAGTAAACGGGCCCCAGCTTACCAACCATTTCTTGGTGAAAAATTTTGAAGTTTCAATAAGAAATTCACATACGCATTAGAAAGACGACCTCTAATTTCAAAAATGATACAGACGACAGAAGTATTACAGTTTTTAAATGATTTGTTTTCTTTCGTTTGAAATAAAATGAAGGGCAACCAGTGTCATTTTGGAATGAGTGGTCGGAACGCAAATGTGTCTTCGAATCTAATAGCTGTTTTTTCATACGGAATCGAACATGCTCATCTGGGTTGAACAACGACTGTGAAGGAAAAAATTATCATGTAGCCATTGGATGCCCCAGTGACTGTTACGGTAAGGTTTCATTCTTCGTCTTAAAGGCTTAATATACGATTGCATTACGTTACGTTACGTGGTCCAAGACCGAAACATTAACGTCCCAGTGCGCGGAACGGTTTGAAACATTGGTAATTGACTTTTACCTTGATCAAAACCGTTCTCAGTCCCTCACTCATCGCTCTATTCATTCATTTCAAACACTCAATCATATCACTTTGAAACGCTCCAAAAACGTTAAAACAATTTGTTTACGTTCAGAATGAACTGTATTGCAACCAAATTGTTCAAATAATTGTATAATTCTGATGGCTTGGTTTTATTTTTGAGTGTCTAATTTGTCCAAGGGAGGTAAAAGAATTGTAGCATATTTGTCGAATTGCACGAAATTGTCGATTATGTCAATCATCAAAAACTCGATTCACACTCTCGTTCAATTTTATTAAAAAATCCTTTTACTTTTCAATTTCACAATGTGTCTTTAATACTGTAATATAAAATGTCCCTACATTGGAGACAAAATGATCAATTGGTCTTATTTTTGTATAAGAATAAAGATGAAACACTTAGTTAACAGAAACTCGGAAATTAGTTTTCATTAATCTATTTATATATAGGGAAAAATGTTAAGCGTTGCGTAAATATTTCCGTGTAAAATGACGTTGCAGGGAGAACAAAAAGAACGTCACAAAGCCAGTTTCAATTTTGAAATCCTTTTACAAAAATGTATATGAGAACAGTTAAAACAAGAGCTGTCAGAGGACAGCGAAGCTCGACTATTCCTAGTGCTGGATAGTAACAGCAAATCAATATCGACATTGGAAATTCAATACAATTTAAGTCAAGAGAAAAGAATCTTTGTCTAGAGGCTGATATTGTGGACACAGTAGCATGTGCAAAGTTTCAAAGAAATAGCTTTAGTAGGAGAAGAGATACAACTAATATAAAACAGTCGCACATAAAAACATAACCAAGATTTTTATGGTCGAAAAAGGGTTAAAATTCCACTAAATTAAATATCAGAGTAATGAATCTTTTTCTGTGGGCTAATATTATAGTCAAAGAAGCATGTGTAAAGTTTCCAAGCAACAGCTTTAGTAGTTACAGATGTACATCAGTTGCACGTAAAAACTTATCCAAGATTTCTAAGTCCAAAAAGGGTTAAAAATCCACTAAATTCAATACCAGAGAATTGAATCTTTGTCAAGAGGCTGTTATTATGATCACAGAAGCATGTGCAAAGTTTCCAAACTAGCTTTACTAGTATTAGAGATATAACTGATGTACAACATTTGCACGTAAAAACTTAACCAAGAATTTCTGAGTCTGAAAAGGTTAAAATTCTATGAAATTCAATATGAGAGTTATTAATCTTTGTTTAGAAGCTGATATCATGGTAACAGAAGTATGTGTGAAGTTTCGAAGCAAAAGCCTAGGTAGAAATAGAGCTATAACTGATATACCACATTTGCACGTAAAAACTTAACCAGGAATATCTAAGTCCGAAAAGGGTTAAAATTCCACTAAATTAAATATCAGAGTATTGAATCTTTGTCAAGAGGCTGATATTATGGTCACAGAAGCATGTGTAAACTTTCAAAGCAATAGCTTTTATAGAAACAGAAATATTGCAGATAAACAACATTTGCACGTAAAAACTTAACCAAGATTTCTAAGTCTGAAAAGGGTTAAAATTCCACTAAATTCTATATCACGGTATTGAATCTTTGTCTAGAGGCTGATATTATGGTCACAGAAGCATTTGCAAAGTTTCAAAGCAATAGCTTTAATAGAAACAGAGATTTTAAACACTTGCACGTAAAAACTTAACCAAAGCATTACGCGGACAACGACGCCGACGCCGACGCCCGGGTGACTGGAATAGCCCTCCTATTCTTCGAATAGTCGAGCTAAAAATTGATCAACGGCGTAAGATTGAATAAAAAATCAGATAAAGTTAGTGAGATTGATTTGACAACTACATAATAATGTTACAAATCAAATGAAAACTATCAAAAGTTTATCTTACTTTGAAACGTTGCCATAATGTATGTAAAATCGTCAGTTTACAAATGGCGTGATACTTATCGCGGAATTTATGCTCAATAAATTTATTTTTCAGCATTTCACCAATTAACGTCGATAATATTTATTCCGTAATATCAATAAATCATCAAGTTTGTGTTGCAATTATTATATATAAAGAATTGTCCAAAATTCTAATCTAAATCAGGTAAAATTTGTGAATACTCATTATAACGCTTTGGCGTAAAAAGCATAAACATGAAATAAGAAGAACTACATTATATTCACAATAAAATCTATATGCCATGTGTTTGCCTATGCCTATGTACACAGCTAGCCCCGTCCATTTATATCGTCATACGTCATCTTTAAATGGAACATGAATGCTTTTAACGTCGTATAGCCCACGTGCTAAACGACACGCTTCGTTTTCTGTGAAATTCTCTCAATGTCAATTGCATTACTTATTCATTATTTTTACATCCAGAAAACATGTGATTTTACTTTTTTACTCACAGAAAAGGATGATAAAACTAATTTCTGAGTTTTGATCGTGTTATAATGGATATAATTTCATTTTTGCGTTGATGTGTCTGTCCATGAATAAAGTCTGACGGGGGAAGGAGTTATATGCAAAGCAAAATCCTCGAGCTTTGCCCTCGGAATTTAGCGTTTGCACATAACTCCTCCTCTTTCAGACTTTATTCATGGACACATCAACGCGAACATGAAATACTTTCATGATTCTATATCTTCCTGTAATCTTATATTGCAGACAATTGGTCAGAATGGTCGGGATGGCAGTGCAAGCTATTTGGTGGCAGTTACATAGCTTTTCGGTCAAGGAACTGTTCTTCTCTTGAACCCCTTGTATGTCATGGGTCACCCAAAGAGTTGTATGCCTGTGGAAACAGTCCTTGTTCAGGTACAGTTAAGAACACCGAGAAATTGACATTTACCTCGATCAAAATCATTCAAATCCACTCGATAAGCGCTCCAACCATTCAGTCCAAATACTCACTCAAGCCATACAAAAACTCTCCTAAGTCGTTTCAAACGCTTCGCAAACGTTAAACATTTCATTCAAATCGATTTTTCCATGATTTTAATGGCTGGTTTAGGTTTTAAAACGTCTGGATGGGGCGCGAATGCACATATTGTAAGGAATATATTTGTTTTTAAAGGGAGGTAATAATGTTTCGCTTATTTCGTCCAATGTGGACGAAATAGTCGATATTGCATATCTCCCTTGAATTTGACTCAAAACTCGCTCCTTACACTTTTTCTATTTCATTCCTTTATCATTCCAAAATTATTCACTTTTCATTCACTCACCCCTCCATTTATTTATTCCTACCACTCACGCAAGCGATCAAAAACACTCAAAAATCGTTCAAGACGATCAACATTTTTTTTCAAGTCGATCAAATTGTTCTACGATTTAATGGTTGGTGTGGATTTCAAAAGGTGCCTGATTGGTCAACGACGACAAACAAACAGGATAATACACATTGGCTATTAAAGGGAAGTAATTAATATCGCAAATTTTGTTTATCTTTAATTTCACTCAAAACTCGCTCCACACATTCATTCAATCTCATTCCGAAAACATTGCAGAATCATTCATCTTGTCAATTTCGCGATGTTTTTAACTGTAATTACTGGGTAGACTTCAACCAAACTTCGCAGGAATTATGCTTTCAGATTTCATTGTTAAATTCTGATTGGGCCATCCTTATTGGGAAATCTGGCTGTTGAGTCACCAAAAAAGTTCGATGCATTGAAATATAAAACATTTTTTCTCTCAAATTAATCTTTGGATATGATTGATTTTCGCCAGGAATGTTCTTGAGATGGACCACTCTAAGATTTCTTGGTATTTGGTATTGTGATGCTGCGTCACTGAAAATGGGGTCTTCATGGTTCAAAATTATTACTTAACACATGTCATATATTGAGTTATGTACTTTGTTAAAACACAAAATATATACTCCTTATTATTTGATCATGCACACATTGTAACCGTTTTGCAACATTATTCTGTGTCATGGAAAAATTCCTTGAAAACATGAATTAATCATGGAGTTTCTTAAAATGGCTATGGAATGTTCTTTAAAATCTGGCTAATGAATATATATTGTTGATTTTGACCCTATGGCGATAAGTTATTGAAAAGGATAGCGATAGTTATTCCTCCTTTTAATAAGATATGAAAACAAGTTCTATAAATAGTTTCCCTTTTCATCACGAACCAATCAGGCACATTTAATTTCATTTATGTCATTGAATTCGCGATATTTTCCTAGCAATTTTATTTTCAAAATTGCCTTGATCTAATATTTATTAGTGATTTTGTGGCGTTTGTGAATTTTTTGAGTGAGTGTTATGAATGAATGAACGGAGCGCTGAGTGAGCGATTAAGAATGGTTTTGAGTGAGATGAGTGTCAATTTCACAATGAAACTACCTGTATCAAAATATTTTCCATAAGCTTTCAAGGTATGTTTGTGATTATTTGACTTTGATAGTTTTTTATCTATATTGTGATTTTATGCCATATCACGGGACAAGGGATCTTGATAATATAGATTTTCGTGCATGAACTGATTTCCATTAATCTTTTGCAGAATGACCCTCGTTATGTCAACCTTTCAAAATTATCTTGTTTTCTTTTCCTTTGACATTTCACGATAATGTCCTTAAGGTCCAGTCCCACTACAATTGCATGCGAATTGGTTATGAATTGCGCATATTTATTATTATTTTTTTTTTGTTCGTGATTCGTCAGTGATGTGCGTTAATCCCACGTGTTTCACAAGTGTAGCATCAGTTTTTATCAGTAATTGTACGCGGAGACGGGTTTGTGCGCGATCTTCGGTTTTGAACGGTTCAATGTTTTTCCAAGCACAACGTGCGCGATAAAACGTAGTTAATGCGCAGATTGCAAGAAGTCTGAGCTTGGAAGGTTCGTTACATCTGTGTGTTCTGTCAATATTCCGTCGGTGCTCGTGCGTCGGGGACTGGCCCCTAGCTCGCACATCACTGACCAATTACTTACAGAACAGGCACATATCACTTACAAAACATGCGCAATCCACGGATGTTTCACTTATAAACACTCACTAAAATTGTTAACGCACGAAACATGCACAACTTTCAAAATACGCATGAACACGCATGCATCACTTATGAATAACATTCAAATCACGCATACAATGTTCCTGTATAAAAATCAGCCATCTCGGCCAATCTCTTCGATGTTGCCCATACTGCCAAGGGGTACACATCTAGAAGAACAAGGTCCAGCAGAAGTGAACTCCAGAAGAAAATATGAACCCTCAGAGAAGAGATATGCTTTCATTATTGGTGCAGAATCAGAGTGGATGATGCCAATTCATCAGATGTTGACCAGAAGAGGAAGAAGAAGAAGACAGGGGAATGTTTGGGTGAGAGACTGGGTCACTAGAAGACCAGGGCAGGGCTCATGCGTTCGCCTGATGGTGGAACTGAGGAATGAAGACACAAGCTCCTTTCAAAATTTCATGCGCATACCTCCAGACATGTATGATGAGATTGTCTACCCTAAGGCTAACTAAGCAAATTACCATTCGGAGTTCCCCTTGATCCTTGTATGAAAGTTTCCATAACCCTTCGTCATATGGCATCTGGAGCCAAGTACAATCACATGCAGTATGCTTGGAGGGGCCCCCACAACACCACCAGCAAAGTTGTCAAAGAAGTCTGCGAGGCTATCATAGAAGAGTACCATGAAGAGCAAGGTCTGTTTCGAGTGGAGATGGTGCACGTTCCTGGTCAGTGTCCAGTTCACTGTCACTGGCTTGTGATGTCTGAGTGGAAGGCAAGGGCAAGCTCACCATGGGATAAGACTTGGTTGGTGACAACTGGGTCTTGTAAAACTGGAGATTGTCAAGGATGTACCTCTCCCTGACTTCTTGGCTGCTTGACCTGACTTGACCTTCATGGGTCCGACATACCAGTCCATGACTACCTTCCACCAGCCCATGATGTGGTCCAACTCTAGCCCCAGCTCATCAGCATTGGCAGCCTAGATTTCTCTACGTTTTTTGCACAGGCGATTGCGCCGCCTCCAGACTTCCTCGTGGTCAACCATCCACTCAAGGAGTTTTGCTTCAATCTCAGATTCAAGGAAATATCCATGACAACACCTTTTCCTTCTCCTTGCCCTTGCCTTTGATTTGCCCATGCTCTTGCCTGGACTTGCATCTTCTTCGGATTCACCAGCAGCAGGGTCTTCAATATACGCAGCAGCAGCAGCAGCAGGTTGCACCTCCACCTCTATCTGCATTTCAGGAGGTTTTGGTGACCTTAGGGCAGCTTGGTCTTCTTGTGCAGCTTGGTCGTCTTGTGGAGCCTTGGTCTTCTTCTGGACCATTGTTTTGGAAGGTTGGCGGTCTTTCCTGAGTGGTTTCTTCGGGCAGTCTTCCAATAGTCTTCGAGTGGTCTTCAGGAGATGTGGCTGCCTGGAATGCTGGTGCCAGAATTGCGAAATCATGTCAGTACTCGCTTTTAATAGTGCTCAGTGATACATGCGTGTTCCATCAGTGCTCGTGCGGTGTTCATGCGTGATCCATTCGTGTAACATTCGCAATACATGCGTAGATTGATTGTCAGAAATTGTATTTGGTTTTTGCTTATGTGATGTTATGCGTGGTCTTTGATTTGCAGAGAAGAGATGAGCGATAAGGCCCTCATTGGCTTCTTTATATAAAACTGGAATTAAATATTGATAAACATTCTATTGATAACTTTAAAAGAAGAATCATTCGCACAGTTCTTAATATTTCTTATTGCTAGATATTGGCAAAATGAACAGATAACGAAAAAATATTAAGAACAAACACTTTTGGTTATTGGACAATTAAAAATTGAGATTATAGACAGGGTGCCCTTACAAAGAGAAAGAGAAAGAAAAAGAGAGAAAGGATAAATACAGAAAGAGAGTGACAGAAAAGAGTAGGCAGAGAAATAGGTCAAGGGTGCTCTTAGTGAAAATCGTTATTCTCGAATAGTGTATTGTGACTTGTGATTACAATTCATTTGTAAACAATCAACGACGAGTCAAAATATCGAATCCTTCTTATATATACCGTCATTTTAAAGGGCTTGGAACCGTGAAGTAAAATATGCTTTAATGGCCAGTCTAATTGTATTATTTAAGTCTTATTCTTAAATTTCAGTATGCTCCAACTTTACCACGTCGACCGTTACACCAGGTACGTGTGTTATATGTCGGTTAGGATCATCCCTATTCAACAAAATTAATTATTGATAATATTGAAAGAGGGGTATGTTCTTTCGCACAGATCACGCAATGGCAACGAACCCGTTATATAAAAAAGAGGAATCTGTTCATCTTGGTGTTTTGCTATTAAAATAGCAAACCATCTATACTCGTAAGCCACTCGTAGGATCGAAAGATAAGAGGAAATTTCTTTGGCTTGATTAATGATGGAATCCATAGAATCGGTCTTAGCCCACTAACCAGCTTAAGAAATATAAAAAAAAATCTATATTTGTCCCTCGAGCTTGTTTGGTTGTCTAGTTTTTAGAGTAATTGCCTATTGAAGATATTTTCACTTTGGAAAGATCTCAAAGACTTTGATTAAAGCAAATACAGGACTTGGCAATTAGATCGATAAAAGATATTGTACCCGACTTCATCGCCGCGGATACGTGTAGCCTATTATGCAGGCATTAATCGATAAGAAAATAATTTTTTTAACTCGATAACACATTTTCCCGTTAAGAATCTTTTCCTGTAAGAAACATTATCGACTTAATAATCGTCTAGTCAAATAATTTATTTAACAATTGAGAAAGTTCAGTATTTAGGACATTTTAGATGATTATTTTTTGTTAGGTACATTTCCAGGTAAAACATTTGCAAAACTATACGTAGACAAAATTTACCAATTAATATAATGACGGTCGACATACATGTATAACGTAAACTCTCCCATAGACATTCTAGTACAGTTAGTTACATCGTGAAATTGACATTCGCCTCAATCAAAACCATTCTAAATCGCTCACTCAGCGCTCCATTTATTCATTCCATACACTCACTCAAACCATTCAAAAACGTTTAAACCCATAAAATGATATAGAATCAACAACGTCATTAAAAATAAATTTGAAAATAGAAAAAACGGCATTTCACTGACATAATTCAAATTGTAAGCGTCTAATCGGTTCTTGAAGAAACAGGAAGGGTTGTTTTTTTTTTATATAATTTTTATACCTATTTTTTTTTAAAGGGAGGTAATCAATATCGCTGATTTTGTTCAACCTGAACAAAATTTGCGATATTGGGTTACCTCCCATTAAATTCACTCAAAACTCTCTCCACACACTCATTCAAATTCATTCCAAAATCATTCATCTTGTCAATTTTACGATGTTGTTAACTGTGCGTATATGAGGCACCCTCTTAGGTTGATTTTATGGCATTTTGTCAAAGAGATGCAATATTTACAATTTGCATGTTTTTCCGAAGAGCAAATCTTAGCATACTTAGCATCCGTTGACCGATTAGGTTTGTTTGGATCGGATTGGTTGTCAATTTCACGATGTTTCTAACTGTATGATGGTACTACATGTAACCCCCTCCATCCATCCTTAGCATATCTATTTAGATAAGGTCATTTAGCTAGACTTTCAAAATTCAATAAATCAAGCTGTAACCTTAACCAAGAGGCCCAAGGGGACGAGTATCGCCCCAATGCCTAACTAATTTATGAAAATTCATTCCTTAATTACAAAGAAAGGCAATAATCTATTTGTGAGTAGATAATCATCAAAGACCAAGGTTGGTTAATGCATGAAATGAAAAAAATCGCAAGTCAACAAACAATCTTACACGAAAGTTCCTTTTTTTCATGACAAAGATTTCATTTCGGAAGGGGTTTAATATATGCCAAGTCACATGATAATTTCCATGTTATGAAAGTTTCATCCGTCAATAAATGAACAGGTTGTGGTTATGATTAATTTTGCATCACAAAGGCCCCCGTAAGCCATTACACAGCAAGAGAGGTCTATCCAAAGGATAATCCTAACTTCAATCATTTGCATCCAAAAATTGTCAGAGAAGAAGATATTTTTTTCATATTTTGTCATATGGTACCTTCTGTAAAACCCAAGTTATTAGCCCAATCAGGATAAAACAAGAAACCTGAAAGAGAAAGTATCATTCCTGTGAAGTATGGTTTAACTTTATGTGTTAGTTTCAGAGAAGGAGATTTTTAAATATTTCACCGGAAAGAGCACTTTTTGGTAATTCGACAGCCCTTAGCACCAGAGTTATCAGCCAAGCCAAGATTTAATGAAGGAATCTGATAGAATATGTCCTTAAAATCTTTCCTTTTAATTTAGTCGTATTCTCCTTGATTTTGTATGGGCCTCTGTAAGGACTAAGATGGAGGTCTTCTCTAGCGATCCTGAAAGTACTATTAAATTGAAAAGTAGGTCTTGACAAGTATATCAAATAGCGGCTATATCCGACAAAATAGCAAACTTTTTTCGTGTCGAACTTTCGTTCGATAGATCTCTAATTCTAAAATAATGAAAATTTAAATTTACGTTTTCATCGACTTGATCTCACACTGCATATTGACATTTAGCATTGTCGTATTCCAGGTCAAGCAACTACAGACAACTGGACTAGTTGGGAATGTTTTAGTGGAAATGGAATTATGTATCGAATTCGTTATGCTAGCCGATGTAGTGGCATTGAGTGTCAAAAACCGGAAAACAATGAGGTAGATTGGTGTAACATAGCCAAGTGCCCTGGTATGTATGTGTAAATAAATAATATCAAGAGAATTAGTTTCAAATCTGCTTTTTTAGAAAAACATTTTGTCTAAATATCGATCATTTATTTTCAACGTTGGAGAGAGCTCGATGTAAAGTATGCAGCAGCTGATCGTCTGTCGATGATCTTATCCGTAGATGAATTTCCAATCAAGTGCCAACGGTTATTCTTCTTTAGCTCTTGTTGTTCACGAAATGAAATATTTATCGACCTTACTCGAAAAACAAACGATTATTCTATTTCTTTATTGCACAAATGAGAGAAAATGTGAAATTTCTGGGACATATTTTCGTAAAGCGCCATTTTGCACGTGATTACTATAAAACGTTTATTGTGATGTCACTTATTTCGCCCCGCATAGATAACGTCAGATAGGATGAAATGCACAAAAGCAGGGTATAAGTTTTTGATAATTTCACTGCTATTGCGTTGAGATTATCAAGTGATAATCTACCGTTATTTCTCAAGAAACCACCAAAAGGCATTAAAGATAGTATCATTTCCAAACCTACGTCATGGGATCAGCATATGGTCATACACAGATAATGTCGAGTAGACAAATTCTCTGAAAATCTGGACATTCTTAAATGGAAAAAGATTAATCATTATGCCGGGCATACGTAATACCGTTGAGATGTGTTTGTTTTACCCGATCAGATGAAGTCATTTCTAATAGATTTTCCCAGTTCGACAAGTTTCTAAAACCTACACATTATTTCAAGTACAAAAAAAATATTTCTGACCCCTGACACGGTTGTATTCATGAGGCCTAAGGTCAATTGATTCTCGTGAAAACGCCGAATTACCGGCGATTTGATTAAATGTACCCTGTGTGATTTATCTTAGGGTGCTTATGGCTTTAACTCCGTGGTAAGGGTTGATTATTAAAATGGTGATATTCATTCAAATTCTGAATAACTGATGACAAATGATTGAAAAATGAGACATAAAAAATATCATTCTTGTTATCATCTGGATATATTCTTATGCATTCCCTCCGATTAAATGAACCATCTTATGAAATTTCAGTAACAGAAAAGCAGTAAAAAATTATGCCAAACAGTTCATTAGTATCAATAGATAATTGGATCTAGCAAAATTGTTTTCCTGATAAAATTTACACTCATTTATTTTTTATTTTCCATTAAATTGGAAGCCGGCATTCGTAAAAAAGTCTTTAAATAACCCAGAGAAATATATTCTAGGGTTAAAAGTTTTACAAATTGGCGTAGGGGGATGGAATATGGCAGTTTAGGCCAGTACTTGATTCTTGCTTTCAAAATAAGGAAACATGTGACATTCATTCTCGCGGGGAAAGCTTAAAGGGCAGAAGAAGCTGATTGATTGCCCAATCAGCATTTCGAAGTAACTTTGCGTGATTTTAACGGAAAAAATAGTAAGCCAAGTAGTATAGAAGGTACATTATTTCCCAATTAGAAAAAAAAATATAATTTATAGAGAAAAAAATAGGGATATTTTTTCCGTAGAAATGGCCGTGTTAAGTGGTCCGTGTGGAAACAAATGGAGTGACCCCACCGGACTTTGGGCCTTCTTTGTTCTATATAAAATTGCACTATTTTCCGGTGCTGTGGTCGGTTCCACAGAAAGGGTTGACCTTTTACCTCTTTAGCCCTTCATCTTCGTTCAATCTCCTACCTTAGAGTAAGAAAAAAACTCGGGAAACTCCCTTCAACTTTTGCGGTACCCAAGCTTAATTAGAGGTACCGTCTTTTTTCCACCCATGAAGAGGACAGCTACTTTGGGTACGACCCCCACCCGTTATCCGTCCTTTCGCAAAGGAAATTGTACACAGAGAAGGTCAAATCAAGCGTTTAATCAAAGAAGAGATGCAAAACGAGGTGAAAAGAACAAAAATGAGCACATGGGTTACTATTTTACCCTCAAAAATAACGTTTCAATGTCGCACTACTTTTTCTAAAGGATCTACTTTTACCATACAATGACCTCCGGAAGAAAATTCCAGTGAGGTCACTCCTAAATTTTAGAGGTATTCCTTTTCCTCGAACTTTAAAACCGCTTGATCAATGCCGGGGGATATTGCGAGATAGAATAAACCCACCAAGAAATTATATTTTCATTTGACACTGAAACAGGGCCATTTTAGGACATAGCCTGTTTTCCGAAAAAAGGCCAGAAGTCTAGTTGGTGTTAATTGTGGCGCACCTTGTTTACAGAAACCATTTTTTCTCATTACGTAACGATTGGAACTCTTTGGAACAAAAATTATTTTGAAATTTGAATATATTGCTACTTGTTTTGCAAAATATGCTTAACGTGATTTGCTGATAAGGCAGCGGAAAGGGAGATAATTCTTGTGAGTCGTTGCTTTTTTGACCGAAAAATCCACAATTTCAGCCTTTTCAGGCCTTCCACTACCACAAAATCATTAAAACGGGGATCCAAATAGCATTTTCTGTAATTCAATGTCTAAAAGCATAACAAAAAGGAGAGAAAAGAAGCTTTTAATTCCACGAAATACATTCTTTGAGTAATCTAACGGTATACTAGAGCTTACAGGAAGAAAAATAGGGTTCACGTGGAGTAAAGCGTAATTTTTTCGATATCTGTAATTTTTACCTATCTTTATCGTGTTTTAAAGAGTCTTTGTTGGATAGAGTTTCTTAAAACGTAACAATTACAAGAAATAAGAAAAAAAAATGTACAAAAGAGACATGCTAAAATGGAAAAATTGGGTCGAAGTTGTGTGATTTTGGGGTCGAGTCCACTATTTTCAATTCAACAAAAGATATTTAGATTTAAAAATATACAAGGAAATCCATTTTTTCTCGTTAATGTGTTGTAGTGTAAACGAATTAGATGCATGAACAATAGCACGAGAAAGGGAGACAAGAAAAAACGGGATAACGATCGGGGGTACCCACTCCAATAAATACCAGCTTTGAATGGGGTGGTAAGGCTATGATGAAGGGTCTCTTATGTCACGTTATGCAATGTTGAGAATTTTATTCACATGTGAGTATTGAGATATGTTTGCTGTAAACTTAATTTAATAAATACCGGAGATTTCTCAATAAGGAAAAAATAAAATGACAAGAGAAAACAGAACTAATTATGTGATCACGGGCCATTTTGGCTTAAATTTACCATTTGTCTCCGCTAGTCAATTACTAGATTCAAATATTTTTCCTCAAATTTTCAGTTTTGAGGTGTTTTTGGCGATTGCCAACTCAATTTAAAAAACAAAATTGCAGAACTATAAAAGAAACACGTCTTATTTGTTATCGAAAGACGTCCCCCACCTGAGATCAACTTAAGAAAAAATTCGTTGCCGGGGTAAGGGTTAAGTGTTTCCACCACTTTTCTCACGATAGTTTCGAGTAGCATTTTATGCACGTTGAAAAACAAAAGCTTATCGAGCTTGTTAGCCTTCAACACGCGATTCGGAGTGATAAAAACGCAAGAAAAATGCCATAAAGATAGTTTCAATTACTAGAAAACTCACCTATTTGGATTAAGGGGGCGGTCTTTTGTGGCAAAAAGTACGTCTTTACTTGGCAAATATTGGAATATTTCTTGCTTGTTCCAATGCGCTGGGTCGTTTCAAAGTAATGAAAGAAATAAAAATCAATAATTGTAGAGAGAAGACGGTTTTTTACCACATTGAAGTCATCCCGTGATTTTACTTAATACCCTAAATTCGGTGGTATTGGTAAGGGTAAAGGGTTATCCCGCTCATCCTATCGGGTTGTTTAGATAATTAATTACACCCACTTGAACAATTAAAGTGATCCTTCCGATACTAAAAGTAAAAACTGACCTAAATCTTATTAAAAAGTGCTTAAAACAACGAAATATTTTATCAACGAGTTAAACTTGAAAAAAAATTAAAAAAAATTAAATCGATTTAAAATCAGATAAACTGACTAAAATTGCAAATTTTGCACTTTTTGATAATATTGGTTAAGAATTACTTCATTTGCAACCATCGAGAAAGGCCAAAATCCGTTTCGAAGAAATCGGGTCATTTTGTCATCTAGGAGTGACCCCACCGGACTTTGGGCCTTCTTTGTTCTATATAAAATTGCACTATTTTCCGGTGCTGTGGTCGGTTCCACAGAAAGGGTTGACCTTTTACCTCTTTAGCCCTTCATCTTCGTTCAATCTCCTACCTTAGAGTAAGAAAAAAACTCGGGAAACTCCCTTCAACTTTTGCGGTACCCAAGCTTAATTAGAGGTACCGTCTTTTTTCCACCCATGAAGAGGACAGCTACTTTGGGTACGACCTCCACCCGTTATCCGTCCTTTCGCAAAGGAAATTGTACACAGAGAAGGTCAAATCAAGCATTTCATCAAAGAAGAGATGCAAAACGAGGTGAAAAGAACAAAAATGAGCACATGGGTTACTATTTTACCCTCAAAAATAACGTTTCAATGTCGCACTACTTTTTCTAAAGGATCTACTTTTACCATACAATGACCTCCGGAAGAAAATTCCAGTGAGGTCACTCCTAAATTTTAGAGGTATTCCTTTTCCTCGAACTTTAAAACCGCTTGATCAATGCCGGGGGATATTGCGAGATAGAATAAACCCACCAAGAAATTATATTTTCATTTGACACTGAAACAGGGCCATTTTAGGACATAGCCTGTTTTCCGAAAAAAGGCCAGAAGTCTAGTTGGTGTTAATTGTGGCGCACCTTGTTTACAGAAACCATTTTTTCTCATTACGTAACGATTGGAACTCTTTGGAACAAAAATTATTTTGAAATTTGAATATATTGCTACTTGTTTTGCAAAATATGCTTAACGTGATTTGCTGATAAGGCAGCGGAAAGGGAGATAATTCTTGTGAGTCGTTGCTTTTTTGACCGAAAAATCCACAATTTCAGCCTTTTCAGGCCTTCCACTACCACAAAATCATTAAAACGGGGATCCAAATAGCATTTTCTGTAATTCAATGTCTAAAAGCATAACAAAAAGGAGAGAAAAGAAGCTTTTAATTCCACGAAATACATTCTTTGAGTAATCTAACGGTATACTAGAGCTTACAGGAAGAAAAATAGGGTTCACGTGGAGTAAAGCGAAATTTTTTCGATATCTGTAATTTTTACCTATCTTTATCGTGTTTTAAAGAGTCTTTGTTGGATAGAGTTTCTTAAAACGTAACAATTACAAGAAATAAGAAAAAAAAATGTACAAAAGAGACATGCTAAAATGGAAAAATTGGGTCGAAGTTGTGTGATTTTGGGGTCGAGTCCACTATTTTCAATTCAACAAAAGATATTTAGATTTAAAAATATACAAGGAAATCCATTTTTTCTCGTTAATGTGTTGTAGTGTAAACGAATTAGATGCATGAACAATAGCACGAGAAAAGGAGACAAGAAAAAACGGGATAACGATCGGGGGTACCCACTCCAATAAATACCAGCTTTGAATGGGGTGGTAAGGCTATGATGAAGGGTCTCTTATGTCACGTTATGCAATGTTGAGAACTTTATTCACATGTGAGTATTGAGATATGTTTGCTGTAAACTTAATTTAATAAATACCGGAGATTTCTCAATAAGGAAAAAATAAAATGACAAGAGAAAACAGAACTAATTATGTGATCACGGGCCATTTTGGCTTAAATTTACCATTTGTCTCCGCTAGTCAATTACTAGATTCAAATATTTTTCCTCAAATTTTCAGTTTTGAGGTGTTTTTGGCGATTGCCAACTCAATTTAAAAAACAAAATTGCAGAACTATAAAAGAAACACGTCGTATTTGTTATCGAAAGACGCCCCCCACCTGAGATCAACTTAAGAAAAAATTCGTTGCCGGGGTAAGGGTTAAGTGTTTCCACCACTTTTCTCACGATAGTTTCGAGTAGCATTTTATGCACGTTGAAAAACAAAAGCTTATCGAGCTTGTTAGCCTTCAACACGCGATTCGGAGTGATAAAAACGCAAGAAAAATGCCATAAAGATAGTTTCAATTACTAGAAAACTCACCTATTTGGATTAAGGGGGCGGTCTTTTGTGGCAAAAAGTACGTCTTTACTTGGCAAATATTGGAATATTTCTTGCTTGTTCCAATGCGCTGGGTCGTTTCAAAGTAATGAAAGAAATAAAAATCAATAATTGTAGAGAGAAGACGGTTTTTTACCACATTGAAGTCATCCCGTGATTTTACTTAATACCCTAAATTCGGTGGTATTGGTAAGGGTAAAGGGTTATCCCGCTCATCCTATCGGGTTGTTTAGATAATTAATTACACCCACTTGAACAATTAAAGTGATCCTTCCGATACTAAAAGTAAAAACTGACCTAAATCTTATTAAAAAGTGCTTAAAACAACGAAATATTTTATCAACGAGTTAAACTTGAAAAAAAATTAAAAAAAATTAAATCGATTTAAAATCAGATAAACTGACTAAAATTGCAAATTTTGCACTTTTTGATAATATTGGTTAAGAATTACTTCATTTGCAACCATCGAGAGAGGCCAAAATCCGTTTCGAAGAAATCGGGTCATTTTGTCATCTAGGAGTGACCCCACCGGACTTTGGGCCTTCTTTGTTCTATATAAAATTGCACTATTTTCCGGTGCTGTGGTCGGTTCCACAGAAAGGGTTGACCTTTTACCTCTTTAGCCCTTCATCTTCGTTCAATCTCCTACCTTAGAGTAAGAAAAAAACTCGGGAAACTCCCTTCAACTTTTGCGGTACCCAAGCTTAATTAGAGGTACCGTCTTTTTTCCACCCATGAAGAGGACAGCTACTTTGGGTACGACCCCCACCCGTTATCCGTCCTTTCGCAAAGGAAATTGTACACAGAGAAGGTCAAATCAAGCGTTTAATCAAAGAAGAGATGCAAAACGAGGTGAAAAGAACAAAAATGAGCACATGGGTTACTATTTTACCCTCAAAAATAACGTTTCAATGTCGCACTACTTTTTCTAAAGGATCTACTTTTACCATACAATGACCTCCGGAAGAAAATTCCAGTGAGGTCACTCCAAATACCTCTCGACGGAAGTAACTGTTTTCATTTGCGGAAGCAACTGTAATTCGGACTTTTCGACAATCACCGGTATTAGTTATAAGACGGTATAAGATATACGCACTAGAAAATCTTATGTTTTTGGGACCCTTTGGAATCGTGTCCATGAGACGATTCTAATGGGTTTGGTTTCAGTAAGACAAATGTGATTATCTATTTATGATATCAAAATAACCTGGTCTATTTATAATGAATTATCATACTTAGCGATCATTGCCTAAAACGTCTGCTTTTTGGTGGTCCCCTAAGTGGTCCCTAAATAAAGTTCACTTGATAATCTCACCGCAAAAGCAGTGAAATTATCAAAAACTTATACCCTGCTTTTGTGCATTTTATCCTATCTGACGTCATCTATGCGGGACGATATGAGTGACGTCACAATGAACGTTGCATAGCAATCACGCGCAAAATGACGAGCTTTACGAAAATATGTCCTAGAAATTTCACATTTTGTCTCATTTTTGCAATAAAGAAATAGAATAATCGTTTGTTTTCCGAGTAAGATCGATTTATATTTCATTTCGTGAACAACAAAAGCTATTTTTTCACCCACGACTCTGCCACTCGTGAAAATATAGCTTTTCTTGTTCACTCAATGAATATAAATCGATTTTACACTGAAACAAACAATTATCCTGTATATCTTTTCATCGGACACATAATTATTCTTTGCAAATGGCTACAAAAATCACAATTCAACATTCAAAACGATATAAACAATTCCTTTTTTATTCTTTTGAACAGATTGTTATAGCCGATCAACAACTAGCATAATTGTGACATCAACAAATGCACCAGGTAACGTATCAAACGATTTGTAATGAATAATTATTCAGGGATGAAACAAGCCTGTGCCCAATCAAGGTATTGGGCAAAGGCACAGTTTAGAACATAATCCCCATAAAGCAAATTCCTGTTGTTGCTTTTTTATCAATGGTTAAGGTTCGGGTAAAATGTTTATAGCCCTTTTTCATGTATCTTCTGTTTATATACGAAAAGAAACAAGTCTCGTTATTGTAAATAAAATTCATTAATTACTTATTAATTACTTATGCAGATTTATTACATCGAAATTTGGGCGTAAATGGCGTATGACGTAAAGTCAAATGTTGGAGCTAAAAACGCCACTAAAAATTGATTCAAATCGTCAACGGTTTTCGTACTTTTTACATGATTTGACATTTCATTTCATTTGCGGAAATCATTATTGACATGACATTTCATTTGTTTACGCAATCAACGTATGATCATTTTCCTGTCACCAAACGTAACGAACCAAAGTTAAATAATGTTTTACTAAGAATACGCACAATGCAGATTATGCACCAGTTCCTTAAGAACCTAAACAATCAGCAAACTTAAATAAGTGTACGATTATGCGATAATACTACGATAATTTTAAATTGCTCTCCAAATATTCAGTTTAACTACTGCTACCAAATCTTACAAATAGTCAACCTCTCGGAAGTTTTATTGATTTAACTTAAGTTTTGGGAATATTTCATATCGCTAAAAGTAGTATCTTCATCGTGGAAGAGTGATCTACGAATTTTCTATCTTGATCGTGGAAGAGTGATCTACGAATTTTCTATGTTCGAACAAAACATCGTTAAGTACAGATTGTTCAGACTGCAACTATGATATTTCAATTAACATTACATAAACATGTAATAAGCTTTTGACACATAGGTCAAAGGTCAAGGTCGCAGTCAATTTTTGTTCAATTTTCGTTTCCGGACTCTAACTTGAGAACCAAGCGACCTACAATCATGAAACTTCATGCAAATGCTACTTATGACTGAAGGATGTGCCCTATTTTTTTTTTAATGGTCACAAAGGGCAAAGTCCAATATTTGTTCAATTTTCGTTTCCGGACTCTTATTGAAGAACAGAGCACATTAGAATCATAATACTCCGTGCAAATGCTACTTATGACCCATTTTTGCTCCGTTTTTGTTCCCGGACTCTTACTCGAGAACCAAGCGACCTAAAATCATGAAACTTCAATCGGTTATGACCCAAGGAATGCCCTACTGTTTTTTGGGGTCACATAGGTCAAAAATCAAGGTCACAGTCAATTTTTGTTCAATTTTCGTTTCCGAACTCTAACTTGAGAACCAAGCGACCTACAATCATGAAACTTCATGCAAATGCTACTTATGAGCAAAGGAAGTGCCTGATGTTTTGCGGTCACTAAGGTCTAGGTCACAGTCTATTTTTGTTCAATTTTCGTTTCCGGACTCTAACTTGAGAACCAAGCGACCTTGAATAATTAAACCTCATGCAAATCCTGTTTATGAACCAAGGAAGTGCCCTATTGATTTGGGTCACATAGATCACAGTCAATTTTTGTTATCATTCAGCATTTTACCTACAATATTGCACAAAGTTGTTGCCAAATTATCTCCCTTGAACTTGTAAATTTTACTAAGTTTTTGTTATCATGTTGCACATAGATGATGTACTGAAAGAGCTTATACTCGGAAATAGCCATGTTAGGACAATACCCTGGTTGGGGGTATCGGTCTGCTTTGCGACATTCTAGTTTATACTTTAGTAAACAAATGTTAAGTCCAATTATCGTCAAAGTTTGTCAGAATGCTTGTGTAAATGATATATCCGTCACGTTAAAAGATGCCTGTCTTGTCAAAGAGAGTACAAAAGACCAACTCATAGAAAACCATTTTGATGTCACATTATTTGTCCTAAAAACTGTCAACATTTCTCAAAACTTTCACGGGGAATGTTTCGGAAGCCCATAGACTGATCTCATAGCTCAAAGACTGCAACTCACAAAAACATCATACAATCTTTGCTTTGCTCACACACAAATTTTGAATAAAGTTTGTCGCACAGCAATCCGTTTGCGACCAAAGGTATTCTTTTTTGCCAAGCACACAAGTTCAGTTTTCATCGATTACAATAGCTCACTTTTAGTACTTCGTCCTTAAGTAATCTAAGGACGAACGCTACCTCCTATGGACTCGTTTATTTACGCCCAATAACGCCCCTTCGTGAAATATTTTTATGTCAGACAAGAACAGTTGATTATTCTCGATTTACTTAACAGTTACAGAAATGTCATATGAACATACAGTGTGTAGAAGTGTTAGCGGTGTCATGTTTCGTGTGATGTTTAATGATTGCAATGATATAAACTGTGTGGGGAAAGGCTACACGTTGAAGCTGTGCAACGAAACACTATGTCCAGGTAGAAAAGAACATTTTCTTTTGAATTGATTTAACGCAGTTTTTAAATCGGACTGTGAAGCAGTCCGCATTTATATATACCGTTTGCCAGAAATCCATTCTGTTTGACCCACTACATTTTTACCATTATCTTCTGAGCAATGTGTTCAAACCAAATTATGTGTTTTCAAAGACCGAAGAAACGGCCTTTTCAGTCACAATCTACAAACTTTGTTTTTATCTTATTTATTTTTCGACAAATAGAGAAGAGGCTAATACAAAATTTGATGTAATTTTCGCTTTTAGTAATTACCAGTTAGTATTTTCAGTGTTTATAACAAGATTTTCGGTTGAGTAAAGGAGTTGAAACGTACAATAGGTTAACTGTATAACAAATTTGTAGCACTTACAATATTACTGCTCTGATTTTTTTCTCGAACGGTCATTTACTAGTTGTTGGGCTGACAACCAATCAAATTCTGTTATGATTATTTCTCGGTCAAAACCCACGCGTAAATTCAGACCACGTGGTAGATGCAAATGGACATCGTCTGCTCGAAATGTGTCAATTAAGTTGTTTGTCATTGGTCAATGGTCGTCTGCACTCGGACAGGAAGCGTGGGAAGTTTACTTTTTGTTCGCATGGTGGAATGAGTACTGTTGACTATGTGTTAACAAATAGAAATAATTTTGTTATTTTGAAATATTTGATTTCAATGAGCACTCTTATCACGCTCCAAGCCTATTTTCAATAAATTCAAATTTGAGTATGAAGAAAAATTATTCAACAACAAATAAACCGACAAAAACATACGATAAACTAATATAGGATAGCAGTAAAAGCGATCTATTTTTAGAACAACTCATGAATAATCATAGAGTGCTGCTAGATTTAATCGATTGGTCAGAAACCAAAGATATAAATAGCATAGTTGGCGATTTCACGTGTTTCTTGAGGGAAAATGCATTTAAAGTATTTGGGAAAACCCAATGCTTGAAATACAAACATGTTGGTAATCAAAATTGTAAATAGTTTAATGAAAAATGTTTTGTTGCTAAACAGACTTTTAAACTCTATAGAGAGAGGAATAATATTAACAGACAAGCTTTTAGCTTGGCGTGTGCTCATTATAACAACGTAAAAAAATCTGCTAAGAAATAATTTAGACTAGCAGAGGGCTATCGAATCAGCAAACTTTCAAAATCGGACCAACGAGGTTGGATGAGCTGGCGATGTCCTCGAAAAGATGGAGTGTTAAGACAAAAAACTCACAAATTGGGCAAATATTTTACCAACTTTTATTGTCCAAATTTGAGCCCTTTTGATTGGCGAACTATTGCACTATCCCAGCCTCTCAATGATGTCCGATTTACAGTGCTGACAGCACTTTGATTAATAAGACGTTAGATATATCACAGCGGCTGGCGCACACTTAACTGAGGATCTATTATATTTCTTTTATTTACTAGTTCTACCACGATATTAGCCGCCACCATGGCGCAGTTGGTTAGGCATAGACTTCCATTCTGGAAGTCGTGGGTTCGATCCCCGGTGGCGGCAAATATCCTTTCTGATATTTGTCTTTCACCAATGGGTAGATAATCGTAAACCTTTGTGAGATAGCGGTCGGAGGCTAGGAAAGGGTGTAATGGTAGTACAGGTGAAAGAAATACCAGGAATCTATTGTAAGGTGCTACGGCCGCCGCGATATAACTGCGAAATTGTTGAAAGCGGGCTAAAACCCATTCAAATCTACCACGATATCTCTTTCCACTTAGGGTTAGATTAACAATCCATTGTTGGGAAAACTGTTTGAAAAGATGTTACGGGGATCGAAATTTGACGCGTTTACGGCGCAACAGGTCTCATGAAGTATGCAAGCACGAATGTTAAAATAGTTTCAGTAGAGTTTTTATCACAAAATACATTTCAAACCTACCGCATATTTACTGTGGCTGGTATAAAACGATTATGTAGTAGTGCTTATGTAATGAACCTACGATTTTTCATACAAAATTTTTAAACAAATTTGATAAACTGGGACTAAAAACTAATTTTACTGAGCTTTCGGAGCGCTGCTTTAGGATAGAATTTTCTTCGTTGAATTAATTTGACGCTTTATAGTCACTCACGTAAAATCCTTGCACCTTTATGGAAATGTCTTGCCGAAGTCATTAAAATGTTAAAGATTAAAGATAATATTTTATGCTTTTAAATTTTCAGAGTGTTTCGCTCAGGGTGAGTTTCAACTTTACAAAGCTTTTCATATTTTATGCCGCCGCATCGGAAGATTCACGGCATAATGTTTGTTTTTACGTCTGTCTGTCCGTCTGTCTGTCTGTCTGCATGGTGATAGATCTCTATTATGCACATCTACAGATACAAAAGTTAATGGCATACGAGGGTGGATAAAAAAAACGTGGACTTTTGCTATAACTTTGGAATTTTCCGACGGAAATTAATGAAACTTTGTACACGTCTCAAACCATTTAATGTTGACATAGTATCAATTTTACAAGAGTCTGCTATGACTATGACGTAAAAAATCCAACATTTGATATACCTTGGTAGGTGCCACCGGCGCAACCCATTTTGTAAAGTTACTTCCTAGTGTTACTACCCGTAATTGTCCCCTCAATTTGGACCAAACACTTCAAAACTTCGCCTATTTACGTGTTGACGTTATATTTAAAGTTTAAGCATAATCCATGTGCTATATACGAAGTCAAAGTCAGTAAGCTAAGGACACGCGTCAATTTTTAACTTCGAAATGACGACACCGGCGCAGCCCGAGACAACCGGACAATAATAAAGTTCTACTGGACCCATGAAAAATCTAATCGAGAGGTTAAAATGATAAAATATTCTAAAATGTCTTCAAATGTAAGCAGATACCTTCTTTTTAGATGGTTCAAAAGGTTTGTTTAAGAATGGAGAGCGTTTCTGAAGGATGCCACTCGGACAATTGAAAACGTCTCCTCGACGTTTGATCTGTAATTGTCACAGAACAACATTAGTTCAGTATCGTTTAGACACATTACACGTTTAAGTTCGTCATTTTGGATAAGATGGATATAAAAATAGTACTTATCCAGTGGATAGGCATTGCAGAAAATGTGTTTCATTGTTGAGTTGGGTATTTTGAAAAGTGCTGACTTTCGACGAAACTTATCAATACCATAGCGTCATATTGACGTCGTTACCGTGCGCCAGTACCAAATGACTACATATTTTAGAATGGTTGCTACAGGTGGCCAACTAGTTGGCTTTCACCCAAATTTACACAACAAAAAGAAAAATACCGCAATTTAATAACAATTTAGTTTTCTCTTCAAAGTCTGTGAAATAAAAAATTCTGCAACGCTAGTCTACGTAATTTTTGATTCACCCTCGTATTACGAGATCGAGGTCGTCTGTCAAGGACAAATTATAAAAAATATGAAATTTGGGGCCATTTGTGTTTCACAAACAAATCTTGTTTTTCTTTTCTTCCTTTAATTATAAAATATGCGACATACGTCATTACAGTATCATAGAAATTTTAAGAGAAGACAATACTTTGTCTTCATTCTTTCTTTATGCGCGTGATATTCTTTGACTGGTACAATTAGTAACATGGTGAAATAAACTTCTATCACGATCAAAACTAATTGTAATCGTTCACTCATCGATCCATTCATTCCAGAAACTCGCTCCAATCACTCAAAATCGCTCAAAAGTCGTTGAAAACAATTTGAAGTTGTTAGAAAGGATCATCATCTCATTGAATTTTATCAAATTATTCTACAATTGTAATGGCTAGTGTGGATGTTCAATTGTCTGACACACAGATGGAAATAACGTTATTTTTTTTTTCTTTTTTTTTTTAATATTATTATTTTTCAAAGGGATGTAATTGGACGAAATTAGCAAAATTGGATTTCCTCCCGTATACTTTATTCAAAACTCGCTCCCCCTCTCATTCCATTTCGAAAACATGTACAATGTCAGATTAACGATGTTTTTAATTGTATACAAAATCTGGTTCTAGAGCAACAGGTATTTAAATAATATGAGCCTTTGCGTGACATTTCCAACAAATTGAAATGTCACTGATGTGCATTCATTGGGTAGTGTAGACAGCCACATACTAAACTTATCATGTTACCTGATGGCCTACATATGCTTTGAGGCCTTATCTATCTACTAAACACGCAGTGAAGACTCTGGTCAGACTGTGCGGATGCACAGGCTGGTCAGAGTCTTTGCCTTGTGTATAACGATGTTGTTAAATGTATACAAAATCTGGTTCTATAGCAACAGGTATTTAAATAATATGAGCCTGAGTGTGACATTTCAACAATTTAAAATGTTAGCGATGTGTAATCATTTGGGTAGTGTAGACAGCCACATACTAAACTTATCATGTTACCTGATGGCCTACATATGTTTTGAGGCCTTATCTATCTACTAAACACGCAGTGAAGACTCTGGTCAGACTGTGCGGATGCACAGGCTGGCCAGAGTCTTTGCTTTGCGCATATTTGAAATTTTTGGAAATCTCTCACACAGGCTCATATACTTATTTCTTGCGTTCGGCAAATTAAACAGATCACCTTTATCCAGAACGACTGTGTTGAAAATCGATTTGTTGCAATACTTTTTTCCGTGTGTATTAATTTATTTTTGGTACGTTTTCAGCAACTGTACCAAATCCGACATCTATAAGTCAATGCTCCTCGTCCCCATGCCGTCACGGAGGTAGTTGTGAAGATCTACCAGGGACCTTCAACTGTTTCTGTACTGGCGGGTATGTTGGACGAACCTGTACGGACGATTATGATGAATGTTTGTACAGACGACCGTGTTTGAATGGGGGACTTTGCATCAATACACATGGGTCGTATAGTTGCCAATGCTTGAACGGGTTTTATGGACATAACTGCGAAATGCAGAATAAAGGTATGATAGTTGCTAGAACTCGCTCTCTTAGGAATTCAAACAAAATTAAATCACATGTCACAATAAGAAACAAAAGGAACCACCTGGGTTGTCTCGATCTTAGAAATGGCTGCGCGCACTGCGAAGGCTTATTAGGGTCTAAACATGCTCCTTTTCTGAATATGGAATGATCAGTCCACGTTCCGGTGGCAATTTCCTTGAGGGGTGATCTCTGTTTGCCATATACCTGAACGAATCTCTCTTCTTTTTCAAATATCTATTTAACCGAGTTCCTGAATACGTTGTACGGCTTTAATTTTTGGTAAACGAACGTCGTTCACCAGTGTTATACTATGTCAGGAAAATCCTGTTGGATGTTAATACATTTGAAATAAAGTAACGCCTCTTTAAATTCAATTTAGTATCTTTCAATATTTTTCTCCGCAAAATCTCTGTTAATTTCTTTAATGGCGTGATAATAGTAGTCTTCACCAAGTGAAGATAATGAAAATTCGCCTTGAAAAATACAAAATGATCTTGCAATGTTTATCAAGGGAATTTTTGATCGGCGTAAGCTTGTCGAGAGTTTAAAGCAAAAACAAAGTTTGTGTCTAAACACCGTAGAGACAGATACTATGTTTTTGACCCAGCCTTCGCTGGTGCAACTTGTAGTAATTAGCCGGAAATACGTGTTTATTTAGGTCATGTCCTCTTGAACTTACATTCGGCAATACTCGGGCGATCTCCGACGGCTCCGATTTAAATGTAGGTTACAGGAATCGGCCGAGTTGAGACGAATGACACATCTAGACACCTCGTGTCATTAGCAACGGTAACGCGGTTTTACATAACTTTTCAACTAGCGGCAATCAGTCTCGAGACGGGTTTAAGAATGATTCGACATGTGTTTAACATGTACAACCTTTTTTGTACCTTTTATTTGAATAGGGATGAACGCCGCTATTAAGATTTTTCTGTAAAATTGCGTTGGCTGAAGTAGGGCTGTAAGGATACATTCGAATATTCGGTGACTTTATTCCCAGCGAAAACGTTTCGTATTCGTCTGTCTCAGAAACGAATATTTCCGAGTACCAAATGCAACAGGCACGGAAAAGATATTTCATTGGGGCCGTTCTACTTTACATTTTTTCAATCTGTAAAACCATATCAATTCAAAATTCTATTTAAAAATTAAATAAATGATAGCTAAATATTCAACCCTAGATACCACTCCAATTGACGAGTATATATTGCCGTGGTCAAGGGGGGACCAGATCCGTCATGCACTTGTTTACAATTCGACAGGCGGGTTTAGTTGTTAAATTATTCTGGAAAAGTCATCGCGTTGTTTTACAGAAATCATAAAAATCTTAATCGATGAATTAAAACTGGCTCCATCCTTCCCAAAATACGTTTAGAATTGGTTAACTACAGTTTAAGCAAAACTAGCTCCGAGCAGAAAAGTCTGATATCAGCCGCAATACTGTAATAAGATATCGATAGTGAGTGATTTTACAAGCATCCAAACTCTTGAAGGTAAACAATAGGTACTCGTGCAAAAAAAAACCGACAATTGTAGGGATTCTCAATTCTTATTGGGAAGAAAATCGGGGGAAAAATCATTGTATTATACTTAAACTATATGTCAGACATAGTCATGCAATTATTACCTCCCTTTAAAAAGAAACACTTCTTAAATAAGATTCTTATTCGCTTTTGATGTGGAAATTAAGTTACAAAAATAATATTTATAAAGACTTTTAGTATGCAATTCACTAAGAAGCAATTATTTAATATAAAAAGTTATACTTTTATTTCTAAACCTTAAACAGAAATTATCTATGAATTATACTAATACGGCACTAGACCTCCTTTAAGCTATACCTAAATATTTCTCATCCTGCAGTGTTATAAAATTGAATAACGACATAAGTGTCAACCACGGAAGTGGTTATGGCTTCAGATATGATAAAAATTAATCTCTCAGGTTTTGGTTTAAAATACTATTGATAAGTTAACAAATCATAACTTTAAACAATGAGTACAGTTCAGGACTGACTGATATTCATAGGTGTTTCTTTGGTTAGTACTCAAAGACATTTTCATCCTCTGAGAAGAAACAACGATAGATAAAAAAGTTAAAACAAATACAACAAATTTACTTGAAATAAGCTTAAACATGATAACAATTACTTTTGTAAAAGCAAACACCATTGGATATAGGTTGAAGACAGTTTTAGATAGGATTAAATCGTTTTCTCCATTTATGTTTACTTAGTAGATGTACCTATTTCAAGTGTGTAAAAGAGATTTTCACAAAGTAACAACTCATATTTTAACAAATATTTTTCTAACAGGATTTTTCCTCTCTTTCCCTTTCTTTGAATTTGCAGTGAAATTTCCGAATAACGGAAATTTTGTCGAGACAATTCCTTCCCCCCTTTTTCTACATTCATAATTTCTCTTTTCTAATTGAATTCAATATATCACTCTAGAATGCCATCGGGTTCGTTCACCATCAGTACTTTCAGTGCTTTGATTAAGTCATAGAATCAAAGATAATATTTATTTAACGGTAGGTAACCCAATTCGCTTTTTGTCCAATCGTGTCGTATTTTGTGTAATAAGTACAAACTTTTGTGTTGGAAAGTCTAGAAACTTTATTATCCACACCAGCCAATAAAATCAAGGAAGGATTTGATCGATTAAAATGAAATGTCGACCGTTTTGAACGATTTCGACGTGTCTCTAACAAATGTACAGTTAAAAACATCGTAAAATTGACAAGATGAATGATTTTGGAATGATTTTGGAATGAAATTGAATGAGTGTGTGGATCGAGTTTTGGGTGAATTTAAAGGGAGGTAAACCAATATCGCAAATTTTGTTCCGGATGAACAAAATTTACGATATTAATTACCTACCTTTAATAAAATATGTATAAAAGATCTATGTATAGTTGCCTTTTTTTCTTAAAGAACCAATAAGACGCTTAAAATTCCAATTGTGTAAGTGTAATCGCGATTTGGTTCTTACTTTTTTCATTTTGAAGATAATTGCCGATCTTTCATTTTTCAGTCAATTCGAGTGTTTTTGAATGGTTTGCGTGAGTGTTTGGAATGAATGAATGAAGCGCTGAGTGAGGGATTTAGAATGGTTTTGATCGAGATGAATGTCTATTTGGCGATGTAACTAACTGTAGCGCTTTTGAATGGATTGAATGAATGTAACGTCGAGTGATTTCAGAATGGTTTTGAACAAGGTAAATGACGATTTTACATTCATGTTGTTACTAAAAATAATTTACTGTAAATAAGGCTTTGTGGATTTAAGATGAGACAGATACCAAATCGTTTGTATTTTACGCAGGTTGTACGGACAATCCTGACTTCCACTGTGACCAAATCGTTCCGAAATGCCATGATGACGCTGTTTCAATCCAATGTCCAAAAACTTGCGGAAGATGCAACACCCAACATTCAACTTTCATTGGATGAAATAAATAGATGTTTTTGTTACTATTTCGTTTCATATTTCATACGTTAATGTTTGTTGTTGTCACTTTTTTAACCTAGACTGTACAAAGGAAAGCGATCTATTGCCATGCTATTGTGTCTGCCGTAGTAAAGCTCTCCCTACGCACATTACGCAAGTGCGTAATAGAATAAATACTCTGTCGAAAAAAAGTCGTTGATGAATGATCATGACATCGAAACTACAGCTTATTTAAGCTGTAGCTACGATGTTTTGATTATTCTCCAACGCTCAAACTATAAAAAAAGGGAGCGGAGGTTAATTTTTTGTCATAGTCTAAATATCGCTTTTACATGTATCCATTATTTCCTTTGGTGGTCGCTTTCTGAGTGCGTTTAAATTTCAAAATCCTAGTTACGCCTATGCGACTGTTCGACCTTGCAGCATGTTTATTCGTTTATTTAACTTTGCTTGAAAGTTTTTGTATGGATCCTATGATTAATTCACGTTTTTGTGGGCGCACTCGGGCGTTAAACCATTTTCGAGTCTCTGCTAATGTTAACACCCGAAAAAATATGATTTTACGCTATTATTGCATGAAATAAAAAACAATAGTATTTATTTAAAAGGATATTACGAAAAAAATTATGGGAACACTTTGAGACTAGCTCCAAACTAATTTACTGAGTAATCCACGTTTTCTCCCATTAACGTACAGCTTTTGTCCGTTAACGTATGTCTATAACGACTCAAATACGAACATTAAATGCAATAATCTGCGTTATTATTCAACTGCCAGGGCGTGGTTTAGCCGTGACGTAATTTAGGGACTTTACTTTTCAATATTTTTGGTTCTTGTTACAGTTAGTCGACAAATATCGTAAACGCGTACAAATAACTGTATCCAAAAACCAAAAGGATTCACGTATTAAGAGAAAGTGGCAACGACCAATTGCTTAGGCACCGCCCTGCCTGGGCATTTATCTCGGATAATACAAAGTCAAGCGATCTATTGTCACGCTGTTGTGTCTATCGCCGGTTTTTCATTACTTGGCTTTGCTAGAAAGTTTCTTTATTGACCCCTTTTTCCTTCTTAGTTGTCCATTAAAATACGGTTGACTTAAAAATATAGCCTTTGCAAGTCATTGTCTATTTCGTCTTCAGAATCGCCATGCCTTATGCAATCGGTAACTCGGTTAAAAGCATCATCGCTCCTGCTAAATATTGACATTGCGTAATTTTCAAATCAACGAAATAAAGTTAGATAACGAAACTAAGCGTTTTATCTGCTTTGTCATCAAATTATGATATGCTCAAAGTATCTCCATATCGGGGGAAGGGGGGGGGGGTTATGAAGAAATTTGCTTTTTAATGCTTTTTGGTGGTTTATCGAGAAATATCAGTGAAATTATCAAAATTTTATACCCTGCTTTTGAGAATTTATCCCTATCTGACGTCATCTATGCGGGGCGAAATAAGTGACGTCACAATAAACGTTGCATAGCAATAATATGCAAAATGACGCGCTTTACGAAAATATGTCATAGAAATTTCGAAACTTGTCTCATTTTTTTGCATTAAAGAAATAGAATAATCGTTTGTTTTTTTTTTAGTAAGATCGATTAATATTTCATTTCGTGAACAACAAAAGCTATGTTTTCACGCGTGGCTGCCACTCGTGAAAATATAGCTTTTATTATTCACTCAATGAAATATAAATCGATGTTACTCTGAAAAAACGATTATCATCTATTTCTTCAAGTGTATTGACCAGAGTACCACAAGAAGTTAAAGTTACAATTCTGGTTATGAAAATGTCCGAGTGATTTTCCACAGGGCATGACATATCAAACACATTTTAGATCGCTGCAAGGCCAAGAATTCCATTCAAATCTAATTTCTATTTTAATGTAATCTGTCAGACCAAAAGAAACCATTTTTCAGTACCTAAAGTGTCTTATCGTTCAGGATTGTACTAGGAAAAACTGTTTGCACTTTGTATATTTCCTGAATCTAGAGTGACCAATCTATCTGTCTGAATTATTATTTTTTCAAATTCGACTTCAATATTGAGTTCTGTCTGCTCTTACGCTTTTCAAATACAGTTAAGAATATCGTGAAATTGACCGGATGAAAATTTTTGATATTGAAATAAAAATGAATGAGTGCCTGAGTAAAATTCAAGGGAGGTAATCGAATATCGCCTAACTTTGAAAAATATGCATACAAATACTTAAAACAGCTTTCTATGTCTTCACGAACCCGTCATACACTTACAAAATTCATTTGTTGTAGTTGATAATCCTATCTTTTTAAACGATTTTGGAGAGTTTTTGAATGGTTTGAATGAGTGTTTGAATTTGAATTGAATGGAGCACTGAGTGAGTGATTTAGAATAGTTTGTGGGGTTTTTTTTAGGTGAATGTCAACTTCACGATGTAGCTTACTGTTAATGCCTAAAGGCCCTGGATTGGGGATGTAAAACGCATGTAATCTTTACATCCGCTGAAAAGACGTTTTGCATCTGTTTCGAACATCCGCTGAAACGGTGCAAACTGTTTGCAACTTATACAACACTTTGCATGTTTGTGCACGTGCAAAGCTTGATATTATTTTGAAACTTTGTTGTGCGGAATGCGGGGCAGGGCAGGTTTTTTTCCTTCAAATCAATCAAGCATTTAATCCTGTCCACAATTTGTCCAAAATTGCAAAGCTTCAAAACTTTATCATCAAGAAAAGGTATAACGCTTACCTGTCCCAGGATGTTACGCCAATATGATAATTTCATGTAACTTGATAAAATATTGTCAAAAGATGTCGGTAACATGTATATTCTATTTGACTTACCATATAGAGGATAATCAACTGGTTATGTCTGATATGAAAAATATTTTACGAGGATGCGTCACTAGGCGTTGAAAAACGAGTCTTTTGTAAATTTGTATAAAAAAGGATAACTCCAATAAATTGAAAATGAAATGTTTGTAAGAACTGATAAGACAATCAGGAAGAAAAAATGGACCGGTAAAGGGTCATTAAAAAGGACTGTGCCTTTGAAACTGTGTAACATGAATATTTGGAAAGAGATTGAAATCATAAGAGGACCAGAACTCAAATCTTTTCTACCGAGTTATATATCATACTCAACCGACTCGCATAAAGTATCATACGAATTCCTGGAAAATTGTGGAACTAATCGATGGGCCCCTTTCGCGTAACTACTATTTGTTTAAATTCCGTCCAAAAGACCGGATCTACGCCATGCATCCGTTGTGTACTTACAACATGTGTGTTACATTCGCACTTTCCGTCGAGCGTCCGTCTACCCCGTATCTATCAGCTTACAAGGTATTGAGCTTTAAAAATGATTAATTTTGCTCTTTGCACGATGTATAACTGCATTATTCATTTTGTGTACCTAAGTTACAAATAGATTAACTCTAGTTGTGTCCATCAATATTCATGCATTCTGATTCGCTGAAGAGTTTGTTTTATTCCTCAATGAAAACAATTTCGAGTACACAACCTTTGTGCATGCTTCCGCAAAAAAAGTAGTCCCGTAAGAAATCTGTTTCATCATAGACAAATCCTTATTTTTTTGCTTTATGATATTAAATAATAAGATAAGAAAAGAATGTTGGATGATTTCATAGAGATTTGATACTTAACACATAATCACACTCATGTATGAATCCGCTTCGCGTATTCAGTGTTTTCAGTGTTAGATGATATCATTGCAAATAAGACCAAAAAAGTCCAGAAGCCAACACTTATAAGGCAAACTAAACACACCAAGTGGACTTAACTTTGCCATACATATTCAAATGTGTCTGCAAATTCTATTATCATGGCATAAACAAAAAAGAAAAGAAACTAGAGCTCGTTGGAGAATGACAAGTCGTTAAACCATCTTGTACATTCATTTGATATTTTTTCTAACGAATGCGGCATGTCACCAATTTAAAGGAACTCTGTAAAATAAATATTCGAAAAAAAGGCTATATAGCAGGTCAACTTCTTTCCAAATTAAAAAGAAATAGTTAAATGGGGACTTAAATGGTTAATATTTAGATTCAGAAATTATTTCCAAAGAAAAACGTTTCCAGCCTTGTCTGTCTGTGCTATTCCGCAGTGTCTTACAAGGTTTGGTGCTTTTCGCGTTTTCGAGATGATGACGTCAACGACTTGAGAGTTTAATGAAATTGAGGGATGGAAGTGATGTCTTAGTTTCCTAGTGAGGTACAAAAATTAATTCTCTCAAACTGCTGAAACACATTAAGCATGCAAATCTTTCTCAATACTCCAACAACTGTTGTCAGCTACTCGGCGAGACTATTGATCAGAAGAAGCCAGTTTTCTTTGCATTTCCAAAAATGTGCTAGTTTCATCACAATTATCTCAGAATGTACTTAAGACGACTTTTCGCGGACTCGAAAGAAGACAATCTACAATCCGCATGTTTTTATCTAAGTTCATCGATACATTTATATCTAATGGAGCTCTTATCATTGTTTCGCGTCAAAAATCGTGACACCATTTTGACTTGGATTACTAAAATCTTTGGTGAGGTTTTCATTTTGCCCTTTCATATATAATTGAAATGGTAAATACCTTAAATTTGAAAGCCAGAATTTGCATTGTTTTGATTCCATTTTATCTGTTCTGATGGTTTAAACAATCTTTATTAACGATTGCGGTGATATTATTTGGCTAATTTCGCCTGAGACTCTATGTATATTCCGTATATCTTCGGAATATCTCCGAGATCTAATTACTTAAACCGTTAGTAACCTATTTAAAATGCGCCATTTAATCAGCGAGCAAGAGCAAGAAAGAATAGCTCAGTCGGTCAAGCTTTCAATCAAACATCTATGAGTTCAAGTCTCCGAGGTGCTTTTTTTGTTGTTGTTGTTGTTGTTTCTTGTGCTTTTTTGTTCTCTCTCTCTCTCTCTCTCTCTCTCTCTTTCTCTCTCTCTCTCTCTCTCTCTCTCTCTCTCTCTCTCTCTCTCTCTCTCTCTCTCTCTCGCTCATACTTTTCTTCGTCCGTATTACAATTTCCCACTAAGGAAATATAACTTTTGATGAATTGTAAAACGTTCACTTTCTTCTATTTTATAATTCGACATCTGAGATGCAAGGGATCTTTTATTTTTGTATAAAAGTGAAATATGCACTGCAGTTATTTGTCTTAAACCATGACGAAAGGATGATTCTCAATTCTTAGAAAACAGCAACATTTTCCGATTAGGCCTAGTTTCTAAGCTGTCTCGATGACCTAGTGGTAAATGCACCCGACCCATGACCTGGAGGTTCGTGGTTCGAGCTCTACTATCGCTTGGGTGTGTTTATGGGCACTTAAAAGCCAGCCCCAGTTCATCCAGTTGTTAAAATGGGGAGCATTGCCTCTTTTACAGGAACGTGAAACTATTGGGATTGAGTGATCGAGAGCGATTCTATAATCTTAAGCTTTCGTCGCAATCGAACAAAAATCAATATGTATAAACTAAGCCTAGTTTCGAACCTGTTCCCAAAAGGACAAAAAAACACCTTTGCCAAAGTTACCACAAATGCACCCGGGATCAGTAGAGTCACCTTTTTATTGGTATTTTATATATCAAAATTAGACCACGCTTGAAGCGAATCGGCGAATCAGAGAACAGTATTTCAAAAGTATATATCACAAATACAACTCCGAGCGTTGTATTTACAGATATACGATGGAAGTGTCTCTTGCACGTGAATCTCGACAGGTTTTGAGGGTCGAGTCATTTTAAAAAGATGACGAGCATTTTATACAGCTCTTTTTCTAAAGACTTTCGACAGTCGCAAAAGTGCAAAAGATCTGAAAATTGTAACGGAAATAGATTAATGAGTGATTTTTTCAGCGTATTCCCATTTGATTAGAGTAATATCATAGCAAAATTTACTCTTTTTCATTATTTAGAGGTTCGGATAAAAAATACAGTTAGTGTAAGAAAAGCGTGGTCTAAGTTAGATAGAAAATCTCGTGCCGCGGTATATGGGAAATAGACACTCGCTTACGCTCGTGTCTATTTCCCATATACCACGGCTCTCGTTTTCTATCCTATACGTAAACTTAATAGAAGAAATATATATCGTGGACTTTATCTACCGGTCTATATTTTCAATGTAGTTATTAATTAATCGTTATCAAATTTATCAATTTTATTGATTTTTTAGCTTCTTTGTATGGTTTGGTTAAGTTTTTGGAATCATTGAATGAATCGCTGAGTGAGTCATTAAGAATTATTTTGATCGGAATGACAGTCAAATTCACGATGATACTGACGATGATACTGACTGTAAATTGACAAATCTTGAAAAAGAATGAGCCTAAGTTAATATTCCTTGTAAGAAAAGCTATTAACATCCTACTAGATTGTTCACACGCACATTAACTGGTGTACGTAGAAATATATAATTTATACAATAACACTATCTAGTAGCGGTTCCATGAGGTATTGGTTAAAAAGTAGGTTTCTTGACATCTGATATAACGTTGAAATGGTGTTTATCCTGTCACATACTGAAATATTGACCGTATAAAGGGGTGCCGTATAAACTTAGCTTTATACGGTTACCTGCTATCTGACCTTTCTCATTTGCATATTGACCGGAACTACTTTTGACCTATAAACATCGTCAACGATTGGCCTAAATTAAGATACTAGGAAATCGTTTTCGACCCGATCGAGAACAATTTAGAAATACAAAAAAAGACATGAAAAGCCTATATGTTATCGTTTTATCACTTAAATCTTTATTTTATCCCGAATTTTATTAAATATGGAAATAACACGTGAATTAGGTCGTCTGCAATATTTACGTCATAGCTCCTCCTCCTCCTGGCCAATGTTTACAAACAAACAATGAATGAAAACGCAAATTTTAATTTAATCTGGGAAGAATCCCCGACTGTTAAAGAGATGAGCGCTGAGGAATTTGGAGAACTAGTAGGGATTGACCCTTCTTTATTCAATGAGGACATTGACTTTGAGGTAATCCCTCAAATTGAAGAGAAAAACGAGGTTCCAGTGGCTGGCACTAGCGGCGCCTGTCATTTTCTTGACATGACAGATACAGAGGTTCACAGCTTCATACATGAACAATCTAACAAATCTACAATTAAGAAAACGATGTCAGATGTCAAAAAATTTGAAAACTTTCTCAAATCAAAGAATGAAAGTGAGGAAATAACAAAAATGGACCCAGAGAAGCTTGATCAATATTTGGCCAATTTCATCTTGTCAATAAGGAAGGCAGATGGTCAAGAGTATGAACCATCTTCACTGAGAAATATCATCTCTAGCATTGACAGAAAGTTAAAGAGGATGAGATATCCACACCAAATTATGAACTCAACTTCCCATGAATTCCAACTTACAAGGGATGCCCTATCTGCAAAACAGAAATCTTTGAAAAAGCAGGGAAAGGGAAATAAACCTAACAGAGCTAGCCCACTTACTGACAATGAGATCAATGTGTTGTATGAAAAAGGGATTGTTGGCAGTAAAGATGGAAAAAGTCTCATCAATGTCTTGTGGCTGAACAATTGTTTAATGTTCGGACTACGAGGTACCAAAGAAAATTATAATCTGAGGTGTGTTGATTTTATCATTAGAATGAATTTAAGATCTATGTAAAAATGTCTCTCCTAAAAAAAGTTCTGCCCCAAAAAAGTGGGTTCCTATTCAAAGTTAGACAGTTTTGTTCTATAAACGATGAAGAATTCATATAGATTTCACACAACTGATATAATCTAAATACTGGTAATAATTTGTCCCCTGCTGAGATTTGAACTCAGATCTCCTGGATACATTGTACCGAGGCGTTTTGCCATTTAAAACTACAAGGGTGTCAATCACCAAGTATTAAATACCAATTGTAGTGAAATTAAAATCATATTTTCACAAGGGAGAACTCAAAATTCATCGTGAATGAAAATGCTATATTTCCTTTCATTTGTGACAATTTCCTTTGTAAATAAAAAGGGATCATATTTGAATAAAAAATATCAATTTCATTAGATTCTACACTCTTGACCTATCTTTTTTGGATGACAAAAACCTTGTGACTACAACTAAATGAGGCTGTAGTAACAGGCTTAAGTATCCAAAATGGCTATTGCAAATATTAGAAATCAAATAAGTCAAAATATATAATCATAAGAAAAGGATAATTATCATTTATTTTGTCCTTTTTACCCATTATTTTCACAGATGGGGAGATGTTCAATTGAGAACAGGCGCAGATGGCATTCAATATTTGGAATATTGCGCTGAAAGGCAGACAAAAACCAGGACAGGAGAGAGCATGAACGACATAAGACCCATCAATCCAAAGATTTTTGCCACTCCAGAACACATAGAAAGATGTCCTGTGAACTTTTACAAAATATATGCAAAAAAACGCCCTACAGATTTTTGTGGTCCAAATGATCCTTTTTATTTAGCTCCCCGAACTGGATCTCAGAAACATATAGAAAATGTATGGTTCATGAAAATGGCTATTGGGGGAAAAAAACTTGGGTCACTAATGAAATCTATGGCTGCTGATGCTGGTCTAGAATCACAAAAAAGAATCACAAATCATTCAACTAGAAAACATATGGTCCAAAAATTGCGTGATTCAGGAATAGCACCAACAGATATAATGCAGATAAGCGGCCACAAGAACATTCAATCTGTTTTAAACTATTCTGAAATTTCAGAACAAAAACAAAAAGAATGTTCAAGAATTCTTTGTTCTAGACCACAGGCAACACCTAGTATTTCATTTACTGACTGCAGTAATCAAACTAGCAATGGAAACAATTCTGGCACCTCAGAAAATGAAGAAAACTTAAATTTTCAAAATAATAATACTGCAAACCCACAAATGAATATGTCAGATTCTCTAAGGTGTGTCCAAAATTCAGGAAATCTGTCCTCAATGAGCTTACAGAATGACACAATTAATGTAAATACTCAAATGAATTCTTTGTTTTCAGGGGCAATTTTGAACATTCAAAATTTCAATGTCTACATGAAAAATTGAAGAAAAAAATCATTTTTTAGATATTAAGCATTTGTTAATGTTTATAAATTCTTGAGGATAGCAAGACATGATGCATTACTTATAGGGGGGGCTTGGGAATAATCATTCCAGATTCAGAAAATTCATAATTTAAGAAAAGTCATGCAGTCCGACCAGGGTCGAGACTAACACCCTATCTTCCAAGATAGTCCAATTTTAAGTGACAGTTCAAAGAACTCTTTTTTTGAGCCATAATCTTTAAACACACTCAAAAAAGGAACAAATTTTCTTTGAATCAAAAAAGCCTTGGCAGATCCAGTGCAGCCTGAACAGTCTTTTTAAGGTTTCTTCCATTTAGTCACTAACAAATCAACTTCTTGTAATATTTTAAGTAAAAAAATACTGATCATGAGAATCCAAATCTTTTGCTCATATGAAAAGTAATCAATTCATAAGAGCAGAAAAATTGAATTCTCATGAATTCAAGTTATTTTTGACATAAAATTATTTCTTCATCATTCTATTCTTATATCATTTAAAAAATAGTTTCAAACAGTCAAAAAGGAAGGTCAATTGTGGAGATTTCAAAAAAAAAAGCACTCAACAATTTCATGTTCATATGTAGAATGCAACTGAAGTCTTTTGGTCCCAGTAATCCTAAAATCTTCTGTTCATGGGTGTGAAATTCCACCGCCTGCCTTGTCTAAAACAGGCTTTTTACTTGCAGACAAGAATTTTTTTCTAAACTACTTGTCAATGGACAAGTAGAAAAATATCTTTTACTTGTTCAGGGACAAGAGGAAAATGGCATATTTCCACACACTCCATCCAAGATCTTGCTGTGACTCAAGCACAATGATGCACAAAAATGCTTGCCTAAACAGCACATTATGCAGTTTCTAAATACTGAAAAATTGACAGATGCTGATAATTTACCACATTTGAATAATATGTGTTTTTCTTCATTACAAATGCTACAAATTCAAGATGTGTACTCACAGTGTTTATGTTTGAATAGATCCTTGTTGAACTTGTGATCAATTTCATCCCTTCATTTATTTCCCAAATCGTCATGTCAACGCAGATCAATTCGGAAGGGTCCCTGTATCCTCACAAAGTTAATGTTGTAACACAATTTTACTTCAAGTGTGTAGAAAGATATCTATAATTCCTAATATTGGACGAATATTATCCGTGTCTTGTATGTCTTGTTGCGGACATAAACGTTTGTTTACACAATTGTGTATTTCCGAAGCGAAGACAAACATACACAGTTTGAGGCACTTCAAATGCTCAGAAAAACTTTAATTTTATCTTTCAATTAATTTTGAACACGTCGTAGCTCCATTTATTGGTATTTTGAGTCGAAATCTTGGTTTTAAATAGGAACTATTTTTGTGACCCTTCTGTCGGTTGAGATATTGACACCAACCAAACTCCGCCCATCTCTTTCGGCGCGGAATTTAAAATTGGTTTTTTTTATTACGATGCTGTCCGGTGATCTTGCGCACTTAAGCAATGCAAACTCCGAAAATACAGTGAAAAGGCTAACAAGGGTATTGTGACTCTTTGATGTGTTAGAATGTTCTATTTAGAATACGTTGATGTGAAAGTTTAATAGAACTTGAGTTAGAACCGACCAGGATTCCATTGTGTAAACATATACCACCATGTTTTTCTCAGCATACAACTGTCCGGTGAACTTGCGCAGTCAGACAATATGACGTCAGTCTACTAAAGATTTAAAGTATGTGGCCAGTTAAAGCCATAAATGTAAATAAAATCTTTTAACAAATATAACAATAAATTTTATCAGGTAATAAAGTTTTAATACAACTTTAAATAAACATGTTTACAATGAAAAGGATGTTATGTCTATTGTTCACTACAACAAATTGGGCATTTAGAATCATCATTTTCAGCCAATTTTTCTACTTCTATTAAAAAAATATGGCATTTATTGGCTACCGTAGATTAAAATTTCGGCGCGCGCCACCTGGGGAATTTCCATTCATGATTTTGACAATGGCGGGAAATTGAAGTGTAAACATGTCAGCTGCTCAGGCCTGTATAAAACCTACAGATATAGAGTTAAATGGGATTTTCGCGTCTTGGATTTTTGATAAAGGGCGTTTTATATATTATCTTCGTGGTTGGACTAAATCACTTGCTAAAATAGACAGACGAATTCGAAAAACGAGCGTTCAAGGAAAAGTAGGTCAGTGGGCAGACTTCATGAATATTTAATGAGGATGACGTCACACACAAACAAAAATAACATCAAATACTTTTTTATCATTCAACTTACTTTATTATTATTCTGGAATGAAAATTTTAGAAAAGTTGTCGGAAACTTTGAATGTTTACTATCAAACGAACTTCCGGAACAGGAAACAACCGGACTGCGCAAGATTACCGGACGCGCAAGATGACCGGACACGACAGTACACCCATTTATTTTTCGCTACCAATTGATGGTAACAGGATAAATAGAATAATAGGTTAGTGTCTTAGATGGGTCAAGTTTATCGGGCTCGGCTTCGGAATTTATTAGGTTCGCCTGCGGCTCACCTAATAAATTCCTACGCCTCGCCCGATAAACTTGACCCATCTAAGACACTAACCTATTATTCTCTATTAATTAGTGTTAAAAGTAACACTGATTGCCATTTCTCGACGATGAGCGTCATTTTATCAGTTCGGACATTACAACTACATGACTTCACTAAAATGCCGCTACAGTTAACAACATCATGAAATTGACAAGATGAATGATTTTGGAATGATTAAGGGATGAAATTGAATGAGTGCGTGGAGCGAGCTTTGAGTGGATTTAATGGGAGGTATTCCTATATCGAAAATTTTGTTCAGGATGAACAAAATTTGCAACATTGATTACCTCCCTTTTCTAGAGTTCTATACATAGCTTTCTATTTCTTCAAGAACCTATGAGACGCTAACATTTTTTGAATTATGTCAGTGAAATCGCGATTTTTCTCTATCAAAATTTATTTTGAATGACGTTCTTGATTCTATATTTTTCAATGGGTTTGAGTGTTTTTAAATGGTTTGAGTGAGTGATTGGAATGAATGAATTGATCGCTGAGCGAGTGATTTAGAATGGTTTTGATTGCGATGAATGTCAATTTCACGATGTTATATACTGTAATTGACCATTTCATCAACATCCAAAGTTTAGTTACTGTACACCTCCTACAACTAGAGCAATTATCAATTACCTCGCATTTATCGATCACCCCTCGTATGTACGGGAAATAATCATAATAATTCTTTTCCTCAGCTTTTCCAGTCCAAACGTGATGGCTAGACTTTCAGTGAAATATGGTAAGATATGTAAAATCTGTCATGAGTTTTGTTTGAGATAAGTCGATCTAAACCGTGCCAAAAGATTAAATCTTATTAAGCGAGCATTGAGCCGTGGCTAGCTTAATAACTTTTTAATTCTTGACGAATGTGAAATGAGCTTATCTCAAACAATCGAACAACACGTTCTTTTTATCACTCAAGGACCAGTTATCTATGTTAAACGTTAAAACCTTTTTTAGAATGCTAAGATAATATAAATACTGCTATTTCGATGTCGAATTTTGTTCAAAGAAACGCCTTTCCACCTTCATTATGTATATCAAGTGCGAAAAAATATTTTAATACCCTTGCTAGTGACATTGTACGCTGGGACAACTTGTTTCTAACCTATGTAGGGATAGTAGCTTGTGGCCCAGATAGGGCGTGTTAGTACTGACAAGGGAAATACCAGGCACCCATGGTAAGAGTCTCAAACAGTCTCGATATAACCGAAATATTGCGTGGAATAGTGTTAAGAAATAATCAAAGCTACTGTGTCAGACCGTCAGAACAACGAATTCTGGTAAGCCGGGAAAATCCGTTAATAAAAAACCAAGGCTGTTGGTCCGACCGATTTGATCAAGAACGATTTCAGGTGAGCTTATTGTTTGGAATTTGTTCCTGAATCTTTAAATGAATACAAACACACTCGTTAAAGAACTTCGCAAAAACAATCCATATACACTAAGAACATTATGAAAATAGATAATTTGAATTTGGAACATCATGGACATAATTTAGAAGTGATCGTTACAATCGAGCCTGAGGATCCAGAAAATCGTGAAAATCAATGTGGATTCAAAACATCGTGAAAATTGATAAATAGAACAAAGAACATTTTAAAAAATGATCATGCGTATTCAGAACATCGTGAAATTTTGGCCATTCGAATTAAGAAATAAATTGTGAATGATGTTGGAATGCTTTTGGGATAACATATATTTTTAAAAAAAATTCTATTTTGACCCTTTGATGAAACTGATTTATATTCCTCAAAATCCAACATGCTTCATATCCGAGAGGTAATGCATATGTCTTTAGCCTTTTATGAAGGTCGAGGTTAATAAAAACTTTTATTTCCTTCTTTACGTTGATGCATTTAAAAAAAAGAAACGTAAATCACGTACTTTAGATTTAGTATGTTCATAAGAAATTTAAAATATGACCGACGTCGTGGAAGTGAAATAACACCGTTAAATATTTTTGATATTACACGGGTGTTATTACACTTGTGGAACAACCATGCAAACGAGCTCAGAGCGAATAGCAACGCTATTTTGTAACCGCGAAAATGGCGTCATAATGTTTATATTGTGGCGTCAGTTTTAAACGGCGTTATAAGTTTCGAGGAAAAATTGAAACGTTAAATTTCAAGTTTATTGACAATTTTTAAAAATAGAATATCAAATTTGTAGTCATAAAATTAAACTCGTCATCTAAAACACATAAAACTCGGCCTAGCCTCTTTTTTATCCGTTTTTAGATAACTCGTTTAATCAATTCGGTATTTAATTACCACTCATTCAATATCCTCTATTCCTTTTGCAGGGCTTTCTCTTGTCGGGTTATTTGCATTCATTTCAGGACTGCTTGTCTTTTTGATCTTAGGTAAGCCGGAGCTTATTTTATCTTTTTAAATCTTCCCCTCCCCGTTCATTAAGCCAAATTGAACGTACCTTGTCAGAAAAGCTCATTGTCAGGCCCTCCCCAGACCTTGAAGCTTGATAAGCCGATGAAAAAGGGCCCGCCAGAGAGAGGTTTTTTTAGGTTTGGTCCTATAATCATTCCGCAGCATTTCGGAACTCATGAACTGACACCATGTTGAACGAGGTTTCCTTATGAAAATCATTTGGAAACATGCATAATTGCATAATTTTGGAGTCTTTGCCCTTTGTTATTTAAAACTCAAACTTTTAGTCGGGGGGGGGGGGGGGGGGGGGGCATCTCTTACTGTTTAATAGCTATCAACTTGAAACGTCATAGACGGAGAGTTCTTATTGAAGAACTATAGCGCATAAGAAATTTGCATAATTTTCTTCTAAAATACAAAAAGAATCCTTATTCTATTAGGCTTCAGTATACTATCAAGCTTTCATGGCTTGGGATAGCCATGTCCGACATTACACTTGTTATACTTGTGAAACTTAATTGAAATTATTCGTCATGAAAGTCAAGATTATCGCCCTGGCAGGGAAGAATCTATTTATCGTTTTGTTGCATTTAAGGTTAATATAATTCAGCATTTATTATGATTACACAGTTTAAAAGATATTCCACATACTTTAAATCGAAAGTTGGCAATTAAATCCTCGTAGCTACAGCTTGGATAAGTTGAAGTTACGAGGGTTTGGTAACCAAACGATTATAACTCAGAATATAATTCAGAAATGTCTTATTAAATATGTTTTCTCTGTAGTCCTAGCATTTCAGGTAGATTTAAACTGTATAACTGAGAAAATTATGTGCAAAAAATATAAATGGTTTGCAATATCTCCCTTTCACGCACTTTTTTCTGAGACATCTTATGTTTTCATAATGCTGCCATTTTGCGTTATTGTCTGTATCAGCTTTCAAATTTGACTGGTCTAAAATTTCAAACACCAGCCCTGCCTTCAGGAAAACAAAACGATGCAAACTGTTTGCAAATTATAACCGCTTTGCGCGTAAGTGAACGTGCAAAACGTGGTATGATTTGCAAAATATTTGCACCTTTTTGTCATCATATACTCAAGGCAGAAAAGAGTTTGAATAATTCTTTCTATTTTTAAGAAAACAACGAATCTGCAGATGGATTAAGGCGACATTATTTGAGAAGTGAGAGAAGCGCAGATAACAAGATTGAAGGTCTTTGTACATTTGACGGTAAATTCGTTTTTCTATTACATTTATCAGTGCCGCCGTCGGACTATCAATCTAGAGGTCCCGGGTTCGATCCCCGACGGCGTCACTCATTATTTCAGACTATTTGTCTCCATCCAATTGTTCGATACTAGTAGACCTATGTGGGATAGCAGCTGGAGGCTAGGAAAGGACATAATGGTAGTAATGGTGTAAGAAATACCACGAATTTATTGTTAAGTGCCCCAGCCGCCGCGATATTGCTGAAAAAAATGGAAGCGGCGTAAAACAAACAATTTCATTCATCATTTGTCGAACTACGTATTTTGGGGCAAACGAAAGTAAGGTTGTTGTCCTACGACTAAATCATTTTTGTTTCTTTAATATATAGAGTTACAAATTCTTGTATTTCTTTATTTTTGTAAAAGAAGGCTGTGTTGCCCGAACAATTTGAAAGACGGAACCTAAGATAGCGACAAAAGACTGTAAACAAATTTGTTTAGGTAAAGGCCCTGAATTTCAAATGTCAAGAACGAAATTCTGCGAACTCATTTTCGTCAACATAACGACGCTTTCATTTGAGATTTCGGAATAGATGACTTTGGGTAAACCACGCTATATGAATGTTTATATTAACAGACGAAAGACTAGTACAGCGCTATTTGAATGTTTATTAACAGACGTACGATTAGTACCACGCTCTTTGAATGTATATTAACAGACGTAAGACTAGTACCACGCTCTTCGAATGTTTATTAACAGACGTAAGACGACTAACATGAGTTCTATACCGAACAGCAATAAGAGATATCCTTGTACTGCACACAAGTAGGATAACAATCTAAATGACGTCATAGCGACGCCATCTTAACCACAATATCGCAGTATTTTCATGACCTGATCAATCAAAGAATAGGGTTTAGCGTACAAAACCGGTGTTTGTGTGAGGAAAAGAAGCTGTCTCTCGATTTAATATTAGGGAAGCTGATCTAAACCGAATCTAGAATAGAAAAGTTATTAAGCTCTCCAAGGCTACTTAATAACATTTCAATTCAAGACTCAAATCTCTATAAAGTTCATTTACAATGTATTTATTTATGTTACAGAGAATGGATGTCGAGCGGTGAAGCTTGTCAATTGTACTAGTGGTAGTTGTGATGGTATTGGTATCATTCATGTACCATGTACTTCGGAAAATTGTCCAGGTAAGGTCACGTGCGTGTCAAAGGTAGGGGGACGGGGTCATGACCTCAAACCCAAGGTAATTTAGAGAAAAGTAGAGTTAAGAAGCTGGAAATCTGGAAATCAATTTTTGTTTGGGCAGTGTGTGAACAAAATGTCGTAAATATGTAGTGAGCTGCAATAAAGATATGTTTGTCGCCCACTGTGGAAAATACCGAAGAAATACTTTCTTTGTAGAACTCGCTAATGAAAAATCTTGATCCGCGCGTAACGGATTCCTATGCGTTGTATTATTTGTTTATTATTATTATTTTTTTTTTTCAATTTATTTTTATTTCATTAATTTATTTATATTCTTTGACCAGTTGAAATCGTTGATGTTTTAAAATCGTAAATAAATTGAACTAGTATCATTCTTTGAAAATTGAAGCACGGATTAAATTAAAGGCTTTGTAAAACATCTATGTTATTATTGAAACTCCATTATAGGCTTCGAAAACCTCGTTTTAAATCAATTGGTAAGGAAACAATGGTCTGCCAGTCGTCATCATCTCGCTTTTACTAGGGTGATCCGAAATATATGATAGAATAACGCATTCCAGTTTTATTGCTAATTGCCAGTAATGACGTCATTTGTTTATTTTGGCTTCGCTGAAATAAAGTCAATTAGGGTGAAATTAACCAAATTAAGAATAAACAATGTATGTTTGGTTGTTTCACTGGATTGGCGGTAAGATTTTCAAGAGATAATTATACACAAAAGAAGAATTACAGGAGTTTTAGTATCTTACAATTTTCATTTCAGCCATTTGGAGTGAATGGGTGGTTAAAAAGGCTAAATACAATGACAGCATATGTACACACTTCAGAGAGCGAAATTGTACAAACATTAAAAACGTACCGGACAATTGTGTCGATTATAAAACACAGTCCATCATCTGTAACACAAGCGTTTGGTCCTCCTGGGAAAACTGGCAATGTATACAGTCAAACTTCTCGTGCATAGCTAGACGATCTAGGATGTGTTATATCGGTGTAGACAATATGGATTGCAATGGAACATCTTTTGAGGATACAGAATGTACTGCTTCTAGATGCTTTGGTAATTATGTAAAGAATAGGGAACCGATATATCAAATTGTGATTACACATAAGTCATGCTATAGTAATTAGACCTTATTTGACGATGTGTTTTTGTTGTTGTTGTTGTTGTTGTTGTTTTTATTTATTTTTTGAACAACCTTTATAGATTTAGCGACCAATACGTCTTCCTTAATATTGGCAAAATATTGCCGTATCGCCCATGCTTTGCCGAGCGTTTATCTTTATAGTTGACGAGTTTTAATATTTTGGGACTTTAGGCATATAATTTTGAAATTCTATTTATAACATGACCCATTTTTGCAATAAATCCATAAATTCTTGAAAATCATTAATTCAAATTTCCAGCGTCAGATATAACGCCGTTTGTAAAATGACGCTTTCACAATAATTGAGCCTGTGCGTGACATTTTCAACAATTTCATTCATGCGTGATGGAAAGGCGTTGAGTAGCCTGGACACTCACACAGAGCATCAAAATTATTTTTAGGTTATTAATATCAATTTTAGGTCCTTAGACATTGAATTGTCTCTCTTTCATTCCACTCAAAACTCTCTCCTCCTAATCGTTCCGTTTAATTTCAAAATCATTCTAATTTCCTTGAACTTGTCAATTTCACGATGTTCTGTAGATAAAACATGTAAAGCGTTCGTTTTAAATAAAAACTATCCTTACACTTTTGAGCATATTTGTGACATTTCCAACAATTTCTCATGTGCGCGAGGGAAATATATTGAGTAAGCAAGAAATCCACATAGTCAATAAAAGGTTATCTGACTGTTTTACGATACTTTGAGACATTTTTACCCACTAAACAAAGAGTGAAGACTCTGGCCAGTCTGTGCATCTGCACAGACTGACCAGATTCTTTGCATTGAGCACATTTGAAATTGTTGGAAATGTCATGCACTGGCTATCATGTTATATATCCAGGACAACAAGTATCATTTTGGAGCGAATGGACGGACCACAAATGCTTCTTTGAGCAGGACGGCTGTTTTAACATTCGTAATCGTACATGTTCGTCCGGTGTGAACGAAAACTGTCATGGAAAGCACTATCATATATCGATGGATTGTTCCACTGAATGTTACGGTAATATTTAAATGTTTCTGAACTTTTCAGAATATTTCAGATTACTTTTTAAATGTATGAATACGAGGGTTGTCCCAGGAATTCGTGAACTTTTGCGATTTTTTTTTACCAAACGTCATATGAAACTGAATCTCGCAAGTCATGTGGATAAATAGAGAATATTGAATGAGTGGTCATGGATTACTGATTTTATTCAACGAGTCCTCTATAAACAGATAAAAACGTGGCTTTTGCATTTTATAAGCACAAAATTCATATTCTTTTTATAATATTACCGAATTTTGGCGCTAAATTGAGAACATTACGATATTTATCGATGCATGCTATTCAGCGAAACACATAACGCCGTTTGCAAAATGATGTCAGCAGATCCATTATGACGTCATTTTCCTGACAAAAAATATAACGTTTTCCTTCGTTCTTGGCTCATTTGCATAGTTATTGCACTATTGTAATAAACAGTGTAATATCAAAATATTCAACGGGTTTATTTCACTCCCGCACTAGCTTTTCCTTGTTTGCCTCTATTTACCCCCTTGACTGTAGCACCCATTGATCTTACTTCTCATTTTATCTACTTTAAGGCAACTGGACAATTTGGTCGGGTTGGCAGTGTAAAAAGGGCGTGGGAAGCTACACGGCTCATCGGTCGAGAAATTGCTCGGCTCAGCCTCCAAAGACATGCAAAGGGTCACCTAATGAGATTTATGCCTGTGGACCAACCCCGTGTCCAGGTATTTAGATATGTGTTTTTTTTTTCTTTTTTTCCCTAGAAGTAAACCCCGAGTAATTGTATCTTTGTCCTCACAATTACTTAGAGGCTTCTCCCGTTTTGGCAGTGCGGTTTCAAACCGTTTTAGCTTGAATTATGTCGTTCAGAATATCGTTCGTACTTTTCCATAAAGTGGAAAGTACCTCGGACGTAAGTGTTGTGATCTTAGGTCATATTTTAGGTAATTCGGATTCTGATGGTATTTCGGTTATTTAATACGCCTGAAGAAAATCCCTTTTTGTTAATTCTTTCCGATCGTCTGTGGAGATCTTTTGGACATATTATAAATTGATAACAAAACGCGTCCAAACACCGTTTTGTTATCAAATTATAATGAGCCGACTTTTATTATTTCATTGATTTTGTTATAGAAGGGAGATTGATCATTCTTGATTCATAATATAGGCACGGTGCAAAACAATCGATCCAGGACAGGGTAGACATTTTACGCACTACCCAGATGATTCTTTTTCGCGTATCGGGTCACATACTCACTCTGAGTTTTTTTAAAACCATCCTATAGTCAAAAGGAGTAAGAATATTGAACTCTAGTTACTACAAAAACAGGAAGCCGTGATATTGATAAGATGGGTAATTTTCGAATGGAATGAAATTGAATGAGTCTGTGTAGTTGGTTTTGAGTGAAATTAAACGAAGGTACTCCAATATCGCTATTTTTCTTAGGATGAACGAAATAAGCGATATTAATTTACTCCTAAAATATGCATACAGGTTCTATGAATATGTCTCTAGGAACCCGTCAAAATTCATTTATTAAATCGTGGATTTATCCAGCGACTTTTATTTTGAATGTAGGTGTTAATCTTATCATTTTTAGTGATATTGGAGCGTTTTTTATGGTCTGAGAGAGTGTTTGGAATGAATGAATGAATTGAACATTTGAACATTTTATTCTGTTTAAAGTATGTTAGGCCTCCGGCCCAAAATACAACACATCTCACAAACAATAATATAATAAAATTATCGGAATAACCTCAATATTTGGTTTATATTCTATTATAGCATAATCTTATGTCCTTTGGTTAAATATGTATTGTATAAAATCCGGCATTTTTCTGCGATGATTTATTATGAAAACATTATTGGAAAAATATAAACAGCTTGTCCTTGGCAGATTCTATTTTTCTCACGATATTTAGCTTGCATCGAACCAGGGATTCCCAACATACATATTTATATATAGGGTCCATGATCTAACTGATTCAGAGCTGATTATCTGTCATTAGAGTGAGCAGTGAAAAATGATTTTGATCGGAATGACAGTCAACTTCACAATGTTACTCACCGTGTATCCTTTTCTAGCCCCCATCACCTACTACATTTTGGTTAACGATTATCAACCCATTGGAAGGCGACATTTGATGGAAAGGACAGTTATGTGCTCCCGCCGGGGATTGAACCTTGAAAGGAAGAAAGAAAATGATCCCTGGTTATGTTAATATGGTATTGATACTTGTCCATTACTTTAACTACAAGACACTTTGTCCTCCCTTTGTAAAAGTTCTAAATTATGTTGATACAGAAATTTTAAAATCATTCGGATCACTCGAATGATTTATTGGTATTTATACTATCCAATTTCAGTTTGCACGGAATTTGTTACATCGAATGATACACAAAGTAAGTGTTTCAATTTAGATTGCCTTTAACTTCACCTTAGTAGATCGTGCTCAGATCTTTTAGTGACTTAAGATCCGTAGTCCGTCGTCTTTTGTGCCTAACCCATTGACTTAATGAATAAATGTCAAGATATCAATAGAAATCTTCAGGGAAATGAACTACTCTTAGAAACTTTGAGTCCAAAATTTCTTTAATGCATTCCAATTGTCTTTGGATATCACTTGGGTATATTATAATTTGATTTCAAAACGGCGTTTGTTATCAAATTATATTATGCCCAGATTTAAATTTTCCTCAATCTTTGTTCTCCACTCGGGCGCATCCAATTTCAAGTAAGAGGGAATTCTTTTTAAATCTTCTTTTCTGAAACCAGAAGGCATTTGGCATATAGTATCATCTAGTGGACCTCTACTAAGTTGGTTCTTGTTATGGCCAAGGGTCTTGTCAAGGGTCAAATTTGCGCTTCGCCTAGGCACATTCTTTTTACATAGAAACAAAGCGGAACATCTTTAAAGATCTAGACAGCCTTCATATTTCGTATGTACCATCCTCTAGTTGACCTCAACAAAGTTTGTTCATATCTTGGCCCTGTGGTCAAGGTTTGGTCCGCCGGGCACATCTATTTTTCATAGAAACAAAGAAGGAAATATCTTTAAAAAAAAAAAAAAAAAAAAAAAAAAAAAATTTCTCCTCTAAAACAGACAGACAGCTTTCATATTTAGAATCTAGAATCATCTAGTTGACCTCCTCCAAGTTTATTCATGTCTTGGTTCCATGATCAAATTTGGGCCCTACCCGGGCACATCCCATTTCACAAGGGAAAAAAACTGGAAATATGTGAAAATTTACTCCTTTGAAATCTTTAGGCATGCAATTTTCATATTTGCTATGTATTTCTTGTTATAAGAGCATCCATTCTTTGTGGTCAATTCATTAAATTTAATTTATAAAACTAAAAATATGTCACCATTTGTACTTTGAGGTCATTTCACTATGAAATCGCGTTCAGTATCAAAACAGTTTTACTTATCGAATATTACAGGTCCAGCCATTTCAACAAACTGGACTGCGTGGGAATGTTTTAATTCCAACAACATCGTTTACAGAATTCGTTACGACAGCCGATGTAGCGGGACTGAATGCCAGAAGAAGGAGAATAATGAAATTGACTGGTGTAATGTAGCTAAATGTCCAGGTACAGTTAACAACATCGTGAAATGATTTAGGAATGAAATTGAATGAGTGTGTGAATCGAGTTTTGAGTGAATTAAAAGGGAGGATGAACAAAATTAGCGATATTGATTACCTCCCTTTAATAAAAAATGCATACAAGTTCCATACATAGCTTCTCATTTCTTCAAGAACCAATGAGGCGCCAACAATTTGAATTATGTCAGTGAAATCACGATTTTTCTCTTTCAAAAACTATTTTGAATGACGTTGTTGATTCTATTTTTTTTCAGTTGGTTTGATCGTTTTTGAATGGTTTGAGTGAGTGTTCGGAATGAATGATTGGAGCGCCGAGTGAACGATTAAGAATGGTTTTGATTTAGGTGAATGTCGATTTCTAGACTGTATTTATAGTAAAAAACATCAAGAAATTACATACATTCTGAATCATTCACTCAACGCTTCATTCATGCCTTCCAAACACTCAGTCTGCAATCAAATCGCTCGAAAGACATTAGAAAACATTTCGAAATCGTTTAAGACGAACAATATGTATTTCAAATCCATCAAATTATTGTACGATTTTATTGGCTGATTTGAATTCTAAAGTGTCTGGTTGTTCTATGAAGACACAAAAACAGAAAAGTGAGTATATCTTATTTAAAGGGAGATAATAAATATAGCTTATTTTGTTTATCCTGAACAAAATTATTGAAATTGGATTACCTACCTTTAATTTAAATCAAAACTCGAACCACGCTCACTAAATTTTATGACTTTCTTGTGATGGAAATTTAACAGAAATGTATTGATATTAGGAAGAGCGGCTGATTTATGTCATGTTATTCGATAATTTTATATTTTACAAAAATCAAACTTTTAAATCCTTGTCTTGAATTATATCATGTGAATATTTCTAACTTAATAAATAGGAGTGTTTTTTTTTTTTTTTTTTTTTTTTTTTTTTAAGTTCAAACGATATTTCTTTCGAAAGTCCGGACTAAGAGTACATCGAAATGTACCGACATTCCAAAATTTGATTTGTTTCATATGTAACAAAGAAGTTTGTTTAGTTGTTCGTTTCTTTGAATTGGTTTAACGCCGCGTTCAACAATCTTTAACCTTTATCGTGGCGACTGTAGCACATTTGAATGGATTTCTTGAATTTCTCACATCAGCACTACCATTACATCCATTCTTATCCTCTAGCTGCTATCCCACATAGATTTTCGATCATAATCCGTTGGTGAAAGACAAATAGTCGGACAGGATGAGTCGGGAATCGTACCATGAACTTTTTTGAATAACAGTTGGACGCACTACCACTGCGCTATGAAGGACATTGTTGAAAGTCGGCAACCATATTTACCGTGCTCTGGGTCGAACCCTTCACTAAGTCTTACTTTCTACGGCGTCAGCACTAAACCGTAAGCGGAAATGGGATGGCAGAAGTCTTGAGAAAAGTATGTAAATACTGGTGCGAGAAGTACCAGGATTGCATTGTAAGGTACATCAGCCGCCGTCATGACAATTGTCAAAAGCCACTTTAAACTCAATTCAATCAATCAGGGCCTTTTTTCAAGGAACATTTATATCATACTCGGTGCTAATTTATCACCTGATGTTTCGTGTCAATATTTCAGATTGCTACAACGGCTCGAAGCCCATCGCAAAGCCTACTGACCCTTCTTTTTTGGACCCAGGTATTTCTTGAATCATCACTTTGCTGCCTCCTTCGCCTGCTATTTTTTCATAAAATATTTGTTATCACACTAGTGAAATAACTATGAAAATAAGCATATATTGTGTTTAAAATGCATTTCGTTGCCGTGAAAATGATGTCACATTTTAGGTGACGACGTCAAGTTGGGAACGGCGTTATTTTATTCACCGGATGTAGATCTGTTAAGCAGTGGTTATTTCAAGAATGTGAGAAAGATGTAGTTAGCTATAAATCGAAAAAAGTCTTTATTTTTACTCTTTTGGAACATAGATTTTAATAAAGAAATAGAGAACGGAAGAAAACAATCTCTTAACTGTGTGATAAACTACTCCTTTTAATTAAGAATATAATATATTTTGCGACAACGTGTTCTGAACTTTTAAAATGTGGATTTCTATCGAATGTATACTTTTTTTTAAATATCTTTAGTTAATTGTTTTCAAGAATTTCAAAAATTGTTTCGATTGTTTCAAAAGTATTCGAGCCATATCTTAAATAGGATATCAAACTTGTTTTCCTCAATTAACCCCATTTTAAAAAAATCAATTTCATTCCAAAATCATTCAAAATACATTCATCTTGTAAATTTCACGATGTTCTTAACTGTAGTTACAGATAAAGTAACAACGCAAAACCCCTGGGATCATTGGAAGTGTAAAAATGATAGCGGTTTGATGTTTCGCGTGGAGCATAAAGACTGTACTGACCCAAGTTGTCTTGGAGAGAACCACGCATTAAAACCATGCAACGAAACGGAATGTCCAGGTAGATATGATTTTGTATATGTACAAAGAACTTCCTGTTGCCCAATGAACCCTAACTCTCAGGAAGTTCACGTGTGAGAGTTTCGGTTCTTTACACTACAGGGAATTCTGGGTACTTTGGAACCACATACTAGGTCACGTCAAATGGTTTCCAGAAAAATAAAAATATATTTATTAGACACAATATAAAAACAGTCTAATCCAAAATTCTGAAAAGATTTTTCGAGATATTGAATAAATCAGCACAGCATTTAGCGAGGATTTTTCGTGGAGCGATACAGGCCCTCTAGGACTCAGATTCAAGTGGTGGTTTTCAGTAACATTATGTCGAGGTTCACTTATTCATGTCCTTCATGGATATCGCCAGTATCGAACGAGGTTGGGAGAATTGAAAATTGTCGAGGCTCCGTCGAGACAATTATCAATTCTCGCAACCGAGTTAGATAATTTTTTTTCATACAAAACACTAAGTACGTATTATATTTATCTTATAACCTTTATTTGTCTCATTTTTCGTCGATGTTTCTAACTGAAATGCAAGTTTCTAAAAATTACCGCATTATATCTTTGTTCTAAAAATAACTATGTGATACCATAAAAAATTTCATACAGGATGTTTTCACACGGATATTTGTAAAGTTATAAGATAAAATGATTTACCACAAGGGTCTGCCACGCACCCCTGAATCGAACCCTTGACATTCGACTTGTCTCCGATCACTAAACCAATCACCCAAGCTGCTAACCCACGCAAGACAATTTGTAAATAAGTTGTAAACAATCCATCTTGACCCTTTTGACTGCACATCTTAATTCAGTCTTGGAAAGAAAGTTAAAAAAAAATCCTAAAATCGCAACAAATTGGTTGTTCAAGGTACAATATAGCGGCATTAATAAGGTACATTTTACAGGTTAAAATCTATGTTAAACTTTAATTTTGAAAAAAAATAGCGGAAGGAATTCAATAGGTTTGTCATTGCATAGCCTTTTGCGATATATATTTCATATGGCACATGACATTTTTATAGACAATTCACATTTTTCACGTAGTAATACTATTAACAATAATATGTAGACAAACGTGTTTAAATTTCTATTGTTTCAGAGTGTTTCGGTCAAGGTAAGATTTTTTTTTAATATTCATATTTTGCTAAACAGTGATTTGATGCATTACTATTTTCTAAGTAATCAATGTAGCAGAAAAACAAATTCGCCTCCCTAAGGCTTTTAACACGGGGGTTTTCTGAAACTAGAAAATTAAAAAGGCATTCATATAATTGACATATTGAAAGCTTCAAATACTACTCGATCAGATGTTATCGTTGTCGTCTTGCGAGGGTGAATTTCGATATTTTGATACATATTTCTTGAGTTACGAAATGCGATCTCTATAAAAAAAAAAGACTTTTAAACTGTACTATCAAGGCCTACAACTCTGAAGCATTCTGTTCGAATTATTTCTCTTTTCCAATTAGAGCGTTTTCAGCAACACAACAAGGGCGTAGTTTCCATTACGCACTTTACGCAATTGCGTAATACAAATAAATCCTCTTTCGAAAAATCTCGTTGAAGAATGATCATAACATCGAAACTACAGCTTATCCAAGCTGTAGTTACGATGTTTGATTATTCACCAACGCTCAAATCATATAAACGGGGATCTTTTGTCACAGTCGACATATCGCCTAAGCATATATTCTTTGGTGGTCGCTTTCGAAATGTGTAAAAAAATCAAAATCCTAGCTACGCCTATGCACAACCCGGACATTCGGAAACCGAAAACATTTTTCTTGTTATTGATGTTTTAGTGTCATTTTTATTCCATCTAAAAACGCAGGTCATATATTTCTAATTCATGTTTTTCATAATTATCTTTAATGCTGTGAAGAATGGAACGAACAGTTTGGCAAGACTTAAACGAAGCAGCTTAAAAGAGCCTTAGTTTCTATTTGCTTTTTGCGTAACTCTCGATTTTTTAGAATGAAAATTACATACTTTAAACCTTCCGTCTAAATTGTAGCCAAACTTGCTCGAGCGCCAATATCTATTAAGCGACCATTTTAATCAAGCGACCGTTTGCAGACCGCCTTTTTTAAATTGAAATATCTAAAAAAGTAGATTTTATTGGTCTACATATCATAGTAATGAATCCTATGTCGTTAAAACTTATTGAAATCGTCACATTGAGACGATTTTGTTGAGTTTTAATAACATACGATTTTGAGAATTTTACAATAATATGCATATTCAATCAAAAAATTTGTTTGTAATTTGCAAAGAAAACGTGTTCTAAGTGACCATTCTCTATAACGACCTCTGTGGTGGTCGATTAAAACAAGATTAATTGTACATTTATTATAGTCGCTTTCATAGCAAAGTTGGTAGCGCGTCAGCCTGTCAATCTATAGGTCTCGGGTTCCATCCCCGACGGCGTACTCATCCTTTCCAACTTTTTGTCTTCCACCGATGGTTTGATAATCATAGACCTATGTGGGCTAGCAGCTAGATGCTAGGAAAGGATGTGATGATGGTACTGGTGTGAGAAATACCAGGAATCCATCGTTATGTTCTTCTGCTACCGCGATATAACTGAAAGATTGTTGAAAGCGGCTTGAAACCTCATTCAAATCAAACTTTCCTTGTAGGTGGCGACCAGTGCTATGATGAAATCGGAACAACTTGTTCACGTTTTGCCCTTTTAACAAACATTTGCCAAGTGCCAGAATTTGCGTCAAAATGCAGACAAACCTGCCGACTTTGTGGTAAGATTACAAGTATATAGAGAATTACATGTTAGTGTCTTAAAATATCGATGTGATCTGGTCGAGGTTGGGGAAATTTATCGTGACGAGGCATAGCCTCGTCACGATAATGTTTCGCAGCCATGACCAGATCACATCGATTGTTCGAGGTTGGTAGAATTTGTCGTGACGAGACTTTGACGAGTCATGAAAATATCTCGCTGCCGAGATTAGGTAACATTGATATTTTTTAGACACTTACATGTTATTTTATATATCAGGCAATCAATTTCAGCGCTTTATTATCATAAACCCTTAAAGTCAAAATAATAAAGGTGAAAGAATTTGCTAATTGTTTCTAAAAATAGACAGGTGGCATCAGATCACTACAGGCTTAATTGCACGATAAATTTGTTTACGCGATAGCTGATATTTTCATTTTTTATGTATTTTCATTTCCCCCTTGGTATCATTTCTAGCTCACCCTGAACTATAGTGATGTTGAAATGTTCATTGAACACCATGCGTTGTCCGACGGCCGCCTTGGGTAGTTTAACATTTCTATAGACATAGTCTCTTTGCTAAACGAGTACATATTGGAATCTGGTATGAAGTGCCATTAAATTAGTTCGATCCATTGAAATTCTTCGTTATCTGATTGATACAGAATCATAAAGGGTGGCAAGGAAGAATTTAATCATCATTTTCTTGAAAAAAGGAAAGCAAACAGATTTGGTATTTAGAAGGTGCACGTTGCGTCATCTAGTTTATCTTGTGTTTAATGACTTTTCAAGTGACTGATAGCCTGATAAATCATTTGTGTGCCTTGGTTTTGGGCAGTGTCAACAGTGTTACTCACATTTCGAGGCGACGTGTGCACTTAACTACGGTTTCATATCGTTTATTACACCATAACAATCACAGCCTTTCGTACAATTTCACCCACCTATTGCCCTTTAATACAATTTTGTCTGATATGACGTCATACAAAGAACAAATCACCTCGACATCTACGTTAACGATCTAATCTTTTACAACAGGCGAAGGAACAACTACTGATACCTTATCTGTTTTCACAACAAAACCTTCTTTAACAACTGCTGAAGCACTAACCAGCGCAACTTCTACAAAATCTACAACAAGGATATCAGAACCCATCTCTTCAACACACTTTGAACAAATTCTTCCAATAGCAACAACGACGATATCACCTGTTTCTTCAACCACCAAGACATTCGTATCAACAGTTACAACAGCGGATAAACCCACTACAAAGAGTACTGAAGAACCGACAAGTTCGACAATCAGTACAGGTCCTACTAGCGTAGCCTCAACCATACCGACAATCAGCAAGATAACTAGTATTGGCACCACTGCTCCATTAGCTTATACTGTAACAACAGGCAATTATACAGGTAAGAATGTTATTTTGTGTGTGATTGTAGGATTTAGTTACCTCCGTGCTCATGGCATATATGTAATGGACCATGAGAGAGAAAGAAGCGCAAAGAAGGAGATCTGGGTTCATACGATTCTAGCTCTTGTACGAATAGACCTCCTTGGTTCTATAACGTACCCAGTGCAAAGCACTGACACACGCGAAGCTACCTCTGGGTTTCTTACCAGTACACTTCTAAATGGGCGGGGGATAACAAGTATCCCTGAAAATTCCTGCCGTGTTTGGGATTCGAACCACGGACCTTAGGATTATTTGTCGAGTGCCTTACCACTAGACCACCGGTTCGCCCCAATAGTGTTATTTATCTTATGACTATACAAATATCCGTGAGATATCATCCCATGTGGTTTTATGATATCACAATGGATATTTTTAGAACAATGACGTTATGCGGTTATTTTTAGAAACTTGCATTTCTGTTAGAAACATCGACGAAAATAAGGCAAATAGATGTTATAAGATAAATATGATACGTACCTAGTGTATTGTATGAAAATTATCTAACTCGGTTGTGGGAATTGATAATTGTCTCGGCTCTCTCGGCAGAGCCTCGACAATTATCAATTCCCCCAACCTCGTTAGATTTTTTTTTTCATTCAAGGCACTAAGTAATCTATATATCCTAATTTTGTTAATCACGGATTAAATGGAACCAGTTTTAGAATGTATCCTATTTTTTCATAATTTGATATTTTAAAATAATTTCTAATCCAATCTATAAAAACGGACCATCTATTTATTTCTTGATGAACACATTTTCACAATGGCGCAGGATTTTTTTCTACTCCCTGTATCGCCAGAATCACATAGGTTCGAAGATCAGCGAACCTCTCTTTATTCTTTTTTTTCTTTCAAATCGATTTTTTTTTTAAAAAAATTGTCTTCTAGGAAGAGATGACTGCTTCGACGATCCGGACACTGCTTGTCATACCTTCGGTGGTTTGTTCTGTCAAGATCCCGACACTGCTCGGACAAAATGCAGGAAAACCTGTAATCTGTGCGGTAAGAATCGCCCTACCTAGATACAGTTAAAAACATCAAGGAATTGACACTCATTCCGACCAAAACCATTCTTATTCTCATTCAAATCGACAAAAACGCTCCAGAATTATTAGAAAACATTTCGAAATCGTTCAAGACGCTCAGCATTTTATTCATATCGATGAAATTATTCTACGATTTAATTGCCTGGTGTGGATTTTAAAAAGTCTGATTGGTCAATGAAAATGCACGAATAGAAAAGAAGGTATATTTTATTAAAGGGAGGTAATAAATATCGCTAATTTTGTTCATCTTGAACAAATAAGCGATAGTGGATTACCTCTCTTTCCTTTACCCAAATTCGCTCAACACACTCATTCAATCTTAATCCATAATCATTCCAAAATCATTTATTGATAATTCCACGATGATCTTAACTATATTAGTAAGCTTAAGCTATCAACAACAAAATAGCATAACGCAGTGTTAAAGTCAAATTTCGGTATTTGGAAACATGGGTAAATATGGCAAAGCCAAATTAAGGGGTTGGCTTAACTGAAATGATCTATATAGAAAACAGTATATGATTACAAATACAATCACCTTTATACTGACTGATAGAGTAAAGAAAATAGTCGCGAAAACCACGTTTCTCCTTATTGATATACATTGCTTTTTGCTGTTACGTTGTATGATGCCAGTTTCTTCATGATGAAGTTGGTTTCGAAAGCATGTTATCTTTACGCATTGACACATGACGTGTGTCTCTTTCAAGTCAAATGCAAATAAAAATGCCAGAAGTTTTGCGTTTCTTTGATCTTTCAATAAAATCAGAGAATGTGACATCAACAAAAATCGTTAGTTCCAATTTATATATTTTAAACTCGAGTCTCTTTATAAAGATTCAAATATCGTGGATTACTCATAGTCTTAGATTTACAATCTGTACTGAGCGATATACCATTCTATCGAAAAGCTTAGATGAACACCCCGACATCCGTTTTAAAACATTGGCTACAGTTAGGAAGATCGTGAAATTTACAAGATGAATGAGTTTGAAACGGTTTCGGAATGAAATTGAATGAGTGTGTTCCATAGCGCTTTTGGGTGAAGTTCTAGGGAGGTAATCCAATATCGCAAATTTTGTTCAAGAACGAAAATTGACACTCCGATCAAAATCATTCAAAATCGCTCACTCAGTGCTCCATTCATTCATTCCAAACACTCACTCAAATCTATCAAAAACGCTCTAAATCATTAGAGCGTTTTTCGAAGTTTTTAAAGACGATCAGCATTTCTAATCGATCAAAAACTCTACGATTTCATTGGCTGATTTGACTTTAAAGTGTCTGATTGGCCCACGGAGGCACACAAACAGAAAAGAACGTTTATGTTATTGTAAGAAGGTAACAAATATCTCTAATTTTGTTCATCTTGAACAAAGCCGCGGCAATAGCGCAGTTGGTAGCGCGCCGGACTTCTAATCCAGGGGTCTATATTCGCACGGGTTCGATCCCCGGCCGCGGCACTTATCCTTTCCGACATTTGTCTTCCACCAATGGGTAGATAATCGTAAACCTATGTGGAATAGCAACTGGAGGCTAGCAAAGTGATGTGGTGGTAGTACTGGTGTGAGAAATACCAGGAATCCATCGTTAGGTGCTCCAGTCGTCGCGATATAACTGAGAGATTGTTGAAAGCGACGTAAAACCCCAATTCAAATCAAATCATCTTGAACAAAATTAGCGATATTGGATTATGTCCCTTAAATTTCACCTAAAACCTACTCCACACATTCATCCAAATTCATTCCAAAATCAATCAAAACTCACTCATCTTGTCAATTTCACTTTCATCTTAACTGTATTGAATAATGTATTCAGAGATGTATACCTTTTAAAGAATATTTTGACTTATTGTTACATAAGTTTTCCTTGAAATGCAGGCTGTAGTGACGAACCTAACTTTCCGTGTAACGCATTTGGGGGTTTGTTCTGCAACGATCCTGACACAGCAATGGCGAAATGCAGGAAAACGTGTAATCTTTGTGGTAAGGCTCGTTAATCAGTCTGTTGACGTAATATTAAGTCCTGTATATTGGTCAATCTGGTAAAAAGGGATAAAGAAAATAACATCGTGAAATTGAGTAAATAACTCAATGAAATTGAGTAAAAAACATTTCAAAAATGAGTAAATGATATCGTGAAATTAAGAAAAGTACATCACGAAATTGTGTAGATAATTTCGTGAAATCGAGTAAAGTACATTGTGAAATGGGATAAATTACATTGTGTAATTGAATAAATAACGTCGTGATATTGAGCAAATATAATCGTGAAATTGACTAGATAACATCGTGTTAAAGAATAAAACAAGAGGACCCTGAGGGCCCTAAATCGCTCACCTGATATTTCAAGTAAATTATCATTAATACTCCATTTCCTATGATATGGCATGAACCTTCCCATTTTCAACAGAGTTCATTCTTGTGACCTGGCAAACATTTTGATCAAGTTTCATGAAGATTGGACTATATTTGTGGCGTTTGGAGCTCTTACGATAAAATTGTCATTAAGGCCCCTTTTCCCGTGATATGGCACGTATACTTCCCATTTTCAAATGAATTCATCCTCATGACATAACAAACATTCTGACAAAGTTTCGTTGTGATTGGACCATATTTGTGGCTTCTAGAGAGTAAACACAAAAATTGTCATTAAGGCGGCTTTTTCTGTGAAATGGCACGGATCCTTCCCATTTTCAATAGACTTCATCCTCATGACCTAACAAACATTCTGACCAAGTTTCATGAAGATTGAACCGTATTTGTGGCTTCTAGAGTGAAAACAAGAAATTTGTCATTAAGGCCCCTTTTCCCGTGATATGGCACAGATCCTTTCTATTTGAGCAATTTTCATAAGGGACCACCCAAGGAATATTTCTGCCAAGTTTGGTTGATTTTGACCCATAAGTTTAGGAGGAGATGTCGTTTAAAGATATTGTTTACAAAATTGTCATTAAGGCGCCTTTTTCCGTGATATGGCATGGATCCTTCCCATTTTCAATAGACTCCATCCTCATGACCTATCAAACATTCTGACCAAGTTTCATGAAGATTGGACCATGTTTGTGTCTTTTAAAGTGAAAACAAGAAATTTGTCATTAAGGCCCCTTTCCTGTGATATGGCACAGATCCTTTCCATTTGAGCAATTTTCATAAGGGACCACCCAAGGAATATTTCTGCCAAGTTTGGTTGATTTTAACTCATAAGTTTAGGAGGAGATGTCGTTTAAAGATATTGTTGACAAAATTGTCATTAAGGCGGCTTTTTCTGTGAAATGGCACGGATCCTTCCCATTTTCAATAGACTTCAACCTCATGACCTAACAATCATTCTGACCAAGTTTCATGAAGATTGGACCGTATTTGTGGCTTTTAGAGTGAAAACATGAAATTTGTCATAAAGGCCCCTTTTCCCGTGATATGGCACAGATCCTTTCCATTTGAGCAATTTTCATAAGGGACCACCCAAGGAATATTTCTGCCAAGTTTGGTTGATTTTAACTCATAAGTTTAGGAGGAGATGTCGTTTAAAGATATTGTTTACAAAATTGTCATTAAGGCGGCTTTTTCTGTGAAATGGCACAGATCCTTCCCATTTTCAATAGACTTCATCCTCATGACCTAACAAACATTCTGACCAAGTTTCATGAAGATTGGAATGTATTTGTGGCTTCTAGAGTGAAAACAAGAAATTTGTCATTAAGGCCCCTTTTCCCGTGATATGGCACAGATCCTTTCCATTTGAGCAATTTTCATAAGGGACCACCCAAAGAATATTTCTGCCAAGTTTGGTTAATTTTGACCCATAAGTTTAGGAGGAGATGTCGTTTAAAGAAAAAGTTGACAAAATTGTCATTAAGGCGGCTTTTTCTGTGAAATGGCACAGATCCTTCCCATTTTCAATAGACTTCATCCTCATGACCTAACAAACATTCTGACCAAGTTTCATGAAGATTGGGCCATATTTGTGGCTTCTAGAGTGAAAACAAGAAATTTGTCATTAAGGCCCCTTTTCCCGTGATATGGCATGGATCCTTTCCATTTGAGCAATTTTCATAAGGGACCACCCAAGGAATATTTCTGCCAAGTTTGGTTGATTTTGACCCATAAGTTTAGGAGGAGATGTCGTTTAAAGAAAAAGTTGACGCCGTGACGGACAGACGGACAGACGGACAGACGGACGCCGGACAACGATCAATCACAATAGCTCCCTTGAGCACTTCGTGCTCAGGTGAGCTAAAAAACGTCACGTCGTGAAATTCACTCTCATTTCCATCAAAACCACCTTAAATCTGTAACTCAGCGCTCCATTCATTCCTTGAAAACCCGCACTCATACCATTCCAAAACGTTCAAAATCACCAAAAATGAAAAGTTCAACAACTGTTTTCAAAATGAAAATCGTCAGAAAAAAATCACGATTTCCCTAACTTTATTGATTCTTTAAACGTCTTATTTATTAGTTTGTGAGGATACAGAAAGCAATTTATATAACTTGTTTGCATATTTGATTAAAGGGGGGTAATAAATATCGATTGGACGAAATTAACGATAATGTATTATATCCCATAAATTCAATTCAAAACTTGCTCCATACGCTCATGCAACATCATTCTTAACTCATTCCAAAATCATTCATTTTGTCAATTCCACTATGTTTTTAATCGATTAGGAAAAATTCGAAAACGGATTCTGCTCTTCACGTTTTATTTGTAGCAAAATAGTTATATAATTCATTCACAATGGAGTACTGGGAAAACATGTAAACAACGATTAACTATTAAGTTTTGGTATCTAAATAAAATATTGAAAAAATTAACGTTTTAGATGTAAAGATGATATATATATTTTAGAATTGTACTATATACCTGCAATCAGAGACAGAATTACGGTGATAAAAGCTTCTCTACCTTTCCCCCCCCCCTTATTCTAAGCATGTCTTGCGCTGTTACGTACCAAGTGTAACAAGAACAAAGAAGCCAAAAAAGATATAGAGGATAATCGTTTGTTTCGGAGTAAGATCGATTTATATTCATTGAGTGGACAACAAAAGCTATATTTCCACGAGTAGAAGAGCCACGAGTGAAAATATTGCTTTTATTGTTCCCGAAATGGATAATCAATCGATCTTACTCGAAAAACAAACGATTATTCTATTCATTATTTCTTAAATGCAAAAATGAGACAAAATGTGAAATTTCTATGACATATTTTCGTTTAGAGCGTCATTTTGCACGTGATTGCTGTGTAACGTTCATTTTGACGTCACTTATTTCGCCCCGCATAGATGACGTCAGATAGGGTGAAATGCACAAAAGCAGGGTAAACAATTTTGATAAATTCACTGCTTTTGCGGTGAGATTATATAGAGGATAATCGTTTGTCTAAGTGTAAGATCGATTTATATTTCATTGAGTGAACAACAAAAACTATATTTTCACGAGTGGCAGAGCCACGAGTGAAAATATAGCTTTTGTTTTTCACGAAATGAAATATCAATCGATCTTACTCGAAAAACAAACGATTATTCTATTTCTTTAATGCAAAAATGAGACAAAATGTGAAATTTCTAGGACATATTTTCGTAAAGCGCGTCATTTTGCGCGTGCTTGCTATGCAACGTTCATTGTGACGTCACTTATTTCGCCCCGCATAGATGACGTCAGATAGGATGAAATGCACAAAAGCAGGGTATAAGTTTTTGATAATTTCACTGCTTTTGCGGTGAGTTTATCAAGTGATAATCTACCGTTATTTCTCGATAAACCACCGAAAAGCATTAAAGAAAAAGTGATAATCTTCCGTTATTTCTCGATAAACCACCGAAAAGCATAAAAAATCTTATGATTTTAAAAATAATATTCCACATGGAATCCATGTTACTCATTTTTATTTCCATAAACACTCTTTTTCAAATTTTCGGTCACCTGACCTTCATCAAGAAAAACACAATATAATTAAGAAACTACATCTTCATCTTTCTTCCATTACACTTTGTATATCCTTTTTTGAATATCATTCCAGGGATATACAAAGTGTAATGGAGGAAAGATAAGATTACCAATTAAATAAAATAAAAATCGGTACATAAAATCCACGATTTCACTTACATAATTGAGTTTTGTAAGCATATGATGGTTTCGTGAAGACAAATAAAGCTATTCATAGAACCTCTTTGCATATTTCATTAAAAGGGGATAATAAATGGCTTACCTCTCTTGAATTTCACTAAAGTTCGCTCCATACTCTCATTCGAATTGATTCCAAAATCATTCCTGGACCATTCATCTTGCCATTTTCACGATGCTGTTAAAAGTAGTACGGTCGCATGCAAGCGCGAATCTACTGCTTACCTTAGTGAGATAGGCTCGTGATGGTTTGAGATTCACTTTGTTGATCCCTATTTGTCAAAATGCTCTAGCTTTGCTCATATAGCGCGTAAACATCTTCTGTTCAAGTTATAATATTTAAACGCAAATAAAGAAGTTCTATTTTATTGTAGTGCATAATAGTGTTTTGTAATGTATTAAATTATATTGTATTGAATAGATTCGGGATTATTCACCCCGATTCCCAGTATATCACAACCAACCTCACAAACAACTTCACCAAAAACTACAAACGCAACTGTAACCATCGAAGGAGGCAACAAAATGTCAACAGCTCCTCCAACATATACATCAACAAACCTGCCTCTGAAAACAGAGCTTAATACATTTTCAACCGGATTTGATACTACTAAACCAGCAACAGCTTCTAAAGATTCAACAGTCAATGCAAAATCTACTGACATGACAACTAAAGATACAGCTAAAAGTACGACTTCAACATATCTGGACACGGTAACGAGCAATCAAGGAAATGTACAATCTTCAACTACTAATCATGTATCAACTGCTGAACCATATCAGTCAACTACAAACATGGTTTCAACAGGTACAGTTAACAACATCGTAAAATTGACAAGAAGAATGAATTTTGAATGATTTTGGAATGAATTTGAATTAGTGTGTAGAGCCTATTTTGAGTTAAATTAAAAGGGAGATAAACCAATATTGCTAATTTTGTTCAAGATAAACAAAATTAGCGATATCTGTTATCTCCCTTTAATAAAATATACATAATGTTCTGTTTGTGCGTCTTCATGGACCAATCAGACAATTTAAAATTAACATTTTATCGTAGGATAATTTGAATGATTGGAATAAAATGTTGAATAAAATGTTGATCGCCTTGAACGATCTCGAACTGTTTTCTAATTCTTTTTGACCGTTTTTGAATGGTTTGAGTGAGTGTTTGGAAAGAAGAAAGATCGCTGTGAGTGAGCGATTTAGAATGATTTTGATCGGAATAGTTGTCAATTTCGCGATGTTTTTAACTGGATACGAAGTTTACCATTTTCTTTCAAGTTTTTAATTATATTCAAACAAAAATTACCATTACCGGCGTTTTAAGGATTTTCGCGCCGTTTTTTCCACAATAGTTAAATAGAAAGCAGACAGTAGAGGCTCAGATCAGGCTGCACATCTGTGCAAACTGATCTTATTTAAGCTGTCTGCAAAAGCTATGTTTCCAGCAATAATAATGATACTATGTCCATTGATACGTACCAATGTAACAAGAACAAAGAAGTTGGCAACAAACTTTACAATTAACAATATTTATTGACAATCATAACAGAATTATTGGCAATATAAAACTTATACAAAAAAATACAATACCTCGAATGTTTAATCCTAAAGTTTTAATTTTCAGATCCAATTGAATCAAGTTCCTGGTCCACAAATTTATAATAAGTCCAATAATATCCGAATTTAAAATTAAACACACTTTTATTCACACATTTAAAAAAAAAAACCCGAGAAATCCCTTCTTAGTTTAACACAGTACTACTAAATGAAACCATTACTCTAAACCAAGTGAACCAAGAATGCTGTAGGAATCCCTTTATATAGTACCTTAGAACAATCTAGAATAGCATAGAACATTAGAAGAATCTAGATTTTGAATCATTTTCTAAAAGTCCTTTCTAGAAAGATCAAAAATTTTCTACATACATGTTTACCTAATAGTCAAGGGATCGGAAATTTCCAGACTAATTCTAAAAATAGACACGTGAAAAACCATTTGATAATACATTATACAAAACACCATCGATATGAGAAGAGTCAAGGTTGCTGTTTTTTATCAATGAAGCGAAATATATTGTTTAAAGTATTTGGACTACTACTAAGGATAATTCCATTTTCCTTATTCCTTGGCTAAATTCGCCTGAGACTGTTTATTTTCCGCGAGCGAAATTGGAAATTCACCGATGATAGACGTTTTCCTCCATTTTGCATTAAGATTCGTTATTTACTTGGGACACTGTAACTACTCAAACATACTTTGTAGAGGTTAAGAAATCCGCCCTCGAATCAAGAGACCGCAGGTTCAAACCGAGTAAAAGGAAGTATATTTTTCTGACTCATATTTGCTTTTTTTCCAGTCTTACAATATGCGTTTGTAGACAGAGGATGTATTGGGATTTATCCATTTAATTGTAATTCTTAAGACAGATTTTTTTTTCAAACATAGAGTTTAATTTTGATTAATAAAACAACGGCAATAAAGGGGATTTTGCTGATATCGGGTGACTTTGTGGTAACTTTGGCAACGGTTTTGTTTAGGTTTTTTTTCCTTTTTAGGAACGGGTTCGAAACTAGACTACATTGGAAAATTTCGATGTTTTCTGAAAATTGGGAAATATCTTTTCATCGTAGTTAAAGACAAATAATAACAGTGTATAGTTCAGTTTTATACAACGATAAAGGATTATTTACATCCTATATGTCGCGAAATGATTCGGATGAAAGTGCTTTGTTTTTTTCTTACTTATCTTTTTTCGTCCTTAATACAAGTTCACACTTGGGAATAGTCTTTTTAGTTGAATTAATAATTAACATTCTTAAATTTGGTAACCTTCTTGCTTAAAACAGGCAGTGAGCAGTGTTTTGACAAATCTGGATCAACTTGCCTAATTCCACAATTTACCCAGGATATATGCAAAGATTCGGTAGCATCACAACTTTGTAGAAAATCTTGCAAATTGTGCGGTAAGATTTATCTATATATGGACTTGTGCGTGACATTTCTAACAATTTGACATTTGCATGAAGATCAACATTTAGTAGTCTAAATAGCATCATAAGGGACTTAGAAGTTTGCCTGACTGTCTTAACTCTTTCCTGTTTTACAAAATTTTGGACCTGTCCAAATTCAAAGGTTTTGCAGACGTAGATTAAAAGTGGATTTAATTTGAAAAATAACCATTCGGTCGGGCAGAAAATAGTGTGGAAAAGGAAAAAATTGCTTGTCAGAAGCAATTTCTTCTTTTTTCACAATGTTTTCTCAATAATAAAATCACAGGCACGTAAAAAGCAGGGATTAAACAGCAAAGGGTTAAGACACTACGAGACCTTATCTATCTATAGAGCGCAAACTGAAGACTCTGGTCAGACTGTGCAGCTGCCCAGGTAGATCAGAGTCTTTGCTTGGTGCTTTCTTAAAATTGTTGGAAATGTCATGCATAGGCTCATATCAGACCTACAGAAAGACCTACAGATAGATGAGGTACGGTTAATAACATCATAAATTGACACAGCGAAATATTTTGGAATGATTCTGGAACGAAATCGATTGAGTGATGGAGCGAGTTTTTAATGAAATTAAACGGAGGTTATAAAATATAGCTAATTTTGTTCTTGATTAACAAAATTAGCTATATGTATTACATGCCTTTAATAAAATGTGCATATAGATTCTTTAAGTAGCTTTCTTTGATTTCACGAACGTAAAATACGTTCTCAAAATTCAATTATGTCAATGAAATCCTGGATTTTATCTACCGATTTTTATTTTGAATGTAGTTGTTTATTTCATCATTTTTAGGTATTTTGGAGCGCTTTTGAAAGGTTTGAGTGAGTGTTTAGAACGAATGAATGGAGCGCTGATTGAGCGATTTAGAATGGTCTTGATTGGAATGTGTTTCAATTTCACGATGTTCTTAACTGTATTTCGGATTTCAATTTTAGATTTTTTCAACTCTAATTGCGCTAATCCTATATCGTGGGTACTCATTGGAAACGTCGAGACGATTTGATTGAGTACCCACAATAAAGGGTTTCAATGCTAAATACAGATTTTTTACTCACTCCCCCCCCCTTCCCCCCTCTTCTCTGTACTTATGAAATACGAGTTAACATATTTTCTTTCATTTATGATTAAGAAAGATTTTCTAGCATGGAATCATCCAAGCACGGAATCATCCAAGCATGGAATCATCCAACTGGTCATAATTGATAAGTTTCAAAATAACACTTCAGTGTTTTCTTATAGCAGTTTATTGTCTCATAAGGGTCCTGTTTAGACTCTGGATTCGATAAGTTTCATTATATTTTAACTTGATTTCTGACATGCTACCCAATATAGCTTCTTGACTACGTTCTTGTAAGGAAAGTCGAGTTTATGTCACTAGCCTGCCGTTCTCAGTATAAGGGTACATATAGATGTAGGCTACTTGTTTCTAGATTTATAAAATGGGAATGATTTTAATGGCACATGATAATAAGGATTTTATTTATGGCAAAATCAGCGTAAAAATGAAATTATGTCCATTATTACACGATCACAATCCTGAACATGATTTCATTCATAAACTGATGTAAAACTGATGATCAAATGAGCCTGTGTGGGGCTTTTCCAACAATTTGAAATGTTAGTGAGGTGCAAAACATTGAGTAGTGTTGAAAGCCATACACTGTAAATATAGAGTTACCTTGTGATCTACCGATATTTTGAGACCTTATCTATCTACTCACCGCATGGTGAAGACTCTGGTCAGACTGTGCGGATGCAAAGGCTGGTCAGATTCTTAGCTTTGCGCATATTTGAAATTATTGGTAATCTCGCACACAGGCTGAAATAATGATATTGACGTAGACAGAAAAACACTGAAAGCGTGTCCTTTCGCATGTGGGTTAAATGACATAAAAAACATCAACGTTCCTGCTAAATATGATTTCATGATTACTAAAGTCAACGAGAACTACATTAAAAATATAAAAAAGATAACCTTTTCTGACCTCACGTCACCGTGCTTTTTTATAAATGACAATATACGAGTCGTAATCACGGTTTAATTTTTAAACTAACAGATTCGACATCATCCGCTTCAAGTCCAAATACAATGATTACACAAAGTGTTACTAGCGCAGCAACTGAAGGAAGTAACAATTTTCCGCCTTCATATTCAACCACAAACACGCCGTTGTCTTCTGGATCAACTAGAAATGCAATTGTGCCGGAGACTAGTAAATCAACAACCCAAATAGATTCAACCTTCACTGGGACTGAAATGATAACTCCCCATTCAACCATAGACACATCTTTAAAGCATGCCACTACGGTTCCAATTACTCAAGGAAATGTACGATCATCGACTACCGATGTATATACAAGTGCTGCATCATCCACGTCAGGCGATAAAATTGTTACAACAGGTGGGTTTACTTCGGCTTCTCTTCTTCTTTTTTCTTTTTTTTTTTTTTTTTTTTTGCCTTTTTTTCAGCAAAAAATTAAATCGGTCGTTTAATTTGGTTTCGTTATCTCTTTTGGTGATTTTTGGTGGACGTTTACGTTCACCAGTGTTAATACCGCGTTAGAACAATCCTGTCAGATGTTAATAGGTTTTCAAAACAGTAGTGCTCACTTAGATTCAATTTACTATTTTTCAAGAATTGTATCCGTCTGACAATTATGCATTTTAAAAATGGAGTGGAACAAGGATTCTACATAACTTGTTGAAAGCTCAAAGGCATCTTTTTAGTGCGAAATCATATGCAATTCTGGGATCGGGTGAATGTTTTGCTTGCGTAGAACTACTTTTCAGGCAGAGTGAGTAATTTGTCCCTTGTTTCCCAATGGTCAATGGGAGGTCACTTGGTAAATGGAATTACTGGAATGGTAACCTCCCCTGACACTACTAATAATAATAGAATAATAACCTAGATCACACACATGAATACGGTCACAGCGCGAGCAGGTAGTGTAAAGCAGTTAGGTCGTGCGATAAAGGTTAATACAATGGGGTTTTACACTAATGTTCAACACACGACATTCCATCTCGAGTGTCTGCAATTATTTTACGTGCCTACCCTTTCTTTTTTTTAATTGAAAATGAAAATCGCGGAACATTAATTGATTATCCCTTTTTTGAATTTTTCAAGCAGATAACAACAGAATTTTGATTGTGACCACGGAGAATCGATTAGTGTTTCAAAAAATAATGATACTTAGATAATCTAAGTTTCATCTCTTTCCTTTTATACCCAATGGATCAGACACTCACTCTTTTAACTACACCCGGCATAAAGTCGAAAGTTATCGAAACCTTGTAATTACAGGACTTGGGTTGACGATCGACGATATATGTTGAGAAATGTATAGCTGAAGCAAGATGCGAACTTGGGTCTGGATATTTTCCTTTTATTGTAATTTTACATGTAAAATTTATCTTTTCTCAACAAATGGAAGAATCACTCTAGTATGTCAACAGAAACGTCCACCAACAGTACTTCAGTTCTTTGATTTGTTTATGTTCTGTTCTTTTATGTTCTTCTGCTAATAACCTAAACAGTGGAGCTTAATGGATTCGTAAAATCTTGATTTTATATTATAAATCAAGCCTTTCTGTGGCATTTTTAAGGTTTTAGAACTAAACAAAAACCCACTACGTAACATGTATGGCACAACATGTAAAACTGAAAACTAACCTAGGATTTCGAGGTGGAGGAGGGACAGGCTTACGCACGAGTATGTCCGTCCTTCCATCCAAACAACACTCAGACTAACTCGAACTCCTACATTATTGCTCAAATATGACATTTCATTTAATCCTAACCATAATGACTTCTAAAAGCATTCAGAAATAAAAAAATTGATATGCTCCAGGTAAATGTAAATATCGTGGACATTGATAGTTTATCACTTGGTAATTTTACCACAATACATGTGAAATTATCTATTTAAGCTTGTACCCTGATTGCCTTTATTTCACATTTTGAATGTAATCAAAGCGGGGTCCCTTGTACCCATCACGTCAACACGTTTTCTAGTAACAACGTATAAAAAGACCCACTTTATTAGATTTTGTCTCAAACATTTCCCATTTTATTAGAGATTTAGAAAATTGTTTGTTCTTCGTATATGATCGATAAAACTTTCATTTTGTGAACAACAGAAGCCTTATTTTCACTCGTGACTCTGTCACTCGTGAAATTGTAGCTTTTGTTGTTCATTCAACGAAAGATAGACCGATCTTACGATGAAACTAACAATGAACAAATTTTTGTTATGTTTCTATAATTTCAAAAGGGAGTGACCAGTGTTTTGACAAATCCGGGTCAACTTGCCTAATTCCAGAATTTACACAAGGTATATGCGAAGACCCAGTAGCATCAGAACTTTGCAGAAAAACTTGCAAACTATGTGGTAAGATTTATTTTTATATTTCTATATATGGACTCTTTATTTTAGAGAGGTTTCAGTAACAGATATTATTAGTTTATTATAAGGCAGGCGTTAAAATAAAAAAAATCATGCGTGTGTATTTTATTCCAAATGGTCCGACTTTTCATTTTTTTTTTTGGTTCGATTTCGTTTGCTTGTTTTCGGAGGGGGGATGGGGGGCGGGGTACCACACTATTTACTCGTATGTGTCTATGTTATTTTATTGATGTTTTAAATATATTTAATAATTTTGTGTATTGCATAGTCAATGAGGCTTTTGGCACCGAAACGAGTTTTGGAATCAGTTCATGCAAAGTTGTTTTTAATTATCATAAAATCGTTGCTTTAGAGACAAACTTGTCCTTTAATCATCTGACCACGTCTTCGGGACATAGGTGATACCAAAAAAGAAATGCTTAGATGGAACAGAGGACATAATATTTGAAATTCAATCATATATCCCCAAAGACATAAAAACAAATGTTACATATCTACACTTATATAATTACTTACGTCCTTGAAGTGAAATAATCCCGTTTATATGTTTTTATTACGCTGGAGCTATTACAGTAGTGTCGTAAGCATGCAAATAAGCTTGGAAAACTGTTTTGGTACCATGAAAATGACGTCATATTGGATGCCATGACGCCATTTTGCGAACGATGCTGTATGTTATGCGGCGACAGTAAGTCATTGAATTTCAAGGGTTTTGTCTTGTAATCGATTATGATTTTTTTATCCGTAAATGCCAAATTCACTGTATTCGTCCTCTAATACAGATAAAACTCGACAAAGCCTTGTTGTTGTTTTTTTCTATTCATAGATGACTTGTTTGATAAGTTCGATATTTCATGACCACTCATTCATTATTCTCTATTTATAGATCCGACAATATCTTCTCCAAACCCCATTATAACTGGTACACAAACAAGTTCTAAAGCAGTGGTATCAACTGAACGAACTAGTATTTTGTCAACAATTCCTCCAGTATATATATCCACAAATTCACCATCGACATCAAAATTGCAAACTAAAATCTCAACTGTATCGGAAACTACTAAACCAGGAACTACTCTAATCGATACAACACTGAACGAGACTTTCTCTAGACGAACAACTATCGATACTTTAAAAGCCACAACAACGCACTCTACAACACCGGTCCAAACGAATCATCAGTCGACAACAGATGTTGGAACAGCAGGTTTGTTTAAAGATATATTTTCATCACACGAGAATTTTTTTTCAATCTTGTTTGAAAAGTTTTAAATCTTACTGAAATTCTTTCTTTTCGTAAGATCAAAGTTGATACAAATTTTACAATAAACAACATCGTGAAATTGACAAGGTGAATGATTTTTGAATGAAATCGAATGAGTGTGTGGAGCGAGTTTTCAGTGAATTTGATGGGAGGTATTCCTTTATCGCTAATTTTGTTCAGGATGAATAAAATCAGCGATATTGATATCCTCCCATTAATGAAATACCATACAGGTTCTTGAAAAAGCTTCCTATTTCTTCAAGTAGCAAACAGACGATTACAATCTAAAATACGTCTTTGAAATCAAGATTTTTATAGCTTGATTCATTTTGGATGACGTTGTTGATTCTATATTTTAAGTGAGTTTCTTGAATGGTTTGAGTGAGTGTTTGGAATGAATGAATGATGCGCTGATTGAAATGAATGTCTATTTTTCGATGTTGTTAATTATATATGAAGATTGTTTCATTTGATAATTCACTGGTATTTCAGTTGCAACAAAAAGCCTTGACAAGACATGTTGCACATGACGTAAATTAAGACGAAAATCATGTTATTGAATTTAAGAATTGAAATTGCTTGTTTCTACTTTCGAGCCTGAAATCATTCGACGTTTCGTGGGCAAGAATACTTATACTTAGTTCAATTTACTTAAAAGCATTTGTCCAACTTTAATGGAAATGCCGTATTTTTCACCTACGATTCTAAATAAGTACGCTGAACTGCTTAGAAATTTATACGAAAAGTAAATTTGTTGTGTTTTATCATTGTTTGTAGATAATTTACAAACACTAATATTTGTGCGATTTGAACTTCAAAAGACTCATACATGTATGAAAACGGTTCTTTTGTAACTATCAAGCTCATCTCGTTTAAAAGAGCGGTCTACTTTTTGTGAATAAGTTTATAGAACGATTTTGCAAGAAATTGACAGCAACAGCGAGAATGAAATATTCTACAATCAGAAAATAGATAGCTTATATCAGGCGTGATGCAAAAGGGTGATTTCTACAGCACGGTATTTCAAGATCAAGCGGACACGTGTGTTTGTTTCATGTCTAATTAGACGCTCCCAGCCATTATTGCTTCGTTCTCTTATGCCGGACTCTAACGATTGTCATTAGGTCATACGAGTATATGTCGCTAAGCCATTCGGAACATCGCTCGGACTTTTCCGTAACTTGAAAAGTACCTCGGACGTAAGTGTAGTAATTCTGGGTCATTTTTAGGTAATTCGGCTCCTGGTGGTACTTCGGTTAATACGCATGAAAAAAATCACATTTTGTTAATTCTTTCCAATCGTCTTTGGAAATCTTTTTTGGTATATGATAATTTGGTGACAAAACGCAGTAAGACACTGCGTTTTGTTGTCAAATTATAATATGTCCATTTTTATTCTTTCGTTGATTTTGTTTTATGCAACGTCATCCTTAGCGGGATCGTTTATGTTTGTGACGTCATATAATCCCACGTGCGAAATGACGCGCTTTCATGGCTGCGTCCGTATCACTCCCGAGGTCTATTCCATGGAATCGCCGAGGGTCCCCGATTGGTCGCTAAGCATGCAGGGAACCAATCGGGAACCTTCGGCGATTCTACGGAATAGACCTCGGGAATAATACGGTTTGTATATGTATATCATAACCTTTTTGATTTTGGGTCAAATGAATATCAAGAATGAACTCTGTTGAAAATGGGAAGGATTCAATCCATATCACAGGAAAAGGAGTCTTAATGATGATTTACTTGAAATAGCTCTAATGGCCACAAATGTGGCCCAAACTTTGTGAAACTTGGTTTTATTTAGAAATTATCTTCTTCATGACATCTGCCTTTCTAATTGATGTGATGGTCCAGTGATCAAAGAGACTCAGGTGACGGATTTAGGACCACCATGGTGCTTCTTTTTTTTTTTTTTTTTTTTTTTTGTTTGTTTGTTTGTTTTTAATTATTATTATTATTTTCAAACTAAATCATAATTTACCAAGAAGCGGTAATAAATGATTGATAGAAATTTGACTTTTCATATTCTAGAGAGGCTTTTCATCTTTTAATAGGCAGCGGACAGTGTTTTGACAAATCGGGGTCCACTTGCCTAATCCCAACCTTAAAACATCATATATGTGCAGATCCGGTAACATCAATACTCTGCAGAAAAACATGCATGCTATGTGGTAAGTTTTAATAATTCTGTAGTTCAAACCAAATTAATATTTGTGACCCGTCATGCACAAAGCGGCCATTGGAACTCCGTAAAATAGATAGTTGAAAAAGAGATTCTTTCTAGATCAGGTCAACTAGAGGTCAAATTTTAAAGAATCAGCCACGGGAAGGTAGATTGGTCATTCTAGATTCTGAAAATTAGAAAAGTGAGAAAAGTTTCGACCCTAGTCAGTCTGCACAGCCTGACTATGGTCGACACTTTACGCACTACCAAGATGGTCCCTTTTCGCGTGACAGGTCACATATTGACCAGAAAATATAAAAAAATACAGTTAATAATAGCGTGAAATTTATAAAAAAAAATAAATCTAAAGGACTTTTTAAATGAAATTGAAAGAGTGTTACGATCGAGTTTGGATGATTTTCAAGGGAGCTTAAAATATACGGTAAACATCATCGTGGAATTGACAAGGTGAATAATTTTGAAATCATTTTGAAATGAATTTGAGCGAGTGTGTGGAGCGAGTTTTGGGTGAAATTAAAGGCAGGTAATTCAATATCTCTAATTTTGTACAAGCGATATTAATTACCTCCTTTTAATAAAACGCGTATACAAATTTTATAAAAAAGCTTCCCTTTTCTTTAAAAACCTTTCAGACGCTTACTTACATATTTGAATTATGTCATTGAAATCGCGATTTTTTTCTAGCTTTATTTGTTTGGAATTACGTTGTTGATTCTCTCTTTTTCAGTGAGTTTGGAGCGTTTTTGAATGGTTTGGTGAGTGTTTGGAATAAATGAATTGAGCGTTGAGTGAGCGATCTAGAATAGTTTTGATTGAGATGAATGTCAATTCTACGATGTAACTAACTGAATCCAATTATTTCGTTGAATTGGTAAAATATACGTATTTTATAATACCCTGTCTTCACGGATAAATTAGACTCTGAAAGATCAGCACAGGCGAATTAAACCATGTTATAATTTTGAATGATTTGATTGAAATGTAGATCACCTAAACGTTTTCGAAGCGTTTGTTTTTTTTTCTTCATATTTTGGAGCTGTTTTTGGTGATTGTTAGGAAAAAGTGTTAGGAATGAGTAATTGGAACACTCAGCGAGTGTTTTGAATGTTTTTTATCGGAATGATTGTCGATTCACGATGTGATTAGCTGTGTCTCAGTGGTCAACTTTTTTTTAAAAAAAATCCGATATAACTATTTCGAATTACGCTTTCAGAGATTGCTTTTATACAGACTGTTTACTCGTTCATCTTGTGATTATACTCCTAAAGTGAAATATGACTAGTTCTGAAGGATAAGTAGAGAATAATTATTCCCGCTCTTATTTCTTTTCTATTTACGAGCAAAATGAAAATGATACGCTCCTCATGCAGCTTTACATCGGTCACACAAAAGCAAACGGTATGGCATAGCCGTTAAATAATGTTTGAAAAGCAGATTGGTTATAATAGAGGTGAAAGAGATGGCACCTTTCGTTACAGAATATAATGATTATTGTTATGGGCCAGCAGAAGTCAAACAAACACGGTTTACAATTTGGAAGTTTTATTAACAAAATCAAACAACAAAATTTTAAAGACAAAATAATAGCCACTTATCTCCGTTTATAATTCAAAGTTCTGTCCGTATCCAAATATCCTTTCCAAAAATGTTACAATAGTCCCTAAGTATAAAGTGTTTAATAATCCAACCACACACTAAAGTCACTATTAATAAGTTCACATAAATCCAAATAAATCCCAGAATAGACATGTAACAAGCACATTTAAAGTTTGTCTCACAAATCTTAAAGTTCTATCAATTAATATGCTTACATATAAAGTCAACCGTCTCTAGAATATTCTACCTTTTCTTAAAGAATAATCTAGTTAATCGAGTGATAAATATAGAAACAAACATCATACCTGAGTATCATAACACTGCATGTACTTACTAGAAACTTGAAGAATAAAAGATTTTATAACCTGACCAGTACATGCGTATCCGATATAAAATAATATGGCAGTATTCAAACAAGCACTCTCAGCCGCATAACATTATGTAATTCTAGATACAGCAAATCGGCCAAGGACTAAAATAAATGTAGCCCAGAAAGTTTGCACATTCTGGAAGGAATCGGTAGGCTACTCTACGCGCTGCTGAGACTGTACAGTCGACAAAAGCGTGAAATCGACAAGATAAATGATTTGGATTTATTTCGGAATTAATTTGAATGAGCGACAAATGAATGAAATTTAAGGGAGGTAAAACATTATCGCTAATTTCGTCCACGTTGGACGAAATAAGCGATGAATTATTATCTCCCTTTAAAAAAGTCCTCTAAACTCCAATTTGTGTGGCTTTTTGTAGTAATCAGATAATCTACAACAGCAAAAAGAAATCGTGCAGTAATTTGACCCATTTCAATGAAATGCTGATCGTTTTGAACATTTTCGGGTTGTTTTTCACTATTTCACGACGGTTCTTTTTATTTATTGGGGTGCGTGTTTAGAATGAAATATTGGAGTTTTGAGCGAGTGATTTTTAGTGTTTTTGATTGGATTAATTGTTAATTTCAGTATGTTCCTTAACTGTGAATTTTGTACTGACAGTTCATCTACAGGTACTTTTTTTCAGAGGATTTTTCAACGTCAACTACACAACCTTCAGTTATACAAAATGCATCCAATATACCTGGTATACCAAATGTCACGTCTGATCAGTTATCAAACCAAAAAGAATCAACAACTAATGATCCTTCGGCGGAAAGAACGTCAAATTTGTCGACAACTTCATTATCGGGAATTATCACTTCACCAATGTCAACGATAATGGCTTCTTCAAATGTGATCAGTACGAGTCCGCCTAGTGTTGTATCGACTACAAAATCTCTTAATCCTTCCCGAACAACTAAGAATGTACCTGATCCAAATACCCCATCTAGTGTTACTAGTACGTCATCTCAAAACGTTGACACTACGAATATAGCACATGGCTCAAATATAACTAGCTCGACAACCTTTATAACGGCACCAACATTAGTTTCAACGACAAGTCTTGGAGGAACGACAACGGATAAATCAATAGTTATACATACTTCTGAAACTACTTCTGATACAACTAAATTAGCAACGCAGGCGCCTACTACAACAAGTCAGACGGGACATACAATCGCACCCACACCAAGTAAGTGCATTAAGAATCACAACACATTATCTGACCCGAATAAGGGTAATTCAAGTTTTTGAGGGCGTTTACATTTACAGAGCCCCCGAAAAATGGTTAAACGTCCGAGTGCGAAGCACGAGGGCGTTTGAAGCATTTTGCGGGTCTTTTTATGGGGTTAACTCACGTTTTTCAGGGCTTTAACATTTACAAAGACCCGAAAAATGGCCTCGGGCGTAAAAGAATTTTTAGGGCCTCTGTAAATGTTTACGCCCGAAAAAAACGTAAATTGACGCTATTATAGCCGGGAAAACTGCATTATGTAATGTACCGTCAAAACATTTAACGCGGGAATACGATCAACGTCTTTGTTTAATGCTCTTTAACAATGATAGACATAGAAACTGAAAAGTGTATAGGCCCAGACTGATGTTAAAATGAAAAAATACCGGGCTTTAAGGGCACGTGAATTTACTTATTTATCTACGTTTTCTTCTCTCGAACGCTCGGGATTTGCCCGTTTACGTATGCCAATAAGGACCCGTAAACGTACATTTTATTTAATAATTTATGTAAAATATGGTATTTACAGTTTGATTTTTAAATGATGAAAACCGAAAACACTCTTTGTTTTAATAGCAAATAATCGGCGCTTTATTTTTCTATTGCTTGTGTGTAATTGATATCACATCATCTTTGGATGGGGAAGTAACGAGAATTTCAACCCTAACACAACATTGTCTCATTTTTTTCTTTATATAATAGAAGGAATATTTCTTAGTCAAGCATCATATTATGATATGAATCAATTCATTCAATAAACGTAAATTTCGAAAATTTTGCTTTGAAACGTGAACGTCCGTCGAGCATATTATTTTCCTTATTCCTTCGTTATAATTATTTCATACTGTTAAAACAAAGTAAACATTTTTTGTGGCATTTTTAAAAGAAAGAAGTAACAAATATCGCAAAATATCTGTATGAAAAATACGGATATAGGGGGGGAAAAGACTTAAGATTGAAATATTTTGACAGCATTGAAAAAATAACCCTATGTTGTTAGTACATATTATTATTATCATTTTTTGTGTGTGTGTGTGTGTGAAAACAGATTTACTAAGAATTAAGCAATATATGAAATTCGTGAAATTTGTAGTATTTTTTAGATGAACGTATTTATATAACATGTTTAAATTTACTAGACATTTTGTTGTTGATGTTTTTGTTGTTGTTGTTTTTTTTGTTGTTTTTGTTGTTGTTGTTATTGTTGTTGTTGTCGAAACTTACTCATACTCTCACAATCGCTTCCAAGAAGATGTGAAAAACCTGTAGAAAAACGAGAAATTTTCGGTTACAAGTAATTTCTGCATTTCCCCACGTTAATTTCTACCAAAGAGATAAAATCATAAGATTTCATTAAATTTTGTTTGTCGTCGAACACTTTTTCGAATTTGGACCAGGGCTTAAGGTTATAAACTTTTCTCATTCTCAATTCAAAATTTTCTCAAATTTCAATTTTTAGATTAAAGCCGTAATTCTGTTGTAATACTCAGTTTAAGGTATTCACATAAATGATAATATTAATAAGTTGTTATAAATAACAACTTATTAAATTGATCTTTATGTTCATACATTTATTTAAATTCAAAATTGGAGAAAATTCTCAGTTGAGCCTGAGAAAAGTTTTATAACCTCATGCCCAGATGAAAATTGTGATGCTGAATCGGGTTGCAAATTGTAACATCTTTAAATTGACATTCACCTAGATCAAAACCATCCTAAATCACTCACTCAGTGCACCATTTATTCATTCATTCCATACACTCACCCAAACCATTCAAATACGTTCCAAAATGACTTAAAGAAAAAAATCAACAGCTTCATTCAATATAGATATAAATAGTAAAAAAAACGAGTTGACGGACATAATTGAATTTTTAAGCGTCTGATCGTTTTTTGGAGACATAGGAAACTATTTATGCATATTTTAATAAAGGAAGGTAATACATATCGCTAATTTTGTTCATAGTGAACAGAAATAGCGGTATTGGATAACCTTCCCATTAATTTCGTTCAAAATTCGCTCCTCCCACTCATTCAATATCAATCCGACATCATTCCAAAACTATTCACCTTGTCAATTATATGATGCTATTAACGTATTGGACCCGTAATAGTTCCGCAACATTTCGGACCACATATTCTTTAACAATGTTGACCGAGGTTTCCAAATGAAAATCATTTGGAAACCTCGGTTAACACTGTTAAAGTTCATGACTTCTGAGATGTTGCAAAACTCTTACGGGTCCACTACCTTAACTGCAATCTACAAATTACAGCAAAATGCGCAGTATGTTTTGGGCCACCGGAACTTTGTGACGAACTCTACGACATTCAAACGTGTCAGGCTCCGGATAACTATTGTATAAATCATATCAAGAACTTCGATGATGGAACTAGAAGGATAGAAAGGGGGTAGGTAAAGATTTTGTATAACTTCGTTAACCCTTTCCTGTTTTTCAAAATTTTGGACCTGTCCAAATTCAAAGGTTTTGCAGACGAAAATTTAAAGTGGATTTAATTTGAAAAATAACCATTCAGTAGGGTAGAAAATAGTGTGGAAAAGGAAGAATTTGCTTGTCAGAAGCAATTTCTTCTTTTTTCACAATATTTTCTCAATCATAAAATCACATGCACGTAAAAAGCAGCAAAGAGTTAAGGTAGTGGATCTGTTAATTGTTTGGCAACGTTTTGAAGTCATCACTTTTAAAAGTGTTAACCGAGGTTTCCTAATGAATTCATTAGAAAGCCTCGAATAACAATGTGAACGATTACGAGCTCCGAAATGTTGCGGAACTATTATGGATCCACTTCCTTAATTCTTTTCCCGCTGACTTCAAACTGTGTTTACAAACAAATTGCCAATAAATTTTTGGGACGTTTCAATCGGTTTTGCTCACTATTATCGATTTGAAAGCAGGCAGAGTAGGTTCAGATCTGATTGCACGTCATCTTGTCGAACCAAGGGTTACAAGTGTTTTACTTATCTAGAAGAAGCTATCGATTCGACACCCCTTGACTCGTGAAGATAACTGCACGTGTGTGCAGGCTGGTCTTAGTCTACACTGTCTGCTAAAGCTTTTATTCATCGTGAACGGCACGAGAAGAATTAGAGTTGCCCATCTTTTCCGACAATGGATTAAGGGTTTAATTATTAAGACTTTGTAAATTTTCTATTTCTAAAACAAATATACTACCCACGCATATACATGCAGTAATTTTCGAAAAACAAACGATCCTATGCTGTAATCAAGATCTTTTTCTAAATAGCCTAATCGATCTGTCCTCTAGAAAAACCTGCCTAAATGACAATGAAATTGACAATATACTTCAACTTCAATTCTCACAAAATGCAAAATATAATACATGTATTTATAAAACAAGACATATGAATATTACAATACTTCCGATTAGAATTGGATACTTCGTACCTGTTTGTGTATCCATTTTCCCACAAACCAGCCCTGCGTCCAGGATCACAAAACGGTGCAAACAGGTTTCCAATTATACCCCACTTTGCACGTGCGCTTGCGTGCAAAGCGGGGTACAATTGGCTAATTGTTTGCACCATTTTGTGATCCTTAACGCGGGACAGATTTTTTATGCATTGCGAATAATTAAAAGAAAACTTTGAGGAAAAAGAAAAATTGCTTGTTTCAAGCAATATCTCTCCTTTTCAAAATGTTTTCTACAATATTTTACAGTTTCTTTTCAATTTCAACTCACATCAATTTACGGTTGAAAATTTTTGAATTAAGATTGGTATAAGATTATTCGGTTCCTTAATCTTGCTAAATCAACTGTATTTAACAAAGGCCGCCATAAGTAGGGATTCTTGGAGAACAGATCATTTGTATTGCCGGGTACCTCCCTTTGACAAAATATAGATACACGTTCTATAAATAGCTTTTTATGTCTTCACAAGCCAATCTGGCGCTAACTAAGTCAAATGTTTCAGCGATATAATGCATTTTTTCTAACGATTTTCATTCTGAATGAAGTTGTTTATATTATCTTTTTGTTGGTAGTTTTGGTGCGTTTTTAATGGTTTAAGTGAGTGTTGAATGGAGCCATGAGCGAGTGATTTGGAATGGTTTTTATCCGAGATGAGTGGACAATTCCACGATGTTCTTATTTGTTTATCCTTTATTCTACTCGCAGGTGCGGGAACCATACAAGGTGTTATAGAGAATGGTTCCAGGGCTCTTCGGATAACGACAAATGTCAAAACTTTGTGGAAGACAATGTCGTTACACTCGAGTTTGAATGTACTTATTGCTGTATTAAGGATGAATGCAATGTCCGGATGTATCCAGAGTTATCCACCTTGTATAAAGATGTTTGAATTGCTCGTTCTTTGTAAGATATTGGGTTTCTTGAATTTTATTAAAAATAACAAAAAAAATTCTCTCTCATCTTTTCTCATAAAACTGCTTTATATTCAAATTCTATTTTCATATGTACGAATAAGTTTGTATCTAAATTGTTTGCATTTAAGCGCACTTGAGTACAAAGTGGAGTTATTAAAACCTATGATTGTTCGGTTGTTTGGTCGAGCCGGAATTCGAACTAATTAGCCGAGGATTGTCAGCCAAATGCGTTTACCTACGTTCTTTGTAAACTTAAGAGATCTATCATCATGCCAAATATGAGCCTAGTATCTCGAATAAGCTTAAAGATATTAGCAATGTCAATTTTTTTGGTTAAGTTTTTGAGTGAGTTGACCTTGACAGATGACCTTGACCTTGTTGACTTTGGTACAATGTACCACAAGATGCCAAGCATATTTTTGAATAGGCTTGAAGATATTGGTCATGTAATGTTTTTTGGTTAAGTTTTTGAGTTAGTTGACCTTGACAGATGACCTTGACCTTGTCACATGACATTGACTTTGGTACCACAAGATGCGGATCATTAAGATCAATCATCATGCCAAATATGAGCCTCGTATTTTGAATAGGTTGGAACATATTGGCAATGTTAAGTTTTTTGGTTAGCATTTGCAGACAGACAGACAGGCGGACGGGCAGACGGACCATGGTAAAGCAATATGCCCCGATCATTCGATACGGGGGCATAAATATATCTTACTTCAAAGGAAGATAATTCTTGAAGCAAGGGGAGCTGAGACTTGAAATTTGCTTCTTGCAAAACTTCAGCTTGTGATCAATGTTTGTATAAAGTTTCTTCACGATTGAATGAAAACTGAATGTGAGTTTGAGACACAAAATTGGTAGTATTATGTCAATAGACATTCCTTTTGCGGGGTATAAGTATGGTCAAACAATATTTCTCTTATATCTAATTGGTAGTGTCATTCAATGCAACTGCAAATAATATAGAAATAGAAAATGCATTCCTTTTTATATACTTAGTTCCAAAAGAAAGTGTGCACTTTTGAATTTTTAATATCTCTGAAATTACACAATCTACCGTCATGCGAAACGTCCTATGACTATCCCCAAGAGTATACTCAAACGATATTTGGAAACAAAACTCGCGTGCTGAGCAAACATTTTCTGCTAAATTTAGACATTTGATTTTGCATAGTTTGCATGTGCATTACCCGGAAGACGAGTAATTGTTCTGATAATTCATTCATTTGAATCTTTGCGGCTTTCCTACGCATAAAATGACATCTTCAATACAATTATGCATGATGCTACAGCGCGATTCGACTACCAATAAACGTCTTTGAACGAAATCGAACCTTGACAGATTTAGAACGTCATTAACATTAATTGGGCATTTATGTTCCAATAGAAATCGAGGGCATCAGTTTCTAAGGCCTTTAATAAGCAAATCTAGATGTCATAGACCGCTATAGCACCATTCAATGAAAAGTTACTGGCATAACAACGTAGGAATTTCTAACGTTGACGTACACGTAACGTCTGCTTAAAAATGAAAACTTTTGTTTGGAAATGGCTTGGAATGGCTTCTTTAACTCTATAATGCAACATCAACACATAACTCTTACCGAAGAAAAAGTTGTATGGATGTCGAATCTCAACAATTTAAGTTCTGTCTGTGTGTATGCAGCATGCGATACTTTATCCAATACTAATTTGACTTTTAATTATAAAAGGTCTTGACTAAAGTATGGTATCAAATTTATTCTATAATTTTCCTTCAACTTTCAAAAATCATGGGAAATGCAAAATGTGAAAGTGCAAACTTTATTATGGAACTCAGTATATTTTCTCCGTAAATTTTAGACATCAGATCTACTCTTGAGAAGTAAGTAGAATATGGGGTCATTGAGTTAGGGTTTGCAATAATATTTTGACTTTTTCTTTGATTAAAGGAAGGTAATATATAAAAAAAAAGTCATTTTTTTCAATCATTATAAGAAAAGTATTCCAAAATAGTAAATAGACAGATGTTTTGGGAAGCCAACTTAAAAATTGAATTTCTAATTGGTTGACAGCGGTTGAAAATATTCATTACCACACCACATCTCTGGTATTTATCTTATAACTAAACAAACATCCGTGTGATTACATCCCGTATGATATTTTTTATGATATCACACAGTTATTTTTAGAACAATGATATAATGTGGTTATTTTTTGAAACTTGCATTTCAGTTAGAAACATCGACGAAAAAAAGACAAATAGAGGTTATAAGATAAATATAATACGTACTTAGTGTGTCGTATGAAAAAATTATCTAACTCGGTTGTGAGAATTGATAATTGTCTCGGCCGAGCCTCGACAATTATCAATTCTCCCAACCTCATTAGATAGTCTTTCTCATACAAAACACTAAGTACGTATTATATATTTATGAGTCGTTTTCAGAATTTTGCTCAAAATACCCTAAACCTCAGTAAATTACCATTTTTATATCGTAGGCCAAATACGATACATAAATCGGCATGGATAAATAGCTTTGATTATTTAAACGATGTGAAGCAATGATTTTGCGGAAATATTGAAATCAAATGTTTCGAATTGTGTTTGATAAAATCCCAAAAATACGATTTTTGTGACATTTTATCACTTTTTTCGGGGAATTGTTTATGGAAACTATTCGACGTGGACGAGTGCGTGTAGCCGGGGGTTCCTGTTGCGCAATAAACTTTAAGTTTGGCATAACGATGGACGTGAGCCTGCAGAATGTTCCACAAAATAAAGCTTGTCAATAAAAACATTTAATGTTTTCCATTTTATATAAAAGTTGTGCTCAGAAGGAGAGTACCAAATAAAAGCTCGGATGGAGCTGAAACAAATAACGCCCAGACGCAATACCACTGCGCTACAAGGGCCTCGGACTGTTGTTTGGTGGAGCGAAAATTCGAACTTATTACCCTAGGATTGACAGACAAATGCGTTTACCTACGTTGTTTTTAAACTTAGGTATGCGAAGTGAGGTAGATTTTTTGCCTGGGACAGAGCAAGCATTGAAAAAGTAGCTTGTGTTGTTCCCGAATAACCTGAACAATAACTGACTATTCTGATCCTAGAATGACAAAAAAGGTTTAAATTATGAAAACTTTAGACACATTTTATAAATAGAATCTTTTGCATGTGATTAATAAGCAATATAATGATGTCAGTGGCTTAGGAAACATCTGTGCCCGGGTGCCACTTTTAATAGCGTTATATACCTTTGTTGGGAGACCGAAACTTCTTTTATAACTTTTATAAAGACAGATATAAACGATGATGCGTCGAGTTTTTTTTCTGTTTTAGAAGAAGAGTTTTGTTTTTTATGAACAAATTTTATATTCTATTTATCATATGACCCGTGTTTTTGCGAAAAATTGTCAAAATTCTTGAAATTCAACACTTCGATTTTCCGCGAAACTTATAACACCGTTTAAAACTGAAGTCACGACGTCAATTTCGCGGTTACAAAATGACGTTGCTATTCGCTCTGAGCTCATTTGCATAGTTATTCAACTCGTGTAATAACACCCGTGTAATATCAAGTATTCAACGGGGGTATAGTTCCGCAAGAAAGAGTGAGGTCCGAGAAACCGTTATCTCCTATCATTTTCAATGTAATATTGATCTTTGATCATTCACTTGAAACTGCAGGTCAATATTTCACTCCCGCGACGATGGTCATGTTATTTGTGTTTTGAATACATTGAAGGGACCGCTTTAGGTCTTGAATAAAATTTGATGTGAAGATATTGTAAATTTAATGTCCCAGTTATTCCATCGATATCTGTTGTTGATAAGAGGTTTTATTAGCGTGTTTGTGAAATTTACCACCATCCCTGTGTTCAGGATGTAAAAACGTTTCGCGAGCGCTTTGAGATAATACCCCGCTTTGCACGTGCACATACGTGCAAAGCGAGGTCTCATTTCGAAAGCGCTTCGCTAACGCTGTCATCCTGAACGCAGGGTATTATTCCGCGTTGTTAAAGGGAGGTAATCAATATCGCCAATCTTGTTCATCCTGGATAAATTTGAGACACAGGATTACCCTCCATTCATTTCGCTCAAAACTAGCTTCATACACTCATCTTATTTCATTCCTTAATCATTCCAAAAGCATTCACCTTGTCAATTTCACAATGCTGTTAACTGTATAATGTAAAAATCCACTTGTACTCAACTAAAAATTCAACCAAACTTAAAATTGGAATAAGAATATTTTATCTAATCTTTAAACGTATTGTAAACGCGTCAATAACAAAATACTAATATTTTCTGCATTTATCATAGAATAGATTATCATGAGTAATACAGCTTTTGGCTTAAATCTAGGTAAACCCTCAATTGAGCACGTGAATAGCATACAAATGAAATTGATTCTTTATTATGGAAACCTGTATGATATGATGTTAGAATACTTTAGGGACTTTCATTTCATAAATACTTTGCGAACAAGATTTTCTTTATCTTTGTTCAATTTGTGAAATCAACGTTCCATCGTTAGATCATATTTCTTTCTCGAGCGAAATACTATTTCTAAACACAAGGTTTATGGCAGACAAACATAGACAAAGATCAGACTGCACAATGTGCAGGCGGATCTCAGTTTATACAGCCTGCTTGTTACTGCTTTTTTATTAAAAAAAATAAACTCGACTTATTGACCAAGATCGCTCCAATCATTTAAACAAAAGTCAGGAAGAGAGAGAGAGAGAGAGAGAGAGAAATATGATACTAGATTTGTTTTGATTCGTACAAAATCAGAGTTTACTTTAGAGAGGTTTTGTATATGATCTGATAAATGCATGAATGTATTACATAAAAAATAAAAACCTTTGATAAACAAAGTGTAAATTTTTGAAAAAAATGATCAACAAAATAAACATGTTTTAAAGCAAAACTGTGGGTGTAACCTAAAAGGGTGTTCATATTAAAGAAAACGGATGTTGTTTCTTCCTTGAATTATACTAATTAAATGGATTGTTCTAATTTCTTGATTTATTAGCCTTGTATCATTCTTCTTACAATTGTCAAGTATTTTTCGTAAGACGCTGCGTATTTGGAATGTTCAAAAATTTCAGATGCTAACTTAAAGTTCTTTTTGAGTCCTTGTATGGATGGTGTAATTTGCTTGAGTTTACACATGTAGATGTATCTTTTCATATGTAAGCATACCATGTTTATATCATTTTTGTTGTACCTAAAATGATGTCATTGTTATTTAAATCGAAATTTTGATAAAAATGGTTTATATTTGAACTTGTCATTTGTATTAAAGGGGTTATTTTATGGCAGTCAAAAAACATATGAGTTAACGTTTCATCATGTATCTGACAAAATGAACATATTTTGGTTTCAGCTTTTTTCATTTTATAAAGTAAGGTGTTTGTAGGAAGTATCCTGTGTATTATCCTTGTCTGTAGCCATTGTAGATAGGTATCATTTGTAATTTTATATACAAAAGTATATATGTTTTTCCAGTTAAAATCAATGTTACCGTATATGTTTGTCCATTTTTGTTGGCTTGTCGGTACTTCGTTATTTCTAGAAAGTGCTGAATAGATAAATCTATTTGGTTTTACTTTTGTAAGGATAGGGAAGAGATAGCAGTTAATACATGGGTTGTGATTTTGTGATAATATTGATTTATTATCTTGAAAGTCATATTTTTTAGTGAAGGAAGATACAGCTTGACGAAGACTAAAATAATCAAGAAAATTTATCATATTATTTGTTATGGTTTTTTATATATTCTGAAGAGTGGAAAACGCCATTTTCCTGCAGCAAATCTTTAACATAGATTATGCCTTTTTCATACATTTTTTGGTAATAAACGTGATTTGAATTGATGACAATGTTCTCGTTATAAAATAAAGGTGCATGCAAGATTTGTTCCCAGTTTCAAAATTAAATTTATTGATATATTGTATGTATGATTTTATCACGTCTGCCCAAAATTCATTAGTTATGGTTTTAATTATTTTTTCACAATAAACATTTCCAAAATTAATGACCTTGTTAACATCAATTATTTTGCTGGCAATTTCATAAACCAAATTGTCTTTATTCATCATTAAATTTTTAAGCCATTTTAATTTCATGCTTTGCAAAATACAGTTAACATTGGGTATTTTTAGGCCTCCTTCTTCAATCGTCTTTTTACTTACTGAAGTTTTAATTTTTGGTCGACCATCCCATATAAATTCGGTCATAATATCATTAATTTGCTTAACACTCTTGTTTTGGAGATGGCAAACTTGTAAATAAATGATTAAGTAACGGTAGTAAAAGCGTTTTTGTTACAGTTATCCTACCTATTGGCGTTAATTTTCGTCTTTTCCAAAATGAAATTAATTTATTTATGTTTACTAGCTTGGATTCAAAATTTAAATTACACATTTTACTTAAGTTTACATCAAATATAATTCCCAAAAGCTTGAAATTCGTTTCTCCCCAAGATAATTTCCACCTTGTTTTAATTGACCTTGTACTATATTTTAAAGAACCAATCCATATTACTTTTGTTTTATCAAAATTTACTTTTAAGCCTGAAATTTCTGTAAATCTATTCAGCGTTTCGAGGACAGCGTTGAGAGTTTTTTTCTGTTCCATCTAATAGGAGAGTTGTGTCGTTTGCAAATTGTGAGATTAAAAATTCTTTTTCATTTATCTTGATTCTGGTAAAATATTTACATTTCTTTATTTTCATATTAAGTATTTGTGCGCAAAGATTTTGAAATAATCAGACATATAACCATTTAACTGAACACAAACTTCTGTGTTATATAAAAAAGAGTTTTATCCATTTCAATACCATTTCTCCAAAATTGAAGAAAGATAATGTTTTTTCTATAAATTTAAACGACAATGAATCGAATGCCTTCTCAAAATCAATTAGCATTAGAAGACCTGGAATTTTATTTTCTTCGCAGTGTATCATTACATCATAAACTAAACGCGAGTTTTCACCGATATATCTATTTTTCATAAATCCTGTTTGATCTTTCGTAATTAGCTAGTCTAACGAGGTTTTAATTCTGTTGGCTATAGACCCAGGTGCCAATTTAAAGAGCACATTTAATAAGGTGATGGGTCTCCAGTTTTTGAGAAATTGTCTTGGCTTATTTTCTTTTGGGATACATATGATAGTCCCTACTTTGATAGTCTAAATTAAAAGAAATATCACTTTCGGTTGATAAAATTCGGAAGACCTTAATCGTTAATTCTATCATGACACGTGAAATCATGTCTATAATAGTCTGTTTGACTTCTATATGGACCAACCTTTTCACCAATTAGATAAAAATGAGTTTGAATGAAAGATATGTATGTGGTATAATCTTAATTTTAGCTTTATAGCATTCAAAAAAATATTTTTTGAATATGAAATGGTTTCAAAATAATGATTTTGTCTATCTAATTAATGTTAATATTGTTGTATTTTCCGCTCATAAACACGAGGGATGATGAAGGTTGTTAGTAGAAAGAAAATGTAAATATACAGTAAAAACACGTGGTTTATACTAAACATTTGACAGAAGAAATGTCCATTATTCCTTATTTGGAAATGATAATTAGCATATCGACGGTTAGGTCATCTGTAACTTAATACCCATTCTCTGTAACGACTTAAACTATTTTGGCACACATGGTCTCCGATTTTGATGAAATTTCATATACAAGTAGGGAATAATGAAAGGAGAAGAAATTGATCAAAAAAATGTTTTGAGATAATCTGGTTACCATGGCAACGACCTTCAAAGCACGGAATTTTGCAATATTAAGCTTTATTGAAGCTATATAATTTGGTATTTACATGAAGATGATGGTTGATTTTGTATGTATTGGATAATCTAGGACCGAAAATTTTGAACTAGATTTTTTGTTGTGTCAGTTAGTGTCAAAAAGGTTGGTTACCATGACATCAAACATGGCTAATTTTGATAAATTGATTTCAAAATGTTGTTTATAATTTCCAGTTTTTCTTGACTTATGACTGACTTTTGATATGTAGATGGAATTTATTATATAAAAGGAGCAACTAAGATTCAAATAAATTTTGTTGTTGTGCACATTAGTTACCATGACAACGGTAACTATAGCTCATAACTTGGCTGCTTTTGTTACTTTGGAGGTGTTTTTTTAAATTTTTGCAGCATGATAAACCGATGATGATTATTGGAACATGTCTAACAAAAAGCGCTCTTTCAAAAACCGCAAAAAAATCATTGGGCCTTTTTGTCACCATGGCAACCATTTTTATTATTTTCTTAAATCAGTTATTCTAAGTCCCTGAAAGTTTATATGTGATAAGAAACGAGATCAAATAAGCCTCTATCAAAATTCAAGAAAAAAATAAAAAGTTTGATAGTTGCCATGGTAATTCGTCGATACAACCCAAAATTAATCATTTTCGGGGTGATTTTGCAGCTTTTTTCCTAAAAAATCTGACCGATTAACACAACTATTTTGATATATAAGTTAGAGGAAAGTTTGAACTTTATTCAAGATTAAGAAATTTTCCGATTGCTTAGTGTGGGATACCCGTATCCAAGGACTAAAGATGGGCTTTTGTGAATTATAACATAATTGTTCCCATAGCAACAGGCTATTTCCTGCAAGTTTTTGAAAAAAATCTCATATGTCCTAAAATGTCTATTTGAGTAATTTTACAAATTATCATAACATTGAATTTGAGTTCAATAATCTAGTCATTTGAGGTTTCTAAAGAGTTCTGAAATTGCCTTCATTTAAGGGATATGAATTAGTGTTGCCATAGCAACGAACACAAAAATTATTTTTATTTGAAAGTTTATGTGGTATTTCCTTGTTAAACGGAAAACAATGTCTGTATTTTGTCATTACATTTGAAAAAATGCAAAAAATAATATTTAAGTAGGGTATGTGTATTGTTGCCATGGAAACATAAGTTAACAACATAGGCCCAAAAATATTATTACTTCATTTGAGAGAACGATGATGGGGAACTTTTATATTGTGTGTTTTTATTTTAGTTTGTGCTGCATTACTGATTTATTTGCCTGTAAAAACTCGCAAAAAGAGATTTTTTCAATCTTTAATGTCTGTTTCCATGGCAACCAGAAGTGATATCAAGAATTTTTTCATCTTATTTTTACTTTTGGGTCAGCCCTAGCCTCATGTTAAAATTTTATCAAAATTTGAGACATAGCGTGCCACAACCCCTATTTAAAAGTGTAAGTGCTTACAGAGAATTGCTATTAAATATCACGTGGTCTGTACCGTTATTACTCGCCTGCTTGTCTAGTTTTCCCCGTGAAAATCCCAATTACTTCGTTAGATAATACACTTTGATTGGTCTAAATATATGAATATGAGGTTCATCTCAGAATAGTTTAAAACAATTATAAATTATCTAGTCAAACGGTTTTTTAATAAAGAGAGAATGCACACAGAGTTGAAATCCTATTCATTGTCTATTCCTATGTGAACGCAGTCTTAACTGGTGATTTGGCTTGCCGTCTTCACAGTGGGCCCCATTGAGCTAAGGAGGACGACAAACAAATAAAACAAGATGTGTTTGTGAAACACGAATGCCCCCGTAACGGCATTTTTTTCAAAGTTTGACCTTGACAGATGACCTTGACCTTGTCACATGACCTTGACTTTGGTACCAGCGGATGCGGATCATTGAGACCTATCATCATGCCAAATATTAGCTTTGTATCTTTAATAGGCTTGAAGATATTGGCAAGGTTAAGTTTTCGGGTTAAGTTTTCGGACAGTTTGACCTTGACAGATGACCTTGACCTTGTCACATGACCTTGACTTTAGTACCAGCGGATGCGGATCATTGAGATCTATCATCATGCCAAAAATTAGCTTTGTATCTTGAATAGGCTTGAAGATATTGACAAGGTTAAGTTTTCGGACAGACGGACGGACGGACAGACAGACAGACGGACATGAGAAAAACAATATGCCCCCTATCTCTCGATACGGGGGCATAAAAAACCATAAAATTATCAGCTAATTAATCATTAACCCACGAATTGTTTAATTTCATTTAATCGGGGGGGGGTTTGTTGTTGTTTTTTTGGTATGTGTACAACGGTTTTCTTTGACTCGTTTCAAAATTGTTGCTTGATTTTCTTAAGCATGAAAACTTTCATTGATTTGAAAGAATAACTACGCTGTGCGCCTGACGTACGTCGACTTGAAAGTTGTAGACTGGATTCGTTTCGAGTTTTCTAGAATTGGATGTTCTTGTGATAGTGAGAAATTATACGTTAGGTCTCAAGCAAATATCTGTCACACTAGTTTAGTTTTCAATGGAATACATGCATGAGCAGGGTTTAAGTTTGTCACGCCACATTCGCCTACGCTAATACATAGAGGATATTGAATGAGCGGTCATGGAATACTGAATTTATTAAAGGAGTCATCTATAAACAGATAAAAACGAGGCTACGCCTCTAAATTCTGTATTTTATGAGCACAAATTTTATATTCTATTTATATTATGACCAGAATTTTTGCGAAAAATCATTGAAACTGACGTCAAAATATATACATTATGACGTCATTTTCGCTGTTACAAAATAGCGTTGCTATTTGCCCCGAGTTCATTTTCATTGTTATTCCACTAGTGTAATAACACCCGTGTAATATCAGAAATATTTAACGGAGTTATTTCACTCCCGCGACGTAGGTCATATTATAAAAAACATCTATACCCATGCTGACGACGGTAGGATGGTGACCGTAAATCAACCTTTGTTCCAAATCAGCGGATCTAAAAATAGTAAAAACAAGCTTGACACACTAATACTCTTGGGGGTTTTTCTTATTTTTATTTGAACCCCTCTTTTGTTTTCAATTAAACTTAGTCGTCCGCTAACGTATGTATGGTCATTAAAACGAAAAACTATATGTAATTTTATCCTTTTGGTAAGTAATTTACTCTTCCAGAACAGTTTTTGACAATAGATGCATATACAAACTGTCTCAATATCTATTTTCTGTTTCAAATACTTTAAAAATATGAAAAGTTAAATAGCAAAAAAAAAAGAAAAAACATTTGTGTAAAATTTCTCTACAAATGTAAATACGCAATTTTGAGAACAGTTTCTTCGCCATGGGTGTTATACGTTGTAAAACAAGAAATAAAACATACACAAATGGTTTTATTTAACTCTTTCAAAAATGACACCTAAGTTCTCTTTTAGGTGTTACATTTTCCTTTCACAGTAGATCATTTTAGCCAAAACAGTTACACCTTCTGCTAGATTAAGATAAACTTTACGCTTTCGGTGGTAAACCTCAAACCTTTCTGTTACTATAGAACGCAATGGTTTGCCAAATAATCTTATAATACTCCTAATATAGAAAGACGTCATTCTTGAGATGGTAAATTGACAATGAACTGACTGTTACCTTTCCATTTAAACTAAATTTAAAAAATATATATACATTTGATGTTACGATACACTAAATTTAGAGAATGCTTTACCCATTCGGTTAGTAAATCCCTTAACCCTTTGAATGTTAACTCCCCTTTTAAACTACACGACAATAGTTACGCAATTACGAGGGTTGTTAAAAAATTAACCGGATTTTTCCTAGCAAAATATTATTTTTTTAGCTATCAAGCTTAATTTGGTATCAATCACTGTCGGAATTCAATCCTCATATTGTTATGTAAATTGTTATAATTATCGAACATGGCGCTCGCGCATCTGCCATATAAAATGCCATGGAAACGAGCACCCGGCGCAGCAGATAAAATAATCCATTTATTTGGTCTTCGTTTATAAATATTCTTTCTTTTCTAACTGTTGAAAAACTTGACAATTTATTGAGTTTCTGGAATAAGAATTACAAATGCATTGTCTTTATTTGAAATAACTTGAAGGTAGCATTTTTAGATAAAGTTCGTTTAAAATGTGGCGGGGTAAATGGTTCGGAACGTTCCAGACGACGTCAACTAAATGCTCAAAATTTTCATTTTTTATCATTCCTTTCGAAATCTACAAAAATACCGAAAGACATTAATCAAACACTTGATTACAGGAACACTGAACTCATCCTTCTTCCATGAATAATGATCCGAGACAAGCTAATTCACACATAAAATGTCTCGATTTTCGACAACGTCGCTAGCGTCATGTACTGTGCACCGCCACCTAATACCCATGTATTTTTGTTTGCGTGTGAAATGAATATACATCATTCAAATGCTTCAGGTTTTGGCAAGTTTGAGCATACAATATGTCCTATTAATATGAGTATATCTTTTTCACAAAGCGATAATTCAATGAGGATTTATTGACCTTATCCGGATAAAAATTGAACATCTCGTAGTGTTACAATATACTTATTCAGAGAGTACTGTGAGACCGTGACCAGTGATATATGCGCTAGACTTTCTCGTGACCCACAGGTCCGCGGTTCGAGTCCCACCTTTGTCTGGGTGTCTTTATAGCCAAAACATGAAAATGCCAGCCCAATTTTACACAGTTATAGAATAGGACAGTAGTGGCTTTAGATGTCTTTCATGAAAAAAGCTGGAATGAGTGATTGAAAATGTTCTGTAAAGTTCATCTTTCGTCGCAATCGATTTAGAAAAACATGTGTAAACTAAACTGAAACAAATTAATATTTTAGAAACATTAAGTTTTTTCCAGGTACATCGTCGACAAAGATTCGTCAACGACATGTAAACGACCTAAAAAGACTTAATGAATTCCAAATTATTGAAAACAACTTCCATCCATCAACATTTTAAATGAACAGCTCATCTTTTTGGACACTATATCAGGTCTTAATGGAAACTAACTATGCGCATATTTTTATTCAAAAGTAAAAGATAAACATCAATAATTGCTCCCTACTATCTGCAACCATAGACATAATTATAGGAACATCCCTTACGGCCTAGCCTTTCGGATTCGTAGAAGAGATCGCATTTAACCATGCTCGACAGAGTTATCACATCACTTACAAAAAGAGGTTACTTGAAGCTAGTCATGTCGACCTCGATCACAAGAGCTGCTGATACCAATTCAGATAATCACTTGTTATGTACCAAAGTTGTTCTGCAAACAAACAGAATCCCTTTGGTTTGAAATACCACCCTGAGTTGCCAAGCGTAAACTCAGTTAAAGATAAACAAGGGTCCATGAGTATTTCCTAAGAAAAAAGTTGTCGCACACCGTAGACCTAAGTCATTTCGAGCCATTCTTGTGAGAGCCAAAGTAAATACTGCTGCAACCAATGACTCTCTTGGCGCGAGTAAAATACTCAAGTGTCAAACATGCAATATCATGCAAGACATCCATACTTCTAAGTCGCATCTTTGCGCTGTTTATACTAAATGGCAGTTGCAAAAAATTCTGTGTACCTTATGATAAAAACGACATGCCAGAAACAATATGTTGGCGAAGTCAAGCGGCAGATAAAAGCATGGATTTGCAACGATCTGACTCGAAATCTCCAATAGGCGTCCGGTTGAAGAACATTTAAATTAAGTCGGCCACTCATTCAACGATGTTGTCCTGTGCTGGATTTAAGCGAACACTTAAAGGACCGACATACAACATAAATATTTTGGATAAACAAAAGCGACATCAAATCACCAAGGGCAAAATTGACCAACATCTTAACCTACCTGTGCGCCCTGTATGGAACGTCACATATGGAACGTCACAGCTGTCATATGTTTTGAAGTATAGTGTTAATATGCCCAATTTCTATATTAAAATGTTTAAATCAAGTGTAATTATGCTCAAATATAGTGTTGATTTGTCCGAACTATATCATATAATGTCAAAAGGAAGTCTGGTTACATGCAAAATGAGTATTGACTTGTCTATACGAAAACTTATCATCCCAAAAGGTACGTTGATTATGGCAACCTTTTGTGCCGACCTGTCTTAACATTATCTGATTGTGTCAAACGGTGGTGTCGTTAAGGCAAAGCATGTTGTTGACTTGTCTTAGAATTACATCATTATTTAAAACGTAGTGTAATTACGTCTAAATAATGTGTTGGCTTGCCAATGCACTACTTTTGTATGTCGAAAGGAAGCATTGTTATGTCCAAATAACACAATGCTATATTCAAACATGGTCTTATTATGGTAAAAGGTAATGTGGTTCTGTCAAAACAATATGTTGACTTGTAAGAACATGGGCTTATTATGTCCAAATGTAGTGTCATTATGTTCAAGAAATGTGCTTACTTGTGTAAAAACGAGTTACTATGCAAATAGTAAAATTGATTATGTTCAAAAATAGCGTTAATTTGTCTACGTTTTATCTTATTCTGTTCAAAGGAAGTGTGGTCATGCCCAACTATCGTGTTGACTTGTCTATACAGTATGTTATCATGTCGAATTGTAGAGTGATTAAGTCAAAACGTAGCGTTGACTGGTTAATGCATTACGTTAGTATGTCAAAAGGAAGCATTGTTATGTCTAAATAACACAATGTTATATTCAAAATCGTTCTTATTATGATAGAAGGTAATGTTATTCTGTCAAAACAATTTGATGACTTGTAAGAACATGGGCTCATTATGTCTAAAGGTAGTGTCATTATGTTCGAGAAATGTGTTCTCTTGTGTAAAACCGAGTTATCAACTTAAGAGTAAGATTTATTATGTTAATATATTGCGTTTATTTGTCAACGTTTTATCTTATTTTGTTCAAGGAAGTGTGGTCATGCCCAAATATCGTGTTGACTTGTCTATGCAGTATGTTATCATGTCGAATTGTAGTGCGATTTTGTCAAAACGTAGCGTTGACTGGTCAATGAATTACTTCAGTATGTCAAAAGAAAGCATTGTTATGCCCAAATAACGCAATGCTATATTAAAACATGATCTTATTATATAAGAAGGAAATGTTGTTCTGCAAAACAATATGTTGACTTGTCAGAACACGGGCTTATTATGTCCAAAGGCAGTGTCATAATGTTAAAGAAATGCATTACTTTAGTAGGTCAAAAGGAAGCATTGTTATTATGCAAATAGTAAAATTGATTATGTTAAAAAATAGCGTTAATTTGTCTACGTTTTATCTTATTTCAACAAAATATCAAAGTTTTCGCACGACTACGACGAAAACGACGACATCAACTATGGTGGTGCTACCGGACGTGGTTAAACATATCAAGCAATTAATTCCCATTTATTTTGCCATCATACATGACAAACCGGTTTGGTCTGGTTTTAAATTAGATGTTAGGTATGATGCAACATCTCATCATGATTGCATTTTTCTGAGATTGATTACAAATTACAATTTCTTGTTGAAGACCATGTACTATATAACAAAGAATTACATTTTATCATTTTGGGAAATAGATAATTCGATAAAAAAAAACCTTCCACTTATGTTTAGTTAAAATACCATCATCTACATAGATTAACACTTTTATTAAATAAGAAAGACTTATGTTTTGAAGTAAGGCAAGGTAAAGAGCTAGCAAAACTTCATTTGGGATTCGAGTAGTATTAGTATAGGTGTATTTTCAAAACTGAGCTGTGGCGTAGGCGTTGAGTCCATTACCGTAGGTAAATCGGGTATAATTAAAAGGCAAATGATAGGACTTTAATCGATTCCCTTTTAGAAATTATGAAAGTACATTTTTTGAGTGAACCTTATGTTTTACGATAATAACGTTTGTGTAGAAGGTATAGGTGTATTTTCAAAACTGAGCTGTGGCGTAGGCGTTGAGTCCATTACCGTAGGTAAATCGGGTATAATTAAAAGGCAAATGATAGGACTTTAATCGATTCCCTTTTAGAAATTATGAAAGTACATTTTTGAGTGAACCTTATGTTTTACGACAATAACGTTTGTGTAGAAGGTATAGGGAGATTTTGTGCGGTGAGCCGTGAAATCAACTTTTTACCGTGAGATTCTCGTGCCATATGTCCGAAATAGGTAAAACAGGTTTAAATAGCGCTTTAGGAAAGTTTAAATTTACCTTTTAAACCAACGTTATTGATTATCTTACAACGTAAGGTTCACTCAAACATGTACTTTCATAGAAACAATGAAGCGATCGGGTTAAATTTCTATTATTTGCTTTTTAATCATACCCGATTTACCTATGGTAATGGACTCAACGCCTACGTCAGAGATCAGTTTGGAAAATACACCTTAAAAGCTTAAACTTTCTTTAGCGTTATTTTAACCCGTTTTATCTATATCGAGCAAATGGCACGAGCTTCTAACAGTAAAAAGTTGATTTCACGGCTCAAGGCGCAAAATCTACCTATTGTATAGGTAAACCATGCTATCTGAATGTCTATAAACAGACTTTCGACGAGTTTAATAAAGAGAAAGCAGGACCAACGAAATTTTTGCTGTCACGGTCATTTTACTATACTGAAGGATAAAAGAAACACACTTCTAGCATTCTAACCATCCTTTGAATTATATCTGTAAACGTCATGTGTCATAGCGCAAAAGTAACATGCTTTCGAAACCGACATCATCATTGAGAAACTAATATTGAAACGACTAAAAGTATTGATAATCGATTGGGAGAAAAAAGTGTTTTTCTTTGTGAGTTTCTTTACTCTATAAGTATATAAGTGATTACATTTGTAATTAAGTACCGTAACCTCACGCTTGTTAAATTTCAGTTCAGTCCACCCCTACTACTGGTTATACCATATTTTCTCGCGTTTTCGAATACCACGGTTGGACTATACCAGTCCTGCGATCAGGACGACAAACCATGCAACTTTTTTCCAATTATATGCCCCGCTTTGCACGTGCACTTGCGTGCAAAGTGGGGAATAATTGGAAAACTGCATTATTTTGTCATCCTGAACCCAGGATTGGTAACATGTAGCACTTTATACCGTATTTTGTTCACATATGAGGCACTTTAATCAAACCGCAATGTAGTTGCTGGTTCTGAACAAAATGACCCTTTTTAAGATGTTCTGGCTAGCTGCTTTTGCTCATAAAACGCTTCATTGTTAATTCATAATATAAGTGGATAAAACATTTTTGGTGTTGTTATTTGTTTGTTTATTTTCCGTTTATTGTTGGGTGGGCTTGTTTGAAATGTCCTTAAAGTTGGGCAAAAACTCTTTACATAAACCTTAAATTTATTACGATTTATTGCACACTCATAAATTTCTCTAACTCCGATTAAGTGACATCAGTCTTATGATAAGTATTAGAGTACAGTTTCGTTGTAGGGGAAATATTGACTTGTTTCGACACTAAAAGAAAGATACAAGTTAAGTCTACCCATTTTACATATGAAGATCTTTTTGAACTAAAAAGTACGAACAGATAGAAAATGAAAAGACCTTGTAGGAGTAGTAAAAGTTAGAATGGACAAACGGGTAATTGCATATTTATCATGCAATTTAGCCTGTATTTACCTGATATCATTTGTCTGATAACATGATATTAGGCAGTCTATTTTTGAATCAATTTGCATACAGTTTCACCTGAATTTCGTTGATTTTTAAAGGTTTATTATTACTTGGCGCTGAAAAAATGTTTTCATGATAAATAGAGTAACATGTAAGTACCTTAGAATAGGCGTAACGTCAGAAGTTGAGCTAAAAAACATCACGTCAAATAGCTTAAAAACGTCGACGTTTTTTAACGATTTGATTTTTTTGTTCGTTTACGTAAGTAATGCACGATCATTTTCCTGTCGCCAAATGCTTAGACCCAAAGTGCAATTATAATGGTTTATTAAGAATGTCACAGTGTAGAATTTGCATCGGCTACAAATTGTAATAAAAACCTTGCAAACTCGAGGAGAGTGATATTCGACGAATTTTCTGACATCGTTACTACAGGTTGTTAAAATAGTTATTATGTTTTAATCAACCTATTGGCAAAGTATGATACGTTATTTAAGCTGGCTCTAGTTAGCATACAAAATTTTTAGGAAGTCTCAAAGTTCAAATGAGTACAAACTGCCCTTGGCAGCTTAAACACTAAATAAATGAATGCTTTCGCCATAAAAAGTAGTTCTCCCGTAATGTTGCATACCGATTCAAGGAAAGGGTCCTGTTGTTTGACCCCGGACGTTTTACGAATTTACCTAATAAAGGATTTAAGGTAAGTCCACACGTGCAACAAATCGATAATCAAGGTGAACATACATATTATAGCAGACCAAAACAAGTCATGCGTACCGCGCGGGGTAATTGACTGTCGCTAAACTACCAGTCTTACGAAATATTGTCGGGTTAGCGACGCGTCATTACCCGCTTCTGTCATTACCTTTCTTTGTCGGATGCATATGTCGAGGAACCTTTGATTGGCAACGAAATTCAAATCATCGAATTATTCGTAAGATCAAACGTAATTTATACAGCTGTGACCGATAAAATTTCGAAATATCCCTTTCTAAAAGTCTTAAAATAGATATAAAGGTATTTTATCCGAAATGAAAATAGACGCTACCGGAAAACATTTCCGAAAGGTCAATCGACTATCCTCGTTTATATACTGCATTTTCAGAGAACACGGGGAAATACCAATGACGTCATATAAAGTGTCTGCAACAACATGTACGTCCGTCACCCTTGGAACGACAGTGCGATAACAATAAGGCTGCATTAATCATCAGTTTCCATTATATCGCCGGATGCCAAAACATCGTAACTAAAATTTAAGTAAGCCGCATTTCCTAGACCCGACGCGCAAGATACATCTTAGAACTGATTCAAGATATAAACTCCACAGTTTCTCATATCAGTTACCATAATTTATTTAATGAAAGCAACGAAAGGTGATTTTGCAACCAAATCTCATATCTACAGCTTAAAGTTAAAACTAGAAGTTTTAACACTTGGAAGTCGTTTATTCTTAAAGTACCCAGTATGATGGAGTTTGGGAGCAAAATTTTAAACTTATTTTTAATAAGGAAATGAGCATTTACAAAGTGTGCAGGGAAAGGAAGGTGTGTGAGTGTGTGGGTGTGTGTGTGTGGGGGGGGGTAAAGATTCCTTACTTTGTAAAAACAAATTCCTGAATTTCCAACATGGAATTACAAAATTCCTGATTTTGGCCCTTATAGAGAGCACTGTATGTGTGCAGTTTCACCCCCACATACTTTAAGCTCGTAAGGGCAAATCGGGCTTATTGTGAGCTGTGTGATCATTAGATATCCCCCGTACATCGTTCGTCATCAACTCACCTTAGTGCTTATATCATAGGCAATTGATGAATATTGGAAAGTGATGTTTGTCAGGTCATTAAGATGAACTGTGTGAATTAAAATTTGAAATATTCCATATGAAAACACGAGGAAAGGATACCTGTTGCCACTTTCTTTGTTATATTCTAAGGGCCTTACATTTAGCGCATTTATGATAAAACTTGTTCAGTATGTTAGTCAAAATGATAAAACCTTCTGAAAGAGCAAAGTTCATCTGAAAATACAAACGCAGGGACATGAAATTTGGCTCACCCGTGATGAACAATGACCAGAATACTTTTTATGTCATAAAGATATATTTCACACTCACGGTTATACAGTGTATTGGAATGTGGATGTCCAAGAACGTCACATGTGTGCAAAGTAAAGACCTAGCTTGACCAGAATTTTCATAATGCACACTACATTGTACAGTCACTTGGATGAACTATATTCAAATTAGAACTCATTCGAAAGTATGATTTTTAACTCCTCGCTTTTTTTCATCCCTGATTTTGTATCATAATAATCTTTTAAAATGAAGATTATTAAAATATCTATTCTTTGCTAGCCTTCAGTACTTTCAATTCTTTGATTTCATTCTTGGCAATTAATTACGTAATAGAATCGTTTCTAGAGGATAGAGGTTTGTTAACTTCTTTCTTTGAATCTATTTAGTAATATACAATTACAACTTTTCTTAAGTGTATATGTTTAGTATCAGAGCGTGAAAATATATTTTCAAATTCCAATTCTTCAAATTTCTAAATATTAATTTGGCATTTTCTCGGATTTCTTTTTCTGTAGTGTGTACTTTTTGGCGGCATATTGCGGAAATAATACACTTAAAGAAAAGGGAACGAAAAAAACAAACGTTATTCGGCAATCATTGCCGTACCTCGGAAAAAGCATCGTTTTTGGCGGGGGACATTTCTGCGGACAATGGAAAAACTTAATAACTTTGGCAGTTTTCTATCGGTTTTGAAAAAATAAACAAATTTCAAAATTTAAAATAAAGGACTATTTTCCTGTAAAGAAGGCCATGCTGAAAAAAAGATTTGATTTATATATATATGTCTTAACGTGTTACCTTCTATAAATAAAGATATTATTATTATTATTATATAAAGCAACACACTTCCATGATAATTGATTGGAATTTCAATAAATTAAAAAAAAACGACATTTTTTGTCCGATATTGGGCATTTTTATAGACAAAGGAATTTTTAAATAACTTCTTTATTTACAAACAAAACTGTAAGACACGTTATATTCAAGAACAAAAAAATATTTTTCTTTAAAGATTTCCGACGAGTTCGTTAATACGTAAAAAAAAGACCTATTCTTTTCGAGTAAAATTTTCGAATCTCTGTATAGAATAAAATTTGCAAATTTTTTAAAATATTTCTATCAAAATCATGCAAAGTCGTTCATAGTTAAAGAGGTTTCGATTTTATTGTATACGGATATGTTGTAGTAAGAAAGGTAAGTTTCACTGATGAGATTTTTTTTACAACAACTTTATTCAAAGGGATCGAAAATAGTGTTACATTTCTACAGCTATTTTAGGCTAAATCCTTTGTTTATAACACATGGCACTTAAAAATGAAAATATAAATTATTTGTGACAGAGCAATAAATAAAAAGGCACTTCTCTTCCCTTTTCAATGATGTATAATTTATACTATTTCGAAGAAATGCGAAGTAATTACTGTTTATTTTAAACACGCGGACCGACTAAAAACCAAATTATCTCCAAATTCTGACGTTACGTCAAATCATTGTTATATTGTCGCGGCTGCGAGCAATTTTCGTGTATTGACAATGCCTCGTCATGATAAAGTCCCCCTACTACGACCAGAAAATTTGACATTTTAAGACACTAACATATTAATCTCTATTAAACAGCATACTCGTTAGTATTCTTAATCCCTTTTTAAATGGGAAATTATCATTTCATCGTGGACAGATGTCTAGTGGGTTGGGTCATCTGACCGGAGTTAACGGCAACCCTTCAAAGTAGCGCATTAGCTCTTACATACAAGCACAAAGAAGCCGTCAAACAAACTAACACAACATTTTACAGGCATCTTCTTGAGCTCTTCGAGCTAGTAATATCAAAATATTTTCTGAAACACGATACTTGGATTGTGTGACATAATCATGTTTCGCGCGTGGTTTTACTGCCTTGCTGTACAAGTTCATGTGAAGTGTTGAGACCGAATTTTAAGGGCACTTCAGTAGCCCAGAAAAAGCAGTATGTCCAGGTATATTATATATCAAAATGAAGGCATTCATGAGCACAAGCAGTTAAGCAACATAAGACCGCCGTAGCTATAACGGTATGGCCAAAACATTGTGTACAGAACAAGCAACTGCATGACGGTGGGATAAAATTGCTCCATATTTTAACAAAATACAGTCTAAAGTACTATCCAGGTATTACTACAAACGTTTATATAAAACTCAGTCTCAAAAGGCTATTTTGAAACAATCAATTTCCATTTATTTTGTCAACATACACGTCACACCGGTTTCAAAATAGATGTTAGGTATGGTGCAACATCACACCATAATATTGTGAATTATTTTCTGCGATTTATTTCAAATTATAGATTTTTAATTCAATGATCTGAGATAAATAACTATATATTCATCATTCTGTGAAATAGAAATTGATATATTGCTCAACAAACTTACAGGTATATAAACTGTTTATAACCATTTGTGTTGTGATAAAACACCATACCTAACACAGAACTACACGTTTACAAAATTAGAATGACATATATGACATATGTGTTTTAAAAAAAGTCAAAATTAATTGTTTGCATAACTACGTTTTGGGCCCGAATTTCACACCAACGGTTGTAGTATTACCTGGATAGTACTTTAGACTGTTCTTTCTTAAAATATGGGGCAATTTGATACAACCGTCATGCAGTTGCTTGTTCTGTACAAAATGACCCTTTTCCACAATGTTTGACCATACCGCTATAGCTATGACAGTCTTAAGTTGTTCAACTGCTTGTGCTTTTACACAGCTTCATTTTGGTATATAATATACCTGGACATACTGCTTTTTCTTGGCAAATGAAGTGCCCTTAAAATTTGGTCCTAAACACTTTACATGAACCTTAAGAAAGACAGGGTAGATTACTTGCTTGTGAAAACAGAGAAATTTGGTTCAATTTTGACCAAGTTCGATAGTTATTTGTCAGATGTAAAACATCTAGCGATGATCATGTTCTCAATGGTAATCAAATGAAATTAAGGACATTTTTTTTGCAGTGAAAACTATAGTAGGTTAAGCTGGTTTGAACTGATGGATTGCTTGACTTGCTCCTTGGACCCCTTCATGACACACAAAACAAACATTCGGAACACCACTCGGCCAATCTCACGATCAACCTCGGATGCATTCGGAACACCACTCGGCCAATCTCACTGTAAACCTCGGATGCATTTGGAACACCACTCGGCCAATCTCACGATCAACCTCGGATGTACATATTTTTAAAAATTACGGTAAAACCTTGGAAAAACTCGATGACGTCAGTGAAAAAACCGTTAGCCCTCGAAACTTTGAGTGAAAACGTTCGACGTCGCCTACGCTACTCGTTTGAAGTCACTGACGTAAAACCATCGTATCCTTATATCAACAAGCATTCGGAAGTATTGCATGGCAATACCAAGTCCCCTACCGGATTTATATATTTATCCCTAGAGCAGTATCTTTTTTGGTGGTAAAGGTATAACTACCTCTCCAAAATATTAGTTATATCAGATTTAATGTATCAGCTCAATATCTCTGAGGAAAAAAATCCGGAAATTTCCTGGTAATTTTCTAAGTCTAGCATCCGTATCTTCCACAAAAATCAATGGACCGGAACCATATTCGAACTTGATCTGTATCTGTATCTGTAATGATGCGGACTCACATACCAAAAATCAGCTCAATATCTCCAAGGGTTAAGAAAAAAAAGTCCAGAAAACTGAAATTTCCTGGTAATCTTCTTAGTCCAGCATCTGTTTCTTCCACAAAAATCAATGGACCGGAACCAAACTCAAATTTGATTTGTAACTCATTGAAGCTGACTCACATACCAAAAATCAGCTCAAAATCTCCAAGGGTTAAGAAAAAAGTCCGGAAAACTGAAAATGCCTGGTAATTTTTTAAGTCCAGCATCCGTATCTTCCACAAAAATCAATGGACCAGAACCAAACTCAATCTCGTTCTGTAACTCATTGATGCGGACTCACATACCAAAAATCAGCTCAATATCTCCAAGGGTTAAGAAAAAAAGTCCGGAAAACTGAAATTGCTTAGTAATTTCTAAGTCCAGCATCCGTATTTTCCACAAAAATCAATGGACCGGAACCAAACTCAAACTCGTTCTGTAACTCATTGATGTGGACTCACATACAAAAAATCAGCTCAATATCTCCAAGGGTTAAGAAAAAAAGTCCGGAAAACTGAATTCCGGACTGACAGACAGACGGACGGACGGACGGAAGGACGGACGGACACACAGACAGACAGACGGACAGACGGACGGAGCGCAAACCTATAGTCCCCTTCGGCTTTCGCCAGTAGGGGACTAACAACTTTAGATTCTTAAATAACGGCTGAATGATTCGTCATTCTCAAAAAATAAGATTTTTCAGCCGTTATTTACTGTAAAAATATCAATCGAAAAGATAGCGCCGGTCCGCTAGTTATTCATACACTGTTTCCGCCTAACAAAATGTACAATTTCGTTACATACCTATCCGCCTTACATACATCCGAGGTCTGTTGTAGTTTATGGATATGGCCGAGTGATGTTCCGAATGACGAAACAAAGTGCAACTGTTGAATGGCGACCTTAATGCTTTAACTCCGGTTTGTTCAAGATATTTTAATTCAAAAATGCCTTTTGGTTGTTTTTATGGCCCCAATTTCTACGCATTCTCAAGAATAAGAGGCCAAAAAGGCCTTTATCGCTATACTGGCTTTCACGTCTCCAGATTTGAAAAATAATTAATCAAAATAGAATCAGACCACGGAAGGTCCTGAAAGTCTCCAGCATTCAGACCAGATTCAGAGTAATTGCAAATTAATATTTATATAAGATAACACAGATAACACCCTATTTAACGTCACTCGAGTTTTCAAAGATAAAACCTGAAAAAATATTTTTAGATTTCTAAAGCTAAAATTTTCCCCGCCACACCACGCCTCTATTTATAGTCAATCAAAATTTAATTAATAATTAAACAAATGTTACCCAATGAACATTCATATCAACTTTGGATAAAATTGGCTAAATTGTTTTGGAAGAGAAAAGAAAATAAACACAGCCTTGCCACGCTCATACTTGGGCGACCAATCATAATTTCTCGAATAATTTTATGAAGAGGGTCACCCAAGGAACATTCATACCAAGTTGCAAAGAATGGTGAAAAAAAGCCAACTCGTACCACACCCATATTTGAGGGGGGGTCAATCAAAATTCATAAGTCATGTTAAGAATAGGGTCACACTACGAACAATCATGCCAAGTTTCCTTGAAGTCGACCCGATGGTTTGGGAGAAGATTTTATATTGAAAATAAGCCTAAAAAAGGCGGTCATCTAAGGAACATTGTCAAGTTTCGTGAATGACGGGCCTCGGAGGAGGAGAAGATGATTAAATAATGGAAATACATTGCCATGTGGAGCTAAAATTGATTTCGGAGGCACAAAAAGTAATCTTTTATGAAGTGTTAGTAGATTGATGTGTCTGCTTACGCAGATGTTTACATATCCCACCCTCGGTTGAAGAAATCCTAGAATCGCCCCTGAATGTGAAGAAATTATTTAACACCCCTATAAAGCAACGATAGGTGACTAACGGAATAAAACTACTACTTGACAAATAATTCGACCAACAATTTAACTTTCACCCCGACATAAAAGGGAAGTTTATTATTTTGGCGCAATGTCAACTCCACTTAATTTTGGAATTCACTGAAACAAAAACCCAGGTATTGTTCATGTGCTTTATTATGTATAAAATGTCAATTTTAAGATCGTATCTATTTCATTACTAAAAAATCGCATGTGGATTTCATCAGGTTTGTAATGATAATATGACACTGCGTCGTTTAATTTTCTCATATTTATTTTTATTTATTTTTTTGGGGGGGGAGGTGTTTTGGGGGGGTTTCTATCCGTTTTTATTCCAAAAACAAAAAATCTTTTAGCTGCATGTATATAGTTCAAATAGGTATCTATTTAGTCTGCATTTATTTCAAAAGGATATTGGATTTTTTCAACTTTAGGGATTGTAGTTGTATGCGAGTTCACATTTAAGGGCAGTTTGAGAACATTAAATAATTTCACGTGATGCATATCTATAGTAAAAGTTTAATAAGAAGTGGATGTGTACAAAATCGTTTGAACGTCCCTTCAATTCTAGCTGTTGAAATGTCGCTGCTAGATTTTAACGAACACTGTCGACGTCGTCATTGTTAGTGTTATTATTTTCATTATAGCTGTTGTCAATTTTACTGTTGCCCTTTTTGCTGTTGCTTGTATTATAATAATCAAATTCAATTTCCACATCTCATTTATGTATGATTCCGTTTCAGGACATCATAGTGGTATCTTGTGTTCTAGTATTTTGTTAACCAGGAAAAACGAAAAAGAAATCTTCGAACATTTAATATTTCTGCTTCAGGTAATGGTAACCCATCCATCAGGCCAAAATACCTATGTATAGCGACATCTTACTCAAAAGGTAAAAGGATAATAAATTCCTGCCGTTGCTAATTGAAAAATTAAACCTCGCCTGTGAGTTCAAAGGCTCAGTCATTCTCGGCGATAGCTTTCTTGAAATTGAAGATTTGGTTAACTACTTTCAAAATACTACCTAAAATTAAAACCTTGTTGCCACTGTAGCCAAATGAAACACATGTTTAACATTTCCCTTCTAAACATTAAAACTTAGAACCTCGGTTTTTCGTACATGACATAACCTACCGGAGTTCAAGCAAAATACTTTGTAAGACCTCGAGAACCAAGAAGTAATGAAAGTGCATCGTTTCGCACGTGCGTTTACAGAACGTCACGACTCACGAGTAAATTAAAATCAACAAAATCTAAATGAAAACTTGGCATGTTATAACTTGGTAAAAAAAGCTTTTAAAAGCATTTATTATCATACTAATGTATTATATGCCTCAAAAATAACCATTGACGGAAAGAAACATGCTTTTCTTCGGGAAAACCTTGTAAAAACTCGATGACGTTAGTTAAAATGGTGCTAGCCCTCGAAACTTGAAAAGTGGAAACATTCGACGTCGCCAACGCTATTCGTTTACAGACGTGAAACAATCGTATACTTATATAAATATTCATGTAAAGTGTTTGAGACCAAATTTTAAGGCACTTCGTTTGCCAAGAAAAAGCAGTATGTCCAGGTATATTATATATCAAAATGAAGCTATTTATGAGCACAAGCAACATATGACTGCCATAGCTATAGCGATATAGCCAAAACATTGTGGAAAGGGGTCATTTTGTACAGAACAAGCAACTGCATGACTGTTGGATAGAAATGGCTCATATTTCAAAAAAGTACAGTCTTAAGTACTAACCAGGTACTATTACAACCGTTGGTATAAAATTCGAGCCCAAAACGCAGTTATGCTAGCAATTTATTTTGACTTATTTTATAAACACATGTGTCATATACGTCATTCTAATTTTGTAAACATGTAGATCTGTGTAAGGTACGGTGTGTTATCACAACATAAATGGACATTAATAGTTTATATATCTGTAAGGTTGTTTAGCAATATATCAAATTCTATTCACAGAATGATAAATATATAGGAATTTATTATAGATCATTGAATTAAAAAAACAAGGTGCCAAATTGTCACACGATACGCCCGTCACACTGCTTAGTATTAACTGGGGGTTTGAATAGAACTGAGGTTATTTTGAATGAATATTTTTTGCACCCATGAAGTTCCATGATCCTAGCTATTATACTTTTAGAGATATACTCCGGACAAGATTCTAGTATGAAAAACAACAATGGGCAATAACTCAAAAAATAGGTCAGGAAGAATTATGGTTCTTGTACACTGCACTCCCCCTTGGTGAGATCCATACACCCATGCAGTTTCATGATCCTAGCTATTATACTTTTAGAGATATACTCCGGACAAGATTCAAGTCTGAAAAACAACAAAGGGCAATAACTAAAAAAAATAGGCCAGGTAGAGTTATGGTTCTTGTGCACTGCACTCCCCTTGGTGAGATCTATACACCCATGAAGTTTCATGATCCTAGCTATTATACTTTAAGAGATATACTCCGGACAAGATTCTAGTATGAAAAACAACAAAGGGCAATAACTCAAAAAATAGGGCAGGTAGAGTTGTGGTTCTTGTGCACTGCACTCCCCCTTGGTGAGATCTATACACCCATGAAGTTCCATGTTCATAGCTATTATACTTTAAGAGATATACTCCGGGCAAGATTCAAGTCTGAAAAACAACAATGGGCAATTACTCAAAATTAGGCCAGGTAGAGTTATGGTTCTTGTGCACTGCACTCCCCCTTGGTGAGATCTATACACCCATGAAGTTCCATGATCCTAGCTATTATACTTTAAGAGATATTCTCCGGGCAAGATTCAAGTCTGAAAAACAACAATGGGCAATAACTCATAAAATAGGCCAGGTAGAGTTATGGTTCTTGTGCACTGCACTCCCCCTTGGTGAAATATCTATACACCCATGAAGTTTCATGATCCAAGCTATTATACTTTTAGAGATACATGTATACTCCGGACAAGATTCTAGTATGAAAAACAACAAAGGACAATTACTCAAAAATAGGCCAGGTAGAGTTATGATTCTTGTGCACTGCACTCCGCAATGATGAGAAGAATACAATTGCCAAGTTTGAAGTCCATCGGACTTCAAGTGACAGAGTTATGCTCCGGACAAAGAAGTGGACGCCGCCGGACGCCCGGACAACCGGACGCCGGACGCCACGGGTGATCCCATAATACGTCCCGTCTTTGACTGGCGTATAAAAACCTATTATGAAATAAATCACAGAAAACATTTCACAATATTATGGTGTGATGTTGCACCATACCTAACATCTATTTTGAAAACAGGCCAAACCGGTTTGACATGTATGTTGACAAAATAAATGAAAATTGATTGTCTCAAAATAGACTTTGAGACTGAGTTTTAAACCAACGATTGTAGTAGTATACCTGGTTAGTAAGTTAGACTGTACTTTGTTTAGATATGAGCCAACTTTATCTAACCGCCATGCAGTTGCTTGTTCTGTACAAATGAAGTGCCCTTAAAATTGGGTCTCAATCACTTTACATTAACCTTAAGTTCCAAGGGTGCTATAATTGGACTCACCCAATGTGCATCCAAATTATCTTAGAAACAATGTATGATATCTTTCAAAAAGAATTTCTCTAAAAAAAGTCTATGGTATTGGAATTAGGTACAAATTATCTCAAATTGTTGTTCTCCAATGAATAATAGCCTTGTTTTGATGAATTCCCGATTATACAGTAAAAATATAGAAAAAACGGTTGAAATTGTCTTTGTAAAGCTAAACTTTAAGGCCTAGAGCTTTTTTCAATATCTAACACATTGTATTCTCATGAATCGCTGGTTTAAAATACTTCCAGCCGTTTGCCATACAAAATTAATAACACATGTTTTGTAAAACTTAGATTTTGCAAAGAAAATAAGAAAGAAATTAAAAATTCGCTTTCTCAAAAATTAATCTTTGCATTTTTTTACCCGGAAATCTAATGAATGGCGATTTTCTTTTGGTTGAAATTGGGGGAGGTTTTAACGACTCCATACCCAAAACCAACTACATTTAATATCTTGGAATATCTTCATCTTTAGATGTTATTCTTAACTTCTGTCGGCATTTGATAGTTGAAGACATTTCAAATTTTCAACGCGTTCTTTTGAAAAAAAATGGTATTCAATTTGATACATTAGCAAGATTTACAGAGACAAGTAGGTGGAAAATGATTACAAATAAATGGCTCTACAATTTTCATACTTTAGTCTTTGTCTTTGAATTCGTAATGTACCCACAGTCTTTGAAAGTGCTATTAAATGGTGATACCATAACGTCAAACTTGCGAAACAAACAAACATGCAAAATAATTATATTACTGAAGTATGCTAAGAAAACGTGTCACTTATAACATGAATTCGCTTTTTGAGCATTATCGGAACCACAATATTATTGTAAACAGGGTGTATATTGATAAACCTACTGGGGCGTGACATAGGTAAATTGGCAATGCATGTGATAAATAACTATTTTAGAGCGATTTCTTATCGATGAGAAATGGATAAGACGGTTAGGCACAGCGACTCTTGTCGTGGAGAACACGGTTCAAATCCCAATATTAACAAATTTCATATTTTTATCATTCATTTATATTAACAGTTCGCACTATTTTACTTTTGGTGGGGACTGCTTACAAGACTTTTTCCAACAAAGTTTGTTAATCATATTTTCTTATCTATTTTAAAAGACGATCTCGAGGGCGGAAAGTATAATAATATTTAAGATGTTTTAGTAGTCAAGAACTCATAAAGTGAAGGTGTTTAACAAATTTCCTATTTTGATTTCACCTTTTCGGGGGGACAAAGTGCATTTTTATAACTGAGAAGGGACTTATGTCAAAGGGCTTCCTGATGTTGAAGTATCGAAGGACAAGCTCGATTACAGTATTTTGCACTAGTCTAACGGGGGAGTATTAGGCTGCTGTCGGCATGCCCAAGAAAGGAAGGGGAAGTTCTGGAAAAGCCAAGATGCCATTAAGCGAGCAGTATTGAATATTGTTTCAACGTGGAAATGACAATTGAAATTCATTAAAATGTACTGTTTGTTTAAATTTTAATGTAAATTAAGAAAAAAGATAACTAAGATATATATATTTAAACAGACGTTCTACTGTTTAAAAAGACATACATTTACACAAGAAACTTGCATTCTCAAGAGAATTCGTGAAAAAGATTAAAAAGAATAAAAAAAATAGATCAAACCATTGATCTTTGTACGACTCGAACCTATGCGCAAACAGTGTCGCGTTTCGACGCCTTTCAGTACTTCATGCTAACCATTTGGCCACGGGGACTTTTGATTGCATTGGGCAACGTGTGTTTAAATAGTATTTATCTCCAATTAACACCGGATAACTGATAGTTAACCTGCAACGTCTACAGGAAGATATTGGATTTTCCCTGAAATGTTTACAATAGCGTGTTGAGTTTATAATAACATACATATTCACGATGATATAAAAGATGATAAATAAAAAATCGATTTTATAAATAGATCCATTTAAATTGTTACGGCCTACAACTCAGGTTACGTCATTTTCCCAGTAGGGAATCTATCTACCCATAAAACTAAAATGTAATATAGCGACGTTGACGTAAGACTTTAAGGCCCCCGTTCTACCCTTGAAGCGAGCAAATATTGAGATGATGATTTATGTTTTTCAGGGTGAACATGAGAAGGTCAACAACTAACCTTGGAACTGGAAGTGAGGAAAACAAATCGTTGCAAATCACAGATGATATTAAATACCAATTTATAGTTGACGCAACAAGTGGAGATGACAGAACTTTTAAAAAGTATATCGTAGATAAGGGGATATATATATTGAATGAGTGGCCATTGAGTACCGCATTTATTAAACGAGTCATCTATAATTAGATAAAAACGAGGCTTTGTCGAGTTTTTATCTGTTTTAAATGACAAGTTCAGTAAAATCGGTATTATATATTTCATATTCTACTCATAATATGACCTGAGTGTTTGCAATAAATCGAAGAAAATCAAGAAGTGTCGATTCAAGTTTTTTCCCAGCCTTTTTCAAAATGACGTCAGCAAATGATAATGACGCCATTTTCACAAAGTTGCTAAATGTTCTTTTCTAATTTGCATAGTTTTTTTTCGCAAGTGCTATAACGCGTGTGTATAATCAAAAATATTCAACAGGGTTATTTCACTCCCGCGACGCAGGTCATATAATAAACACCCTGATTCATGTCTCATTCAAAAGAAACATTATTAAAATAGCCATTATTTCCTTGGTCCTCGCCTTCAAACTTAGTTCTACAAGGTTTTACTTTAAATTGTTTTGAAGGAATCCTATGTGTTTTTTTATTACTAGCAATTTGTTATTATTGAAGAAACACCACGTATCGAGTCACAACAATTATCATTTATTACAGATAATTACAAAGTATATAAGTATTAATTATTTGTGACTCTTTTTATTTCGAATTTCAGGGCATTATAATTTTGCATAAATATAAATATAATTAGTTACTTTTAAGATTTTTGAACTTTTTTACACTATATTGTGATTTATGTTTTATTCTTTTATTCATATACGTATAATTGTTTAGATTTGAAGCCATCTTGAAAAACACACCAACGAAGCATCTCGCCGATTATGATAACAGAACTCCACTTCATTTAGCAGCGTCAAATGGCCACCTGTCCCTTGTGAAATATATGGTAGAAACGCTGGGAATTGAAATACTTTTCAGAGACGAGTAGGTCGTCGTGGTTTCAACAACCGTTTTTTTTTTGTGTGTGTGTGTGTGTGTGTGTGTGTGTGTGTGTGTGTGTGTGTGTGTGTGTGTGTGAAAAACGATAACTTCGATTACTATAAGCCCATAAGACCCATGTGGCATACAAATTCATAATACAGCAACAATAAACATGGATTTTTTTATATACATTCAATATATGAATAGCATCTCAATATTACCTTTGACAGAGCTGATTAATCGTTATCATGTTAAATAGAAAATATCCTTTTCGAGCCTATTGCAAATACGCGGGCCTCTTCAACCAGTCTGGCTAAATCTTTTCACCCTTTGTGGTATAAAGCAGACTGGGTAGGCCGAAATCCGATCCAACGTCCTTGCAGAATCATCTTGGTCTATACTGACTGCCAAAGATGTGTATATGTACGGTTAACAACATCGTGAAATTGACAAGGTAAATGATTTTGGGAATGATATTGGAAAGAAATTGAATGAGTGTGTGGAGCGAGTTTTGAATGAATTTAATGGGAGGTAATCTAATATTGCAAATTTTGTTCCAGTTGAATATGTTTATGATTATTGTTGAAGTTCAATATGAATTAACTCACTTTAATATAATATATGCATAAAAGCTGTATAAAAAGTTTCCTATTTCTTTAGCACAAATCAGACGCTTAAAGTTCCAATTATGTAAGTGAAATCGCGATTTGGTTCTTACTTTTTTCATTTTGAAGGTAGTTGTCGATCTATCATCTTTTAGTCATTTTGAGCGTTTTAGAATGGTTTGAGTGAGTGTTTGGAATGAATGAATGGAGCGCTGAGTGAGCGATTGAGAATGGTTTGATCGAGATGAATGTCAATTTCACGATGTAACTAACTGTAGTGAACAGTGTGATACAGGTAATAGTGTTTCCTACCAAAAAAAGCGTCCAGACTAGAATTAACCCGTAGGGTGAAGTGCACATACCATAGTCCTGCACCAATCCAAAGTCAACTATGAATTTTTCGTCGCCATTTTCTGTGCATCTATGCATCATTTAAACTTAAGACTTGGCTTTGGTACATCGGCTCATCGATCTAAACGTCTCTTGTGAAAGTCAGGAATTATTTGATAGCATTTAGAATGCTCGTTAACTTATACTTATAGAAATAAATAACGTCTTTTTCACTTGTTCTTTTATGATAATTTTGACTATTTTTACCTCATTGATAATAACGATTGGTCACAGTAGGACATGGAATATCCTTAGCAAAGAATGGCTGTCTTCAAACATACAGGGAAAAAATTGAGTGAAAAAACAAATAAATCAAATCTATATAAAATCTCATAAAATATTAATACAACAACAACAGCGACAGAATAAACATGAAAAATTGATATTATTTCAAAAAAACTAAAAAATTCAAGAAGACTTAGTTTACGATGAAACAATTACAAACATTTTTAATTTGTCCGGATTCCTTCTTTGCGCACGGACATTTCTGGAATCGTACTGCGCAGAGTAAGAGTTCTTATTATGCCCGACAAAGTGCGAATTCCTACTTTGCGTCAGACAATTCCGGAATTGTACTTTCCTACTTTGCACAGAACATATATTTTTTCTAAAAATTGAAAACTATGCTTCATTTCAGTTGGGAAAAGACAGCAATTGATAAAGCACGAAAACATGGTAAAACAGATGTGGAAGAGTATCTAAAATCTAGTAGGCAAATGATTTACAACGATAAATATCTTATTTAAAACAAACAGGACGGATATTTAAGATACATGTACTTGTTGAATTAAACTGGAATAAGTCCTCTTTTTTTCAATTTAAAAAAAAGAATTACTAAAAAAGTTATTAGCACTATTAACAATATCGTGAAATTGACAAACATCTCGTTCAAAACTTTTCTAAATAACTCACTCAGCGCTCCATTCATTCATTCGAAACATTCACTGCAATCACTCAAAAACACCACGAAATCGATCGAGGACCATTCCATTTCGTTCAAATCGATATACATTTCATTCATTTCAATTGTGACGCGAAAAGGGGACCATCAGGGTAGTGCGTAAATTGTCGACCCTCGTCAGACTGTGCGGACTGTGCAGACTGACTACTAGTGACTAGGGTCGAAACTTTTTGCATCGTGCTTATTTTCTGAATCAAGAATTATCAAACTACCTTCCATTGAAAAATCTTTGAAATACGACTTCTGGTTGACCTATGCTGGATCAAATATTTTTTTCAATGATTCATTTTACAGAATTCCCGGATGGTCCCTTTTTGCGTGACGGGTCACAATTATATTATGGCTTTTTTTTTTTTTTTTTTTTTTTTTTTTTTTTTTTTTGTCTGTTGTGAATTTAGAAGGGTCTTTTTTCCGTTAAGACGCACGAATAGGAAAGTACGTTCATTGAAATATAGGGAGGTATGATTGTCGATAATTCACCCAATTGGACAAATTATCTACATAGTATTACCTCCCCTAATTTCCACCCAAATCTCGCTCCTCCAACTCATTCATTATCATTCCGAACTCAACTTGTCAATTTCACAATGTTTGTAAGTGTACATTTCTAAATATAGAATTGATAGAAGAACATACGGTTCACATCTAATGCTCTCCCACTTTCTGAGACTTTATACTAATATATATTGCTTTCCCAAATAAGTCTACGACTATCAACTCATTGGTGGGAGATAAATGGAACGGATAGGCGCCGCCGTCGAGGATCGAACCCGGGACCTATTAAATGATAGTCAGACGCGCTACCACTGCGCTATGACGGCTGCTCAATAGTCATTGTGATGCGAGTCATGGAGAATAGATGGTTGGTGACTTGATATGGAAAAGTTTATCGGGCAAGGCGTAGGAATTTATCTGGTGAGCCGGAGGCGAACCGGATAAATACCACAGCCGAGCCCGAAAAACTTTTCCATCTCAAGTCACCTATCATCTATTCTATTTATCATGTTATAATCTTTTTCTAAACTCTAATCGTTATTTATTTACGAAAATACAATCCGATCCCGATTTACAACTTCGATATCGGCGAGTCCTCGTCATAAGGGTTAATGGGTGGAGGAGTTTGGGTGATCGCTAACGGCTTAAGAACTCGATAATTGAAAAGATTTCTAATGCTGTAGCAAGAAAATATTTAACAAAAGAAAACTGTAATACTTTCATACCTTAATGATTAAGAAGATATTAATCTGGTGATTTTCGCAATCTCAAACGTCCTTTTTTCTCAGAAGTTTTGTTTTCATGCAGCTAAAAGCAAATCTCAATTCAATGCCTTCCTTGCTCTAAATCAGAGGATAGACATAGATTGAGATCATATGCAAAGTTACTATCTCCGAAATCCTCCTCATGCGAATATTAAATATCTGCGTTGAATCCATTCAGATAAATGTTTTAAAATCCTGACAGTTTTCGAGGTCGAATGTAAACACCAAGATAAGCTTCATCACAATTTTATAGATTACGTCATCAGTCATGTCCTACGTCAGCGATATGGTCGCGCCTTGATTTTAAAAATATATGAGAATCGAGTGAAATGTTTTTTTACCAGAAATAGACACTCAAATTCAAAAGAAAAAAATGTTAGAGAGGATTGTTTTCAGACCTAATAGCTGCAAAAAGAAGATCCGGCAGGTCACGTGACCAAGTGACATGATAAAGCTGTCGCGTGATCAAGTGACCTGATATCAACAAGTTTATCATAGCCTACACCCTTTTATCACGCAATATTTACAGCTAGTGACAGGGTAAATCAATCTCCCACCAGTGGGTTTATGATAGATAGTACATTGATGTGGGATGAGCAACTGGTGTCTCGGGTGAAATATTGCGGTTTTACTGGTGTGAAAACTTCAGCAAACCACGGGTAGGTGCACCGCTGGGAAATAACTTCAATAACGTTGAAAGTCGCGATAAACCCCATTCAGATTCACTAACAAATTTTTATTTCGGTGTCATTTATATTTCCATGCATGTCGTTTCCTTTTTTATCAGAAATAGATGTTGGACGTTCAGAAGCAGAGCGCTGTAAAATAATAAATGCTGCGGGTAATGGAGATCTCGAAACTTTGAAAAGGTAAAACATTTATTTATGTTTGTAATATGACCTACTTTGCGGGAGTGAAATAACCCCGTTGAATATTTTTGATATTGCACAGGTGTTATTATAGTGGGATTATTTTAACTTGAATCTGACCTTAATGCACGCATATCTAATGAGCTCATGAATACGATTCCGATAATATTCCTTGGCTAATTTCGCCTGAGACTCTGTTTATTTTCCGTGAGTCAAATCGGAAAATCACCGATGATCGACGAATTCCAGCAATTAGCATTAAAATTTAATTGTTTACTGGAGCATGTTTAGTACTGAGACCTGTGGTGTAGAGGTAAAGTCATCCGCATCTGAAACAAGAATACACGAGTTCAAAGCGTGTAAGATATGAATAATTTTCTGACTCAAGTTTTCTACTTTGTTTCTGTCTCGCAATCACATACGTTTTTTAGACGGAGGGTGTATTGTGCTTTATCTACTTTCTTGTTATCTTGAACACATATTTTTCATAAATTGAATTTACTTTTGATGTATAAAATAACAACAGCTGAGTTGGCTCTGCTGGTGTAGGGTACCATTGTGATAACTTTGGCAATGTTTTTTTTTTCCTTTTGTGAACAGGTTCGAAACAAGGCTAAATGGGGAAATTTTGCTATTTTCTGAATATTATGAAACATCTTTCCTCTTGGTTTAAAACGAATAAGTGCAGTGTATATTTCACTTTTATACAACAATAAAAGACCCCTAGCGCCTTAGACATCGCGATATGAATCTACTGAAAGTGGTCGTTTAATAATTTAACAAAATTAATATTCCCGAAGTGTGAACTTGTAATAGGGACGAAAAAAAAAGTAAAAAAAAAGTCAAAATAAGATAAAACAATAAGCGCTTTGGAGACTTGAACTCATAGATGTGAGATTGGAAGCGATGCACCTTATCCGACTGAGCTATTTTTTCTTGCATTTCATATCGGTTAAATTGCGTATTTATAAATATGTTACTAACGGTTTGTGTTATTAGAACCCGGAGATCTTCCGAAGATATACGGAATATGCACAGAGTCTCAGGCGAAATTAGCCAAATAATACCTCGCTAAATGTCGTTCGCTATCGCTTGATTCATGGAAGTCGTGCTTCGGAATCAAATGTATATAATCACTCTTAATTATTGCATAAATATGTTAGATACCGTAGCGGTATCGGTAGCGCAGTTAGCTATTATGTCGGCGGACCTGGTTCGAATCTCACACCAATCTTTTGGGATTTTATTTTCTTTTGAATTCATAATATCATCGTTAGACAACTTAAACCAAATAACTACAGCTTCATTAAGTTGCCTATATATCTAGATCGCCGTAAACCGGTTTTTGAGATTTTTTTTTTAATTTATTGCAAACTTCATTTTGTTTCACCAAAAAAGAATAAAGAGGAACGAAAAACACTTTCACTACTTCAAAAGTGTGTTTGTTTTGTTGGAATGGGGTTAAAGGCCGCTCTTAACAAATTTTCAATTATATAGCGGTGTCGGGAGCACCCGACAGTGAATTCCTTGTATTTCCAGTACTGACAATACACCCTTTCCTAGTCATCAGCTGCTATCCCTCATAGGTCTAAGAGTATCCACTCATAAGTGGGAGACAATTAGTCGGAAAGAAGGACTGCCGTGTATTAAACCCGGGGCTTGCAGAAGAAATGATTATTTGATGGATATTAAATAGATCCAAACATTATTTACCTCAAAGGCGATAGACAGACTTTGTGGCTAGAAAAATGGAACATATTTTTTAATACAAGAATAAAAAAACACAAGTTTGAACAATGAACATAAGGCGAATTGTCGTTAAACAGGTATTTATAAATACCAACTTAAAACGATAAATTAACTAAACAAAAACAAATAATAGTTAAATTTAAATGATAAATGCAAATAATGAATAAATAAGTACGAGAAAATACAGATACGCACACAAACTCAAGAAAAGCAAAAATATTACAAAACAAAAAACAACAAAAAGATAAAGAATGGTGTTATCGAGTCTTGAACTCGCACAAGAATATCGAAGATGTATATACGACTATTGTGCTGGCGTTCTAGCCCATTGAGCTATTACGGCAACTGTTACTTAATGTTACACTTATAGAGTTTGTCTAAGTATATAGTTTACATAGGATCCGAAGTTTAAGCCGAACAAAGCACGAACACAGCACGATCAATACCGGGTAGAATTCGTCGGATTAGGCTCTGGTAAAAAAAAATCACACTTATACACAGGTGGAATAACTATGCAAATGAGCTCATGTACGTATAATTGATAATTGAGTCCAATTAAAGTATATATATATATATATATATATATATATATATATATATATATATATATATATATATATATATATATATATATATATATATATATATATATATATATATATATATATATATATATATATATATATATATATATATATATATATCCATCTGTGTATATGAATAATAGAAACCTTCTCAAAGCAAATATTCGACAAATGCGCAAGGATCCAGATGATTTTCACCAAAGTGTTTTGAATATATATATATATATATATATATATATATATATATATATATATATATATATATATATATATATATATATATATATATATATATATATATATATATATATATATATATATATTCAAAACACTTTGGTGAAAATCATCTGGATCCTTGCGCATTTGTCGAATATTTGCTTTGAGAAGGTTTATATATATATATATATATATATATATATATATATATATATATATATATATATATATATATATATATATATATATATATATATATATATATATATATATATATATATATATATATATATATATATATATATATATATGAACAATAGAAACCTTCGACAAATGCGCAAGGATCCAGATGATTTTCACCAAAGTGTTTTGAAAATGAGCCCATAATGAGGGAGAATTCTTGTGTCGGCACTAACTGTTAGTTAATGAGGCTCCGAAGGCATCCTTACTTATGACCGTGAGGATAACTCCTAATAATTAAAGATCTCATCCTTGTCAAATGCAAAAAATGCAAGGAAAATCATAGATATAGTAATGTTTTTAATGCCTGTGCATGCCAAATGTCCTTACTCAATTTGTTCTTTACATTTGTAAAACTGACACTAAATTACAGTATAAAGCGTTGTTATCTGTTCATTTACCAATAGTAAAAAATATAGGATGCCTTTGGTGTATAAACCTCATGTACAGTTTGTGTTTGACGTAAACAACGTGCGTTATTAACTTGCAGTGTGCGCCGCTTCGGGCAAAGAACGTGTCTTCTGGCGCTCATATAATGACCAATGTTTGGCGTTCTTCAATTAATTTTGGGTAGAGGAAAGAAAGCGAAATAAAATGATATGATTTTTATTTCCTTAGGATAAGCAGTCTTTGATGTATGGCGTTAAGCCACGAACTTCTGGAACACCCGTGGTATAACAGTTAGATACTTAGCCTAGCATCTTTATCGATTAACAGTGATTTACCAAACTAAATACCAAGCCCCAATTTTAGACCATTACATGATTATATTCCAAGACATTGACTTTAGAAAAAGGTGAACAATAGTGAACGCCTGTTCCAGAATTGAACGTAGAATGAATGATCATTAAAGAATATTTTGACCATTTGGCTTGTTTTGCTAATTTCAGATACCACAAAGACAACTATGATTTGTCTACTGGTGATTATGACAACAGAACTCCGTTACACCTTGCTGCCGGAAGAGGACAGAAAGAGTGTGTTAAATTCTTAATAAAAGAATGCAAAGTGGATCAGACAATTAAGGATAAGTACGCTTTTCTTCTATCCAATTATTTGTGACGCGTCACTTGAAAGGGGACCATCTGGGAACGCCGTAAAATAAACATATGAAAAGGAGATTGATTCTAGTACAGCCCAGCCAGAGGTCGCATTTAAAAAAATTCGTTCACTAGAAGAAGGATTGATTATTCTAGATTCAGAAAATTGGTACAAAAAGTTTCACACTTGTCAGCCTGCGCAGACTGACAAGCGCAACAGTTTACCCAGTTGGTCCCTTTAAGCTTGACGGGTCACATTTAGTTATGATAGTCTGTTGTTGCGTTATTTTTTTGACATGTAGTATCCATTTTAAGGTAATGTCACTAAACTTGCAGCAAACGGTTGCTTACAATACCACAGTTACATGTATAGCAAGTTCAACTCTTTTTCATAATTACACAAATTTGAAACTGAAAAAATAACTAAATTAAAATTGGCTCCATCAAAATCTCTTGTTGCAAAAAGATAACCTTGTAAATATGAATACTCTACCTATTACCATTTAAAACATGAATGACCAGTATAAAAGATTTTATACATCCGACCCGTAAATTTATATGCTCTTGGTACAAAGTTAGGGTCTTTCAGCCAATTGTGTTCAACCGGTAATGAGCTCGCCAAAGTCAGCTGTTTTACAAATAAATTAGGAGGGTAGCGTGCTTAGGGCGATTAATTTGAGGTTTAACTTTCTTTCTGTTTGACTAAGATATTTACAAAATGTTGAACTAAATTCTTTTGAAACTGCTACTGAGATTTATCTAGTTATGACAGATGATTATTCCCTTCGTCCTGAATTTAAGGTCTGGAGTATATACAAGCGTTGTCCAAGGAATTCGTAAACTTTTGTGATAACTTTTATATCAAACGTCCGATGAAACTAAAAAGTACAAGTAATGTAGATTGATCATTTTGCTTTATTCTAGTGTAATAAGAGATGTCTATTTTCAATACTCGCAAAGATATGAATTAAAACGCTACACTAGTAAATGGATGTCGGCGCACGTCATTAACGTCGTTGTAAAATAGATGGTATTTCGTTTCCAAACTGAATCACTTTTTCCTAAAGTAGCCTCCTTACCGGCCCTATTGACTTGTTACGAAGAAAGAACCTTTTGTCAAAACATATCTCAAAGCATATCTCAAAGCATTGTTGATTTAGAATTTTGTTATATATTCAATAAAATATTTAGTTTTAAAAAAGTTATAAAAAAACTTTTTTTCTCAATCTTTTGCATGAATACGCGATATCGTATTTTAACTCGTAGAAAGGGGTGGGTAAAGAAAATGTTTTTTTTTATAATCTATGTTCTATTTTTAGACATTTCAAAAAGGAACTTTTACTTATTGTACTCGCAGGAAACAATTTATTTGGGTTTGTTTTGATTGGGATTTTGTGGGAACCGCTTCAAGATATCTCTGGATGCCGAAAATGCAAGCATATTTCTTTAAAGCCTCGATACCTACCGTTCACTTGCGCGCCTCATGATCGATTCATATCATTCCAAACACTGCTGATTTACTTATTCTTACTCTATGTATATCCCCCTCAGGGGTTCTGATTGACGTCTGTTGAAAACGCGATTTATTCACTTGTTCGCATTTGTTCTACCTAACTATCTTTTTTTCCAGTGTTTCTAAGTCAATAAAATGAGTATCTACGTATACAGTTATATGTTCAGTCCTCATCAGTGGCGGGTCCATGGGCGGATCCAGGGGGGAGCGGAGAGGGGGGTTTGAACGAACCCCTATCTGTATCCAAATTATACTGAATAACAAAAATAACGCATCACTTTTCAATGACAAATGATTTTACCATGAAGTCGATCAATTTACTGATATGACATTACTTTAGTTGGCCGGCCACTAGGCACACAATTGTGATGAAATCTAGTCCTAAACTCATACTCAGTTGAGTAGTAGGGGTCCAGGGGCGGATCCAGGGGGGGGGGGGCGGATCCAGGGGGGAGCGGGGAGGGGGGGTTGAACGAACCCCTATCTGTATACAAATTATACTGAATAACAAAAATAACGCATCACTTTTCAATGACAAATGATTTTACCATGAAGTCGATCAATTTACTGATATGACATTACTTTAGTTGGCCAGCCACTAGGCACACAATTGTGATGAAATCTAGTCCTAAACTCATACTCAGTTGAGTAAAGACACTTGAATGTGATAAACATGTTTTCTGCTCGTGCAACAGATAGAATGCAGCTAACGATACTTAAGTTGGCCGAGAATCATAGCAAATAAAGGTTGTTATGAAAAACAGTGTAGACATTTATCAGATCAAGCAAAGTCTTAAAGTTTGGCGGTACGATCTTGCAATGAGAGTTAAATAAAGAGCACGAAAACCCAAGGTTTTGAGCCAGATTGAGGCAGCACGCACAGCTATTGGATAGCCATTTTGGGAGTAAGTCTTGATAAAAGTCAGAAATCAACGTGTCAGACATTCTTTGAGTGCAATTTTGAACATGGATTCACGCGCTAGTGACTTTTACTGAGCAATAGAAACCTTCTCTAATTTAACTTTTTTTCATTTTGGGGGTTATCGCCTTTATGAGTGTGTAACTCTTCAATGCCTATGTATACGTTGTCGACCTTTTTGACACAAATCAATAATTGGTCAACGGTCATTTTGATAAAACCATTCTTTCAAACTTTATTTAATAAAAAAAGTTATATCTTGATAATGAAGCGATGCGTTATTTTTGTTGTTCAGTATATTTTATTCTAGTAGGCAAGTTTAATCAAAATTTGGAAGAAAGGGAAAAATATCCCCTTTTTTTTGTTGCTATAGAACTTCAAAAACTTGAAATTATACAAATCAAATATATCTGATTTTAACGGAATTTGAGCAATTAGTCCCACAGTATCCCTATCTTTATAGATAGGGATGCTATCGGACTAATTTCTCGAATGTTATAGGCCGACATCGAACCCCCTTTATGGAAACCCTGGATCCGTCACTGCCTCATTTCGATTTCTCTTATGGTCTGTGTCGGTCTTATTTCGCGATCCAGACCTTATCATGAACGATTTTGTGGGCAGAGCGTTCCTTAGACGTCGCTATTTTCACCCCAGTTGACTCGGACACACGGACATACAAAACCGTCATAGCTGCGCACTGTGTAATGTCATTTGTATGAAAATACACACGCTTGAACACCAAATTTGACTTCTTTCATCAATAGTTTTATATCAAACACTTCGTAAATTTTGAAAATAAATAACATTCAAACATCTACCACATAAGATTCGTAAGTAACGAATTTGGCATGCGCCGACCACTTCCCCCCTACCGAGCATGTCTCTTCAGCTATATTTCTGAACATGAACATATCAAATCCGCGAAACTTTTATCAATCTGTTGCAAACTAATGGGTGGTGTCAGCTCAAAAGTTTTAATTTAATCGGACGCTTGATTTTTGAGTTATCGAAAAAGTTCACGAATTTCTGCGACAACCCTTGTATACAAGTATAGAATTTTTCTTTATAGTATGTTGTTGCTGCCTCTGCTGCTATTTGTTGTTGTTTTGTTATTGTTGTTGCTATTGATGATGGTAAGAAATACAATTGAACAGTTTTATGTTTAATATGTATCGTTAATTCGGAGTAATATAATTTGTTTTAAATTCGATTTTTAAAATATCAAAATATGTGTCTTTTATAGGGAAGGAAATACTTACTGCTCTGGGCGAGGCACAACGGTGTAAACAACACGGAGTAGTGGACCTTATCCTACAGTTGAACGGCTTGAAATAAAAAGCGACGCGTCTAACAGTGCAAAAAGCGTGTGTTTTATTTAACTCTTGGAGACAATTTTGTGCACAATTAAAATTCAAAAAAATATCTGGAGAAGTACAATGCAGACATACTTTTCTTATGTAATGTACAAAGAGTGAATAAAGGAATTTGTATTGTATTGACAGTGGGCATAATATCAGGCTTTGATAAAACTTCAAATTACTGCAAACAAACAGTCATAAAAATTATTTGTTTGTTTTACTTGTTTATATGTATGATTGTTAAGATTTTCTCTGTATATGTTTTCTCTGTAAAAAACCCATTGGCATTGGATAGTTTAACTCAAAGTAACATACCATTTCTAGCAAATGTTTTACTGTATACATAACATTGTCAGGGAGCCTATTTTTGATATAGCATTTTCTGATTTAGAAAATCATTAAAATTGAGGTATTTATGCCCTTTTCCCTTTAATTTGAACTAAATGAATGTTTAAAGGGAAATTCATCTCACATTAGAGAAGTAGTCTAAAATAGTTCCTAAAATTTAGACTTTTGAAGCAGGGTTTCTTAGTAAAGAATGTAGGGGGGGGCGCTACTATTAGGGAGGGCGCTATTATTAGAGGAAATACGGTAATTTAAATGCAAACTGATCGAAACATGGATGATGATCAATAACATCCTGTGCAAGAGAATCTAGAGGTCCCGGATTCGATTCCCAACGGCGGGACTCATTCTTTCCGACTTTTTGTCCATTATTAGGTGCTCCAGCCGTTGCGATATGACCGAAAAAAATGTTGAAAGCGGTGTAAAACTCCATTCAACCAACCAACTGTGCAAGAAGTTAGATAATAAATACGATAATTGTTTGTTTATTATAAAGGATCGACCTTTCGATAAAAAAAACAATTATTCAACTAAGCACATGGCTTAAAGTATTTGCCATGTGCTTAGGTAAATGCACTTTATACTCCAATAAACGCATTAAAAAATACACTCAACCCTATAGTGAACCACTGAAATTTCGCCCAGAATATTCCTTTTGCGACCCTTTTGAAAAAAAGTCTGCGAAATTCTATTTGGCCCATAGACACCCGCGTTGCAGGGCGAGGCTTTTTTCTATTATGAAATCGTTTAACAACATCACATCCCATTTCAATGAAAAAAGTCCAGATTGTTCCGTAGGTGACCCTTTTTAAAAACTGTTCGCGAAATTCTGATTGGTCTATAAATATGGGTGTGGCAGGGTGGGGCATTTAGTTGCTATGAAATATGTGCACAATATCTCCTAAACCGCTGAGCCGATTTCAATGAAATTGACCCAGAACGTTCCTTGGGTGACCTTTTTCAAATAAATGTTTCACAAGACAATAACTTTCAACGACATCGGCAATAACTTCTATTACTCACCTTATATTATCGAAGATCAGATGATTCAGCATTGAAGAAAAAAGGCTACAAGTCAGGGTCAGTCGCAAAGGCTCAACATAATGCCAGAAACAAAGAAGACCCCTTGTCAACCTTTACCAGTATTATTAGTTTGTTCTAAGCCCAATTTTGGCGTAACAGGGCTTGAGCTAATTTTAAGCCCGAAATCTTTAAACAACATCTCCTGAACCACTTGGCCGATTTCAATGAAACTTTACCAGAATGTTCCTTGGGTGACCCTTCTCAAAAATCGCAAGGCGGGGTTTATTCTAAGCCCGATATCTTTGAACGACATCTCCTCCTGAACCACTGGGCCGATTTTAATGAAACTTTACCAGAATGTTCCTTGGGAGACCCTTTTCAAAAATTGATTGCAAAATTTTGATTGATCAATAAATATGGGCATGGCAAGGTGGGACTTATTTTGAGTCTCCTCAGCAGGCTCTGTTTTCAACATCTTGGAATTAGATCTTCTCTTCAGCATTTAGGCAAATGTGAATGAAACTTTGCTAGAAAGTTTCTTCGATGAGTTCCACTGGACCAATAATTCAAGTGAGCGATAAAGGGCCATTTTGGTCCTCTTGTTTTGTTTTGTTTCTGTTTTCTTTTTCCTAAATTCTACTGATGTAGAATATTTTGGCATAGCGATTACCTTTAAATTCACCTCATTTAGGTTCCTATCGGAAGATATTATGTAAGTCATTTGAAGGGAAATAATCCCCACTTGCATTATTCCATTTCATTAAAGTTATCTCCCTTTCACAGAAAAAAACTAGACAAAAAACAACCAGAGAATACGGCTATTTAGAATAATTATTATGCGTACAAACTTTGCGAAGGTGCATTTAGACCCGACCCTTTATTTTCGTACGTGGTTGAAATTTAAAAATTCTAGTTTCAGTAAATGTATCATGAATTAGACTACCAGATAATTACTTAACATTAAAAATTCTGTGATTAAAGCCTAAAATTCAAAAATAACTAGCGAAAGCTTTTAAATATATTTCCCAAACAATGGGTTAATAACAGAAATCCTTAGTGCGATATCAGCGGGAGGCTAGGAATAGGGTGTAGTTCATGAATTGTAGAACATGAACTGGTGTGAGAAAAAAACCGAGGGTCCGTTTTACTAAACATCTTACGGACATTTTAGCGTAAGTCAAAATACTTATACAGTAGTAATCAAATATGGAATTCTGCAATGGTAATGACAATTCCAATGAGGTATAAGAAGGTAGAATCGAACAATGAATGAAACACCAGGTACGAATTGTGATTTTGACTTACGATTATTATTTTCGTAAGAAGTTTAGTAAACCGGGCTCAAGAAATCTATTATTAGGTGGTCCAACCGCCTAACTTACAAGAACATCGACTACGGGTGCCAATGCTCGGCTGCAGGTGCTGGATAAAAAAAAATCTAAGTCGAAAGGGGCATAAATCTTACAAATACGCTTTTAAAGTTATCCCCCTTGATAGTGTACCCTATAACTCTCGTGGTGGTAAACACACATGCCAAGTTTCATGAAGTTTTCTTCAATTACAACAGCGTAATGAACAATGTATAAGTTAATAATGGGTAGTAAGAGGATAGAATGATCGTTCTAGTTCAGAACAGGATATGTTCGTAAATCACTATCTCCCCCTGAAACTGCAATTTAACCTTGATTACCGACCCTTGACCTTGTCAGATGACATTGACCTTGAAGGAATCTCCATGCCAAGGTATAGAAGCAATATAATGTTAAGTTCTGCGCAAATGTCAAGCTCTCACAGACGTGCAGGCAGATGGAGATACCTATAGACGGACAGCGGTAAAACCATATGCCCCCGATCCACCGATACTTTTTAAAAAGGTCGAGTCTAGTCATTCTGTTTAATATGTTTTTTTCAGATGATTCCACTTTGTCTGACCGGTGAAATGTTTCCCTTTTTTACCACCAGCGACCAGACGTAATTATGAATAATGATCATTGATCAATCAATCAAGTAAGGCGACGATAATCCTCCAATACGCATGCGTCATCGAATGGGCGGTTATTCTTGAATGATTCATGTTAAGCTACGCAATGAAAGCTGGCTTCCGAAATGAATATAATTGGTGGTATTCAAGTTTACATCTAATAAGAAATTTCTATTTATTTAAAATGATGCCTCTCGAATTTGCAGTCATGAAGAATGCACTATCAATTAAGAAATGAAAAGCGTTTTTGCTAATTACTTGAAGGTATGGAACTAAGATTCTAATCGCAGTGTAAGGTTACGTTTTTAGTTTCATAGTTTCATGAAATAAACAAATATTCTTTTCAAATCGTATTATCTATTATGATGAACCCAAAGTGTAGAATTTTCATCTCGTTTAGACGGATTTCATACGGAACAACAATATATTGCTTTTGGTTAAACATATTCTATTTGCATTAATTTCAACATGATAATATACATATTACTTGAACACAAGCAAGTGTAAATCAAACAAAAAGGGTGAGAACGAAAGCATAGATTGCATCAGACGAAAACAATTGTCCCATCAACTATGATAAAGAACTGTTTTGGAGATGACCTTGACTAGATTTAGCTGTCTTTCGGGTGAGACGTTAAACCCAGATCAAGACATCCCAGGGACTCTCTATTTGCTACGCTATATCAATATAGCGTAGCAAATAGAGAATCCCTGGAGTATCCGAGGATGCGTCAAACCGAGGTCCCGTGTTTCAGTGCTTTACATCGAGCACGTTAAAGAACAACATAAGTAGTTCCGCCATGTATCCTTGCACATTCCCCGTAACAACTATTTGTCTTTTACAGTAAGTAACATCGTGAAATTGACATTCACTTCGATTTAAACCATTCTTCTCGCTCACTCAGAGCTCAATTAATCCATTCTTAACACTAACTCAAACCGCTCAAAAACATTTAAAAAAGTCACAAAAAAAAATAAGATCAACAACAGCATTCAAAATAAATATAGCTAGAAAAAATCGCGATTACACTGACATAATTGAAATTATAAGCGTCTGATTGGTTCTTGAAAAAAGGAAGCTATTTATCGAACGTGTGTGTAAACTTTATTAATGGTTTGTTAAAAATAACTAATTTTGTTCAAAAATAGCAATATATTGGATAACCTCCCATGATTTTTTCATTCAAAACTCATTCATCGCACTCATTCGGTTTCATTCCAAAATTATTCAGAAAATGCTGCATTTAAGCATTTTCTTCTTTAAACACAATGTTTTCGAAAAATGTATCTACGCTCTTTATTATGGGCAATTTTATTTTGATCCTGAACAAGTATAAAATTGTTTATAGACAAGTGGAGAAAATACATAATTCAACATCCCTGATGTAAACCATATTTCCTTTATCCTTCTTTTTTGTGTTTAGTACACATTTTTACCATTTATCTATACTATTCAAAATTTGCTAATTATCACTTTCTTTTAAGAATATTTTGCTGTAAACATTTTGTTTGTTTTTTTGTTTGTTTGTTTTTGTTTTTACACGAAGAAGGGTTAATATTCGGGCTTGATGACCATGTAGCCAAAATGTAGATTCGGCATGTGAACTATGGACAAGAAGCTTTTTAAAAGGCATATCCCCTAAAACGTGTTTCATTCAACCTTGTATCTTCAAGCATGTTGATATAATTTGCGAGCTTTTAACAAAATTATCGCAACTTCTGCATAACGTTTCCATTTTAATATGGCAGATATGCGTTTAAGGCTACATCTAAGTCAAGATGAAATGAATAGGGGCATTGGCAGGCTTACTTCTGGGTATTCTGAAAGGCACGTTGCTAGTGCTTTTGGTATCTCCCAGAGCGTTGTTCCCCAATTGTGGAATCGGTTTATAACGACTGGCTATGTTAGGCATTTGCATGCTGGGGGTTGAAACGCCAAACCAATAAGGTTCAATACCGATTTTCGGGGGTTCGGTCACGGCGTCACCGATTTGACAACGCAACAACGTTACGTAATGACTTCCAGCACGCTACTGGTGTGTGAGTGAGTACCTAAACCATCAGAAATCGGTTGCATGATGCTGACCTTAGATCAAGGCCGCCTGGAGGCCGTATTCCATTAACCCGGTTCACTTGCAACTGCGTTTAGTATGGGCACGGGGTCAAGTGAACAGGACCCGAAATCACTCGGCCCCGTCATTTTTACAGACGAGTCCAGGTTTTGTTTGGACTTTACTAATAGACGTCAGAGGGTCTCCAGGATGCCAAATGAGCGTTTTACTCCAGTGTGAACATGATCGGTTTTGGTGGGGGCTCTGTTTGGGCGCGAATTAGTGCTCAGAGGAAAACAGATCTCCACGTTATTGAAAACGTCACATTGGCGGCTCACAGGTACATGTACATAAATGAAATCTTAGATGTTTACGTCCGACCATATGCAGGTGCTGTGAAAATTTCATTCTAATGGATGAATGACAACGCGCGTGCACATAGAGCATCACCAATTGATATCTCGAGCAAGCCACAATCGCCCGTATGGAATGGCCAGCTAGATCCTCGGATCTAAATCTTAAAGACTAGTATAGAGCATGCTTGGGACATGCTACAGACAGCTGTTTCATCACGTCCGTTGCAACCGGCATCGGTACAGGAGATCGGGCATTCTCTTCTTGAAGAATGGGATCAAATTCCACAATATAAGATCAGGAGGCTTATAAGCAGTATCCACACGCGATGTCAGGCCGTAATCGAGACCCGGGGACATCGCACGCGCTATTGAAATGTACCGATTTTAAATTTTTCGACAAACTAAATTTCTTTATTTTCATTAACCCTTATGTCCTTGGCCAATCTTTTCTCTTAAAGCAACATCTAGACAATCATTCTTTTGAAAGATATGAATACCTAAAGCACAGGAGTTCTTAGAAATAAAATTAACAAAATATTTTTATTCGTTTATATTTTTCTTTGAGAAAAAGGTGAAAAAAGGGGGTAGTCGAAGAAAGAAAAGTAACCAAAAAATCGAAGAGCTTTACCAGGGGATTCGAACAACAAACACCTATTTTCGCCTTTTTTACTCTATGTCCTTGATCATTGCGCTATTTCCGATTTTACATGTGAAAGGTACATATTTGAACGATTCAAATTGAAAAATATATGTGACCCGTCACGCGAAAAGGCACCATCTGGGATGTGCGTAGAAGGTGGTTGTGGTCCTCAGTCAGACTGCGCGGATTGTGCAGTTGTTGATCTATGCTGTACCCAATTTCTTTTTCAAATATTTATTTTACAGAGATCACAGATGGTTTCTTTACGCATGAAGGCACCACACATTTGATTCGTAAAATACAAAGAAAAAATCATGATGTCACTGTGAAAACATTTTAAACAAAGCAACATCATATAAGCTATGTTACTGGACGTAATCTAACACAATTCTAGAAGCTTTTAATGTCAGATTTCTCTATTTACGGTTAAAGACATCGTGAAATTGACACACATCTCGTTCAAAACTATTCAAATTCACTCGCCCAGCTTTCAAATCAATTATTGCAAACACTCACTCCAGTCGATCAAAAACGCTTCAAGATCGTCCAAAAACGCTTCGAAACCGTTCAAAATAATCATAGTTTCAATCCAAATAATTGCGTGATTGCATTAATTGCTGTTAATTTTTACGTCTGATTTGTCCGTAGTGATACAGAATAAGAAAAATAGGTAGATAGGTCAAAGGGGGTAATAAATTATTGATAATTTCGCTCAATTGGACAAAATTATCGATTTTGATTTACCTCCCTTGAAAATCGTTCAAAACTCGCTCCACACACTCATTCAATTTCATTCGGAAATTATTCCAAAATCATTCATCGTGTTAAATTCACGATTCTGTCAACTGTGGCAGATGTTCAAGGCCATGTTTGTGCTTGTTTACTGTTACTACTCTATCAAAATATCAACATTAATCTAAATGTGAAATTGACTTTTAAGCGTATTACTAAATATTCGCTGTTGAGTGATGGAAATGTGACTCTGAAATGTGAAAATGTGAAACAAAAAAAAACTTTTTGCAGACCCACTTCCATATGCAGTCTAAGATCGAGTCTAGTTTTAGACTGGATGATAGTTAGTAACATCGTGGATTTGACATTCACTACGATCAAACTGAGTCTAAATCGGTCACTCATCACTCCATTCATTAATTCTTAACACTCAATAAAATCATTCGACAAACGCCAAAAAAAATGGTAAAAAAAAGCAATTCGTATCAAAACTATCAAAATGTCGTAGAAATTTATCAAATTATTCCATCATTTTATGAGAAGTTTTAAAGTGCCCGATTGGTACGTGAAGCACACAAATTGAAAATTTTGAGACTTTTTAAGCTATTTTTTTTTTTTTTTAGCTAATTAGATATCGCTAATTTCGACCATCTCGGCAATCAAAGAAATACGTAAAATAAACATTTGAAAAAGAGATTGGTTTTAATAGAGGTCACCCGATGGTAGCATTTTAAATATCCGTATACGAGAAGAAAGAATGATCGTTCTAGATTCAGAAATCAAAAAAGTGCGAAAACTAGGCAGCATGCGCAGTAGCGCTGGAACGAGTAGAAATTTTGTACTCGCGGGTATTTAGCAAATTTATTGGCTTTTTGTAATGGTCATTTATTTATGTTGTCCTTAAGTAGAGGTAGTCGATCTAACAAGATAGACTGTCTAGAAATTGCATTAGTAACATTTATTTATAATATGACCTACGTCGCCGGAGTGAAATAAACCCGTTGAATATTTTTGATATTACACGGGTGTTATTACACTAGTGGAATAACTACTATGCAAATGAGCTCAAAGCGAATAGCAACGCTATTTGTAACCGCGAAAATGACGTCATAATCTATGTTTTGTGACGTCATTTTTAAACGGCGTTGTAAGTTTCGCGGAAAATGGAAACGTTGAATTTCAAGTATTTTGACGATTTTTCGCTAAAAATTCGGGTCATATTATAAACAGAATATAAAATTTGTGCTCATAAAATACAGAATTTATTAAAACTCGTCATCTAAAACAGATAAAAACTCGGCACAGCCTCGTTTTTATCTGTTTATAGATGACTCGTTTAATAAATTCAGTATTCAATGACCACTCATTCAATATCCTCTATTTATCAATGCAGCAAAATGCGATCTGGTGCTACAGTTAGTAACATCGTGAAACTGACTTTCACTTCGATCACTTTGATCTAAACCATTCTAAATCTCTCGATCAGAACTCCGTTCATTCATTCCAAAAACTCACTCAAACCATTAAAAGGCGCTCCAAATCGTTCAGAAGCGCTTCAAAATCGTTTATAATACGGCCAACATTTCATTCAAATTGCCCAGTTTGACTATGAAATGCGGATTTGAAAGCGTCTGATAGCCCAAAAAGATACACAAGCAGGAAAATATGATGCTTTCTTTTTATTAAGGGGAGGTAATAAATTATCTTAAATTTTGTCCTATTTGGATGAAATTGGCAACATGTATTACCTCCCTCAAATTTCATTATGAACTCGCTCCACACTAATTCAATATCATTCAAAAAAAATATTCGACTTGAGTAAAATCAATCAATCAATCAATCAATCAATCAATCAATCAATCAATCAATCAATCAATCAATCAATCAATCAATCAATCAATCAATCAATCAATCAATCAATCAATCAATCAATCAATCAATCAATCAATCAATCAATCAATCAATCAATCAATCAATCAATCAATCAATCAATCAATCAATCAATCAATCAATCAATCAATCAATCAATCAATCAATCAATCAATCAATCAATCAATCAATCAATCAATCAATCAATCAATCAATCAATCAATCAATCAATCAATCAATCAATCAATCAATCAATCAATCAATCAATCAATCAATCAATCAATCAATCAATCAATCAATCAATCAATCAATCAATCAATCAATCAATCAATCAATCAATCGGATAGTTTTTAATCAATCAATCAATCAATCTATCAATCAACCAAAAAAAATAGGTTCAAGTGCATGCCGACCAGAGATCACATTTCAAATATCCTTTTACAGGAATATACAATGATCATTCTAAATTCAGAACGAAAAGGCAGCCAAATGCGGAAACTTTCGACCCTATTCAGTCTGCGAAGTCTTCAGTACTAAGATTTACATTTAACGCACTGTCAAATTGCTCAATGCACGATTTTGTGCCGGTAACAAAGAGTTTACGGGCACCGCACGAGCCCTGTCGACCAGATCTAACCTTGGATTTAAGCCATGGTTCGATTTAAAACAGACGCTATACAAAATGATAGCCTCCGTTCTGATCATTATTATTACTTTTTGACAAATATCGATTTTAAATTCTATCGTGTGTTTTTTTTTAAACAAGAGGCGGATGAGGGCTTGAGACGTTCTACTGACAGGCAAGTTTTTAGGAAATCAATTATCTTAAAAAATGTATAAAACTGACGATCAACCTAGAGACTTGCACCCCTAGGCTTTTATAGTAAAGCTTGCGTTATGCGACCACAGAGAGGCCACTAAAAAGCGGTCGCTTATGGAAATGGTCCCTTAATACAATTTTTAATGATAAAAAAGACGCGTTATTTGATAGCTTTAATAGATTTTAAGATAATTCTTACTGAATCCTCTCATGTTAGAAACTATAAGAATCGTCCCATCGAGGCGATTCTAATGTGCTCCAACATCACGAGATTCAAAAATAAATATTTTTTTCATGTGTGTAAAGTTTTTCGAATATTTTTCCTACGGTAAATGGACTTTTTATGACGGTCGCTTTATAAAAATTGTCTTTTAGTAGAGGTGGTCGTTCGAGCAATATCGATATATTCTGTATTTGTTTTGTGCAACAATCGTTAGCGCTTTTGTCCGTGTTTTCATTTAACTTTGGAGCAGAATCTCTCTTACAACCCTACAATCATCGCGTGAAAGTTTCAAGATAATTTGATAATATTTGTGGACTTCGTTGCAGAACCCAGAATATTTTAGCGAAAACCTATTTGGCTTTTCCCGCGTGTTTTCAAATGGATCAGTCTCGTTTTCGAATGAAACATTTCTTATGACCCCAAAAATCGTTCTGTGAAAGTTTCAAGGAAATCCGATTGTATATATATGGAATTTACCGCGTATACGAAAATATTCTGAGCGAAATTACACAAGGCCCTTTTTCTGTGCTTTCCCACATCCCAGCCCTATTTTCGAAAGGAACCTTCCTTATGACCTTAAAATCATCCTGAGTATGTTTCACGGAAATCAGATATTCTTTAATGCTTTTCGGTGGCTTATCGAGAAATAACGGTAGATTATCACTTGATAATCTCACTGCAAAAGCAGTGAAATTATCAAAAACTTATACCCTGCTTTTGTGCATTTCATCCTATCTGACGTCATATATGCGGGGCGAAATAAGTGACGTCACAGATAACGTTGCATAACAATCACGCGCAAAATGACGTGCTTTACGGAAATGTGTCCTAGAAATTTCACATTTTGTCTCATTTTTGCATTAAAGAAATAGAATAATCGTTTGTTTTTCGTGAAAGATCGATTAATATTTCATTTCGTGAACAACAAAAGCTATATTTTCACTCGTGGCTCAGCCACTCATGAAAATATAACGTTTGTTGTTCACTCAATGAAATATAAATCGATCTTACACTGAAACAAACGATTATCCTCTATATATCTATGTGGACCTATTCATGTAAACGATAATATTTTGAGCGAAAATACTTTAGGCCCCTTTTCCTATGTTTTCAAATGGTTCAGCCCCCTTTTTCGAAAAGAACCTTCTTAATACTTTGTAATCATGGATATGTTTCAAGGAAATCCAATAACTTGTGGATTTTATCGCTTATACTAGAAAAGTTTGAGCTAAAGTTCATAAGGCCCTTTTTTCCGTATTTTCCGACGGATCAGTCTCCATTTTTTTTAAAGAAACCTAAGTTAAGACCATAAAATCATCCTTTGAAAATTTAAATCCGGTATGTTTGTGGACAAAATCGCGTAAACGAAAATTATTTACGGATAGTCGGACGCCGGGTCGAGAACCACGCAATCGCTATAGGCCAGGCTCTTCTGACCTTCGGTCAGTAGAGCTGTACACCCGGCGCGAGGTGCCCGTCCGTTAATTTATTATTATTATTATTGGTGGACATTTACGTTCACCAGTGTTAATACCGCGTAAGAACAATCCTGTCAGATGTTAATAGGTTTTCAAAACAGTAGTGCTCACTAAGATTCAATTTACTTTTTTTCAAGAATTTTATCCATCCGAAAACTATGCATTTTATAAATTGAGTTAAACAAAGATTCTACATAACTTGTTGAGACATCAAAGACATCTTATAAGTGCGAAATCATATGCAATTCTGTGATCGGCTGAACGTTTTGCTCGCGTAGAACTACTTTTTCAGACAGAGTGAGTAATTGCCCCATTGTTTCCCAATGGTCTATGGGAGATCACTCATGAAAACTTGGTGAATAGAATTACTTGAATGGTAACCTCCCCTGACACTACTTATGTATATAAAACAATGGCCAATTAATGGAAATACCGGAATACACATGAATCCCCATACAGCCCGAGCAGGTAAAGTAAAGCACCCAGGTCGTGCGATAAAGGTTTATGCGAAGGGGTTTTACATTACTTTTCAACACGCGACAGCCAATCTCGAGACGAGTGTCTGCATTTTTTTACGTGTTTATATAAACACTCACCCTTTCTTTCTTTATTTGAGAATGAAAATCGCGGAACAATTAATTGTTATCCTTTTATAGAATTTTTGTAAGCAGAAAAAAAACATAATTTTAATTATGATATTACGGAGAATCAATTAGCATTACAAAATAAGAATAATAACCTAGATCATCTTATTGCCATTTCTTTCCTTTTATACCCAACGGATCAGACAATCACTCTTAAAACTACACCCGGCATAATGACGAAAGTTATCGAGACCTTGTTATTACAAGACTTTGGTTGACGATCGACGATATATGTCGAGAAATGTATATCTGAAGCAAGATGCGAACTTGGGTCAGGTCATTTTCCTTTTATCGTAATTTTGTAAAATTTCTCTTTTCTCAACAAATGGAAGAATCACTCTAGTATGCCAACAGAAACGTCCACCATCAGTACTTTCAGTGCTTTGATTTTTATCATTATTATTATTATCATCATTATCAACATTATTATTATTATCATCAACATTAGTATTATTTTATTTATTGTTATCATTTTTATCATTATTATTATTATTATTTTGTTGTATAAGAATTATTCATGTACCCTTGCAGAAATCACGAGCAATCAACGGACGTTCCCCCGGGAATGGAGATATTGAGATCATGATCTACCATCCGAGTAGACCGTAGGGCCGTCCTACGGGCATGACGGAAAACCGCGATCAAGAGAGTAACTTCAAATTACGCGGCATAGTACGCATGTGCGTAATAAAAATGATATTGTTTAAAGGAAATATCCGTGGTGGATGATCATAACCTAGTACCTACAACTTTTCAAGTTGTAGTCACGTACGTTTTATGATCATTCATCTAACCTACCGGTAAAAATGGGGTATAAGTACCGTTTTCCTTTTTTCCCTTTCCTAGTCCCTGTCTCGGTGTGAATTAGAGCTCCCTAAGTGTAATTTTTTTTACTCCAAAACTTCGTAGTCGAATTTTACGTGCGCTTAAGCTTTAAAATCCAGCCCTGTATTCAGAATGTGAAAGCCTTTCGCGAGCGCTTTGAGATGATATCCCGCTTTGCACGTGTACATACGTGCAAAGCGAGGTATCATCTCGAAAGCGCTTCGCTAACGTTTTCGTCCTCAACGCAGGGCTGGTCGCCCATGACGATGAAGCGCCGCGGAAAAAATATCTATATCACGTGCGACGGTAAAACGCAACTTTTCCGTGCATAGGTCTATGATCATTTCCGAGTAAGGTCTTGTGTTGGGCAATTCATTAATACGCACACGCGTAAAGTAACAAAAAAGCGTATTTAGTCCTATGTATATAGCATAAACTCTCGTCAACGGAAAAAACGTGTTCCAAGAAACGTTTGAACTTCGAAAATTCAACGAATTTATCGGGCAATTTACTTTGTAACCTACTGGGCCTAAAAGGTAAGTCTATTATAGATCAAGTTACGGAAAATAATCGGAACTCTCGCGTTAAATAATCAAACTGGCGAAACAAAAAAGATCTTAAACCTGTCAACTCATATGCTCGCCTTGTTTTACATAAAATTTATTTTTACAAAACAATCCGTAGAGAAAGAATGTGCGTGTACGATAAATACAGCGATATAATCAGAACGAACGAAACGGGACGCGCCAATATGTCTAGACCGCCCACGTGATGTGAATTAACCAATCACAAAACACCAGTGGCGACCTGTTCAGGTCATTCCATTTTCACATAGGATTTCAGGGTAAACGGTAAAGATTCAATTCACAACTGTTCTCGCTTATTTGCCGTATTTAGAGTGATACAAAAGCACGGAAACCGTTACTGGATTAGGAGTTAACGTGATATTCTGAATGAAAGCCGTTAAACGGAGTATTTACCACGATGATTTAATAAATAACATTTCGCCTTTTAACCTGGCGGCCTGTTTTGATATGGATCCATCCAAGCTCTGTAACAGATTAGATGTACACGGTGAAAAATTTGGGAAAATGTTTTGACTTAAAAGTTTGATCGTTTAAAATTCATATTCGGAGAAGATTTATTGTGAATATTTATTCATTTTTCATCGATTTATTTGGATTTTAACGATTTTAAGACGACAGTGTTATTAAATTGTGTTAGAGTGACCCAGTAAATTTGCCCCTGCCAAATCGTAAACTATTTATGTACATGTCATGTAGAGGATTTTAATAGGTCACTAATTAAGAAAACCTCGACTCACCGACTCCTCGTATTAAGGGGGAGCGAATTGCCCTACATGTGCCGATTAATTCGCATTGTTTTAAATGATCGCACATTAATTTACTAATGATTTGATTTGTTGTGTTGAGAAGGATAAATTAACATTGTTTTGGTGTTGATATTTTGGTTAAATTTTCTAATTGGCGGCGTTTTTGATGTGCAAACTCGAAATTAATGTAAAACATATTCATAATTTCAAAATTTTATTTGAAGACCGATTTCATTGGGCTGTGCTTGCCAGTCTTCTTAAAGTATCAGTAGTTTTGATATAGGTAAATTTTACCTGTATTCAATTACAAACTGGTTGTTAATTAATGACAGTTAATTTAATTATCAAGGGATATATTGTACATTCTGTGAATGTGTTTTTACTCACGGAAAGCTAGTTGGTCGAATGCAGTGCGGAGCATATGATCAAATGGTGTTGCATGTTTAAATCTCGAAGATCGACCCTCGTGCGGCGCTTGTGGCGACTCAGATGTCAGAATGAAGCCGGGAGTCCGACAGAAACTACTGAAGATATGGAATTTAAGTCAGTCGCTCACGCTATGTTGAAACGATTAAAAGAGAAACAATTAGAAGCATTAATTGATAGTATAGAATCAAAAGGTGCGGAGGAGGGGGAGTGTGTGCTATTACCAAAGGGAGATAATAGACTCGGCAAAAAGACAATGACGTCGTTAGTGTTGTGTTGTAAGCTATGGCGATGGAAAGACCTTACAAATGACACGGAAATGAAACGGCTTCCATTTTGTAAGAGCGAGAATGATCCGGCGTACGATTGTTGCAACCCGTATCACTGGAGTCTACATTCTCAACCAGGTATACAGGGCTTGTAAGGCAGAACAATAGAAAGAGGGGGTATTTTCGATTTTAGATTCAAATATTTAACTCATGTTTGCATAAAACCTATGTTGTGGGAACTCATTGGAATCGTCTCATCGAGACGATTCAAATGAGTACCCACAAGATGTGGTTTTATTGAGAAATAAAGATTTTAGAGTGGCTTTACCCCCCTCATATCTTTACCTCTGTGTAAGGGGCTGTAAGGGACACTAACACCAGGGTTTTGACCCTCAAAAATCTGAAAATATTTTGACCTTTATAAATTTCTCCTAATGGGGGAGGGTCAAAATTACCCCCATAGAGAAATATGTAAGGGTCAAAACAGGGTTTTACCTCATAAAATTTCAATTGATGTATATTCTATACTAGATTTAGAAATCAACAGATTATTTGCTTACTTCTTATCTTTACTAGAAAAGGTCAATTAACAGTGAAACCTGCAAAAATCTACTCAGAATTTGCTTTTTCTGTTGTTTTGACCCCTTAAAAATCAAGTTTTAACCCCTAGAATTTCATGGTTAGGGAGTCAGTGACTCTTAAATTTCAAACACTAGCACAATCCTTGCTTGTGCTAGGTTTTGAATCTCAGGGGCCATTGACTCTTGAACTATTATATCTAGTGGTCAAATCAACTTCTGATAAAGGGGTCAAAACAGACAGGTGTCAACAGGCACTCATTTATTTCCGACAATTTGTCTCTCACCAATGGGTTGATAATCGTAGACCTAGGTGAAATAGCAGCTGAAGGTAAGGAAAGGATGTAATGGTAGTACTGGTGTGAGAAATACCAGGAACCAATTGTTAGGTGCTCCAGCCTCCACGATATTACTTAAAGATTGTTGAAAGCGGCGTAAAACCCCAAACAAACAAACAAATCAGGGGGTAAAGCCAATCTAAAACCCTTATTTCTCATTTAAACCGTGTGTTGTGGGTACTGATATGTATCGTCTTGACAAGACATTTCCAAATAGTACCCACAACTTAAGAATTTTATAATTGTAAGTTTACCCCCTTTTTCTGCAGCTCTGTAATAAAACAGAAATTGAATATTATTGATAAAATTAAAAATATATTTTTTTCTGCTGGCTATTTCTCTGAAATCAATTTGATGAAAAAAATTTTAAAGTGTAGTAAACTGAATATTTTGGACCTCTCCCCAAAATTGTTGAACAAGTTGTTTGGCGTCTATAAACCTAACTCCATACGTGTAAGGGGGAGAGCTAACCAATTTACCTGTATATTGCGTCCTAATTCATGTAACCCTTAACTCCATCATTGGTCAAAATTTTATCTTTGACTCCATTATGGGTCAAAATTTAATCATACTCTATTATGGATCAAAATTGAATTCTTTACTAATGAAGCTTTACTTAATTATTTGTAAACATTTCATCCATCACTCTATATAATAAGTGTTTCATTTTAAGTAGGTAATTGAAATTACTCTTTACACTTTACTTTTATTATTCATTTTCATGTTTTAACCCTTGTCATGCTGAGCCCGGAATATTCCTGCTTTTGCAGGAGCAAAAGACAAACATCAGACTGCACATATGTGCAGTCTGATGTTAGTCTACACCCAGACCTTCAGATTGACGGTGCGCCCGCGCCAATCCCGCATATTTTCAAAAGATGACGCACGTTTTCAAGCAGTGATGCGCAAACCGGGCGTACGATTTTTAATAAGTTCAGACCCAAATTATCAAAAAAAACAAACTTGTTTTAATGTCTCCAAAGGCAGACGCTTCCTTGTTTCTATTTTTAGGCAGTAATTCCTTTCCTCCGATCAACCAATCGCATTACGAATTCAATTAGTAGCTGAATGACCGGTAATTCTCGGTTCACAGGTCGAGTTTGACCGAAAATAATCGATTGATAGCGGTACCCTGCTTTGTACTATTCCTGTTAAGCTACTCGGTGACCAGCCGCGATAGGTATTGTTTACTTCCGGCGACGTTTCTTCGTCGGGCTTGATGTTGAAACAATGGCTCAAACAAGCCTTGCACGTTTTTTTTAACGAAAGCAGCCGAAGACAATGAAGGAAAGTAAATAATTAACGTTTTCTTACAATTATAAGTCTAGAATCGTAAAGGTCAAACAATTTTTAATGAGTAAAATAGCTAGCCTAGCAGACGACTTGTATCATGACAATATTTCGTCACAGAATATTTTCTTGCTCTTTCAACACAGCTAATTTAACAGACTAGATACAATGATAACGCATCGTCGGCTTATCAAAACTGAATTAAGGAGTTTTTTTTGCACCATCCATCAATCAAACTCTCAGTGAATAAATATAGTCCGTGTTCTGGCTGAAGTTGCCACCTTTTTGCTTCAACTCAACAACGTAAATAGCTGATTATTATATTTGTAATTGATTATCCAAATAAAAAATCAACTGTGATTAAAATAAGAAAACATCCTAAAATATTGGGTTGAAATATGAAAAGGCCAGCAAATGTATATCCTCTAAAATAGCACAGAAAAAAATTAATTTAGTTATACAGTAACATAATTATATTATTATATAGTTATCATCCATTTTTCTCCAGGTGCAAGTTTAACTGTTTTAATATAGTATTTAAACTGCGGCCCACTGTTTTAGAAAATGACCCCTCAAAATCATGCTTGATGGGTCATGATGTGGCCCACTGACCTGAAAATCAATCTGAAGCTCTGTACACCACCTGTTCTCACTTTCTAACCAGAATTGTCGAATAGATTTATTTTTCAAATAAAAATTGAAATACAGTTGGTACTTTCAATCCTTTTTGCCCTTTGATTTTTATTAGAATTTTTAGCCAAAATTTATTCAGCATGAATTAAGAGTTTTGAAAATTAATGATTAAGTAGAAAATTGATTCAAGTCATTAACCAAGTAAAATGTCAATTTAATTATTAAGCCTTGTAACTACAGCTTGATTGAAGCTGAGTGGGTACAAGGTTTTAAATTAAAAGAACAAAATAATCATTGAAAAATAATAAATGACCAACTCAAAGCAAGACAAAGAACGTTTTTAGCTCCGCTGTTTTTGGTGGTGGTGTTGTTGTGGTCGTCGTCATGCGAAAACTGACATTTTGTGATATCTCTGGTTCTACTCAAGTCATTCACTTGAAGCTTGGCACACATGCTCACTATTGATTCATTGATTGATTTAATGATTGAGTTTTACGTCGCTTTCAACAATTTTTCAGTTATATTGAGGAGGCTGGAGTACCTAACAATGGTTTCCTGTTATTTCTCACACCAGCACTACCACCACATCCTTTCCTAGCCTCCAGCTCAATGCTCTCAATAAGGGCCAAAATCAGGAATTTTTGTAATTCCTTGTTGGAATTTCAGGTTTTTTTTGGGAAATAAGGACTTTTTTAGCACACTTTATAAATACTCGTTTCCATGCTAAATATAAGTTAAATTTTTGCTTAAAGTCCATTTTTCTAGTTTGTTCTCTACGGATAAAAGATTTCCAAGCCTTAAAACTTGTAGCTTTGACTTATAGCTGAAGGTACGAGCTTTGGTTTCACAATTACCTTTTATCATTTTCATTGAATAAATTATGTAAACTAAGATGAGAAAATGTGGAGTTTCTATTTGGAATCGGTCCTTATATGTATCTTGCGCCGGGGCCTAGGAAATGCGGCTTACTCAAATTTAAGTTACGATGTTTTGGTATCCGGCAATATTACGGAAATTAATGCAGCTTAAATTTTCCTCGGCCAGTCGTCCCAAAGGTGGCGAGCGTTCTAGGTAGTGTGCCAATAAAAGTTCTAAACCTATTTAAAACTTATGCAGAATAATCCAAATAGTAAATTCGTCATTTCAAATCTCTCGTCAGACATGTTGCAGACAACTTAAATGACGTCATTGGGATTTCCCCGCATTCTCCAAAGATGCAGATTCTAAACGTTTTTAATTTTAAACGAGGACAGTCGAATGACCTTTTGTAAATGTTTTCCAGTAGTGTCTTTTTCACTTTGGATAAATTACCCGAGGATCTATTCTAAGACTTTTAGGAAGCGATATTTCGGAATTCTATCAGTCTGAGCTGCATGAATTTCGTTTGATATAACGAATATTCCTCTGACTTAAATTTTGTTTGATTTATTAATCCTATCAAAGGACCCACAAGACAAATATCCCGCATGTTACACATGTTTTGGTCAGCTTTAATGCGTATGCTCGCGCTGATTATCGATTTTTTGCACATGTAGACTTACGTTAAATCCTTAATTAGGTTAATTCGTAAAACGTCCGGGGTCAAATTACAGGGCGTTTTTTTTTCGAATCTCAGACATTTTTTTACGCACGGGTTTGATTTTCTGGAAGTAATTTATGAAATTCTTGATGTATATTACGTCAACGTCCGCTTATTGAGAGCACTGCCAGCTACCATCACAAATAGGTCTACGTTTATCACCCCATTTGTTAGAGACAAATAGTCGGAAAGAATGATTGTCGCCATTTGGGATCAAACCCGTGACAGTCTGACATGCTACCAACTGCGCTATGATAGGGCTTTCTCAATATCGAAAGTGAAACCTATATTGTCAAGGCAGATAATTCTAGATGCATTTTTGGCAATTTATGTCCCTTTTCGACTTAGACTTTATCCTAGATCCAGCACTTTAACAGCTGAGCCTGATAAGGCACCCGTAGGCGGTGCTCTTTCAAGTGATGACATTTTAGCTCCACTTTTGTGATGGCAGTGTGTTTGTCATGCGTCCATCTGTCCATGCTTGTGTGCGTAAACTTTTCTACACATCTTCTCCTTAACCAATGGATGGATTTCAATGAAACTTTGCATAAATGATCCTTGGGTGACACATCTTAAAGTTGTTCAAGAAATTTAGATTGACCCCAAAATATGGGCGTGGCAGGGTGGGGCTAATTTTCACTATATAAAACTTTTAAATTCATTCTCCTTGCAAATCATTGGCCTTATTTAAAAGGCATTCCATATTTATAAGGTTTAACCTGCAATCCTTAAAACCCTGAAAATTATTTAAAAATGTACAAGGAGAAGTTTATAATTGCGTATGAAGTATTACGGGTTTAGCTTTATCAACTTCCACCATCTCTTTCTTTTCATCAGTGTCAGACAAATGGTCGCTATATTACAATAGTAATCTTCCCAATGAATCGGATCACAAACGTAAAAAATCGACCTTGGTTTATTCAACTTTTTTTTTTCAGTCATCTGACGTTATAAACAAGCAGACAAAAAAGTGGAAAAAAATAATTTTGTGTATAGATTACACATAATTGAGCTCTTACCATATCATAACTAAATTTTAAAATGATTTTGATCAATAAGTAGTCTGCATACAGTGTATTTTAACCTTTGTCCTGTTGAGTTCAGTGCTACAGATAGAGGGGATATTTTGGATTTCAAATTAAATGATTTCAATGATACTTGCACAAATCCTATATTGTGGGTGCTCAGTTGAATTGTCTCATCGAGACGATTCAAATGAGTACCCACAACATAGGGTTTCAATAAGAAATAAAGATTTTAGGATGGCTTTTACCCCTCTCATCTGTACCTGTGTGAATTTTGATTTTATTTACAATAATTTCTCAATTTTTGGGACAATTTAACCAGTATATCTCAAGAAAAAGACAGAAATTGCTTTTAAAGAGCAAATTCTCCTTTTCATAGAAATATATTCCAATTTATAAGGATGGTTTCATTTCAAAATGTACCTAGTTTTAAGTGATGTCTTCTGAAAATTGTTCAGTTGGGACAATTCATAATTTTTGATTTCAAAAGTTTATATTATTTGTCATTGCTTCCTTGAAATGGCAATAAAAGATCTCTTTTTAAATTTAAACTCAATTGTTTGTATTTCGATGGCTCAGCGCGAAACAGTTGTAACTCCCTATATGTTTATAGGGAGTTACAACTGTTTTGCACTCAGCCATCGATTTGTTTAAATCATTTTGATAAATCCTACTTTTTCTTTTTTTTCTTTCAGATATTCAAATCAGCAATTTAGGGCTTTCTGAGTTGGAGAAAACCAAATCTTACACAGGTAAATAGTTATTTATTATGGGGGGATGGTAACAGCACTTTCAATTGAGTGGTATTGTTGTGAATGGCTGCTGATGTTACTTTTGATTTTTGCTAACCTGAGTCGGGCAAAGCAGTTTTAATTGCCAGGGATACCACTGTTTTGCATTGCCCCATCAACCCTTGGTTCAAAGTGCTCAAGTTGAGCTAACTTGTGCACGGCAAATATCAGTTGTCTGTCTGTCTATCAGAAAACATTTACTGAAGAAATCTCCTCAACTATTGGACAGAATTCCACGGAAATTCATAGAAAATTACTCTTTGGTCATTTATCTTCAAAATATTTCAAAGAATTAACATCAGGATGAAAGTGGTTAGAGGTCTAGCAGTGTTTTTTCTTTGGGGTTTGGGAACGGGTCCAAAACCAGGCTAATTGGGAAAAATGTGTAAATTTCTCAAAAATTGGAATGAATAATAATCAATGTGTTTTTGACAAAACTTACATTTAGGTATAACTTATCATCACAATGAAGGTTTCTTTGCCTATTTTGTTATTTGAAATGAAAATGAACTAAGAAACAACATGTCTATCTCTTCTTTTTCACTTCCCAAATATTCCCAATTTACTAAAGATGAGGATCTTGCCAAACTTTTTTCATTGAGGAATAAAGTCAATTTTTCAGTCAATCAGATTGCTCAAAAAGTGATGGTTACAATTGATATCAAAATATTTTTTTTCATAATCAGACTTCGAGGGTTCAGTGCTTTTACTAAGTGTATATACTTTGTATATACACTTAGTACAGTCTTGCACTAAACTCTAAATATTTAGAATATTTAGAATTCAAAAGATAAATTAAACCTGTAAAATATCCTGAGCTTTCCTAAACCCCACAAGTCTGACGGTTTGGTTCCCCAGGGTGTGTTAGTCTCCAGTTGACCTAGGCTCTAAGGGGGGAAACCAGCCACATTACGTCCCACTGTCTCACTCGTGGTTTGATTATTAATGACGGTTGAGTCTTGATGTCTAGCTAGAAGTTTTGTCCCATGATGTTAATTTGTAGTTTGACATGAAAACAATCTTTGGTCATTTTGCTCGAACTGGTTAGACCTTACTTATATCGTTGCACTTTTTGACCTGCTGTTCAAAATGCTCTGTAGCCTGCCCAAGCATATGGAGAGTACAGTAAAACTTCATGAAACTTAATGTTTTGAAATGGCTGGAAACTTATGCAGGTATCATAGGAATAGAATAATATTTTTCTTTGGAAAATTTACGGTGGCACTCATCATTTCCGACTATTTGTCTCTCACAAATGGGATGATAGTTGTAGACCTATGTGAGATAGCAGCTGGAGGCTAGAAAAGGATGTGATGGTTGTACTGGTGAGAGAAATACCAAGAATCCATTGCTAGGGGCTCCAGCTGCCCAGATATAACTGAAAAAATGTTGAAAGCAGGGTAAAACTCCAATCAATCAATCAATCATTAAATAAATAATTCTTTGAAAAATTCATTGGTCATTAAATGACCTTTAAAGCATTTAATTTTGCTAAGGGAGGAGTAAAAGAAACGAAGGTGAGGGATATAGGACCATAATGGTCCTCTAGTTATCTGTACCTCTCGCAATTTTTTTTTTTTTTTTTTTTTTTTTGACACAAAAACTTCCATACACAGCAGGATAAGGATTGACCCCCCAAAATCTGAAAACATCTAAATTTGACCCCAGTAATTTCTCCCAGGGGGGGGAGGTCATTTTGACCCCCTTGAGAGAAAGTACCAAGGGTCAAAACATTTTTACAATCTAAAGTATTACAAATTAATTACTTACTTCATATCATAATAAGAACAGGAAAAGTGACTCTAAATTATGCAAAATTCTACTTATGATAAGGGTTCCCCAAAACCCCCATATGGGGGTGATTTACCCCCAAATGAAATCTTGTATCCCCTAATTATTGCAAGCAGCCTTCTTTGTCTCATATAGAGGGGGTACATGCATGCTGCAAAATAACCATTTTTACCCCCATTTTGAAGAAGCAGTGGGAACACTGTATGATTTCCTTTTTCTGACATTTTGACTCCTTTAAAATCCGTTTTGACCCCAGAATTTCTTAGGTGAGGAGTCAATGACCCCTCAATATCAAACACTAACACAAGCCCTGTTAACCCTTGCCATGCTGAATGAAAAATCTTTGCAAAATAAATGTAAAATCATAGTGCTAAAAGCACTGGAAGTTACCAAAATGATTGTGTATTGAAATGCATTGTTTTAAACCTTTCTGGCTTAAATATAAAATTCAGGTGGTATGAACTAAGATCAGACTGCACATATGTGCAGGCTGATCTTTGTCTATACCTCTTGAAACAGCAGGAATAATTCAGGTTCAGCATGACAAGGATTAAAATAAACAGATATGACCACCAGTTGTGCAGGGCGAATTTTAAGCCTATTGGCACCGTTGTATATTGATCTGTTGCATATATATTGCATATCAAATGCAGAGCAATGGATATAGAGGGTATTAATACATATTGATGTCTCAGAGCGAAACCATTGTAACAGCCTACAATCATATAGGCAGTAATTACAGCTGCGTTGCGCTGAGCCATTGAAATGAAGATTTTGGCAGTAACAACTGTTTTGTGAAGAGCCATTGAAATGATGATTTTAGCAGTTACAACTGTTTTGCGCTGAGCTATTTAAATGCACATTTAGGCAGTTACAACTGTTTTATGCTGAGCCATTGAAATGAAGATTTTGGCAGTTACAACGTACTGTTTTACTCTGAGCCATTGAAATGCACATTTAGGCAGTAACAACTGTTTTGCGCTGAGCTATTGAAATGCATGTCGAAAGGTTGGACATATTATGTGATCACCAATGGTGTCTGGCGAGTCAGGCATCCACATTGTCCGGATCATTTCTCTTTCAACTTAAGTCCTATTGACTGGAAACTTGAGCACACAAGAACCATAACTCTACCTAACTCCTGAGTTTTTGCTCTTTCTTGTTTTTCATCCAGCAGTGAGACGGGTGTATCTTATGACAATTTGCCACCTTGTTCAATTTAAAAAAAAAGATATAGAGGATAATCGTTTGTTTCAGTGTAAGATCGATTTATATTTCATTGAGTGAACGACAAAAGCTATATTTTCACGAGTGGCAAAGCCTGAAGTGAAAATATAGCTTTTGTTATTCACGAATGAAATATTAATCGATCTTACGCGAAAAACAAACGATTATTCTATTTCTTTTATGCAAAAATGAGACAAAATGTTAAATTTCTAGGACATATTTTCGTAAAGCGCGTCATTTTGCATGTGGTTGCTATGCCACGTTCATTGTGACGTCACTTTTTTCGCCCTGCATAGATGACGTCAGATAGGGTGAAATGCACAAAAGCAGGGTTTAAAATTTTGATAATTTCACTGCTTTTTCGGTGAGATTATCAAGTGATAATCTACCGTTATTTCTCGATAAACCACCGAAAAGCACTAAAAAATTTGGATAATCCTTTCACAAACCCTGGCTACCTGTTGTTTCTCAAACCACAGTTCAATTTTATCATTTCCATTGATCTGCAAGCAACTTATCCCCCTTAGGCATACCACTGAGCATTTGTGTGGTGTCAGGAGCCTCAAGGTAGGGCGTAGCGTCTTGACCCAAAGGTCCTGAGTTTGATTTCTAAGAGCTGCCATCAATCTCAGTTCTTTCATTGGCTCATGCATTCAGCAACAGTACAGGAGTATTTTTCCAGGAAGCAGAATCAAGAGGGACTAATCTTAGTTGTAACAACTTGTTTCCCGATCAATGTATAATATAGTAGGTCTCTCCCCCCCCCCCCCCCAGTTCATTTGCATATTGAAGGGAATTCAATACATATATATCAAAAAAATAGCCTGGCTCCCAGTCTGTCAGTAAGTATTAAGTTTAAAATAAAACTCATGTATTACTATTTCATCCTAACCAAATTATGCCCAATATTCTAAAAATCTGACAAGTACACTTTCTGTAGTTGAATTTTGCTTACATTACATTCATTTCAGGGCCTGAGGTTATCAAACTTTTCTCATTCTCAATTCAAAATTTTCTCAAATTTCAATTTGAGATTAAAGCCATAATTCTGTTTAAATACTCATTGTAATGTATTAACATAATAGATTATATTAATAAGTTGTAATATATAACAACTTATTTATATTATCTGTTATTTTTCATACATTTATTTGAATGAAAAAAAAAATGAGAAAAATTCTCAGTTCAGCCTGAGAAAAGTTTTAACACCTCGAGCCCAGATAAGTGGGACCGAAGCCAGTCTAATCACAACAGTATAAGTAAAATTTTTATAATTAATTTGTTAAAGCTACCTTTGAGTTAAATTTTTTTGCCTTTTTATTTTTCAGACAACCTTGATGGACCTCCGGATGAAGCTGTATCTATGGAAACTGGTATGACGCCAACTGCAAGACGAGTAGAGTATTCAGGTAGAAATCTTTTTTCACGTTTATAACTTTTCTTTAATGCTTTATGGTGGTTAATCAGGGAATAACAGTAGATAATCATTTTGATAAGCTGTCCCCTAGTAACAAAAAAAGGTGTTATGATTTTTATTTGTCCCTTAAGTGGCTGATACATGTAGACAGTTTTTACTAAGAAAAGGATAAAACCTAAATGATTTGGACTAAATTTTAACTATCCTTGCCAAAATTAACTCTCAATATCTTAAGCAGTTTCCAAGTTTAAACATTATATCTTTGGGCTTGTGCTAGTTTTAAAATCTCAAGTGTCGTTGACCCCCTGACTGTGAATTTCTAGGGTTAAAACTGCTGTTCGAGGGGTCAAAACAATGAAATGATTGGATAATAAGTAATTGTAAAGCTTTCTTGATTATGTTCATTAACTTTTTTTAGATTTTCTCCTTCATAACTTTATAAAGGAGACAATTAATTCCTATACATTAATGTTTGAGGCACCGCAGTGTCAGCCTGTCAGGATTTATTTTTGGTCAAGCACAAGCTCTGTATCTAATCTCAAATGCTTACATAGACCTGCAGTTTGCGTGGCCATGTTTGATATTGCAGTTACTTGTTTTTAGGACTTCTTTGGAATATTTCTATTTCTATTCTAGTACAAGAGATCCTTTGTTTCACAAAAACTCAAGCTAAGTAGAGTTACAGTCCTTGCAGACTGCACTTTATAATCTTGATTCCTAGAGTATTACTCCAACTTTTAATTCACAGCCTATAAATACACAAGGAATAAAGAAATGCAACATCTAAATGATAAAGATACAAAAGTTCTTTCAATAAAGTAAGAATTGTGAACCTCTTAGAGCGACATTGTGTTTGGCATATCTTTAGTCCTTAAATATGTGAGCTAGCACATCCAATTAAATATCATACACTTCTATGAAAAGCGCTGCAAAACTAATGACGGCATTGATGTGCAACATCTGATCTATGGCATGGGGAAAAAATTTAATGCTGTAATAGCCAGAGCTGAATGATATACAGTATAACTTGTGTTAAGTGACCACTAAGGGGATCACCAAAAAGCAGTCCTTTACGGGAATGGTCGCTGAATACAAAATATCATTAAAAATGTGACAGTTCATTTTGATAGCATTTATAGATTGTCGGTCAAGTCATACTGAATCCTATGATGTTCGAACCCATTAGAATTGTCTTATTGAGACAATTCTAATGGGCTCCAACAACATAAGATTCAATAAAACCCATTATTAAGTTAAGAATGTTCTCTTTTACAGAGATTTTGATCACGTCAAACTGCCTTTTTATGGTGGACGCTTAATAAAATTGGCGGCTTAATAGATATGGTTGCTTGAGCAATATCTTTGATCCTGTCTACTTATTTTTGCATCTGGTGCACAAAACCTCCATCCATTAAATTCCTGATATCATCTACCTTTTCTGGGCTGTTCTTCCCTCCTTCTGTAGAGAGTTCCCAATAAGTCACATGATCATGTCCTCACATTGAAAAAATGTAAACAAGATAGTGGGATTGAGGATTTAAAAAGCAAATTCTTTTGGTATTAAGGAGATCTTGCTTTTGTAATTACCCTTAACTGACATTGATATTTGATTGATCACAGTCCTTTTTACCCAAATCTAACCATTAGCCTTGAACCCTTACCTGTTGGTTTAAATTTTAGACTGGATGATATTTAGAAAAATCTTAACAAGATAGTCTGATTAAGGATTTAAAAGCAAATTCTTTTGGTATTAAGGAGATCTTGCTTTTGTAATTACCCTTAACTGACAGTAATATTTGATTGATCACAGTCCTTTTTACCCAAATCTAACTCTTAGCCTTGAATCCTTACCTTTTGGTTTAAATTTTAGACTTGATTACATTTAAAAAATCTTAACAAGACAGTCTGGTTTAGGATTTAAAAAGCAAACTCTTTTGGCAATCAGGAGATCTTGCTTTCTAGCCTTGAACCCTTACATGTTGTTTCAAATTTTAGTCTGGTCAACATGGGAAAAGAATTTCAGATTTATAGTAATACAATCAACTGTTTATGCATTTTCAGATACAACCATCCAATGTGCTGGAAAATATTGTGCTTAACAAGCAATCTCTCCTTTTTCCAATCTTTTCTCAAGTATAAATCCACACAGACATTAAATCTTTGAATTGTACACAACTTTAATGCTATGAAGATGAATTTGATTATTCAAAAAAACATGTATTTTTGTAAAATAAGTCAGGAAAAAAATCAAGATTTTTTTTAGCTTGAGCAAATTATGCTCCCGTTAGTTATCATATAAAACAAAAATTGAATAAATGTAAGTTCTATTGACCAAAATGATTAAAAAAAAATACCTCTTGTTTTGAAATTTAAAATTAAAGTATAATCGTGGGAGTTAAGCATAATATAAATATATTATCCATTGTAAGCACCTCTACCGCCAATTAACTACCCTACTTCACCTGAAAGCGGTTTACTGAGCGACTATACTTGACTTCGGTGATTTGTAACTTGACGTGAGAATGCTAGAATAAATATTGTCATTATGTGTGATATAGGTCTTTATAGTAGTAATTCAGATTCAATTGGAAAAAATAGAGATTTACCTTTTTCGTCAAATTTAAGCCCTTTACAACTGATTTGAAAACTTGTCTCTTTTTATTAGCTCACCTGAGCAAGAAGTGCTCAAGGTGAGCTTTTGTGGTTAGGTGGATGTCCGTAGTCCGTCGTCAGTCATGCGTCGTCTGTCGTCAACATTTGCCTTGTATGCACTCTAGAGGCCACTTTTTTTGCCTGATCGACTTAAAATTTGGTCAGAATGATTGTCTCGATGAAATCTCGGACAAGTTCGAAATTGGGTCAACTGGGGTCAAAAACTAGGTCACAGGGTCAAATCATAGAAAAACCTTGTATGCACTCTAGAGGCCACATTTGTTGCCCAATCAACCTGAATTTTGGTCAGAATGAATGTCTTGATAAAATCTCCGACGAGTTTCAAATTAGGTCAACTGGGGTAAAAACTTGGTCACGGGGTCAAATCTTAGAAAAACCATGTATGCACTCTAGAGGCCACAATTTTTGCCCAATCAACCTGATATTTGGTCAGGATGAATGTCTTGATGAAATCTCGGACGAGTTCGAAATTGGGTCAACTGGGGTCAAAAACTAGGTCACAGGGTCAAATCTTAGAAAAACAGTGTATGCACTCTAGAGGCCACATTTTTTGCCCAATCAACCTGAATTTTGGTCAGAATGAATGTCTTGATGAAATCTTTGACGAGTTCAAAATTGGGTCAACTGGGGTCAAAAACTAGGTCATGGGGTCAAATCATAGAAAAACCTTGTATGCACTCTAGAGGCCACATTTTTTGCCCAATCAACCTGAATTTTGCTGGGAATGATTGTCTTGATAAAATCTCGGATGATTTCAAAATTGGGTCAACTTGGATCAAAAACTAGGTCACAGGGTCAAATAATGGAAAAACCTTGTATGCACTCTAGAGGCCACATATTTTGCCCAAAAAACCTGAATTTTGCTGGGAATGATTGTCTTGATAAAATCATGGATGAGTTCAAAATTGGGTCAACTTGGGTCAAAAACTAGGTCACAGGGTCAAATAATGGTAAAACCTTGTATGCACTCTAGAGGCCACATATTTTGCCCAAAAAACCTGAATTTTGCCCAGAATGATTGTCTTGATGAAATCTCGGACGAGTTTTAATATTGGGTCACCTTGGGTCAAAAACTAGGTCACAGGGTCAAATCTTAGAAAAACCTTGTATGCACTCTAGAGGCCACATTTTTTGCCAAATCAACCCGAATTTTGGTCAGAATGATTGTCTTGATGTAATCTGGGATACTTTTGAAATTGGGTCAACTGGGGTCAAAAACTAGGTCACATGGTCATATCATAGAAAAACCTTGTATGCACCCTAGAGTCCACATTTCTTGCCCAATCAACCTTAATTTTGGTCAGAATGGTGATCTTGATGCAATTCTTGATGAGTATTTAATTGGGTCAACAGGGGTCAAAAATTAGGTCACAGGGTCAAATCTAAGAAAAACCTTGTATGCACTCTAGAGGCCACATTTTTTGCTGGATCAACCTGAAATTCTATCAGAATGATTGTCTTGATGAAATCTCTGAAGTGTTCAAAATCGGGTCAACTGGGGTCAAAAACTAGGTCACAGGGTCAAATCTTATAAAAACCTTGTATGCACTCTAGAGGCCACATTTTTTGCCCAATCAACCTGAAATTTGGTCAGAATGAATGTCTCAATGAAATCTTGGACGATTTCGAAATTGGGTCAACTAGGGTCAAAAACTAGGTCACATGTCAAATCTAAGAAAAACTTTGTATGCACTCTAGAGGCCACAATTTTTGCTGGATCAACCTGAAATTTGATCAGAATGATTGAATTGATGCAATTTTTAATGAGTATGAGATTGGGTCAACTGGGGTCAAAAACTAGGTCACGGAGTCAAATAATGGAAAATCCTTGTAAGTCAATTGTACGTCAACCTGAACATTGTAAAAAAGGCATTATCAAGTTGTACAGAGGCAGAAGAATATTGAAAAAAATTAGACAGTTCATTCAGGTGAGTGATTAAAGGCCACTATGGCCCTCTTGTTTTGGGTATTTGTTTAACTGTTGACTGTTAAGTCTTTCTGTCTAAGTGTCTGTCTGTCTGTGCAAAAGTTAACAAAAAAAATTGACATTGCGTATTACTTCTAGGCCCAAAATTCAAAATACAATGATCATATTTACCAAATTACCATAATGACATACTCTAAACAATATGCTTATGCAGATGTCAAGGTCAGTTTACAAGGTAATGGTCATCATATGGTCAATCTTTAAAAAAAAAAAAGCTGTTCCAGGAGCATCTGTGTTTCTCGAACACTTCCTATAATGAATTAATAAAACCAAAATCTGACAATTTTATTCCAAGGAGAACCCTATATTATTCAATTGGATTGATAAACTGTCCTGATTTTCTTTTGATTCAGAATAAATGTATAAAACAAAGACTAGAGAGTTCTGGGCCTGAGATTACAAAACTTAAATTTCTCACTCTCAATCCAAAATTTTTCTCAAATTTCATCTTAAGATTAAAGCATCAATTCTCTTGTTATACTAATACATGCACTTAAAAGATAGTATTAAAAAGTTGCTATAAATCACAACTTGTTGATATTATCTTTTATTTTCATACACTTATTTGAATTCTAAATTTGAGAAAATTCTTTGTTGAGCACAAACAAGTTAAAACCTTGGGTTTAGATTTCAACTTTCCCTAAGTTTTACTGTACCAAGAACAGGGGTGTGGAATTCCCATGTATTTTTCCGACACAGGCTTTATCACTTGCAGGCAAGCACATTTTTTTCTAGGCCACTTGTCCATGGACAAGTGAATGCCAGAGAAAATCTTGTAACAGTACTAAAAAAATATAGGGAAAAGTCATTCTATTGTTTTTATCAAAGGGGAGAAAACATTGTTTGAATTAAGTAAATGCTGGTTACAGCATTTTCTTAATCAAAAACAATGTTTTCTCATTATCCATTAATACACTTTTTCTGGCAAGTCTATATTGATCCTGGACAAGTAGGAAATTGACTTTTACTTGTCCATGGACAAGTGGAGAAAAGTCTTATTTCCACACCCCGCGACCAAGAAAGTCAAACCTGCCAAGGAAAGAATTTTTACATAGAGAGTGAAATAATGATTGCTTATAAATCTTCCCTCAACAGACAGTAAGCAGATAAACAACTGTAACTCATAGAAGACAAGTTGTCGACAATCTGATGCTACTTTAGACCGGAAGTTTATATTTGTATGTCTAAACAAGCTTAGACTGGAGACCTGTAAACAAGCATTATGCATTCCCACACAACCATACCCTTTTATCCCCAGCCGTTGCGGCAAAGGGGATATAAAAATGTTCTCCGTCTGTCCTTCTGTCGTTCTGTCATTCCATCACTAAACTTGTCCATAGCATATCTCCTAAAGTAGATCAAAGTGCTGTCAGCACTGTAAATCGTACATCATTGAGAGGCTGGGATAGTGCAATAGTTCGCCAATCAAAAGGGCTCAAATTTGGACAAAAAAAGTTGGTAAAATCTTTAAATTTGTGAGTTTTTTGTCTTAACACTCCATCTTTTCGACGACATCGCCAGCTCATCCAACCTCGTGGGTCCGATTTTGAAAGTTTGCTGATTCGATAGCCCTCTGCTAGTCTAAAATATTTCTTAGCAGATTTTTACGTTGTTATAATGAGCACGCGCCAAGCTAAAAGCTTGTCTGTTAATATTATTCCTCTCTCTATAGAGTTTAAAAGTTGTTTAGCAACAAACATTTTTCATTAAACTATTTACAATTTTGATTACCAACATGTTTGTATTTCAAGCATTGGTTTTTTTTCCAAATACTGTAAATGCATTTTCCCTCAAGAAACAAGTGAAATCGCCAACTATGCTATTTATATCTTTGATTTATGACCAATCGATTAAATCTAGCAGCACTCTATGATTATTCATGAGTTGTTCTAAAAATAGATCGCTCTTACTGCTATCCTATATCAGTTTATCGTATGTTTTTGTCGGTTTATTTGTTGTTGAATAATTTTTCTTCATACTCAAATTTGAATTTAATGAAAATAGGATTGGAGCGTGATCAGAGTGCTCATTGAAATCAAATATTTCAAAATTACAAAATTATTTCTATTTGTTAACACATGCGAAAAAAAAGTAAACTTCCCACGCTCCCTGTTTGAGTGCAGACGACTATTGACTAATGACAAACAAGTTAATTGACACATTTCGAGCAGACGATGTCCATTTACATCTACACACCAGGTGGTCTGAATTTACGCGTGGGTTTTGACCGAGTGATAATCATAACAGAATTTGATTGGTTGTCAGCCCTACAACTGGTAAATGACAGTTCGAGAAAGTTCAGAGCAGTAATATTGTAAGTAATACAAATTAATTATACAGTTAACCTATTGTACGTTTCAACTCCTTTACTCAACCGAAAATCTTGTTATAAACACTGAAAATACTAACTGGTAATTACTAAAAGCGAAAATTACATCAAATTTTGTATTAGCCTCTTCTATATTTGTCGAAAAGTAAATAAGGTATAAACAAAGTTTGGAGATTGTGACTGAAAAGGCCGTTTCTTCGGTGTTTGAAAACACATAATTTGGTTTGAACACATTGCTCAGAAGATAATGGTAAAAATGTAGTGGGTCAAACAGACTGGATTTCTGGAAAACGGTAGATATAAATCTACTGCTTCGCAGTACGATTTAAAAACCTATCAACTTGAAACTTTATAGATTTATAGATTTCATGGAGGGGAAGGGCAGTGCATAAGAACTACAACTTTTGCTTGAATACTATTGGAGTTATTGCCCTTTGATTAACTATCAAGCTTTGATGGCGGAGGATGGCCATGTCCAACATGGCTCGATCTTGTTGAAACTTCTCTGAACAGGAGTGTAGAAAATATAAATTTTCCCTTCTCCACTCGTCCCACAAGTAAAAGATAATTTTCTACTTGTCCAGGATCAAAATGAAGCTAGCTATTCAAAATAATAAAGCAGAACTTAAAATTCCAGGTCCCAAAAAACTTCTCACTTTTAATGCTTCTTTGTGAATCAGAATTAGATTTAAAAAAAAAAGAAACATCTAGTGCAGTCAGATCTTTGTCTATACCCAGGGATGTGGAATTCCCATGCCTGATTTGTCCGACACAGGCTTATCTATTTGTGGGCAAGTACAGTATTTAAGGCCACTTGTACGAGGACAAGTAAATATTAGTGCAAATCTTGGTACAGTACTAAAATGATCTAGGAGAAAAGACATCATATGTTTTGTATCAAAGAGGAGAAAACATTGAATTAAATGAAGCAAATGCTGGGTTGCAGCATTTTCTTCTTTAAAACAATGTTTTTGTCAATATTTTTCAATTAATTCATTTTTTTGTGGGGAAGGTCAATTTGATCCTGGACAAGTAGGAAATTGACGTTTACTTATCCATGGACAAGTGGAGAAAAGTCGTATTTCCATACCCCTGATATGCTCGAGCTAAATCAGTAATATTTTACAAGGGGTATATTGTAACTGGGACAAAATATAATTCAGAACCCTAAAATCAGGGGCCTATAAAACTCTTCACTTTTTATGCTCCTTCATGAAACAGAAATTGATAAAAACATCTTAAAGGGCAATAAAGCCATAAAATTCATAACCTTTTCCTGCATTCAGGTGTTTTAGGGGCTTATTGCCACTTAGCCCTTGTTATGCTGCCAAAGCAGGAATATTCTGGATTCAGCATGACAAGGGTTAACATTTTAAATTTGGAGCATGTCCACAATACTATTATACATGTAGTTTACTGAAGATTGAATAAAAAGTACAGTGAATGTTTGGTCCAACCTGTCTTTACCCTTGTGATATGCTGAATAAAAAGCTTTGCAAAATTGAATTGAAAACACTGGAAGTAAAAATCCTGAAGCAGTAGTTTTCAATATAAATTTTGAAATAAAAACTGATTTCAAGTAGAAAATCAGCTTAATCTTGTATGTTAGGTTTAGGCCTTTTAAGGAAAATAAAGATGTACCGTATTTCCTCTAATAATAGCACCCTCCCTAATAGTAGCACACATACATTCTTAAGTGGCAAAATCCTCTTCAAGTGCCTTAATTGTAGAAACTTTTTGAGACTTCGTCATAGTGCAGTTGGTAGCGCTTTGGACTGTCAATCTAGAGGTCTTGGTTTTGATCCCCAATGGCGGCACTCGTTCTTTCCGTCTATTTGTGTCTCACCAATGGGTTGATAATAGAAAACCTATGTGAGATAGCAGCTGGGGGCTAGGAAAGGATGTGATGGTTGTGCTGGTGTGAGCAATACCAGGAATCAATTGTTAGGTGCTCCAGCTGCTGCCATATAACTGAAAAAATGTTGAAAGTGGCTTAAAACTCCATTCAATCAATCAATCCATCAACAACATTATTAGCTTGGCTGTTTAAGGATAGTCATATGGTAAAGTGAATAATTTTGTTTTTATCAGAGATTCGAGTAGAATGGACTGAATGAAGTGGAGATTTTGGGCTCTTGAGTTCATATAATAAAGATGAAATTATTGTTTTATGACTTCAGTATTGCTTTAAGATCAATAATCCAACTAGGCTAAACCCTTGTCGGGCCTCCAGCATAGCCCAGTTGGTAGTGCATTAATGGATTGTCAATTGAGAGGTTTAAGGGTTTGATCCCCAATGGCAGCACTCATCCTTTCTGGCTATTTATCATAGGTTGATAATAGTAGACCTATGTGGGATAGCAGCTTAAGGCTAGGAAAGGATGAAATGATAGTACTTGTGTGGGAAACAAATTATGTTACCAAGAATTTATTGTAAGGTGCTCAAGCCACTGCAATTTGCCTGATAGATTGTTAAAAACGGCCTAAAACTCCATTCAAATAAACAAACTTAGCCCTTGTCAGTCAAAATTAGAATCTTGACAAAGCTGCATATAAATCCCACAAAGTGCTAACTTGACTGGATGCACTAATTGATTATCAATATTTATTTTGAAAATGATATTTTCAAACTTTAAAATCTTAAATCTTAAAGGAAAAATCAGACTGCTCATGATTGGTTATGTATACCTCCTGTAAAAGCGGGACTATTCCAGGTTCAACAAGACTAAGATTAAAAGGGACAAATGGGTGAAATAAACTAAAATCAGGGCTCTTGTTTGACTCTTAAACTAGGGTTTTGACCTTCTAAATTCTGAAAATATTCTAATTTGACCCTTAAAAGTTTCTCCCAAAAATCTTAACATGACTGCATAATACTATAATTATGGTATTTTGTATAGTATTGTTAGGATTTGTTTCATTTTTCTTGAAAGAGGCATTTTTTTGCTGAGATATTCAAATACCAAGTTTTTTTTATTAAATGTCTATGGGAATTTGAATCGTGAAAGAAAAAACTTGAAATCAAAAGCGTGGCTTTGAGGTGTGTTTTTGAGACTGAAAGGTCAAAGGTAGCGAAAAGTATATGGCAAGATTTGTAAGTTGATCTCCTAAATTGCGAGGTATCTATTTCAAATTTTAAGTTTTGCCTTTTGTTCAGTGTGTAAAGCTAAGATTTGGGTGAAATAATATGTAATTGGTTTGTAACATAATTGGCTAATTTGGTAGGCATTGGGGATTACTGTAATCACCCTTTGATTTTGGACACTTCAGTATGTGTAACAGTCGATATTGATCGAGCGACCACCTATATTAACTGACCACTTTTATGAAGTGTCCATCATAAAAAGTCCCTTCACTGTTAGCAGAATCTCCTAAAAAGGAGGCATTCTTAAATGAAAAAAGTATTTATCAATTAATCTCATGATGATGGAACCCATTAGAATTGTGTAGATGAGACAATTCTTTTGGATTCAAACATCATAGGATTCAATAAGAATCATGTGACAATTTATATATGCTATCAAATTTATCAGTACATATTGTAGTAAGAGACCAATAAATTACCATAAGCGTATTGGGCAGCGTAGGTATTTCAATCGATAATTACGAACATGTTAACAGTTTGCTTCTCTTAGGTACCAAAATACGTATTTTTTTTTATTTAAGTAAAAGGGTCTGAAATAATAGCGCCCCCATGACGGTTTGCATTGTGCCCAGGTACGTTTAATAGGAGAAATACGGCAGGAACATTCCATTCGTTTGTAAACTTGACCTTTTGTAACTTATAAGCAAAGACTTCATTCATAAGAAGGCAGGTAAAATCGTAGCAGGTCATCACGTGTGGTATGGCCAATCAGGGGTGTGTAGAAGTTCAAGAGTTCACGACCTCAATAAACACATATTTCCTGCAAATTACTACAAGTTGCAACAGCGATGGATTAGATCAAAAACATAGTATCTGTCTATAAAAAGTATAGACACAAACTTTGTTTTTGCTCCAAACCCTCGAAAAGCTTACGCGGATAATCAAAAGGCTTCACTAAACATTGCAACCTCACTTTGTGTTTTTAAATGGTAATTTTCATTATCTTCACTTGATAAAGAATGCTAGTATCATGCCATTAACGAAATAAACAGTGATTTTGTAGAGAGAAGTATTCAGAGATACTAAATTGAATCTAAAGAGGTACTGCTTTATTTAAAACCTATTAAGATCCTACAGGATTTTCCATACACAGTATATAACACTGGTGAACGAAAATTTCGTTCACCAAAAAATTGTCTTCAATTATGGTATACAATTGTCTGAACATGCGAAAGAGATTTGGGCCATACCCAAAATAATTAATAGGGCTTGATATATTGTATTTCATGCTGTGTCATTATGTCTTTGTTTACATGCAGCGTTGAACTCAGATTTAGCTCCAATGGCCCAAAGGCCAGCAGTCTCATAATTTTCATGGCGATAATGTCTGTCAATGTATCTGCCTGTCCTTTTGTTAGCATTTTATCTGAGAAATATTTCCACAGAAAGCAAAGGTGATTGTTTTTTAAGTCGATTTTTCAATGACATATAAGCGATGTATTAATCATATATAATGAGGATTATTATAATTATGGTGACAAATTATTCATCAATGGCCTGTGTTAGATAGTACCCGATATTTCAGTCAAATTTCGCACAAATGGTCCTTGTGTGACCCTCTGAGATTCCTTAAAAAATATCGATCAGTACAAAATGCCTTTTATAAGCAGTATATTCATTCGTATTCATTATTGTAATCAGCCAAGCCTGGCAAGCTTAATTAGCTGTAAGGCATCAATTTGGCTGTCAATCCTGGGGTCCCAAGTTCAAAACCTGGCGGCTCGGCTATATTGTATTGGACATTCAACAAAGGTCAATATGACATTATAGTCATTTGTGTTCTATACTTATGGGTGTATTAACCCTTGTCATGCTGAACCCGGAATATTCCTGCTTTGGCAGGGGCTATAGACAAACATCAGCCTGCACATTAGTGCGGTCTGATGTTAGTCTACACCACCCATTTCTCTCTTTCAAACTAAAATTGTCAATAGATTTAGTTTTTCAAATAAGAATTGACCTACAGTTGATACTTTCAGTGCTTTTTGCACTTAGATTTTGATAAAAATGTTCAGCCAAAATTTATTCAGCATGACAAGGGTTAAAAAGTAGTACCCCTACATGGGATGAGCAGCTGGTGGCTCAGATGAAATGTTTTGAAAAAATAAAAGGAAACCATGGGTAGGTGCACCAGATTTCACAATACAACTACATTTATGATGAAAGTGGCCTTTACTCCATACAAAAAATATACATAGTAATAACATAATTGGCACAAATGTATTGCTTTTTCATTGTATTAATTGTCATCAAAGTATTTAAAAAAGATGCATAAAATGAATTTGATCGACCGTCAATGAAATTCTTTATATAGATATACAAATCTTATTCGGAGATTTGTTTGTATGAAACACACTGCATTGTAGAATAATTATAAGAAATACATCGCTGCGTTACATCACGTAGGTCGCTATTTGGCGTGAGACATTCGGCGGACATTTTTCCTCCTAACGGAAAGATGCAGCAGACAGTCTTGAGTGGTGTACTTACAGTTTTGAAGTGTTTCGCTCCTTTTTTAGAGTCCACTTGTGGTCTTTTTTTGAATCAAATTTTACTATAAATGGCATTCAGAAGATTTAAACAATCTGTATATACGAGATTTTAGTAGAATATTGATGATATGCTACAATAAAATTGATTGATTGAATGGGGTTTAACGCCGCTTTCAACATTTTTTGAGTTATATCGAGGTGGCTGGAGCACATAACAATGGTTTCCTGGTATTTCTCTCACCAGTACAACCACCACATCCTTTCCTAGCCTCCTGCTGCTTTCTCACATAGGTCTACGATTATCAACCCATTTTGTTGAGAGACACAATTATAGTAGGAAAGAATGAGTGCCGCAGTCGGGGATCGAACCTGAGACCTCTAAATTTACAGTCTGACGCGCTATAATGATTGGGCTACATTAAAAGCTTCTTATTTAAAGCCCACTTGTAATCTTTTTTAAAATCAAATTTTACTATGAATGGGATTCAGAAGATATGATTTGTTGACAGTAGATTGAGCAACAGAAAGAGGGGGTATTATGAATTTTAGAAAAAGGAATTTCACTTTTTAATGAACAAACCCTAATGTAGGTATTCACTGAATAGTCTCATTGAGACAATTCAATTGAGTACCTTCAACAAAGGGTTTGATTGCCAAGTTTTAAATTCAGTATGACAAGGGTTAACCCAAACTTTGGTCTCTTATTCACTGGGAGAAAGCTTAGACTGGCCTCATTTGATTTTGTTTGCATTTTCAGTAAATATTTTTGTCGTAGTTCTAGCCTCTTAAATCCAAGTTCTGAACAAAAACCTTTTTTTAGAAAAATGGGACTTAATTGAGAGTTTTGTTATGGCTTTTGCGTTTAACTCCCTTTAAACAAAATACTGTTTAAGATTAAGAGTCTCGTGGCCAGACTAGGAAAGAGTAAGCTGGTCTTAGTCTATATCTACCAAAGGCGAACTAATGTTTGCTGATCTTGGTGCTCATTTCTTGCGAAAGCAAGAATATTCAGGGATAATTACGGCTCATTTAGCTTAATCTAATGAGAAATTGAGAAATTTTGGTGACAATTTTTAGCTCCACTGGCTGAAAGCCACTGGGGCTATTGTCATGGCGTTGTGTCCGTCGTGCGTCCGTCCGTCCGTCCGGCCGTCCGTCCGTGCGTGCGTGCGTCCGGTCGTAAACTTTTCTTTAAAAATCTTCTCCTCAGAAACTACTGGATGGATTTCAACCAAACTTCACATGAATGTTCCTTGGGTGACCCTCTTTCAAAGTTGTTCAAGAAATTTTGATCCAATGAAAAACATGGATTAAATGGGCGTGGCTAATTTCCAAATATGGTAAAAAGTGACTTTTCTCAGATTCTAATCAATGGATACCAATTTAATTTTACATGAATGATCCTTGGGTAATCCTTTATCAGTCTACAAAAAATCATTGTGATCGGATGGAAAATATGCATTTTATGGGCAGAGGTCAATTCTCTATATGTTATATAGTGGAAACTTTGGAAATCATTTTCTCAGAATGTAACTGATGGATATCAACCAAATTTCACTGGAATGATCCTTGAGTGACCCTTTATCAGTGTACAAAAAATCATTGTGATAGGATGGAAAATATGCATTTTATGGGCGGAGGTCATTTCTCAATATGTTATATAGTGGAAACTTTGAAAATCATTTTCTCAGAAGGTTACTGATGGATATCAACCAAATTTTACTGGAATGATCCTTGAGTGACCCTTTATCAGTCTACAAAAGATCATTGTGATCGGATGAAAAATATGCATTTTATTGGCGGAGGTCATTTCTCTATATATTATATAGTGGAAAATTTGCAAATATTTTCTCAGAATCTGATTTTTGGGTATCAACGTAATTTCACTGGAATGATCCTTGAGTGACCCTTTATCAGTGTACCAAAAATTATTTTGATTGGATGAAAAATATGTATTTTATGGGCGGAGGTCATTCCTCAATATGTTAAATAGTGGAACATATGAAAATCATTTTCTCAGAATGTAACCGATGGAATCATTTTCAACATCAGTAGAACCCCAAATATCTAAAAATCTAGTCAAAACATTTATTTGCTTTTACAAGAATTTCAAGCCTGTGGAGCGACTCAAGCCATTCATGGCTTTCTAGTTTTTACAAATCGATGGCTCAGCTTGAAACAGTTGTAACTGCCTACATGATTAAAGGCAGTTACAACTTAATGGCTCAGTAAGAAACAGTTGTAACTGCCTATAAACATATAGGCAGCTACAACTGTTCTCGCTGAGTCATTGAACTGTTTTGCGCTGAACGAACATTAATCCTTCACTAAATTTCATTTTGTTTTGAGATTTTTCTCTCATATAGTTAATTTTAATGAGATTTCTTGCAGGAAAATTAGAGAATCTCTCAATACCTCACCCAAAAATGATCCTTGAATTTTGAAGGTTGAAGGTTCAGCCTGATGAGCAGGGGAAAAGAATGGTGATTTCAACCAAATGGGAAAATTGTTGGAAGCGGTGTAAAACCCATTTCAATTAAAACAAACAATCAAATCAACTTAATTGACCAAGACTGTCAAAATTCAATATTTAACAATAGAGGAATGGGCACTTTTTAGCTCACCTGAGCACAAAGTGCTCAAGGTGAGCTATTGGGATCGTAGAATGTCCGGCGTCCGTCATCAGTCGTGCGTCGTCCGTCGTCCACAATTTCTTTAAACATCTTCTCCTCCTAAACCAGTGGGCCAATCTTGATGAAACTTGGCAGGGATGTTCCTTGGGTCAAGCTCTACCAAAGTTGTTCAAATAAATGAAATCCACCCTTAACTTTCCCTTTACCCTTAACAAAAAGGGTAAAAATATGAAAATCTTTAAAAATCTTCTTCTCTAAAACCAGAAGGCAGACAGCTTTCATATTTGGTATGTAGCATCATCTAGTGAACCTGTACCAAGTTTGTTCATATCAAGACCCTGGGGTCATATTTGGGCTTTGCCCGGGCCCAACCCTTTTTACAAAGAATCAAAGAGCGAAAAATCTTTAAAAATCTTCTTCCCTGTAACCAGATGGCAGACAGCTTAAATATTTGGTGTGTAGCATTTCCTAGTGGACCTCTACCAAGTTTGTTCATAACAAGACCCTTGGGTCATATTTTGGCTTTGCACTGGTGCATCCCTTTATCTCTTATGAGCACAAAGGGTAAAAAAATGAAAATCTTCAAAAATCTTCTTCTATGAAACCAGAAGGCAGACAGCTTTCATATTTGGTATGTAGCATCATCTAGTGAACCTCTACCAAGTTTGTTCATATCAAGACCCTTGGGTCATGTTTGGGCTTTGCCCGGGCCCAACCCTTTTTACATAGAATCAAAGAGCGAAAATCTTTAAAAACTTCTTCTCTGTAACCGGATGGCAGACAGGTTTAAAATTTGATGTGCAGCATCACCTAGTGGGCCTCTACCAAGTTTGTTCATATCAAGACCCTTGGGTCATATTTGGGCTTTGCACAGGTGCATCCCTTTATCTCTTATGAGCACCAAGGGTAAAAAAATGAAAATCTTCAAAAATCTTCTTCTATGAAACCAGAAGGCAGACAGCTTTCATATTTGGTATGTAGCATCATCTAGTGGACCTCTATCAAGTTTGTTCATATCAAGACTCTAGGATCATATTTGGGCTCCACCCGGGCGCAACCCTTTTTACATAGAATCAAAGAGCGAAAATCTTTTAAAATCTTCTTTAATCGAAACCAGAGGGTACACTGCTTTCATTTTTGGTATGTAGCATCATCTTGTGGGCCCCTACCAAGTTTGTTCATATCAAGACCCTTGGGTCATATTTGGGCTCCACCCGGGCACATCCCTTTCAGCTCATTTGAGCATGATGGGTGAAAATGGAAAAACCTTCAAAAATCTTCTTCTCTGAAACCTGAAGGCAGACAGCTTTCATATCTAGAATGTAGCATCATCTAGTGGACCTCTACCAAGTTTGTTCATATCAAGACCCTGGGGTCACTTTTGGGGTCCAGCTGGATGCATCCCTTTTTATATAGAATCAAAGAGCAAAAAGGCATATTTGTCTTGCTCTTTGCTGAAAACGTTCCATGGTATTGATATTAGGTAATTATCTTCTTTTTGACATCTGCCTATCTAATTAATGTGATGTCCCAGGGGTCATAGAGACTCAGGTGAGCGATCTAGGACCATCTTGGTCCTCTTGTTTAAAAAAATCTAGCGACCAAGTAAGCTGAAAGTCTAGGGGCCATTGGCAACAGGAGCTTTTTAGTCTTTTTCCCTGATAAGGGTTTAAAACCCAAACTTTGGTCTCCTATTCGCTGTCCATATAGTAAGGTAATTAGACATAATTAAAAATTCATTTTCCCTGTGGGAGGCCCCTTATTTGAGTGATTAGTTTGATGGGATATCTCGTTGCGCTCAGACCAGTGTCTCCAAGCCTATAGACACTGTGGTAAAACTGCGTAGAGATAAAATTATATACCTGTACGAGAGCTACTACTGATATTAGGTAGCAGCTGAAATAGACTTTCGATTGAACATTTTGATAGCGTTGAAAAATTATAATCCTATGTTGTCAAAACTCATTTAAACTAGCTTAGGTTAGGTGTTTCAATTCTTAATTGACGAAAGAGGTAAAACTGTGTAGAGATATTTTACCTGTAGCAGAGGTAAGGATAAACAGTGTGTGTGTGTGGCGAGGGGGGGGGGGTATTTCTTATATTGAAATATTTCGATAGCTTTGAAAAATAACCCTATGTTGTGGGTATGCATTTTAACTAAGCTAAGTCCAAAGTCTTCATGTCAATTGGACGCAGTCCTGTAAAACTGTTATATTGTTCCTGTATGAGAGCTAATATAAGGATATGAGATTGGGAGGGGGAGGGGGAGGGGGGGGGGGAGATTGATATGCAACAGCATTGAAAAATAATCCTATGTTGTGAGTACACATTTAAACTGGCTAGGTCCATTGTTAAAACTGCAAGATAATATTTTACCAATATGAGAGCGAAGGATATGGGGGGGGGGGGGGATAGACTTTAGATTGAAATATTTTGACAGCATTAGAAATAGCCCTATGTTGTTAGTACACATCCAAACTAGCTTAGGTCCATGCGCACACTCCAAGCCTCACAGACATGGACTTAAAACTGTGTAGAGATGATATTTTACCTGAATTAAATGGACAAAAAAAGTTTGAAAATTTATGATTTTGATTGAATTGAATGTTTTAATGGTTTAATACTTTTGGGGATAATAACATCTATTCTAAATCATTTTCACCCCTTTTTGCATGACACTGCTCATTTTGAGGATCAGTACAAAAAAAGTTGTAACTGCCTATAGGTAGTTACAACTGTTTTGTGCTGAACAAACCTATTTGATTTGAGGATTAAGATACTCATGACCCACTTAAATTGATTTATTTCATAAATGTGTTAATCAAAGAAAGAGTCCATGCAAAACTAATATAACTCCACATGTCCATAATTACAATATATATGGGCACTTCAATTTTATACAAGGGTTTAGCTTGGATCTAAACTCAAATATAAATATACTTTGAGCAAAAAGTGTTTTAGATATTTTGTATGCAAAATCAACAATGTAACCTAATAAACATGTAAATGGGACAATTCACTGTTTAAAATATCATTAAAACAATACAACCTTTAAGCTTCCAGTCTAAGAAGGTTTGAAATTGAGAAGAGTGTCATTTTACAGTATGCCAGTCTATATTTAAATTTTTATACAACTGAGGTGCATTATGGGGGATTTTTTAAGGTGATGACATTTTAATTTTTTAGCCAAAACTTTTTTTAATGAATTTTGTTGAAATGTTTGACATTTATGATGTTATTGCTCATTGTCTGGCTCAGTTTTTTGATTGCATTAGTTAAAGGACAAAATTTTAGTTTAGAAAGTCTTTAAAAGATGTAAAACATTCTTTAGTGCTTTTCGGTGGTTTATTGAGAAATAACGGTAGATTATCACTTCTTCATCTCACCGCAAAAGCAGTGAAATTATCAAAAACTTATACCCTGCTTGTATGTATTTTATCCTTTTTGAGGTTATATCTATGCGGGGCGAAATAAGTGACGTCACAATGAACATTGCATAGTAATCACATGCAAAATGATGCGCTTTACAAAAATATGTCCTAGAAATTTCAAATTTTGTCTCATTTTTGCAATAAAGAAATAGAACAATTGTTTTTTCGAGTAAGATCAATTAATATTTTTTTTTATGAACAACAAAAGCTACATTTCCACTCTTAGCTCCACCACTCGTGAAAATATAGCTTTTGTTGTTCACCCAATAATTATAAATCGATCTTACACTGAAACAAACAATTATCCTCTATGTATTGATCCCGTTAAATGTACAAAACATGCACAGGGAGCTTTTTAGCTCACCTGTGCACGAAGTGCTCATGTGAGCTATTGTGATCACCTTTCATCCGGCGTCCGTCCGTCGGTCGTCGGTTGTCGTCCGTCGTCCGTCAACAATTTCTTTAAATGACATCTCCTCCTAAACTACTTGGCCAATTTACACCAAATTTTACAGAAATGTTGCTTAGGTGGTCCCCTTCAAAAATAGCTAAAAGAATTGAAATCCATGAAAAACTCTGGTTGCTATGGCAACAAACAGTGAAATTTTAAGAAAATCTTTAAAATTCTTCTTCTTCTCAACCAGAAGTCCTACAGACTTAAAACTTGGCATGGATGATCAGTTCATAGACCTGAATAAAAATAGCTAAAATCATATCTTTTGGGCCACCAGGTGCGGAGCACCAGGGGGGAGGGGGTAGTACTCTGGGTAAATTTTGTAATCTTTAAGCCTCTTCTTCTTCGGAACCAGGAGCCCTACAGACTTGAAAATTGTCATGGATGATCAGCTCACAGACCTTAATGAAAATAGCTAAAATCATATCTTTTGGGCTGCCAGGTGCGGAGCACCAGGGGCGAGGGGGTAGTACTTTTGTGAAAATTTTGTAATCTTTAACCTTCTTCTTCTTTTGAACCAGGAGCCTGACAGATTTGAATATTGGCATGGATGATCAGCATATGGACCTTTATATAAATAGCTAAAATCATGACTGTAGATTCACCAGGTGCGGAGCACCAGGGGGGAGAGGGTAGTACTTTTGTGAAAATTTTGTAATCTTTAACCTTCTTCTTCTTCTGAACCACAAGCCATACAGACTTGAAAATTGGCATGGAGGATCAGCTCATAGACCTAAATAAAAATAGCTAAAAATCATGACTGTTATGCCACCAGGTGCAGAGGACCAGGGGGGAGGGGATAGTACTTTTGTGAAAATTTTGTAACTTTAACCTTCATCTTCTAATGAACCAGGAGCCCTACAGACTTCAATATTGGCATGGATGATAAGCATATGGATCTTAAATAAAATAGCTAAAAGCATGAATGTAGGGCCACCAGATGCGGAGCATTAGGGGGGAGGGGATAGTATTTTGGATCAAATTTGAAATCTTTAACCTTATTCTTCTCCTGGATCAGGAACCCTACAGACTTGAAAATTGTCATGGGTGATCAATATATTGACATTAATTAAAATAGCTAAAATCATGACTGTAAGGTCACCAGGTGCTGAGTGTCTTGGGGAGGGGGTAGTTCTTTGGATCATTTTTGAAATCTTTAAACTTCTTCTAATGAACCAGGAGGCCTACAGACTTGAAAATTGGTATGGATGATCAGCATAATTATGGACATTAATTGAATTAGCTAAAATCATGACTGTAGATTCACCAGGTGCAGAGCATCTTGGGGGAGGGGGGTGCTTTTTTGAGAATTTTGAGTCCCTACAGCCTTTATATTTGACATGGATTGATCAACTCATTAAAGAAAACTTTAAAAGTCTCAGACTCAGCCTGTATATCTGGCATAGATTAGCTGATCACAGACCTTTTATGAAAAAAGCTTAAATACATAATGACCAGGGGAGGAGCAGAGGGGGGAAGGATTATTTCAAATGTTATCTGATTGCATAAGTGAAAATCTCTTTTTCTGTGGTTGCATGGACATACCTAGGTAATGAAGCTTTTTTCTCAGGTGAGCGACCCAGGGCCAACGGCCCTCTTGTGTGAAAATTTTGTAATCTTTAACCTTCTTCTTCTGATGAACCACAAGCCCTACAGACTTGAAAATTGGCATGGAGGATCAGCTCATAGACGTTAATCAAAATAGCTAAAAATCATGACTGTAATGCCACCAGGGGCGGAGCACCAGGGGGGAGAGGGTAGTACTTTTGTGAAAATTTTGTAATCTTTAACCTTCTTCTTCTTCTGAACCACAAGCCCTACAGACTTGAAAATTGGCATGGAGGATCAGCTCATAGACGTTTATAAAAATAGCTAAAAATCATGACTGTAATGCCACCAGGGGCGGAGCACCAGGGGGGAGAGGGTAGTACTTTTGTGAAAATTTTGTAACTTTAACCTTCATCTTCTAATGAACCAGGAGCCCTACAGACTTCAATATTGGCATGGATGATAAGCATATGGATCTTAAATAAAATAGCTAAAAGCATGAATGTAGGGCCACCAGATGCGGAGCATTAGGGGGGAGGGGATAGTATTTTGGATCAATTTTGAAATCTTTAACCTTATTCTTCTCCTGGATCAGGAACCCTACAGACTTGAAAATTGTAATGGGTGATCAATATATTGACATTAATAAAAATAGCTAAAATAATGACTGTAGGGTCACCAGGTGCTGAGTGTCTTGGGGAGGGGGTAGTACTTTGGATCATTTTTGAAATCTTTAAACTTCTTCTAATGAACCAGGAGTCCTACAGACTTGAATATTGGTATGAATGATCAGCATATGGACATTAATTGAATTAGCTAAAATCATGACTGTAGATTCACCAGGTGCAGAGCATCTTGGGGGAGGGGGAGTGCTTTGTTGAGAATTTTGAATCCCTACAGCCTTTATATTTGACATGGATTGATAAACTCATTAAAGAAAACTTTGAAAGTCTCAGACTCAGCCTGTATATCTTGCATAGATTAGCTGATCACAGACCTTTTATAAAAAATGCTTAAATACATAATGACCAGGGGAGGAGCAGAGGGGGGGGAGGATTATTAGTCCCCCACCGATACCGGTTGGGGGACTATAGGTTTGCTCGATTCCATCTGTTCGTCCATCCGTCCGTCTGTCTGTCCGTCTGTCCGTCACACTTTTGTCCGGGCTATATCTTCTAAACCATATGTGCTAGCAACTTCAAACTTGGTACACTTATAGATCTCATTGAGGAGAAGTGTCATGTTCAAGAACCGTTACTCTGCCACGCCCACTTTTTGAGTTATTGCCCTTTGTTGATTTTAGTCTTACATTCTTGTCCGGAACATATCTTCTAAACTATGTGTGCTTGCAACTTCAAACTTTGTACACTTATAGATATCATTGAGGACAAGTGTCATGTACAAGAACTGTCACTCTGCCATGTCCACTTTTTGAGTTATTGCCCTATGTTTTTTCTATCCTTACATTTTTGTCCCGTACTTATCTCCTAAACTATAAGCCCTAGCAACTTCAAACTTTGTACACTGGTAGATCTCATTGAGAAGAAGATCTAGTAAGTAGGAGATATATTATAAGAAAGGATTTTTTGTTATCCGGTGGGGGACTCCTGTATTGCATCGCAATACGACATGCACTTGTTTCAAATGTAATCCGATTGAATAAGTGAAAATCTCTTTTTCTGTGGTTGCATAGACATACCTAGGTAATGAAGCTTTTTTCTCAGGTGAGCGACCCAGGGCCAACGGCCCTCTTTTTAATTCAAGTACCCATTATCAGAAGTGAAATCACTATCAAATTCATGTCTTTTTGCTCATGCCAGGGTTTTAGTCTGACTTCAACAAAACATGTTCATTTCTCTCTGAACCAAATTAGCAATATAAGATTACTTCACTTTAGGTTTACATTTGCTTTGAACTGCATTATCCATATTTGTGGGGTATCCTTGGTCTAAAGGTAAGGCATTGGTCTCTTGACCCAAAGGTCCTGAGTTTGATTCCCAGGAGCAGCCATCGATCTTGTTTCTTTCATTGGCCCACAAATTTAGCCTAGCACTGGTGATTTTTCCAGGGAGCAGCATTGAGAGCGATTAATCTAAGTTGTAAAAACTTGTTACCAAATTGATGTAAAATAGATGGTTTTCAACCATAATCCAGACCTAAAATGGGCCTTTTCAGGACTAATTCTATTTATTTCCAACAACATATGAAATTTGGAATTGACATTGATAAAATGAAAAAAAAAGTGTCCTCTTTTCACAGATTACGGCTAAAATGTTGAACACTGAAGTCACCATATTTCAATCACTTTGTAACAACAATTAGTTCTCTCTTTAGGAAAGGATTTAATAATTCATTCATTTATTAAAGGTCGGACTTTGTAAAAATGCTAGTTATACAACTGGTATTTTAGCTGGGCAGACAGACAGTCTCTTGCTTTTGTAACTGTAACCCTTGTCATGCTTAAGCTAGACTGAGAACAAGAACAATGAAGAGGTAGATGATCTATTTGTCAGGGTTCAGAGGATCTTGTCTGCAAAAATGAAAAATCAGTCAATTTTGAGAAAACATTGTTTTTAGCTCACCTGAGCACAACGTGCTCAAGTGAGCTATTGTGATCACCTTTTGTCCGGCGTCTGTGCGTCGTCCGTCAACAATTTCTTTAAATGACATCTCCTCCTAAACTACTAGGCCAATTTTAACTAAACTTGGCAGAAATGTTCCTTAGGTGGTCCCCTTTAAGAATTGCTAAAAGAATTGAAATCGGTGAAAAACTCTGGTTGCTATGGCAACCAAAGTTAAAAATTTAAGAAAATCTTTAAAATTCTTCTTCTTCTGAACCAGCAGCCGTACAGCCTTGAAATTAGGCATAGATGATGAGCTGATAGACCTTAATTAAAATAGCTAAAATCATATCTGTTGGGCCACCAGGTGCGGAGCACCAGGGGGGAGGGGGTAGTACCTTGGGTAAATTTTGTAATCAGCTCCACTGGCTGAAAGCCACTGGGGCTATTGTCATGGCGTTGTGTCTGTCGTGCGTCCGTCCGTCCGTCCGTCTGTCCATGCGTGCGGTCGTAAACTTTTTCTTTAAAAATCTTCTCCTCAGAAACGACTGGATGAATTTCAACCAAACTTCACAGGAATGATCCTTGGGTGACCCTCTTTCAAAGTTGTTCAAGAAATTTTGATCCAATGAAAAACATGGATTTAATGGGCGTGGCTAATTTCCAAATATGGTAAAAAGTGAATTTTCTCAGAATCTAATTGATGGATACCAATTAAAATTTTACATGAATGATCCTTGAGTGATCCTTTATCAGTCTACCAAAAATTATTGTGATCGAATGAAAAATATGCATTTTATGGGCGGAGGTCATTTCTCTATATGTTATATAGTGGAAACTTTGAAAATCATTTTCTCAGAATGTAATTGATGGATATCAACCAAATTTCACTGGAATAATCCTTGGATGACCCTTTATCAGTCTACCAAAAATTTATGTGATTGAATAAAAAATATGCATTTTATGGGCGGAGGTCATTTCTCTTTATGTTATATAGTGGAAACTTTGAAAATCATTTTCTCAGAACATAATTGATGGATACCAACAAAATTTCACTGGAATGATCCTTGAGTGAACCTTTATCAGTCTACCAAAAATAATTGTGATCGGATTGAAAATATGTATTTTATTGGCGGAGGTCATTTCTCTGTTATATATATAGTGGAAACTGTAAAAATCACTTTCACAGAATGTTATTGATGGATATCAACCCAATTTCACTGGAATGATCCTTGGGTGAACTTTTTCATGCAGCAAAAAATTATTGTCATTGGATGAAAAATATGTCTTTTATGGGCAGAGGTCATTTCTCAATATTTTATATAGTGGAAACTTTGAAAATCATTTCAACATCAGTAGAACCCGAAAATCTAGTCAAACCTTAGATTTGCTATTTCAAGAATTTCAAGCCTGTGGAGCAACTCAAGCCATTCATGGCTTTCTAGTTTTTAACCTTCTTCTTCTTCTGATCATGAAGGCCTACAGCCGGCCTACAGCCTCAAAATTTTGCATGTTTGATCACCTAATAGACCTTTATATAAATAGCTAGAATCTTATTTGTAGGGCCACCAGGTGCGGAGCACCAGGGGGGAGGGGGTAGTACTTTGATGAAAATTTTGTAATCTTTAACCTTTTTCTTCTTCTGAACCAGGAGACCTACAGATTTGAATATTGGCATGGATGATCAGCATATGGACCTTAATAAAAATACCTAAAATCATATCTGTACATTCACCAGGTGCGTAGCACCAGGGGGGAGAGGGTAGTACTTTTGTGAAAATTTTGTAATCTTTAACCTTCTTCTTCTTCTGAACCACAAGTTCTACAGACTTGAAAATTGGCATGGAGAAGCAGCTCATAGACCTTAATATAAATAGGTAAAATCTTATTTGTAGGGCCACCAGGTGCGGAGCACCAAGGGGGAGGGGGTAGTACTTTGATGAAAATTTTGTAATCTTTAACCTTCTTCTTCTTCTGAACCAGGAGTCCTTCAGATTTGAATATTGGCATGGATGATCAGCATATGGACCTTTATAAAAATAGCTAAAATCATGACTGTAGATTCACCAGGTGCGGAGCACCATGGGGGAGAGGGTAGTACTTTTGTGAAAATTTTGTAATCTTTAACCTTCTTCTTCTGAACCACAAGCCCTACAGACTTGAAAATTGGCATGGAGGATCAGCTCATAGACCTTAATACAGGAAAAGTAACGCAAAGCGCCCAAAGGGCGCTTTGCGGCTTTTCCCGCTTCTAAATAACGCGTGTAAAACATTTAAATAATCAAAATCAAAATGATATACATATACCATCAAAGTTAAATTTTGTGTCGTAATGGCGGCCTACATGGAGGATGATGATCTCGCGAGATTTCGCCATTTTGTTTCATTATTTATTTTTATTTATCTACTTTTTTCGTCGATTTTATTTCTGTTGATCATTACCAAAATTTAAATTGTAGTGAACATAAAATTAGGATAAACATCAGCCTTACATGTAAAAAGTTGCACATTTTTGCTTAAAATCTACTCTGGATGACGTTTCTTTTTATCCTCCGCAAATGACGTCATTTTACACTTATGGGAAATAAGACGCTACTTTTTCATGCTAAAACAACGTCATTGTTGCTGCGTTTTAACGTCGGAGTAAAAAGCGGGATAATACTTGAAAGAGATTAAATCTATAGCAAAATTCCCGGTTAAGACTTGAAAAGGATGAAATCTTGAACAAAATTCGCAGTTTGATTTAAAAGAAAAATTGAAATACAGCTATTTTTAGCTAAAGCTATGCAGGCCAACATCATGTCGGAATCGCATTCTTTAGGATTTAGACCTGACGCAGTTTCTATAATACGTGCGCCCATATAACCCTTACATTTTTTACGAAGAAAAACCAATAAGAATTGTATTGAGTAACTTTCACTCATATTATGTTAATTTCTTCCGATGTTGGCACTTATCTAAATGACTGTGTGACCGAGGAAATCAATCTAGATATAAATGAGAAAAATCAAGTTGCCATCGATTTGATAAATAGCAAATAGCCTATTTTGGTTTCTGAAAATTAGTTATAATGTGCATGTTTTGTACAGCACATGGGGAAGTTTATTTCATATTGTAACTGCACTTATTTTTTCCAGTGACAATATCTTCGGAGTAGAAAAAGGTCAACAAGGGATCTATTTTCTTTGTTTTGTTCGCATATGACTTAAAATGATAAAAAGCAGCCATTCAAGCGAAAAAAAACCCATTCAAGCAAAAAAAAAAGAATGAGCAGTCGGAACAGACAGACAGATAATATTGAATTTGATTAATCATTCACAAGTGTCGATACAGCAAAAGGTTGGGGGCGGAAGCTTTATCGTTAAATTCGGTAGCTAAAAAGTTGAGTAAATGAGTAAATCAAGAATGGTTCTTTTTTCAAATTACTTTTCCCGTCCATAGGTTAAACCTATTATTATATTAAAAATAGCTTAAATCATGACTGTAAAGCCACCAGGTGCGGAGCACCAGGGGGGGGGGGTACTTTTGTAAAAATTTTGTAACTTTATCTTCATCTTCTAATGAACCAGGAGCCCTACAGACTTGGATGATAAGCATATGGATCTAAAATAAAATAGCTAAAAATCATGAATGTAGGGCCACCAGATGCGGAGCATTAGGGGGCAGGGGGTAGTACTTTTGATCAATTTTGAAATCTTTGACCTTATTCTTCTCCTGGATCAGGAACCCTACAGACTTGAGAATTGTCATGGGTGATCAATATATTGACATTAAGAAAAATAGCTAAAATCATGACTGTATGGTAACCAGGTGCTGAGTGTCTTGAGGAGGGGGTAGTACTTTGGATCATTTTTGAAATCTTTTAACTTCTTCTAATGAGCCAGGAGTCCTACAGACTTGAAAATTGGTATGGATGATCAGCATATGGACATATATTGAATTAGCTAAAATCATGATTGTAGATTCACCAGGTGCAGAGCATCTTGGGGGAGGGGGAGTGCTTTGTTGAGAATTTTGAATCCCTACAGCCTTTATGTTTGACATGGATTGATCAACTCATTAAAGAAAACTTTAAAAGTCTCAGACTCAGCCTGTATATCTGGCATAGATTAGCTGATCACAGACCTTTTATGGAAAAAGCTTAAATAATGTCCAGGGGAGGAGCAGAGGGGGGGCTGAATGATTATTTCAAATGTTATCTGATTGAATAAGTGAAAATCTCTTTTTCTGTGGTTGCATGGACATACCTAGGTAATGAAGCTTTTTTCTCAGGTGAGCGACCCAGGGCCAACGGCCCTCTTGTTTAGCTCACCTGAGCACATTGTGCTCAAGGTTGGCTTTTGTGATAGTTGAATGTCTGACGACTGTCGTGCCTTGTCTGTCGTCTGTCTGTAGATGTCAACAATTTAAGTGTTTACACTCTAGAGGCCATAAATATTGTCCAATCTTCATGAAACTTTGGTAAAAATGTTTGTCAGGTCCCAAGGATGAAGCCTATCGAAAATGGGAAGGATCCATACCATATCACCGGAAAAGGAGCTTAAATGACAATTTTCTTGTTTACACTCTAGAGGCCAAAAATTTGGCCCAGTCTTCATGAAACTTGGTCAAAGTGTTTGTCAGGTCTCAATGATGAATCCTATTGAAAATGGGAAGGATCCTTGATATATCACAGGAAAAGAAGCCTTAATGACAATTTTCTTGTTTACACTCTTAGAAGCCACATAATTAAAGTCCATGAAACTTGGTCAGAATGTTTATCAGGTCACAAGGATGAACCATTTTGAAAATAATTAGGATATCAATGGAAAAGGGGCCTCAATGACAATTTACTTGTTTACACTCAAAGGGGCCTCAAAGCTTAAAATTACAAATACCACTTTAGCTTGAAAATTTGATGATTCTAATTTAAGACAAAGATTTTAACCAAGGTGAGCCATATAGGACCATCATGATCCTCTTGTTTAAAGAAATAAATGCTGGACTCCAGCATTTTCTTCATAAAAGAAAATAATTTCTATCCTTTTATATAAACATAAAGATAATCAATCTCTTTGATCTGAGTAGTACCATTATGAGATTTGTCCTGGTATTTACTTGTCCATGCATAAGGCATGGAAAAAAAAATATTTGTCTGCAGGTAGAGAAAAATGTTATGGACAGGCCGGAGTTCCACACCCCTGCATAATTTTGTTGTCTGATAAAGTGTTTAAGCCATTGAATGTAATTCACATTTTAAGTGGTCATTATAGTAGACAAGTGTCTGATCTTTAACCAAAGGAGTTGAAATTCTTGTCTTTTAAATAGACATTTTGTCCATAATAGCCCATCAGGTTAATTAATCACTTACCAAAAAATTCTGATAGAGCCCCATGCTCTAATAAAGCCCTATCCCCCTTTTCAGAGGTGGAGATTGGACTTTTTTTGCGTGATTTTACTAACTCTTGGAGCCTCTAATAAAGGCCCATACACACAAAATCAAGGTCACTAAAAATTCCTGAAGACTTGAAGAAAAGCCTTTTTGATTAGGAAATTGAACATTTTATTGTAATTGTTATTCCATGTCATGGAAAAAGGGACTTTCTTTGGGTCTCTTGTTTGAAAATACCATCCATGATTCACTCATCCATCAGCGGTCATTCAGTTTTGTCTCAAGTTTATAATTATGACACTTGAAAATCTCTTGACTTTGCTCTTCTCCACACTTAAATCAGACCTGAACGATTTCCTTCTTGTTTAGAAAATAATAAATTTTCCAATGGGCTTTAAACTAACTTGATACATTAATAGTAAAAAACGGGGTTCCAAGGACTCAATAGCTAGTCACAAAGGGGTCTTACAGTGTTCCCCCAAACCCACAAATGGGGGTGATTTACCCCTAAATTGAAGCTTGTAGCCCCAAACGTTTGCAACCAGCCTTCTTAATGCCTAATATAGAGGGGGTACATGCATGCTGTAAAATACCAATTTTTACCCCTAGATTGAAAATGCAGTGGGAACACTGGGTCCTTGCATAATTTTTGCAAGTCCCTATTCCTATTTGACTTTCCTTGTGTTTTTCTTCAAATATTGAAATTAATCTCTAGATTAATTCACACAGTGTACCTTTGAATATCTTTTTAAGCAGTTTTCAATTTTTTCGTGTAAGTCAATCCTAGGGACTCATTAAGATAGTTTTTAGAGTCCTGGTTACTTATTGGTGAGTCTCAAACACACAAAACCTGCATCCCTTAAAACATTGTTGAAATTGTAATTTTAAAGCTTTATGTATCAGCAGTTGTGACATTTTGGTCATTCCATACTGAGAAAATAATTGCCTCTGATTTCAGAGTAACTGGCTTATTATTGAAAAATTAAGACTTCAGGATCATAAGCAGACTCACTAAAAGGCATCTTTGTTTGCAGCAGCCTTCAAAGCGCAGTTGGTAGTGCGGCAGATTGTGGATCTAGAGGTCTGGGGTTAAATCGCCGTCGGCCGCACTCATTCTTTCCCACTCTATGTCTACCACCATTGTTAGGTGCTCCAGCCACTGCAATATGACTGAATTAATGTTAAAAGTGGCGTAAAACCCCATTCAATCAACAATTTGTTTTTGTTTGCATTTTCAAAAAATATTGTCATCACTAACCTCTTTAATCAAAGTTCATATTAACAAGTAAAGGAACTGAATTGAAATTTTTTGATATTACTTTGTTGCATTTAATTCCCTTTGAAGGAAAATTCTGCAAAGAAGAGTCTGGAAGCTAGCCAAGAACATGGTATCCACACTAAAAGACTTGTTATCTTAAATTCTACTGGTCGGGAATCAATCATACATAATTTCTGTAAATTTCAGTGGATTTGTTTAAGTGAATGAATTTGAATGAGGCCATCATGCACAGTCTGATCAGGATCAACACTTTTCTCCTCAAAATGATCACATACAATTATTGAATCTCTGAATTTGATGAAGAGCTCTACATCAGACTTTAATTACTTTGATGATCAATGTAGACCAGACCCTTGGACACTTGGATCCCTGCAGGTTCCAGAGAAACCATGATCAATGAGGTTTTCTTTGTAATGAATCATGAGAGTCCAGGCAACCAGTCTGGCCAAAGTTAATGAGCTGGTACCCAGACCTTTTGATCTTTCATCTTTAGATGGTCTCCTGATTTCTATGATGGATTTGAAAAACCTTTGGATAATTTTTGATATTCTTTAAACCAAACTTTATATTGACAGGGAAACAAAGGGCCAACTTATTTCAGGCCTGGGTAGATACCATTGCTGTGGGGTTTTTTTTGTTGGAAACCAGCCCTACATTCCGGCTGAAAAGATGTTGCAAACTGTTTTCACATTATACCCTGCATGTGCACAGTGGACATATTTTGAAAATAGCTTACACCTTTGTGTCACCCTGAAATCTGGGTTGGTTTTTGGCTAAAACAACAACAACAATGGTACATCTCCAGGCCAGGAATAAGGAGGATACACAATGCAGTACTTGTGCTGAATATGGTCAAGGTTAAATTGATGATAATTGTTAAGTGTAAGATAAATTCATCTATTTTCATTGAATGAACAAGAAAAGCTATATATTAAAAATCTGCGATTATTGTATTTATTTATTTGAGGCAAAATTCAGACAAAATATGACATTTTAGGACAAGTTTTTTGAAAGCTTGATCGCCATTTTGCAAGTGATTGCTTTAGATCATTCATGTTGGCTAATTAATATTGGGTTCTGCTTAGATGGCTCAGTGCAAAACAGTTGTAACTGCCTATAAACATATAGGCAGTTACAACTGTTTCCTCCTAGCCATCGACATCAGATTATGGTGAAATAAACAATAAATGTTTTTGATAATTTCACTGGTTTATTCAGGCGGTCAATTTATCAAACGATAATCTACTGTTATTTCTTGATAATCCACTGAAAAGCATTAATGAATATCTGCTTTTAGAATTGATTTTGAAACCTTTTGATAGCCAAACCAACATGACCATGGAAACCAACCCTTGTGTTCAGGATGACAATAAGGTGCAAACTGTTTGCAAATTATATGTGGCTTTGGGTGTGCACTTGCCTGCAAAACCGCATAAAATTGGTGAACATTTTGCAATGTTTTGAGGTCATCCTGAACACAGGGCAGGGACACCTCAGTGAAGGACTATCATAACTATTACAAGATAATACTGCCTTAATAGATAGAATTCAGAGACTTATTTCTTGCCCCGGGCAAATATTATAAACAGAGTATCTCTCTGACTGCAGGCTACCAGTTTTAATTAGACTGGTTACAATATCAATTATCAAAATAGCCTTAAATGCACTGTTCTGATGGTTAACAGAGGGACCAGTCTACCCAGGTAGGATTAGGCAAGAAATACGTTGGCCCACTGTCTCAAATATATTCTATGACTCTCCCATAATATTATTGTAATCCAAGGCGGCCCCCATTGGCCTAATGACAGTCTCAAATATGTTCTATATTACTCTCCCATATCGTAATCCAAGATGGCCCCCGATGGCTCAACTAGTGTCTCAAATATGTTGTATCACAGATATTAGCTGGCAGACAAATTGTTTAAGATTCCACAGTAATGTTCCCCAGTATTTATAATAATGTACAAAAATGTTGTTCTCCTAGCTTCAGCAGATCTCAGGCGACAATGAAAATGCCAAGCATAACTTGGACTGGACTTAGACTAACCCTTTATTATGTTTTCAAGCATGTGTTTTGCTGATACAGTAAAACTTGCGTTAAGCGACCACTTGGGGGACCCAATAAAAAGTGGTTGCTTATTGAAATTGTCGCTTCGGAAAAAAATTAATGATAAATTAGACATGTTATTTGATAGCATATAAAGATTGGCACAAAATTCATACTGAATTCTATGATGTTGGAACCATAAAGAATCGTTTCATTGAGACAATTCTGGTGGGTTCAAACATCATAAGATTCAATGATAAACAATTTTATGTTTAAGAATGTCCTCTTTTTTGAAGACTTTGTTACGATGAATTTAGGGTTTTTTTTTATGAAAGTCGCTTAATAAAAGGGGTCACTTAATAGAGGTGTCGCTCAACAATGTTGACTGTACTGGACTTGGTACTTTTGTTTGAATGGGATTTCTTCGATCCATTAGTTATGTTGTGGTGGCTGGAGCACCTAAGAATGGACTCCTGGTATTTCTCACACCAGGACTACCATTACTTCCTTTCCTAACCTTCATTTGCTTTTCCACTTTATAAGGTCTATGATTATCTACGCATTGGTAGGAGACAAATAGTCGGAAAGGATGCTGCTGCAGTTGGGGAGATGTCAACATGATTTACTGTATTTCTTCTAATAAATGCTTCCGGGAGCTATACATAACATGTAAGGGTGCATTATTTGAGGACATAAGGTATTTATTACATGCAATTTCTATTTCATATCATTGAATGAACAACCATTTAAGATGTCTTTTTGTGGTCTGTTTTAACCCTTGACATGATGAGCCTTGGATATTCCCCCTGGAGCAGGAGGTAAAAACAACGATCTGCCTGCATTTATATATTACCTGATCTTAGTCTTTATAGATGTATTTAACCTGATTTTCCTTCTTAAACAAGAAAAGTAAAAACTTTTAAGATTTTAATGACACAATGAATTCTGACACAATTATTGTATCCAGTGCTCTTAGTACTTTGGTTTAAATGCAATTTTGACAACTTTTTGTTCAGCATAACTGTGGGGTTTGGAATTTCATTTGTCCTTGTACAACAATTTTCACATGTCCTTGGAAAACCATTTTAGATGTCTTTTTGTTGTCCAATGAACAATATTTAAGGTAGTGGACCTGAAATAGATCCGCAACATTTTAGGAAACTTTGGTCAACATTGTGAAAGATCATGAGATCTGAAATGTTGCCAAACTATTTTGGTTCCACTACCTTAATAAAACTTTATAGATGTTCCAGTTGTTTGGATGGCAGTATCCTACTTTGCAAGTTGGCATTTGTAACATGCAATTATTTTGGGATTATCATTTTAAAAATCATGACATTTGCTACACATAAAAACTGGAGTAATGGCATTTTAGCCTGTGATTTTTTTGTGTGTTTTGAAATGGCACCATGCACTATTAGGTCTACAAACACAATTTTGCAATTAAATGAAATGCGTCATACTAGAATTCTAGAATTTATGAAAGGATATGGCCCTGTGAGTGAGATTTCCAACGATTTGAAAGTGCGCAAAGCAATGACTCTGACCAGCCTGTGCAACTGCACAGTCTGACCAGAGTCTTACCTATGCATTTAGTAGATAGATTATAAGGTCTCAAAGTATCTGTAGACCATCAGATACATTTATATTTACAGTATTTGGCTGTCTACACTGCTCAATGATTGCCACTCACAAACATTTCAAATTGTTGGAAATGTCATGTATAGGCTCATATAGTAATGTAAATTATTTTGTCCAGTTTTACTTTAGATAATTTGCTGGGGTATCTTTAAAAGGTAACAAACTACTTTTTTTGTCGGTCCAAAATGATTAGTTATAGCACCTAACAATGGCTTCCTGGTAATTCTCTCACCAGTACAACCATCACATCATTTCCTAGCCTCCAGCTGCTATCTCACATAGGTCTACAACTATCAACCCATTGGTGAGAGACAAATAGTTGGAAAAAATAATTGCGACCATCAGGGATAGAACCCAGGACCTCTAGGCTGACAACTGCGCTATGACAGCGGCGGTCCAAAATGAAATACCCATACTATGTCAAGATGACACCAACATCATCATTATTAATGTCAGGAGATTTTTATATATTCCTGAGGGGAAAAATAAGAATATGAAGGAGACATATAATTTAACACATACACAGATACATAAATAAATTTTGACATAATTTCAAGATGTACAATAATACTGAAAATTTTAGGGTCAATTTTGACATAATTTCAAGATGTACAATAATACTGAAAATTTTAGGGTCAAAATGTCTCCCTTTCAGTAATTTAATTTTGATACAGTCAAAATAGGGCATTTCTGATTTTAAAGGGTCAAAACCTTGGTTTTGGGTCAAACAGGAGCTCTGATTTAATTGTCTTTGGCAGTCCTCAAAGTCAAAACAATCAAGAAGACATAGATAGTTGCACTTTCTATAAATTGCCTCTAATATATCTCATGGCCATTAGGACTTGGAAATTTATACACACTCGGATGGCAAAAACCAAAGAATATATAGAATAAAGGCGATATGAGGACTGGCAAAAGATACATGCCCTCTTTCCGCCCAACCTTTCTATGATTTGAGCGTTGGTGAATTATCAAAACATTGTAACTACAGCTTGAATAAGCTGTATAGTTTCGAAGTTATGATCATTCATCAACAATATTTTTCAACAGAGGATTATTTCTCTTATGCACTTGCTAAATTGCCTAACGGGAGTTACACATTTCATACATTTCCCAACCAGGAAACAATTGAAAACACCATTCAATAGATATACCAAGTAAGAGAAAGTCTTATGATGAACAAAGTACACAGCCTGTTTTTGAACATTCTAAGAGGATCGGTGCAAAACCATAGTACATATATGTATAAACATAGTGTCACATACAATAATCATGTACTGACACTTTTATTTACAATCAAAGGAGGCATATCAGTCGGAATGTCACCATCAACATTTTCTCTCCGAGACAAAGACTTATTATCGTTAATCAAGTTTTCATTGGTATATCCAAGATTCATGAGTTATTTAAGTAAACTGTCTAGATCTAGCTTCTTTTGTAGACAATTGAAGTTTCTGAACCCGCTGGCTCAGCATGAAACAGTTGTAACTGCCTATAAACATATAGGCAGTTGCAACTGTTTCAGGTTAAGCCATCGAACTGTATATCCTATTTTATGTGTTGTTGATTCTAACAAATTAATTTTTTTTGGTGGAAGGGATGGGGGGGGGGGGGGGGGGGTTGGACATTACAAGCAGTTTGTTTCAAATTCTTCGAACATTGATTAAATTAGACAGCTGGTTTGGTTGGCTTAGATCAGACTGCATATACACAGGCTTTACATATGTGCAGGCTGGTCTTAGTCTATTCTATTTAACTTTCCTTGAAAATCCAGAAAGGTGTCAAAATAGTAAATTTCAAAGTAGATATTGATGAACAGTTGTCTGTTTTTGCTTTTGACACTTTAATTAACTGCATTATTCGGAGGTACAGATAAGATGGGGTAATACCAGTCTAAAATCTGTATTTCTCATTGAAACCCTATGTTGTGGGTCCTCATTCGAATCGTCTTGATAAGATAAGTCGATTCCAATGAATATCCACAATATAGGATTTGTGCAAGTATTGAAAATATATCGTAATTTGAAATCCAAATTTCCCCCTCTATCTGTAGCTGACTTATTATTGCCAAGGTTATTCTGCTTTTGTTACTTATTTCAATCTTCTCATGTCCAATGTTTCACGGAGTAACCACTTTATAGGGTTGTTCACAATTTTAATGGCAAGACCCATAGTGATTAAATTTACGTGAACTTTTAAGATAAATTGCAACCATATAAATGAAATGTTCAAAAAGATAATACTGATCAATAAGTTGAAATGGATATTCCAGTGCTTTCAGTCCATTGTTAAATTCGATTGTAAAAAATTAGTTTTACCATGCAATAATGCTGAGAGTTCAAATGAAGGAGAAATTTTGCCAGACTCAGTTAAGGGCTAGAATGAATGGGAATAAATCAACCTGATTCATAAAATGCATAAAAGCAGATTATATCAACAAAAGATTTCTGTTATCTGATGGCCGGAGGAAACTTGGAGATTAAATTCTGTTGTTTCGTATGAAATTGTGAAGGGTTTAGTGTTTGAAGTAGTATGGTTGCCACTTTGGGTCCAGACTAATGGGCAACAGTGAGCCAGTCTATGACTACTCTTCAATTACTGAAAATCAGAAAAATCCTTTTCAAGTAATTTGAGTTTATTTCTCAAGCTTCATATTTTAGTACTACTGCACAAGAATTCCGTGAAAGTAAACTACAATTTGTGAACACTTGCTTCCTTTAGTCAGAAAGTGCCATTGAGGCATTGCCAAAGGTTTTTGTACTTTCAATTCAATGTTTGTGCACATACAGGGTTTTAAAATATCAAGAGAAAAGGGTCCTAAGGACACAAATTAGGGGTCCATTCATTAGGTTTTGGAGTCCCTGTCTTAGATAAAAATTATGTATCTAAAGTTGCTTTTTACTGTGAGTTGCTTTTAACTGGTTGCAATAAAGTGGATTTACATGTGTAAAATATAGAATAACAAATGATTAAAAAATAAAGATGTTAAAGAATATAATGATTAGAAAAAGTATCTGATACAAAATTAGTTTTATTTTAAAATGACCAAAGTATCCATTATTCCCTTGCAAGTCAGCAACCATCGGGCAACACAATTCTAATTTTGAGAATATCAGGGAGAAAAAATGACATAACTAGCTATGGGGAAAGAGATTAAAAGCATTTTCATCTTATGAATAGAGGATTCTTAATACAGACATATCTTGTTTTATGATAACTACAATCACCCACAAGGATCTTTTTGGAGCCACAATGACCAGTAATATAACCCAATGTATTATAATTGCTGGCAAGTAAATTTCTTGTATCGCTGTTACAATCATTTCCCGTGACAAACAAGGAAAGAAAATTGTCGCCAGTTTTATTGATCAAGGCTACGTCCAGTGGCATTTTAATCTTGAATGACCACTTAAGCAATTCCCGTATGGCTATTTCCTGGCAAAAATATCATAACAATGTCTCTTAAAGTCGACCCCGTGTCCAGATCTCTAGCATTATCGTCTCCATGGTTTTATCTAGAAATGGACAATCGTAGAAAACTGTCGCCATAGCTATCAGTGATATGGCTCTTGACCAATCACCATCCAGTTGTTATGACCAATAATTTAACCTATCTGCCACGGCCATCTTCAGAAATTGATCGAGGTCCGATGGGAGCATGCCAATCCAGTAAAACTTTCCTACTTATTCACTCAGACTCGCTGGGAGCCAGACATAGTAATCAGATTAGAAGACAATGGTTCCTGGCTGAGTCTGCGATTTGACACAGTGTAATTAACTTATGACCAATGACTGATCCCTGATCTTGGTTATTCAGAACCCTGTCTCCAAAATTCTTTGTATGAACAATGCCTCTGGGAGAGACAGATCAATGACAACAGATTAAGCTGGGAAACAGCAGTATTGTGACAGCAGAAAGCTAGCAAATGATTTATCAATGAACTGGGCACCAGGAAAAAGGAGTCTGAAATATTCCAAATGAAATTAATTGGTTTTGACAAAGCTTTTAACTACAGTATAGTTGTCTTTTGGAATTAGGCCATGTTTTCCCTTCTCACATACAATCTATATGACCTTTTGGTTCAAACTTTTACATGGAAAAATTTTCTGTACCAAAGTATCGTTTTATGTGCAGGCTTTGGCCTGCTATGTAGTTACTTTTGATTACATTAAAGTATATTTTGATAAATAAAATATACAATGTACATTAAATACTTTTTGGAAAAAAAAGAAAGAATCATTGAAGAAAAGAATGATAGAAAGTATAAAGAATTGCTTTCTTAAAACAAAACTTTCTTTATTAGTGTTTCCCACATTCTTTTTAACCATTAAATGGCAAACAATGAAAAATTGAATCATTCTGAAAATTTTATTTGATAAACGAAGGGTCGGCTCAAAACTTGTGTAAGTGCATATGAATATATAGGCACTTACAAAAGTTATGCAACTACCCGAGCTTGTAATGCGATAAAAAAAAAGATGTTGACTTAAGTAAAGATTGATTGTTTATTTGAAATTGTCTCCTTGTGTATTTTCAGATGAAGAAATGTGCAACAAGATGGAAGTTGATGGATATTCAAACTCAAATCAAACGGCTTTAGGGCAAAATTGGTGCACCATAGCCTACTGGGAGCTTCGGCAGCGGGTTGGGCGTCTTTTGACCGTGTTTGACGGACATACAAATATTTTCCAAGAACTACCTCATGGCAACGGTTTGTGTTTACAGATATTACAGGAAGACGCTGAAAATGTGACGGATTCTGTTCGGCGGACTCGTGAAAAAATCGGTTTGGGTATAGTGCTAAGCAAAGAGACTGACGGAGTTTATGTGTATAATCGTTCAGACTACCCGATATTTGTGAATTCGCCAACACTGGAGAACCCGTTGTTACGAACGTTTTATGTGCATAAAGTTTTATCAGGCTATTCGCTAAAGATATTTGACTACGAAAGAGGGCATTTAATGCGAGAGGTTGAATATCATGACCCCAAATACCTTGACGGCCCCTACGACCCTAATACTGTTCGGATTAGTTTTGCAAAGGGGTGGGGGCCACATTATTCAAGACAAATTTTGTTTTCCTGTCCATGTTGGTTGGAATTAATATTGACGTTAAATAGATGATAGTTAATGTTAACTCTCGGTTGTTACATTTTATTATTGAGCAACCAAAACTTCACAACTACAGCTTGAATCAAGCTGTAGTTGTGATGTTTTGGTCACCTATGGAGGATTTATTATTTGGTGAATGAAACTCCCACAACTTAATTTCAAAATGAAACATTTTGAGAAAAGATAAGAATGCTCCTTGCAATATTGTTGAAGGGGGGCCTAAACCCCATACAAGTCTAGGCAAAATAATAATTGATTTTGAAGAAGAATACTTGTTTGCATGAATTGTTCAGACTCTGCATCACTTGCTATCATTTTGAGATTGAAATTTTAATTGCTTTCTTTTTGATCAGAATTCAAATGAGGGCAAAATAGAAAAAAAACATGGCAAACTGGGAACCCTTCAATTTATGTTGTACCTGGTCTTAGAAGGGAGACAACTATAATACAAAGATTATAGAAGTAATCTGAATTATCTCCCTTCCTCTATACTTTAATTATTCATCCAACATGAGTCATGCCAGACAATCTGGCTTTTTCATTGCAGCAAAAAATTAAACAAATTGATAAACAACTTCTGATATCAAATCTTTTTGTCTCTAACAAAAATACCCTTTTTTGTCTTGTTTTCAAACTCTAAAACAATTTGTACTTTTCTGAAATTATGACATGTCTAAGTAATAATCTTGGGTTATGAAATTGCTTTAAAGGGCCATTGCACAAGTAACGTTATTGACAATAATATGAAATCTGTTTGATTCAATTTCACAAAATTATTCCGAAGGTAATAGAATAAACATTTAATAAAAACACTCAGTATTCAATATTTCAGCAAAAATTGCCCTTTTTCAAGAAAAATTAAACAAGTCTTATCACTACTACATAATAATATAAATCGATGCAGTCATTTTGAATTTATCTCATAAAGGATTTATATTATTATGAGTAAGGATAATAATTTTTCATTTTTCTGGAAAAGACAAAATATTGAAATACTGAGTGTTCTTATTAAATGTTTGATTCAATCTTCAATATTGCTTAGCCGTACTCTTTGTTAATAATATTTTCAATCATAATTTGATGGCTCAGCGCAAAACAGTTGTAACTCCCTATAAACATATAGGGAGTTACAACTGTTTCATCCTGAGCCATCGAATTGTCAATCTATGTGATTGGCAATATTTTGGTTTAAGAGAAGACAATATTGTTATTTAATTGATGTACTGAATGTACATTATTGACAAAACGTTTAATTGTGTTCTTATAATACAGTTGAATACATTGTGAAATTGAGAGTTATTCTAACCAAAACCATTCAAAAATACTCGCTTATTGTTCCAAACACTTACTCAAAATATTCATGAACACTCCAAAATTTCTTAAAGGATAATAAGATCAACAACTTCATTCAAAATGATTTTTGAGAGAGAAAAAAATCGTGATTTTACTGACATAATTTAAATTGTATGCGTATGACAGGTTCTTGAATAGATAGGATTAGCTATTTATAGAACTTGTATGCATATTTTAGTAAAAAGAGGTAATGTATATTGCTAATTTTGTTCAGGATGAACAAAATTAGCGATATTGGATTACCTCCCTTTAAATTTTACTCAAAATTGGCTCCAAATGCTCATACAATTTCATTCCAATATAATTCCAAGATCATTTACTTTGTCAATTTACAATGTTTTTAACTATATGGGCCCTTTTCGGCAATATCAGACCCAAATTCTTATACCTACTAGCTGATAAGAATCACATAATTTGGGTTGGGAAGGTTACGCTGTTGAGTGTTACATAGTGCCTTTTTGTTATTAAGGTAGTGGACCCGTAAAAGTTCCTGAACATTTCAGAAGTAATGAACTTAAACAGTATTAACCAAGGTTTCCTAATGATTTCATTAGGAAACCTTGGTCAAGATTGTTATAAATCTTGTGTTTCTAAATGCTACCAAACAATTAGGGGTCCACTACCTTAACTTGTTTATGTTAGTTGATATAAATGTTAAGTCTTTATATGATGGAATGTCAACCAGCCCTGCAGGGCTACAGATACAAAGGGGGAAAGTGGATTTTGAAATTTAGAATTTAAAACTTAAAATAGAAATTTATTGATAATACTTGTGCAAACCCTATTTTGTAGGTTCTCATTGGTATTGTCTCATCAAGACAATTCCACCATCTGTCAAAGCGCAGTTGGTAGCGTGTGGACTGTCAATCTAGAAGTCCTGGGTTCGACCCCGATGGCGGCACTCATTTTTTCTGGCAATTTGTCTCTCCAAATGGGTTGATAATCGCAGAAATATGTGAGATAGCAGCTGGAGGGTAGGAAAGAATGTGATGGTAGCACTTGTGAGAGGAACGCCAGGAATCCATCGTTAGGTGCTCCAACGGCCACAATAGAGCTGAAAAATGTTGAAAGTGGCGTGTAATTCCACTCAATCAAGACAATTCCAATGGGTACCAACAAAATAGAGTTTGATTCAGATATAGATATTTAAGCCTGGCTAATAGTTGAAATAAATGTATAGTTTTTATATGATGGAATATCAGCCAATCTTGCAAGGCTACAGATAGAAAGGGGGGGGGGGATTTCAACTATAAACCCTTTGATAAAGGTACTCATTGCTATTGTCTTTTTGATACAATTCCAATGAGTACCTACAACATAGGATTTTGTTGAGAAATAAAGATTTTAGGTCTTTCAAAACTCTGTTCATGTTCAACCGAGAATTTTCTCAAATATGGAATTGAAAAAAACAACAATGTAAATGTTTGAATGTAAAAGATAAAATTTAAAAGTTGTTATTTATTGCGATTTGTTGATATTCTGTTTTATGCTCATTCATTTATTATAGTGTTGCAATAGAATTAAAGCTGTAATCTCAAGTTGAAATTTTGAGGAAATTCTCAGTTGAGCATGAGAAAAGTTGTAAAATCTTTGACCTTGCATTGTTAATTCTGATTGTGTTGCTGATACTTGACATAATAACATGATTGGTTGGAATTTTTGTCTCTTCCAATCAGATTTATTCTCTAGTATTTTAACCTTTGTCATGCTGAACCCGGAATATTCCTGCTTTAGCAGGAGCTATAGACAAACATCAGCCTGCACATATCTGCAGTCTGATGTTAGTCTACACCATCTGTTTCTCAGTTTCAAACCAGAATTGTCAATAGATTGAGTTTTTCAAATAAAAATTGACCTACAGTTGGTACTTTCAGTGCTTTTTGCTCTTTGATTTTGATGAAAATTTTTAGGCAAAATTTATTCAGTATGACGAAGGCAAGTAATTATTTACCTGTTTTGTTGAATATGAAGTACTGTTTTAATGGTACCTTCAGATGATATGCAATTAGATATAGGGCAATTTTAGAATGCTTTGCACTTTGTCCTAATGATGAATTTTTTGAAAGTCAAAGATCAGGGTTTGCACCTGGGTGTCAAAACTGGTTTTGAAGGGGTAAAAAAGCAAAACATTAAAACTTACCAGTCTATATATAGAGTCTTTATAACTTAAACAACATAAACAGTAAAGAGCTGTCACACACTTTGTTGTTTATGTTGTTTCAGATATATAGATCTTGTGAAGAAAGAAATTGATTTATATAATGTTTTACATTGCATAGGTTGCACCAATTGAAATTTGATTGGGTAAAACTGACCCCTTGCAGGAATTTTTTGAGGGTCAAAACCATGGTTTAAGGGTCAAATACTAGCCCTGTTGGGATTCATCAAAGATATATTTATCTTACAGAAAGAAGTTGTCATTTTCAAATATTACCAAAAATTCTTATTTATTGATGTTTTTCCATTTCTTGACAAATAGCTTAAATTTTATTGAATATGAATAATCAAGAATATTTGATGTTATTTTCTACTAAGTTTAGGTGACTTAATGGTTGTGGGCAAAGTACAAATCGGCAAGCTTATAAAATGTTTTTCCTTTTTGAAAACGACTATAAACTTTGAAGTAAGATATTAATTTAGCATTCATAGTTATGAATAATGTAAGTTCAATTGAAGTGCCATTTTAATTTCATTTTGAATGCAATATTGACCAATATAGGTATGAAATTCCGTGTTGCATATTTTATGAGACATTTTAAATGATACTTTACTTTTAATTACTTGGTGCTCACCTTCAGGAGAGAATTGAAGTCTTTAAAACAGTCTTCAATTCTATTCTGAAGTTGATCCCCAGAGGGTCCATAGGACCAATATCAGATAGTTTAAGGGTCTGCTTATTTGGGAGTCTTCAGATTCGCGAAACCTGCATTCCTTAAAATCCTGCAAAGGCTTCGACTTGCCAGGTCAAAAGTTGTTAATAATATTATCTCTTAAATAGTAATAAGTTGTAACGAAATCACCTATATTGGTCAATATTGCTTATTTAAAACTTTACATGAATATTCATAGGATTTATTCTGCTCATTTGCATAATTCCATGACCCCCCCCCCCCACTCTCTCATTAACATATTCATATTATGATATCATATTATGATATTGTTCATAGATAGCCATGACAATTTGGTGAATCTAAGATCATTCATGATTAATAATAAAATATTGAAACAACTTTAATTAGTGTTTTGTCTTGTTTATGTATACCAGTATCGTCAGCGGGTGATCAAATCCTCGTAACTCCAGCTTATTCAAGCTGTAGTTACTGGGTTTTGACTCCCCACGAACGATATATTTTTAGCACACCTGAGCATGCAGTGCTCATGTTAGCTATTGTAAACACTCTCCCTCCGTCTGGCATCATTTACAAATAACATCTCCTCCTAACCCCACCCCCCTCTTTCTCTCTCTCTCTTCCTCTGGCTCTCTCTCTTTCTCTATCTCTCTGTCTCACTCCCCTCTCTCTCTTTCTCTACCTCGCTCCCTCTTTTCTCTCTTCTCTTTCTCCCTCCCCTTCTCTCTCTCTCTCTCTCTCTGTTGCAAATAAGATTCTGATGAACGAGAGTTGTAAGACCACCGTGGTCCTCTCAGTTTGGTATTCGCATTTATGTATCGAATCATCCCAAAGGATTCTGCTTTGTTTGTACCACACTCTCTTTCATTCTCTCTCTCTCTCTGTCACGCTCTTGCCCTCTCCATCTCTCTCTCAAACTCTCTCTATCTCTCCTCTCTCTTGCATAGAAGATGAAATTCTGTTCAACGAGAGATGTAAGACCATCGTGGTCCTCTTAGTTTGATATTCGCATTTATGAATCGTTAATTAAATCTTAGCTAAATACATTTCTATATTGTACTTTTATGGGGAAATAAAACTTAAAAAAAAATCCATACTAGGCGAACATGTATGAGGACTTAAGTGTGATGTCTAGATGAATGAAGCCAATATTGTCACCGTCTCTTAATAAAAGATGCAGTAGAAAAAAATGAAATAAAGGGGGAATGACGGGCACATCTGTTGACGTCGAAAGGCCCATTTTTAGCTCGGCTGTTTCGAAGAAACCCCGAGGTATTATGATCACATTGGCGTCGTTAGCGTGGGTGTTGGCGTTGTTGCTGGTGTTGGAGTTACAAACTTTAGCCATGGTCATATCTATGTTGTTATTGAAGATATCTATTGAAACTTGTCACGTGTGGTCACCATCATAACTCTGGAAGCAGTTCTGTTAGAGTAATGTCCCTTTTTAGGTCAACTGAGCACAAAGTGCTCAAGGTGAGCTGTTGTGATCGTACAATGTCCGGCGTCAATCATCCGTTGTGCGTCGTCCGTCGTCCACAATTTCTTTAAACATCTCCTCCTAAACCGGTGGGCCAATCTTGGTGAAACTTGGCAGGGATGTTCCTTGGGTCAAGCTCTACCAAAGTTGATCAAATAAATGAAATCCACCCTTAACTCTTCCTTTACCCTTAACAAAAAAAGGGTGAAAATAGGAAAATCTTAAAAAAATCTTCTTTTCTGAAACCAGAAGGCAGACAACTTTCATATTTGGTATGTAGCATCATCCAGTAGACCTCAACCAAGTTTGTTCATATCAAGACCCTAGGGTCATATTTGGGCTCCACCCAGGCACAACCCTTTTTACATAGAATCAAAGAGCGAAAACCTTTAAAAATCTTCTTCTCCGAAACCAGATGGCAGACAGCTTTCATATTGATTATGTAACATCACCTAGTGGGCCTCTACCAAGTTTGTTCATATCAAGCCCCTGGGGTCATATTTGGGCTCCACCCCAGCACACCCCTTTTAGCTCTTCTGAGCACGAAGGGTAATAAACGAAAATCTTCTTCTCTGAAACCAGAGGGCACACAGCTTTTATATTTGGTATGTAGCATCATCTAGTGGACCTCTACCAAGTTTGTTCATATCAAGCCACTGGAGTCATATTTGGGCTCCACCCGGGCGCATCCCTTAGCTCACGTGAGCACGATGGGAGAAAAAAGGAAAATTCAAAAATCTTCTCTGAAACCAGAGGCAGACAGCTTTTTATATTTAGTATGTAGCATCATCTAGTGGACCTCTACCAAGTTTGTTCATATCAAGACCCTTGGGTTACATTTGGGCTCCACCCTGGTGCATCCTTTTTTACAAAGAATCAAAGAGTGGAATGGCATATCCTTCTTGCTCTTGGCTGAAAACATTTCAGGGTATTGATCTTATGAAGAAATTATCTCCTTGTTGACATCTGCCTTTTTAATTAATGTGATGTCCCAGGGGTCAAAGAGACTCAGGTGAGCGATCTAGGACCATCGTGGTCCTCTTGTTTCTTAGACTTTCACAACATCCAGCTCATTCAGCCGAGCGTTGCACTCGTAGGTGGTGTTCTCGTTCTCTGCTGTGGCACGGTATTCAGTTGCCAACGCTCGACCGTAGAGTTCTGGATATTTGATAAGAACACAAAAGTAAAGGTGAGACTTAATTCTATAAAAATTACATTAAGAACTATCCCTTAATCCGTTGCTATCTTGCTGCTTTTTGTAAAATATCTTCCTGGTTTCAAGCAATTACCTTCAATGATACCAGGGATGTCACAAATTGTCGAATTTTACTCACTCCGTCGACTACGACGCCGATGCGAAGGCTGTTGCGATAGCAATACCCCGATTTGGACAGGTTAAGCGACCGTACTTCACCAATTCAAGAAATGGAAGAAATTGGTCGGGAGTAATCTCCCTTATACAGCTAGTTACATCGTGAAATAAGCTGTCACTGTGATGAAAGTCATTCTTAATCGCTCACTCAGCGCTCCATTCATTCATTCCAAACACTCACTCAAACCATTCCAAAACGCCACAAAATCACTAAAAATGATAATTTAGCAACTACATTCAAAACGGAAAACGGTAGATGCAATCCATGATTTTACTAGCATAATTGAATTTTGTAAGCCTATGATGGGTTCGTGAAGATAAAAAGCTATTTATAGAACATGCATGTATATTTCATTAAAGGGAGGTAATGATAAGCGATATTGGATATCCTCCCATAAAATTCACCCAAAAACTCGCTTACTAGTCACTCACACACTAAATACATGCACTATCATTCCGTGGTTCATGATAACGAAGTGCAAGAGAGCGATCCAAGATTAAACCACACATTAAATACACTTTTCTTTATATTACAGGGTACCATTTATTTGACGCTCGCTAACGCTTCGTTATCCTGAACTTACGACAGGTGTATTCTCTGGGAAGCACGACTGAGAGGTAGAAAGCATATGCGTAACCAGGATTTCGAAATTTATATGCACTCAGAAGGCAATCAACATAGAATGTATAGGATAAAGGCGATATGTGGACTGTGACAAAAGATGAAAGTCCACCGTATGCTTCCCTTTTCTATGATTTGAGCGCCATTGATCTGTTATTGCGTTCGTTATAGCAAGATGTAAAATCCCGCTAAATGAGATTTTTTTTAATACGTCATAATGAAAGAATTTCACATTCGACTTCGTTATGAAGCAAGTCAAAAACTATCTTCGTTTTCGAGCTCATTGAGATATTTTAAGATTCTTATTTAGCGGCTTAAAAAACTCGCACCATTGCTTTATCTAAAGATCTTAATAAGAATCTTGAAACTCTCGCTCTAGATAACGACCGTATCTCTGTTGTTTTCAGCAAATAAAACTTGTTGTTTTCCCCATCCTTCGGATACCCCGGGGTCTCCCTATTTGCTACGCTATATCATCTCGGACTCTAGTATCCAAGGATGATTTTCCAAATCGTTGTAAACGATATAGCGCAGCAAATAGGGTGATACCGGGCTTACTTAGGATGATTTTCCCAATCTTTGTAAAAACAAAAAACAAGAGAGTCATAGTGGCCCAAAATCGCTCACCTGAATGAACTGTCAAAAATTGTTTAAAGTTGATTTATAAAGGATGAAGAATTCTGACAAAATTTCAGGTTGATTGGACAAAAAATGATGCCTCTGCACTGCTTACAAGGTTTTCCTAGAATTTGACACCATGACCTCGTTTTTTACCCCACTTGACCCAATTTGAAACCTGACCTATATTTCATTAAGAAGATAATTCTGACGAATTTTCAGGTTGGTTTAGGTAAAAATATGGGTTCCAGAGTGTCTACAAGGTTTTTCTAAGATTTGACCCCGTGACCCCATTTTTTACCCCATTTGACCCAAATTCAATCTTGTCTGAGATTTCATCAAGACAATCATTCTGAACAAATTTCAGGTTGATCGGGCAAAAAAATGTGGCTTGTAGAGTGTCTACAAGGTAAATGTTGATGACACACGACGGACATCACTCGACCATAAATGCTCACCTTGAGCACTTCACTGCTCAGGTGAGCTAAAAAATTAATCACGCGGCGTAAAAGAGAACAGAATCAAGGTGACGCATCATCAACGTGCAAGATGTTACCTCTCTATTGATCTATGTGGACCATTTTCCGACTTGGTGGAGTAAGGATAGTAGTTTGTGAATCCACTGTATGGATCGCGACCAGTCCATAAAATTTGCTGCGCCAAAAAACTATACCTTCGCAATCAACAGAGCGCTTGTCGCGTGTTTCAAAATCGTACCAAATGGAAAAGCAAACTAGAGAAAAGGCAAAAGGGGTACCTGATATTTAAACATTTAACGAAACAGAACTGTAAATTTATCTTGACTCGATATGGGGGAAATATAAAATAGCAAATATTTAATTTACAGGTATATTATTTTCTTTATTTTACTACCATACATTTAGTATCAATTCTTTGTGCAAACGTTTCCTCATTTTTTTTCAGTTTGAACTATTTTGTCTACGGGTATATCTTTCGCAAAAGGTTGGTTTTGTGATCCTTTCGTGTCGAAAGATCATTGTTGAAATATCTGTTTTTGAAAAATGTTTTGGTAAAATGCTGATTGGGCTTATCTATATCAATTCGTCATGATAATATATGTATCTGATTATCATTTAAAGCAGTGGACCCGTAATGGTTCCGCAACGTTTAGCAAGTCATAACCTTTCATTTTTTTTTATTTCATTAGGTGTCCTCGGTTAACATTGTGAAAGATTAAATAGGTTCCGAAATGTTGCAGAACTATTATGGGTCCGCTACCTTAAACACTTGCGTGTGTGTTGCAAGACAGTTCGTTTTACTCGCATTTGGCTAGAGGAAAAGGATTAAACCCTGACCTTATTGGATTTAAATTTTGATTCAAACAAGTTTTAAATTTTGCAACAATTCTACGAGCCAAACTCAATTAAGTTTTCTCACAGAAGAATTAATTAAAAAAACCCAGGTATTATAGGAAAAGATCAGACTGCACGTTTGTGCAGGCTGGTCCTAGACTACAAGTTCTGCCAATGCTGTGTGTTCGACAAAGATAATGGGATCTCAGAAATAGAGTGGCTAATACTTAACCTTCCGAGGCTGGGATGTGCGCATGTATGCACATGGGAAACCACTAAGTTGCTTACGCGTAAATTGTTAGTAGTTAGTACGTGTACCTTTCTTCAGACTGGGAAATACAATGTTTAATCGATGGATAATTGTGCAGTGCAATGATTTCTAGGATACATTACTTTTACTAAACAGTAAAGTGGTTAGACTAGTGAGCGGTAAGTGTTTTTACTTTTTTTCTAAACCCTCCTTCGTAAAAACAGAAACCAATTAATGATTTGATATTGCCAATCTGTTTTAATAAAGTCCTTCCTCTCACATTAAGTTAATTAAAGTAGATTTAGGTCGATATGTATATTACTGCCTTTGTCATATCATTCTGCTTTGTATATATCCCCCCTCTCTCTATCTCTCTCCTTCTCTCTCTCTGTCGCTGTCTCTTTGTCTCTATCTGTCTGTCCGTCTCTCTCTCTAGCTCTCTGTCTCCCTCTCGCTCTGTCTCTCTCTCTCTCTCTCTGTCTGTCTCTGTCCCCCCTCTCTCTCTCTTTCTTTCTCTCTTTCTCCGTCACTCTCTCTTCACAAGATAAACCTTGAAATCACAATTCTTCAAAATATGTTCGCCTTTTCTCCAGAATAATAACACTTTAAAAAGTTTGGATTGCATAAAAATTAGCATCCCCTCCCCCTTCCCTATTAACGAAATCGTATTTTGGGCAAGTGAGACGGATTGGGCATTTCTTGTACGAAAAGTGAACTTGGCTTATGACAATTTCGCTGTGACTTTGCGAAAATGACACGACGCTAGCACCTTCGCTTATCAGTATAATTACTATATAGCGTCAATTAGGCAGGTTTTCCTGTCCTGCGTTCGGGATGACAAAACAGTGCAAACTGGTTGAAAATTATACCCCGATTTCAAGGCACGCAAGTGCACACGCAAAGCGGGATAAAAATTGCAAACAGTTTTCAATGTTTCAACATCCTGAAGGCAGGATCATATAGAGTGATACAAGTTCCTTAACTGAGGGGTTCGGGGGCTTGAACGAACGCCCTCTGTACCCAAATATCTTCATTGTAGTGGACAAAATTCAATCAAAATTTTGCACTGCAAGAAGTACTATCCATTTTTTGAAGCGTTTGACATGAATTTCAAATCCTATGATTAAAAGATATATGATGTGCAGAATTTGAGCAATTTGTTCTTCCTAAGTTTCCCTACATACTATGGGACTAATTGCTCGAATTCTGTAGGCCCACCGAGCCCCCTATATAAATACCCTCGATCCGCCGCTGAGATCCTAAAAAGATCAACACTGAATTTTTCGAAACAAACATTTCGAAACTGATCTAGTTTTGTAATACTTCAGCAACGCTTAGCCTCTTAAAACTTTTGTATTTAAAAAGAAGTCTTGGAAGGTGGGTGCTCATCCGAAGTACCAGTCACGTCTGGAGTACCTCAGGGATCGGTGCTTGGCCCTCTTCTGTTTCTCTTATATACATGTATCTCTTATATATTTACGACCATCCTAATACCATCACCTTCAAAGTCCGTTTGTTTGTAGATGTCACTACCGTTTACTAAGCCATAAACAACAAGCAAGGCTGTATCACCCTGAAAGAAGATCTAGACAAGTTAATGCAGTGGGAAAAAAGATGGGAAATGGAGTGTAACCCAAGCAAATGAATTGTCCTAAATATTATTAAAAAGAAGAAAAGATTACATTTTATTACAGGCTGCATGTAGCCTACAAGTGCTAGAGACTGTGGACAATGCCAAACACCTTTGAGTTACAATATCTTGAGATCTTTCCTGGAACACCGAGCACATTGTCAATATAACATCAAATGCAAATAAAACTTTAGGTCTTAACATTCAGACCAAAAATAAGAAGATCAGAGAAACAGTATTCAAAACCTTTGCCAGACCTCGGCCAGGTAGAATACACATCAACCGTAACCCCTTACACAAAAACCAATATCAACAGAGTGGAAAAAGTACAGCGTTCTCTAGCAGCTACTGTAGATGGGTTCAAATAATTTCTCTTATTATTACAGTGCCACCTGCCTGCAGAAAGGGCTTTGCTGACAAACTCTTCAATATAGACGAAACGTTTCCAATGTTACCATGTTTTCTTTAATGCTTTTCGGTGGTTTATCGAGAAATAACGGTAGATTATCACTTGATAATCTCACCGCAAAATCAGTGAAAATATCAAAAACTTATACCCTGCTTTTATGCATTTCATCCTATCTGACGTCATCTATGCAGGGCGAAATAAGTGACGTCACAGTGCACGTTGCATAGCAATCACGCGAAAAATGACGCGCTTTACGAAAATATGCCCTAGAAATGTCACGTTTTGTCTCATTTTTGCATTAAAGAAATAGAATAATCGTTTGTTTTTCGTGAAAGATCGATTTATATTTCATTTCGTGATCAACAAAAGCTATATTTTCACTCGTGGCTCTGCCACTCGTGAAAATATAGCTTTTGTTGTTCACGAAATGAAATATAAATCGATCTTTCACTGAAACTAACGATTTACCTCTACGTACAAATGATAGAAATCCCTTATTCTAAGGTGTTACTAATTTTAGAAGCTATTTACCTAACTGATAACTCTTACTGTAACAAAATACCACTGGCCATAAATAAAATAAACACAGGGTCCAAGCTGACGGCTTATCAGTCTTGGTTTCAGATTACCTCAGGTGACTCTCTTGGTACAACAAGAGGATAATTTTGCCTCAAGAGCTTTTCTGATTTTATAAATGCAAAAAGAAAAAGAGGCCTAAAAGGGTCTGTATTGCTCCACTGACTTTAACATCTCTAGACTTTCATTAAACAAAGCTTACACTGACTGAACAACACTTTGAAATCTCTTTTGAACTATTTCATAATGCTTTTTCCACATTTAAGGGCCCATAAAAATTTCTTGACCAGCTTAAGTAAAAGTACACATAAGAAATATTCATGCTTAGTTTAATCAAAATTGGACCAAAGAAATGCACAGGGTATAACGTGCCACGCCGACACCAGAATGTTTGTGGACACCTGATCGATTTTTTCGATACGGAACTAACGGTGGAGCAACTTTTTGACTGATTTATAATCCGAAATAATCATTTTCATTTCAATTTTTAGTAACACTGTCGAGATAAATGGTTCTTCTTTTAGGAAATAAAAGTAGAGGGTACAAACTAAGCCAAATGAGCGAGTTCTAGCCCTAGGAGTGAGTGACTTTGCTTGTTTTTTAGGTTTGTCATTATTTTTTTGTCAAACATCCTGACTATTCTTAATTGCTTGTGATTGTCTAAGAGCATTTATGTGTCCTCTACACGCATACTAAATTTCTCGGCGAAAGATCCACATAAAGCGAAGATTTTCGTACTTTTATTGGCCTGGGTAGCGGAAAATATGGTAACTAGACACCCCCTATCACAAATTCTGGTGTTGATTTCCAATCGAAAAAAAAACAGGGGGTGTCTAGTTATCATATTTTTCGCTACCCAGGCCAATAAAAGTACGAATATCTTCGCTTTATGTGGATCTTTTGCCGAGAAATTTGGCATGCGTGTAGAGGATACATGAATGCTTTTTGACAAACACAAACAATGAAGGATAGTCAGATTGTTTGACAAAAAATTAATGACAAACCTAAAAAACGAGCAAAGTTACTCACTCCTAGGGCTAGAACTCGCTCAATTTGCTTAGTTGTTACCCTCCCCTTTTATTTCCTAAAAGAAGAACCATTTATCTCGACAGTGATACTAAAAATTGAAATGAAAATGATTATTTTTGTTTACAAATCAGTCAAAAACTTGCCCCACCGTTAGTTCCGTATCGAAAAAATCGATCAGGTGTCCATGAACCTTCTGGTGTCGGCGTGGCACGTTATACCCTGTGAAATGGGAGGAGATGAATTTTAAAGATTTAAGTGTGGAAAAAAGCCTCACCCTGCCACGCCCATATTTAGGTGCAATTAAAATTTCTTGAATAATCAGTAAAGTCAAGGGTCACCCAAGGAACATTAATGCAAAGTTTTGTTGAAATCGACCCAATGGTTTGGCAGGAAAAGATTTTTAAAGATTTTATAGTGAAAAAACAAACCTGCCACGTCCAGGCCATGCCACGGGGTGAATCAAAAATTCTTTAACAGTTTAAGTAAAGGGAACATCCTTGCCAAGTATCACTGAAATCGGTCCAATGTTTTTGGAAGAGGAGATTTTAAGGATTTTATAGAGAAAATAAGCCCCGTCCTGCCACGCCTATAATAAGAGGTCAACTATTTTTTTATGATATGTAAAGGGTCACCCAAGGAGCATCCATGCCAAGTTTCATTGAAATCAGCCCAATGGTTAGAGCAGAATTTTAAATTGCCACGCCCATAATTAGGGGGTAGATCAAAATTTCTCTAACAATTTAAGTAAAAGGTCACCTAAGGGTCATTTCTACCAAGTTTCATTAAAGTTCGCTCATTGGTCTGGGGGGAGATGATGTTAAAAGGAAAAAGGTTTCTGCAAGCTGGGATGGACGGACGCACGACAAACAAACTGCCATAACAATAGCTAGCTGACCTTCGGCCAGTGGAGCTAAAACAAAATAAGCACAAAAGGAACACGATGGTCCTATATCGCTCACCTTCGATTCTTAGTTTCGATAATCATCAAATATTGCAGAAAATGTCATAATTGTACTATTATAAATTGTGAACTCTAAAGTGAAAATAAAAAAAATTGTCACCAAGGCCCCTTTTCCCATGATATGGCACGGATCCTTCCCATTTTTGATACGGTTCATCCTTGTGACCTGACAAACATTCTGACCAAGTTTCATGATGATTGGTCAATCATTGTGGCTTCTAGAGTGTAAACAAGAAAATTGTCATTAAGGCCCCCTTTCCCATGATATAGCACATATCCTTCCCATTTTCACTAGGCTTCATCCTTGTGACCTGGCCATCACTCTGACCAAGTTTCATGATGTTTGGGCCATATTTGTGGCCTCTAGATTTTAAACAAGAAAATTGTCATAAAGGACCCCTTTTCCCATGATATGGCACGGATCCTTCCCATTTTTGATGCGGTTCATCCTTGTGACCTGACAAACATTCTGACCAAGTATCATGATGTTTGGGCCATATTTGTGGCCTCTAGATTTTAAACAAGAAAATTGTCATAAAGGCCCCCTTTTCCCATGATATGGCACGGATCCTTCCAATTTTGATGCGGTTCATCCTAATGACCTGACAAACATTCTGACCAAGTTTCATGATGATTGGTTTATTATTGTAGCTTCTAGAGAGTAAACTCCTAAATTGTTGACGTCTGACAACGGACAACACACAACGGACATTAAATGATCACAAAAGCTCACTGGAGCACATGATTGCCTTAGTCTTGGTATTAGTTGAAAGGAAGTAAAATTCTAAAGTTGATAAAGTATTTTCATACTTCAGGAAGGGTTTATTATATATGATATGACTCAGTCTTCTCTCATTCCTTCTGTTTGTCTGTCTTTCCATCTATCTGTCTTTCTGTCAGGTAGTCATCACATTTTGTGTGTAAAACTCATCATTTAGTTTCCAACTGAATGACCTAAAACTTTCCTAAATGATTCTGTATGATTTCGGGTTTTGCATCTAACCTTTTAAATTCAAATCACTATGGATAGTCATTTATGAATTGTTTGCACTTGGATAGAAAAAAAATCGCCTTTTACTATTTTCTGTTGGTACTTTCTTCAAGGTTATTAATCAAGGTATTTTTCAATGTCACAATCATGCAAAATATAGATTTCCTCATTGTCTATGAAATCGTTCAATTGAAAGAGGATACAGTTTATCCCAAATGATTTGCTTGTAACAAAATCATTCTCTTAGTACAGATTTAAGCAAATCCATTTAGTATGATGGTCAAGGTCCTTCAAACTGAAAATTGAGTAAGATACTCTCCCTCTCACTCTCATTATTTTCAACATCTTTTATTGTAATGAAACTGTGTTCTCAAATTTAAAATGTGTATTGCTTGCACAGAGCCTTTGAGCCTCACTGTTATCATTACCATCGAGGTCAAGTTCAGTTTTACCTCAGCTGTTTTTTGGAGAAAGTCATAGCAATTACTATAGCCCTATTGTAGTTATGTTATATAGCTGATGTAGAATACTTTAACATTTTATGGTACCTTTGGTATAATTTACTTGAAACACGGCTAAATTTCTACAAATCGTGATACTATGAGACGTCGCAGCGAACTGAGGCTATAAAGCGTAACGTAATTTGACGTTATTTATGTAGCGTAAAATTGGAGAAAAATCAAACACGTTTCATTTGAAGCAATATGCCATATTTTAAATTATACCAAAAGAGGTTATTAAAATGTGAATAACTATCATGTTCAGTTACGTATCAAATATTTACAGGGTGAAGAATCTCTGTAATTACGAAACAAAATTAATTTTATATAATCAGAAGCATTGAATTTCCGACAAACTAAAAAAGGTATTTAAAAAGGCAAAAAACTTATATTGTTGGTCTTGCTATACTATAAACTCATCAAAACCGAGGAGAACTTTTTATTCAATTTATTCCGCTGAGTATTTGATTAAATTGCCAGTAATTTCGAAAAAAAAACGATAAAACGTGAAGCACGCAACGTAAAACGTCGTTAAAATGAGAAAGCGTGACATTTTTTCAGACTTTTTTAGCATTCTCGTATTAAGCGTTAAATTCACAAAATATAGCTTGTTATATATTTTTGGATATAATAGACTGACCATTTTTTCTATTTTAATTGTTATTCAATTTCAATCGACATTTGAAAAGATTTTGGTAACTCCTCGCGAAAATGATACGGAAAAAATGACGTTATTTCAAAAAGCGTGACATTTTTTCAGACTTTTTCACGCGAAAATATTGTATTTAATTAAGGAACGAAAATAAACCAAATTCGAACTGAAGAAATAAAAGTCTGACCATTTTCTTAAATGTGTTTAGATTTGACAATTTCCTTTATTTTGTGTGATTATTTTTACGTTGAAATTTTTCAGTCGTCATTTTTTGCTTCATTTTTAGCAGCGTTACACTTTCCTCTATTTTAACTACGTGAAGAGATTTCCGTAAAATTTCATCCAAAACTTTCGACATTCACACTGCATTAGACCCAATATTCTATGTGTTTGTGAGTAAAATTTTATTATGGTAAAGAGTGTATCCACGATTTTATGGCATTTTGAACATGTATTGAAAGAGAAGCATGTTACGTGTTACATGCGCTTTTTTGCGATTTTTTCAAAATAAACTTGATAATATTTTCCATTCACAGCCATGGGTATCAGAATGTAGTGTCTATAAGGTAGAGCTATTCAAACGCTCTAAAATGATGTAAAATGGTGCGCTGTTTTAGCCTATACAGCGATTTTATTTTAAAATTAAACAAAAATATGACTGAATTTCATAAAATAGCCCGACGTTACTGCGACCTCTCTATATGCATTGTCAGGCGAATATGGACAATTAGTGAAAGTTTCATCTAAATCGGTCCAAAAATGAAGGAGGAGTTGCGTTCACATGAAATTTGACATTAAGGCCCCCTATTCGATGACCCTAGTGATTTTCACAAAACCTGTTTATTATGTACAAGGTCAGGTGACTTGGTCCATTTTGGGAAAGTTTCATTTAAGTCAGTCCATAAATAAAGGAGGAGTAGCGTTCACAAGATCATTTAAATATAGGCCCCTTTTCCATGATGCAGCTGAATCTCACCAATCCTCGATAATGTCTGATAGGTCCAAGAAGGCGCAGTAACAGAAAATAATTTATATTTCATTAAAGGGAGGTAATAAATATCACCTATTTTGTTCATTACCCCCCCTTGAATTTCACTCAAAACTCGCTCCACACACACACATTCAATTTCATTCCATGATCATTCCAAAATAATTCATCTTGTCAATTTCACGACATTCTTAAATGTAAATATAGTATTTTACTATAACTTGAAAAGTCGTTGTTACAAGATTTCGGAAAAAGCTTATAATATACTGAATTCTTAACAATGTGCACTAAATTACTGTGTTCGTTTTTCTTTTTGCTTAATAACAAGAATGAAAGCTGGTAGATAAAATTGATGTGATGTTTTAGTAAAGACAAAGTACAAACACCAGATCAGAGTATTCTGCAAAATTTGACATTTCCTTGAAAAATCATTTAGATATGGAGAAAATTATTTAAGATTGGTCCTCCTTGTATCAGCTGTAATTCTTAATATACAGACATCTCACTAAGTTATCTAGTTTGTTTGGGGTTTCATGCCAATTTAATAGTATCTTGTTGCAGTTCTTTTGTTAAAGCTTGTGTACCTATCCATATCTTCAAGTTATTCTTCACACAGACAGATGTTTTGATATGTAAATGGCACTGATGCTAGGGGTGAAGTTGTAACAATATGAATTTAACTGTGTAAGAAATATGGAAATTATTAAATGTAACATTGAAAATGAGAGAAGAATCTATGATAAAAGACCACTGAAAAGCCAAGTTATCTCACCACAGTAAAACATCTCGGTGAAAGTTTGTGTATGTAACTGTTAATATCTAATCAGCAGTCAAGTGTTGGCTATCAAGTTACCGTGGTGAAAAAGCTGGGAGGGGGAGGAGGATGCCACTTGTTCCTATAAGTAGATTATCCTCTACTTATATTTATAAAACTGTTAATTTGCTGCAGTGCCCATACCAGCTTATCTTGAAATACTGTGACCAGTAGGCTTTTCAAAGGGATCACACAGGCTGAGGCATATCACACCAGTCATCTTTCCTGAGACAGTTCTACGCAAAATTGAATACTTCCCACTTTAATAATTCCTTTTTTTCCTATACAGTGAAACTTTGAAATAGCCTACTAGAAACAATTGTATAGCAACCTGTCATTGCAGTGTTCAAAATAACTCTCGATTCTTTCAGATAGTGAGCACGGTCCCGGCTTTTAATTAACTCTTACAATTTTATTCTATTTTTTAGATTTGGCACCCTAACCAATGACTAACAGCTTTATATAAGGCAAAATAGAAAAGATTCTTAAACTGCAGAAATTGAATAAATTTAGTAAGAGATCGTACGCGTTGATATAACATCCACAAAGTTTAGTACTTTTTTACTTTGATTAAATATCTGAGTGACATCCCTTGTTAGTTTCCCGCCATCTTTCAGAATGGTAACTTGCCTACTTTACAGTAGATCTCCACATTTTGAACACAGAAAGCACAAAGACAGTTTTTATATCGATATATACGCCCACGGTCGTATTTTAAGATTAGAAATTTATTGAAATACATTCAATTCATCTTGATCCTGAAAGGTTTTTTTTTCACAAATTTTCATTTTTCATATTTATTGATCTGATTTTTGCTTAGCTGCAATAATGAAGCCATCTCTCATATTTTTATTACATCCCACATAAGACTATGGGTGGCAGTCATTTCACTATTTAGACATTTCACTATTGGACGTTTCCTACCAGGACGTTTCACTACTTTTTGGTAGTATTTGGTAATAATATGTTCACTCTTTATTACAATTGAAATTGTTACATGCAAGAAGTGCAGTTGAATAAATTAAATTCCCTCTTTCTTAGTTGTCTAAATCATGTGTATGATTATGATATAAATGATTTATTATAAAATTATTTGCATTAGTGATGAATTTAATTTATAGCCAAAGCTTTGTTTCTTTTTCAATGGCAGATCAATAGTGTGGGTTTATGAGAGGCATTGTATACGAAACCCCTTTGTAGCCTAATCTTTCATTTTCATCCCAGGTGGCAGTGCCAAAGAACTTGTAGGGAAAAAATTAGATAATGTCTTTATGTAGAATCATGCATAAACATTTTAAAAAAAATGTTTTGATACCGCCACCTATGATTTTCATAGTGAAAACTATTGTAATTCAGTAATAATTGTTTGCAGATTACTTTTGTTAAGTTATATGATTTGAAATAAAAGTTTTATCAGCAACATTCTTCATTATATGTATGTTATTTCTCATCCATCTTGTAATCTTTCATTTGTTGAAAAAAAATGTTTAAAAAATGGGGAATTCTTAAATTTGTTAATAATTCACTTGCACATAAACACATAAAAGAATCTCTTTCTCAAATTAATCTTTTCCCACACTTATCTTATAAAAGATGTTTCACAAGGAGATTTCAGAAATGATTCTGAAATGCAAAAAAGACTTTTATAATCTGATAACTAAGAAAAAAATAGAAAACATAAAAAAAAAAGATAGAACTCTTGAGAAAATCATTCTTTTTTTCTATATAAGACAAGTTTTCTTAATTGTTCGTCTTTTTATTTACTACATTTTTTTAAAACTTATTTGGAGACATGCAAGGTTAATTGGTTGATTTGTGGCCTGTTTAAGAGATAAGGAAAGGTGTTATAATGGCTACTGGTAATGCTCTGGTAAGTGTGGCACACATTAAAAAGGTGACATGTATATTAGAATTTAAGAGCCAACTGAATATTAACCCTTAGCTGTAACAATCATCTGCTACTTACATGTATATCAATCTAACATAATATCCTTTAATTGGCAAAATATTATACAACGAATCTGAAGCAAATGCTGTTTGGAGATGCTTTCAGTATGTCTTAATAGGTTTCATTAATATAAAACTGTCTTCTCTTTTACATCGGATCTCATTATAATCAAACAATTTAAATTAATATCAATTACATCTGTATATTTTCTCAAAATGCTCATTGATAAAATACATAAAAATAAAAACAAATCAAAATGCCTATTCACATTTTCCTAATTTTCAATCTAATTTCTTTTCATTTGGCACAGAATTATGAATTCTCCTTTTTTTTTTTTTTTTTTTCGATTGGTAACCCCCCTTCATTGCCAATATTTAATCTGTAAATTGCATACATATAATTTTTATTTCAATTATCTGTTCATTTATTTTTTTTTTAAAAAAAAACCAACCAGATTAAATAATCCAGACAACATATTATTCCTATTTATGGGAGGACTTTAAAGTGAACATTATAAGCTTAAATCATTTTCATTGGAATTTGTGATGGGAAATACACCCCAAAGCTACATAATTTAAATAAAGATTCATCAATTGAATAATGAATTGCATAAATAACTTTTCAAATATGAAATTAGATAAATAAACAAAATAATGGCATAAAATACCCCTATTTAAAAACCGGTAGTGAAACGTCTAAACAATTTCAAAACAGTAGTGAAACGTCCAAAAGTGAAATGTCCTAATAGTGAAACGTCCCTAGTAGGAAACGTCTCAATAGTGAAATGACTGACATTCTAAGACTATCAACAGGGATGGGGCTACGTAATCGCAACTAATTTTTGCTAGATCTAAACTTATTTTGAAAATGGGAATTCATTACTCAGTGTTCATTTTGAAAACTGTGCAGCTTTATCAATGATTTCTTTAGAATGAGCCTCCATCCTCTCCCCTGTATGGGTCTTAGTAAGTCATGACTGTAGGGTGCTGTATGAGTAAAAATAAAAGGCTGTTTTAAGGAATTGGACCCGTAATAGTTCCGCAACATTTCGGACCACATATTCTTTCACAATGTTAACCGAGGTTTCCAAATGAAAATCATTTGGAAACCTCGCTTAACACTGTTAAAGTTAATTACTTCTGAGATGTTGCAAAACTATTACGGGTCCACTACCTTAAGAAGTAAATCTACTTCCAAGGAGTATTTATTTGCAGTTTTTAAATTGTACTGCGAAGCAGTAGATTTATATCTACCGTTTTCCAGAAATCCAGTCTGTTTGACCCACTACATTTTTACCATTATCTTCTGAGCAATGGGTTCAAACCAAATTATGTGTTTTCAAACACCGAAGAAACGGCCTTTTCAGTCACAATCTACAAACTTTGTTTATACCTTATTTATTTTTCGACAAATAGAGGCTAATACAAAATTTGATGTAATTTACGCTTTTAGTAATTACCAGTTAGTATTTTCAGTGTTTATAACAAGATTTTCGGTTGAGTAAAGGAGTTGAAACGTACAATAGGTTAACTGTATAATTAATTTGTAGCACTTACAATATTACTGCTCTGAACTTTCTCGAACGGTCATTTAACAGTTGTAGGGCTGACAACCAATCAAATTCTGTTATTATTATCACTCGGTCAAAACCCACGCGTAAATTCAGACCACGTGGTACATCGTCTGCTCGAAATGTGTCAATTAACTTGTTTGTCATTAGTCAATAGTCGTCTGCTCTCAAACAGGGAGCGTGGGAAGTTTACTTTTTTTTCGCATGTGTTAACAAATAGAAATAATTTTGTTATTTTGAAATATTTGATTTCAATGAGCACTCTGATCACGCTCCAATCCTATTTTCATTAAATTCAAATTTGAGTATGAAGAAAAATTATTCAACAACAAATAAACCGACAAAAACATACGATAAAATGATAAAGGGGTAAGTTCATATCGGACTCGGTTTCGACCCGAGTTAACCGGGTTTCCATCAGTACGGCCTCGGTTTCGACACTAGTGATGTCATTGTAACCTTTCAACCTCGACGCTTCTGATCCTGGGTCAGGCCGGTGTTACTTGGGTTCCAAAATGGCGTCGAGAATAGTGCACAACAATTCGATTACAAAAAAATAAATATTCTCTATTACTTTAAATAACAAATACTTTTTTCTTACTTTATATAGTATTTTGCACGAGTTTATCACATTTCTTAATGGGATAACGATATTTCATGGTAAATTAATTATTGTTGCGGTAAATGAGAAGTTTGTTTACTACCACCAGTGGGTAACTCCGTTCACATGAATGTCTTTTCTGCGCATGCATATTACAGTCAATTTTAGATTATTACATTGTCTCACGCGTCTCTCGGGCTGCCATTTGAATTTCCCCTAGGATAGCAGCAAGAGCGATCTATTTTTAGAACAACTCATGAATAATCATAGAGTGCTGCTAGATTTAATCGATTGGTCAGAAACCAAAGATATAAGTAGCATAGTTGGCGATTTCACGTGTTTCTTGAGGGAAAATGCATTTACAGTTTTTGGGAAAACCCAATGCTTGAAATACAAACATGTTGGTAATCAAAATTGTAAATAGTTTAATGAAAAATGTTTGTTGCTAAACAGGCTTTTAAACTCTATAGAGAGAGGAATAATATTAACAGACAAGCTTTTAGCTTGGCGCGTGCTCATTATAACAACGTAAAAATCTGCTAAGAAATAATTTAGACTAGCAGAGGGCTATCGAATCACGAAACTTTCAAAATCGGACCTACGAGGTTGGATGAGCTGGTGATGTCCTCGAAAAGATGGAGTGTTAAGACAAAAAACTCACAAATTTAAAGATTTTACCAACTTTTATTGTCCAAATTTGAGCCCTTTTGATTGGCGAACTATTGCACTATCCCAGCCTCTCAATGATGTACGATTTACAGTGCTGACAGCACTTTGATTATTTACTGAAATTGTCTACCAAAGTTGTTAATAAGACCAAGACAGGTAACTCAGCACTTTGTCAATGATCAGTAAGGATAAGGCCCTTTTTAGCTCAGCTGTTTTCGAGGAAAACATGAGGTTTAGCTTAAGCCTTGGTGTCGTCATCATTTGGTTGTGGCCGTCAACAGCATTGTTGAGCTAAAACATTTTTGATATCTCCAGTATAACTAAAACAGGATTTGACTAGGGGTTTGGGGGGGGGGGGGGGGTGTGTCAGGACTCCTTATTTACCAGTTGGGACGGCTTAATTTTGCAAGTAAAGTGTAAAGTAGTATGTTTTTGCATCAAGTTTGCATTGAAGGCCTCAACTTAGACTGGATAGGCAACCACCTTTTTTGGGAGAATAAGTTAAGAAGGACGAATTTAATCATATATATGATGTTTCTGCAGTGAGGTAGATAATTAGCTTTTATTTTACATGAGTTTCATAAACAAAATTCCATATGAATCCTGACTTTTTCAGGAAGTAATCAATGGAGCCAAAGCTATCAGAAATGACAGCCACCGGTGCTGCAGATAAAGGGGGTATTATAGTCTTTGGATGGAAGTATTTCATAATTCATAACACAAATTCTATATTGTTAGTACTCATTAGACTAGTGTCTTTTTATATAGAATTTAAGATTTAAGACTGGCTTTACCCCTTCTTATCTGTTCCTTTGGCCACTAGATTTGGTAGATCATGAAGCTTTTGTACCCCCCAATTATTCAAACGTTTGTCTGCATCTAGAGACTATTGATTTGGGATTGTGAAAATATGCAGTAAATTAAATAGTAATCTCCTTTAGGTGACTTGGAAAAACAGGTTTCCACTTATTTTTTATTATTTCAGAAATTGAATAAAGAATACAAAGCTTTCAGAATGGTAGCCACATGATTAAGTTGATCACGAAGCTGTGACCGGTGCCCCTTAAAGCAATCAAAAGGTATTCCACCTGGGGAGATTACAATATGTCCGTCTGTATCACAAAAATATGCAGTAAATTAAAAGTCATTCTTAATAGTTCTTTAGAAAAGAATTTTTTGATTAATTTTAAAATGTTTCAAGAAGTAAGCAATGAAGTAACCAATGAAGCTGAAGCTATCAGAATGGCAGCCACTTGATAGACTTATTGAGATCACCATATCACAGTCTGGATTTCAAAATATGCTGAAAATCAAATGGAAATCCCCTTTAGATGACATAAAAGGAAACTTAATTCCACTTATTCCACTTATTTTCAAATATTTCAGGAAGTAAACAATGAAGCCGAAGCTATCAGAATGGCAGCCGCTGGATTTAGTTGATCGTGAAGCTGTGGTGCCTCTCAGATCATTCAACAGTCGCTCTGCATCTGGAGACCACAGATATTACAGTCTAGATCGAGAGAATAACGCTGTCTGTGTTGGAGACTCTGACGAGGAGATAGATAATCGATCAGATTCCTCAGAAGTGGAATACCTTTGTACAAGTTTGTATTCTATATTTCCTCACACACACAGGGTTCCCAAAACCCTCAAATGGGAGTTTTTCACCAACAATTTGAATCTTGTACCCCCAATATTTGCAAGTAGCCTTCTTTGTTTCATGTAAAGGGGGTACAAGTATGCTGTAAAATGACTGTTTTCACCCCTAAATTTAAAAGTCAGTGGGAACCCTGTGTCACAGAACAGTCTTTCAAATAGTAGCTCTGCCCAAAATCACTAACTCAGAAATATACACTATGGTGGGGTTAGATTCCAATGTTTACCCACAATATAGGATTTGTGAAAGTATTGTTGAAGTGTTTTAATTTGAATTCCAAAATACCCCCTCTATCTGTATCTCTGGTGTCTCTTCTCTTTTTTTGCAAACAAGTTCATTTTGTCTTGACAAGTAGAAAATTGCATTTCATTTCTCAAGGGACGAGTGATGAAAATCTGTATTTCCAACCCCTGAGTGGAAATATGCTTTATGTTGGATGAGTGGCAGATAGCTATGAAGGGTTGTTAGAACTGGTCTGAGAAATTGAGGATATTAAATGAGAGTTCATTGAATATAAACAGATAAATACTAGGCTGTGACGAGATTTTGTCTGTTTTAGATAACAAGTTTAATGAATACAGTATTCAATGAGCACATAATTTGATATTCTATTTATAATATGACCTTAATATTTAGCTCACCTGAGCATGAAGTGCTCATGGTGAGTTATTGTGATGGGGCTGTGTCTGTCTTCCCTGGTCCTGTCGTCGGTCATCATCTCTAGAGGCCACATTTTCCGTCCAAATATCTTCAAACTTGGTCAGAATGTTTGTCTCCATGAAATCTTGGTCAACTTTGAAATTGGGTCAAGTGGGGTAAAGAATGGGGTCAAATCTTAGAAAAATCTTGTGTGTATTCTAGAGACCACATATGTAGCCCAAATGTCTGGAAACTTGGCCAGAATTTTTGTCTTCATGAAATCTCTGTCAAGTACAAAATTTGGTCAAGTGGAGTCAAAAATGGGATCAAGGGGTCAAATCTTAGAAAAAACCTTGTGTGCAGTCTAAAGGCCACATTTTTGGTCCAAATGTCTTGAAACTTGGTCAGAATGTTTGTCTCCATCATGTTTCAGTCAAGTTTGAAATTGGGTCAAGTGGGGTCAAAAATGGATTTAAGGGGTCAAATCTTAGAAAAATCTTGTGTGTATTTTAGAGACCACATTTTCAGCCCAAATGTCCAGAAACTTGGTCAGAATTTTTGTCTTCATCAAGTCTTGGTCAAGTTCAAAATTTGGTCAAGGGGTCAAATTTTAGACAAACCTTGTGTGCACTCTAGAGGCCAATTTTTGGTCAAAATGTCTTGAAACTTGGTCTAGAGGTCAAATCATAGAAAAACCTTGTGTGTATTCTAGAGACCACATTTTTAGCCCAAATGTCTTGAAACTTGGTCAGAATATATGTTTCCATCAAGTCTTGGTTCAGTTTGAAACCCAGTCAAGTGGGGTCAAAAATGGGGTCAAGGAGTCAAATCTTAGAAAAAACCTTGTGTGCACTTTAGAAGCCATATTTTGGTCCAAAGTCTTGAAACTTGGTCAGAATGTTTGTTTCCATGAAATCACTGTCAAGTTTGAAATTGGGTCAAGTGTGGTCAAAATTGGTTTAAGGGGTTAAGTCTTAGAAAAACCTTGTGTGCACTCTTGTAGCTAGATTTTTGGTCCAAATGTCTTGAAACTTGGTCAGAATGTTTGTTTTTATCATATCTCTGTCAAGTTTGAAATTGGGTCAAGTGGGGTCAAAAATGGAGTCAAGGGATCAAATCTTAGGAAAACCTTGTGTGCATTCTAGAGGCCATAATTTTGGCAACTTGAGGCAACATATCTGACTCAAATATCTTGAAATTTACTCGAAATTTTTGTCTTCTTGATATTTCGGACTTGTGTTGAGCTGGTCATGAATTTCAAAAAAAGTAATTATGACACTTTGCCATCTTTGTAAACTAAATGCCTCAGGTGAGTGCTTAAGGGCCAATGGTCCTCTTGTTAAAAAAAGAGTAAAGTGGGATATTTATCATTTCAAATTATTCTGCAAAACATATTTATAACACTTTCTGTGTAATGGCATCAGCAAATCCATTGTGACATCATTTTCACAATGAAAATATAATGTTAATATTCACTCTTATCTCATTTGCATAGTTACTCCCCTGGTGTAATAACACCCATGTGATATTAAAAATGTTCAAAGAGGTCATATCACTCCTGCCATATAGGTCATATTTGTAAATACCAGGAATCCATGGTTAGCTGATACAGGAACTGAAAAATAACAGAACAAGTTGTAAAAAGTGGCTTTTATTTTTTAGCGCATCAAGGTAAAGGTCAATAAAAACAATCCATAATTGAATGTCAAGTGTTAAAAGGAGAAAATATTGCCATAGGTAGAATTGTACTAAGTTGGATCTATATCTTTGTATTTGATCAGACAAATGTGATGACAACCTGCCCTATCCTCTTATATATGTGACCCATCTTGCAAAAAGGGACCATCTGGGTTGTGCGTAAAGTGTCGACCCTAGTCAGACTGCGCTGAGTTGTGCAGACTGACTAGGGTCGAAACTTTTTGCATTGTGCTTATTTTCTTAATCTTGAATTATTAATCTACCTTCCAGTGAAAGAATTTTTGAAATGCGATCTCTGGTAGACCTATGGTGGATCAAAATTCTTTTTCTATAATTCTTTTTACAGAATTCCCGGATGGTCCCTTTTTGTGTGATGGGTTACATATAATTAAGTGACCTGTCATGCAAAAAGGGACCATTTTGGAAATCGATCATAAAATAGATATGATCCATCATGTGAAAAGGGACCATCTGGGAACTCTGTTAAATGAATATTTGAAAAAGAGATTGGGTCCAGCGTAGGTCAACCAGAGGTCCCGTTACAAAATTTCTAGATTCAGAAAATAAGAACATTGGGAAAATATTTGACCCTAGTCAGTCAGAGCAATATGCACAGTCTGACTAGGTTTCACTGTTTACAGTGAAATGAGAGAAAATACAGGCTCAAATCCATCAAAACAGTGAATTTACCATAAGAGTAAAAACAGATGCGCCGCTTTTAACATTATTTCAGTTATATAGCAGAGGCTGGAGCACCTTACAATGGAATCCTGGTATTTCTCACACCAGTAATACCATATCACCCTTTCCTAGCCTCCAGCTGCTATCCCGCATAGGTCTATGATTATCAACCCATTGGTGTTAAACAAGTAGTTGGAAAGGATGAGTGCCGCTGTTGGGAATGGAACCCAGGACCTCTAGATTGACAGTCCAACGCTCTGCAACTGCGCTATGATGGCATCTCTTCTGAGGTTTGAATTAACACCTATAAAAAATGTTAAGTATCCTGTGAAATTCAATGCTATTTCAAACAAATTGCCACATTTTTTGCATTTTCAGCCAGACTTGCTCATGTTCTGCCAACAATAATTCTTAAATTACAGCCAGATAGGCTAAGATGAGACTACATGTCTGTGCACTATGATCCTAATCTATACTATCTGCAAAATAATATAATGGGAAGGGTTAAATCAAGCACTTTATTAACCTGCTCTGCATTCAGGATGACAAAACACTGCAAACTTTGCAATTTAAACTTTTCATGCAAGTGCACATACAAAAAGATGGGGGGAGGGGGTTATAAATTGCAAACAGTTTGCACCATTTTGTCATCCTGAACACAGGGTATGTCAAACAACCTTATATTTTATAAATCAATTCTTTCAATAAAAGAAAAGGGTTACAAACGTTAATTAACTAAGTGTGGTATATTAATTGGCCTTTTAGTTGATGTCTAACAGTGTAAACATGGAAACGTATGGTGTGTAATATATTTTTTATTTAAAATTCAATGATAAAATTGATAGGAAGAATGGACATTTAATGTTGTGGAACTGTATACTGCTTTCTGAGTTTCAGCAATATTTGAACATTATTTGAGCCTGTGCGTGACATTTTCAACAACATGGCATGTGCGTGAAGGGACAACATTAACCAACCTTGACTGCCTTGTAGAATAATAAGATGATTGTCTGACTTTCTAAAGACACTATTGGACCTTGTCCTTCTATAAAGCGCAAAGAGAAGACCCTGGTCAGACTGTGCAGATGCACAGGCTGGCCAGAGTCTTTGCTTGGCGCACATTGTGGAAAAAATGTTGGAAATGTCACAGGCTCATTTTGAATTTGAACTTGTGACAGATGCATGTTGTTCTTTGGTTATGTTTCTTACGTAATGTCTCTGATTTTAATCACACCATGATATCTCATATTTATTTTAGTCTCGGTCCATATTTTTTTTCTCACAAATGTTGTTTGCAAATTAATGACGTCATGTAATAGGCTGCCACCATGGCTTGAATAAGCTGTGTTCTGATCATTTATCAACAATATTTTTTCAACAGAGAATTACATGTATTTCTTTTACACACTTGCGCAAATTGTGTAATGGGAGTTACGCCATTGCACATATTGATGGCTCAGTGCGAAACAGTTGTAACTGCCTATAAACATATAGGTAGTTAAAACTGTTTTATGCTGAGCCATTGATAACCTTTACAACATTTGTCAGCTAGAGGCTATGGAAGGAGGTAAAAGAAGTAATAGTGCGAGAAATACTCGCAGGGTCTCGTTCAATAAAACATCTTACGATCAATTTTAAAGCACAAAAATTAAAATTGCTTCTAAAGTAGTTACCAAATTACCAAATCTGCCATGAATTATCTCATTTGAATTGTCTATAAAGACGATTCCAATGAGATATTTCAAGGCAGAATAAATTTGAATGAAAACACCAGGCATGATTTGTGGTTTTGACTTACAATTAATTTTTTTCTTCTGAAGGTTAGTAAAATGGGCCCCTGGAACCTATTGTTAGGTGCTCCAGCCACTGCCAATATTACTGAAGTATTATAAATAGCCACATTAAACTGAATTCAAACAAACAAACAAACAAACAAACCATTCATCTCAGATTAACATTATAGGAAAACATTACTGTAGGCAATTTTTGAGATCCACAAAAAAGAGTCAAGTGTGACATTTAACTTTAACCATTCATGGGTATTTTACTATGCTTAAAATAATTTTCTCTCTGCTTCAGTAATTTACCAATTCGTCATTATAAATGTACAGATCATAGTTATTCACATATGTTTTATGTGATCTAGGATGTATATTTAAAGATCAAATTCGGGTAGGTTTAATGCTGTGTGTTCAGAAAACTGGATAATATTATTTGTAGGAAAGATGATGTGAGAAAAACATGAATGTAAAAGGTTAAATATATTTATGGGGATTACAAATTAGATAGGACAGGTGTAAAAGATGTGTAACTGTAATTTTCACACGCTGTTTGTTTCCATTTCAATTGAAAACTTCCTGTACAGACAGCTTGATTGAATCTGTAGTTATGAGGTTTTAAAGTTTTGAAAATGAATAATTTGATATCATTGGTTCCCATCAATTTTGCTGCATTATAATTGGCTGAAAATGGGTGGTTTTCCTCGATAAAAACACTTTTGTTATTTTGATATAACATGTTAACGCACAAAGAGAATATTTGTCATTTCATCATTTTCATAGAGGTTTGAAACTAAAAACCTTAGCACACTCGTTTGCGTATTCATACAGTGTGATTCAGTGTTAAATATCATGACTCCATGAAATCCACAAGTTCTCTCGTCATCCCTTAAATAAATGTAGATGAATAAATGAAATGTGGCATAGAAATTGGTGTAAACAATGTATTCATTCTGTTTCGAAATTTTGAGACACAACTATTGAAAGAAATCGTAAAGGTGTAAATGATATATATGTCATGTATATCCTGGTTGAAATATGGTTTGTTTACCTTAAATTCGCAAATATTGCCTACATGAATATGTGACCCATCACGCAAAAAATAACAATCTGGCTGTTGGGTAGAGTGTTGATCCTAGTTAGACTGCGCGGACTGCGCAGGCTGACTAGGGTCGAAACTTTTGATACTTGGCTAATTTTCTGAATCTAGAATGATCATTCTACCTTCCTGTATAAGAATTTTTGAAATTTGACCCCTGCTTGACCTGAGTACTTTTCCATACATCTATGTTACAGAGTTTCAAGATGGTCCCTTTTTGCGTGATAGATTATTTATACCTAAATCTGTTGAGTTTCCTGGGTTAGACACAAATACTTTTTTGCCACCAGCCTGAAGGACAAGTTAGCTAAAAATATTACCGGTCCTCTATGATAACAACAGGTCCTGCGTGAGAACCATGTTTGATTTATAACAATTTAGGGGATAAATTGCAAGGAAAACATTGATGGAAAAGAATAAATTACTTAAAGCATGCAATTCTTTCTTTTTCTACAATGTTTGCAAATTTTAGTATTGGAAAGGTTCTATTTTTTTAAAAACTTGATCGATTTGAAATACTAAGTACTGCCATTAACTACAGTCCTCCTTAAAATCCACTGGTCTCGAGCTCGAGGACTGGCGTTAGTGACGATCCCTGGTTTCCATGATAGATTTAACTTATACCCCACATGGATAAGATTAGGTGGCATATTGTTTTACTATTGTCCATCTGTATGTCTGTTTTACTGCACAAATTAACCAAAAAAAAAAAGTATTTTTACCAATTAGATCTACTTCAAGCCTATTGATCGAATGTTACAACATTCATATTTGGTAAGATGATATATCTCAATGATACACATCTGCTAATTTGTACCAAGATCAAGGTCATGTGACAAGGTCAAGGTCCTCTTTGAAGGTCAGAGCTCTGAAATATATGCTTTTTCAGGGGCAATCATGTTTCACTAAGACATTTGTTTCTTTGTGAATCAATTAGGTGACTATCTTATGCCAATTAGGCTGTATATTACAAATATTGACAATCATATTGAAACAATCTTTCATATTGCCAAACAGAATTAATTATATTGCAAAATAGCAGGTTTGACAATATTATTATTTGTGCATGGTCTATATTGAATATTGATGTATATACAGTCAATCTTTCTCAAGTGACCACATCTATAAAGCGACCACTACGAAATCCCATTCTTTTGATAAGAATTTCCTAAAAAGAAGGTATTGTTGTTATACAAATTATTGAAAATGAATCCAATGGTGTAAAAACTCACCAGAATCCTCTCAATGAGCATTTTGTGATCACAATTAAATGCATATTCAATCAAAGGTATGTTTCTTATTTGTAATCAAAACGTGTATTAAACGGCAATTTTCTTGTACGACCGCTTTTTGGTGGTCCCTGTGGTCCCTGTGATGGTGACTTAATATACAATACAATACAACAAGTTTATTGCATTAAACATTCACAATGTTTACAGCAAATGACATACACAAACACAGAGGAAATACATGGATTAACAGAAGAACATTGAATAACGTGAACACATTTAGTTTCTAGATTGAAAAGCGTAATATATATACTTCGATAAATTCTGCAAGGTGGTTTTTGAATTTTGGGATATCAAATTTGTTAACTTATTGAGAGTTGGCCAAGTAATATAATATTTTTTGGTAAATTTGGCTCTTAAGTCTGTATATTTTGGGCAAGTTAGAAGAAAGTGAAATTCATTTTCGATATATTTTGTTTTGCAATACCTACATATTCTATCTTTTCTATCAATTTTGTGATCACAATTATATGCATATTCAATCAAAGGTATGTTTCTTATTTGTAATCAAAACGTGTATTAAACGGCAATTTCCTGTATGACCGCTTTTTGGTGGTCCCTGTAAGGGTCACTTAATATAAGTTTGATTGTATTTTCCATCATTCTTTTCAATAATTTTCATTGTAAATTAGCCCATATTGGCCTGGTTAGTTTATCTTTACACCCTAATTATCTTTAATTAAGAAAAGAGGTTACTTTACATTGCTTTGACGTTAGTATGATAAAAAATAAGTATGTCATTTAATTTAGTAGTATTGACTAATTTGAGCCATTTCCTAAACTTAGTTTAAGGTAGTCTGATACAACTAAAATATTGTGATTAAAAAAAAAAATCATCAGGGCCAGAGGTTATAAACCATTTCTCAGGCTCAACTGAGAATTTTCTCCAATTTTGAATTTAAATTAAAGTAAGAATATAGAAGATGATATTTATAAGTCAATATTTTCTTTTATGTTCATACAATTATTTTAGTATAAGGGCACAATTGTGGCTTTAATTTCAAATAGTAATTTGAGAAAAATTTGAATTGAGAATGAGAAAAGTTTTATAACCTCGGGCCCAGATATTAACTGATTAGAATTGAGAATCTGAATCTAAGGTTAACATAGTCTGATAAAACTAAAACACCATGACAAAAAAGTAGTATTTCACCAGAAATTATCAATAATTAGAGCTGAATCTGACTTTTAGTTTAAGGTAGTCTGATACAAGTTATGTGATAAATACAAGGGATGTAAAGATTACTTCCCTTTAATAAAAAGGTAACCCTTCAGTTATGTTCTGCTAACTGAGGCAGTTAGCAAACCTTGGAACATGTATACATAATGATGAACATATTATGATGATATTGATATTGATTTGTGTGTCATCCATACTTAAATGGATACATTTTGCAGAATATTTGTAACTCAACTTTAATGTCATTCTTTCCTAATGAAAGTACGTTGTTCTGAATTGTTAGCTTCACCTAACAAAAATTCAATAGCTCAGCGTGAAACAGTTGTAGCTACCTATAAGCATATAGGCAGTTACAACTGTTTCAGGCTTAGCCATCAAGTTGTTTTTAAAATAAAGTGCAGAGCCCTTTTAAAGCAGATATTAGAAATGATGATATTATTGACATACCTATATGTAAAAGGGATGTCATTTGCACCTGCAGCCAATTCTAGCGTGACAGACAAAAATAATTACTACTAACTGCAACATCTGAGAGCTTTGTTTTTTTTCATCAAATGTTAAGGTTTTATTTGATATAAAAGTGTGAATGGAGGAATACTAATTCAGTATCATAAAATTGAGGGTTCAGTGCAAGACTGTACTAAGTGTATATACATTGTATATACACTAAGTACAGTCTTGCACTGAACCCTTGAATTATGTTTGGGGATTTCAAATATTCAAATATTTTAGCAATATAGGTTGGTTTATTTGACCCATCATTAGTTGTCATTGACTTCAATTTAGATAAATCAATATGAATCTAATAAAAAACTGACTTTGCGTTGCATGTTGAGGGGCAGCGCAAAAGTATTATAGTGACCAAAAATATATAGGAACTTATGGTACAATGGTCTTGCTCTGACCTCTCTAATTACCATGATCAGAGGTCATAACCAATAAATGCATTGAAAGTAATTCAGTCATATTTTGGACCAACTAAACATGATTTCCTGTTATTTCTCACACAACTACTACGATAAAATGCTTTTTATTTGCTTTTTATACCTCCAATCAATTTCCTTTTAAGTTTGGTTCATATTTTATTTAGGTTTACCATATGTTTTATTTTCTTTTCTAATCCTTAAAATTTAATATTATGAAGCAAAAATGTAAGATTCATCAATTATGAAAGCAATTTCTTATGTGACTACATTTTGTGGAAGCTTACAATTAAGATAGCTGCATACTCAAAATTGTTTTCATTGAGAAATAGAACCAATTTTTCAGCTAATCAGAATGCGCAAAAATGGATGAAATCATCTAATATTAATTTATTTTGGAAATGAAATTATTATTCAGCTTGATAAGGGTAAAAAAAAAATTGAAATTATGGTCTGCTTTTTCTTTCAATTTAGAGACACTGAAATTGTTATTGGTAAAGGGTTAGTTCATTTTGTCTGATTTTATTTATTCCAATTCTATTTTGTTTTCTTTTCCATTTTAGGTTATGTTTGGTTTTAGTTTGAAAATTCAACCCCTACAAACAGTTCCCAAAGACGATCAACACTAAAAGTTAGCAAAGCTAGTACATGGACTGAATAGCTTTAAAAATCATGAAATCATGGTTGACTTAATGACAAATCCATGAAAAATGGTTGATCTCTGTGAAAATTAGGCACTTGTGAAAAATATGTCTACCTCGGATAAAGCTGAAATAGTCCCGAATATCGTCACTGAAGAAAATAGCGGAGAAGGAAGTACGCAGGAAAACCGAGCCAGAAATAGAATGGTAGCCGAGGGTTACAAGTATCATGCTGTTAATAATAACGGCCAATCAGATATTCTAGGTAATGATAATAATCGGCGCTGCAAGTTGTAAGCAAAAAAGCTGTTCTCTGCACATGTTACGGTACATATGTTTTTCAGGGCTTAAACATTCTAGAAAAATTTACTTATCCTGAATAATTATGGATAAACTAGTGATCATGAATTGTAGTATCTAAATTTCTATAAAAAAATTTTCCTGTTTGAAAGAAAAATAAAAAATTATGCAGGAAAAGCAAGTGAGCCCTAAGTGACATCATTTTCTTAAAAAAACAAAAAAGGGCGGAGGAGCTAGAGAGATTTAATAATATTATTTGATAGGAGTCCCATGGACCCTTTTGGGACTAAATTCATAAAATACAAGTCTTCAAGTCCTTTCTGAAGTTGATCCCCAAGGTACATAACTATCCACTGACTTGTTATGCTTAATGCAGAGAATATTCCCATATTTAGATAAGAAAACAACAACAACAACAAAAAAGATGATGGTGGACACCTAGAGAATATATAGTCTATATTTAAGCAGGGACTCCCAAATTTTAAGTTAGCACCCCCAACAGACCTAAATGTAGAATCCTCTGGACCCATTTTGTTAATGTCAAACTAAAACCCTGTATGTCAATGGCTGCTTGAATTATTGCTTTAAAACTGTATTAAAAAGGAGAAATTGCTTAAAATCCAATAATCTAATTGTTATCAGGGCATAGCAGAAAATATTAGCTTAAAGGCATTTGCCAACAAATTCAATTTAATGTCTACCTCATTATTAATTGTTGATCAGGATATGGTACCGGTATGTTTAATTAATGTTATTTAATTAAACTTAAATTTGAATACACCTTGTTGAAATCATGAAATATTGTCAAAATTTTACCATAATACCGTCAGAGGTACAGAATCGTCTCGATGAGATTATTCAAATAAGTTCCCCTTATTATGAAGTAGAGTTTGAGCAGGGACTAAAGAAATATCTAAATTTGAAAGTCAAAATGCCCCCTCTATCTGTAGCTCTGCTACTTTGTAAATTGAAGAAAAACAAATATTTGAAGAGTAGAGCAGAATAGTCATTTTATATAAATTTTCACATTGCTCCAAGGTCAAAGTCACAGCTCAAGGTCATATGCGAAAATTTGGCTCAAATGGAGCTATGGTCAAAATTTTGCAGGCTTGACTGCAGTTGTCCTTCCAGTATTTTGGAAAGGGTAAATTTTGGGTAGATTAAGATTAACCTGGTGAGGCTGATTTTAGTCTAATTAATGAACTACAAACTAGTGCATGGGTATCCAAGATTTAAGGAAGTACATGTCACCCATAACACGAAAAGGGACCATAGTGGAACTCTGTAAATTAAATAATTAAAAAAGAGATTTGTTCCACTAGAGGTCATCTGAAGGTAGAATGGTCGTTCTGGATTCACAAAATTTTCAGAATTGGAAAAGTTATAATCCTAGTCAGCCTGCGTAGCATGCACAGGTTGATTAGGGTTGACACTTTACACAGAGGGCCCTTAAATATTTCGCATGACCGAACACAAATGTTGAATCTATTTATGTTTTCAGACCCTATCGAAGATGAGGTAACCAAAGCTAGTCGGCGACGATGGCAGAAAGTGTTGATGATCCTCGTTTTGGCCGTGATTATGATCACATGTCTTGTAGTTGTGATAGTTATACAGCATGTACATAGTGTGGCCACGGAACAAAATGTAAGTCTAATATTTCTCTTAACCCTTGTCATGCTGAATAAATTTCGGCTAAAATTTTTAATCAAAAACGAAAGGGCAAATTAAGCACTGAAAGTACCAACTGTAGGTCAATTTTTATTTGGAAAACTAAATCTATCGACAATTCTGGTTTGAAAGTGAGAAACAGGTGGTCTAACATCAGACTGCCCATATGTGCAGGCTGATGTTTGTCTATAGCTCCTGTCAAAGCAGGAATATTCCGGGCTCTGCATGACAAGGGTTAATCAGAATGAAACCTCCTCGATGGATACACTATTTCAACTATTTGTCTCCTATAAATAGGCTGATAATCTTAGACCTATGTGGGATAGCAGCCAAAGGCTAGGAAAGGATGAAATGGTAGTACTGGTGTGAGAAATACCAGGAATCAATTGTTAGATGGTCATCCTCTGTGATACGACTGAAAGATTGTTGAAAGCAGTGTAAAACCACATTCCAGTGTCTATTCCAGAATTCAGAAAGTAGGGGGGAATTTTGTTGAAAAACGACAAAATTGCCAAAAAGATGGGAATTTTTGCTCTTTCCGTATGTAAAAATACCTCCCAATCTTCAAAAATAGGGTGTACTTTTCAAAAGTAAGTGCTAAAATGTGCATTTCTCCTCCTAGAATAGACACTGGATTCAAACAAAAATTGAAATTTGATAGCCTTGATTTAAACAAGGTAAATTCAAAGTACTCGAAACACTCACTGCACACTAATTGCAAGTTAGAAACTTTTTTGAAAACTAGCATGAAACTCTTTTTGTTTACTAAAGAGGAAACTCTGATGTTATAGACTAAGATTAGACTGCACGTGTGTGCAGACTGATCTTAGTCTATACTTTCTGTCAAAGCAAGAATATTCCAGGTTCAGCTTGACAATGGTTGATGAATTATTATGAAAAATAGTTCTTGTAGTTGTAATAGTTATACAACATGTTCATTGTGTGGCCACCGAACAAAATGTTAGTCTTGTATGAAGCCTTGTAATGATGAGTAATTTAAATCTCATTTAAAATACACAACTCTGGCTGTGCTAATTGTGATTATTATGCCCCCCTTTGAAGAAGAGGGGTATATTGCTTTGCACTTGTCAGTCGGTCGGTCTGTTGGTCGGTTCATTTTGTGGAAGCTTACAATTAAGACCGTTTTTTTGTCAGGAGCATATCTCAAAATGTAAGCAAACTAGAATCATGAAACTTCACAGGTGGATAAATCTCAATGAGGTGAAGTGGAGTGCATAAGAACAATAAATAAACTCATGTTTTTTTGTGAGTTATTGCCCTTTGTTGATTGACAAAGAATAGGCTAGTGACCTGCCTTTATAGGGGCATAAATGTTTTACAAACATATCTTTTTTTTAGCTCAGCTGTTTTTAGATAAATTTGAAAACCTGATGCGTTGTCATTGCCTTGGCATTGTTGGTGTTGGTGTTGGGCTTGGCATTGTTGGTGTAACAAACTCTAACTTTGGTCTGTTGTTATTGTAGATATCTGGTATGTTCACCAAAGTGAGAGCCATCCACACCGTCAAGGGTGATAACTCTAAATGTATTTTTTGTAAGAGTTATGACCCTTTTTTGACTTAGATTTTTTGCACCTGTAGGCAGTACTCTTGTTATTTGTCATTTTAACACTTGTCATTTTGAATGAAATCCAAGGTTGATTTGAAATCAACGTGCTGAAAAACACTGTATGCCAAATACTTACTAATTATATGTACGAGTCTGTATTTATCTTGAATAAGATTATTTTAACTCTCTAATTTTCTCTGGTTTTAAATAGATTAGCAGGTGGCAAAGGCTTAGATCAGACTGCACATATATCTATATCCCTGCCAAGGCACGAAAGCTCAGCATGGCAAGGGTTAATCTATTAAGCAAGATAAATGATCTGAACTGTAATTATTATTATCATTATTATGTGTGGAAAATCCTATACATTTATTCAGCCCATATTGAAATCAAAAAGAAATCCATTTCTATTGTGAAAGCATAGTTTAAAATTTTGATTCCAATATATGATCTTCTATTTATTTGAAGTTTGATTTTGTAAATATGATATTTGAATTATTCTCTTTGTTAAAGATTATCATCAAAATTAATAATCATTTGAAGCTTCTGTTATTGTTTGCAAGGTTCTTTCAATAAGTTTGAAACCTTTGAAAAATCTATCCATTGGGTCCTTGAAATAGGTCTCTGGTTGCTGCAAATATTTTCTTTCTTGCATTTGTCACCCACTAATACTTGGATTATTCCAGTATACCTATATAGGATTAGCAACTTGAGGCTACAGAGGAATGAAGGGGGTTGCTGGGGGCCGTTTTTCTAAACAAAGTTCGATCTTTTTTTGAATAAGTCAAAAATTAAAGTTGCTTCTACAGTGGTCACTATATGTGGAATTCTGCCACACATTATCTCATTGACATAATCTTCTTCAGACAATTCTAATGAGATATTGAAAGGCAAAATAAAACAAAGAATGTAAACACCAGGAACAATTTGTGCTTTTGAATTCCGATTAATTTTGTCGTAAGAAGTTTAGTAAAAAGGGCCCCTGGTGTAAAGAATACAAGAATTTAAGGTTAGGTGCTCCTATCACAATAAATATTGGGGCACCAATGAAATTTAAAATTTAAAATTTGAAATTTAAAAAAAAACGTAGCCTTACTTAATGTAATAATTATTTGTTGCTTTTAGTAGCTAGGTCACTAATGGAAGTATATCTTATATCATGTTGTTCATTCAATGAAAGATAAGCCAATCTTTACTGTGAAATAAACAATTATCCTCCAAATATTTCAGAAAGCTTGCACGACAGCTGAATGTGTGCAGGGGGCAGCATACATCCTAAACAAGATGGACACTAGTGTAGACCCGTGTAACGATTTTTACCAGTTTTCATGTGGTAGCTGGATAAAAAATACCCCGATCCCTCCGTCGAAATCTAAATACGGAGCTTTTCAAAAGATAGCAGAGGAGATTGAGATTATTATGAAAGAGGTAAATATATAATACGTACTTAGTGTTTTGTATGAAAAAAAAAATCTAACGAGGTTGGGAGAATAGATCATTGTCGAGGGTCTGCCGAGACAATTATCAATTTTCACAACCTAGTTAGATATTTTTTCATACTATACACTGAGTATGTGTTATATTTATCTTATAACCTATATTTGTCTTGTTTTCGTAGATGTTTCTAACAGAAATGCAAGATTCTTAAAATAAAGGCATTATATTATTGTTCTAAAAATAACTATGTGATATCAAAAAAAATATCATATGGGATGTTATCACTTGGATATTCGTACAGTTTTAATATAAAAATAGGATCTGTCATGAGATTTAATTTCAAAAAAGCAGATCTTATCCGAATCTAGAATTTAACCCTTGTCATGATGAGCCCGGAATATTCCTGCTTTGGCAGGAGCTATAGACAAACATCAATCTGCACATATGTGCAGTCTGATGTTAGTCTACACCACCTATTTCTCACTTTCAAACCAGAATTGTCAATAGATAAGTTTTTCAAAATAAAAATTGACCTACAGTAGGTACTTTCAGTGCTTTTTGCCCTTTGATGAAAAATTTTAGCCAAAATTTATTCAGCATGACAAGGGTTAAAAGTTATTGAGCGAGCCTTGGAAAGCTTAACCCTTGTCGTGCTGAATACATTTTGGCTAAAAAATTTCATCAAAATCAAAGGGCAAAAAGCACTGAAAGTACCAACTGTAGGTCAATTTTTATTTGAAAAACTAAATCTATTGACAAATCAGGTTTGAAAGTGAGGAGCATGTGTTGTAGACTAACATCAGACTGCACATACAGTCAAACCTGTCGTAGTGGCCACCTGTATTCAGCAAGCAACCTGTATTTAGCAAACAACCACCGAGATCCCAAATGTAGCGATTGCACCAAAATTAACCTGTATTAAGCAAGCGCCTGTCTTAAGCAAGCACTTTTTGAAAATCCCTGAGGCGCTTGCTTAATACAGGTTTGACTGTATGTGCAGGCTGATGTTTGTCTATAGCTCCTGCCAAATCAGGAATATTCCGGGTTCAGCATGACAAGGGTAAATAACTTTTTTTTATTTTTGACGAGGTTTAGATCAGCTTCTCTCAAACAAAATTGAGTTACAGATTCTTTTTCAAACGTTAACAATATCTACTGGTATGCAGGACTTAGCTAATTTTGGAACAAATTCAGATTACAGAAATAGTGCAATAACATGCATTATATGACATCATTATGATGTCATCTAGAATGCGATTTTACACATGTGTAAGGCAAGGATACCTCTGATGGCTCTTTGTCATAGAAAACCAGTTGTTTAAGAAAATTTGTACACAAAAAGAATACTTAGATACCTTTTTCTTTAACAACCGCCTTTTGATAGTTGCTGAGAATTCTTTTTGTGGACAAATAAGAAACATGATTTTTATTGAATATTTATGTTACTGCAAAATTCTCAATATTCCTATGTTGTTACAACTCAATAGAATTGTCTCATTGAGATGATAATATTATATTTAGAACTTAGGATTCATTTGCATTTTTTTTAGACGAACAATATCTACTGTTATACAATATGATTAAAAGAAGGGGATTATGAGAAAAGTTGCTCAATGAAAAGGGTCGCGTAGTAGATGTGGACTGTCAAACAAGATTGCCTTTACATTACAGATTATGGATTCAGGGACTTCTACATATAAAGGAGTGCCTTCAACAGCGGTACATAAAACAACAGCCTATTATAAAATGTGTGTAAATGAAACAAAGATCAATTCTGATGGAGTCGAGCCTTTATTAAAGGTATGTCTTATCATCACTTTAATTCTTAAACCTTGTAACTAAGGCTTTCTTTTAAGCTTTATGCTGAAGTTTAGAATCAAACCCAGCTTAGATTTTTATGTGTGTACATTGATAGAATTTTTCAACGTCTGTTTCTCTAAAAAAAATCCCTGTAACATAGAATATAACTTGAAGATATGGAATCAAGTTCAAGGCCACCTGTATTTCATTTAACAAAGATATTTCTTTATATTTGCAAAGTAATATATCAGATTCTTTACAATTACCACAAAATGTTTGTACTGAGCCAAACAGCATTTTTATACAACTGCTGTATAATGCTTTATACTTCTGTATAATTGAAAAAATTAATGATACTAATTATGCACAAGTGTCACAATATTTTTGTACAAATTTAATTATCATTAAGTTAGGGGTCAGTGAAAAACTAATATAATTTTCTGTAGATATATAGTCACTTTCAATAGTTTTGTACTGACTGCTCTTTTTACTGTAGAACTGCCAACAATGACTCTACATAATGACAAAAAAATATTTCTGTACATTTGTCAATATTTCTGTACGATTGTCAACAATATTACTGCTCAATTATAAGCAATATTTCTATACATAATACAATTGTCAGCAATATTTCTGTTCATTTGTCAACAATATTTTTTGTCAATTGTCAACAATATTTCTGTTTAATGGTCAACAATATTTCTGTACAATTATCAACAACATTTCTGTTCAATTATCAACAACATTTCTGTTCAATTATCAACAATATTTCTGTTCAATTGTCAACAATATTTCTGTTCAATTATCAACAATATTCAATTATTTCTGTTCAATTGTCAATAAGATCTATAAACCTGTACGATCTTGATTATTTCTGTCTTATTTCAGTTGATAAAAGATATAGGTAGCTGGCCCCTCATATCTGACCCACTGTCAGGGACGTTTGACGCGAACACATGGAATATACAAGATTCCGTATTATTGGCTCACCAGCATGGGTTCTCTCCCTTGTTCCATTTATCTGTTGGAGTCGATTCTAAAAATAACACAGCATATACTTTATCAGTAAGTTAGTTCACAGTGTTTCGAGGGGTCATTGCAACACTATTGTAAATGCCTAAAAATATATGGGCACTAACAATAGTGTGGCACTTACCTGTTGATTATACCTCCCTCCTATGAAGTAGAGGGGGGTATATTGGCCTCACCATGTCTGTCTGTCTGTCCATCACTCCGTCCATCCGTCTGTAAGTAGACCTTTTCATTTCCGGACTCTAACTCAAGAACCAAGTGACCTACAATCATGAAACTTTATACAAATGTTCCTTATGACCCAAGGAAGTGCCCTATTGTTTTTGGGTCACATAGGTCAAAGGTCAAGGTCACAATCAGCCTTTGTTAATTTTTTGTTTCCAGACCTACTCAAGAACCAAGTGACCTACAAGCATGAAACTTTATGCAGATGTTGCTTTTGATTCAAAGAAGTGCCCTATTGTTTTGGGGTCATATAGGTCAAAGGTCAAGGTCACACTCAATATTTGTTCAATTTTCATTTCTGGACTCTAACTCGAGAACCAAGCGACCTAGAATCATGAAACTTCATGCAAATGCTGCATATGAACTCAATATTTGTTACGAACACATCCTGCACTAATAGCACTTACATTCTGACAAAGTGCTTGTGGGGGGTAATAATCCGCTCTGCGACAGTTCTAGTTCTATTTATCATGCAATCATTTTTCAGTAATTAATTATAATAAACCCTTAAAAATCAAAGAAATACAGGTGAATATGTATGCTAATTGTTTCTAGAAATGTTCTGCCTGATATTGTGTTATGTTATCAGACAGGTGATATCAGGTCAATATAGGCTTCATTGCATGATAATTGCCTATCTTTTGAAATATTCAACTAATGATCTTATATGAGGAAGTAAATTTTATAAAAAAACATTCAAAATTTTCAAATAGAAGGAGGATATTGTATACTGAAAAGCTGTTACTTATATTACTTATATATTATAATTTGAAATATTCCAAGATGATATTGAAATAGCAAATCAAGTCATATGATATTTTTCAGATTGACCAATCAGGACTTACTCTTGGTGATGCTCAGGAATATTTTACAAACCATACAAGTCATGAAGAGCTGAAAGAGGCATTTTTAGGGTTCGGCAAAAAGTTTCTTTCACTCCTAGGGGCTACAGACGGTGTTGATGCTCAATTAAATGATATTTATGCGTTCGAACAGAAGTTAGCTCTGGTAAGTTGGACTCCTTAAAGAGAGAGTGATTTCATAGGGAAACCGAAGACTTTTTTAACCCCTGTCATGCTGATCCTGGAATATTCCTGCTTTGGCAGGAGGTATGGACAAACATCAGCCTCCACATATGTGCAGTCTGATCTTAGTCCATACATCCTGACTTTCCTTTTTAAACCAGAAAAGTTTCATAAATTATATTTTCAAAATCAAATGCTGACTCACAATTAGGAAATACAGAGCTTTCAGCACTTTGATTTATATATATTTTTGCCAAGGTTTTTTTATTCAGCATGACAAGGGTTAAGAAAAGAAGCAATTTTTTATCCACCAAAAACCTATCTTGTTGGTACTTATTATACGCCCGTCGAAGACGGGACGTATTATGGGATCACCCGTGGCGTCCGGGCGGCCGGGTGGCCGGGCGGCCGGGCGGCCGGCGGCGTCCACTTCTTTGTCCGGAGCATAACTCTGTCACTTGAAGTCCGATCGACTTCAAACTTGGCATGTGTGTTCTTCTCATCATTACGGAGTGCAGTGCACAAGAACCATAACTCTACCTGGCCTATTTTTTGAGTTATTGCCCTTTGTTGTTTTTCATACTAGAATCTTGTCCGGAGTATATCTCTAAAAGTATAATAGCTAGGATCATGAAACTTCATGGGTGTATAGATCTCACCAAGGGGGAGTGCAGTGCACAAGAACCACAACTCTACCTAGCCTATTTTTTGAGTTATTGCCCTTTGTTGTTTTTCAGACTTGAATCTTGTCCGGAGTATATCTCTAAAAGTATAATAGCTAGGATCATGAAACTTCATGGGTGTATAGATCTCACCAAGGGGGAGTGCAGTGCACAAGAACCATAACTCTACCTGGCCTATTTTTTGAGTTATTGCCCTTTGTTGTTTTTCAGACTTGAATCTTGTCCGGAGTATATCTCTTAAAGTATAATAGCTAGGATTATGAAACTTCATGGGATTATAGATCTCACCAAGAGGGAGTGCAGTGCACAAGAACCACAACTCTACCTAGCCTATTTTTTGAGTTATTGCCCTTTGTTGTTTTTCAGACTTGAATCTTGTCCGGAGTATATCTCTAAAAGTATAATAGGTAGGATCATGAAACTTCATGGGTGTATAGATCTCACCAAGGGGGAGTGTAGTGCACAAGAACCACAACTCTACCTAGCCTATTTTTTGAGTTATTGTCCTTTGTTGTTTTTCAGACTTGAATCTTGTCTGGAGTATATCTCTAAAAGTATAATAGCTAGGATCATGAAATTTCATGGGATTATAGATCTCACCAAGGGGGAGTGCATTGCACAAGAATCATAACTCTACCTGGCCTATTTTTTGAGTTATTGCCCTTTTGTTGTTTTTCAGACTTGAATCTTGTCCGGAGTATATCTCTAAAAGTATAATAGCTAGGATCATGAAACTTCATGGGTGTATAGATCACACCAAGGGGGAGTGCAGTGCACAAGAACCACAACTTTACCTAGCCTATTTTTTGAGTTATTGCCCTTTGTTGTTTTTCAGACTTGAATCTTGTCCGGAGTATAAATCTAAAAGTATAATAGCTAGGATCATGAAACTTCATGGGTGCAAAAAACATTCATTCAAAATAACCTCAGTTCTATTCAAACCCCCAGTTTATACTAAGCAGTGTGACGGGCGTATCTTGTGACAGTTTGGCACCTTGTTGGAATTGTGTTTCACAAGAAAGGATTTGGAGGAGAATCGACAAAACTTGATTATCATCACTGCCTCTGTACTAGGGCTTTTAGTAAGTGACATGCCCTGCTTGCAAAGCAGGGTAAAAATTTGCAAACAGTTTGCACCATTTTGTTAACTTAAACCCAGGGCTAGATATTATTCATGAATAACCACTTCATTATTGTGAAAAATGTGGAGACTTCTAAGTCTTATAAAGTAGGTGGATTATTTTAGACTAATGTGGGATGAGGAGCTGGAAAGGATGTTATAGAATAACTCTCATTGAGAAAAATTCCTGGAATCCATGGTTAGGAGCTCCAACTGCCATGATATTACAAAAAAAAGTGAAAAGGGACAGAAAACCCAATACAAACAAATAAATAATGTATTTTCAGATTCAAGCTTCCAGGGAGGAAGTGATGGATCCCATCAAAAGCTACAATAAAATGACATTGAAGGAGTTTCAAGATACATATATTGGACAGTGGGTAGGTTTTCAGTCTAAATTTTCTAGTCTAGGTTAAAATTTGAATTTGAAAATTCCTTCTGATTGGAAAATATAAATAATCTGCCAATCAAAGACATGTAGGATCTTTTTAAGAGATTCTTTCTTCCACATAAACTGGAAACATTTATAGGCCTTACTTAGATTTTGAAATTTATATGCACTCAGAGGGCAACCACCAAATCTAGAATAAAGGCAACATGTGAACTGTGGCAAAGGATGAATGCCCTCCACCCACTGCCCCTTTTTATGAATTGAGCGTTGATGAATAATCAAAACATCATAACTACAGCTTGAATAAGCTGTAGTTATGATGATTTAATTATTCATCTATGGTATTTTTTGGAAGAGGTTTTATTGTTATTACACAGTTGTGTAATGTGTGTAATGGTAGTTACGTCCCTGGAATGTTGTTCCTCTTCTGCTTTATTAGCTCAATTATGGATGTAGATGTGATTCTTTGGTCACCCACTAACAATGTTTGTGTTGTGTCCACATCCATGCCTTTTTCAGATAAATGATTTTTTGAAATCTAAAGCAATCAGTCTTGTGTTTTATATAATACATACTCAATGTTATTTATGAAAAAAAAATCTTACGAGGTTGGGGGAATTGATAATTGTCGAGGCTCTGCTGAGACAATTATCTATTCCCACAACTGAGTTAGATATTTTTTCATACAATTCACTAAGTACATAATATATTTATCTTATAACCTCTATTCAATGTTTTTAAAAATTACCGCATTATGTCATTGTTCTAAAAATATCCATGTGATATCATAAGAAATATCTTATGGGACATTATCACTCAGATATTTGTATAGTTATAAGGTAAAAAATAAACTCACCTTGTATGTTTCAGTTCAACATGCAGCAATACCTGAAGGGTTTATTCAAAGAAATTCAGACAATCACCGAAGATGAAATCATTATTGTATCTGCCCCGGGATATTTTACTAAACTGGAAAATTTGATAGCTGAAACTAATCAAAGGTAAAAATTATTAGTGGTCTGTGTGGTGTCTGTGGTATAGAGGTAAAGCGTCGGCCTCTTGACCCAAAGGTCCTGAGTTTGATTCCTGGTTACCGATCCATGTTCTTTTACAGGCCCACACATTCAGTGTGAGTACTGGTGAATTTTGGCTTACATTCTCCAAAACTGCCTGAGAAATAATGCTTATTTATATGCCAAGATATGCTTATAAACATGCAAAGATAAACAACCTTATTGAATAATGAATATGACCATATGCTTTTCAATCAAGCAAAAGGGGGTCTCAAGTTTAATTTCCTGACTCTACAGACAACTTTGGCTCAGTCTTTCTCAATCTTGCTTGATAGTTGGATGATTTTCGTGAAGTTTACTAGTTATGGTGATATTTTATAAAATATGGATATGAGAAGGCTCCTTTTGGAAAAGTATTTGTTATACATTCAAAGGATCACAAATTTGACTCAATTTTTCTCAATAAGTGGTCTTGGCAATTTATAAGGTCTTTTATGATTTAATAATGTTATTTTTGCCTTTAAATTTTTGTTAAGACAGCAAGATCCTTGTTGATATCTTTCATAATTTTACAATAAACAATAATGTTTCCTTAACAATTCACATTTTTTCTCTATAGACAATAATGTTTCCTGAACACTTCATAACCCTGCTGCTGATATTTGAATCACCACAGTTAATATTATTAGGTACAAAAGGGCAAAGACAAAATGACCACAGTGTCATTCAGTCCATATCATCTTCTGTTTTCCAAGGGTTATCCATGATAATATCAATCTGCCCACTTTACTGTTTACAGGTTAAATTTTTTGCATGAATGTTTAAAAACCCTTCTGAAATTCTATCACAATACATGTATAATATAATAATTATGTATAATAATAAGTGTTGTGTCTCTATAGATATGTAGATGTGAAGTAGTTAGAGATAATTAAGGCACCAGTCTGCATTTATAGTGAAAAAAATCGCCCTTTCGTAGATATTCTTTGAGTACTTTTTCTTGAAATAGTCCAAAGAAAAACAGGTTACATAAAAATACAAATCAATCCACAAAGTCCGGCTTTTTCGTGGACTGTATGATCTGCTATATAAGTAAAATATGTAAATGATATTTTGGTCACATGAAATACACCGGTCACCCTTGTGCAGAAGCAGGTATAGGAGCGGCTTCAAATTGGAGTCCAACATGTTATGGGTCATAAATATTCATCAAGTTAGGCCTATATTTAGATAAAGGCGTCATAATAATTTGCATTACCAAATATTAGAATGACAAAATTAAGCTTATTATTGTGAATAAAAGTCTATTTTTATGCCCCCGTATCAAGAGATCGGTGGCATATTGTTTTACTCATGTCCGTCTGTCTGTCTGTCCGTCCGTCTGTTCGTCCGTCTGTCCGAAAACTTAACCCGAAAACTTAACCTTTGCCTTATCGAGAGATCGCTGTTACGGGGGCATTTGTGTTTCCCAAACACATCTTGTTTGTTTTACTTAGTTGTCTAAGATCATTGTCTTGTGTTTTGGAAATGTTCACGAACACCGACGGGGGCTTTAATGCCATCATTAAAGTTTGTTCTAAATAAATTGCCCAAGTTATCAAAAATATTATTAAGTAGAGAGCAGGGGTGTGGGCTTAGATCAAACTGTATGTACTTGCAGACTGTTCCGAGTCTGTAATGTGTATCAAAGCCTTGGCCTCCAATATGATATGTCTTGAACAGTTTGACAAGGGTTAACTTTTATGCAAGTGAAAAGCAAAAGAACAGAAGAATGTCTATGCCTTTAGCTTTAGCTGTTAGTCTTTACCACTACATACAGAATTTATATATTCCATGTCACATTCAACAAAATACCTTAAGCAATGGTAATGTTGATTCTTTTATTGTAATACCATAGCACATGTTTCTAGTGAGTTTTCTCTTGTGAATCTTTGCAATATTAAGTTATTTCTTATGTTTATATTTCCCTTATTTATCATTGTTTTTCCTAATTTTAGCCCTAAATAAGCCCTAATTTTTTAGCTCACCTGAGCACATCATGCTCAAGGTGAGCTTTTGTGATCATTGAATGTCCGTTGTGCGTCGTCTGTCGTCCGTCGTGCGTTGTCCTCCGTCATCTAATTTAAGTGTTTACACTCTAGAGGCCACAAATATGATCCAATCTTCATGAAACTTGGTCATAATGTTGGTCAGGTCACAAGGATGGACTCTACTGAAAATGGGAAGGATCCATGCCATATCAAGGGAAAAGGGGCCTGATAGACAATTTTCTTGTTTACACGCTAGAGGCCACAAATATGGCTCAATCTTCATGAAACTTGGTCTGAATGTTGGCCAGGTCATAAGGATGAACCCTATTGAAATTGGGAAAGATCCATCTCATATCATGGGAAAAGGGGCCTTAATGACAATTATCTTGTTTACACTCTAGAGGTAACAAATATGGCCCAATCTCCACAAAACTTGGTCAGAATGATGGCCAGGTCACAAGGATGAAATCTATTGAAATAGGGAAGGATCCATGCCATATCAAGGGAAAAGGGGCCTTAATGACAATTATCTTGTTTACACTCTAGGGGCCACAAATATGGCCCAATTTTCATGAAACTTGGTCAGAATGATGGCCAGGTCACAAGGATGAAACCTATTGAAATAGGGAAGGATCCATGCCATATCAAGGGAAAAGGGGCCTTAATGACAATTATCTTGTTTATACTCTAGAGTCCACAAATGTGGTTCAGTCTTCATGAAACTTGGTCAGTATGTTTGCCAAGTCACAAGGATGAATCCTATTGAAAATGGAAAGGATCCATACCATATCAATGAAAAAGGGGCCTTAAAGACAATTTTCTTGTTTACAATCCAGAGGCCACAAATATGGCCCAATTTTCATGAAACTTGGTCAGAATGTTGGCCAGGTCACAAGGATGAACCCTATTGAAATTGGAAATGATCCATGCCATATCACGGGAGAAGGGGTCTTAATGATAAATTTCTCATTTGAAATCTTAAAGCCACAATTTTGGCCCAAACTTCATGAAACAAATGGTTTTTGTGTAGAAATTATATCCTTTATGACATCTGCCTATTAAATGGTGTGATGTCCCAGGGGTCAAAGAGACTCAGGTGAGCAATCTAGGACCATCTTGGTCCTCTTGTTCAATTTTTGTCCCTAAAATTAGCCCTAATTTTTCAACAAGAGGTGCTGGACAGCCTGTTAATATAACTTGTAATTTAGAAGTGTTTCATTTATGGCTTAAACATGAACCAGGGCCGTTGGCAAGAACTGGTCCTTTGCAAGAATTGGTCTCTAACCAGTAGTGTTTCAAAACACTTGCTAAGTATACCCCCAACTACGAAGTAGAGGGGGGTATATTGGTTTCACCTTGTCAGTCTATCTGTCTGTCCTTAGACCTCCAGGTTTGAGTCCTGGTGAAGGCGAGGTGTTTCAGTCCACCCAGCTAAAAATGGATAGCAGTGGTTAAAATCCATTGCCTCTAGTCTCTTTCTTGCACATGTTAAAATGTGGATTGGGTTAAAAATATATGTATAAGGGTCACTGTTGTGCATATGTAAATCTGATGGAGGGATAATGTATGTACCACGACCTTGGTGGTGGGCTATACACGATAATGATGAAACACCATTAGGTGCGCCTCACAAACATAGGCAAAAATCATAGTTAATAGAACATGGTTCAATTTAATGCCCCCTGCAACAAAAGATCCAGGGCATGTTATTTTACTGTTGCCTGACTGTCTGTCTGTCTGTGTTCAAAACTTGAACCAAAAAACTTGATATAACAAATCACTTCAAGGCTATTCAAGATACAATGATCGTATTTGGCATGATGATACAACTGGATAATTTGTATCAACAAGGTCAAGGTCATTTGTCAAGGTCAAAACTTTAAAAAAGAAATTGCCATTTCAGGGGGCATTTGTGTTTCACAAACACATCATGTTTGTTTCAGAACCCTTGCAAACTACATGATCTGGAACTGTGTACATACTCTATCAGGTTATTTACCAAGCTCGTTTTTAGAAGCCACAATTATACTGGACACGGCTGAATCTGGTGTTAAAGGTGGGTATAATTCATGGCTGAGAATCAAATGAGCCTGTGTGCAACATTTCCAACAATTTGACATCTACATGAGGTGCATACATTGAACTGCCCAGGCAGTTACATAGTGTAATTACAAGAATACCAAACTGTCTACAGTTTCTTTGGGACCTTATTTATCTACACATTGCAAAGTAACGACTCTGGTCAGACTGTGCAGATGCACAGACTGGCTAGAGTCTTTGCTTTGCGCTCATTTGAACTCGCAGTGCATAAATTATGTACCGTAACTCTATGTAGCTTATTTTTTTAGTTATTTTCCTTTGTTATTAGGCCCCCACCGGTTACCGGTTGGAGGACTATAGGTTTGCTCGATTCCGTCTGTCCGTCCGTCTGTCTGTCTGTACGTCCGTCCGTCCGTCACACTTTTGTCCGGGCTATATCTTCTAAACCATATGTGCTAGCAACTTCAAACTTGGTTCACTTATAGATCTCATTGAGGAGAAGTGTCATGTTCAAGAACCGTTACTCTGCCACGCCCACTTTTTGAGTTATTGCCCTTTGTTGTTTTTAGCCTTAAATTCTTGTCCGGATCATATCTCATAAACTATTTGTGCTAGCAACTTCAAACTTTGTACACTAATAGATCTCATTGAGGAGAAGTGTCATGTTCAAGAACCGTTACTCTGCCACGCCCACTTTTTGAGTTATTGCCCTTTGTTGTTTTTAGCCTTAAATTCTTGTCCGGATCATATCTCATAAACTATTTGTGCTAGCAACTTCAAACTTTGTACACTTATAGATCTCATTGAGGAGAAGTGTCATGTTCAAGAACCGTTACTCTGCCACGCCCACTTTTTGAGTTATTGCCCTTTGTTGTTTTTAGCCATTAATTCTTGTCCGGATCATATCTCCTAAACTATAAGTGCTAGCAACTCCAAACTTTGTACACTAATAGATCTCATTGAGGACAAGTGTCATGTTTAAGAACTGTTATTCTGCCATGCCCACTTTTTGAGTTATTGCCCTTTGTTGTTTTTTCCCTTACAATTTTGTCCAGATTATATCTCCTAAACCATAAGTGCTAGCAACTTCAAACTTTGTACACTGATAGATCTTATCGAGGACAAGTGTCATGTACAAGAACTGTTACTCTGCCATGTCCACTTTTTGAGTTATTGCCCTTTGTTGTTTTTAGTCTTACATTCTTTTCCGGATCATATCTCCTAAAGTATAAGTGCTAGCAACTTTAAACTTTGTACACCTATAGATCTCATTGAGGACAAGTGTCATGTACAAGAACTGTTACTCTGCCACACCCACTTTTTGAGTTATTGCCCTTTGTTGTTTTTACCTTTATATTTTTGTCTGGAACATATCTCCAAAACCATAAGTGCTAGCAACTTCAAACTTTGTACACTGATAGATCTTATCGAGGACAAGTGTCATGTACAAGACCTGTTACTCTGCCATGTCCACTTTTTGAGTTATTGCCCTTTGTTGTTTTTAGTCTTACATTCTTTTCCGGATCATATCTCCTAAACTATGAGTGCTAGAAACTTCAAACTTGCTACACTTATAGATATCATTGAGGACAAGTGTCATGTACAAGAACTGTCACTCTGCCATGTCCACTTTTTGAGTTATTGCCCTTTGTTGTTTCTATCCTTACATTTTTGTCCCGTACTTATCTCCTAAACTATAAGCCCTAGCAACTTCAAACTTTGTACACTGGTAGATCTCATTGAGAAGAAAATCTAGTAAGTAGGAGATATATTATAAGATAGGAATTTTTGTTATCCGGTGGGGGACTCCTGTATTGCATCGCAATACGACATGCACTTGTTTTTCATACCTTGACATCCAGCAGTGTTAAGAGCGTACCTTTTGACAATTTGTCACCTTATTTATTACAAACAAACCCTTGTAGAAAAGAGAGAAATGATTGTTACATGTAATTTGAAACTTTTCACTGTATTTTCTACTCAATTTGATGCATTCAAGCCTTTGATTTAAATAAGATTTAGGAAATGATGATTCACAAATGTCTGTCTTTAGATTTATCTTTCCAGAACTAAACACAATCTTGGTGAACACAGCTAGAATTAAATAATTCAACTTTATGATTATTTGTCCCAATACATGACAAGTTAATTATCTTTCAGACCCGCAGACAAGTGTCTTTGAAACATGTACTCAATCACAATTAGAAAAGGTCAATTTTAATTTCAAAATTAGAATTTTACAGCCGTGATAATTAGGGTTTGATCCCGATGACAGCACTCATCCTTTCCAACTTTTCGTCTCCCACCAATGGGTTAATAATTATACACCCTAGTGGGATAGCAGCTGGATGTTAGGAAAGGATGTAATGGTAGTACTGGTTTGAGAAATACCAGGAATTGTTTTGTGCTCTAGCCGATGCGATATAACTGAAAAATTGTTGAAAGTGGCATAAAACCCCATTCAAACAAACAAATAGATACACAGCTGCCATATATACATCTGAGACATGTTGCAGTTTACGGAAATGGTTGACAGATATTTCAAATGATCCACAACTAGAAAAGTTCAATTTTAAGTTTGACCCTTTCCTGCTTTACAAAATTTTGGACCTGTCCAAATTCAAAGGTTTTGCAGACGAAAATTTAAAGTGAATTTAATTTGAAAAATAACCATTCAGTAGGGTAGAAAATAGTGAGGAAAAAGAGGAAATTGCTTGTCAGAAGCAATTTCTTCTTTTTTCACAATGTTTTCTCAATCATAAAATCACAGGCACGTAAAAAGCAGGGATTAAACAGCAAAGGGTTAAATAAGAATTTCACAGCTATGAAAATGAATTTCAGAGTATGATGTTCGATGGAAAAGATGTCTCTCAAAGACCAGTGTGATATTAGGGAATGCATTCGGTGCCCTTTATGTAGAGAAAAACTTTGCTGAGGAGAATAAAAATGAGGTATGGTTTAGTAAACCCATTGTCACATAATTCCTAAAAGAGCATGGGAAAACCTTGGACAAACTTTTTGACGTCAGTTTAAATGGCATAAGCCCTCCAAATTTTGAGTGAAAACATTCAAGTTTGCCAACCCTACTCATTTAAGTCAATTCCTGAAAACTTCATTTCTTCAAAATAATATTTTTTGAAAATTCTTCATCTTTAAAGTCTCAATAATACTCTTAACCCTTGTCATGCTGAATAAATTTTGGCTATGAAATGTCATCAAAATCAAAGGGCAAACAGCACTGAAAGTACCAAATCAATTTTTTATTTAAAAAACTAAACCTATTAACAATTCTGGTTGGAAAGTGAGAAACAGGTGGTGTAGACTAATATCAGACTGCACATATGTGCAGGCTGATGTTTGTCGATAGCTCTGCCAAAGCAGGAATATTCCGGGCTTAGCATGACAAGGGTAAAAAATGGAAATCAAAAGAACATGCTTCAAATGGAAGACCTAGTTTTTAGCTCCACTTGCTGAAAGGCCAGCTGGCTATTGTCATGGTGGGGTGTCTGTCTTCCGTGTTTGCATGCATCCGTCCATCTGTCTGTCTGTAAACTTTTTCTGTAAAAATCTTCTCCTCATAAAGTACTGGATGGATTCCAATCAAATTTCACAGGAATGTTCCGTAGGCGACCCTCTATCAGATTCCTTCAAAGAATTTTAATTGGTTGAAAATCATGGCTATAGTAGGTGCGGCTAATTTCTATATATGGTAATAGGTGGCTTTTCTCAGAAACTAATTCATGAATATTTACAAACTTCACATGTATTATCCTTTAGTGGACCTCTATTAGCTTACAAAAAATTATTGTGATAGGATGAAAAATATGTCTTTTATGGGCGGAGGTCAATTCTCTATTTGTTAAATAGTGGCAACTTTGAAATTGATCTACTTAGGATCTTATCAATGTATATCAACCAAATTTTACTTGAATAATCCTTTAGTGACCCCTTTATAAGCCTACAAAAAATCATTGTGACTGGATGAAAAATTATGACCTAAAATTAAACTATGAGCAGAGGTCAATTTTCTTTGTGTTATATGGTGAAATTCGAGATTGATTTTCTCATGATCTAATCGATGGACATCAATCAAATTTTACTGGTGATCCTAGGGTAACCCTATATCAGGCTACCCAAAATAGATGTGATTGTATTAAAAATATGACTTTTATGGGCAGAGGTCAATTCTCTATAATGTTGAATAGAGATACTTTGAAATTGATTTTTTCAGGTCAGATATCAACTAAATTTTACTAAATGATCCTTGGGTGACCCTTTATCAGCTTGCATAAAATTATCATGTTTAGATGGAAAATACAACTTTTATGGGCAGAGGTCAATTCTTTGTGTTATATAGTGAAAACTTTAAAATTGATTTTTAGCTCCACTGGCCAAAAGACCAGCGGGCTATTGTTCTGGTGGAGTGTCTGTGTGTCCGTCAGTAATATTTATTTTCAAAAGTCTTCTCCTCATAAACTTTTGCATGGATTCCAATCAAATTTCCCAGAAATGTCTCTTGGGTGACTCTCTTTCCCATTTCTTCAAAGAATTTAAATTGGTTGAAAATCATGGCATTGTTATGGCAAGGTGTCTGTCCTCGGTGCCTCAAACAATGTTGAAAAGTGTTGCATGTGCCTTGCTTTTCTTGTTAGCTCCACTGGCTGAAAGCCACTGGGGCTATTGTCATGGCGTTGTGTCCGTCGTGCGTCCGTCCGTCCGTGCATGCGTCTGGTCGTAAACTTTTCTTTAAAAATCTTCTCCTCAGAAACTACTGGATGGATTTCAACCAAATTTCACAGGAATGATCCTTAGGTGACCCTCTTTCAAAGTTGTTCAAGAAATTTTGATCCAATGAAAAACATGGATTTAATGGGCGTGGCTAATTTCCAAATATGGTAAAAAGTGAGTTTTCTCAGATTCTAATCAATGGATACCAATTTAATTTTACATGAATGATCCTTTGGTGACCCTCTATCAGTCTACAAAAAATCATTTTGATCGGATGGAAAATATGCATTTTATGGGCGGAGGTCATTTCTCTAAATGTTATATAGTGGAAACTTTGAAAATCATTTTCTCAGAATGTAAGTGATGGATATCAACCAAGTTTCACTGGAATGATCCTTGAGTGACCCTTTATCAGTCTACATAAAATCATTGTGATTGGATGGAAAATAAGCATTTTATGGGCGGAGGTCATTTCTCTATATGTTATATAGTGGAAACTTTGAAAATCATTTTCTCAGAATATGAGGAATGGATATCAACCAAATTTCACTGGAATGATCCTTGAGTGACCCTTTATCAGTCAACAGAAAATCATTGTGATTGGATAAAAAATTTGCATTTTATGGGCAGAGGTCATTTCTTTATATGAAATATAGTGGAAAATTTTAAAATCATTTTCTCAGAATCTAATATTTGGATATCAACCAAATTTCACTGGAATGATCCTTGTGTGACCCTTTATCAGTGTACCAAAAATTATTTTGATTGGATAAAAAATATACATTTTATGGGTGGAGGTCATTTCTCAATAAGTTGAATAGTGGAAACTGTGAAAATCATTTTCTCAGAATGTAACTGATGGATATCAATCAAAAATTTTTGGTATGATCTATGGGTGACCCATTATCATGCAACCATCATTTTGATTTGATGAAAAATATGTCTTTTTAGAGCGGAGGTCATTTCTCTATCTGTTATATAGTTCAAACTTTGAAAATCATTTCTACATCAGTTGAAGCCCAAATATCTTAAAGTCTAGTCATAACATTTATTTGCTTTTACAAGAATTTCAAGCCTGTGGTGGGACTCAAGCGATACATGGCTTTCTAGTTTTTTAAAATGCCTTATCATCTTCTAATAATTATTATCAGGATATTCAGGTCTGTGGAGCAATTCAGGTGCTCAAGTGCCTCTAATCTTTAATTTTTTCCAGCTAACAAATGCACCTTTCCATTACATACCCATCTGCCTTGTACACATCCGAGGTCTGTTCACAGAAATGGCCAAGTGAAGTTTTGAAGGGGTGGGGGTTTGGGGAAGTATCATGATTTTAAATCATTATATTAAATCAGTACAGTTATCACATATAAACTTCTCATTCCTGGTACCTCACTTTTATCATATGTTTACTTGTCATGTAAAATGTATATGTGTAATGGGCCGGAGGCCTAAATCAGGAATAAAACAGTTATAGTTATAGTTAATAGTTATTTAAAGATATTATGCTGTAGTTTATAGGTTGTATTGTCTTGTTGAGATAATACATAGAAACACCAATAACATAGGGGTTCTTTGAGATCATCATACTGTTTTGGAAAATATGGTCTTTGCACTTGTATTAAGAGATGAAGAGAGTATTTGTTAATTTCATAGAGGTATGAAACTAAAAACATTATCATGCTGTATGAATCCACAAAGTAAATTCATGCACTAGTATGATTAGGTTTTTAGTTTCAAACCTACATGAAATCAACAAATAATCTCTTCATATTGCACAATTTAATACTATGAAACTAAAATTGTAAAGATTTGTCTACAATGAAGCAATTTTCTTATGGGATTACTTTTGCATAAGCTTACAAAAAAGCTGCATCATTAAAATTAATTTCACTGAGATATTAGGAATTTTTTCAGCCAATCAGAATGCACAAAATCTGATGGAATCAACAAGAATTAGATTGTTTCTGGTTTAAAAAAGGAAAAGAAGGTAGTAAAGACAAAGATCAGAATGCACATATGTTTATGTCTAAACTGCTTGTAGAAGCAGGAATATTCAGGGTTTAAAATGATAAGGGTTGAATTAAATAAAATCTATCTTGAAGGCTCAGTGCGTAACAACTGTAACTGTCTAAAGTTTAAGGCAGTTATTACTGTTTGGCCCTGAGCCATTGATTTGATGTTAAAATGATATTTCAGGTAGAATCTTTATTTGAAGAAATCCGTGATGCATTCATCAAGAACCTGTATAATCTAGACTGGATGGACGATCAGACAAGAAATTACGCTGTCGAGAAGGCGCAGGCTGTCACCAAGATGTTAGGGTATCCAGACTTTGTTGCCGATCCTAAATTATTGGATAAATATTATGAAAATGTAAGTACAGTGAGTAATGATTTCTTGTAAAATTTGATAATTATTTTCCATAATTTACTTTAAAAAAATAATTTGTGCTGTAGAGAAGATGCTGGCCATTAAAATGTAAAGGTAACCAGAAATTGTTCCTAATCCTAAATTACGAGATAAATATTATTAAATTTATGTAAGAACAGAAATCTGTATCTTTAATGATAATTTACAGAAATATTACAAGGCCTTGCAGGCAATATAAAATTTTACAGACTGGTCTGTCACCCCAAAGATGGTACAGTCAAATCTGTGTGAGCGGCCAACTATGCACAGCGGCCAATCTGCCGTCAGCAGCCACTCGATTTCCCCCCGTGCAAATTCCTTCTTTAATTGCACTGTGAATAGCGTGATCTCCTGAAATGCGGCCGGCGGTCACCTTAATTGGTATAATTCCAACTGTATATCACACCCATACAACGGTCATCTGACCAAACACGCGACTTAATTCGTGTTTGAAAAAATCGATAATCGCCACTATAGTAAACAGCCGAAGTCGCTTTATCGTAATGTACAAGTTATAAACAACCAATATCGCTTTAATCCCATGTTGTCGATTAATTGACGCGTAATTGGCCGTTATTTTTTATTTGATCTACTTAAATGATGATAATTAATTAAAGGATATGGAATTTCTCAGTTGTCGGGTCTCTTTAAATAAAATGATCTTGAGCATTACAGGTTGTTTACACATTTAGCAAACTGATTTCTCGAGATCTTTAAGATGGACGAAAAACCTGCTTTTGATATCAATTCTTGCCATAATATCGCTCTCTAAACGTAATCTAGAGGATCGTGTGAAAGTAATACGCATGCTTGAATCTGGAGGTTCTTTCAGGATTATTGCATATGTAGGTCATACGAAGGTCCAAACTGGCTAAACGCAAACGAGAAATTCTCGATGAATTTATGTTTTTACAATATTTTTTTTATGTTAAATGGTATAATTCCTTATTCTTTTTCTGACAAACACTTAAAATGAAACTTTGGAATTGCTTAGAAGTGGAGAAGTCTAAAGTTTTGCGATCTGTTAAAGAGCTAAACAAAAGTGGTAGACAAAATGGCCGCCCTAAGGTTACTGAGAACAGCAACCAATCTGTGTACAGCAGCCAATTTGGCCCTTTCCCTTGACTGGCTGCTGTACACAGATTCGACTGTATATTCGATGGCTCAGCGTGAAACAGTTGTAACTCCCTATAAACATATAGGGAGTTACATCTGTTTCATGCTGAGCCATCGATATGGACCCAAGTGAAGCTGAGGTAAAAATAGCATTCAAGGCCCAAGAGAATTTATTGATTAAAAAATCTGTACAAATTTTGAAGTAAACAAATGGAAAAAAATGCATAGTGATCTGACAATGCTTTGAATGTCAAGGAACAATGTCCTCATCTAAAGGCCATTCTAATGAGATATTGAAAGGCTGAATCCAACAATGGATGAAAGCACCTTGTACAGTATTGGATTTTGATTATTTTTATGCCCCCGTATCGAGAGATCGGGGGCATATTGTTTTACTCATGTCTGTCTGTCTGTCTGTCTGTCTGTCTGTCTGTCTGTCTGTCTGTCCGTCCGTCTGTCCGAAAACTTAACCTTTGCCTTATCGAGAGATCGCTGTTACGGGGGCATTCGTGTTTCACAAACACATCTTGTTTCTTACGAAGTTTATTTAAACGGGTCCTAGTTGTATAAAATAATGTAAATGTGTCTAAATGAGGGTCAGTTAAAGGAACACATTATTTATGCAGATTGATTTGCATCTACAATGTTTGTTTAGATGTGTCTAACTAAATTTTTATGGCCACTATCTATGTTCCCTTAGTGAGAAAATGTCTCTTTTGTAAATGTTTATTATAATTTACAGTTAACACTTGTAGAAGGGAAGTTTTTTGACAGCAAATTAGCTACTATGAGATATTACAAAAATAGAAACCTGAGGAGACTTGGAACTTTACCTGACAGATCTGAGTAAGATATTGTTTACGTGCAATTTTTTATCTGAGTAAGATTTTGTTTACATGCAATTATTGATCTGAGTAAGATATAGTTTACATGCAATTATTGATCTGAAAGATATTGTTTACATTCCAATCATTGATCTGAGTAAGATATTGTTTAGTCACAGTTTAAGGTCACATTTATAAATGCAGCCCTGCGTTCAGGATGAAAGCGTTAGCAAATCGTTTTCGAAATGATACCTTGCTTTGCACGTATGTGCACGTGCAAAGCGGGGTATCATCTCAAAGCGCTTGCGAAACGTTTCTAAAATCCTGAACACAGGGCAGGTATGACAGAGTTTGTCCTGTGGCAACCACCTAATTTAAAGTTTAATGATTAGGGCAAATGAAAATTAGATTTTATTTTTAAACATGAATATCAATTATATGCATGCTATTTAAAACATTTTATAATAATGGCCTAGTCGCTGGGGAAGTGAAATATTTTTTACATTACATGGGTGTTAATACAGTAGTGGAATAACTAAGTGAAATGTTGAATTTCAAGAATTTCGATGATTTTCAGACAAAAAATTTGGTCATATTATAAATAGAGTATAAAATTTTTGCTCATGAAATACAGAATTTATTAAACTCTTCATCCATAAACAGATAAAAACTAGATGCAGCCTCGTTTTTATCTGTTTATAGATGACTTGTTAAATAAATTTGGTATTCCATGACCACTCTTACAATATCCTCTATTTATTTCTTACAGATGGGACATGATCCCGACAGAGGTCAATGCATATTACAGTATAGACTTTAACCAGATAGCTTTTCCAGCTGGGATTCTCAGACCTCCTCTCTATAACCCGGACAAACCAAAGTAAGAAGAGCTAAAGTTTAGAGGGGATAAAGTCAATCTAAACTCTTTATTTCTCAATAGTTCGATTCCCAATGGTGGCACTAATTTTTTCAGATTATTTGTCTCTCAGCAAATACCAGAAAACCATTGTTTGGTGATCCATTTGCCACGATATAACTGAAAAAATGTTGAAAGAGGCGTTAAACTCCATTCAATCAATTAACCATATATTTCCTCAATGAAATTATATGTTGTGGGTACTCATTGTAATCCTTTAGATGAGACAATTCCAATGAGTACCAACAACGTAGGGCTTGTGATAAGATTTTAGAAATACTTTGATGTGAAATCCAAAATAGCCCCTCTATCTTAAGCTCTGGTAACATGACATTACAGTTTAGACTTTAACTAGATAGCTTTTCCAGCTAGGATACTTAGACCACAACTCTATAATCCCGATAAGCCCAAATGAGGTTGTACTATAGGGTTTATTATCCCCTGCTGTTTTTGGCAAGGGGATATAGTAATGGTTTCTGTCCGTCATTCTGAGGTTCATCATTCAGTAATTCCGGGGTTCCGTCAGTAAACTTGTCTGGAGCATATCTCCTAAAGTATAATAGCTATCAACTTGAAACTTTATGGGTAGATATAGATCTTATGGAGGAGAAGTGCAGTGCACAAGAACTACAACTTTTGCTTGCATAATTTTGGAGTTATTGCCCTTTGTTATTTTTGATACATAGATTTTGTCCGGAGCATATCTCCTAAAGCATAATAGCTATTAACTTGAAACTTTATGGGCGGATAGATCTCATGGAGGAGAAGTGCAGTGTTAACATTTGCAGAGACAAGAACTTCAACTCTTTCTTGCATAATTTTGGAGTTAGTGTCCTTTGTTATTTTAAAGACTTAGATTTTGTAGGGGGTTAATCTCTTAAAGTACAATATACTTACTTAATCTATTAGGCTTCAGTTTACTATCAAGCTTTTGCGGCGGGGGATGGCCATGTCTGACATGGCTCTTGTTTATCTACGTATTCTCTTGTTAATGCAGGGATTTTGTCTGCTGATATATGCCTATAAAGAACCAAAATTTGAAAATTGAAGACTTCATAAATCTGTGCTTTTGAAAAGTTTCTGTTTAGTGCGACTAGTCGAGTTATATCTTTTACAGATCTTTCAACTTTGGATCATTTGGTATGATATGTGGGCATGAGTTGACACATGGATTTGATAACAAAGGTAAATATGATCTATGAACTTAGTCTTTGATAGTATCTTTTGGTAATACTTATGAAGGAAATACTTAAAATCTTTGATTAGGTATTTCAGCTGCCACAAAACAACTTAAATATGAAAATAAAAATGGTTATATAGATGTCCAAGCACAGGTGATTTGAAAAACACAGATCTTTCCTCATTTTCAATAAGAAATTATCTTTGATAACTCATTCAAAGTCCATCAATATAAACAAAGACATTTTCAAATTTCAGGTAGAAATTTTGACAAGATGGGAAACATGAACAATTGGTGGACAGATAAGTCTGTAGAAAAATTTGAGGAGAAAACTCAGTGTTTTGTGGATTTCTATAGCAACTATACAGAAGGTGGAACTCATGTAAGAAATTATAATTTAAATTCAATTGTGAATTCAAAACTGAAAAAACTGTAAAAATTCTTAAAAAAAAACATGCAAGAAAATGATGGTTTTATCAAGGGAATAACTATTAGCTATGAGTTATAGAACAGGAAATAGAGAATAATATGTCAGTGACTTAAAATATAAATGTTATCTGGTCGAGGTTGGGAGAATTTATCATGACGAGACTGTGCTGAGTCATGATAATTTCTCACAGCTGAGACCAGATAACATTGATATTTTAAGACACTGACATGTTATTCTATTTATCATGCAATCATTTTTCACCGCTTAATCATAGTAAACCCTTAAAAATCAAAGAAATTCATGTGAAAGTTTATGCAAATTGTTTCTAAAGATAGACTGCCTGATCACTTGTCATGATATCAGACAGGCGATATCAGGTCAGTACAGGTTTCGTTGCATGATAAAGATAGTTTTACAACACTGTTATTGAAGTTATAGGCATAGGAGTTTGTGGGGTGACAAACTTTAAGCTTGGTCTATCCTAGCCATTATTGAAGTATATTGCTTGAAACTTGGTTCTAGTTCAAGAAGCCCTAAGTTGATTCATGGGTGTGGCCATGGAATTTGATTCTTTCCTTTGCCCACACTTTCAGCACAAGAAATGGTTCATTTCTAGATAGACCTTTCTTCATTTAAATTTTAGGTCAGCTGGCTAAGTGTTTGTCTTTTTGTCCATTTCTCCCCTAAAAACTATAAAATTGGCCATAACTTGCTTGTCCAGCTATAGGTCCTTCATATTTCACATAAGTATTGCTTGCCGCTAGAATTTGCTGTAAGTACCAACTTCGAGGTCATCAGTCAAGGTCATTATCAAAGTCAAATAAGTGTAAAATTAAAACTTTAACATTGACCGTTACTATGCCATTACTAAATGTAAGTGATGCAGCTTTGATATTTCATAGGTGTATTGCTTATGACAAGAACTTAAAGTTGATACCAAAGACAAGATTTTCAGTCAAGGTCAAGGAATTTTCAAGGTCACTAAATTACATCATAAACAATTTAACATTGGCCAAAACTTTTGATTAGTAAGTGAAACCGCTTTTTATTATTCACATGTGCATTGCTTGTGACAAGGTCTTTTTGTTGATACCAATCTCTTGGTCTTCAGTTCAGGTCAAGGTCATTTTCAAGGTCAATTAAGTGTTGAATTTAAACCCTTACATTGGCCATTATATTGCAAACGTAAGTGAAAAAGCTGTAATACTTCACAGGTGCATTGCTTATGGCAAGACTGTTCAGGTGATACCATGATCAAGGTTATCAGTCAAGGTCAAAGTAATATTTTTAAGTTCAATATAACCTAAAACTTAACATTTGCCATAATTTATGAATGGTAAGTGATACAGCTTTGATATTTCACAAGTTAATTGCTTGTGACAAGGACATTCTGTTTGTAACGGCTGCAAAGCCATCACTTAACCTCAAGGTCATTTTCAAGGTCAAATATTTGTTGAATTTAGACTAACATTGACCATTACTTAACAATAGTAAGTGTTACAACTTTCATATTTTCAAAATAAGTGTAATGTTTGTGGCAAGACCTATCAGTTGATACCAAAGTCAAGGCCATCATTCAAGGTTAAGGTCATTCTTCAAGCTCAGTTTCAAGATGATGGCAGTTGCATGGATTTTTGTGTTTCTTAAACACATCTTGTTATAAGAGTTACACCCCTTTTTCGACTTGGATTTTTGTGTTGTCCATCACCTGAAGCCCAGGATTGCCATCTGTGGGCAGTACTGTTGTCCTCTTAACCATTTCCTGTTTTACAAAATTTTGGACCTGTTCAAATTCAAAGGCAGACAAAAATTAAAAGTGGGTTTAATTTGAAAAATAACCATTCAGTAGGGTAGAAAATAGTGTGGAAAAAGAAGAAATTGCTTGTCAGAAGCAATTTCTTCTTTTTTCACAATGTTTTCTCAATCATAAAATCACAGGCACGTAAAAAGCAGGGATTAAACAGCAAAGGGTTAATGAAGTCAGAATATATTGCATAGTTGATCCTATCACATTCCAAATAATTTTATTTAAACTCATATTCTATTTTATCAATGAAAGTCTGTATCAATTGAAATTAACTAATTACAGAGGATATTAGAAATTGAAATTGAACCATAGGTAGTGCTGTTGTTTTGACTAACCAACACACTGGAGCTTCTTTAAATTTGTACCAGTATAAGATTATGTCATATACTTACATGTAAACAGATAAATCATAAACTGTGATTTATTTTTCAGCTTGACGGTTCCCTAACATTATCAGAAAATATCGCAGATAATGGAGGAATGAAGATGGCTTATTTAGCCTTCCAGCACTGGAGAGCTTCCAACAAGGGAGATGACTCTTTTAAACTTCCAGGATTAGACTATAATCCTGACCAGCTGTTCTTTATTGGAATGGCACAGGTGATTTTATAGAATTTCTTTGCTATTTATAAGCAGTAGAGTCTAAAATTAAAATATTTTTAATTTCAGGCTTCTTGCATGCTTCTGGTGTCAAACAGAGTCTTGTATATGTTTATGTCTTTCTGCATCATTTTATTAGTTTATCATTTTATCTGATTGTTCCTGGACAAAAACTCCTGCATTTATATGTGGATTAAGTCAGTGCTGCCCAAATGTCACAGTTGGTAACACATCATAATTCCAATCTCAAATCTTTTGGTGCCATAGGTTCTATCCAAGGGGGCAGCACAATATCCTATCTGATATTTGTATCAACAAATTGGGGGATAATTGTTAATTTTTAACCTAAGTGGGATACCAACTGAAGGCTAGGAAAGGGTTTAATGGCAGTATTGGTGCAAGAAAAAACAGAAATCCATTGTTTAAATCCTATTTAAACCAAACAAACATAGCACCAAAATAAGTTGATTTTCAGTCAAAGACATATTTTTTATGTATCCAGGGTCATAGGTTGTTGTTTAGGAAACCTCAATTAACACTGTTAAAGTCATTACTTCCAAAATATTGTGGAACTATTAAGGGTCTACTAACTTAATAAAAGGGCAATTGAAATAAGTGGTGAAATAAATTCAAGATCTTTGGTTAAGGTTAAATGTTAGAATTAACTTTCTGCAACTTGACCTTACTGAGGAATGATGATCACCTTGGCGTTGTTTGAGTTTGTGTTGGCTCAGCAAACTGTTACCCTGGTCATATCTCTTTTGTTATTGAAGATATCTTCATGAAAGTGGGCATGCATGTTCAACATCAAAAGAACTTTTCAGATCAACAAGGGGGATAAGTCTTGAAACATTTTACGCCCCCGCATCGATAGATCGGGGGCATATTATTTTATCATTGTCTGTCTGTTCTTCTGTCTGTCTGTCTGTCCATCCGTCTGTCTGTCTGCAAAAGTTAACCAAAAAACTTAACATTGCCAATATCTTCAAGCCTATTAAAGATACAAAGCTAATATTTGGCATGATGATAGATCTCAATGACCCGCATCCGCTGGTACCAAAGTCAAGGTCATGTGACAAGGTCAAGGTCATCTGTCAAGGTCAAACTTTCGAAAAAAAATGGTGTTACAGGGGCATTCGTGTTTCACAAACACATCTTGTTAAGGATTATGCCCCTTTTTCGACTCAGATCTTTCATTAACCAGCACCTGCAATGCAGTTGAGCTTTGGACCTGTAGGTTGTGCTTTTGGTTTATATTACCTGGCAAATGACTGTCAAATATCTAGCACTATTAAAGAATAAGTCCTAATATTTGTTCTAATTTTGTTTGAATTTCAGTTATGGTGTTCCCATTATACTCCAGAATACTCACAGAAAGCCATTTTAACAGATGTACATTCCATAGCCAAATATAGGTAAGTTTCTTTCTTCCAGCTAGAAAGACTACTTATAGCTCAGTAGGTAGCATTCGGGATTTCCAATTTTTGGGTCAGGGGTTCTGTCTATCGTCACAACAAATTCTCCCACCTGTCTGTAGATAAATGTAAAACTAGCTTATCTACACTGTCCAAAAACAACCCCAAAAAAAGAGCTTGTCAATGATGTAAAGCCATTTTCAATCAAAGGGCTCAGTCAAAATTGAATGGATCCTAACAAAACTTTCACTTGCATATCTCTACCTGATACTAATTGCATATATAAAGTTTCATTAAAGTCAGCTCTTTAGTTGATGAGAAATTGACCTGCCACAAAAAAAAGCTGCAAACAAACGGACCAACTGACCGACAAGCTGACTCCTTTATTTAATGGATAGATTGAGGCTCAGAAAGCATTTAGTGGTAAAATTGGCAAGAGACAAATAGGTTGACACTTTGCTAGATTTGTTAAAAAGTCTACATTTCTTGTAATAATATGTGAATTACAATCACAAAACATTACAAGAAATGACAGTCACAGAAAATGTCAATTTTTAGCTCCACAGACCATGGTTACTGTGGCAATTACATAACTCAGGAGGGGAAACCTCAGCGGGCAGCCAAAAACATTATAAATTTAGCTTTATACAAGCTGAAGTTATGATGTTTTGGTTGCCTACTGACATTATGAATACGCTTACATGTCAATTGAAAATTTTCTATCTTTTATTTCATATAAAGTTGACTTTCGACTTCTAGGGCATGCATTTTTGTCAGTATGTATACATCTTTTAATGGCGGGGTCATATGATAAGGTTAATGTCAATCTTTTAGGGTCAAACTTTTGAAAACATTGAGTTCAGAAGAGATATCAATATCCCAGAACTTTAACTAATATTTTCCATAATATTTTCTTTTATTTTCAGAGTTTTAGCATCCATGTCGAATTCCATAAAGTTTGCTGAAGCCTACAGCTGTCCTGCCAATTCTCCAATGAATCCAAATAATAAATGTTCCGTCTGGTGATTTATGCTTAGCTTGGCTGTTTTCAGAGAATACCTCGAGCTATTGCTATAGCCATAGCGTCGTCATTGTTGTTGTTGTTGTCATGTAAAAACTTTGACATTTTGTGATATCTCTTGTTCTACTGAAGGCATTCATCTGAATCTTGGCACATAAAGTTCACTATCAAAAGAGGAAACTATACTATCAGGGGGATAACTGTAGATGCATTTTATGCGACTCATGCCCCTTTTTCGACTTCGATTTTTTTTATCCCTTATCCAGCACCTAACAGCCGAGCATAGGCACCCGTAGGTGGTGTTCTTGTTTATAACCTGTCAGACCTAAATTGATCATCTTAAAACTATGAAAGGGGTCAACCCTGTTTAGACTGCACTAAATAGGTGCAGTCTCACTTGGGTTGAACATTTTCACTATTAGGCTTTTCTCTGCATGAAACACAGTTGATAAAACCTAAAGACCCAGGTTAGCTCAGTATTCAAGCTAGAATCATAGAACCTTACAGGTAGATAGATCTCATTGAGGAGAAGTTTAGTGCACAAGAACCACAACTCTGCTCATCATATTTCTTGTGTATCTGTTAAGTGACAAAGAATATACCATTGACCTGCTCTTATGGGGCGGCATAAATGTTTTACAAACATCTCTAGTTAAAACTGTGTTGATTTTCAGGTTTGTATAATGACAACTGCCTAAACTTCATTGACTGATAGTTTAAAATCCATTACTCTCAAAGTTTAATGAAGTGTTTGTTAGATTTTGAATTGCCCTCCCTTCTTATATTTTGAGCTGTTAGCTTGTATAAAGGAAAAGAAAACAAGTAATATTTTGATTTTAGCGTTGAGGGTGACATGATTTTAGCATCATTAAGGCTGTCCAATTTGAATTAAAAAAGTATTTAGATAGTTTAGTGCAAAATGGCTGAAACTGCCTATATTTATAGGCTGTTATAGAAGTTTGGCCTGGAGCACGGATTTGTGACAAGGAGGCCAAAAAGGTCCATCTGAAAAAGTGTTTATCCTAGTCAGCCTAAGCAGTGTGACTAGGGTCTACTTGATGATTTTCTAAAACATACTTGAGTTTTGATCAATCTAACTTTGGTGTCAGTTTTTTTATGCCCCCGTATCGATCGGGGGCATATTGTTTTACTCATGTCCATCTGTCTGTCTGTCTGTCCGTCCGTCTGTTTCGAAAACTCAACCAAACTTAACCTTTGCCTTTTCTCCAAAAGTATTTGACATACAAGGCTCATATTTGGCATGATGATAGATCTCAATGATCCGCATCTGCTGGTACCAAAGTCAAGGTCAAGGTTATCTGTCAAGGTCAAACTTTAAAAAAAAATGCAGTACCGGGGGCATTTGTGTTTCACAAACACATCTTGTTATTTTTATGCTTTTAGGATGAAAATATTGCTTAACGTTTATCAAATTTAACCCCTCTTAGCAAGTTATTCATGTTCAAAGCAGGGCATGCAAATGTTTTAGCATCCCGAATGCATCGCTGGTTGTTTTCTGTTCCATGATTGCTCAAAATGCTTACATAACTATGCACAGCTTTAATGTCTTCCATTATATCATTATTGTCAGTGAGCACCAAAACTTTGTAACTACAGATTTGTTAAAGTTATAGTTACATACATGTACTCTGATGGCTCATTGGCAATATAGTTTGATTCATGTTAGTGAACTTATTGTTTGAATGTATGTATGTACCAATTGGACATGGTTATAAATTTGTTTACAATATTAAAAGAAATGTTTTTTTCTGTCCAAAATTTTCTCTTTCTCTATAACTAAAACCTTTTGAGGACTGTCCTATCTATTTATACCCTCTACCTACAAAGTAGAGGGGAGTTTATTGGTTTAACCATGTCTGTACATCCATCCCTCTGTGGACCTTTTCGTTACTGGACTCTTAACTGAAGAACTAAGTGACCTAGAATTATTCAACTTTGTACAAATGCTGCTTATGACCCAAGGAAGTGCCCTATTCTTTTTGGGTCACATAGGTCAAAGGTCAAGGTCACCGTCAGCCTTTGTTCAATTTTCACTTCCAGACTCTAACTCAAGAACCAAGCGACCTAGAATCATGAAACTTCATGTAACTGCTGCTTTTGACACAAGGAATTGCCCTATCGTTTTGGGGTCACATAGGTCAAAGATCAAGGTCAGACAATTTTTGTTCAATTTTCGTTTCCGGATTCTAACTCAAGAACCAAGCAACCTAGAATTATGAAACTTCATGCAAATGCTTCTTATGACCCGAGGAAGTGCCCTTTTGTTTTTTGGGTCACATAGGTCAAGGTCACAGTCAGCCTTTGTTCAATTTTCGTTTCCGGTCTCTAACTCGAGAACCAATTGACCTAGAGTCATGAAGACAAGATCACAGTCATGTTTTGTTATACCTTTTCGTTTCCAGACGCTTAATTAAGAACCAAGTGACCTACAATCAATCACTGGTATATAACTTGAATTCTAAATATTTGTTACAAACACATCCTGCACTTAAAGTACTTAGATTTTGACAAAGCTGGTGGGGGTATTAGTCCGCTTTGCGACAGCTCTTGTTATTCCTAATCAAGGACATGCTTGCCAATTTACGCTCTGTATGCATGTGGGTAATAAAAATGAAATTGTCAAAAAATATACCGTTGGTGATTGATCATAACATTGTAACTACAGCTTAGTCAAGCTATAGTTAACATGTTATGAACACTCGCCGACGACATATATGTGACCCGTCACGCGAAAAGGGGCAACAAGGATTCTGTAAAATGAATAATTGAAAAAGAGATTTTATCCAGCAAAGGTCAACCAGCGGTCGCATTTCAACAATTCTTTCACTGGAAGGTAAATTGATCATTCTAGATTCAGAAAATAAGCACGGTGTAAAAAATTTCGACCCTAGTCAGTCTGTGCAGTCTGCGCAGTCTGACTAGGGTTGACACTTGCGCACTACCCAGATGGTCCCTTTTTCGCGTGACGGGTCACATATTTGATGATGACTGTTTTTAACGATGAACATGCGAACTATGAGGACAACACCACTAATTAATGACAAATTTATGGAGCTATGTTTACTGCAAGTATACATACAAATTATGTACTCAATTTTGTTATAAGGAGGTATGAAACCAAAATTTTACACATTGACAATTAGAATGGATGTTCTATTTTTTTTTTTCTTTTTTTTTCTTTTTTTGATAAACGAAACTGAAGAAATCGTTGCTAGGTAACACAAAAACCACATTACAGGAAGAACGTCATCTACCAAGCGTCCATGATAACAAATTGCTTGCGATTGCCTCAATCTTGATCTTGATGCAGACCAAAAATCCCCATTTTATATCGGACCCAAAAGTTGTAATTTCACAAAAGAATGATACAGATAAATCTAATAAGTTGTAAAAAGGTTTTACTTTCCAAACGACGAAGTTCGAAATCTGACTTGTTTATCAGAAAATGCATTATGTCACGCTAACAGATATTCCAAACTGGAATTTAAAGAGTCTTAAGCGATCAAAATATTTTAGAAAGAATGACATAAAAGAAGACACGATACTTCTCCGCCAATATCCATAAAATCGCAACGTTAACAAACTAGTGGACCGGCAGAATCTGATTCTCCCTGATATATAAGATAGAGGATGAATTAACGCATATTGAATGTGACTTAAACGTCGTCAATATACAAATATCCGGGATGCCAGAGTGTAATTATTTATGGTTATTCGTAGATTATTCGCGTTTTCTGATCTTTGCAGACTTGAAGCAAATTGAATTACAGCATTTACATATAGCATTTACTTAGTCTTGAAGATTCCACCATTCCACGCAAAATCGATAATCGATAATTCTTGTTCGAATAAAAGCTGTTTCTTTCCTCTTTTTTGTATAACGTAGTCCCCCTGATGGCTCCTCGGTGATTCTTATTGTGGTCACTAATTGTTTGGCCCAACTAATTCATGCGACGGTTTTTAATGTGAAATTTTACTCGATTCTCAGACCGGTCTCATTGAAGATCTTGTCCGCTCTAAGAGAGCAAATGATCTTTTATTTCTCATTGATAATTATATTTGTATTATTTACTTTTCACCAAGAGGTCACAGGTTAAAAATTCATAAGTATGGTGTCTTTGCCATTAATTACAAAATAAATTAATGTTAGGTGTAATACTTATTTTATTATGTATATTTGGATCTCAATCATTAATACATATGTGTATATGTAATCTAATGTTTATGGAATTGTAGTCGCGCATCGTATCCTAAAAGGAGTTTATGCGGCGAATGACACCGAATATAAACATGGTATAGTCCGTTTGACCAACACTTAAACACGAGGGGTGGAGAAGGCTGTTTAGTAGCAAGAAACTGGAAACCTTTGGTAACGTGTGGTTTTATACTTAATTGTTGGCCCAATAAATGACCATTATTTCTTATTTGTACATGTTCATTAGCATATCGACGCTCACGTCATTTTAAACTTTAATATCACTCGATTTGTACTGTTATAGATGATGGTCTAATGCTTTTTTTGTAGAGAATAGATGATTCATTTTAATATCTCTGCCAAGTCAATTACACAGACAAAATTTATTTCATAAAACTACTCGATTTTAAACAAAAACAGCTCACTAAAACTCGATCTTTTGATTCAACCCTATGCGTATCAAAACTATTTTTTGTAAGACAATTCGTTGTTCCATTTATAATAAAAAAACTAAGTAAGATAAGCTGGGAGTTAACATATAGACGAACGTACAAAATTATTATTTTACTTTCAAAAATTCTCAAAAGTATAATTCTTCATGGCATTAGATTGAAAAAAATTGATTTGGCTTGCAAAAATAAGTTTTCAGCTATTCATATTAGAGAAATGGCTAAATATTGGTCCATTTAGGAGTCAAACGGACTATACCGTATAACCTATCGGGAACCATCGGCCATTCTACGGAATAGACCTCGGGGATAAAATGGGGCCCTGTGCGCATTCACGAAAGCGCGTCATTTTGCACGTGGATTTACATGACGGCATATTTATCAATCATCCAGCTAAGGATGACTTGCTAAAAAAGGAATTAAAGAAAAACATAAAATTGGGAAGAAAGACATAAAAGTCGGATTTTTAAATTTGATAACAAAACGAAGTGTTTTTATCAAATAAAAATATGTCCAAAAGATCTCCTTAGACGGTCAGAAAGAATAAACAAAATGTGATTTCCTTCAGGCGTATTAAATAATCGTACCACATCAACCCGAATTACCTAATCAAATCACTGAAAGTACCGATGGTGTTTCTGATGGCATTCTAGAGTGAAATATTGAAATTCTTGAGAAAAGAGAAGTCATAAATATAAAAAATTATTAAGGGCAAGTGTCCCAACAAAAATACGTCAATTCTCACTGTGCATTTAAACTTGTTCTGCGTGTCGAATTTGTTCTCGACAATGAAAAAGAAAAAAGGCAGACTACTTAACAGGAACCATAGTATGATATTGTTCGTTGTTGTTGTTGTTGTTGTTGTTATCTATATTTCTGTCTTAGTTTTTAGCTCACCTGAGCACGAAGTGTTCAAGGGAGCTATTATGATCTATCAATGTCCGGCGTCCGTCTGTCAATCTGTCCGTCTGTCCGTCACGGCGTCAACTATTTCTTTAAACGACATCTCCTCCTAAACTATTGAGTCAAATCAACCGAACTTGGCAGAAATATTCCTTGGGTGGTCCCTTGTAGAATTGCTAAAATGGAAAGAATCCGTGTCATATCACGGGAAAAGGGGCCTTAATGACAATTTTCTTGTTTACACTTTAGAAGCCACAAATATTGCCCAATCTTCATGAAACTTGATCAGAATGTTTGTTAGGTCATGAGGATGAACCCTATTGAAAATGGAAAGGATTCGTGCCATATCACGGGAAAAGGGGCCTTGATGACAATTTTCTTGATAGAGCTCCGGAAGCAACAAATATGGTCCAATCTTCATGAAACGTGGTCAAAATGTTTGTCTAGTAACATCAGCTTTTATTCAAAACTTTTTTGAAATGTCATAATTTCAAATGCGATATTCGATTCATATAGAATTAGGAGTAATGGTTTTGCCTGTTTGGGTCCTTTAGTGTCTAGCAAGAGGGGAAGATATATGTGTAGGTGCATGTGTGTGAGAGAAAGAAAGAGATGTAGAGAGAAAGTGCGATATGAGAGAGCGACAGACAGAAAGGGAAGAAGAGAGAGACAGAGAAAAGAAAACAAGGAACTATAGTGTCTAGACAAATCGCTTCTTTCTCAACTCAAAAATAGAAGTCAGAAAGCTCATTTAATTTCCACATGCGGAACCCATATATACCAGATCAAACAGCAGTCTTTCTGCATTTTGACTATGAAACGCATTCCGCTATGGCTTTAGAACTTTAACGAACTGAATTGGGTCCCCCGCCGTCCGAATTAAAAGACCGCTGTTTCGTCTTCAACCAAAAAGCTGAAAATTAAAGAGTTATGGTCTCTTTCATCCAGGGCTTGCTGAACCTGACGTAGATGGTTCTGATGTTGCTGCAACAGCATAACCATAGCATCACGATGTGCCGGATCCATGTAGCATCTTTAACATCTTGATTACAACTCATGAAAACTGGCCCTCACGCGATCTTTTTATAGTAGAAATTACTTATAGTACAAACGTGATTGGGACGTGGACAACACGCGAATCAGTCGTGGTTCAATCGCGATTCAACGCGAAAACATGAATTGCCCGCGGATGACTCGTGACACAAAACCTGAGAAAGCCCTTTACACGCGGAGCACACGCTATGACAGGTGCTAGTAACGCTGTCGACAAACGGATCAAAAGTGGATGACAAGTGCTACACATGCAATCACACGAAGTATGCCAGCGAGTGACCACTTGTGATCCGTGAGTGTACCGTGTGTGATCGCGTTTGATCCGCGTTTGTATCGCGTTTACACCACTCGTGCGACACGCGGTGGCCGTCGCGCCTAATTTTTGTGCTGCTCAAAAATAAAATCGGGCTGCGAGCGCGTCTTAAATTTTTCGCGCGTGTACGCACTTGTTATTCCCTAATCCTCCACGTTTCATTCACGTGTCATTCACTTGTGACCGCGTTTACTTCGCGTTTGACAGTTTTTCCCCGCGATACACCCGTTATCAACTCGCGGAAGGCTGTGTGACCGGGCCTTAAACAGCGTTCAATCAAACAGTAGTTACGGAGTTGAAAATTTTGATATCTCTCTGTCTCTGTCCTTGTTTTTAAATCTCTCTCTCTCTCTCTCTCTCTCTCTCTCTCTCTCTCTCTCTCTCTCTCTCTCTCTCTCTCTCTCTCTCTCTCTCTCTCTCTCTCTCTCACTCAATCTTTCTCTCTGTCCCTCTCTTTCTCTCTGTCCCTCTCTTTCTCTTCCTCTCTCTCACTAAATCTTTCTTTCTCTCTCTCTCTCTCTCTCTCTCTCTCTCCCTCTCTCTCCCTCTCTCTCTCTCTCTCTCTCTCTCTCTCTCTCTCTTTTTTTCTCTCTCTCTCAGAAGAGAGAGGATCGACTTAAGTGCCTTTGTTGTAATAATTTGATTATACATGTAATAAGAAAAGCAACGTGCCATAATTACTTTTCTCCTATTAGGTGTCATATATAGACAATAGACTCTTCGAAGCATAACATGTCTTGTGTTTTGGAAATAAGTTAAGAACAGAGAAGAAAAACATTTTAAGCGTGATTAATATACAATGCTTACGTTAAGCTTTTCATATATATTTCGGAAATGTCTTAAGTGATTTAATAAATTAAACAATGAATTGGGATTTTTAAAAAGCACGGGGGAAAGTGCACATAAGACTGATTGAACCATGTTTTTTATTTTATAAAAAAATGTCAATCTCGGTACGCATTAACATTTTTATATAGGAGGTGTGGCACGCCATGTTTCGGATTTATTTGAAACTTTTTTCGATTATCAGACCATATTATTCTTAAGAGGTTCTGTTGACCAATGTTCGGGAACCAATTTTACAGTTTTTGATAAAAATGGCAATTTCAGGCATAAAGATGGGCATTTTTCTATCTTGCTTACTTAAATGTTTAAACATCCATTTCTTTTATAAATCTGTTTTTGTCTTTGACAATCATAGGCACTTGTTAAATTAATTTCATTACGCGTTGGCGTGACATTAACCTTGGTTTAAAAAATTTAACATTGGTCATAACTTTTGAATGGCAAGACGTAGAGCCTTCATATTTCACATGATTATTGCTTGGTACAAGACCTTTCAGTATGGTACCAAGTTGATATATTTGCATTAGCCTAAGAAATAATAAACAGCCGAGCGTTGGCACCCGCTTGCGGTGCTATTGTTTATATTCCATGATGTACCATATTAAAATGGGTTGGGTAAGATATTTTTTGAAAGTTTAATATTTTGACAATGCTTGAAAACAATGCTAGCTAGAGATAAGGTACATCTACTTGAGAAATAATCGACCATCTCACTTTATCATGGAAAAGGGGAAAATATTAAGATTTTGTCTGTTAATGTGGTAACTTTGGTAACAAGACAGGTACCGACAAGGTTGGGAACTGGTATTTTCCTTGTTAAAAACCCATTAGATTTTCAATATAATCATATGTTTGACATTCAAGCCAGATGGGTACATAGATGTCATCTATGCAAGTCAACCATGAACATTTCATTGAAGGCAATTATTAGTCATACGATTTCTTGTCGGGGTATAACACACCGTACAACCCGCGGCAGAGAATCCTGCAAAATCGATTGCTACAGAGAACGCTGCTAATGTCAATTTTCCAAGCGCATTAAAAGGTGATTTTCTTATACGTGGAACAATTTCCAAAGGTACACTGAATGCGTAAGTATTAATGATATCATGACGAGTCAGCAGATGTAAAACTCTTCACTTTTGGTGCTGTAACAATCGTGAAAATCCAGTTTAAATGCGGTTTTGAACGAACGTGTCATTAATGTGTAAAAAATTACATCTTTGCACTCAAAAATGGCCAAATATGTGACATACTCGTATTCTTCAATGTCTTCTTAGCACACCTGCCAAATTTCTATCTGAAATATTGAGAATTCGCAGGGAAAGAGACCGTTAAACTCGGACGTTGCTTAAAAATGGCGCACAGAGAACCCGGTTTCGATTTGAAAAAAGGCGCACAGGGAACCAAGATCTTTAACAGCAAATGCGGCAGAGAACCCTGCCTTAGCAGGTTCAGAAATCATTGATCCAGAAGTATTTCTTTGTGTTTATATGCATTCACATTTACTATTCTCGGATAAAATAATAATAAATGATACCAAGTGTTATAGTTGGCTTGTTGACTGCAATTATTTCTATGATAAAAAGCTTTTGTTTTGTAAAATTGGTACTCTGTTTAGGTCTCCGAACTACATAGTAAAGATTGCGATGGTCCAAACGCGCCGTGGTTAATAGGCTGTGTAAGTCTCGTCACATTACCATGCGAGATTTAACGAGAATTAGCCATTTTGGAACCAAAAATGGCCGACTATCGTAAAACCTCGCATTCTCATTGCTATCCCTTGTAAAATAACACCTGCTTTTAGATGAAGTGCTATCCCTCCTGAAATCTGGATACTTGTACCCAAACTGAGTGCATTTTCGGGCTAGACGTACACACCCTATTTTGATTTGGGATTTGGATTTATATTTGTTTAATGTTCTATTTTCATACATTATCCGGATCGTCTTATGGAAAAATTCGGGTACCTCATTTTATTTACCAACAATAATTATGTTTGGCGCGATTTTCATGCTTTTTGAGTTGGTTAAGCATTCCCATAAAAATAGCAATAATATCGAACTGAATTTCTCAGTAAACAGCCTTATATTGTTTTTAGAATAAAATCAAAGTACTGAAAGTACTGATAAGTTGGAATGCGTTCTAGAGACGGTGACCTCAAGCTACTAACGAAGTTGACGCCCACCACAGGTAATCACATAATTAGTCTCGTCTTTTGACAAGGTATTCCAACAACGAGAATCGCTATACAGACCTTAATCTGATGAAAGAAAAAATGAAAGAATGGCCCTAAACCGCTCACCTGAATTCGATTGGGCCAGTGGATCTTATCCAAGAAACTTTCTGGCAAAGATTCATTCAAATTTGCCTTATTGTTAAAGAGGAGATATTATTCGAATTATAAGCAGTCATAAAAGACCCTGCTAACCCATTCATTATAGAGGAGACCAAAATTAGCCCTTCCCTGCCACGCCCAATTTTATGGGCAAATGAAAATTTTGCCAACAATATTTGAAGAGGGTCATCAAAGGAACATTCTTGTAAAGTTTCAGTGAAATCTGCCAAATGATCAGGGGGAGATGTCGTTCAAAGATTTTGGGCTCAAAATAAGCCCCGCCCTGCCATACCCATATTTATTGGCCAATTGGAATATAGCGACAATTTTGAAGAGAGTCACCCAGGGAACATTCTGGCAAAATTTCATTGAAATAGGCCCAGCGATTTAGGAGAAGAAGAAGTTTTAAGAAAGTTGACGACACACGACGGACACACGACGGACGACACAGTGTGATCCTAAAAGCTCCCCTTGAGCACATTGTGCTCAGGTGAGCTAAAAAGGAAGAAAATGATACGGACCAACTAATGGACGCACAGGCGAACACTTATACACTCAAAACAGTTTTTTTTACATTATTTTTCAAATGACTTATGCTCCAATTACATTTTAATTAGACGTGTTGCAAGGTTGACCTCAACATGTGATTTGTCTATGATTAAAAGCTATTTTCGCAGGGAAGTCTTTTACTTCATAAGTTGGAATCTCCAGACAATTTTTGATTTCGACCTTTGTGATTCCAGAATTGGGCACTTTCTCGGGTCATTGACAACATTTGTGTCAAATTTTATGATTTGGGTCAATTGGTTGTTCAGTTAGAGTGGAAACTTTTATCTGTTTCATAACTGCAATATGACGGAAAACAACGACAATATGTTGCAAAAATATTTATTAACTTTAAAAGTGTATCATCAGTTTAAGAAAAGATTTTTATTTCGTAGATTGGACAAATTTACAATATAACACCTTGTCAAAAGTTAAATGTGTGATAAAGTCGTTCAGAAAGAGAAACTATACTATACATTTAAAAGAAGCTATAACATAATTCTACGAAAAACAGGTCGCAACATTACCAAATAAGCAGATCACGTGATTGGCTAGTGTTATTGTCAATTGTTGACCTTATTGGACTTGACTTATCACATGATTTCCAAATATCGTAATGCAAACATGTGATACAAATATATTCGTACGCAACTTTCAATAAATATCGTTTAAAACATTGACTAGCGTGTTAATAATATACATGAAATGGTTGTTGTGTAATTGTACAGCATTATTACTTTTTAATGAAATAAACTGTATGTTTTTGTCAAGTTGAGATATACAAAATAGGCCAAAGTGTATTCACATCCTGTTCACGTGATATGTGTTCTCAAAAAAACCCGAAATGCAATTATCTTGTGTTCATTTTGCGGTTTTGTTAAATCTATGTTGGAATTGCTCCGCATTCCATCTCCTTAAGCACTGGACCAATTTTAATGAAACTTTGCCAGAATTTCTCTAAATTGACCCTTTTAAAAAAATCTGCATGTCATTCTGATTGTCCCATAATTATGGGCATGACAGGGTCGGTCATATTTTCACTGTGAATTCTATGACATCTACTAATCAACCACATCAACTGACCTGGGTTCGATCCCTAACGGAGGCTGGAGGCTAAAAAAGAATGTAATGGTAGTACTGGTGTGGGAAATACCAGGAATCCATTGTTAGGTGCCCCAGCCGCCACGATATGACTGAAATAATGTTGAAAGCGGCGTAAAACCCCATTCAAACAAATCAAACAAAACATCAACTGACCCAATAAATTTGGTTGAGCGATTTAGGACTATTCTGTCAGGATCTCTTTTTAACTTTTGAGGGGGGGGGGTTACCTTTATACTTAACCAAACGTTCGAATGATACCAGATAGAATTGTCATATCTATTTTTTTTATTTTAACATTCAAGAGCTTTTCAATGGTTCAATGTCGTTTGAATGTGGCACAATTCGAGGCCAATTGTCTCAGTGAACATTATTTGTACAAGTATTCGTGTTTGTCAAAACACTCTATTTTTAGCTGTTTCCTACATTCTTACCGCGATTAAAACATTTAAGTGATACAGTCTAATAATTGTATATTTTCAGATGAATGAGATAGAAGAGAAGAACCGACTGCTATCAAAACGATTGTACAATATTCTAGACATGGTCGGTGCTTCAGAAGATGAAAGAACGATGTCCTGGGAAACGGCCTTGATGTACGAAGCATTCAATGCTATGCGTCAAGATAGCAAAGGCTTACGAATGTATCGGTTTGGAAGTGTATGTGAAGGAACAACTACAGCGGGATTAAATTCTGATATGGGTTTATTTGGATGCATTGAGTCGTTTCGAGTAGTAGAAAACATACAGGACGCTTCGGAGTATGGCAAGTGTTTACTCATGATTGCAGATAACACTGAACCGGGATATGTTCATCTACAGCACGTGCTAAATCGAATCCCTCAAACAATTTACGATAGAGAGATTAATTATACAGATGAGGATACTGACAGTTATGGACGAATTTATTGAAACACATACTTATAGATGTTCCGGGATATTTAGAAAGAAACGGGCCTGCTGTGACAAAAATGGGTCAAGGTGGATTTGATGATGTAGACTTAGTTGTTGGATTACCGTGTAAGGAAATAACATCGGTGGCGGAATCGTGGTTACGAAAACAGCGTGTGTTTAATTGGCCGCCTAAAGAAATGCTTTATATATTGGCTTCGTATGGTTGCTTTTTTTGTTAGTGTTGGACATCCACAATCTCAGAATAAATCTATCGAATGGAGGATTTCCTTTTCGGTTCAAGAGAGAGAATTAATGAGAAGTCTTAACTCAACTCAACACAAGTGCTACATTTTGCTAAAAATGATTAAGAAGGATATTGTACAACATATAGTTGGAAAAAGATCAATCTCCTCCTATCATTGTAAAACATGTTTATTTCATGTCGTAGAAAATTCAAGACCAGGGTTCTGGACCCGTGGAAACCTTGTTGCAGGTATACGCATTTGTGTGACCGTTCTTCTGCATTGGGCAAAAGAAGGTATCTGTCCGAATTACTTCATACCAGGCGAAAATATGTTTGATAGACTGAATCAGGATGTTCTGGATAAAGTAGCAAAAGTCCTCACAGATATTTTACGTGCAGGGACAAGGTTCTTGACATTGCTAGCATGTGATCATATTGGTCTCCTTATCACTCTCTATGATTCTGGAGTAAGTTTGTCAGTTTTAAAAAAAGGTTTAAACAGTCAATCCATTTTTATGTTTCTCATGGACATCTCAAGTGGTGTCTGTCTTTATCGTAATCGATTTATGGAGTTCATTAATGTTTCCGATCCTAAGCTATGTCTCCGTCTGATATTCGGTGTATTACAACGCATTAAAAGTGCCAACCTGGTGAGATTTTCTGATCCAAGTGACAGTAGGTTTGCTTTACAATCGATAGAACCACATTTTTATTTGCAAATAGCATAGTCTATAGCTTCTGTTTTATTAACAGATAGAAAAATAGAAGACACAGTAACGATGGCAAAAGTATTTGTAGATTGTATTCACAGCAATAAGGCTTTTGACCTCATTTCATCAAAACTTTTACTAGCGACTTGCTATCTTAAATGTGACATGTTCGAGAAATGTGAGGAGATACTTCTGACTTGTGAGACTCTTTTAGATTCGTGTGTTGTATCAATATGTAGGTGTCGTGATCATAAACACTTTCGTAAAAACGAATCGCTTGTGAAGTTACTTCAAAAATGGAAGCCATCACCAGTAGATTTCAGACGAAATTATACAACAGTATGCATGTTATTTCTCCCAGGTCAGGCAAACCTTGTTTACCCAGCTTTACAGTTAGAGATGTATCGTTCTGTGTATACACTTCTTGGATCTAGGGATGTAGTATTTGACTACTGGTTTTACTGGATTCTGGTAGATTCCCAGGTCTATCTATATTTTCTTCAGTACATACTTTATGGCGAAACAGACCAACATAACAATCAGGTTGATGCAATTAATAACATGCAGAATGTTATTTTGACTGACGGAAATCTTGGACATAGAGAAACAGCGCTTAACTTGTTAGGATGGATATACTCACAAGAAAACGAAGTGCAATTAGCTATAAATTGTTTTTTCGCCTCGTGGAATATCAGGCCTGACAACAATGCTGCGAAATGGCATCTTGCAATTCTATTAGCCAAATTGATAAGTCCAGAATATATATAATGTACACATGTATAATATCGTCGACTTTCTTTCAAAGCTTCTTATCTACAGCTTAAACACAGCTGAAGTAACGCGATTTTAGAAGTAAATAGTCGACATGCTTTTTTACTCTCTTGGAAAATAAGGCCCGATAATAATGCTGCTAAATTGCTTTTAGTCGTCCTAAAGGGTAAAAAGAGAAAGTCATTTATAATGTAGAATACAAATAATTAGAGCCTTAAACGTCATTATAAACAGTTTCACGTAATCTTAGACCAATATCTAACCGGTCGCTCAAATAAAGCCCGAAAAGAATAACTTTATACCATTGAAGATGCAAGTGTTTGATGAATTCATTCTTATCTGTTACATTAAAGGGAATGAAAAGTCAATACTTTTTCATGATCGAAACGGTATTTCTTTGACTGAAAAATTGATATTTCCATGAAACTTGCGAGTTTTGTGACTTTTTGAACGTAGAGTTTCAAAGAGTTCAAAAATTGTCTTCTTTTGTCTATTACACACGTTCTGTCAGTCCCTTTTGAATAATTATTTTACCAAAATCCTTGAAACTGTTTCGTCTTTCTGCTAAAGAAATATTCCCTTCAAATATCGTATTATAAATGTGTCAAAAAGTAGAATTATGCAGTGACCGATTAGAAGTTGGCTTCAGTTTATAAGCAAAGTCAATCCTCTATCCAGTCTGTACTTTCGCACATCCGATAATTAAGTAAAGTTTTTTGGCAATATCAAAAATACCCATATCTAGACAAGCTGAGATACTCAGTACGTTGACATTAACGTCATCATTTTTTCGTATAGTTCAAAAATGTTCAATAAAGAAATTGTCAGAAATCTTACAAAAAGAAATATATAGTTTCAACATTTGCTAGTTATTGCAAATATTTATCTAAAACATTTGACTTTATATCTTAACGCTTTAAGTCCAGTCACCCTAGGGTTTGACTTCAACTTATTGCAACAGAATTGTTTTAATGTCATAATTGTAGCTTGGTACTAGGCAAACAGCATACAAAATTCAAGTGTGCGAAGTTGGTAAATAACTAGCTGAAAGTTTATAATTACAAGCTAATCCCAAAAGCCCTTATGGACCACCATTATTATTTTTATTTTCAAGATTATGAAAGGGGGGATTTGTAATTATATCAGATTTTGGTCATAAGATGATTGAGAAAGTATCTACAGAAATTTCTAGCACAAGAAAACTTTTTTTTTCTAAAATAATATAATCTGTACCAATTTACCCTCCAGAACAACAACAACAATTTTAAAATGTAATGCATTTTCGTGGATTTCATTTTTATTGAATTCGACATTAAAAACATTAATGTGTAATGGTCATTTTATTAATAAAAAGGGTTTTTCGATCACCTAAGCACAACGTGCTCAGGGGGATCTTTAAGGGTGATCCTGAGTCCGTCGTCCGTCGTGCGTCGTCAACAATCTTAAATACTAATTCTCCTGAACCACTCGGCCGATTTTAATTTACCAGAATGTTCCTTGGGTGACCTTTTTCAAAAATTGTTCGCGAAATTTTGATTTGCTCATAAATATAGGCGTGGCAAGGAGGGGCTTATTTTGAGCCCGAAATCTTTGAACGAAATCTCCTCCTGAATCACAGGACCGATTTAAATGAAATTTTACCAAATTGTTCTTTTCACGACCCTCTTCAAAATTAGTTTTGCAAAATCTTGATTGGTCCATTAATATTAGCATGGCAGGGCGGGGCTTATTTTGAGTCGCCTCAGTAAAGAATGGGTAGGCAGAGTCTATTTCCACTTTAAATTCTTGGAATATCATCAATAATAGGAAAATGTGAATGAAACTTTGTCAGAAAGTTACTTGGGTGAGTTCCACTGGACCAATAAAATTCAGGTGAGCGGTTTGGCTTCACAATTTCAGCTGACTCGTTTGGTTGCAGAGACAAGAATTAATAGTGTGTACTTTTTCTAGTAAGGAATCCCATTGGATCCGTTCATTATCTTCAATTGAGTGGTGAATTGTTTTCCTTAATTCATTTATGGTCCTGTACTAATGTTAACTGTATGGGATGTATGACACTGTTGCAAAAACATCCCATACAGTTTGGCTCTCAGAATTTGCAGAATCTGCTCACAAGAAAGCTCTTTTGAGGCACGCACCAGGGAGCTAACATAACATCTACTTAATAGAGGTTATAGACAAGATGCCGTCTCTGCTGCCATAGCCGAAGCCGCTGCCATACCTACTACTATACAAAAGTAAGATTAAACAATCAAACAGGATACCATTTGTGGTGACGTATCATCCCAACTTGCCAAAATAAGCTCAATTATTGACAAACATTGGTCAAAAATCGAGGCCTCGAGCAAACTCAACAAAATGTTCCCTGAGAAACCAGTTGTCGCTTACCGCAGGCAAAAATCCCTCAGAGACTTCCTTGTAAAAGCAAAAATTGACCATTCGACACCTATTGCTTCGCCTGGACACTCTGGTCCTTGCCAGGCAGCAAGATGCCAAACATGTCGAATCTTGAACGATATGCAGACCTTCAAGTCTCAACTTGGTGCAATTCCTACTGTAAAGGGCACTTACACCTGCAAAACTGCAAACGCTGTCTATCTCCTTACATGTTCGAAATGCCACAAACAATATGTGGGCGAAACAAAACTACAGATAAACAAACGCATGCATAGATCCGATTGGAAAACACGCCGTTTCAATAGATCTCCTGTAGCTGAACATTTTCATGGAAACGGTCATTCATTCAACGACGTTGTCTTGTGCTGTATTGAGGCAAACACTGAATGGACAGACAAAGAACGAAAGTCACGGGAGACCTATTTGATTAGACGCTTGAATACTATCCAACCATTCGTAATCAACAAAAGAGACGCTTAATTAAGTCACAAAGATAATTCGTGTTATATATAAGCAGCACCTTACGATGGTGGACTAACGGAGATAGAAAGTTTTAGTTATTAGTCTTTTTCATTTGTATTTTAAAGGGCATGTGTTGGGGCTCGACGCAAAATTGTTCCACCACAATAATGGTTAAAGCAGATTTTATTTGCCTATTGCAGTCATTTACATAATATTTTACAATGAAAAACATGATAGAAAGGGTTAGAATGGAAGTGGAGCTTGTATTGTACTTCTCCTTGACATAGTTTCGCGATGATCCCTTTGAATAGAGACTAAAATGCCTCATAGATATTCTGCGTACTATCTATTAGGCTTGTAAGAAACATTTCAACATAGTCCTGAAAGGGGGGTAGTTTTGGGAAATGGGAGATATCGTTATAATTCTCATAATCAGTGACAACCTTATAACTAGCTTTTGATAAACACCCATGTATGAAGATCTATCTTTTGTAAGTGTTGATGTTTGAACTGTCGAATGTACATGCACACATTACAGGTTCTTTCTGTACATCAACTGCATTGCATTCATAGACTGTTCACGAAACAAATGATTTGTCAAATTTACTCCAGTAATATTCTATTTTTATTGCTCATTTTACATATTGAGATTTACTTAATTCATCTAAGCCCTTCTCCCACTCTTTCTCTGTTTTATGTGTATGATTGCTGCGTATTTAAACCTTAAAAATGAGAATAATAAAAGATTCCAGTTTGAGGTAGAGTAAAAATAATATTCTTTTTTTATATGATTTCTTGCAATTATGATAAAGAATGATTTCGTGAATATAAGAGTTGAAATCATAGTTTAGTACATAATTGAAAGCACTAGGAATGGAATTCTAGAGGTAAGCTATTCAGGAAATGTTGATACATGTATTTTCAATTTGACAAATTGATACTTCACTTTACCTATGCAGTCTTTCTACTGCCAATATTATTCATGAAATTAATCTGATGTCCTTTTTCCCAGATCTAAAATATCAAAATGTTTCCATCCATATCAGTGTTAAGCGTTTTTTTTAAATCACTTAAAAACATTTAACAATGAAATTAAGGGCAACAAGTGATCGACAGGAAACAACAAAAATCTGTTTGTTTAAAATTGTCAAATTATTTAAGTGACCGGTTACAAGATTGGTTGGTGTGTTTAGTTTTCCTAGTGTCTTATCTGCATTTCCAATTAATGCACTCAGAAGATGTTGCTATAATGAGTGGAAACGAAGAAGAAAGAGAGGAAGAAGCAAAGCTTTTAATGGTTAGGGTTGATCATGGAATATTTTTATATCAGACTACAAACCCTATAAGAAAACTCAAGAAGCTCAATGGACGTTTGTTTTAATTGAAACAGATCTGTCAAGTCAGTCTGATTTGGTCTGAATATTCATGTCTTGTTTTGATTTAGAAAAAAGTTGAATCTTCAGCTGTGATCAATGTTCTTTGGAAAAAATCGTTTAATGTCCATGCGTCAAAAACTTATAATTATAAATTATGGGAAATCATTTTTACCCAACTTAAAAGACATACAATGATTCAGGCCTTATAATACATTTCAGTACTAAACTTATCCTGCTAAATTCCATTTCTATTTTCAACAATTTGCTAATTATATGACATTTCAATCGGTTTGGCCCAAGGTTTTCAAACAATAGTTGAGATGAAAGCAGACATTGTTTGACTGAGATTAGATTGTACAACTGTTTGCTCATCTGTGCAGAGTGATTCAAGTGTTTACTGCTTGCCAGCCCTGCGTTCAGGAAAGCAAAGTGCTAGAAAATTTAAGCCAGTGCTTTCCAGCTTCCCTATCCTGAACTGTGTGCTTCCTTGGCGCACTTGCGATAATCGGCGAGCAAAGTCACAATGTGACAAGCATAGCAATCAAAATTGGAGGTTAACTCGACTATTATCGATTTTATTTTCGAAAATCTCGTGATTTTCGTTTTGTTAGGAAATTTAATCATCTGGAGGGCAGTATCAATGAATAAAAATTATTTTCATTTCATTTAATAACTCAAAAAGAGTATTCTGGGGTTTGATCTCGGATTAAGCTGTGAGTTGAGAAACTTTTGTTCATCTTTTTAATCATCTGGAGGGCAGTATCCATGAATAAAAATCGTTTTCATTTCATTTAATAACTCAAAAAGAGTATTCTGTGGTTTGATCTCGGATTAAGCTGTGAGTTGAGAAACTTTTGTTGCATAGGAACCGGGTCATTTTCAGAAAGCGCTTGTGGTGCGTTCAAGGTAGACTGCTCGGTATAAAAACTGCTCGAAGCTGCACGTTCGTATCCTGAACACAAGACAGGGCTCTATTTTCAATAGGAAATATCACTGAACAGTAGGAAAATTGTTAAGCACACTATTTTACCATCGGGTTAAAACTGTATAACCCTAGATAACAAATTCTTGTTCAGTTGATTCTGTGATATAGGTGGAATTAGCTTGATTGCAACCCTAATAGTAATAGTAGTTTTACAATGCATGCATTTTATGCTTTAATATAGCTAGCTTCATGTAATATCATTAGATTTATAAAACACACTTTGTAAGTCTCTCGGTGAAATGAATTAATTTTGCAAAAAAAACTTTGAATTCCTAACAGAAAAATATTGGAATTATGCAGGAATATGTGCTTTATGGAATGGAACATTAGTTAAAGTGCTTAAATGGGAAAAAGTAGTAAAAATAAGCGTAAAAATAGCAGTCAAGGTGACTCGGACAAACAAACAAAGAAACCTACAGTACAACCGGTCGAGTCTACTTCGTCACAAGTGGGTGAGGCAGAAATAACCGTAAGTCAGACTCTCAATGAAACCAATGAAGTATTATATGGTGATTGCGTCTCTTCACCTTCATTGAGAAATATTGACAATCAAGAAAAAAGTGTATTTGAAACACCAAATAAAGATATGCCGGCTACACCGAAGTCAAATAAATCACCCGATAAAATGGACTCGTCAAATCCCAAAGCTAAAACCCTCACCACGACAGAAAGACTATCATTCCCTGTTGATATTATGAGTTGTCTAGTTAGAATCGAATCTAAAATAGATACTATTGAGGAAAAACTGAAAAAACTCGACATATTTGAGAAAAAGGTCGATAATCTGGAATCCGATGTACAAAAGTTATGGGCCCATGTCGAGGATATAAACACAAACATTTTGGAAAAAGTACGTGATGTCGAAGAAAGGGTCAGAAGTGTCGATTTTTCAGTTGGAGAAGCCAAGGATTCTATTTCACAATTAGAAAAAGAGAATAACCGTTTAAGGGAAAATCTTATTTATCTCCAATCTCAAAGTATGAGGAATAATTTGATTTTTTGTGGAATATCAGAATCCAAAAATGAGAAAAACAGCGAAACTGAGACTAAGTTAAGGATGTTCATGGTAGAGAACTATTTCTTCAAAACAAAATGGAGAGTGGCCTTACATTGAATGACATAACATTAATTCTACTTCTATTTGCCGACGACATGGTCATTTTAGGATCGTCCCTGGAAGATTTACAAAATTCACTCGATAATTTAAACAGTTATTGTAATACATGGAGCCTTTCGGTTAATATAGAGAAAACGAAAATAATGGTTTTCCGCAAAAGAGGTAAATTAGAGCTAAACGAGTCTTGGACCTATAATGGCCAATCCATCGAAATAGTTGACGATTTTAATTACCTAGGTGTAGTATTTGGCTGTTTTGGATCTTTTGCATCAAATCAACAATACGTAAGTGGCAAAGCTCTTAAAGCAATGAACGTGCTGAACAACCACCTTCGTAAATTCTCTTTACCACCGAAGGAATGTTTACAGCTTTTCGACACTTTTGTAAGCTCAATACTAAGTTATGGTAGCCAAATATGGGGTCTAAATAAATCAAAACCGATCGAAAGAATCCATTTAAAATTTTTGAAAGGTTTACTACGAGTTAAAAGCACGACGAGCAATGCTGGTGTCTATTTTGAATTAGTTCGGTATCCTTTGTACAATAGATAGATTCGTTCTAGCCATTAAGTACTGGTTTAAGTTACTCTCTACTGACAATATCATATTGAGAACTATATATGTTTCACTTCTTAATGACCTTGGGAAACACAAAAATTGGCTTACAGCTCTTAAAGAAATTCTAGCTGAAAATGGTTTTCAATACGTTTGGTCGAACCCTTGGTCTGTGAACCAAAAAACCTTTGTGCATGAATTTAAGCAGAGGCTAGTAGATAATTTCATTCAATCGTTGTACTCAGACCTAAGTTCTAATAGAATTTTAAAATTTTACAAATGTATTAAACCGACAGTTGAATATTCGCCATATTTAAGTATTATTCATAATCCTAATTTGAGATCTTTTATAACAAAAAATAGACTTTCATCTCATTCTTTTTGTATAGAAACAGGACGATATGGAAACGACAGAGTTGACATATCTCTTCGGATTTGTACTTTTTGCAATTCGCAAGAAATAGAGGACGAATTCCATTTTGTATTATCATGTAATAAGTACACAGATTTGCGAAAAAGATTCTTAAAAAAGTACTACTATTCTAGGCCTAATATGGTAAAATTCACTGATCTACTTCAAAGTGGGAATAAGAATATAATACTGAATTTATCCTATTACTTGCGTGAGGCTTTTGCACGAAGAAGTTCTTTAAAAATTCAAGACCAAATTAACTAAGTAAAAATACTTACCAAAGTTAGGCAAATAAGTATATTGTACTTTGATATGTTTTAATACCATTATAATGTATACATAGAAACTCTAACAGTGAGATAGGAATTCGGTGCATATTACCAGAAAAAAGGAATTCTCCAATACTAACTTCCTTCCTCGAACTAACTTTAATTCAACTAACCTTTAAATTTGTTTTTTGGAAATAAAGATCATTGTCTGGCGGCCAGAGTATCGTATCTACATTTTAAATAGACTCACAGTGGACCAACGTACAGATTCGCAAATCGGAAGCTGCGATGAATGTACGTCGCTAATCAGTTAGCTGCGGTTGATAAATTAAATTAAATTCATAATTGTGTAAAAACGACGGGACAGAATCAACAGGAGCATTTCTTAAAATAAAGGTAAGTAATTTTTTCTTAAGTTTATGCTACGATCACGACACCAAACGAGCATGTATTTGTAAAATTGGTATCAATCACTGGCGTTTGCCCTCGGCGACAGCCTTCACTGTTTGTTCTTTTCTATTTTTTTCAAATTGGAAACGCATTAAATTCTTTTCTGATTGTAATCGATTACAAAAGAATCAATTACCTTCAAGAAAACATAACCATGCGACGGATCCATTTTGTATTTATGAAAATAAACAGCATTTAATCAAGGCACCCCAATATGTTCATTGTACAACTAGCTGTCAAAATTTAACATCATTAGCTGTTAAATGGCTTGAATACACTGTACGATTAGCTTAGCCGATTCAGGGAAATATTTTTTTTTAAAATATACCGCTAGTTTTATGAAATATGAAGTAAAATTGAGATCTGAAGCAAATGGTACTTTTGACAGATACAGAAAAGTTATCCGTGACTTTCTATTTCAGAAAGATATTCTATATGGATTCTTCACCACATTTTTTTAATGAATACCTCACAAAATCACATCATCTTCTATGAGCGATGTGATTCTTTCATTTCTAGCTAAGCATGGTTCAACCTTGGAACTTAATTTCTTAAGATCTAACCATTTGCGAAATGAAGGTTATAGGAATTGGATCCTAGATGTTTTTAGTTTTAAAACGTGTTTGTACACAATCTTATAAACCGTTTCTTACTTAAGCTTTCTCTTTTCCTTGGATCTAAAACAATTGGCGCAACATGGTGAAGATAAATAATGGCAGTACAATTTTTACTTAGTCAGATGGAAGGACTCTTAATAAATATATTACTACAGAATAACTAAAAAAGGAAACTACGCAGATTGATACTGATAGTTGATAGCTTATTTCTGAAATGAAAATCATAAAATTAGATCTTAAAGAGGTAAACAAATTGAGAATTTTCAAAATAGTTTCGTATATTTCCAAAAACAAAAAAACAAAAAAAAAAAAAAGAAAAAAACAAAACAAGCGCAAATCCAAATATATGAATCATACGCATTGGTCGGGAGATTACCGATAACTGAGTAAAATGTAAGAAATACAGCTTCAATATAGGCTATTGACGAAAGATTGTTTAACCTTTATTTATTAATCTATTTATTAGAAGATGAAAATTTCGGGCAAATCGATTGTTTGTCTTCAAATGCTAAGGAATCTGTTACCTGACTTGTGCTGAGTGCGACGTAGGAGCCAAAATAATTGTCGATTGCTCGGCTGTTTCGGAGAACACCCGATGTATTGTTATCACCTTAAAGTCGTTTGCTTTGGCGTTGTATCATAGGTTATTGGGTAGGCGTTTGGCGCCGGCGTGATAAACATTAACCTTAGTCACATGTCTCTTATCATTTAAGGTATATTCTAAAAATTCAGCAGGTATGTTCACCATCACAAGAGCTAGCCGCCAGACAATAAAGAGGGGTAACTCTGAACGCATTTTTTAAGAGTTGTGCCCTTTTTACCTATATTTTTGCACTGCACAGAGAAGGCGTTGCACTTGCTAATACTTTTTTTCTTGGTTTATATGTACAGAGGGATTAATAATATCTGCTACAGTTTCAAAAGGCTAAAATCTATTGTGTACAAATATATTTTTTGTATGCTTACAAATTCCTAACACATACAATAAAAAGTTTATATTGCGATGTAACACAATACCATTAGTTCAATGTTCCCTGGTCCAAGACTGCAGAAAATCGGCTAAATCGGGCGGCTACAGTACACCACTGCATCAAAAAAGGTTCGAAGTCAAATAAACAACAACCTGCAATGAAAGACACATTTTCCTGACATAATGAAGCGTGCAGCTAATAACAAATCACACTCATTTAAATCAAAACATGAAATGGATGCTCAATTTACAAATCACAGAAATTTGATAAGGTCGCAAACTACGGTGAAAAGCGAGCCATTTTACGCAAAATTGAAATTTGAGAACAAGCGCTACGAAATGATAGACACCCCAAGACTCGCATTTTGTGAAGTAGAAATATAGTGCAAAGTCTTCTGAATGATTTAAAAGCATATGTCAACCATCTTTTTGTTACAAATTTACATTTAACACATATAATACGAATTTTTGAGCCGGCTCAATTCAACAACCCCTCAACCGTCGGTTTTTTAATTCTCCGCATGAAGCCAATCTATGTCAAGCTCACGACCATTGAATTTCGTAATCGATATGACGTCCATTTTGTGAAATAATAATGTCAAGTCATTCTTTTAGTCCTTGCGATGGTAGTGACACGCATTTGTGGAGTGATCAGATGTGAGCGTAGAATCGCAATTTTTGGGTTCATTTGATTTCTTCAAACTGGTATCAGTTGGGAAGCGTTTTTGCATTTATCTTATTCTTATAACAGGAGAATGGCTTATAACAAGTGGGCCATAGTGGCCTTTAATCGCTCGGCTGAGAGAACTGTCCAAAACTTGTTTAAAGAAGGTTTTGAAAAAGGTTTTTTGGCCAACTTTCAGGTTGATTGGGCCTTAAATGTGGCCACTAGAGTGCATACAAAGTTTTTTCTCTAGGCATGACCCTTTGACTTTCGTTTTGTTCCAAGCTGACCGAATTTTTAACTAATTTGAAGAAATCGTCAAGACTGTAATTCTTAGCAAACTTCAGGTTAATCAGACCAAAAATGTAGCCACTAAAGTGCATACTTTTGACATCTAGAGTGCATACAAGGTTTTGAACCCGTAACCTAGTTTTTGATCTACTTGATCCAATTTTAAACTCATCCGAGATTTTATCAAGACATTCACTTTGACCAAATTTCTGGGCAATTTCAGATTGATCGGGCAAAAAAATGCTACCTCTAGGGTGTAAACAGATTTTTTTATGAGATTTGACCCCGTGATCTACTTTTTTCATCCCACTTGACCCAAATGCGAACTTGCCTGAGACTTTATCAAGAAAATCATTCTTACCAAATTTCAGGTTGATCGGGCAAAAAAAAATGTGGACTCCAGAGTGCATAAAAGGTAAATGTTGACTACGCACGACGGACGATGGACATTTCACTTTACTACAAAAGCTCACCTTCAGCTATTCGTGCGCAAATGAGCTAAAAGGAGATGAACAATTTCAGTTTCAGACATATATTTGATGACATAATGACAACATGTTTCCCTCAAACTTGTCAATTCAAATTGTGATATGTTCACCCCTCTAAAAGTAGTTGAAAATTGAATTCAAACCACGAAGTAAAACTTTTTAAGACTTGGAAAGTAAAGCAGATAGTATAAATCACCCTGTTCTTATATATTTACAGGCATTTGTGCATTAACATGAATATTGAATAGCTAAATATTCGACTTTAAGATATGTGTGCTTATAAATGTGTTTTGTTTGTGGTTATGGGTTATTTATGCAAGTCCAAAAGAAGCAGAGCCCGGTAAGTTGATAACGCGCCGTGTTGTCATTCCTCCGATTATGTGTTCATCCCTGTCTCGGCAAACTTTAATTGATATTTGTTAATTTCAAGTGTTTGTGACATGAGTCATTTATATCCCCTCTATGAACGTATGACAAGAAGTACGTATGTGTGGATGAGCTGCTGCCGCTCTATCCGCTTGACTGAAAAAAATCCCGTAACATTGTCAATTTCTGTTAGTTAATTGAAGATACAATGATCATATATGTAATCAAAAAGGTATTTCACTCCCTATATGACTTTTTAGACTAAGTCTTATAAAATACTATATATCGAATGGATTAAAACCATGTCGATGAGCATGCCTACTCGAAGCCTAAAAGCGCATCGAAATACCGACTTTTCGTCTGTATAACATAACAAAGGGAGGATTTCATCGACCCAGTAGACATTCTTCAAAGCCTTGTTGGATCATATTTGTAACAAATCATATATGTAATACATTTGTTACGTACATGATCACATTCATAACAGATAAAGTATGTTACAAATGTGTTTGACCGAAATGGGGGTTGACATGAGAAGCATATATGTAACAGCATCGATCATATTCGTCACAAAATATGTTACATTTATGCTTGATTTCTGAGTCAAATATGTAACACATGTTACATATGTGATCATATATGTAACAGGTGTTGTATATATGATTTGTTACAAATATGATCCAACAAAGCTACAAAAAGAGGAAAATTCACGTAAAATAAATGTTTTAAAAATATCACTGTAATTGTAATCTTTCAACTGAATGAGATTTACAACATATTTATTTCAATACTTGGAGTTATCTGCCCTTGTCTCAGCCCATTTTATATATTTTCCTATAATTATCGTTAAAAGGTAACAATAGCAACCACATCGCAATAAAATACACAAAATAATTTCAACATATTGCCGTAACAATACGGGGTTTGATCAGTGCTTAAACAGTTTTAGGCAAATACGTCGAGTTTTGTAGGTTCTACTAACAAGCAGAAATGCATTACGCTACTTTGACTTCATTTTTCAGGTAAATGACGTTTGTAGGGTTCATATAGTAAATTGGTCATAACTCACAAAATAACCTGAATATTCTGTTCAAATGAAGACTAACATACTCCAGAAATATTATACATTCAAAATAACGTTGTTTATCAAATACTCACCAATGGTCCGAAGGAACATTGTCTCACGTTGTGGCCCATATATATATGTTTATATATATAAACAGAGAGCAGCCACGATACATGTACCGGACATTTTATTCATGAATATCCTTTCATGAGTTGAGGAAATATGGAGCATACGCGAAAGAGTGACGTCGACGTCACCGCCGATGACGACGATGGACTAAGTGACACAATAAATCAGTATCAAGATATTGGCCCATCTGGTGAATAAAAACCTGCTACAAATGTGTTTCAGATGTAAATATGCATTCTTTTGTACTGTTTTTACATCAAAATTGACCTGTGACATATGTGATTTCATGTCACATCAAAAACCGGCATCGATCATATTCGTCACAAAATATGTTACATTTATGCTTGATTTCCGAGTCATATAAGTAACACATGTAACATCTGTGATCATATATGTAACAGGTGTTACATATATGATTTGTTACAAATATGATCCAACAAAGCCTCATATTCCACTAGTCATGTTAAGATGTACTAGTTTATGTTAATTCGTATGTTTATGATATCTTAGGACCTGCAAAATAAGTTGACCAATCAAAATCGTACCCTGTAGTGGGTATTGTTGGCTTGTGTCGTATGAATGTATGTATTCATGTAAGTATGTTTGTATTCATGTACGTATGTATTCATGCATTTATTCATGTATGTATGTATGTATTAATTAGGGATGGATACGATTAACCGATTAATCGAGTACTCGATCGAAAATCCGAGTATCGATTACCAATTTCACTAATCGAGTAATTGGCAAGAAAAAGAAAATCATAAGAAAATTCATGACAAAACTATTAAAAAGATCCTCAAAATATCGATCTTTTTATTTTATGTGTCGTACAATGGTAAAGTATGCAGCAACTAATCGTCTGCCGATTATCTTATCCGATGAAAACTTACCATATTTGCAATCAAGAGCCAACAATTATTGTTCTCGCTGTCAACCATTGTCATAATTGTTCGCACCTTGGACGTTTGAAACCGTGATTAGGGTCAATGCATTTTAGCTAAACATGTGCTTTATCTGTTTGAGTTGAATTATCAAACTGCCGTCATATCAACGGAATGTCTACCCTCATGTCAAAACCTTTTAACTCGGGCTTATCGATGTTGTAGTAACTTGGTGTTTGCCAAGATATGCTGCAAATACCATATGCCAACATAAGTTAAAAACACAACAATCAAACGTCGTCAATGCTAAACGAGTACTCGAGTACTCGATCGGAAAGGTTACCGAGTACTCGATTAGTAAAATTGGTACTCGTTACCATCCCTAGTATTAATGTGTTTATCAATTTAATGTATGTAAACACATGCATGTTTTTTCATATATATCTATGTATGAGCGTGTATGTATATGTATGTACATGTATATATATACTCGTACTTATATGTGTAATATCTGCTTGTTTGTTTCTGTAGGGTATCCATTTGAGTGTAGTTTTATGAATTCATGACATTGTTTTTCTGTTGTAAATTTGCTGGAGTTGACATGCCATGTCCAAATTCGTAGACATTTTGATAGAACATTCGTCAACAAGAATATCATGTTTTTTGCGTTTCTACTTTCAGACATCCAAAAGATGATAAAATATACGGTTATCCGACATCCAAACAAGAAAAGAAAACTATTACCGGAAACTTCTTAAAGGCATTTCAACAAAGTCCATACTTTGCAAACGAAAAACCATCATGCTATGTCATATGTAGTTAAAGATCAAGGATATTATAAATATTGCCAACGATAAATCGTAAAGAGAACAGTTACCAAAATGAAAGAAATTTTCAATTTATAAAACGCTTCAAGAGGCAGAAATAACAAACAAAAGAAAGAATCAAAACCAATCAAGAAGCCACGGTTACTATGCGATATCATAGACCTCGATTTTTGTATAATGAAGACATTGCATGATGTTATTTCACAAAACCGTCCTGTACACTCTTTTTCGCAAACCTGCCATACAACTCCGTTTAGTGCCCATTCGGCCATCATTGGTTCCCAGAGAAATCAGTTAATAGAAAATGTGTAGACCGATTCACATAGCACGGTGTTCGAGTGGTGATCATGCGATGCATTTAGGCGTGTCCTAAGGCCTTGAGTTTTTATTAAAATTTGTATAGCTGTTTCTAAAAGCATGGATACTATAGACATCCGCACACTTATTATACTTTTTGGGTTACTGTGGGTAAAAGTTTTACATAGGGGCTGTGTGAGGCAAATGTAAGCTAGGTTTAATGGGATTCAAATGAATGGTAAGTCTTGCAAGGAAGTTTACTTATTTAACAAGTGATCGGATATAGCCGTTGATCTGCAAAAAGATACTCAAATGATAATAACACCCATCTCTAATCAAAACAGAGGCATAGTAAATGCGCCTGTCGTTTATTTATCAAATATTTAAACGTGAATATGGGAGGAATCTGTGTCGAAAATCGCAGCTAATTATACAGTTAAAAAGGGTGTCCATGCAGCTAATGGTACAAAGAACCTTTCTGTGTTGCCTGGATAAAATCTTGTTTTTTCTTCATAAAAACAACACGGATCCGTCTCATGGTTATATTGCCTTGAAGGTAATTGATTCTTTTGTATTCGAATACAATCAAAAGAGGGTTTGGTGCGTTTCCAATTTGAAAAAGTAGAAGAGAACAAGCAGTGAAGGCGGTCGTCGAGGGCAAACGCCAGTGATTGATCTCAATTGTACAAATACAAACCGGTTCGATGTCGTGATCGTAGCATTATCTAATGGAAAAATATCTTACCTTTCTTTTGAGAGATTTTCATGTTGGTTCTGTCCAGTCGTTTTAACACAAGTATGATTTTAATTGAATTTATAAACCGCAGCTAACTGATTAGCGACGTACAGACATCGCAGCTTCCGATTTGCGAATCTGTACGTTGGTCCACTGTAAGACTGTAGCTGCGCGGTTCTGACCACCAAGCAAATGATTCATATTGCTATTCTGTTCGTAAGAGTGCAATATTGTAAGAGCTAGTATGTAACGAGAGTGTGCACACGTGACAAATTTATCATTATGTTAAATGTATTATCTATTTTGTATGACGAAAAACTTTTGTAGTTTAAGTCAATAAAATTTCTTCTTCTTCTTCTTCTGTAATTACCATTGTCGAGCATCTTGTGGCTCGGATGAAATCTTGCGGTGAATTAGTTTGGGAAACTAGAGGAAACTAAGGGTGGGTCCACCAGTTGTCTTTATATAACTCCGTGGACGAGGACGAAGTTCTTAAAACCAATACAAACAAAGAATCTGAGTAACAACATCTTAAAATGTATTCAATCTGCAGCAATGGTTTTATTATTACTTGTTTGAAAACATTTCTTATGTATCTGTAATATTGTATCAGTTTTTCTCTAATATGATTCACACCTTCATGTATTTTTGAGGGTTGGGTATTAATATCCTCTGTTTAAATAGTTTTATTATTGTTCAGTTTGATTTAAAAACTATTAACTAAATCTTATAATCCACTTCTATAACTATTTTTATCAGATAAAAACTGCTTTGTCAGATAAATGTTCATACTAAAATACAAATTTCTAAGATGTGTGTTTGGTCAAAGCTAATGTCCAAAAGCGGCATTTTTTTTTAGTTTTTGGCGTATATAAATGGCCTGTATTAAAATTAGATTGTTAGATAAACTTTCTTTTGACATTTCCTGATTCATACATGTAAATGTACGGATGACAAAATAAATATTACTAGAAATGATATATGAATTGTTTATCCTATCACTTGCTTTAAATCACCCTGTATCTCTCAGTGACAAAAAAGCGCGGATCCAGATTTTTTCAGCTGGATTCTATCGAAATAGATATTTTTGCATATCCACAAGGCTAGAAGTGTATGCTTATACATATTCGTGATGTCGGTTCGGTATACACTTATAATAATTGTGGATTGTTGGATCTAACAATCTTTCCTCGTTTATCTCAATAATATGACAATACATCAAAACCAAAACAATTTGATAATAGTAAAAATAATCATTACGCTTTCTCCCAAAAGTTTCGTGTGACCGTTTTCACTGTGGAATTTGCTGTATTTTGACGTTTATTTTGTAGAAAACTGTTTTTATGAATAATGGATTTGACGTCCAATTGTAGATATATATAATTGGATTTCCTGGATCCTCCGCTTCTGGTATCCATTTTTTTTGTATGATTGGAAGAGGCCTCCCCACCTCTGAGTTCGATCATTAAAATGGTTTGATAGGTAAAGGTTCAGACCGAAACATCCCAGTTTTATATTATGACCAAAAGTTGCACTTTCACAAAAAAATGATGAGGTAATATCAAAAGGTTATAAAAAAAAATTAGTTACAACGAAAGCTGTAATATTGTCCGGGATGAGAGTATTTCACTGAAGTTTTTTTTTTTTTATTATTATTTCAAAACAGTCTTCGGCGATAAAGATATTAAATGTTCCATGAAAACTAATGTTTGTATTACATGAAAATGAAGATAGAGATATTCTGTTAGATCCACCTTTATCTTTTCTTGATATACTATGTTTATTATGAAAAAAAGAATGAAGAGATAGGGGCTTAGCGGAGATAGAGTTTTTTTTCCCCACAGGCTCAAAGTGACATTTGTTTAGTTATCATCGTTCTAAGAACATACTAGATATTTTTATTTTCAAGGTTTCAGAACTTGCAGTCCGTAAATTTGCATTGAGAGTACTACCCTCGATAGGATAGACCCTGATATAAACTGTCGAACAATACTCCAACGTGAGTTTTAAAGCGGTCATGATTTGAAACAACTTCTTTTGCTTTCGCGACTCTAGTTTTTTTGTCCCACCACTGACCTGTAAATGGCCAAACAATGAGTGCGACCAATTTGGAATGGACAATTTCGGAATCGACGCAAATTGTATAAAGTAAAAGAGTAAAAAAACGCTCTTTCGTGGATATTCTTTGAATATTTTTTTCTAATTTTGTCTTATGAAAGATGAGTGATATAAAAATACAAACCAATAGACAAACTGCGGCTTTTTCGTGAAACACATAATCCAGTGTATAAAGTAAAATATGTAAACGGAGTTTGAAATACGCCAAAGTACAAACTGGTGTCCGAAATGTTGCGGGTCATAAATATTCTTCAAGTAAGGCCTATAATTAGATCATCGCGTCATAATAATTTGCATAACCGAATGTGGAATGACAAATCAAGCTTAACCTTGAGAATAAAAGTATAGTTTTTGTGTACATAGTCGTTTAAGATCATTGTCTTTCGTTTCGGAAATCATGTTCACGAACACAGACGGGGACTTTAATACTTTTTTGTCGGCGTATATAAATTCATGGACTTGCAATAAACTGAAATGGTACAAATTTTCTAAAACTTATTATCATATTTTTTTTATTCAAATACTTTCACTTATTGCAACACATCTAATGCATTATGCCCTGTATCCAGTTGAGATATGACGTCACACGCGTGTACACGCCAGGCCGTCTAGCCTTTCCACATCCGTCTCCCCAAGACACTACTCCGGCAATCTCCCACACACCGTGACGTTTACACACTAATGGACCGCCGGAATCCCCCTGTTAAAACAGAACTTTTTTTGTAATTTTTCTTGAGAATATCGCTCTTTGGGGAATGTTAATAAATTTAGGAAAAGAAAACCCGCAATAAGAAAACTATTCTTGCCAGGTTAACCGGCGTGGATAAGCTGATCTCGTTATATGTATAATAAGTACTTAGTGTTTTGTATGAAAAAATAACGAGGCTGGGAGAATCGAAAATTGTGGAGGCTCTGTCGAGACAATTATCAATTCTCACAACCGATTTAGATAGTTTTGTCATACAATACACTAAGTCCGTATTACATTGATCTTAAAACTTCTATTAGTCTTGTTTTTGTCGATGTTTCTAACCGAAATGCAAGTTTCTAAAAAATAACCGCATTATATCATTGTTCTAAAAATAATTATGTGATATCATAAAAAAATATCATATAGGATGTTATCACTCGAATATTTGTAAAGTTATAAGATAAAAGGAAATATCTGAATCTGGAATTGGTATTCGTATCTATCGTTTTATTATAAATACCATTATCATCATTATCATTTATTTGTTTAAAGGCTATGATTTGTATTAATGATATTATTATTATCATCATTATTTAAAGACACCAGGCTTTCAACCTTTGGGTGTTAGTTTCGATCCCCGGTGGCGGCACATATTCTTTCCGACTATTAGCTCCTACGAATGGTTAGATAATCGTTAACCGAAGTAGGATAACAGCTGCAGACTAGGCAATGTTAAAATTATAGTACAAGTGCGAGAAATACCAGAAACCCATCTTAGGTTCTCAAGCCGCCGCTTCATACATGTAGACGAAGAAAACGTTGAAAACGACATTAAAACTCATTAAATTAATTAAATGATGTTTGAAGGGTCACACGCACTAAAATCAGACAAATAAACAATTGCCTGTGGTCATCCATACCTGACATGCATCTTTTCCACCTTGACTTGTCGCCCCAGCACAGATCTGTGTGGAATGCACAGACCCGTAACCAAGATAGTATCCGCACTGGTTATTAGGTAATGTTTGTAAATCTACGAATTCTAGATTTGGTGTGATTGGGGCGTGGCCACTTGGATCTGTAATAAAAAAAAAGGGTACAATCTTACATATTCTTGGTTTGCTTTGTTTTCGACACCGTCACTTTGAAATTCCATCGGTGTTGGGTAAATTCTGTTAATTTACATATTTGTGATTTTATGTGATATAGGCGTGGCCACTTGGGTCTGGCATGCAACAAATGATTGTAAAGTAAAGTTTGTGTAAATTTACATATTCTATGGTTGATGTGATAGGGGCGTAATCAATTGGATCTGAAATTAAAAAGAGGTTACAAATTTACAAATTCTAGATTTGATTTGACTTGGATATTACTTTTGGAAATGCCATCGGTTTGGCCTCTTAGATTTGAAATGTAACGAAAGGTTGTGAGGTAAAGTTTGTAAATGTACAACTTCTAGATTTGACGTTATAAGCGTGTGGCCACTTGGATCTAAATTGTAAAAGATGTTGTGAGGTAAAGTTGGTGAAATAACAATTTTCTAAATTTAATATGATAGGGGCGTGGTCACTTGGGTCTTCAATGCAACAAATGTTTTTTAGGTAAAGTTTGTAAATAGACAACGTCTAGATTTGAAGTGTAGGAGCCTGGTCACTTAGTTCTTTAATTTACTGGTAAAGTTTGTAAATAGACAACATCTAGATTCGACATCATAGGACCATGGATACTTTGGTAAAAAATGTAACAAATGGTTGTGAGGTAAAGTTTGTAAATTTACAACTTCTAGATTTGATACGATAGGAGCGTGGTCACTTGGGTCTTTAATTACAAATAGTTGTTTGGTAAAGTTCGTAAATTTACAACTTCTAGATTTGATGTGATAGGAGCGTGGTCACTTGGTTCTAATTTTCAGGTTAAGTTTGTAAATAGACAACATCTAGATTTGATATGATAGGGGCGCGGCCACTTGGGTCTGGCATGCAACAAATGGTTGTTAGGTTATGTTTGTGAATTCATATATATATGTAAGAGTTGATGTTATAGGGGCTTGACCAATTGGATCTGAAATTTAAAAGAGGTAACACATTTACAAATTAAAGATTTGATTTGATTTGGACATCGCCACATTTAAATGCCATCGATGTGGCCACTTGGATCTGCAATGTAATAAAATGTTGTGAGGTAAATAGAGAATATTGAATGAGTGGTCATGGAATACTGAATTTATTAAACGAGTCATCTATAAACAGATAAAAACGAGGCTGCGTCGAGTTTTTATCTGTTTATAGATGACAAGTTTAATAAAATCTGTATTTTTTTAGCACAAATTTGATATTCTATTTATAAAATGAACTGAATTTTTGCGAAAAATCGTCAAAATTCTTTAATTTCAACATTTCAATTTTCCGTGAAACTTATAGCGCCGCTTGAAACTGACGTCAAAATATATAGATTATGACGTCATTTTCGCGGTTACAAAATAGCGTTGCTATTCGCTCTGAGCTCATTTGCATTGTTATTCCACTAGTGTAATAGAACCCGTGTAATATCAAAAATATTCAACGGGGTTATTAAATTCCCGCGTCGTAGGTCATATTATAAAGTTTGTTATACTATAGCCCACTTTTCGCGCAAAGCAGGACACTATTTGCAAACCGTAGTTTGGTATGAACATTTCGGTCCGAAAAGTGTCAAATGGTTGTTGAATAAGCTTTGTAAAGGACGAATCTCCATTTTTGAGACTAGAATCAATTATTCTTAAACGATCGTCACACATTCTTGTTCAATGATATAATCTATGACTACTGACATTCATCTTGTCAATTTCACGATGTTCTTATCTCTACCTAATTTCAGCTGAGGCTCAATTGTTCAATTATTAATTTGATACGCAGTGATTTTTTTAAATCCGCAGAAAGTAAAAATCTTTGTATTTTTGTCTCATATTAAAGGTCGATAATCGTAGACCTATGTGGGATAGCAGCTGGAGGCTAGGAAAGGATGCAATGGTAGTTCCAGTGTAACAAATACCAGACATTTATTGTAAGGTGCTCCAGCTATAGAGACATAACTGCAAGATTGTTGAAAGCGGGGTATTACCCAATTCAAGCACACAATTAAAGTCTATCAGAGATGAAGAGAACATTTCTTGAATTCTTTGAGATATTAACTTTAAACCTTTTCATGCTTAAATGTATAAATCTTCTTCGCGTATTTAGACAGAGTGGATAGGTTTTCAATTTAATACCTCCATGATTTCAATAAATTATCTCTTCATCTCTTAAATGAGAGTGGTTGCATACTATAAATGGTGGTTCGAGCAAATTAGAATAAATTACAGAGGTGCAGATAATCCAATTCTAAAAAGAATATTTCCAAATGAATCCATATGATGCTGAAAAGACTATTCTAATGCGTACCCACAAATTAGGGTTCGAGTAGGAACTAGGGACTAGCCAAATATTTAGAATTTGGGTTCCAAAATACCCCCACTCTATATGTTGCTCTAAGTGAATTAATAAATTTCTTTTTATATTGCTAGTTAAGTGCTCGATATGAAATATGAGCCTGTGGGTGATATTTCCAACAATTTGACATGTCTGTGAAGGGACAACATTAAGTTGCCCACACAGCCGCATATTATGATAAGAGGATTTTCGAAGTACCTTAAAGATACCTTGAGACCTTGTCTATCTACAAAGTGCAAACTGAAGACTCTGGTCAGCTTGTGCGGATGCGCAGGCTGGCCAGAGGCTTTGTTTTGCGACCATGTGAAATAGCTGGAAATGCCTCGCACAGGCTCGTATGATTTGTTTGTTTGTATGGATTCCTGGTACAGTTAATAACATTGTGAAATTGACACTCATTCCGATCAAACCCGTTCAAAATCAATCATTCAGCGCTCCATTCACTCCTACCTAGCACTCACTCAAACCACTCAAAAAAATCATTAAAAATGATAAAATCAACAACTACATTCAAGATATACATCGGTTGAAAAAATCCACGATTTCACTGACATAATTGATTTTTTTAGGAGTAGTGTTGGTTCTTGAAGACACAGAAAGCTATTCATAGAACTTGTATGTGTGTTTTATTACAGGGAAGTAATAAGTATCGCTAATTCTGTTCATCTTGAACAAAATGAGCGAAATTGGATTAACTCCCTTGACTTTCACTCAAACTCGCGCCACACACTCGTTCAATTTCATTCCAGAGTAATTCCAAAACCATTCATCTTGTCAATTTCACGATGGTTTTTAACTGTATTTCTTACACCAGTACTAATATATCTCCTTTCCTAGCCCCCAGCTCCCATTTTCAACGGATTGGTGGAAGACACATAGTCGGGAAGAATCAGTGCGGCCGTCGGCGATCGCACCCGGGATCTTTTGAATGGTATTTAAACGTGCTGCCAACTGCGCTTTCAACGCTCAAGTACAGTTAAAAACATCGTGAAATTGACAAGATAAATGATTTTGGAATGGATTTTGAATGAAGTTGAATGAGTGTGTGGGGCGAGTTTTGAGTGTAATTAAAGGGAGGTAATCCAATATCACTAAATTTGTTCAATAAAATGAATAAAATATGCATAAATGTTCTATAAATTGCTTCCTTTTTCTTCAAGAACCAATCAGACAATAACAATTTTAATAATGTCAGAGAAATCGCGATTTCTTTTACCATTTATATTTATTTTGGATGTAGCTGTTGGGGCGATTTTTATCGATTTGAGTGAATGTTTGGAATGAGTGAATGGAGCGCTGAGTGAGTGACTTAGAATGGTTTTGATTGAGCTGAATGTCAATTTCACGATATTACTTACTGTAAATGAGGTCGGCTTACCGTAATAAGTTGCACCCCATCCAGATACGGTGCATATGTCGGACTCGAACTGGTCCCCGACTCTTGGTAAACAAGCTGCCCTAACATATCTGAAAAATATATCAATTCGGAACATAGCTTGAACTTTTCCGTAAAGTGTAAAGTATCTCGGACGTAAGTGTTGTAATTTACTTTTTGGTAATTTCGGCTTCTGATGTTTATTTGGTCAATATGCTTGAAGAAAAACAAAGTTCTCAGAAGCTTTCGAAATGTCTCAGGGTATAATTTGAGAGTATAATAACTTGATGACAAAACGAAGTATCACATAGCGTTTTGCTGTTTAATCAAAATATACCCAGTTTTAATCTTTTCGCTGATATTGTTATACCCAACGTTATCTTTAGCGGGAACGTTTGTTTTTTGACGTCAAAAAACTCTAGCGCGACGCGACGCGCTCTCGAGTCTGCGGCCTTAATACTCTAGAGGTCCGAATTACCGCGTGTTCTCGATTGAAGTATACCAACAACTTAAAATTTGTTATTAACAGCGTTGAAATGACACTCGTTCGACCAAAGCATTTCTAAATCATTCGGGTACTGCTCCATTTATTCATTCCAAACACTTTAATCAATCCGTTAAAAAAAACAAAACAAGAAAAAATTTAAAAAAAAAAAAAAAAAAAAGCTCAGGAATTATTCAAAATGGTCAAATCGTTCCCCGACTTCGTCCAAACTGATCCAAACATTCAACGATTTATAATTTGTCCGACGTCGTGGGATTGAAATTACCCCCTTGAATATTTCAAATATTACACGGGGGTTGTTACACTAGTGGAATACCTATGCAAATGAGCTAAGAATGTATCAGACGTAACGGTAAAAGTTGCCGGTCACGTCAAAATAGGCGATACGTAAACACTTGAAATAATTATATTCGCTACTAATATGCATTCACATATATAATTTTAGTATCAAATTAAAGATCTTTGAAAGTGGATTATTCTGATTTATCTGAAATTGATTTTACGCCAAAGAAAAGTATTATAATAGTCAAAAGAACCAAAAATATACACCAGAAATGACGCCGTCAGATGTAACAAAAAACACTAGATCGTTTCACTAAAATTGTAATATTTTAAAGAATAATGGCGCTAGGGGCAGGAAAATTTGGCATGTTACGTGAATTACGCTAAATGGAATATTATGTAAGTCTTACGCATATTGGATGGTCCAAACAAAAGATGACAAACACGTTAGAAAAATGTCAGTAGCGTCAGATTGCTAAAAAACTTCGATTTTTCAATAGTCATTTTTTTCAAATGGCATCAATTCGGTTTTTCTTCGGACTAGATTAATAAGAAATTATATTTGAAATACATCTGAACTGGAATTTATGCAATTATATTTTTGTCGAAATTCGGCTTGATCTAATGAGGTTATTATTGAGTTTTCTCAGTCTTAAAATTGTCCCACTTTGCGTAAAAACGTCATAAAAATGCCGGTGAAATTTTTGATGCACATTTGTTTTTACAAACATCAACATATTCTTAATTCAACTTCATATTCAAAATTCGTCTAGAATATATTTCGCAAATATAAAAACATTCACCAATATCTCTTTAACTAACGGAAATATAGATCGTAAAGCTCGTCTTAAAATTGTCCCACTAACGCGTTTTTTCGACGTTTCAACGTCATGTCAATATATAAATATTGTCTAAAATAGTTCTCGTTCACAGAACCTGTCAAAATCTTGTGTTAAAGTTTTATTTCCATCCAATCAACCTTAATAAATTTTCACACCGTTGTTTGATTGGAAACTCTTATGGTTTTAATTTGAATCAAATTCAGTTTCGCTTCGGTTCGGATTTTGTTTTCAATAGTTTCCGTCGTACTGCTCTCGCAAATTGATTGTTTATCAAAGGTGATACAAATCATATTTCTGTAAAATGTAGTCATTTTTACTTTGACTCGATTGCATATTATTGTATATTTTTCAAATGAGTGACTGAATATAAACCATTTTCGTCGCTTTTCGTCGTACTTCACTTGAAAATCATCAATTTTACGTTATATATATAAACGGACGTCATTTGTTACAGTAGTGACCGTCAACTTTTGCCGTTACGTCATATCAACGTTATATTTTCGTTGTGAAAATGACGTCATTATGCATTTGATGACGTCAATCTGCAAACGGCATTATATGTTTCGCGGAATAACTTGAATCGATAAATTTCTGGAATTTCCTGGATTTATCGCAAAATTCACGCCAGATTATAAATAGAATATCAAATGTGCTCATTTAATACTGAATTTATTTGACTCGCCATCTAAAACAGATAAAAACTCGGTGGAGCCTCTTTTTTATCTGTTAATCGATGACTCGTTAAATAATTCCGTTCATTCAATATCCTCTTTTCTTTTGCAGTTTTTTAAGGATCTGAACGGTCTGCGAAAACGCCCCATTCTATTTACCAGAACAGTCCGAATTACCTCCCTTTCATATCATTTAAAGCTCTCACATCCCACTCGTTCAATTTCATTTTAAATCATTCAACTTTTTAACGAATTTCTTGACTGTAGGTTTTTGTAGAAAAATGGAGATTTAAAAAGGCGTGACACATCCTATCTGCACTGCTAGTTTAACACACTTTATAGTCGTATTTTATAGACCCGTCATTGATCCCTTTTGTTCAAATGAACATATTTTTAGAGAATAATTTTTGTGTAGTGAATATGTAAAAGCCAGGAGTGAAAATGTAATTTTTGGTTTTCAAGCAATGACAAATTTATCGATCTTGTACGAATAACAAGCAGTTATTATATTTTTTTATGAAAAAAAGGAGTATGAAAAATATGGGACATTTTTTGTAATGCGTGTCATTTGTACGCGATTGCTTGGCCACATCAGGCCGTCATTTAAATGTATTTCCGCTCAGATAACGTCAAATGGGTAAATAATCGAGAGCAACATTTTTTTTCATTAATTGGCGGAAAGATTATCAAGTAATAATGTTATCTCTTGCTAATTCACAGAATAGAACTACAGAAATACTTAAGAAAATTCTAAATTTTACTACTAAATTATCTAAATTTCGACAGATATTGACATTTTATAAATATCATATCTATTTTTAAATTTTGTTTGAGAAAAGCTGATCTAAACCGAGTCTATAATTGAAATGTAATTAAGCGACCCTTGGCGAGCTTTATATTTTTTCATTTAAGACGAGGTTAGAATCAGCTTATCTAAAATAAAATCGAGTAATAGATTCTTTCTTTCACATAAACAATATTTGTACGATTAAACCAATTTTCTGGTGAAAAAATACTGCGAAAAGATGCGTTAAATGACGCCGTGATGACGTCATTAAGCAATGTGAGACAGACCAATCTCGGGTCAAATAATCTAAACTATACCTTCCGTTTATATCGACTGGTTTACTCAATTTCATCAGAGCAATGTCGTTCACCTTAGTTCTGTCGTTGTAGGACTGATGCCGGTAGATGGCGCTCACGTGCGCAATATTAGACTGGTAGATTCTAGACTGTGTCTGTATACCCAAACCCACTGTCCATTGGTAGGGACTGGTTCCTAGTCTAGAAAAATAATAATAAAAAAAAAAAATGAAATAGATTTGGGGGAAAAATAAAATAAAATAAATGAAAAGATAAATGTATAGAAATTAAAATTGAATAAATAAGAATTACAAAAGATAAATCAATCTTGCAGACTAGACATTAAAAAGAAAAACAGAAAAAAATCGTCTTTCATCCATAAACGAAAAATGCTAAGAAAAAAATCGACTGAAATATTGAAAAGTAAACTCGGAAAATGACGTCACAGCTAAGGCAAGTTCTATCAGGTTGAAACTACAGCAGAAAGTTGCATTTCCGAAATGTCTTAGTAAAACTTACTCTTCGAAACAATGTGCGGCTGTTAGAACCCATTGGTCGCTTATCAGGGTGCCACCACAAACATGTTGGTTATAAATTCTTAAAGAGGCCTGAAAAACAACGGGAAATCAATACATAAAGACTACTGAATTGGTGATCACGAAATACCGAAATTATTAAACGAGTCATCTGTAACCAGATTAAAACAAAACCTTGCCAAAAAGGGGATATAAGATGAAATATCATGAAAAAATACTGAAGGAGTGTTCTTTAAAAAGCTTAATACGAGACACGAAGTCTTTATGTTTTATATAAAAATATTACAAACAAATTAGAAAAACTCGATATTTCATTAACTCAAATTCGGTATTTTATTTATAAGGCATACATGTATATGATTTTTTTTGCGAGAAATCAAGAAGAAATTATTGAAATCCATTGACTTTCAAGGCAGGTAAAACATAATCGATAATTTTGCTCGCTTGGACGATATAAAGCGATAAATTTTTACCTCCCCCCTTTCTATGACAATCTACGTACTTTTTCTAAATTTGTGTCTGAAAAAATACGCATCAAAAAGGCATCAACAGCCAAATGAATCATACAATTATTCAATCGATTTGGTTGAATTGTTGATCATTTTGAACGAGTTCGAAACAATTTTGAACAATTTCGGAAGTGTTTTTGAGTGATTGGAATGAATGTTTGGAGATGATTTTGAATTGTTTTGATAGGAATGAGTGTCAATTCCATGACGTGATTAACTGTATCAGAATTACCACTCCACTCGTTTTGCTTTCCACTCATTCATGACTGTTCTTATTTAGCTAGTCTTTAGAAAAGTCGTTTGAAGAAATTCTGTCTGGGTATTACAACTAAGAACGTCGAGAAATTGACATGGTGAGTGTTGAAATGATTTTTGAAAGAAACTGAATGCGTGTGTGTGTATGTGTTGGGGGGGGGGGGAGGGGGTAAGTCTTGAGTAAAATTCAGGGGAGGTAATCATTATCGCTTATTATGGTCAAAGTAAACAAATTAAGCGATGAATATTAATAACCACCCTTCAATAAAATATTCTGATGAAGAAAGAGAAAACTATTCATATAACCTTTGTGAATTATTCACAAAAGTTATATGAATAGCTTTCTCTTTCTTCACCAAACCACCATACGCTTACAAAATTCAATTAAAAGAGTGAAATGGTGTTTTTTTTATAGCGATTTTTATTTTGAATGTATGTATTTATCTCTACATTTTTAGCGATTGTGGAGCGCTTTTGCATTATTTGAGTACGTGTGTGGAATGAATAAATGATGCGCTGAGTAAGCGAATTAGAATGGTTTAGATCGGAATAATTGCAATCTAATAAAATAAATAATTTTGATTGGTTTAAATCGCATCACGTGGGGAAATCCATTGCACTTTATTTCTGTATAAAATGCAATAGGTCTATCGGGAAACCCCCGACCTTCTATCTGCATGTCCTGTGTTTTAGGAACTCGAAAACCCCTCGTTCCCCTTCCATATCGTAATATTGCTATTTTATATAATAGAATATTTTCGAAAAAAATATGATTAAAAGCATGCAGTTCAGATTCTGAGTCGATGTTTACAGCGAGTCGACGAAGACCACCAAGCAACCCTCTCAGCTAAGCCCGATCACGATAGTTTCGGTTTAAAATGCAGAATAACTTGTCAAAATTATGTTTAGATCATAAGTACCTCTGCGAATGTCAAATTGTCGTTTATTTGTGTACCATTTGTTTAACATTATGCCGTTTAACTTCGACGGCGAGAAAAAATACACGATCTAAAAATAGATTGTGTAATACACGCAGAAAGTAGACTCGAAACTTTAATGTTTAGCCGAGTATTTTAATAGTTTCTTAGACCAAGAGGATTGCAATTATAAGGGCAGAGTGTCTTTTTCACAGCGTTTATAGGGGTATAAAGTGCAATTGCCTTAGCACATGGCTTAAACATAACGCCCTACGGGCGTTATTTGCCATGTGCTAAGGCAATTGCACTTTATATCCCAATAAACGCAGTGAAAAAGACACTCATCCCTATATTAACCGTCAATTTCACGATCGTCCTAACTGTAAGAACATTGAAATGACACATTTGTCCCACATACCTGCCATGGGAATTCGCCATGTGCGGCCACCGTTCCTCCTACTATTCTGTTTGTTGAACCAACGAGGGATGTTCCACAAGTACCGTGCGATCCACTGATAAAATAGCAAATCGTATTACATGATGTAGGCTAGTTTAAATAGGGACTTTCCACAAGTAACATACAACCCACTGATAAAATAGCAAAGCTTATCATAGTTTTAATATAGTGTATGCTAGTTTAAGGAGGGACGTTCCACAAGTACCATGCGACGAATGAAATACCAAGGTGTACAACAGTATTCGATACAATATAGATTTTTTCAAAGAGGAGTGGTCCAAAAGTATTTAGTGCTCCACTGATAAAACAAAATGCATATGATACACGAAAACAAGAAATCCTCCACAGGTTTTACTAAACCACATTACCCAGTCAAATAAAAACAACAACAATAATAATAATAATAACAACAACAACAACATCAATAAATATCCAAAAATAGTTATTTAGTACATATTAAATGATAAACGTTATATGAACATAATTTGATTAAAAGAAGACAATAAAGAAAATTTTTTTTTCCTTTTTCATACATTTCGATTGTAAGTAAACAATGTACAATTCAGTGTATTCAATCTATTCTAAGAAATTACCTCGATATTGGCCCAGACGTCACGGGAGCTGACGTCACAGGCGCGGCAGTAACGTAAGAGGTTGATTTGTAATAACAGCACATTTGTAACGCCCCACAGTAGTTCAGAGTGTACACATGACCGGGAGTACAATATCCGGATAAACCAGCGAATAGATTATAACAGGTGCCGTGTAGATAGCTAGTACATGCTGAAATTAAAATATGATTATGTTTTAATACCATTTGAAATAATTGTACAACTCCAGCCAAATTCAATATCAGAATTCTGTAGAAAAAGGTACAACAATCAATTGTAAAAAAAACAACACCCTCCACAAATAATGGTATATAGAAATGGTGGTCCTTTAAGGGGCCATGTCTGTTGGACATAAAAAATGACTTGTAGTTTGCGAGGGTTTTTCAAAAACCGGAGTTTGCCTCGAAAAAATTTATTTTTGAAGCAATCAAACCAAATGGTATCATTCGCTGTCGGAATTCAATCCACATATTGTTATGTAAAATTGGTATAATTATCGAACATAGCGCTCGCACATCTGCCATATGAAATGCCATGGTAACAAGTACCCGGAGCAGCAGATAAAATGATCCATATATATGTTCTTCGTTTGTAAATATTCTTTCTTTTCTAACTGTTGAAAAAAGAACTAATCGAGTTGCTGGAATAAGTATTAAAAATGCCTTGTCTTAATTTGAAGTAATTTGACCGTAGAAGTTTTCGATAGTGGTCGTTTTAAGTGTGACGGCGTCAACTGAATGCTCTGAATTTAGATTTTAAATCATTCTATTCGAAATATACAAAAATACCGAAACACATAAATCAAATACTTGTCATGCTGGAATGGAATGGTACATTCTTCCAAATGCTTTATTTTCGGTGAAGACGCTTCCGGACAGAGAGAAACTTATCTAAGCAACTGTAGGGACGTTAATTGCCGAGTCTCTGAAAGATATAGGCGATTTTCTGAGGGGCACCTTTCTGAGAACTTTGATTTTGCACTATTCGATTTTACCTTTATACAAACCATAAAAGCACTGCTTTATTACAGGAACATTGAATTCATCCTTCTTTCGTGAATACCGAGCCGTGTCAAGCTAAATTACACAACATCAAATGTCTCGATTTTCGACAACGTCGCTAGCGTCATGTACTGTACGCCACCACCAATGTATTTTTGTTTGCGTGTGAAATGAATATTCATCGTTCAAATGCTTCAGGTTTTGCAAGTTTGAGCATATAAAATATCCTGTTAATATGAGAATACTATTTTTACATAGCGATAAATCAATGATGATTTATTGACCTTATCCGGATAAAAATTGAACGTCCCTCGTACATCAATTAGGACCTTATGCTAACTACCTAGATTAATCCCTCTCAAATCTGCCTTCTGAAAATGAACCATCTTCCGCTCAGAATGTTCGGGCTTAGGAAAGGAGCGAGATAGATAGCTGCTACCGGAACCTCTTGGTCAAGAAGCCGACGCTCCCTCTCTCGGTCATTGAAACAAAACCAAAAACTTGCAATCAAAACTATAAAGCATATTAAATAATCATACAATTGCAAATTCGGTTATAGCTCGCATTCTGAATAGTTTAACCTATTTGATTCTACGAGAAAACCAACTTCCCTGCGTACACGGGGGCTGAAATTTGAGGATTTTGAGATTTCAACGGATATTCAGCTAGAAAATTATTAGTTATTTGGTTTCTTGTCTGAAAAGAAACCGTAGTTCGAATTTATTTTACTGCAAAATTTTAGACTAAATATCTCTCTTTTGCCTTTTCTTTGAAAACTCCAATATCCCCTAACAACCATGTACAATGAGACGTCGCATGTAGTTGTGACATTACACTAATACATTCCTCAATATTGCTATATATAATAGCGGTTCTTTGCTGAATCTACGAGGAGGTTGGTACTTTAAATTGACATATTGGTTAAGGTAAATTGAAAGGTATCTGTTGGTATCTATATCATGTTTTATTTGTATTTATTAACTGACATGTTTTCAACTGTAGCTCAATGTGTATAATCAGTAGTGAATTTAGTGTAGCCATAGCCGGTTCGAATTTTTGTCTATGTTCTCGGCGAGACGCCTTAAAGGTATATTAGTAGTTATACCGGAGCGGCTGTACATAGATATCAATGTTTGTCAAGTCAGCATTGAAAATGCTAAAATTTCCTTTGCGGTATAATAATATTTCGTTTTCTCGCATAAGGAACAAATGTTGTGTTTTTGTTCACATCAAACCCCAATTTTTCAAACGCCTCAATGATAGAAAGTTTTTAGCTAATTTGCATAGTTATTCCACTAGTGTAATAACAAAAGTGCAATATCAAATATATTCAACGACTTTATTTCCCTACCGCGACGTAGGTCATATCATAGCGAAATTTAGTTATGGAATTTAAACCTCACAAATTTCTCACCAAAATCGGACCCATTTTCTTCGCCCACGGTGTGCAAATAAAGCTCAGAAATGCATCACGACAAATTCGCAGATGCTAGTGCATCGTACGCTCATTTTTCGTGTTCGATCCAGGGGCCCATTTTACTAACTTTCTTATGAAAAATTAAGTCTAAGGTCATAATCACAAATTATACCTCGTGTTTAGAAGCTACTTCTTCACAGATTGGGAAAATGTGATTATTGAAAATTTTCGTCAAATCAATCGGAAGTAACGACCTCGTCATGTTGAAGCCTTTAAAATAATAGAATTCAATCTGGTAATGCATGGAAAGAAAGACCAATATTCCTGAATTTAGTGAAATTCAATCTGAAAAATAAAGCAACTACTAACGCCTAAAAAATATTCTTCAATTATGAGCCAACTATTTGCACATGTGCATTCCGCATGTTTGTCTTATTCAATCAAAGATAAAGGTAAGAGTATTTAGAGGCTAGAAAACTTCATATCAATACAAGCAAAAAAATGAAAGATTATTTACGGAAAGTAACAATTTTGTAATTCATAGACTCGAAATAAATAGACTGGATCCCTTACTGATCTTGCCGCTTTGAAAAAATAAGTTACAAAATTATTGAAATATGTTGTTTTTAGTGTCAAAGTCCTTGCGCCATTCTTAATTGTCTGAATATACACATTTCCAAATCAAAAAACGAGTTTGTATTTTTCCATGAAAAACTGTGAAAGAGCACCTTTAAATCGCTGTGAGATTCTTCCTTGCATTATCTCAATGGACTCATCTTTAGAAGACGATTCCAATGAGACGATGCATGGCAGAATTTCATATTTAGTTACTACTATAGAAGCAACTTTAATTTTTGACACACACAAAAAAAGATCAAAAGATGTTAAGTAAAATAGGCTCCAGGGCCGCAGTGAACACATTTCATCTGCTGAATATGGTTTCCCAACAATACGTACTTTTTATATGCCCTTCGAGTTACGGTACGTATTATATGATCACCCGTGGCTTCCGGTGTCCGGCTGACTGGCTGGCGGGTGGGCGGTTCCTTGTTCGGAGCATTTCTTTGCAATTACATGTAATCTCAAGTCCGACTACTTTGAAACAGGGCAGTTATACTCCTCTAATGATACGGACTACGGAGTGAAGCGCACAAGAACAACAACTCAACCCAGTCTATTTTTTTAATAGGTATTATTTGTTGTTTTCGTACTTGGATTTTGTCCTCGGTATATCTCTCAAAGTTTGATAGAGTTTATGTGGGGAGATAGATATCATCAAAGGGCAGTGCACTGCACAAGAGTTACAACTCTAACTAAATAATTATCGTTTTCATTAAATTTGCTTGCAACTAGTAGTGTTTTGAAAGAATACCATCTCTTTTGAAAGAGAAACTTGTCGAAAAGAAGAAATTACTTGTAACAAGTAATTTCTTCTTTTCAACAAATTTCTCCATATGTATAAATTCGAACTCCTATTTTGGGCTTGGACTCTTTGATTTGGTAGTTTTGGCGACCAATGGACTCCTTACTCATAGAAATTTATGTAGAACTCTGGTGTACCATCGACCATTGTGATAACACAACGCTCTCACCGCCATTCGGAAATTATTGAGCCGCCCTATTTGTATTATAGAACCTTTTCGGTGTTATCCTGTTTACAGGAGATTTAACAAAAAACATTTGAGGTGATACGAAGTAAACACTTACTATTTGCCTGGCTGTATCCAAATATGGTAACTAGAAAAACAATTAACGCGTTCATTTTTATTTGTTCTTTAAAAGTCCAAGAAATTTAATTATATAAAGTATTTTGTCTTCAAGAATTTCTATATCCCCCCTGAAAGTACTTGTGCGGGGACCCAAATATTAGTGAAAGATCGTGAAATATATGGCCTATTTTTATGCAAGATTTCCTTTCCGAACCACAACATAAGATAAGAGTTTACAGACTTTTTTGGGGCAATCTTTGTTTGGTACATGTACATCTTAAAGGTTAACAAAGGGCATTGCATTCGGAACATCGTTCGGACTTTTCTGTTACCCAAAATATATATCTGACATATTGTGAATAATTTTGAGTCATTCTTTAAGTCTTTCGGATTCTATTGGAACTTTTGTGGTACATGCGTTTTAGAGAAAAATAAATTTCTTTTAGCGCAATTCGGTCATCTGTGGAAATCTTTTTTGCAAATTATTATTAATTACAAAACAGCGTTTTGTGATCAAATTATAATATGTCAAGTTTTAATCTTACGTTAATTTTTGTTTTAATCAACGTCATCTTTAGCGGGAACGTTGATGCTTTTGACGTCACGAAACTTACGTGCGAAACGAGACGTTTTCATAGGTACGCCCGAATTATTCCCGATGTCTGTTCCGTAGAATGGCCAAGGGGTTCCAGCCCTGCGTTAAGAATCGACAAACGGTGCAAACAGTTTTCCAATTTTACCCTGCTTTGCACGCAGGTGCACGTGCAAAGCGTGGTACAATTGGAAAACTGTTTGCACAATTTTGTGATCCTAAACGCAGGGTAGATTGAAGGCATCGCTGTAAATCGGGATATTTTCGCTTCGGTTTTTTTCAAGTTCGCGCCTCAAGGACGGCCATACAATTAATAACATCGCAAAACTTGACACTCATCCTTATCAAAACCTTTCTTAATCGCCCAAATCACGCTCAATTTAGAGCATTCCTATCACTCTCATTCGAAACATCGCTCGGACTTTTCAATAGACTGGAAAGTACCTTGGACGTAAGTGTGGTGTTTTTGGTCACTTTTTAGGTCAATAAGCTTGAAGAAAAAAAAATGCTTTTGGTGCTATGTCCAATCGTCTATGAATGTCTCTTGGGCATATATACATATATTTTCTTTTAACAAAAGGAAGTAAAACACTGCGTTTTGTTACCAAATTATAATATGTCGAGTTTAAGGTGGCGATGAACAGCCGGCACCTGACTCTATAAACCAGAAATGTGTTTTCGTTCATTTTACGACTCTTTTGCGCGTTACTTAACAAGACCAGATTTCATAAGATTTTGGAAATGGAGATAAGGTAGAATAATTTTGGTGAACTTTCATAACAAACAAGTATTTAAAACACAGAGATAAAAAGAGAAATTGCAATTTATCATTTTCTTTTATGTTTGCTGTTCCTTCTAAAAACTAAGCATTTCGCCATGCAATTTGAAATTCCCTTCACTTTTAATATATTTGTTTCAATTTGGTTCTTGTTTCTACTTGTCCTTTGACAACTTCTCAAATTCAAATTCCTTTATTGGTTTAAAAGATAATCTATTTGTCCACTGGTTAAAAACCCAAAGACGGTCAAGCCGGGTGTGCGAATTCAACATCGATTCATAATGAGATAAGGTTCGAAACAAACCGTAGCCGCCGCCATTACGGAAATAATGCCACACCAGGGTGCCGTTTTAAACTTCTTACGACAAATTTAATCGTAAGTCAAGCCACAAATCGTACCCCGTGCTCTAATTCATTGTTAGATTCTGCCTTGCATTATCTCGTTGGAATCGTCTTTAGAAGACGATTCCAATGAGATGATGCATGGCAGAACTCCGCATCTAGTAACTTCTGTAGAAGCAACTTGAATTTTTTGACTTACTCAAAAAATGATTGTAAGCTGTTTAATTAAACAGTGACCAGGGGCCTTTTAACTTAAATTCTAACGCGAAATGATAATTGTTAGTCAAAGTCACAAATCGTAACTATTGTTTTCATTAATTGTTGCAATCTGCCTTGCAATAACCCATTGAAATCGTCTTCAGAGGACGATTCCAATGAGATGATGCTTGGTAGAAGTCCATATTCATTTACTACTGTAGAAGCAACTTTAACTTTGACTTACGCAAAACATGTTCCTAGGATGTGAAGTAAAAAAGAGGTCACGGGGTACCAAAGTTCAATCATGAAATTTCATGGTTTTAATACCTTGCGGCGACATATATCCTTAACGTCGTTTCTTCCCAACAATTGGTTGATAATCGTTAACCTAAAACGGATAGCCGTTTGAGGGTAGAAAAGGATATCATAGTAGCCCTGCTGTAAATATACCAGGAATCTATTGTTAGGTGATCCAGTCCGATAAGGCTTATAGTTTGTTAAAAATGGTGTTAAACCCAATTAAGACAAACCAATCCAAACATATCAGGCTTTGCAGTAAATGTTGAGAGTTGAGAGTCGCAAAAAGGTCTCTGGAAAATCCAAGGAGAGCAAAGTGAGGCACTGACCATAGGAGCAGAAACAGGGACAATCATCGTGAAATTGTCTCTAAATCACTCAATAAGTACTCCATTCATCTATCCCAAACACTCACTCATACAGTTTTGAAAACGCACCGGAATTGTTAAAAGAGAAAAGTTCAATTAAAACCGTAAAAAATACAAAATTTTATTGACTTGCTCGAATTTGGAAGCGTCTGACCTGTCTTTGAAGACAAAGTATCTTTTTCAGAACGTGTTTGTATATTCACTAAAATTATGTAATAAATATAGATCATTTTGTTCATCTTGTCCAAAATTAGCGATATAATATTAACACCCCCATCCCTTCTTTTATTCAATCAAAAACTCAAAATCACACTTACTCATTCTAATTAAAAGGAATAAGATTGAAAATGAAGGGGAAAAAAAAAGAAACCCCCCAAAAATATACTACAGCTTTGTTTTGAAAAATATCCCTGGAATGGCGAATGGAACGTCGAACCTACAACCTGGGTAAACTGAAGCTACGACGTTTGGTCGTCCTTCAATGATTTACTATTTGTTTTATTTCCGAAACATAACGGATCTATTACGGGTCGACTACCTTAACACATCTCTATGCAAGAAATTAATCCAAAGAAGCTATTTGCCGACGTGAAAATATATTCTTTTAAAAAAATCTTTTAGCGACGAAAACAGATTTGTTCTTTTGGCGAAACAAGCAATTTTAATTGACTGCAATGAATGCTTTAAATTATCGTATTTCGTTTAAATTGCGGAGGGAAGTGGGTCAGTGTGAAAATGATTTAAGATTTTTCGGGGTCACTATTAATTCGTAAACGCAACCCATTGTTCGTTACGATATTTATAGAGACATCTATCGAGTGGGTTCTCTTTCACACTCAACTCTCTCACCCTCCACTCTCTCTCTTCCACTCCACTCTCACCCTCCAATCTCTCTCCTACATACCATTCTCTCCCCCACTATCCATTCTGTTCTCTCACACACCACTCTTACTTTTCCTCTCAAATCTCGATTCTCTCATGCTCTTTCACACTCCGGTCTCCTTTCTCACAATCCTCTCTCTCTTTCCTCTCTCACATGCCAGTTTCTCCTTCCATCCACACACAATCCATTCTCTCAGGCTCTCAGACACCACACCACATTCTCCTAAACCTCATTCTCTCCTTATCTCTCGCAAAGCCACTCCAGCTTTTCCCACTCACACACCATCCTCTCATACTTCTTCTCTCTCTGTCAATTATCTCCCACCACTCTGTTTCTCTCTCACACTCAACCCTCTCACACGCTCCACCTCTCTCCAGCTATCTCACACTCCATTATCTCCCTTTCTTTCACTCTTTTCTCTCTATGTCACACTAAAAGGGGACAAGTACAGTTCAATCGAATTAGCATGTATTTCATATACATGTACTTTTTTAGCAGAACAGCAATATTAAAGATAAAGGTAGTGGAGCCGTAATAGTTCCGCAATATTTCGGAACTCATGATGTTCCACAATGTTAACCGATGTTTCCTAATGAAATCATTAGGAAACCTCGGTTAACACTTGTGGAACATCATGAGTTCCGAAATATTGCGGAACTATTACGGCTCCACTGCCTTAAAACTGTAATGTCTATGATATGTAAATGACAGTTCTACTTCCTACACAGGTAAGCAACGATGTGAGTTCGATACTGGTACGGTATAGAACATGGAGAAATTCGCTAGAAGAATGCCTGAGGGATGATTTCGAGATAAAATTGAATGAATACGCGAAACGAGGTTTTCGTGAAAGGCAAGGGAGGTAATCCAATATCACTAATTTTGTTCAAGATGAACTCCCTTTAATATAATGTGCATAGAGGTTTTATAAGTAGCTTACTATGTCCTCGGGAATGCATGATACACCTACAAGATCGTGGTTTATTTCTACCAAATTTTATATGGAATGCAGTTGTTGATCTAATCATTTCTTGTAATTTTAGAGCGCCGTTGAATGATTTGAGTGAGTGTTTGGAATGAATGCATGTAACGCCGATTGAGCTATCTAGAATGATTTCGATCGGAATGAAATTCAATTTCACCATGTTCTTTACTATAGAATTTCACAGTTCGTGCATATCAATCCGTATTATACCATTTAAAGTTGTCAATTGTTCCCTTATAGCGTGACAGGATGTTGTTATGATTATGTAGAGGGAAAGAGAGAGAGAAAGATAGAGGAGTACCCAATCGGGCACTCGCTCGAAAGTTAGTACTTTCACGTATCTGTGAATGTACTTGGAGTTGCTTATTTGCACTGACTCTCTAGAAAACTCTTGGTTTTTATTTGGATTCTTTATTTATTTTGGTTGTTATCCATTGATGAATATTTAATGAGATCTATGTAAATAGTAGAAAAAAGAGTATTTTCTAGTTAGCTTACTGAAACAGTATTAAAATGTTTCAATCATAACTAAAGAGATAAAATTGAATTAATTTAATAATACTAAATTCTAATCATCAAACATAAAAGGAATAAACAGTACACAGGGATTGTAATTTTTGAATAATCAAATGAAAATGATAAAATATATAGAGCCTCCGGTAATATTTCTTACATCGAAATAAGATTTTCCCAACTCAAGAAGTAATCCGCGGATTAGCTGTGAGGGCTAGACAGAAGGTCCGTCGATATCACCCCTTCAATTTTTTGTGTTATCAGTAGGGAGTTCGACCCCCGGAAGCGCTAGTTTGTAGAATTTTTTATGGAGTTCCTCCACAGGGATATGTTCCGCTGATTTTTTTGTAAACATATTTGTTAAGGGGTCGAACTCCATTTTGTAGCGAACATCACCCGGCACGAATCGAGAGTCCATTTCTAAGTCAGTTTTTACCCAATCCGAATGCAAAGTTCTCCATTTCATAGCTAAATGGATAAGCTACCATTGCATACTTAATTTAATGACCGAACACTTAACTTGCGAAGGTCAAACTAAAATGTCGTGAGATTTAACGTCAATTTCGCATCTCGGACAAATGTCTGCACAAAATATTATCGGGGCAAACGCAATATATTATACACATATTATATACAAATATTATCATATATATATACATAATATATATATAATTTATCCCTGTGAGTTCCTTGACGTAAATAGAACTTAATTTTATCCACATTTATAGATTATTGTTTGTCAATTTCTAAAGAAATGACGTGAAAAAAGACATTCAGTAATTTTAAAATCAGTTAATATGTACTCGAAATTAAGTGTTAAGTCCTCGTTCAAAAGGATTTTAGTCTGCATACAGGAATTTATATTGGGTAAACTTTAGCTAAATTTCTCAACGGAAAGTACACCAAGCAAACAAGTGCGAGGGCAGTACCTGAAGATCGTTTACTATTTCTCTGATCGAGTAAATGATTAAAAAAAACGACTTCTTTTCAAACGAATCACATTTATGGTAAAACGTGCCAATACGTCTTTATTTCATATCCTATACGAGGGTCATCCAAGAAATAGTGAGACTGGTTCTATATCTTGAAAACTAATAAAGATATTAAAAACGAAATTTTACATGCATGTTCTTCATCTTATTCTGAATTAATTTTTCATATCAATCAGTATGTTACCATGGCGTTGTGCTGTTGGCGTCACAAAGAATGACGTCACGACGTTAACTATGGCCAAATGAATATCAAAATAACAGAAATGTTATGTTCTTAAAGTGTTTAAATTCAGAAAATTGAAGAAGCTAGAAACGCTGTTTTGCAATGAATATTATGCAGGGATTAAGTGCTTTCTCACTGTACCTTATTTCTACTGATTACTTATATCATCAGCGATAAGATTGAATTTTAGCAAAAGACTTCCTTTTTGCTCGATTTTGGTCACAAAAACATTATTTTTCAAAGAATTTATTTGCATTTTGAAATTTGATCAAGTTTTTTTTGTTTAAGATACCATCTAATATCTTTAAGAAAGACGTCTAATGCAAAATTTGTTGTCAAGACTTACGAGCTTATCACTGTAGAAATGCATTCGGATACCCTCCCATTTTTCAGAACGACGTTGTCTGACGAAGGGGATGTATTCGTCATGAAATTTGAGGTCGTTTCTGTCATAGATTTTCCAACCATTGTCTACCACTTAGATATAATACCAGGAAACATTTATCAATGTAATTTGATCGAAAACACCATCAGGTAGTTCAATTTGAATTTTTTAACATTGAAATATCAAGGGTTAACATGGCCATTATGACATATGGCACCTTCTTCTTTTGCCTAGCAACAAGGGTTCCATACATTGTATGAAGGTAGGAGTCTGCCAAACATTGAAGGAGATGTTACACTAAACAATATGGGAACAATAATATCATATATGTGAACTAGTTAGGCATTATAGAGAAGTCTAATTTATTGGATGACCCACGTTACTATACAAATGTTCGTGTGATAACACCCCATGTAATATTTTTATGATATCACATGGATATTTTAAGAATAATGATATAATGCGGCAAATTTTAGAAACATGACAAAAACGTGTATTTCTGTTAGAACCATCGAAGAAAACAAGGCTAACAAAATGGTAAGATAAATAAAATACGAACTTAGTGTATTGTACATAGAAAAAATATCTAACGAGGTTGGTGGCATTGATAATTGTCGAGGCTCTATTGTATGAAAAAAATATCCATTTCGAATGTGGGAAATGATAATTGTCTCAGCAGAGCCTCGACAATTATCAATTCCCCCAACCTCGTTAAATGTTTTCATAAAATTCACTAAGTTCACACTATTTTATCTTACTTGTTAATCTCTAGTATTAGGTAGGATAAGTCAACATAGACGTAACGTCAAAAGTTTGTGCTAAAAAACGTCACGCCCAAACGTCGACGATTGCTGTGCTATTTTATATTTTATTCGTTTACGTGAGCAATACACGGTCATTTTTCTGTCTCCAAATCTTTAGACCCAAGGTGCAATCATGGTTTATTACGAATATTGAATTTTAGGCTATGCGTAAGTTCCTTAAAAAAACTAAAAAATCAACCACATTAACAATTGTACGATTATCATTGCGATGAAACAAATGCTCAAAAGCCTTACAAATGTTCAACGTCTCAAAACATTTATTGGCTTAACTTTGGTTTTATAATATCTAAGACATAATGATACTATACTACTCAAAGTTTGCTAAGCACCAAAACATTTTTATACTGTATACTTATAATTTCAGCAAAGAGTGAAATTTGATTATAAAAATGTTTGCAAATGGTCGATTGTTATCAGTTTATCAAATTTTAAGAAGAAAATAAAGCTTTGTAATGATAAGAAGACTTTCACTGTAGACCAAACAGGGTCACCCTAGAAATGTGTCTCTTTACTTGAAAATTAAAAAAAAAACGAATTTGACCAAAAAGGTGTTTTTTCAATTGCAATTCGTTCAATAACGAGTATGAAAGCCGGAACTGTCAATAACAGCCCGACAACGCCCCTGCATACTCCTAATTACGAGTAAGTTCTGGATTACTCTTTGGGGAATAACAGACAATTCTTCTCAAAGGATCTGGCCGAGCTCCTGGCGCGTCCTTGGCTGGAGAGTCGAAACTCAGACCTGTAGCCCATTCCACATATGCTCTATCGGATTTAAGAACGGTGAGCGAGCCGGCCAGTCCAAACGTGGAATGTCCTCTTCTCGGCGATACTCTTGGACAATACGGGCCGTGTGTGGACGGGCATTATCATCCTTTTTAATGAATCCGTCCCCAATAGCACCAGTGTAAAATCTTACGTTGGTATTGAGGATTTCATCAATGTACCTACGAGCTGTCCGAGTACCTGTTTTTAAACTAACAAGACCAGTCCGCCCATCCCATCTGATGCCAACCAAAACAATGATGGACCCCCATAGCGATCGTGCTAAGATTTGTTTGCTGCATGAAACCTTTCCCCCGGCCTTCTCCACACCCTAGCCCGCCTATCAGTGTAGTCAAGACAATACCTGGACTCATCCGTGAATAGCACAGGGCGCCATCGTCTTAAGCGCCAGCCAACGTGGTCCAATGCCCATGTTGACCGACGCCGTCATTGAACTCGGGACAGCTGAATACGAATACATGGTCTTCTTGACCTCAGGTTATGCTCATGCAGCCGTTTTCGTATGGTTTTAGTCAAAACTCGCACTCTCGAGGCGTTTTGAAGGTCGGAACGTAGCTGCGTTGCCTTAGCAAACCTGTTCTCTCGGGCTAGGATTGCCAAAAAACGGTTTTCTGCGACGGAGGTAGCTCTACTCCTACCTCCACCATGTCTCCTTACAGGTGTACCATACTGTTGGTATCGTGCCCAAGCTCTGGTTACAACAGTATGGTGTACCCCCTGTACCATGCCAACATCGCGGTGGGAAGCCCCTTGCTCCACCATACCTACAGCACGCCACAATTGTTCGAAAGATAAATGTCGTCTGATGTTTTGATTAGCTATGAGTTACGACTTATAAGTCAATAAAGTACTGAAAAACAGAAACTAAGCATTTGCACGAAACCTGTACATGTACAAAATGAGGAAGGACAGGTAAGAAACCCGTGTTTCTCATTTTGCACGAGTCTCGCGAGAAAATTGCGGGTCAAATTTAGTAATGTATACATTTTTTTTTTCTAAATCAGCTCCTGTAGGACAGCTAAAAAGTTTGGTGCTTAGCAAACTTTGAGAAGTATATCTATAGAATTATTTCGTTAATATCACAATTTTTCCAGAGTGAATATTTTCAGTAAAAGAGTGTAAATATTAAATGTACATATACTCATTCTTCTTATTTCTGTATATATACTCGGCATTTACCCGGATTTTTTCCATAATGTGTACCTTTGTAAAACTATATATCTAAAGAAAAAGGGGAACGAATGAAACAAACGTTATTCGGCAATTAAAGCCGTACGTCGAATATACGTCCTTTTTGTGGCTGGATGGGACATTTCTTTGGACAAAGGAAAAACTTTATAGCTTCGGCAGTTTTCTTTCGATTTTGGAAAATCAAACAGATATGGAAATTCAAAGGAAAACACTTTTTTTCCTGTCAATTGCCATGTCGATATGAAGAAAATATTTCCATGGTAATGGACTGAAATTTGAATTAATTTTTGTAACGGCGATTTTTATCCGATATGGGACATTTCTGTGGAAAAAGAAATTTTTAAGTCATTTCATTATTCATAAACAAAACTCTAAAACATGTTTATATTTTAAAACAAAAAAAAAAAAAAAAACTATTTTTCTTACAACATCTTAGACAACTTCGTTTATAAACAAAACAGATAGCGACTTCTAAGTTTTCCGAATTTATTTTTACGTGTCAAACTTTCAAATCTCTACATAATTTCGAATTTGCTAATTTTGAAAAATATTTCTATCAAAATCTTGCAAAAATGTCCATATTTTCAGAGGAATCGATTTCGTTGTATTCGGAAAGGTTGCAGTAAAAATCTGTTCATTGATAAGTACTTTTTGATAACAACTTTTATTCAAGTGGATAGAAAAAAGTTTTTCATCTCTGCAGCTGTTTTTAGGCGAAAAAATGTTTAAAAAGCGTGTTACTTTTTAATGGAAAATAAAATAGTTTTTAAAAAGCAATAAATAAACAGGTATTTCTTTCCTCTCTCCAATGATTTATAATTTATAGTATTTTTTAAAAAATGCAAAGGAATTACAGTTTATATTTTACTCGCGGTCGGGTTAAAAACCAAATTATCTCAAACTATTTTCAGTATTCTGTGATGTTATTCAACTGGCAGAACGCGGTTTACCCGTGACGTAATTTGACGAGTTCTTTTCATCATTTTGGGTTCTTTCAAAAGTTAGTCGGCACTTATCGTAAACGGGTGCAAATAACTGTATCCAAAAACCGAAAGAATTCACGTGCGTAGAGAAAGTGAACACATTTCATAGTCTGGTTACCTAACCCAAGTAATTCAAAAGTTACGAGGGTTTGGTTACCAACCTACGTTTAGAGGCTAAAATTATTTGTGTTACTATAAAATAAAAGCTGAATTACCTTAACCATGAGTGCAACGGCCCAATGCTTTGGCTCCGCCCTGCCAGGGGAAGATCATGGATTATAAGACCGAAAGTTTGATTGTTTTGTTTGAATAGGGTTTTACAAATCAAGGACTCCTACAATTAAGAGCATCGTGAAATTGACACGATAAATGATTTTAGAACGGTTTTGGAATGAGATTGAATGAGTGTGGAGCGAGTTTGAGTGCAATTCAAGGGAGGTAATCCAATATTGCTTTTTTTGCTCAATATGAACAAAATTAACGATATTGATGATCCCTTTTCAATGGAATATAATTAATTTTTCTGGTTGTTTGTCTCCTTGGACCAATCAGACACTTTAAAATCTACATCGCCCAATAAATTCGTAGAATAATTTCATTGATTTGATTTAAATAATGATCGATATCGAAATGTTTTCTAATAATTTCGGAGCGTTTTTTAACATTTTGAGTGAGTGTTTGGAATGAATGAATTGAGCGCTGGTTGATTTTACGGAATGGATTGCATCGCAGAGAGTGACAAATTCACGATGTTATAAAACTTTAGGAAAACTCTTACGAGCTGTATCATGGCATTCTCGCTAAGTCTTCATTTTCTCAATGTAAAAAGCTTTGCGATTATAAATCAATAGGCGAAAGACAAATGCAGGGAAGGATGTTTTCCGCCGCCCGGAATCGAACCTGAGAGCATATAAATGAGAGACTGACAAACTAGCAATTGCGATTTGACGGCAGCATCCTGAAATCTTCAGGCTTTTGCTAAAATTTAGTAAGTTTTGCACTCAGAAAATTGTTTCATAACCCATTTTTTTGCCATTTATGTGATTTTATAACTAAAAACATGATTAATCGGATTATGAAATAATTGCCTTTGGTTTCTTCCCCCGCTTAAAAATATTGTCCAGTTAAGGGGACACCTGTGCGTTGCTTGTACGTGTTCTATTCTTGTAATTATGAATATCTGAGCCCCCAAAACACCGTAAATTCCTCCACTTTCAATCTACTTATATGACCCTATTGCACTCAAATGCTTAAATACTAGTCACCATATAAGTATGGCGATATAATGTTGTCATAGTTATTACAAATCATTTGTCATGAACTTGAGGCAATCGGGTCAAAGGCATAATATAATCAAAGCTTCCGATACACGCAGATGGAGGTATTTTGGATTTCAATTTCAAATAAAAAATCTTTTGTCCTTACTTTAAACCTATGTTGTGGGTACTCATTTGAAACGTCTCATCGAGACGATTCAAATGAGTACCCACAACATAGGGTTTCATTGACAAATATAGATATTAGATTGGCTTCCCGTCTCTTATCTGGACCCCACTATATTATTGTAATAAAATGCTGCCAGCCCTGATATACTCTACTTCCTTCTATAGGGTACCATGTACTAATACTTTTGTTGCCCGTGACCTTGATTTCACTGACACCACTTGAGGAATGTGGTGGAAATTTTGTTATTTTCATAAAGGTATGAAACCAAAAAACCTTATCACACTGTATTGATACGCGAAGCGGATTTATACACAGGTGTGCTTAATTTTGGTTTTTAGTTTCATATCTCTATGAATTTTCCACGACATAAAGCGGATTCATAACGAGTTAAGTTAGATTTTTATTTTCGAACTTCGATGAAATCAACAGATAATCTCTTCACATCTTATAATTTTATATTATATAGTAAAGTTGTAAAGTTTTACCCATTTTACCCATAATGAGACAGGTTTATCTATGGGACTACTTAACGCATACATAAAAAAGTTTCGTCCTCTAGATTGTTTTCATTTAGAAATACAATCACTTAAATTTTTGGTGGATTTTCGAGAAATGACGGTGGATAATCATTAGATAAACTCACCGCCTACCAGTTAAATCAGAGAAATTATCAAAAAAGCATTACCCGTTGTGGCTCATTTCACCCTATCTGACGTTATCTAATGAGTGATGTCATCGTAGACATTGCATAACAATCACGTGCAAAATGACACGCTTTCAGAATTATTTGTCATAAAATTTCCACCTTTTGTCTCATTTTTGCGTTAAAAGAATTGTAGAATCATCGCTTGTTTTTCGAGTATGATCGATTGACATTTCATTGAGTGAACTATAAAAGCTATCTTTCATTCGTGAAAATATAGCTTTTGTCGTTCACTCACTGAAATACATGTATAAAATCGATTGGTTACATCGACACTGAAAACAACGACTATCCTTTATATGGTAAAAGCCGATAAACCTCTAGTCCGCAGTTGGGGTACCCTCGCTTTTTGAAAGTCCGTACTAATGTTGTGTTTTAGCTCTTCTCGCAAAGCTGGGTACCAATCAAAACGTTTACAAACATGTTTGCTTCCTTGAAGCAGGATAGGATTTATTTTTCATATTTAAAGTCCTTTCATTCAACATTATTAGTCCTTCCTTGAGTAACGTTGATTCGACTATATTGAGTTGACGTCTTGGTTAAATTGACGTTATAGTGTCTGATTCAAGATAATAACCACTTGCTGTTGTAATGCTATTATTCAAAAGAGGATTACGTTAACGCCGACGTAAAAACATATTACTAGGTATAGATAAGAAAAACATAGCTGCATGATTTGTAGATGTATTTCTTCACGATAAATGTTACATTGACGCAGACGTCAATATGACGGTACCGGGCCTTAGTTTAGGTTGTTACAACTAATGTTTCCATAGTTTTTTTAATCACTGAATTACGTTGACGTCTTTGCTATACTTCCATTGCTTGGATAAATTCAAGATTAAACCACTTTCTGGCATAACGGTATTCTATAGAAATCGGATTACGTTAACGTCGACGTAGAGGTGTCGTTACTAGATCTAACCGTGACCTGAATATGCAAACCACGTGGTTTTATAGGTCATATGTCACGTCAAAATGGATCTTTTAATGATTCTGTATGGATGACGTACTTAAAATGTGTGTCAGAGGTAGAATGGGCCAGTGGGTCTTCTTAAACGTATAAACGTGAGGATGTGTGTATCATTTCTTACATTGTGAAGCACTGAATTTGGGCAGCATTTTGGAGCAAAAACAGTAAATAAAACCTTATAATGCTGAGCTTGGGATTTGCCAGGAAGAATAGATAAAGATCAGTCTGAAGTGATCTAAGTCTAATCCACCTTATTTTCCTTTTTAAACCATTAATGTTTTTTTTATTCCGAAATACCTTTCATAATAAGGAATTTTTTTGAATGGCGTAGAAGTAGTCATATCAAAGCACTATTAACCGTGCAAGTGACGCGCTATAATTAGAAGTATTTGATCACAAGTTCGATACATTGTTTTGCTATATTCTTATAACAATGCAATTGTTTGATGCGTCAAGTCAATGCTCGAAAGTTATACGTTACTTTCAGACTTAAAAAAATGATCAGCTGTTGGCTCAAGATGGATCATCGTTAGGGTGTAAATGTCATAGGAAAAACTTCCATCGCTATTGAGCCGAAACGGACAAAGCACAGAGGTTGCTAGAGGATGAACGATACCAGGGGATCCAATTAGGCGAAATAAGCGACACTTAATTACTTTCTTTTAAAACAATCTTCCCACTTTCCAGTTTTTGGACGTTTTAAAATACACTCTAGCCAAAAACAAAAGATCGTGGACTGATTTGGTTTATTTGAATCTAACGGTGGTCGTTTTGAACGATTTTCGAACGTTTTTTTGAGTGATAAGAGTGAGTAGTTCAGAGCATCGAATGGGTCGATGAGCTAGCGATTTAGAATCGTTTTGATCGGTTGATTTTAATTCAGAGCTTCTAAAAAGAACCCTTTTAGCTTGACAGCTGTAATCATTCAGTATACGGTCAGCTAATCACAGTCATCAAGCATATTATTAGATTTTTACGAGCAAATCTCTCACTTTTCGATAGGCCAAGAAATTTATTGCCTGTCCACTTTATGATATAGTCGCAAAAAACGAACATCGCGCTTTACGACGTATGGCAGGTTTTCGGCAGTCGTCCTGCATTTTCGATCTGATAAATTATTAACAAATTATTATAGTTTTTTGATATGACAAAGGTGAAAAAATGAGAAATAGACATTAAGTGTGTAGTTCATAAATGATGAGATAATTGAAATATCATACTTTTAACTGCTTTTCGACAATAACCAAAATTCGGATTATAACGTGCCTAAAACGAAAACATCTTGAAACATTTATATTATTCCCATTGCTGACGGATTATTTCAAGATATTTGAACCTTTTTAACGCATACATTTAAAAACCAATGGAATAATATCTGCACGCGTGAAACTTTCTAAACTAAACTCTTCTCGTTTTCGAAACAAAACTTTTAACAAAGTGAAACAATGAACAACAAATGTGATTTGGTAACTTCAATGGAGATCATGATGGACTTAATTATCCCGGTCTTTCGGACTTTCTGTGAATTTTTGATTTAAAAATTGCCAGAGCGTTCCGATTTTCGTTCTAAAACGTAACCATGAGGACTCTTGATTTGGAATTAATCGCCTACGTTGTAATAAATACATTCATTGGTAAGTAGAAATTTAGAGGTGAATGGAATATTTGTTTATTTTATGAAGGTATGAAACTAAAAACCTTATCACACTGTATGAATACGCGGAGCGAATTCATACATGAGTGTGATAAAGTTTTCTAGTTTCATATCTCAATAAAATAAAAAAAATATTCTCTTCATATCTTATTATTCGATATCATGAAGCAAAAATGTGAAGATTTGTCAAAATTGGGGCAGTTTTCTTTTGGGACTTCTTTTTGCGGAAGCTTACAAAATAGCAGGGTTATCAAAATTAATTTCATTGAAAAACGAAAGTAAAATTTCAGCCAATCCGAATGCACGAAATCTGATGGAATCAACTAGAATTAAATTAATTTAGAAAAAAAGTCCCATGCGGAATAATTTCAAGAAACAACAACAACAACACACTAATGTTTTATTTATTACAGACTGCGACAATGAGGTTTTTCAATCGAGATTTTTTAAAAAAAAAAAATAACGCATTTTCCTATTTTTGATTTTATATCAATATATTATGACGCCCAAATCTTACCCAGGTAGTATAACATTTACGTTCTTGATATCATCTATTTCGAATTAATAGATAAAAACAAATTTCTCGAATATGTCAAGCTAAAATATGCTTTATTTGAATAAATCATGCAATTCTTTCTATATTTCTATATATGCAAAACGCATCTTAATTCGATTGTAAAAAAAGAAACACAGAAACTTATGAGATATAGTATTGTAATCTTAAGTGAAAAGACGCCATTTTACAGAGAACCGAGTATTGCTATATTTTTGGCGTCGTCTTTGTCGTAGTTCTTGTTGCTTTTGCCGTTCAAAGAGCTTGAAAATTTTAAATATCCGGTTGTACTAAAGGCAGGTTTTTTGAAACGTGCAGGATAAAAATCGCAGAACAAAACGGTGCAAACAGTTTGCCAATTATACCCCGCTTTGCACGTCAGTGAACGTGCAAAGCGGGGAATAATTGGAAAACTGTTTGAACCTTTTGGTCATCATTAACGCAGGGTTGGTGTTTAGATTCACTATCAAGAGAGTGTGTTTGTTTGTTTGTTTTGTTTGTTTGAATGGGGTTTAACTCCGCTGTCAACATTTTTTTCAGTTTTATCGCGGCGGCTGGATCAACTTACAATAGATTCCTGGTATTTCTCACACGAGTACTACCATTACATTCTTTCATAGCCTCCAGCTACTATCCATCATAGGTCTACGGTTATTGACCTATTGGTGGGGGACAAATAGTCGGAAAGAATGAGTGCCGCCGTCGAGTATCGAACACGGGACCTTTAAATTGCATGTCCCTACCAAGAGAGATTTAAACTCTAAAGTATTCAGTACAAGTTAAATATTTACAACTATTTTAATTTTATCTACTACCCATCATTCAACAGCCGCCGCTGTCATAGCGCAGTTGGTAACGCGTCGGACTGTCAATCTAGAGGTCCCGGGTTCGATTCCCGACGGCGACACTCATTCTTTCCGACTATTTTCTCTCACCAATGGGTTGATAATCGTAGACCTACGTGAGATAGCAGCTGGAGGCTAGGAAGGGATGTTGTGGTTGTACTGGTGAGAGAAATACCAGGAAACCATTGTCATGTGCTCCAGACGCCGCGATATAACTGAAAAAAATGTTGAAAGCGGCGTAAAACTCCATTCAATCAATCAATAATTCAAAAGCCAAGCCTATGCATCCGAATATGGTAAGCTATTCGGCACATCACTCGGACTATTTCGTAAACTGGACCTGAGCCTTGAACGAAAGTATTTTTGGGTCATTTTAGGGGTTATTCATGCTTTTGGCGGTACTTCGATCAATACGTTTTTAAAAAAAATCTTTTATGCTTTCGGATCAATCATATAGATATTTTGGGTATATGTTATTTTGAAGATAAAACACATTTTCTTATCAAATAAGAATATACCAAGTTTTAAATTAACATCTGTTGATTTCGTATTACCAAACGTCATCTTTTGGGGAAACGATGGTGTGCTAAAGTAAAACGTCTCGATGCCATATTTTTCCCGACGTCTGATATCAGACCGATTTCAAAATTGTGTATTATACTGCTACTACCGTTAGTCTGAACAGAAAAAAGTTTCGTTTATAGTTTTAACATTTCGTTATTAATCAATTTTCAGGTGTATATGGGACATTTGGAACTTACATGCCGTTTTTCATTAAACCATACAACTGGCGAATATGTCCGAATGGAGAATACGGAAAAGCCCGATGCCGACCGGGATTCAAATTCGACTGCAAACGAGGCTACATATGCATAAAACAACGTATGTTTTCAAAATTCGATGGGTTGTTAAATGGAATTTGTTGCAAGGCACCAAGTTTTTGTCCACCAGGTCAAATTCAGGGACTCATGTGTAGTTTTAAAGGGTCATGTCCCCTTGGATATACATGTGACCGCGGTGTGTGTTGCCTAGCAACGAAATCTGTTTGCCCTCCCGGAACCATTCCCACGTCGAAGTGTACGAAATATTACGGATGTTCATATGGCGCTTTTTGTCTACACGGGACCTGCTGTTCTATAGACAGTAAGTAACTATTTATTTTGTTCGTAAAAAGGGTATCGTCGGACGGCCATCCAAATTGCGTTAATACATATTTATTCGAATAAGGCAATGCTAGTCTCCAATCGACAGTATGTTATATTTGAACCTTTATTATACTACATGACAATCTTCTGAAAATCGTATTAAAATCAAGTACTGAAAGCACTGGATACTGTCATTGTATGCAGTACGTGTTTTTGAAAACGATTTTTTTGCTTTTTTGTGTGTGTGTGTGGTTTTAGAAAGGAAACCCATTGTGCAGTCTGGTCTTACCAATACAGAAATAGTCCGGGTTTAGCATAAAAAAAGGTTTAGAAATCGGCTTGATACGAGTTTTTCGGTATGTTCCTACCATTTCAAGTAGAACAGATATAGAAGCTTCAAAACTGACGTCATCCAATTTGTGACGACTTCCGTGATAGGTCGTTGATAGGTGCCGGTAGAACTTTGCTATAGGTCTCGACTTCGACTTATGTTACAATGGTATTAGAATAAGACCCTGTCGAATCTGGCTACCATCTTCCGCTGGCAAATCAGCAACGGTATCGCAAACGGAAATTTTGTGAGCTTTGTTGAATATGAAGCTCCTTTTGAGAAATGTGCCCTGGGGGTACACACGCAAACTGAACACACTAAGAATTGAACTTTTGGTGATGTATATACAAGTGGATAAAAATTAGCGAACCTTTTCATAATTAAGGGTGTGGACCCGTAATAGTTTCGCAACGTTTCCGAAGTAATGAAATTTAATAGTTTTAACCGAGGTTTCCTAATGATTTTCATTAGGAAACCTCGGTAAACGTTGTGAAAGCTCTTAAGTACCGAAAAGTTGCGGATCTATTACGGTTCCACTACCTTAAAATAGGTAAATTTGACTTTAATTATATTTTCTCTTGCAACTGATGCCGCGTACGTAACAGGAACAATAATACGGTAGCCTTTTTGTAAACTAAGGGAATGCAAAAATAAGACTCTGTAGTCGGAAGTTATTTCATCAGTTTTTATCGTTATTCATTTTCACTCACAAATCCCGTGGATCAATCGTAAGAAACCTAAAAACCAGTGAATTTTAAAGTGAAATTGAAGAACCAAATAAGTATACGTATATTCGTATACAATATATTACCGGATGTGGCGCATTCCAATCTTCTAGTACCTTCATAGTTTTTTGGATTAGTCGAACAACCGATCTCTCGAACAAATTATCAAGTCTCCAATGTGTTCGAGCTACTGAAGTTTAAGTGTATTTAGATATTTTACATACATTGCAAAGAAACCTTGTATCACACCGTTTTCAAAATGCACAACTGTTTGTCGGAAACACGTCCTGAAAAAAAAATGTTATTTGAACTTAAGTGGGCATTACTTTTTTGAAAAGCTACTGACATCTGACTGGATTATTCTCACGTGGTAACACTGGTGAACGTAAACGTCCACCAAAAACTGCGAAACTTGATTGACTTTAGCTTATCAAAGAAATTTGCAATGCGTTGAAACAATGACTCTTACCTTGCTTTCGCACGATTACAGTTAAAAACATCGTGAAATTGACAAGATGAATGATTTTGGAATGATATTCGAATGAAATTGAACGAGTGTCGCAAATTTTGTTCAAGATGAAAATTAGCGATATTAATTACCTACCTTTAATAAAGTATGTAAACACGTTTTATAAATAGCTTCATATTTCTTCAAGAATCATTCAGTCGCTTACAATTTCAATCAAATCAGTGAAATCGCGAGTTTTTTCCCTAACTTATATTAATTTTGAATATAGCTGTTGAGTTTATCTTTTTAAATCCTTTTGGAGCGTTTTGATTGGTTTGAGTGAGCGTTTGGAATGAATGAATGGAGCACTGAGTCAACTAATAAAAAATGGTTTTGATTGGAATGACAGTCAATTTCACGATGTTCCTAGCTATACTTAAAGAAACTTCTGTATAAAGGGATCATTCATAAGGATAAATCATTCTGAGTGTGTTTTATGGAATGGTAAAATATAAAAGAACTTGTTTTTAATTATGTATAAATAATTAAGAATAATTTATTTTATGTTTTTTCAAGGTGCCATATAACTTAACAAAATTGGGCACAGGGCTATTTAACTATGCTTGCGCACAAAGTAGTTCCCTAAACCGGACCAAGGTCCAGTAAAAATGTACCCTTTTCGGATAATGCCATTAAACTAAGCAACTATGATCACCGAACTATTTCGAACAAGGTAGTACCCATAAATAAACTCGGGTACAGTAAAACATTTTTTGCCCGGTACTAACAATCAACATTAACTTTTTTTCGCACGATGCCATTAAATTAAACGAAATGGGGTTGATATTCTTTAACCCATGGAGGTATTCATACAGTGCAATTAAACTTTTGGTTTCATACCTCTATGAAAAAATAGTATTTTTCCTTTCTAGTAGTTCCTTTTTAGTATATAAATCAGAAAAAATTCACTGGTTGTAGTTTTGTGCAAGTATCTCTGCCTTATGCGAGTTTCTATATTATTACCTCCCGGTGGCGGCAAATATCCTTTCCGACGTTTGTCTCTCACCAATGGGTAGATAATCGTAAACCTATGTGAGATAGCAGTCGGAGGCTAGGAAAGGATGTAATGGTAGTACAGGTGAAAGAAATACCAGGAATCCATTGTTAGGTTCTCCGGCCGCCGCGATATAATTGCGAGATTGATGAAAGCGGCGTTAAACCCATTCAAACAAACAAACAAATATTAGTACCTACAGGACAGTCACGTTAATGAAATGTTTGACGTAAATAATCGTGTTCGTCTTGTGAAATGGGCTGAATAAAGATCACTGATAAATCAATGATACACCAAGATTGCCTTTGCTTACTTGTAACATTTATGACGTCCACGTAATTAAAATTTTGACGTTGTGAATTGACGCAATTCAATTAAGTGGACGTTCGTTAGTTCATTGATAATTAAAAGAATACGTGCTTGATGCCCACCGACTGACGTTTACTATCGACCAGTTAACAAAGTCTTAACCTAAGATTTGATCACGGCTATGATAGAAGGAAGCCAGGCGAGCATACTACGTAATATGTCTTACATCAATTAATAAATCACAAATAGAAAGTTAGGTTAACCACATTGTACATAGTGTTTTTCCTTTCCTTTGTGGATTTTTGTTTCATTGCATTGCCAAAACCCCTTATTCATTTACTCATCGAAACGATTTCAATAAATACCTGAACCGTTGTCCAGTAAAACCCACATAAGTGACGTCACTATTTCACTTCAAGGTTATTAAGCTTTTCTCATTTTTAAATTACGAGATGAGGATAGTATTTGTTGATTTCATTGAGGTATGATGCTAAAAACCTAATCAAATTGTATGAATACGCAAATCGGTTTCATGCATGAGTGTGATTAGGTTTTGTTAGTATCATGCTAAATGAAATCAGCAATTTAACTCTTCATATCTTATAATTCAATACCACTAAACAAACAAAAATATTATTGATTTGTCAAAAATGAAGCAGTTTTCTAATAGGACTGCTTTTTGCGTAAGCTTACAAAATATCTGCGTAATCAAAATAAGTTTCATTAAATAATAAAATCATTTTTTTCAGCAAATCAGATAACATGGAATCTGGTGGAATAAACTAAAATTGAATAATTAAAAATTCAATCGAATTTCAAATTGAGATAAAATTTGAAATTCTGAAATGATAATTAATTAATTATATAATATATATGATAATATTCATATAATATTCATAACATTTTATAAATAAAAACTTATTCATATTATCTTTTATTCTCACACAGTACGATACGATATGCATTACACAGTAATTGATTTGTTGGACTCGTTGATTGGTTAATGAGTGAATTCGTTGATAAGTTAATAAGTTAGCTGATCAGCAGATTCATTCATTGATTCTTTCATTGCTTAATTCATTCATTGATTCATTCTTTCTTCTTCTTCTTTTTCTTCTTCTTTTTCTTTTTCTTCTTCTTCTTCTTCTTCTTCTTCTTCTTCTTCTTCGTCTTCCTCTTCTTCTTCTTCTTCTTCTTCTTCTTTTTATTTTTCTCAATTGTCCTTCGTGGTCGAAAGCGTCCTCCTCTATCGCACTCCCTTTTCACTGTTTTTCTTTTAATTTTCTATTTATATTGTTTCTTTGTAGCAATAATTTTTGTTAAAATTTATTATTATGTAACTCTTCAGAAAATGGAGGAATAAAAGGTATAATAATAATAATAATATTTGATTTCAAAGTTTAAGAAAATTCCCAGTAGAAAGGTTTTATAACCTCGGGCCCAGTCGTCTTACCCAGATACTACAAAGCAAACAATTTTAGACTAATCTTATTCTACAGAATTTGCAGACGTTTATTCAAAAATATTGTTGAAAACATTGAGAAAAGGGGAGTAACAATCATTTAATTCCTTTTCCCAATGTTTTCCACTTTATTATATTGAGTGCATAAAAATCCCGGTTTGAAGGCGAACGGTTTCTCAAATTTAAAAGAGATTTAAAGTATTAAACTGTTTATCTTCACTTTTCTTGTTTTATAAATAAGAATTAATGCGTTTTTTTAAAAATAGCAATTTACGTCTATTGTCAAATTTATCGTTATTTAAAATAGAAGATATATTTGATAAGTACAAATGCAAATAGTGATTTTAAATTGACGTTTTCCTGTCTTACCTAAGTCGCATTGAAGGCAACAAAACATTCAGCAACAAAAATTAAAATTAATTTAAAACGGTCAAAAAATCTAAAATTGTTTCATTGAAAGACTTAAGTTGTCCACCTTTGGTATTCAAGCGGGCAAAAACTTTGCGTAAAAATTCTTGGTTGATCAAAATTCTTAAGACGTGCACCGCGTATCAGTTTCAATCGAACATATTTGGATGGTTACTCACTGAGACACAGATAAAGCATCATAAATCAAATAAAACCGAGTTTATTAGACAGAGACGATGTATTGCGCGCATGTACATTGTAATTATATAAAATAATAAGACATTGACATTCACCGCGAAAACCCATGACATATGTTTTGACAGTTATGACCACAGAAATGTGTGAATCAAGACGGGTTTTGATATTTCTCTACATAGTAACATTCTTTTTTGACGACTTTTTGGCATACCAGTATATTTTTTTATCCATTTCTTTCTTCTGTTTTATTTGTACACAAAGAAAGATACAACATTCCTTTCAGTTTTCGATTTTGATATATAAAGTTTCTGTCTTTTCTTTATATCTTTCTCTTCTTCTTTCATTTCGAAAGATAAGTCTCTCCTTCTTTATTTAAAAAAAAATAATAAAGATTGCGAACAATGCCGTTTAAAAAATTCTTTCTTAAATTTTAATTTTCCGCTTTCTCAAATGTTGACATTGTTTTAGAAAGTATATTATCAAAATTAAAGGAATTCAAAGCTACTTAAGAATTAAATTCCACATTTCCTGTTTTATCGAATAACTGAATGTGACTCGTCAGGCAAAAAAGGGCCATCGGCGTAGTTCGTCAAAGGTAGACCCCGGTCAGGCCGCGTGGACTAGGCATGTTGAATAGGCTCGGACATTTTATGTACTAGGGCGATACCCGAACTTAAAATGGCAATTCCATTTTACTGAATAATACAACCTCTGGTTGCCCTCTTTTTGAACAAACACAATTTTAAATATGTTTATTTTAAAACTTCAAATATGGTCTTTTGTTGCATTACTGGTCGCAAATAAAAACTATGGGTCATGCGGAATGAGCGTTTCAGATTCATGAAAATAAATATAAATTCCTATACGGTATATTCGTGCATATAATTTTAAAGCATCTTTAGTTAACTGACAAAATGAATGATTTTTAAATGATATCGGAATAATATTGAATTATTGTGAAAAACGACTTTTCAATGAAATGAACGGGAGGTAAAAAAGTGCGGGCATTTGAAAAGGAAGATGGCAAAAATGTATTAAAATTCAAATTTTTTTCATCGAGCCATTTTCTTTTTTAAAAAAATAAGTTTAAAGCTATTTTTCGAGGCGCCAAAATGTGAAAATTTAACTTTAATTCAATCCCGTGTATCTATCTTTAAATATAACAATATTCTAATTATACGCCAATGTTCCCAATTCATTCAACTTCATTTTGGTGTATTCCATTGAATTGTATCACCTAAAATACGATCAGGGTAAGCGTTTAAGAACCCGTAGGTTCATTTGTGAAAAACGCGCGAAACCGTCGACGTCATGGTAACGTAAATTCTAAATTGAACTTTAAAAAACATACACCGTTGAGATCGCGCTAACACAACGTTTCCATAGATACCAATATATGAGCACCTATCAAAAAAAAAAAAAAAAAAAAAAAAAATACAAACAAAACGCTTTTGTCTTCTTCCACCTTAAAGCGATAATTACCTCCTTTTAAAATTAGCGTTTTTCCTGCTTGTCTATCTTTTCCGTCTAGTCAAACGCTTTCCAATCCACATTCGAAAATAGAAAAAAAACTAATTTGATCGATTTGATTGAAAGGTTTAAATAAATTAACGACTTTGAATCGTTTTGCGCATAGTTGGAGCGTTTCGGAGCGGATTTGAGTGTTTGGAGTGAAAAATTGAATTCTGAATGAGTTATATTGAATGGTTTTGATCGCGGAATGTTGATTTCACGATGTTATTCACTGTATGAGTAAAAATTATAGTTAAATTCGGAATTAAATTAAATTGAAGTGAAGAGTGAATTTTCAGTGCTGTTAAGGGGGTAACAGTATAGCTCGTTTCGTTCAAAATTAAAAATCCCATTAACAAACTGCGTTGTATCTTCTATAAAAAAAGATGTACAAGACTTCACAAATCATGTTTCGAAATCCACGACAGCCATTTAAATCACGGAATGATTGGATCGATTCAACGAAGTGGAACTTTTTGAACAATTTGGAAGAGTAACATTTTAAACGATTTTCATCGATCTGAATTTCGAATATATGTAACTGGAGTGGATGTTTTGATTGCACTGAAACGAGCACTGGGCGATTGACTTAGAATCAATTGTCATAGGCGTAGCTAGGATTTTGAAATATACACGCACTCAGAAGGCGTCCAACATAGAATTAATATGATAAAGGCGATATGTGGACTCTAAAAAACAGTCTGCTCCTCTTTTCTATGATTTGAGCGTTAGTAAATAATCAAAACATCGTAACTACAGTTTAAAAAAGCTGTAGTTTCGATGTTTCAATCATTCATGATCGAGATTTTTCGAAAGAGGATTTTTTACTCTCACGCACTTGCGTAATGTGCGTAATGGAAGTTACGCCCTTGATTTGGATCAACATGAGTGAAAATTTCATAATTTTACTATATGTAGGCTACAAATTTGAAAGTTGACTTTTGATCAAACCCATTCACTTATTCTCTTTCAGAAAAAGCTTCGGTGTGTCCATTGAAACACTATCCGATACCAGGCATACGCTGTAAGCACCATCTTGACTGTCCTGACACCTCATTATGCTATGGTAACACGTGCTGTCAATCAAAATTCCGATTGAAACGCCCACAGAAGAAGAAGACTCCGCCCATATTCCTTAAAAAGATCACGCCTTTCATTCCAAAGCAGCCAACTATTCAAACTCGGGTTGTCGTTAAGCCTCCGCCAAAAATCATCATACCGAAACCAAAGATATTAAAGCAAATAATCCAGAGACCTGTTGGTAAGAACTTACTATTCTTCCTTTATTTTGTATGTCGTTTGACCTATACTTTCTATATATTTCTATATATTTGCAAATTTAACGCGGCGGCTGAACCACCTATCCACAGTTTCGTGTTGTTACACACAGCGATACAACCACAGCATTTCATCATAGCCACCACCTACACGTCCCATTCTGGCGAAGTACTCATCATTCACCTATTGTTTAAAGGCAAATGACTCGTGTCACAATGACTTTTGTCGAACGTCGAATGAAAGTTGGCCGAAACTGGTTCGAAATCTCGACCAAAGTATTGACATCCCAGCGCGTTACCGACTGCGTTACGCGTAACCGTGTTTGACTGAAATTTGGATTGTAGGCTATAGGCCCTCTTATAGAAGATATACAGGATATTGAATGAGTGGTCATGGAATACCGAATATATTAAACGAGTCATCTATAAACAGATAAAAACGAGGCTGCGCCGAGTTTTTATCTGTATTAGATGACGAGTTTAATAATTTCGGTATTTTTTGAGCACAAATTTTATTTTCTATTTATAATATGACCCGAATTTTTGGGGAAAATGGTCAAAATTCTTTAAATTGAACATTCAAATTTTCCGCGAAACTTATAACGCCCTTTAAAACTGACGTCACAATTTAAACAGTATGACGTCATTTTTGTATAAGTAGTAGTGTTGCTTTTCGCTCTGAGCTCATTTGCATAGCTATTCCACTAGTGTGATAACACCCGTGTAATATAAAAAATATTCAACGGGTTTATTTCACTCACGCGACGTAGGTCATATCATAATATCGATTATGTTTTACCTCCATTGAAAATCATTTAAAGCTCACTTCTGTCACTTATGCAATTTCGGTCCGAAATCAATGCAAAATTGTTCACCGTGTCAATTTCACGATGTTGTTAATTTTTACATTTAAACTAAATAAGAGCAACCTGTATAAATTGTCTGTATGTTTATAATTAAGAATTGGCAGTTAGAGCAGGATTTATTGAAAGAGTAACATTCTCGTACTGTTTTGAAATATTTTCCAAAAACTAAACTTTCTATTCTACAAGAAAGATATTTTCATCACTTCAATGTAACCACTATTTTCAAAATACATATAATCTTTGAATTTGGCACCTAAATAACATTTCCAAAAGCAAATAATGTCTTATTTTGCGAAATTTCTTGGAACTACTCTCGGCGTAATATCTGCATGCTCAGTATTCTACTTAAGGGATGAAAAGAGTAATTGTTGATTTCATTGAGGTATGAAACTGAAAACCGAATCACACTGTATGAATATGCTAAACGGTTTCATACATTAGTGTGATTATGTTTTTTGTTTCAAACCTCAACGAAAACAACATCTCATAGTTTAATATAATAAGAAAAATAATAGGATGTCTCCACAATAATACAGATTTATTTTTTTAATACTTTGCGCGAAAGGTTAAAAAACAGATGCGTATTCAAAAATGTTTTCCCAAAAGAATGAATCCAACTTTTTAGTTAATTATTCGTGAATATTTTTCGTCCTACCAGAACGCGCTTTTTGAACAGACGAAATTAAAGTCGTAAAAAAACCCAGAAAACATTTTACTAAATAAAGTGAAACAAACCCAAAGTCGATCGCCGTATATGTATAAACATACTTAAAGAAAAAGGATTGTTTTGATAACTGCTTCTTTAGAAAAAGACAATTAAATTCTGAGAAATAGTAGAATGTTAAATGGAATGAACTTATCAGTCAAGAGAAAACACCAACCCTCAACTGATTATGTCATAAATCTCGCCGTTTGGGATAAGCCAGACATTTCTGATTTCAGCACAAAAATATCCATTATGTTGTTGAACAAGCCTTACTAATAACGTGTTTAAATTGTTGCTGGCTAAATATCACAAAAGAGAAATCTCGATTGAATAGAACTATATGCGGATTTCGTCAACTTACCCCACCCACTTATGCTTAAATTCAGAATGAGGGGTAACCAAGATTTCATGATAGTTACCTTTCTTTTTAAAAGAATTGGAAGTGAACTTTGATATTTCTGTCCACCAAGTTAACAGGCTTTGGCAATTCATATTCACACACTATACAGCGATAACATTTTTTGTGCTCCATACAGTTAAAAACATCGTGAAATTGACAATTATTCAAATCGTTCAAAATCATTCATTCAGTGATCCATTCGCGGCATTCAACAAACTCAATCAAAAACGCTCGCCGAAATTGTTCAAAAACTATTCGAATCATTCAAAGCGATCACATTTCTTTCATATTGATTAAACCATAGCATGATTTCATTGTCTGTGTGGATTTTATAACAACTGATTGGTTCGTGAAGACACATAAACAGTAAAGTTCCTATGTTATATTAAAGGGGGGTAAAAAAATAGCTTATTTTGCCCTAATTGAACGAAATAAGCGGGTTTTTACCTTCCTTGAAACTCACTCAAAACTTACACATCACACTCATTCAATTCCATTCCAAAATCATTCAATTCTTTTTAATTTCACAATGTTCCTAACCGTTTAAGTGACAGATTGGGTGTTGGTTTCAGTTTACTTTCAACCATTTTTTCAGTTCCGCCACATGTCAAAATAACGATGTGTCCCATTGGTTACAAGAAGGTTCTTGGGTTAACGTGCAGCCATATAACAGCATGTCCGGGGACCAGTGAATGTATTTCCGGTTTATGTTGTTCAAAGTCGGGTAAGTACATGTTTAGGAGCTCACATAACATACATGAGACTTGTCACTCGTGAAAGAGAGAATGGAACCTCCACAATACTTTTTTTTCCGTTTACGTCAATTTTCTATGCCATATCATGAGTTGGGATCACTAAGTTTCAGAGCTACCCACGCGCCTACTACTCACATGTCTTGAACTTTCGATATGCAAGTGACTCACGCAAGGTGTTTTTTAAAACTTCCGACTTCTTTTGTTGAAAGGTAGATATTACGATTAGGATCTTCGGGCACTTGAAATAAGGTCGGTCTCAGAAAACCCCGTGTTTGGCCTGGTTTAGCAGGTCATAGGAAACAACCCTGTATCCGGGAAATTTCATAAGAAAAAGATATTCGAGTCAAAAACCGAACAACGTGTGTACTACGTAGCTTTTTTGTGCTCACGCACGCGCAAAAAATAGGTCTAGTATACGAGGGATGATCCAGAAATTCGTAAAATGGGCTAATAACTTTCGCATTTCTGGCTTGTTCAGTGTATAATTTGCTGAATGTGCAGTTTAGTAACTGCGAAGTTCATGAATAGTATTATTTTTGCAGAATTTTCTTTAGTGGCCTACGAATGCGTTACCATAGTAACACATGTATGCTTAGGCGGGGGAGCGTGAAAAAGTATTGAAAATCTGTTAAATAAATCAAGTTTTCTGTAAGTTTTCTGAAACTGTAGTTGAAAATCCTTAGCTAGATTTAATAAGACGTTAATAGAAAATTATTGGTAATTTTTTCAAGATTGTTGGGAGACTTTTACGGACACAGAATATTTTAATAACACAGGCTATTCGAGAAAAAAATGAGGAGACGTCAAAACCAAAATATGGATGCCGTTTATTTTTTCGATTTTTTTTCTCGTGATCTATGTTATTCACCAACCCAAACATTCCAGATGTTTTAGAAAAATGATAAAAGTGTGCAGAAGAGATTTTTTCGTAAAGCTGTTCTGGATATTTAAAGAAGGTTAGGCTTCGTAGAAGGATTTAGAATGGTGTAAGCGAGTTTGAACGAACGAACTTATCCCAAACGATTCTTATTATTTTCCAAAATAAAGGTCCTGTATCTGGGTCTCAACTTTACTAGAAATACAATGCATATAGAAAATGTAAACTAATTTGGTTCCAAATGTTATGTGGACAATTTCTGTAAGTTGGTTTATCAGGCACAGAAAGGAATAAGAGTTAGCAGAGGCTATATAGAAGAGTGTTAATAATGACGTCGCATTTGACGTTCTTGCTCCCCCGCCTACATGCAGGGTCTCTGTCTTGATTTATATACTTTACAGCCGCTATTGAATGTAAGCATATAAAATTTTGCATGTTTATCACACAGATGATGTATTAAAAGACTATAATTTTTATTTTGATAGTTAGCTTTTCTGTAGATTTATAACCTCATTATACGAACTTATGGATCAACCCTCGTACGTCATCAACTTTTGTGCGACACGAAGTGCTTTGTGTGTTGCACGCAGTGCTTGCATATCACTACGCTGTGCTAAAATCAAAGTACTGATAGTATTGAATGTGAGGGAAGACAATATACGAAACAACACACAAGGTCGATTTTCTGGAATATAACCTTGATTATTCCCCTTGTAATTATCGTGTATAACAGGTATTTTCTTACTATCACTGCCAAAATCACTGCTGTGTTAAAGATACATAGCTTTTATATTTGATCTTGACGGATGACAGTACTAATAGGGAAAAGAAGAAAGTGCTGCTTACTAACTCCTTCTCCTTCTCCCTCATATAAAAGATCTACCCTTATCGCTACAAATTTTACTAATTTGCCTACATATTGCAAATTACTGCATATTGCATATTGCATTATCTACAACCCCAAACGAAGGTCAAGGTTGACCGCTTATGACGCATGTGCGGCTAGGCACTTTAATCGGGAAACTTCAATGACGTAATCGTAATGTGGTTACAAACTCTTTGGCAAAAACTTGTATCTGGAATTATAGACAAACAATGAGTCGAAATATTGTCAGAAACCGAATCGGAGATCTTGGAGTCTCAAGATCTGTTTAGCCTCATAGTCTATAGTGGGCACAACTTTACATCAACCTCTTCTATCTTGTGTATAAATCTCGTTCGCCCATGTCACTTGTTACTGCTATTGGCTCTTAATGAGGGATACTCACGTTTGAAGCTGGATAACTACTCTACATCTTTCGATCGAAAAAAAAGTTCTTGTGTGTTCTTAACTGCAATGTATTAGTCTTCAAAATGATAAAAGATTTTTCAACGTGAAATGTGTCGTTTGTGACTTACAGCCCTTTCTATATGACTAAGGCGTTTTTGTTGTTTCTTTTGTTATTGACGTGAGCATATTTACGTTTTCGCTTTACGATATTAAATTCAAAGATATGAAGATAGTATTTTTCTATTACATGGAGGTGCGAAACCTACATTCTCAAAATTACGTATGAATACGCGTATTCCTAAAGTTTGAATAGAAGACCCACATTTTTGCTAATGTTTTATAATATAACATAAGAACACATGTAAGCCAATTAAATTAGTTCTGAAAATATTTTTTCGCATAAATATCTATATATCTGACGAACAACTAGAAATATTTATCATCCTCTTACTTTAGCGTGTGCTCACTTATAAATAAATAGATAATCTGAATTCGATTTTGTTTGAAATAGACGCGATTAAAACCTTTTGTATTCTAGATTGATAAAATAAACACCTATTTTTAAGGAATATCCAATGATGAACTGTACACTTCTCTTTTAAACAGTGAAAGAAATATGTCCATTAGATCATCGAGTCATTCCGGAGGTGAATTGCAATCTACGACAACGATGTCCTATCGGAAGTAAATGTATTTCCGGCGTCTGCTGCCATCCGCCATCTTGTCCGGGCGGCTCCGTTTTGGTATCCCATCAGTCATGTGAAAAAGGCACGTGTTCGGGAAATAATGTGTGTATTTCCGGGTCTTGTTGTCGGCCGGTAACACCACCACCTCCTACTCTCATAACAGGTTTGTTTTGTTTTGTATTGCAATTATATTGCGGTGCGGGCCTACCTATAGGCTGCTTTTCACCCAAGTCTAACCATTTAATGTCGTCCAACCCATAGGCTGCGCGCCCCAGTCAGATGAGAGACAAAGGACGCATTACTCTGTGTTAATGAAACCCATAGAATTTAACCTCATTTAAACCATTTAAGTGTTTTTGAAGATCGAGTAGGAAAATTTTTTATTTGAAATATAGTTACATATACGTGGAATTCAAATCATTCTTCTTAAAAGTCTTGAAATATGTATATTCAACATGGCGAAAATTTACTGTATACTACAGATGAATATGTGATTCGTCTTCCTCAAAGAGACCTTTCGGGACGTGTTTAAAGTATGCGGAGCCCGCGTGGTACAACTAAGCTCGAAACTCAACGTGTTCAAGAAATCTTAAACACATTAAGTTATTACTTTACGATCCAATATAATTACCTTCGAAACGCAGCATCTAGATGTAATCTGTTCGATTCATTTCTCTTAAATATTCATTTTTCAGATGGCCCTTTTATTCGGGAGACAGGTGAATATATCAAAGTTCTTCTTCTTACAGATCCACCACTGCTATTCGACCTCCCCAAGATACCACCAGTGAGGGCAGTCAGAAAACCAGTCCTCAGTACAAAGGCACCAATCAGGTTGACCATGCCGCCTCTACCAAACATAGTCAAGACGGTTCCAACACCGCGTGTACCGCCTGTTGACTTGCAAACACTACCATCTCGCTCTATACCTGTAAATAACCCTACAATTTCAAAAGCAGTTCCTTCCATACCCTCATCATTCGGAACTACATCATCGTCATTTCTCCCTCCTTCAGTGCCACGATTTCCTGAAATTGTTGACATTCTTCTCAGAAATATAACCGTAACGAATCCAAGTATTACAGTAAATACAATTCAGCCAATTTCTATAGTCGGAATCCAAACTGGTCCTACCCAAATTCCGAATTTCGGTCCAGTTTTCCCATCCCAACGTCCAAATTTGAACGTTGGTACATCTTCCAACCCTTTATTAGACATAAACGTGGTTCCCAATCAAGCATTAATCCCGACAAATGTTAATATAGGCATACCGAGTAGGCCTTCTGATAGACCGATCACCTTACCTATTTTACCATCCAAACGACCTAGTTTTAACGTTAGAACAACACCGGTCAATCCCCCTCTAAATCCCAATTTTATTCCTAGCCAACCGCCACAAACGCCAAATGTTGGCGTAGGCAGGCCTAATATACCTTTAGCAATACCTAATGTTCGCCCTTTGTTACCAACAAAGCGACCGATTTATAGTACAGTTAGACCCAAGCAACCTGTTCCTACTTTTGACGTCACCCCTGCTCCAACATTTAATCAGCCTATTTCTAATGTAGGAGTCCCTAATAATCCAATTCCAAATCCTAATGCTGTTCCAATATTATCTCCTGTTGATATCACCCCACCTTTATTGGACCCTAATCCATTTCCAAATCTTCCGGCTAGATCCGGACCTCCTATCAGAGAAACCCCATCCCCATTTATTCCGCCTACTGTAACTAGGCTACCAGATATTATAGATATACTTCTGAAAAATCTTTCAGTCACAAATCCTCCAACTAGAGTCAATAACCAGCCACCTATTTCTAACATCAATGTTCCGATAGACCCAATACCGAATCCTAATGCAGTCCCAATTTTACCTGTGGACGTAACGGTACCAAGTTTAATTACAAATGTTTTACAGAATAATGCTATAGGGTCGATTGATAATAATTCACCCCCAGCGCGTCCCAATGTTCAAGTAAATGTTATAGATCGACAAATCCCACAAACGTCAATAGAAGTCCAGCCTTTAATCCCACAGGCTCCAATTCAACCAGGTCTAGTTCAGATACCGTCCCTAACTGATGTCGTCCTAAATCCCTCAAAGGAAACACTTATACCAGGTGCTGTTCCTGCAATTCCAAACCTTTCTACAAATATTACATCGGGTCTACCCATCATTCCAGATCTAAATTTACCGACGTTCCCACCAATTTTAACAAATGTTCCACTTGAACCAATTCTTCCGCTTGACCCCATTCTACCCCCGACAGATATTCAGATTCCACAGCTAACGATTCCTACCCAACAGCCTGTTTTACCAACATTTCCTAGTCTTCCATCAGTAACAATGTCAAACCTATTGAATTTAACACCTCTCCCACCTGACTTACCTGGATTTACAAATTCAAATACAACTGTACCAACACCAACTTTATTCACTGCACCACCAGTCTTGCCTTTCGAACCTATAGGAAACCTTTCTACAAACACCATTTTACCGCCTATCCAAACGGTATTCCCTCTTTTTCCTCCGGCCGCACCGACAACACCACTATCAATATTAACGTTTTCAAAAACTACAACTGCAACCGGATCTATTTTCCCGCCAAAACAACCTATAGATACTATTCCATCTATATTACCGCCCATCTTCCCACCATTGACTCCTATTGCAGGACTGATCCCATCAAACATATCTGCTATCCCTAATTCGACCCTAAGTCCCCAAAGTGTTTTCAATATAACAGACATAAGAAGAACGACTAGTAGACAGAACATTGTAATCAATCCTATCCCAACAACTCTCCCAACCATTGTTGTACCGAAAGTATCGGTAACAGTCCCTCCTACACTTGGTATTCCACCAATACCCGCAATAACTATTCCATCTTCACTGCCTAACATTCCTTCACCTCCGACAATAAAACAACCGCCTTTGGGTAATACCACAATACCTTTAGTAAGGGATATCCCTGTTCCACCAATAATACCAAATCCAATCCCGACAGATCCTTTACCACCTGTGATAAACAATATAATTCCTAGACCGCCCCCTACGATTGACCCTCCCCCTCCTCCTATCCAACCAATCATACTCCCTCCTCCCCCATCAATCGATATTCAAACCATGCCACCTCTTTTAACTGATCCAATGAATGTCCCTATTGCTCCAATCGATATCCCTCCCCCTCCTGCGACTATTTCACTCAACAATTTTATGCCAACCAATTCTCCACCAATTCCGTCTCCTCCTCCTTTAATATTTGTAAATGATACTGTTAGCATATCTACGTTACCACCCTCCTTATTCGTCCCAACCGTTCCATCTTTTAATTTTACCCTACCTCCTTTAAACCCGCTAGCACCGATCATTCCCCCTTACAGTGCACCACCAGCAATTCCAGCAGCGACTCTTGCCCCGATAATTCCTCCTGCTGTACCTTCGCCTGCGGGTCCGACCTTCCCGCCTTTTATTGCAATTCTTAACACATCAACTTTCACTACTACTGCAGCTGCTCCATTTTCAAATATCACGAATCCAAATGTAGGCAAAAATGCAACCCCGGCCATAATTCAGGTTGTTGATAATCCAAAATTATCTACTCCATTCATTGACTTGACGCCATTTAATTTCACCATTCCTCCCCTTGACGTATTGAATACAACTTCGTTCATAAACCAACAAACCTTTCCATCGAACGTTACATATCCATCATTAGGGCCAGACCTGACCACGCCCTATGTCCCCTTTATTGACCCTTTCAATTTTACTATTCCTCCTTCTAATAATTCTCTAGTTATAAATAGTACTTTACCGCCGTTGAATGTTACATATAAAAGAGTTAATATCCCTCCTGTCAACTTTACAGACCCACCTTTAAATGTAACGCCACCAATTTTCAATGACACTATTTATTTCGAAAATTACTCCTTCCCGTTTGATAACATTTCATTCTCGGAGAATACGTCATTTCCATGGATAAATTTTACATTATTTGATATAAATACGACCACTACAACAGCTACGCATTTAATCAACCCCAGTGGAACAACGAAACATTCAATACGAAATACAACATTCAACATTTCTACACCGATATCATCTTTTACTACAAAAGGACCATTCGACCCGCCATTTTTAGAAACAAACACCACTTTACCTCCCACGTTATGGGTCACGTTAACACCAAAGAATTACTCCAAAACACCTGCACCTTATCCAACTAATTCTACAGATAATATCCCATTTTCTTCAACTTCAAAATATATGTTCAATTTCACGTATCCACCTGAAGCCGAAACTGTAACGTCCACAGGGGTAGAGACTTTTGGCAATACGACAATGGACACACCATTTGTGACTGTACCAAGCTTAGGCCCGCCAACTAAAACAGTGCCTCCGTTTATTCCAACTTCCTGTCCGGCTGGAAATATTACAATTCCCGGACTATCATGTGACAAGGTCTTCAGGTGCCCAGCCGGAAGTAGCTGTTACTATGGGTTCTGTTGTCTTCCGTACGAAATGGTGCAAGTCCGTAAGTAGCTCTTATTTTCATGAGTAGAATATTATAATCATATTGTCATATAGACAAGCAATTTCAAGTAAGTGATCAAAGATCTATTCTACATTTCAAATGGTAGGAGATAACAGTTTCTCGAACCTCACTTTTAGTTGCGGATTTGTCATGAGTCTACTTTCTTTTGAAAATATACAAAAAATGATATTTTTTCTTTTATTCTAATTATAGCCCAAATTATTTGTAATTAGTAATTAGTAAATGATAATTTGTGCGAAAGATAGCTTCAATTTTGTAAGACAAGGGGATAATACTGTTCGAATTTTTCACATATTGTGCAGTTCTTACATAATAAAATCCCTCGTCGTAAAAGGAAAGAATATGGCAGTTAAGTCATAGCAGGTCAATCTTGAAATAGAAGGCACAATCCGCAGGTTTAATAGAATACTTTTAAAAAGACCTTCCATTTTATGGTTAGATATTTTCGAATACGACTTCTATTACAGAATTTTGAATCATACTCTGTTATTTCCTTTACAGCTGCCTGTCTGGTGGACTTCGTAGTAACCGATGTCTGTCCGAACCCGCCAGAGACGGATCAGTGTCGTTATGATAGAGACTGTGGTCCTTTTATGACTTGTTGTTTGAATTCTTGTGATAGACGGGTATGTCGACCTACAGTTAATCCAAAACCGAGCAAACCACGATAGTCTGTTTTGCGTCTTATGACTTCGGAACCTTAGCCGAATATGTTGTTTCGATTGCAACGTGAATTCCAGTGAAAAGTGCTAGCGCCGTAGCTACTCATCTTTAGCAAAAACAGTTTCGTGGTTTAACACAAGCAATTGTTGTTTACTAGAGAGCATTTTACTTCGTGATGCATGCTTGCACACGTACACAAAACAACGTGTTAAGAATTGATTCAAGTGTTCGCACTTTCTAATACTTTTGGAGGTGTTTCTCATCAATAAAGTAGCATGTTCTTGTTTATCTTTCAACTTTCAACTTTTTGCATTGTTAAAAGTGCTCGTGTTGTTCATCTTATATACATTTTATAACAGATTTGTGATACGGTTACGTGGTGTTATGAGTTATATCAAACAAGACTTCCAATGACCTTCTTGTTAGTCTTCGATACTAACATAGCAAGTGTAAGCGAATTAGTGTTATTATAATAGGACATCAATACCGTGCAATTTGGACATTGGTAGCAATTGGGGAAATTGTTGGTATCATGTTTATGTTTGTAACACTGAGACATTGTGATTAGGGCATATGTGTTTTGTTATTGCTGTGTTGTTAAGTCTTACTTCGTCTGTGACTCCAATGACTCCTCTATCCTCTTATGCTTTAACCCTTCGCTGTTTAATCCCTGCTTTTTACGTGCCTGTGATTTTATGATTGAGAAAACAATGTGAAAAAAGAAGAAATTGCTTCTGACAAGCAATTTCTTCTTTTTTCCACACTATTTTCTACCCTACTGAATAGTTATTTTTTCAAATTAAATCCACTATTAATTTTCGTCTGCAAAACCTTTGAATTTGGACAGGTCCAATTTTTTTTTAAAACAGGAAAGGGTTAATACTGTAAACACGGAAGTTTTGGAGGTGGTTTTATTTTGGCTTTATTTGCGGCCAAGCTAAGATGCGTCAAAATTAAAACCACCGCAAATATTTTTCATTGCTTATTGAAAAAATCCTTTGTTATAATGGAAATGCAATCTTTCGTGATTTACTTTTTAGTCAATGTTGATAAGATTTCGAGGGGCAGAGCAATACTATTGTAAGTGCCTATATATAAGAGACACTTACAGAAGTATTGCACTTACCCTTCGATTTGTAAATGTCTAAAAGCCTATTTCAAGAATCAAGATCTAAGTTGATGATTTGTGTGTAAATTTTTTACACCAGTTATAACGCTAATGAAAGGTGTGAAAACAAACAACTGTTTAGTTTGTAGACAGTTGGCATTACTCTAGAAAATTGCCATTCTTATATCCTGTCTTTTTTAACTAGGAAAGTTGAAATATAGATGAGTTTAATTTTGGTATTACTTATGCAAAATAAATCATCGCCAATAAATCGTAACCGATATCCGCCAAATGTGAGCAAATACAAAGCCGTTTACAGTAGTATACAATGAAAACTAATTCATTAATTCTAATCCTACTGCTAGTTTTGCAAAAGATTCCCGCATAAATATGGAGTAGAAAGCATGTACTGTACACTGAGATCAGACTGCATGTTTATGCTGGTTGATATAAGCCGATGTATTGTCTGGCAAAGTTTTGGTTACAGTGTGAATATGTTGTGAGAATCAGGGGAAGGCTTGGTTTTAAGCTCCACTGGCCGAAGGCCAGCGAGCTATTGTCATGGCGGATTTCCAGAATGCGTTCGCCAGTGAGTAAACTTTTTTCTTTAAACATCTTCTCCTACCAAACAAACGGGCGGATTTTAATGACTTGGTAGAAATAATCTTTGGATGGCCTTCTTCTTAAATTGTTGAAGGAATTCAGACTGAACCCCAAATATGAGCGTGGAATTTTTTCATAATAAAATCTTTAAAAAAAAAACATTCTCCTCCCAAACTCTTGGGTCGATTAATTATGAAACTTGGTGTGGATGTTCCATGGGTGACCCTTTAAATTGTTCAAGAAGTTTTGATTGACCCGTAAATATGGGCGTGTAAGGGCGCGGCATTTTTCACGTTAATATCTTTAAACATCTTCTCTTCCCAAACCATCGGATTGCTTTCAATGAAACTTGGCATTGACTTTCCTAGGTTGACTGTTCTCAAGTTGTTCAAGAAATTTTAGTTGACCCCTAAATATGGTCGTGGCAGGGCGAAAGTCTGGGAGTATTGAAGCCAGTGGAGCAATACAGGCCCTTTTGGGCCTCTTGTTTTGGGGTTTTTTGTGTAGTTTTAAGATAAATAGACATACATGTATAGACAATGAAAGCAGCCTAAGAAAAATTTGGTTTCCCAAAGATGCTCGGATTGACTGTAGAAGTTATAAATATCGTCATTCTATGGAGATAATAAATGTGAATGGTTTGGCGAAAAGGGTACCATAATGGTAGTGCGTAAATTGTTGATCGTAGACAGATTGCGCGGTCATCGCAGGCTGACCCGGGTCGAAATTTTTCGCATTTGATTGTTCCTCTGGATCTAGATTGGTCCGTATTAATGTGACGGGTCGCAAATATTTAAAATGAAGATCGTCTACTAGAATTTTACGACGGACTCACGGTCGTAGGTACACACACCGGAGTCGCGGACATGAGTATTTTCTTCTAATACAATGCAGTTTTCGTAGTAATTCGCGTAGCCTTCAGGATTATTTAAGATAGTGGATCCGTTAAAGTTTTGTAACGTTTCAGAAGTAATCAACTTTATCATTGTTAACCGAGGTTTCCTAATGAGTTTCATTAGGAAACCTCGGTCAACATTGTCAAAAGTCACTAGGGCCGAAATGTCTCGGATCTTTAACGGTTCTCCCACCTTCATTGTTTTTTAGCCTGGCTGTTTTCGGAGAAAACAGTAAGTATTGACAGAGCCTTGGCGTCGTCGTTACAGTTGATGTCGTCAAAAACTTTGATATTTTGTGATATCACTGGTATTACTTTAGGTTTTCACTTTAAACTTGGCACACATGTTCACTATCAAAAGAGCAATTCATGCTATCAGGGGAAAACCTTTTGTTGCATTTTTGTGCAAATTATGCCTCTTTTTCTGCTTTGTTTTTTTATTCACTATCTAACACCCAACTACCGAGCGTTGGCAGTGTTCATGTTACCACTAGCAGAAATATACGAAACATGTTTCAGTATCTATATGCTTTTTTACAACTTGCATAAATAACGTTAGTGATGATAAAAGAAGAACATAAGATTTTTTTCACTATTATTTGTTTTCTCTTTAAATCTGTGCGAAAGGTATTAACCCTCGGCAGATTGCGCCGACTGCATAGGCAAATCATGGGCTGGAACCTTTAGACAGATTTTCTTAATCTGGAATAAGTTCTCAACATTAATTCCGATATTTGTTCCATTGTTTACCTCTGCTTGGTAATAATCTTTATCAAATATTCATACAATTACATTTTCAAGATTCAGTAAATTTACTTAGAATGAAATTTTCGATCACGATAGATTTGCATATTACGAGCAATTCGAACACAGGCGATGCCTTTCGCTCTTTCATGATAATTTTGACCCGTCAGGCGAAAAGGGACCGTCTGATAACTCGACAAACAGATTTTCTAAAAAGAGATTAGGTCCAGCGGTGGTCAAGCAGGTGTCGCTATAAAAACGATTATATAGGAATGGGGAATAATAATTCAAGATTCAAAATAACTGTAGAAAGGAAAAAGGTTTTCGACTCTAGTTGGCCTGTGTAATTCGCACAGGCTGACTAGAGTCGATATTTTTCCTACTTCTAAGATGGGCCAATTTTCACCCGACGTGTCTTTATTATATAAAAGCACGAAGCCTTCTTTTCATATATGATTTGTTAGTCATAATACGTAATTATTAGTAATTACTATTTCGCAATATTGCTTGTCAGCGATTGTCTTCGTAAAATGATGTTCATTGTATTCATTTGAATAAATTATTTATGTTACCATAGTAACGACGTCGTTTTTACGGTCCATCTTTTGTCATAAAAAAATCTGGACATCTACGCTTCGTGACCTATCGGACAGTCCGAAATGGCAGGCGAAAATTGGTTCACATATTGACCACAAATCTATTAAGCGGACAACTGCTTAATTCAGAGTCAGATATACAAATATATTATTCATTGAGTGAAAAAAAGACAAAAAAAGAAAAAAATATCTCAATATTGAAATTATAGCCTTTGTAATTAAGGAAATGAAATAATAATCGATGTTTCAAGAAAAGCAAACGATTATTATAATTCTCAAAATGGAAAAATGAGTCGAAATTTGAAGAAGTATGATAAATTTAACCATCATGTGATTATGCAATCCCGCTTAGGTTACGTTAAAAAAAAAAGAAATGCGTTAAATCATGGAGCTATCTTTTGGTTATTTCACTGCTTTGGCGATGAAATTGTCAAGCGAAAATCATAGGCGTAACTTGAATTTAGGAATTTATACAACTGTGATGGCGACCAATATGAAAAATACATGTATAGGATGAAGGAGATATGTGGAATGTGACAAAAGATGAATGTCCTCCGTCTGCTCCCTTTTTCAATGATATGAGCGTTGGTAAAAAATTAAAACATCGAATAAGCTGTAGTTTCGATGTTATGATAATTCATCAACGACGTTTTTCGAAAGAGGATTCATTTCTTTTACGCTCTTGCATAATGTGCGTGATGGAAGTACGCCTTAAATAATCTTCCTTGAAAGAATCAAAGAAATTTATTTCGTCAGTGAATATCTTGACCTAAATTACGAGTTGAGTTATCGCATTCGGAACATCACTCGGACATTTCCGTAATTTGGAAAGTACCTCGGACGTAAATGTAGTGATTTTGAGTAATTTTGAAGATAATTCGGCTTCTGGTGATACTTCTGTCAATACGTTGAAGAAAAATACATTTTGTTTATGCTCATCGATCATCTGTTGAGATCTTTTGGGTATATCATAATTTATAAGTGACTTCGCCCCTCGTGAAAATATAGCTTTTCTTGTGAACTCAATGCAAAATATATCGATCTTACACTGAAACAAACGACTACAGTGGTCTCGCGATATCTCGAACACACTCGGGACCGACCAATTTGCTCGAGTCATCGCATGATTCGAGTTAATGCCAGTACGCAAAATTGACTTCTCTGAAGACGTCTAACTGCGTTTTAAACTTACCTTTGCATATTTTGCCTTCAAAATATGCAATACCCATGTAAAATACTCCTAGAGGAATAGTTTTATGAAGTACCAATGATTTTATGATATAAAACAATTTGTTAATTTGGTCAAATTGTCAGCGTTGAAAACGGTCGATTAAGGCGTCGGCGTCAATGTTAGTGGTGTATGTTCTCTGTACATTTAGCAATTTCAATGAGGGGCATTATATCATGCATATTCTTTCTTCCTTACAACATTTTCGTAGCTATCGTTTCTAAATGACAAAATTTTAGACGTTTTATCAGTCAGAAGAAACAGGTTGTCTGACTTGTCGAAACCCCGTGAAAAAACATGATGGACCGAAATAACAATTACTCGCTGTAAGTTAATTTTGACGCAAAACAATGGATGTCAGAAAGGTGTGAACCCCTTAGCTCGAGTGAATGCAGTAAAATTTGACCACGGGACTGAGATTGATGCTCGAGCGATCGAGCAATCGCGCGTTCGAGTAAGTGCAGTAATCTCCAACAAGAAAATAGTATAAGACGCGTCGGGACCGGAAGGCGAGCTCGATATTTCCCATGAATTCGAGTTTTCGCTCTCTCGAGGTAACGCGAGACAACTGTATCATGATAAATACATGGCAAAAGTTCTGTCTAATTTTGTTTTCTTCAATAAATCGTCATTTCATGCGACGTTTTCCCCGTCAAACAGGCCCCAATTTAACGACGTTAGTTTGTCCCGTCGAACTAACGTTGTTTCGATACCGTTTCATTTTCTAAAAAAATCCTTTGCTAAAAACCTACCAGGTGGAAACGAACATGAACACGAACATGCATGCTTGAGCAAAAGCGATGATGTGAAGATGAATTCATTCGACTAAAAAAAGAAAGAAAAAAAAGATAATCTCAATATTTTTCCAATAAAATAAAGAAAATTGTTTGATAAAAAATGGGCATTCTTCTCCCACAGAAAGTACAATGAACTTTCATCGAAACACCGTAAACAGATGAAGAGTTGCGGCGGTTACAGGATTTCTGTAAAGGGGGTCGTTTAACTAATATTACAAAATTTGAACCTATATCCTGCAGAATTCGTTTAACAAATATTACAAAATTTGAACCTATACCCTGCAGGATTCGTTTAACTAATATTACAAAATTTGAACCTATATCCTGCAGAATTCGTTTAACTAATATTACAAAATTTGAACCTATATCCTGCAGAATTCAATTATTTTATATTAAATATACCATTTAGCATAATTTCAAGTTTGTCTGCCTGCCTAGATATATTTTCCACAAAAATTAAGTAGGAGATGTAGCAGTGTATGCGTGCAGTCTGATCTAAGTCTACACCGTCTTCCAAAGCTCTGATCACACATGATTATGTCGTGAATACTAGTAGTACGAAAAGGGAAACTTGGAAGTCTACGGAAAAATGAAAAACATGGTCTTCGAACATGTGTGTGTGGGGGGGGGGGGGGGGGGGGGGAGGGTGAAACCCCAGAAACCGTCTGAATCTGCTACAGAATATCACAAGGAGGTCGCGATGTTGCTCCAACATTTAAGGAAATCTTGATCTATCCAGGAATACCGTTTTTGTTATTGTTGTTTTTTTTTTTTTTTTTTTTTTTTTTAGTTTTTAGGCCGCTTTCAACTTTATCAATGCAGTTTGAACAGCAAATATCCGTTTCCATTCTGACAGGCAACATATTTTTGCAAATAACGGGCATTATAAAGATTGGCCTTATAGAATGATAGTTTAAACACATGCACTTACTGCTTAAATAATTATTTCAGAATTTATACCAAATGCTTGAAGTTTCGACCCTATTCAGCCTGCGCAATCCGCGCAGTCTGACTAGGATCGACACTTCAAGTACAACCAAGAAGGTCTTTTTCTAAGCTGACAGGTAACATATTTTATGTAGTTAACAGGTGTTATATAGATTTACCTTATTAATTGACAGTTGAGGCGCATGTTCTTATGACTGAAATTATCAATTCATAATTTTTGTCAAATGCTTAAAGTCTCGATCTTAACCAGCCTGAATCCAAGCAGTCTGATTAGGATCGACACTTAGAGTACATGTACTACCAAGAAGGTCTTTTTCTATGCTGACAGGTAACATATTTTATGTAGTTAACAGGTGTTATATAGATTTACCTTATTAATTGACAGTTGAGGCGCATGTTCTTATGACTGAAATTATCAATTCAGAATTTTTTGTCAATTGCTTAAAGTTTCGACCCTAGTCAGCCCGAGCAATCCGCGCAGTCTGACTAGGATCAACACTCAAAGTACTACCAAGAAGATCTTTTTCTAAGCTGACAGGTTACGTATTTTATGTTGTTAATAGGTGTTATATAGATATACCTTATAGAATGACAGGTTGAGACATGTGCACTTATGGCCGAAATAATTATCTGGCCGGTCACGATAAAAGAGTCCTTTTCGGTAGTGCCAAAAATATCGATTTCTTTCCCAGATTTTTCGCCCATATAACAAATCCAAACGAAGACGATTAGTTATAAAAGAAGATAGTTGATTAATTGAATGGAGTTTTACTCCGCTTTCAACATTTTTTCAGTAATATCGCGGCGGCTTGAGTACCTACCAATGGATTCCTGATATTTCTCTCACCAGTACAACCATCACATCATTTCCTAGCCTCCAGCTGTTATCTCATGTAGGTCTACGATTATCAACCCACTAGTAAGACACAAATAGTCAGAAAGAATGAGTGCCGCCGTCGGGGATCGAACCCGGGACCTCTAGATTGATAGTCTGACGCGCTACCAACTTCACTATGACGGCGGCAAAAGAGGATAGTGAAAAGATGTAGGACGAAAATAATTCTAATATCTGCCATGTTCTTTTCAATCACTGACTTTGTATTCATGGTCGTTAGGTAGAGCGTCGGCCTCTTGACCAAGGGGTGCCGAGTTCGATTTCCTGCAGTGGCTATCAAAATGGGTCCTTTCATTGGCCCACACATTTTGCGCGAGTACTTGCTCATTTTCCATGAAACAAAATCGAAAGGTTTTAATAAATCTAATTTGTAAGATCTTTTTTCCAAATCGATGTAAAACAAATAGGTTTAAAACAGACCAGCGACACACGGCTTCTCGGTTTAACGTCTGTTTCAAAGGCCAATTAGTTTGTCGGTGTGCCAACCCGGGACTCCAACCTATGATCTGTAGATTAGCAGTCGAGTGATCTACAGTTAATTATATTGTGTAATTTAAAATCATCTCAATCAAAAAATTCGAAATCGCTTACTCAGCGCTCCATTCATTCATTCCAAACACCCACTCATACCATTCAGCAACGCTCTGGAATGACTAAAACATGCAAGATCAATGCCTTCATTCAAAACAAAAAAAGGTAGAAGAAAAACATGATTTCGCTGAATTAATTGAAATTGTACCGTCTGATCGGTTCTTGAAGAAATAAGAAGCTATTTATAGAACATATATATGCATATTTTATTAAGGGGCTTAATCACTCAACCTATTCATTCAATTCCAAATCAATCCCTTTGTCAATTTCACTCTGTTCTTAACTGTACCTTTTCAGCTTATGTGTCTAGTATTGCTTCTTACAGACTAAGCATTATGCTCATGTAAGCAGGGTCTAAACCGCTTGCGTTTATGCATATTTTCTGAATCTAGAATGATCGTTCTATTCCCCCCTATATGGTTATTTTCAAAACAATGCCGCTTTTCGGTTTCCTACAGTTATGAACATTGAGGAATTGACAAGATGAAGGATAAAGTGAAAATTTATGAGTGCAATTACCTCCCTTTGATAAAATGTTATTTTCTGAATGCGTGATTTTAAGATCACGAACCAGTGTGACGCTTTAAAATCCCGACGAATACAATCGTTTAATAATGTGATCAATTTAAATTAATGTCGATCGTCTTAAACGATTTCTAAGTGTTTTTGCGCGATTTCGTCGCGTTTTGAGTGGTTTGAATGAGTGTTTTGAATGTATGATTGGAGGAAGGAAGGAAGGAAGGAAGGCAGGAAGGAATAAATGAAGAAAGGAAAGAAGAAAGGAACGGAGGAAGGAAAGAAAGAAGGAAAAAAGGACGGAAGGAAGGAAGGAAGGAAGGAAGGAATGAAGGAAGGAAGGAAGGAAGGAAGGAAGGAAGGAAGGAAGGAAGGAAGGAAGGAAGGAAGGAAGGAAGGAAGGAAGGAAGGAAGGAAGGAAGGAAGGAAGGAAGGAAGGAAGGAAGGAAGGAAGGAAGGAAGGAAGGAAGGAAGGAAGGAAGGAAGGAAGGAAGGAAGGAAGGAAGGAAGGACTGTGTGAGTACTTTGGAATTAATTGATCGAGATGCAAATTTCAAATGTTACTTTCTGTAACGTAGCTACATGTTTCGTGTTACATAAACTTTAGTTTCGAGGTTTTGGTTGCCTATACTTAGATTAATTGCGTTATTCAGAATATGTGTAAGGACTTATTGGCGCGCGTAATCGGATTAAATTCTGGATGTTCGAAATCTTGCGATCCCGGACGGGCAGCACGGAGAGCGATCACTTGAATTGATCTGTTTGTTTGTTCAACTCCCCTTTCAACAATATTTTCGTTATTTTGCGGCGGCTGGAGTACCCAACAATAGGTTCCTGGTATTTTTCTCACCACTTCCACAATGACACCCTTCCCTAGCCTTCACCTGCTATCCTTCTTGCGATTTTCAGCCCATGTATGAGAGACAGATAGTCTGAAAGGATGAGCGCCGCCGCCGGGGATAAAATCCGAGACCTTAGATTAACAATCCGACGCGTTACTAGCAGCGCTACGACGGCGGCCACTTGAATGAAAAAAAAAATAGCTTAATAAACTGTTTTGTAACAACTGTATGTAATTCTGGGAGGCGGCCAAATTGCCGTATCTACAGCTTTTTACAAGCTGAAGATACGGCAATCTGGTCACTTCACGTAAATTCGACGTATTACGACGTAAAGCAGGTGCAAAATTCGCACTTAATCCAATTATATTCGATATCATTAGGTTCTTCTCATTGTATTCAAAGTGAAAAAAGACCGTTCTCGATTGACTAAGCGCAAAGGGATTCATTTTTAGCGACCCTTCAGTCCAAAAGGGACCATCTGTGCTCAAAGTGTGTTCGTATGTATCCTAGTCAAATTGAACCGACCGCGCAGGCTGACCCTGGTTAAGATCTTTTGTAAACAGCTGATTTTCTGTTTCTAGAATGATTATTCTACCTAAGCTTTTGACATTCTTTCTCCGTAAAATGCCTTCTTCTAAAACCCATCTCCTTTTGAAAGATCTACTTTATCTTTTTCGAAGTTTCGTGATATTCGGCGCTGACTGGTCACATATTTTGAAAATGGATTTCAGCAAAGGGACTTTTGCAACTTCGTCAGCCGTATTTTTCTTTTAAGCGATATGAACGTGATAGTTGGTCTTTTTTGTAGATTTTGGACCGTTTTTGGTTTCTTTGGGTGACTGTTGCACTCATGAAAACCATGTTTGATTTTTTTTTAAAGAATTAAGGGGATAAATTTCTTGAAAAACATTGTTTGAAAAGAAGATATTGCTAATGGCAATCAATTTCTTCTTTTTCTCCAATATTTTCCATTTGGTGATGTTAAATTTAGTATTGGAAAGGCAATTATTTTTCAAAATATGACAGATTTTAAAACACTTAGTATTGCCATTAACTATAGGCTCGAAGGACCTGTAGCATGGTTACATTTACAAGTCCTCCTCAAATCCAAATGTCTCAGGGCCCGAAAACTGGTGCTAGTGTCGATCTCTGTTTTGCAGATGAACCTTTATTCGTCAGGTGGGCTACGTTTTATTTTATTTTATTCTTAACTAAAAGGAAAGGTAAAAACGCTGAAAATACATACATTTTATGATAATACTAGTATAGGTATATATAAACAACAATAAATTTAAAGCAATCTTTGTATAAATGATTATGGATTTCAAACGCGTTTAAACATATAATATTCTGTATATTTATAATTTAATTTAACGCAAAAATCTCTTAGTTTAATGCTTAATAATGTACGCTTTCAGAAACAAATGTTCATACATTTAAGTAAAAGGTCCATGACTAGGTAATGCAAATTTAACTACATGTACATATTTAAATGATATACCGTCTGATTGCAACCGAATTTGGAGCTTTAATTGAGATATATATGTAGCTAAAACTTTTTGTCGTCCGCGGATAATGATACATGTGCTTTTTATCCAAAGGTATTTCTAGACAAGAGGCCATTGAGGGCCTGAGACCGCTCCACCGACTCTTTGAAAAGCCTAATAGTATGTTTTAAAGTGCTTCTATTTTGGCTTATTCCAAACAATTTATCGTATTTCCAAAGTTTTCTTTTCTTTAATATCATAATGATCCGATATTTCTACGAACGATTTTCAAAAAGAAAAAAACTCCTCTTAATTTCAGTACGCAAACTCTTTTTTTTTTTCTTGTGGCCTCGTTTTTCTAAGGCTGAATTACGTACCTAAGATAATAGGTTCAGCGTTTAACAGTTGTAACTGCCTATAAACCTATAAACAGATATAACTATTTCGCGCTGAGCGATCAAAATGTGTACTCACGACATAAATCGGTTTTGTTTGTTTGTTTGAATGGGTTTGACGCCGCTTTCAACAATTTCGAGTTATATCGCGGCAGCCGGAGCACCTAACAATGGATTCCTGGTATTTCTTTCACCTGTACTACCATTACACCCTTTCCTAGCCTCCGACTGCTATCTCACATAGGCTTACGATTATCTACCCATTGGTCAGAGACAAACACATAAATCGGTACCTCGGTATCAAGTTTAAAGGAATATGGGGCGTCTTTATACAGTAAAAAACATCGTGAAATTGACAATCATTTCGATCAATACCATTCTAAATCGCTCACTCAGCGCTCCATTCATACATTCCAAACACTCACTCAAACCATTCAAAAACGCTCGAAATTACTTAAAAATATAAATTCAACAGCTTCATTCAAAATGAATATAAATAGAAAAATAGCGATTTTATTGATATTATACAACATGTAAGCGTCTCATTGGTTCTTAAAGAAACATGAAGCTATTTATAGAACTTGTTTGCTTATTATATTAAAGGGAGGCAAAACATATAGCAAATTTTGTTCACCCTGAACAAAATAAGCTATTTTTGATTACCTCCAATTATTTTCTCTCAAAACTAGCTCCACACACTCATTCAATTTCATTCCAAAATCATTGATTTTGTAAATTTCACGAAGTTGTTAACGGTCCTCGCTACATCAAATCAGTGCCTCGGTACCGAGTTTAAAAGAATGTGGACGTCTTTATATCCTAGCGAATCTCCTCTTATTGCACATAGCACGAATGCCTCCCCCTTTCCAACGAAGTGAAAGAGATATGAGCATGTGTGTGAGATTTCCAACAATTTCAAATATGCACAAAGCAAGGACTTTGGCCAGTTTGTGCATCCGCAGTCTTCATTATGCGCTTTGTAGATAGATAAGTTCTCAAAGTATCCGTAGACCATCAGGTAACTTTATTCTTAGAGTTTTTAACTGTCTATGCCTCTCATTGTTTGAACCTCACAGACATTTCAAATTGTTGGATATGTCACGCACAGGCTCATACATGAACGAGATTCACAAAATCGTACAACATTTCCTTTTCTTCGAACGTTTCCGTTTTAATTTTACGCCCTTGACTGGTTTCCTGTCTTCTATTGTAAATTTGGCCATTTGTTTATTACATTTAACGTGGTCGCGGGAACCATTCCCTACTCCATTGTCCATTGATTTTCTTTGGTCGTCTTCCGTATAGCGAATCATGTTGGGATAGTAACTCTTCATCTATAAAGAGAAAAGTGTGTCAACTGTTACCTCCCTTGATTTGTTTTTAAAACTGCTTAATATTCATGGTTCGTTTTGGCCTGATATTCATCTCAGTTCTTTAGATGAATAAAGATATAACGGCTCAAGATTATAAAACGTCGTGGTGGTAAAAATGTTGCTTATAAATTCAAAGCAGAGTTTAGTTAGAACTACAACATTATCTAAAAAAGTTGGGCTATGGAAAAATTCTCAGTTCAGTATGAGAAATTCTTACAATCTTTAGTCCAAATACTACCTACTCTGAATCGCTTCTATCGCAGGTATTAAAGAATTTATGTGCATCGGTTGTAATGACACCAAGGTGGTGGCGAATACATTGTTCGACTTTTCATTTCGAAATAGCTGACTTAAATATAAAGAGAAACATGCATATAAACTAATTCCCTTTGATGCTATAGATTATTCTGTTTATAATTAACATTACTTTATGATGGAAGCATTCAGATGAAAACTGTTCATATTACAGTGATGGCATTTTGGAACATTGACTTACTTTTAACATGGTGATCTGAACACCTAGAACGTCAACGTTGTTTACGTCACGGTTGTAGCAATACCTAAAAGCACTTTTCTCACTCTCCCAAAAAAAAGGCTGATTCAAAAAGTAAAGAAAATGTGATAAAAATGTTTACCACATAAGGGTTACAAATCTCTGTCACGTGATACGCCAGTCGGTGGAATGCTTGAAATACATTGTCACCAGTTTTTGCGCTCGTTTCCACAAACTCAAAAGCAAGTTCTTTCTCGGCCAACTGGAAAGGGAATAAAGACCAAAAAATGTGACCAGGAAATCCGTAAAATAAATCTGTGAAAACGAAAAAGGTTGCATAAATTGGCAACCAGGATTTAATTTAAAGAACGGAATATGAAAACGGTCGATTAATAAAAAAGGTCGGTCGTTTAATAAACGCGGTCGCTCGAGCACGATTGACTGTATATGATAACTTAAGAGATATACAGCATCTTTTTCTGATATATAGAGGATTATTTTCTGTTTCAGTCTTATATCGACTTATCTTTATTTGAGTAAAGAACAAACGAATTAAAATATATATATATATATAGATCTTACACGAAAAACAAACGACTACTCTATTTTCTTTTAATTAAAAGACTTGACAAAATATGAACGCCTTGGACGAGTTTTCATTCACCCACCTTTCTCCCTGATTTTGTTGAAATCTGTCTTTGGTCCTCTAAGTCGATTTTGTTTCCAATCAACACAATCGGAACGGCTTCGTATTTGTTATGGGCTTGAAGAATTTCCTGTTGATTATGTAATACATAGTTATCATAAATTAAGTAAATATGCAAACCATCAGAGTCTGGGTAGTTACTAAAGTGTCGACCCTGGTCAGTCTGTTTTGCAAAATCCTGAATCAACATTCTACCTTCCTATATAATTGGTTTTGAAATACGACCCCGAATTGACTTCAACTGGATCCAATCTCTTTTTTAAATATTTATCTTACGGGCTTTCCAGGTCCAAATATATGATACTAACGATGTATTGGTTATAAAAGCTACTGAATTTAAGGTGAGGTAACACTGAAGTGGATTCCCGCTTTTTCATTCATTTTAAACGATTCTCTTGAGATTTTTGAAAACCGACTACCACAGTTACAGTTGAGAATGCCCTCTCTGAAGAAGACGAAAAACTTGTTTCAACTCATTCATTCTTGTCTTCCATAGTAAACAACCATTAGAGATATCCTTGCCCTACTCCATTCGGAAAATCAGTCGGATTTTTCGTTAACTGGAAAGTACCTCGGACGTAGGTGTAGTAATTTTGGGTCGTTTTTTAGGTAATTCGGCTCCTGGTGGTACTTCGGTTACTAAATTCGCTTGAAGAAAATCACATTTTGTTAATTATTTTTCGATCGTCCGTGGAGCTATTTTGGGCACAATATAATTTGATGAAAAAACGCTGTAAAAGGAATTAGCGATCTCAAACATTTTTGATCAAGCTAATAAGCAAATCATTTAGTCTCTCACTTAAGGGTTTACTTGAAAAAAAAAGAAAAAGAATGTATGTTTAGGACCGATAAATTTAGTAAACAGTGAATTGTTGTTTTCTATAATTCAGCACCTGTCTAGATACACTTATTAAACGAGATTTCAGAATAACTAGGTATTGTTCTGTATATCTAGAAATTCAAAAGATATTTTTCATCGTGTTTCTAGGATAGGTTCTTCTATAACGCTTTTGGGTAAAAGTGTTCCTTCGTTAAGAAAACGAAACTTTTATGAGAGCTATGCGAGTACACACAAAAGGAGAACTCTATCAGAATTTCTTTTTTTTTCACAATGTTATCCTTATATTTTGAAACAAACAGCCAACAACGACATCCCTGGCATATATATGTACAGTTCCACTCCTTAATTGACGGCAAAATAACCTCATAGAAACGAATGATAATGCAGTTTTTACTTGTGAGAAGGGACAGAAAGCATTGGAACGCATTTTTTTCTTAAATACAGGTTAATGTTAGCCTTGCAAATGAACGCTTTGATATAAGCATGTCTTTACTAGTAGTCATGATATAGTCTATAAATCCATCATGTTTTTTTCTTCTTTTTTTTTTTCGTTTTTTCATTGGATAATCTTGTTTTTAATAGGTCATTTTCTATAAAGAATATGATACGAAGACCAAAAATCATATTAAGACTTGAGTTTAAAAACAAAGGTAAAAAGAAGTTTGAAAGTGTTATTGCTGAATTAACGTTGTTATAGGTTTCTATTAATCATGCCTCGAAAGATCCATTTTAATGCTCGAGTTTTCATGCCTTCAAAATATATGTCTTAGAATTAAAAAAGAAATATAATAGATGTTCTCAATATCACTTGATATTCAACAGATAAAACGATTAGTAGGACTATTCAGCTTTCCATATTTTGTATTTGCATTTCTTAAACTCTTTTCACCTTTTCCTCAATAAATGTGCAATTCATTTTAAATGAAGGAAAGCTGGTACCTGATTGACGCTCTGTATCCAGTATGACAAGTGCGAGAAGGTTGATTGGTCAGTGACGTCATATACCATGGCAACGCCCTTCACCCCTCGATACTGCCATTTTGTAACCGATCTGAAACGTTCTTGTCCAGCAGTGTCCCTGGTTTATGATAAAATAGTGTTGTTGTTTTTTTTGTTTTTTTTTTTTTTTTTGTTTTTTTGTTTTTTTTTTTTTTTTCAAGTATTGCTAACAATGTAGTTATGGAAGAATAAAGTAAAGTTATTGCCCTTGGCTAGCAAAGATGAGTACACATATGCATGGCCAAAAAAACGAAGTAATCGAGTGTGAATTTCCATATTGTATTTAATCGTTCTAACATGCAATGTTCCGTATAAAACATCTCATCTGATATTGCTTGAAAAATTCGCATCTCATAGTAAATTGTGTTGCCATACAAAGAAATAATTCTTGGTCAGATTCTAATCTAGTATACCCAGGCGAAATAAATAATAAAAAAACACTATTTTCCGTACTAAGCTAAAATTTAACCCAGCTTCCAATTTAAATAAATGTAAATTCATATCAACTTTTTAAAACTCTCCAGTAATTGCTTTTAGTAGAAATATACTTAAAAAACGACTTTTTGTTGAAGTACTTTAGGCGATATACAACTTCTATCTCAAAATTTTGAGTATTCTCATATGAGTATGGAAAAAAGTTTTATTCTTTCGAGCTCTGATCTCAGCAATACGGAAGACCAACTTATTTCTGGCCCAAATTCTACCCGGGTTAATCCTGGTCCAACTGTCACCTACCAAAATAGCCTTTTCTAGGATATTTAAATAGGCGATATTTGGACCAGTTTTACACTGGTAGCCCGCTGTCTGAGAGATACTCTAATATTGCGGACAACATTTCCCGGGACCAGAAATAAGTTGGTCTGATATTCCCATTCTTATTTGCTACTTGGCATACGATTTATTTTACCTTACTCAATAGAAATGACATGAACATGAAAAGAATGATTAAAGCCCCCGTCTGTGTTTCTTGAACATTTCCGAAACACAAGACAATGATTTTAAACGACTTATTAGGCCTACACAGTAAAGATAGACTTTTATTCTCAACGATAAGCTTGAATTTGTCATTCAAATATTCTGTAATGCAAATGATTATGACGCGATGATCTAAATATAGGCCTAACTTGATTGATATTTATGACCCGCAATATTTCGGGCTCCAATCTGATTAGAGCGCATTACTGCTCCGTCGCTGCAAAAATGATCAATATCTCATTTACGTATACTACTTACTTATTCGGCAGATTATGCGTTTCTTGAAAAAGCAACCGTTTGTCTATTGATTTGTGTTTTTTTATGCAACCCAACTTTCAAAAGACTAAATCAAGAATAATTATGCACAGAATGTTCACGAAATACCGATTTATTTTGTACTCTGAACGCAGACGGGGGCTTTAATGAATAATTACCAAACTTGAAGCTCTATCAAGGCACCATCCACTTCAAATTTCTTCTTTATAAAATCTGTAGCTGAATTACAAAATAATTGCCTGCGCGTGACATTTATAACAATTTCAAAATGTGCGCATAGCAAAGACTGTGGCCAGCCTGTGCATCTGCACAGTCTGACCAAAATCTTCACTATACAAATTGTAGATAAATCATGTCTTAAAGTATCTGTAGGCAGTAAGGCAATCTACTTATAGCATCATCTAATTGTCTGGGCCGCTAAATGTTTGCACCTCACGCAGGTGTCAAATTGATGGAAATATCACGTACAGGCTCATATTTGTTCAGAAAGAATTTAGAGAAATTCATAAGAATTGGCAACGATCACATTTGCGATGAGTATGATAAGAAACTGTCATGACAACTTTTGTAGTGAGTAAGCAATTATTCTATCAGACTTTTTCTTGTCTTATAGATTTTTTATACGCCATAAACAAAACAAAAGTATCCTGAAATATTTCCGAATGGCTCTTAGAATATTAAAAAAAAATATTTGTAAATATCGGATTATATCGGAATATTTGACCGCCGAAGACACAGAATTCCGAGCGCCATTCTTTTAAAAATTACAAGAAATTGTACATGAAAGAAAGGGCAAGTCATTAAAGGACGATTTAAACTGTGGAACTCTAGTATGTTCACAATCGGGGACCCACAGCAATTCGGGATTAATACGGGCGCAGTCGTAAAAGCGCGTCATTTCGTACGTGGGTTTATATGACGTCACAAACATCAATGATCCCGCTAACATAAACAACGAGTGGGCATATTATAATTTGATACAAGACTGCGTTTTGTCATCAAAATATGCTATGCCAAAAAGATCTCCACAGACGATCGGAAAGTATTAACAAAATGTGAATTTTTCAAACGTTTTAACCATACTACCAAGAGCCGAATAACATAAAAATGACCCAAATTTACAATACGTCCGAGGTACTTTCCGGTTTACGGAAAAGTCCGAGCGATGTTCCAAGTGGTTTGTTCAAGCAGATATGAAGTTTAAGTCGCCCATTCACGGAAATAATCGAAACAAAATGGGGGAGAATGCCGGCTTTCAGTGCAATTCTATCAAAATGAAAAGGTTGATTGGTTGTCAAATAACAATAGATGTATTTAGATTTCATTATCCTATCTTATATGGACGTAAATGCCACCCAACTCTCTGTCAATATGTTCATGTTTCGATCCCGCCCGATCTTTTCCGACATTTGTCCTCAATCAATAACAACTTATTAATATTGTCTTTTTGTCTTTTATGTTCATACATTTATTTAAGTTTAAAATTTGAGAAAATTCTCAGTTGAGAATGAAAAAAGTTTTAAAGTCTCGGGCCCTGATATCTATGCTAAGGTGCAAAAGCCCCCCCCCCCCCCCCCCCAATTCAAATAAGCAAACACCTTGAACATGTACATACCAATTGTTGGGTATAGCCTTTCTTGGAACTGATGCCCCGTCAAACACCTAAGTAACGCTGATTTTCCAACTGAAGCGTCTCCCAGAATCAATATCTTATAAGATGCAACACAGTCCTTGTCACTCAAAGGCATGACGTCATCTTCTTAACCTCATTTTGGATCTGAAATCAGACTACATTTTATTGGAATAAGAACATTCAACCCCATTCATAACTAAATCGTAGAACTCGTCATATAACTTGTCATTTTAAAAAATACAAGTTTAAGTTAGCTGCCTTCATGAGGTTTTGACTCAACCGGTTCGTAGGTCGGAAGAAGTTTCATTCGGCCCAAACCTAACCGGGTCTTTTCGGCGATTCAATTGACAAGAGGTTATTCCGGTTTAAAGATAGACAGGCGATGATATTACATGGTCATGTATCGTGTATTTTCCCTTTACAAGCTCGCCTTCAGGTGGATCGAAGCCACCACCATAGCGCAGTTGGTTAGGCATAAGACTTCCAATCTGGAAGTCGTGGGTTCGATCCCCGGTGGCGGCAAATATCCTTTCCGACGTTTGTCTTTCACCAATGGGTAGATAATCGTAAACCTATGTGAAATAGCAGTCGGAGGCTAGGAAAGGATGTAATGGTAGTACTGGCGTGAGAAATACCAGGCATCCATTGATAGGTGCTCCGGCCGCCGCGATATAACTGAAATAATGTTGAAAGCGGCGTAAAACCCCATTCAATCAATCAGGTGGATCGAGGCGAAAAATAGAACCATAAAAAAAAACAAAAAAAAAACAAAACAAAACAAAAAACAACGAAATTTATATCGGAAAGAAAAAACCGCGATAGACGTAAATGCTGATACAACACTACGTAAACTATATATTTAAAGTTGTAACGATTACTTCATTCTTGATTAGCCTTAACATATACATGGCATGCACATTTATCATGCAGTAAAGCCTGTATTGAATATTAATAACATCCTTTGATATCAGACAGTCTCTTTTTAAAAACAATTTGCATACACTTTCACTTGAATTTATTTGATTTTTAAGGGCTTATTATCATTAAGCGCTGAAAATGATTGTATAATAAAAAAAATGTAAGTGTCTTGAAATATCAATGTTATCTGATCTCGGCTGTGAGAAATTATCATGACTCGGAATGGCTTCGTCATGATAAATACTCCCAACCTCGACCAGAAAACACTGGTATTCTAAGACACAAACATGTTTAATCTCTATATCAATGACGGGTGTTTTTATGGCTGGATTTTTTTTTATTTGTCGCTATTGTTGTTTAGAATTGTGCAGTGTGCATTTTTGATAGTTTGTGCACACGTCCGTTTAACATACGGTTTCAATGTCGCTTCAAACAGCATTCTCAGTACTTTGAAATCCCACAATCTTCCACCTGCCTTTTATCTTCACAGATAATTTGTACACAATCGGTACCAATGTTTATCTCTGAAAAATGGCAGATGGCCATTGAGAGACTGTAGGTAACGGTGTTGGTCCCGGACACCCACGGTACCTCCCGGTGGGGAAAGAGCCGGTATTCCGGGATGATCCGGAATCTTTTCTCTAAAAAATGATTCATATTCCCATATTCCCGACATTGCCCCGGTGAACCCCCGGTTTACTAGCAGGATCTTCCCGTTCGATCCCGGACTATCCCGATTTGTTCCCGGTTTGCCACGGTGTATTTACGGTGCAGGGGCCGGCGTGATCCCGGTTGATCCCGGTACGACCCGGTGTAACCCCGGTCGTCGCCGGTAGCGCACCGGTAGCCGTCGGTATCGCCCCTTCATATCACGGTTGTATTCCCGGTTTATCACGGTTTCCCCCGGACCACTCATCCGGGACTAACCGGGGGTCCTAACCGTGACAGTGGGAACGGGGCTTAAGCTGAAAATGTCCACGGTTCATCAGGGACTGTCACGGTTGAGCCAGGGTAGAGAACCGGACTTGCCCCGGAATATGCCGGTGTTTCTCCGGATTAAGCCGATTCTTGACATCCTTCCGGTGAGTCCCGGTGACTGCCGGTTGTATTAAACATTTTAAAACATCCGGGGTCGGTTGCCGGATCAACTAAGAGATAGGCCTACAGATATAAATATCTAAACTGGTAACTGTCGCGTAAAAAGATGTGTTTCCTTAAAGCTTTTCGATAGATTATCGAGCAATAACGGTAGATTATCATTTGATAAACTCACCGCATAACAAGCGAAGATATCAAAAAACTTATTCCCCGCTTTCGTTCATTCACCCTATCTGACGTTATCCAAGCGGAGCCGAACAATAAGTGGCGTCATCATGAACGTTGCATAGCAATCACGTGCAAAATGACGCACTATAAGAAACTTTGTCATTAAGTTTTCATATTTTGTTTCATTTTTGCACTAAATAAATTATTACAATCAATTTCATCTTTTCCTATTTTTTCCCTTTCATAATGATGCGTTTATCTCAGCCTAAATGATTTTGCTTCATAGAGCAACGCAATTTTATTTAGAATATTATATACATGTATATGTTTATAAAAAGAAGATAAAAAAATAATAATCGAAATTAAGAAACATTTCTTAAACATAATTGCTTCGTTTCTTTCAGTATTATTGACGAATGAAGCTTTGTCGATACTTTGAATTAGCAGCCAATCTAGTTTAATCTTACATCCGTAGACAAAACGTATCAGGTTAATTAGATTAAATAAGTATATTCTTTCATCGGTGCCGACTAACTGTCTTTGATCTTTTTTCAACATGATCATTTTGGTGCATTCTTTCCTCACAAGATTAGCCTCAGTCGTTTTTTGTTAGCATTTTCAGAAAATAGTTTTTAGTTTTTAGAGACAGGGGGCTTAATTGTAAGATTTGTAATGATTTATTTACCATTGAAAAAATAATGTAAAGAAAAGTCTGGCGACCGGACTATTTCCTCACAAAACCCTGCGAATAATTACATTTTGTTTGAGACAAAGATTATGTATTAAGCGATGTTATTTTTGCGACCTTCACGCGAAAAAGTGCCAAGTTGGCAATATTTTAGCGTGTTAGCCAATTTCTGCAGAATTTATATTCATATTTGCTGCAAACACATTATCATTTCTGTTGACATTTCTACCTGACTGACACATTTTTTTCCAGCAACGAAAAAAGTCTTTTCATATCTTATAATTAAATTTCTTGAAGCAAAAAAGTAAAGATTCACCCCTAAATACATTGACTGTTTATGGGACTTCTACCGTGATAGAAACCAGAAACTAGAACCAACATTGTCCATTTATAGAATGTATAAGAAAGTTATAAAATCATCATTGTTTTTAAGCAACTCGATAAGATGGAATCGTAAACTTTTACGCGTTAAGAATAAAGGGGAGGGGCGAGGCACCACGGAAATTTGTATGTTGACACTTATGACATAAAGTGAATGGTTCAAGTGGTAAGGCGCTCGCGAGGGCTCTATGAACCCGAGAGCGAGTTACTTGGTTTTTGAAGCATTAGTACATGTTTCTAAATTTTGCACGCAACATAACAGTTCGTCGCTGGTTTATCAAAACATTGTAACTACAGCTCTATTAAGGCAGCAGTTACGATTTTCGGTGGCCAACCGACAATGCATTTCATTATTACAGAAATTTTAAATTCGGGGTGCAATGTTATTTTTACACTGGTCGTATGCACGTACATAATTTCTCGTTGTCCTTATGAACAAAATTGAGGGGAAAATCGTCTAAAATTGAAGCTATCAGAAGAAAGGAATACAAGCAGATTCGCACAGCATTAAAACATGTCATTTGAATAAACCATCAAGTCCAATTGAAATAGAGTGGCGCACTTTTGTTAAAACACCTATTTAACATAAAAAACGTTTATAAATAGCCCTAGTATCTATCATTTTAATCTTTACTCATCCATAAATATGTGGGCTAGGCCCTACAATATGGGAAGTTATTTTTGATATATTATGTTTACTTATTTCAATTTTGAATACACAACTTCTAATTTGTTAAATCTTTCTGAACTTTTACCATTTTTTTTAAACAGGTATATGAAAATTCGCATGCGATGCCGTTTTAAATTAATTAATCAAATAGCGAATACAAATCAACCTATTAGCCTACCCATTACTTAATTAATCTGTTGATTCGTCAATCTATCAATTATTATTTTTCATTAATAAATTCACTAAATAAAATTCTATTCAAAACATGTCTCATTTCACTTAACAGTCTAGCGTATATTTGTAAATTCTCCAAGATTCCAACTTTTTATCCCTTAAATTAACAAACTTATGTAATATCATTAAAGATTTTGGGCTTATTCTTGAAAATGAAAATCCTCTACTTATACATGTACAATAACCGTAAATTGTTCGAGTATTTTCTGCAAACAACAGTTATGTCGAATTTCGAAAACAGTTACCTCCAACTGCCCGTGTCTCTATTATTCTCTCCAATGGTTAAATTTTCCTTTATTAAGATAGTGATTATTTTATTATCTTAATGAGTGCACTCATATGAACTATTTACTACAAACAAATTTTCATTTTCTTACACAGTTTCTAAATCTTGAAACAAGAACGGTTAAAGATATCACAATCTTGTAATCGCAATACTACATAGATCAAATGATTTATTTAACATACATGTACATTCGAAAATTAAAAACCAAATCCTCTGTACCATAATGTATTTACATACATGTTTAATTCAGGGTCAACTTAAAAAGTATTGAAAAATACCTTTTTATGTTTAAAATATCCCTTTCACCATCGATTATCGTTTATTTCATCCAGTATGTATTCCTATAATCTTTTAAAACCACCTTGCAATGATATCAAACAGTTTTGCCTTTCAACTTTTTCCTACCTCACGTCAATCTATTTATAGATTGGGCTTTCCTTGTTAATTTCATTCAGACATGGTAGCTGTCAGGACGTAAGAAAACGAGGTACAGTTAGTTACATCGTAAAATTGACATTCATCTCAATCAAAACCATTCTTAATCGCTCCCCCATCGCTACATTCATTCAGGCAAACACTTACTCAAAACGCTCATAAACGCTCCAAAATGACTAAAAAATATACGATCAACAGCTACAATTAAAATAAATATAAATGGAAAAACATACGCGAATTCACTGACATAATTAGAATTGTAAGCGTCTGGATTGTTGTTTGAAGAAATGTGAAGCTATTTAGAGAATTTGTATACTTATTTTATTAAAATGGAGGTAATAAATATCGCTAATTTTGTTCACCCTGAACAAAATTAGCGGCATCGAATTATACCTCCCTTTAATTACACCAAAAACTCGCACCACACACTTATTCAGTCTCATTTATTTATCTTTTCAAAATCTTTCATCTTGTCAATTTCAGGATGTTCTTAATTGTAGTTTGTGTGTATCAATGGGATTCTAGGCCGCTTTCATAAGAATTGCAGGTATATGATTACGGTTGTTGCACCTGATCATGGCTTCTTGTCGTTTCTTACGACAGAAAACAAGATAATTGAATCATGGATGAGCTACCAAAGTGTTGCATCTACAGCCGCAAATGCTTCACTTCGAAATCTACCCTTTCATGCGAAAAAAGAAACATATTGTTTAATATCTTTATGTTGACCACAAATAGATATAAGAGGAAGCTACGGATGAGTATCGATCCTGACCACGTGGAATGCGCAGGCTTGACCAGGGCAAGAGTTTGTACGTCTGATCTGATTTCCTTAATACAGATTGGCTATTCTACCCTACTGTTTTTCGATATCCGACCTCTGGCTGGTTCTTGTGGATTTAACGGAGCTCACAAATAGATTTTTTTTTTTGCCTCTTGGTCACATAAACGAAAAGAACGTTGGTACCTGCAAAGATACGATCCTCTTATTTACAGAAACAGTCAATCTGTTTGCACCAAGTCATACGTTTTTTTTAAAACGCTCACATATGCCATGGATTATAAAATGAGTCAACTTAAGATGTGATCGATTGCCGATACTAAATTGATTTATCAGTTCATCCGAGTTCAAAGTGACCGCTGTTTAAATATTTTAGAAAATATATGTAAATTATATTGACACGGTTCTTAGTCATTCTGTACGTGTACCAGAATACCTTTTCGCATTGGTACAGTTAATTATATCGTGAAATTGACATTCACCTAAATCAAAACCATTCTTAATCGCTCACTCAGCGCTCCATTCATTCATTCCAAACACTCACTCAAACCATTCAAAAACGCTCAAACCTATTGGAAAATGTAGAATCAACAACATCATTCAAAATAAACTTGGGTAGAGAAAAATCGCGATTTTAATGACATGATTTAAATTCTAAGCATCTAATAGGTTCTTGAAGAAGTGGGAATTTATCTATAGATTTTGTTTGCATTTTTTATTAAAGGGAGGTAATCATCCTGAACAAAATTTGTGATATAAGATTACCTCCCATCAAATTCACTCAAAACTCGCTCCACACACTCATTCAATTTCATTCCTTGATCATTCCAAAATCATTCACCTTGTCAATTCACGATGTTGTTAACTGTAGTGAATTTAGGACAAAAACAATGAAAATGTCTACTTTTCTAGTGAAAATAAACTAAACTAGTGAAGCTTGAGATTTTTTTCAGAAACCTTGTTGAATACCTTATTAGGTCGAAGTTTTGTCTGTCAAAGAGAGCAATCTGATTTGCCGAAAAAATCCTTATACCTACATGGAGCATAATTTTTACCACGCTGCTTTTTGCTGGCTTGCATTGACAAAGGTTCCATAAAATACAAAACATATAAAATCTAGTAGTTTATTACCCTTTTCGAATACGTGTAACATTTAATTCATTCATTAGAATTGGAGTTTGGAGGGGGGGAGGGGGTCTTTCACCCACTTCTATCTCATATGAGACTTCTTAATAAAAAGCTTGTTTCTTGAAAAAAAATCATGTTGGAATGAAACTTAAAATCTAACTTTACTTATCTACGAATCCGTATTCAAACAATATGATAAGGTGATTGATTACTGAAGATTAACATGTAAAAGACAGAATTAGATTGATATGTATGCGTTTCTTTTTCAAGTCAGTATATAAGGGGTATACTTTTTTTTTAACAAGAACACCATGTATTCTGCGTAATTAATGAACTGGCAGGGCGGGGCTTAACCGTGGCGTAATTTGGCAAGTTCACTTTTCAATAGTTTGGGTTCTTTCAAATTTTATCGGTATTCATCGTCAACACGTGCAAATAACTGTATCCTAAAGCCTAAAGGATTCACGTGCTTTGAGAGAGTGAACACATTTCACCGATTGGTTACCAAGGCCTTGTAACTTCAGCTAAATTTAGCTGAAGTTACGAGGATTTGGTTACCAATCTACAATTTAAGGTCTCGAGTTATATATGTCGACCCTCTTTAGGAGTAGTTTATTTTAGATAAAAGCTGATTTCCCTCAACCTTAAGTGCAACGACCCGTTATTCAGGCTCCGCCCTGCCAGGGCATTAATCATGGATAATACATGTATTCAAAATATTGCTTCTTCTAAACTATTTACGAATTTCTAGATTAGGGTTAGAAAATAAAGATTAATATTTACAGTTAACCCCTGACCTCGCTGCCTGTAGGTTGATTGTTTATATCTCTGAAGCCAGCTGTTTTTACGGTAATTTAAACTGTGATGAATCAATTATATCAGTGAATTATTGGTCTGTCTAAAATGATACACTACTGTATAAATACGCGAAACAGTTAATTCAAACAATTTGATTATTTTTTTTAAAGTTTCATTCCTGAATGAAAAACAATGTTCCATTTGACAATATTTTTTTCCGTGAATTATGTGTCCGTCTAAACCGTTTTGTGTGTTTGTATCTGCTGATTTCATGGATGTATGAAACCTAAAAACGAATTACACTCATGTATGACTTCGCTCTGCGTATTAACAAGCGCATTAGCCTTTTAGTTTCATACATCCATGAAACCAACAAAAAACCTCTTCATCTGTTAAATCACGTTTATTTTTAATGTTTTTCACTCTTTTGGAATTGAACCTTTTACGTGACGAATAAAAAAGTGTTCAAGAAAATTTTAGTTCTGGCATCGCCCTGGCTTATCAAGAAAGTTGATCGCCGATACGCCTTTCTTATTCAACACGAAAAGAGAAATGTAGAATTTGACTCATTAATGGCAATCAAGATAAATCAACACCTTCGCTTTTCTAAGATTTTGGGGATTCAGTATTTTTCAGTTCGGTGAAATAATTCACCGGAAATTTGCTTGCAATGGAATGTAGCCCTTAAAATATGTAAATCTTATATCAGACTCCTACCACTTATAGTCCAGTCAATCTAGACTTCAACCTCAAAAAAATTGCAACAGAAAGTAATTTTGCGTTATGATGTTATCCTGAACTTACTTTTCATCATATCAAAAGTCTAGAAAAATCTAGATGGGGGAAATGTGATTTTTGGCCACTCATAATTTTGTATTTCGCAATACAGTTTCATGGTAATGCTAAGTCACCATACTTTATGACAAATATTATGGTTTTGTTTAAATTACATTTAAAATTTGATGATAAGAGTATTTGTAATTAGTTTGTCTAACTTTATTAAAAATTAATGAAAAACTGTAATTTTATGACAATTTGTCATTGGTTTTCGTGGATCATTCTTTAGAAATAGCTGTATATTGAACCAAAACATAAAGTATTATGTTTAAGACGCACTGGTGTTATACATATGGAATTTAATGTTTGAAATAGATCAGAGAATAGCTTACTTAATTTAACTTGATCTTTTTTCTGTGTTTTTCGTGGTGAAAATGGGTAAATCAACAAAAGAGAAAATGCATGTATGGTGGTCAAATAGGACCAAAATTAACCGCTTTTATTTCAAAATGAAGAAATCGCATTTTTAAATTCTAATTTCATGAAAAAAATGTTATGTAAATTTATTAAATGAACAGATAACATAGGGTAGATATATATAAATTTGTCCTTTTGCATTAAATGTCTATAATTCTACCATGAAATTAGAAATTATGCAACTATTTGATTTATATGATGGTACTGTGAATTTGTCTCCAACCTTTTATAATTAATTCAAAACAATGGATTACTTCAAATGGTTTGAAAGTTATTAGGCTTAGCAAACTTTGAACAGGCTCAGGTTACATATCTGTGAGTTATCAACAAAATGATGGACTAAAAAGGGTAATGTACTAATTTTTATTTAATTTTGAAGACCCATGGTCATAACCTTAGCATGACATTATCAACCAAATCATAAGTCACAGGTCTTTTAAAAGAGACTTTTTTGCTACTCTATAGTCTAAAGTTATACATAAATCAATTTTCTTCAATGATCCAAGTCTTTAATAAAGTTAAACTCAAATGGTGATAATAAAATAATTCTAGAATTTTTATATTTTTAGCTTTTTTCATTTGCGTTTTTGTCCGCAGTTTTCCCGATTCTAGTTTTATATTTAAGCCCCGATATACCAAAAAGCATTTTTCAGTAACTATATCTTTTAAGTACTTGGACAGTTTAAACTTTCATTTACAGTTCTTTTTGTTTCTTGTTGGAATACGCAGTGCTCTAATTGTCATTGAAGGAAAGATAGATAGCATATATTTGACTAAAGGTATTTACGTTAAGCCTTATCCTTGGATTGAATCAAAACAAAATAGTCTGCTAAATAAAATAAAAGTGTTGGATATTTTTTATATATTAGATTTAATGGGGTCAATGACCAAACTTAAGGTGTAGATTTAAAATGCAACATCTGGGGTACTTTTGGAAAAATAAAGTTGTGAAACAAAACTACTTGATTTGACAAATATCTATAAATGGCCAATATAATTTTTGCTGTACTTTCGTATCAAAAAAATATTATTTACTAGGACAGAAATCCATTTGCATTAAACAAGTAACTTGTTTTCAGCAAGAATAACTTGTTAGCACTATTCGGGCCACATCTTCGGCCCAATTTTCATCAAACTCAGTTGGAATACTCGTCCGGGATAAAAAGGTGACGCCTATTGAAGATGTTACGGGAATGTTACATAAGAAAATGAAAGAAAGGGGATCTAATGACACTTTCTTTGTTAAGACTAGAGGTGGCACAACTCAGGTCCAATCTTCATGGATTTTGTTTGTTTCAATAAGGTTTAATCCTACTTTTAATAATTTTTCAGCCTTTTGTTGATGGGTAGAGCAGCCTAACAAAGGAGTCTTAGTATTTTAGCACCAATACTATCATAACACCTTTTCCGAGCCTCAATGCTGCTATCCTACATTTTCTTTAACACTACGCATTCAAACTGGAAGGTATTCTAAAAATCATACGGAAAGAGAAAGGAGATTCTGTCAATGCTGTAACAAATCTGACTTAGAAGATGAATATCACTTCATTTGTAATTGTGAATTTTACACGGAATTGAGAAAAAAATATATCGATAAGAAAATATATCACCGCCCATCAGCTTATAAGTATTATAAATTATTGTCTTCTACGAATAAAAAAGAATTATTGAATTTATGCAAGTTTATTAAAGAAGCACTCGAAAAAAGAAATAACTTACTTAACAAGACCTTATCATAAGGTCATCCTCTAAAAATACTATGTATGTTCTTCGTAAACAAATATAATAGAAATTACCTGCCTGATCCACTAGCTACTTTCCTTGTTTATTTACATGTTGTTTTTTGCACTGCTTTGTATATACACGTGATGAGATATATGTATACATTTATGTGTTATGACTATGTACCATACATGTACACGTCAGAAAAATAAATAAACTGTTCTGTTCTGTTCTGTTCCTACTAAGGTTTGCGATAATTAACCAGTAGGCCAGAGACAAATCACAGAAAAGACATGTGCCGCAACTGGGCATAGATCTCCTGACACCCTATGATTGAAGATTGGTAAAATGATGCACTATCGACTGTACTATGGCGGTAGCCATCTCCATGGAACTTGGTTAGAAACTCATCAGGTCTAAAGGATTTTTTTATGATGAACCTATTTCAGTTTTGAGGGTTCAATTGAAAATCGTGCAAACAGCGCCCAAATTTTCCTGTTATCCTTCTGTGGCTACAGTTTTGGTCCAATCCGAATCGCCATAAAAGTTGGTCAGAATGTTTGTCTGGTCATAATTATGAACCTTATTGAAATGGTAATGTTCCATTGGAAAGAGATCCTTAATAAAACTTTCTTTGTTAATATCCAGGGTTTCTATTTTGGTCCAATCTTCATAAAAGTTGATCAGAATGATTGTCTCGTGAGAAGGATTACTTCTTTAAATTTGAAATACCCAACTGGAAAACTGTCCGTTATGACATTCCCTACGCCAACTCTTTTGTGTCTATCTTTGTCAATCAAGAAAAAAGCTTTATACACTTTTACATAGAAAGTTTTGACTCTAAGTCGTGGAGTTAAATTAACGGTTTACATTAGTCTTTGATGCTACTTTAATACAAATTGAAGCTTGATTTCACACCTCCATTTAAAACAATCAAAAGCATCCTGGCGTTCTTTTTTTCTTTTCATCATTTTTGTATGAATGGCACATCAATAACCCTTAAATAAGCTCATAGCCTTTTTTTAATTGTCATTCTGAGGCCTCGAACTCCATGTCAAGAAATCTTTAAAGCTTCAAATGAATTGTAATGGACACTGATAAAAGTTTTGTTTCATTCTGAAAATGTAATTTTAATTGATGTCAGTATATCAAAATTATAACCTTGAGTGTTGTAGCATATTTACAATGGTAGCAATAGCATATTTTGCCCACAACTATTGTTTGTATAAAAATTCAAAGATATTATCATGAGCAATTTATCAAGACCTTTCTTTAATAAATACCATAGTTATGAAACAAACTCATTTATATTTCTTTCCAAAAGTTTCATTCTTGGCCTCTAAGTTTGACCTTCATCTAACAGCATGTTATTTATTATCTCAAGGTGGTGTGAAATTGTGACAATCCATGTAAATGAACAGCAGAGTTATGGAGCAGACATACATATCTAAATCCATAATTAACCTTTGACCTCTAATTATGACCTTAAACTTGAGCTGACAATCTTAGATTTAATTTTATTGTCATACAGAGAAGAACATTACTGCCAAGTCATCTTGAATTCCATTGAATTTAAAAAAATCGCGAAGCTGGCATATGAACATTTTTACACAAAGCTCTGACCCTTGACCTCTTTCATGTCATGTGACCTTGAATACTAAACATCAGACTTTGAAATTGTACATTTGACATTGTCTCAGGCTAGAGAACAGTTATGCCAAGTTTTTGGTTATATTTTTCTTTGATACCCAAAGACTAATATTTTTAAGTGGTAACGAAATGGCCATGAGTATTTAGCTTAGACTATGTTTGACGTATGATCTTCAAGTATCTATGACCTTGTAGCCACATATCTAAGATAATTTACCAAATCCAAAATCCAGATTACACGAGATATGAAATGTATCAAGTTATTTAAAAAAAATGCCTAAATATACGAATAATTAGTCCCAAAAGTAAGTTTACACAGACAGATAAATGCATATGAAAAAAGTCAGATTCGGATATATTGATCTACCTTGTTTGTCATAATTGTCAAAAACATGATTCACCTATAAAAATAGTATTATAAGAAAAAAAACGTAACTCAAACAAATCATTCAATTTTATATGAAAAATAAAAGTTGATAAAGATTGAAATAGTGAAATAATTAACCTATATCAACTTGACAGCTTTGGACCAAAGTATCTTACCCCACCCACTTTTGTGTGCAAATTTTCAGAATACCAATAGCTTTTACTATGTTATTTTTCCAATTAATTTTGGAAGAAATATAACAGTATTATTTAAATAAAGAAAAGTATATATATTATTTATTGACAGTGTTTTGAAGTAGAAAAATTAGTTTTGTGTGGCCTTAGAAGCCTTGCACCACCTTTAATTCAATGGTTTAGGGTACCTCATTTTGACTGCAATTTTTAAGAATTTCCCCCACTTGGATTCTTCTAGACTTTTGATATGTTATAACACACATGTTGTAGATTACAAATCACTTGAAAACATTTCTGTTGCAATTTTTTTGAGGTTTGGCCTATTTTTGGGCTAGATTGACTGGACTATTAGCATGAAATTCGTGTGCTATATTGTCGAACCGATTTTAAGTTTGTAAGAACCATAGGGGTCCGAAATTACCCCCTCCCCCCACCACCATATAAACCAATAACATTTATATTATTGGTCTGTATTGTGGTGGTGGGGGGTAATTTCCTACCCCTATGGTAAGAACAGCATTAGACTTTCACTCCTGTGGCCGCGAGTTCGATTCCTGGCTTGCATCTAAGTTTCATTCGACATTTGATAATCGTCATTATACATGTAATATGACATACGTTGCGGGAGTGAAATAACCCCGTCGAATATTTATGATATTACACGGGCGTTATAACACTAGTGGAATAAATATCCAAATGAGCTAAGAACGAACAGCAACGCTATTTTGTAACCACCAAAATGACGTCATAATGTGTAAATTGTGACGTCAGTTTTAAATGGCCTTGTAATTTTCGCGGAAAATTGAAATGATGAATTTCAAGAATTTTGACGCTTCTTTCGCCAAAAAACGGGTCATATTATAAATAGAATATAAAATTTGTGTTCATAAAATACCGAATTTATTAAACTCGTCATCTAAAACAGATAAAAACTCGGCGTAGCCTCGTTTTTATCTGTTAATAGATGACTCGTTTAATAGATTCGGTATTCAATGACCATCATTCAATATCCTCTATTTGCAACGTTCGTCATTTGTTTCCCACAAAAAGTATTACAGTAATACAGTAGAACACCTACGATAAAAAGATGGTAACTTGGATAAAGCGAGTTTTCCCATCTTTTTTTTTTCTTTTTTTTATTATTGATTTGAGAAACAACAGGAAGCATTGGAAAGATTTATCAGCGGGCACATTATAATTTCAGAACTGTTGAAAGTGGGGTTAAACTCCATAAAACAAACGAACCATATACATGTACTTAATGTTAGTCATACCGAAAAGATCGACAAGAAGCCATCGATACCTCCTTAAGGTAGTAGACCCGTACTAGTTCCGCAATGTTTCGGAAGTAATGAACTTAAACAGTGTTTACCGAGGTTTCCTAATGATTTTCATGAGGAAACCTCGGTTAAAATTGTGAAAATTCATAAATTCCGAAATGTTGCAGAACTATAACGTGTCCACTACTTTAACTTGGTAAGTCTTATCAGACAAATATCAGAACACACAATCAAAGACTTTGTTGTAAAATTCGTGAATACGAGGGTAGGATTCCAAATCGCACCAAGTTGAATTGGCAGCAGTTCAAGATCCGGTTTATAGAAAATGAGATAGCCAAATTAACGAACAAAGATATTCTGTAAGAAAGAGCAAGTTTTTTTTTAAATTCTGTTATAGATAGAATACTGATATAAACAATTGCATTTTGAAGCCATTTGAGAGATGGAGAGATGCCTTTTAATAAATTGTTATTTTCGTCAAGGCAAAATGTCAGGGTTGATAGCATTTTGACGATATTACACTTTGGTTTATTTGACCCGAATTTGACCTATGTGAAAAAAATGCTTACAATACAAATACCGACATATTTTATCAATTAAGAAAATATATATTACATTTAATACAGTTTGTTATTCATTCCTATGAAAGCACGTGCAAAGCCGAGTAGGCATAATCAGATTTTTATTCATGTAAATAGCAGGAGTCTGATTCGGGTCAATAAAACCGCGCCAAAATAACTATCAAAATGTTTATTCTATATGATTGTAAATATAGAGACCATGAGTTGGCCGATAAACTTTTGCTTAGAACTCACTAACCTAAGTAGAGATGTGAAATCGAAAAGAAAAATTTGGCTGGTTGACGATAAGCCCACAGGGCGAGAATTTCAGTCATTTATCGAGTATAAAAAGTCTAAATCAAATTTTAGGAGAGTTCATAGAAATAAAGTGTTAAATCATCTTTGCACATTAGAAAAGGAAATAGATTTAGCGGCCGAATTAGACCAAAATGAATTTTGGCGATTAGTAAATAAGCGCAAGGGAAAGAAAAAACATGAAAATATTTTTGAAATGAATTTTAATGGCCAAAATTATAACACACCTAAAACAATAAATAATGGGTGGAAACAGTATTTCTCAAAACTTTATTCTTGTCGAGCAGAAACGGAGCATGAGCAGTCTGAGTATACTGATATAGAAGAAAAATTGTCGTCCTTGAAAACTAATGACATTAAGATTTCATCAGATATGGTATTACAATGCTTAAACACCTGCAAAAATGGCAAAGCGAGCGGATTTGGCAATATAAACTATGAACATCTTAAATTTGGTGGCAAATTATTATTAAACGTAGTTACCAAATTTTATCAAGCTATAACCGATCATAGTTATATACCAACTGAAAAGAGGAATTATATCAACTTTGTACAAAGGAACTCCCAAGCCAAAAAATGACCCGAATACCTATCGAGCCATCAGTCTATGTTCTATTATACTTAAAGTATACGAAAAAATATTGATACGCTTTTTAGAAAGTGATAATACTTTAGTAACTAATGAACTTCAAGGTGGTTTTCAAATGCAGTTTAGTTGTGTCATGACGTCATTTTTATTAAAAGAAAGTATATGTTACGCACGTGAACGCAACAGTAGATTATACGCTTGCTTTTTAGACGTTCGCCAGGCGTTTGATAATGTCTCCCATAGTATTCTAATCTCCAAATTGTATGAAAAAGGGATCGATCCTAGAATTCTAAAAATCCTTTTTAATATGTTAAAAAGCGTTTATAGCCGAGTTCATTCTAATGGTGAGATCTCGGACTGGTTTCCAATTAAAAGGGGAACCAGACAGGGCCAGTGTCTTAGCCCCCTTCTTTATATTTTATTTATTGACAGTCTCCTTAACAAATTAGAACGATCAAATGTCTCTCTAAAGTACAATGGATATCATGTTGGTTCACCAACACATGCCGATGATATGGTGTTAGTTTCTTTAAGCAAATCAGGATTAGCGAACATGATGAATATATGTTATGAGAACTCTATTGTTGAACAATATGAATATAATGCTTTAAAATGTAATGTTATAGTATTCAATGATAAAAAAAACCGACAAGATATAAATCGCCGGTCGTGGTATTTAGGCACAGAAGAAGTTAAAGAAACGTATAGTTATTTACATCTAGGCTCTTCATGTGACAGAAATTTAGATCTTACTAAAACATAACCTCTGCCTGCGATAAGCTTAGAAAAACTTTTTTCAGTCTGACAGATTCAGGCTTCAATAATAACTGTTTACATCCATTGACCTTAAAACACATTTATAAAACAGTTGTCCTTCCAAGAGCCCTTTTTGGGTGCGAACTATGGAATAATCTTACTCGCTCACAAATTCAATGTTTAGAAAAAGCACACAAGCAGTGCATTAAATCTATACAACGTCTACCAAAATTAACTAACACAGTCATAGCCCTTAACTTATTAGGTATATTTCCAATAGAAAGAGAAATAGACAAGAAAAAACTTCAATTTTTTGGACAACTCTGCCATATGAGCGGAGAAAAACGTGTAAAAATACTGTTTGCTCACAGACTTTTCCAATTTATGAATAATCCAAGCACGTCACTAGGATTTATTCCAGAACTCTTTAGGATTTTTGGGAAATATCAATTATTAGATTACTGGAATGCATATATTAACAATAGCATATTTCCTAATCAATCAATTTGGAAGAAAATCGTACACAATTCAATTACAACCACTTCAAATCTCGAATTCGAAACAGCCGTAAAATATGATTTAGAAATATACAAATTTTATTCTATTCACCGTGAAGTCGGAGTTAGTAATATATGGTATTTCTGTCGAATATACAGAGACTACCTATTGTACTGTTTCTTTAAATGGCTTTATTTATCGGGAAATATTTTTCAAAACAATACGTTGTAATGTGTCCGAATTGTAATATAAGCAGCAAATCAATAGCAGAACACTTACTCATGTTCTGCCAAGCAAACGATGATATAAGACAAACATTTTGGGTAAAATTACATAGGCTTTTAAACGAAAATTTCTATACGAATTTCATTAACTTGAACTTTCAAGATCAAATATTAGAAATGATCTCGGGATATACTTCTAAGACGTTACGCAAGATATTGGTGACCCTTTGCGTTACAAATAGTTTCGACGTCGGTGTGAATGTAACGTTCCGTTTTTACTAACGTATCTTCACGCCAACATTTGCAAACGATATATTACTTTTATTGAAACGCTGTTTAACTTTGCGAAGATTCAAATACTAAAAAGGTTGTTTTTTATGACACAAACTAGACACGGATTTCCGAAGATTCCGGCACAGATCCAATGATAAAGTGCAGAGTAGGATTGATTCGGTGTGATTTTGGAACACTTTTGCAAATAAAGATATACGAGCGATATCAAATATTTTTAGAGGTTCAAAAATAAGATATTGATTTACTAGTAACATGTATTTTTAGAAAATTGACTTTTATTATTAACTTATTATCATTATTAAAATCAATATTATTATTAATTTCAATTAGGATTCATAAGATGATTCCGAAGAAATCGTGTTTATCTGAACCAATTGATCTCACCACTAAAGAAATCTTACTTTGAATAGAATTTGTTATTTTACTTCTTTTTTTATTCAGTTTGATAAAATGTTTTCTGTTAAGGATCCTCTAAGATAGATCAGTTTATGACAGTATAATGTGTTTTTTATTTACTGATTTACTTTTTTTTTCAATTTGCCTTTAGTATATTTCATATTGATAAGGGTTTGAATCACCATCTTCTATTCTATATATCATGCGTAAATTTGGAGCATTTAAATTTATTCGCTTATTATTTTATAATAATTATTATCTAAAGTTTAAAATAATAATATCAAATCAAGCATGTGAAATGCAAATGCATTTAATCATATTTATTCTGCTTTTGCTTGGTAACGGGGAAAAATCAACGTCGCGTTCTGAAAAATAACGTAGGTGGGACATTTTTTGGTGACTTTTGTATTTATCAATAAAATCATTACTATTTGACCGAGCATTGAAAGAATCATATCTTTGTAAATAGATATGAAAATGTATTTTTCAATAGAAATTTGAATCCAATGCAACAATTTAAAGATATAAATCATTTAGGTTGAAAATAGCAATCCTTAATGATCGACGTCAAAAATGACAGTGGGACATTTTTGGTGACTTTTGCATTTTCACTATGCTTCTTAATGGCGCTTCAAAAAATAATTATATTTACATTTTTCTAATCTATAGAGAAAATGTATTTTTTAATGTAAAAATCAATTTGATCAGTGAACTTGACATAGAACGGTATAGACAAGAACGCGACTTCACTTATATCATCGTAAAAGTGGGACAGCTCTTATTTTTTTAATCTATCATTCGTGCGATTCTCATTTTTCTAAATAAGTTTTAAAAATTAACACTGACGAAACCTGAAACATTTTTTCTTTCGTCCAGATATAAAATTATTATTGTGTTAACGGCCAAGTAATTAAGACAGCAAAATGAAAGACCTCGACCGGAGGAAAGTGTAACGCGGGACACGTCGTTTTTACATTATTTTTATACGTTTAGAAGGCAAAATAACCCATGCACATTCAGCATAATACGGATCTTACCAAATAATCTTGAAGAATTTTATTTGATGCAAAATTTGGTATATGTTCCATTAATTTCCGACGAAAAATAAGGATTTTGTCGCAATAACCAGCTAACAATGTAGACGTTTTTGTAAGGCGTCACCAGTATCTTGCGTAACGTCTATACAGATAAGTGACGATTCTCGAGTCGCATGTTTTAAAATTACCTTGAGGTACATACACTTTTTAACGAGACCTCTTCGCTTTATTACTCCACCTAAGTAATTGTATTAATGTAAGAGGATTAACTATCGTAACTACAACTCGAACAGAATAGTACTTGCGGATTGTTGCAAGAACAACCGACACAATGTGAATTATCTTTGAAAATATATAATATAAATGCTTATATCAATGCGCTAAGTAACGAATTAGCAAGTAGCCGTTTGTCAATTGCTTCTCTTTTCGTTTCGGAAAAGCTTTTGCGAATAACGGTTCCACTTGTTAGTGAAAAATAATAATAATAATAAAAAAAATGTGATAAACAAAAACAGTAGAATTTGTCTACTTTGACCTGTTTATACTGTGTTCTCACAGCCGGTATATTTTGTACATCAAGCTTCTCACGTCTCTCCCTCGCTTATACACACATAGACGCTTGCACACACACTCATGCACGTACTTGCACGTGCACGCCTACATTCAAGTACACACGCATACTCATGCACACTATCAAGCGCACATATACGTATGCACGCGAACGCGAATGCGGGCACGCAAGCGCACACGCACGATCCCTTGCACGCACTCACACATGTATTGGTCTCTGTCTGTTCTTCTGACTGGCTTTTCATCTGTCCGTTATCTTTTGTCTCTATCTCCTTTTCTCTCACTTACTAAACGAACTCATTTGTATATATATGTGCTTCAATCAATTTCTATGTACATGTATTGTTTTGTTTTGTAACAGTTTGTATGTTCCAATGTATTTGTTTTGTAAAATTGTACTAATGCTCTTCAAATATTGGAGGTAATAAAGATTATATATATATCTATCATTAATTTCGTCAAGGAAAATTAGAAGGAACAAGGTTCACCAAAATAAAGACGAACAATGAATTAAATATTTGTCTAATTTGTCATCGAGGTGTAAGGTGTCAATTTCAATGATAATGCACGCTTTGGGTACAGTGGTGGGTTTTCTTACATTTACATTTAAATCATTAGTATTAGGAGCCGTTTACTAAACTTCTTACGAAAAAATTAATCGTAGGTCAAAATCACTAATCGTACCTGGTGTTTTCATTCATTTTTAGATTCTGCCTAGCAATATCCCATCGGAATCGTCTTTAGAAGACGATTCCAATGAGATAATGCATGGCAGAATTCCATATTGAGTTACCAATCTAGAAGCAGCTTTAATTTTTGACATACGCAAAGATGAACGCAAGAAGTTTATGAAAACGAGCCTAAGGGGATTACTTAGCCATTTGTACGGGACAACAAAGCGCTTTAATTGTGTGCATGGTGGCAGAGGCGCTTGCGAGCGCTTTGTTTTTCTCGGACCTTTGGGCCGTCTTATGTCTGTCTGCCAAACTGATTAGTGACGCGAGAGGGACTATTATTTAGAAATTGGTACTTTAATAGAAACCTTAGGCTTCGTTCAGATTTTCTGAATAAGAATATACATTATAAAGACTTTCTCACTCTGTAATTTCCAAATTTGCTTCCAGTTTTATTTTCAAAATATCAACGAAAATAAAATTGAAGATTGTTTAATAAAATGATTACGAGATATGAGGTGTTTTTCACCTGAACTAAAGCTGTATTGCAAGGACTGATTTAAAATAACACTAACGATTTTCAGCCCTCCTTTAAAGGATGAAAACGATCGCGAAACGTTTGGCTTACTTTATCCCGCATTGCAAGCAGGGTCACATGCAAAGACAGGTAAAAAATTAAAAAGTTCACAAAAAGTTTGCATCGTAGGTAGGATTTATAAGCACTGTATGTTTAGTTAATTAAAAAGGTGTAAACAATGTGTCAATATAAGGCCGGGGAGGTTGAATCATTATTCAAAGTTAATGAAGTCAATTTAATCTGGCAGTCACTTTAGCACGAGTATGGTGTTAGATTACATATTAATCAACCCTGAATCCCATTCTTAACGTTCTTGGTAATTTCATATCTATCAATTTGTGAGACTAACCAATTTTGCGAAAAAAAAATACTCACACTTATGAATTTGCGAGACAATGACTGTTTTTGGAAAGGCGATCGTGTTTATAGTACAGTTAATAACAGTTATGCATTTTCAATTAAAACTAGACTGAACTATGTTTCGTATTCATAAACAAAGCTTGTATTGAGCAGCCATTTTCTTTAACGACCGCTTGTTTGGTGTATAGTTCCGCAAGAAAGAGTGAGGTGCGAGAAACCGTTATCTCCTATCATTTTCAATGTAAAATTGATCTTTGATCACTCACTTCAAATTGTAGGTCTATACTGTTAGTCTGTCCCCCCCCCCCACCGACTCTTCTTTACAGTATTTTTTCAAAGGGAATTTAAAAATGTGATAAAGTCATAGCAAAAGTCCCCTGTCTCTAAAAAGAAGAGTCGTGTTGATTTAGTACTTGATTTTATACTTAAAAGGCATGTTAATGAACTACAACAAAAATATATTCTGAAAATACAAACAGAAACGACTGCAGCACGTCTAATGAACTGTATATTTATTATGTTAGTAATAACTTATTCAAAAGAGCTCGCTTTCAAGGACAAGCGAGCGTCCAATGTAATAGTAACACGCGAAACACGCTTCACCGGATAATGTCGGGTACCGTTTTGGGAGCACTTACCAGTCCCGTGTTCAATACGACAAAACGGTTCAAACAGTTTGCCAATTATACCCCGCTTTTCACTCAAGTGCACGGGCAAAGCGGGGTATAACTGAAAAACTGTTTTCACCGTTGTGTGATCCTGAACGCAAGACTGTGCTTCGTTATCCAGAACCGGGACAAAGGAAGGATGCCGTTTCTGTGACGCGGCAGGGGAAGGATGCCGTTTCTGTGACGCGGCAGGGGAAGGATGCCATTTCTGTGACGCGGCAAGGGGAGGATGTCGTTTCTGTGACGCGGCAAAGGAAGGATGCCGTTTCTGTGACGTGGCAAAGGAAGGATGCCGTTTCTGTAACGTGGCAAAGGAAGGATGCCGTTTCTGTGACGTGGCAAAGGAAGGATGCCGTTTCTGTGACGTGGCAAAGGAAGGATATCGTTTCTGTGACGTGGCAAAGGAAGGATGCCGTTTCTGTGACGTGGCAAAGGAAGGATGCCGTTTCTGTGACGTGGCAAAGAAAGAATTCCGTTTCTGTGACGCGGCAAGGGAAGGATGCCGTTTCTGTGACGCAGCAAATGATACTTTACGCATTTCAATGTCTCTGAAATATTTAGTCAGGTTTATGAAACAAAAAACGGCGACCATGATTTAAGCTATAGTTATGACTTAAAAATTATCTCTATCTTAACCATTCTTAATCGTTTCACTATCGCTCCATATATTCATTCAAATCACTCATTCAAACCATTCAAAAACGCTCAGAATTACAAATAAAGATAAGATCAACAACTACATTCGAAATAGACATAGCTAGAAAGAAATCGCGATTTCACTGACATAATTGAAATTGTAAGCGTCCGATTGGTTCTTGAAAGATAGGACGTTATTTATTTGTTTGCATATATTATGAAAGGGAGGTAATGCATATTGCTAATTTTGTTCATCCTGAACAAAATTAGCGGTATGGGATTACCTCCCTTTCATTTCACTCAAAACTCACTTATGCACTCATTCAATTTCATTAAAAAAAATTCTAAAATCATTCACCTGGTCAATTTCACGATGTTATTAACTGTTTATTTATTAAGGTAGAAAGTGCGTAATGAAGGTTATCAACATCGGGCAATGTCGGTGAATTCCGGTCAACTCCGTAATAGAATCGCAGTATCTCGGTTTAAATATATCTTTTCTAATGAAAATTAATTCTACATAAATATGGTATAAACATAAGTAATAAAACGATATTGGATTACATACATGTTAATTTTTAAAAAAAGGACAACGATTGAAAAATACATTTAAATCGAAAACAGGAAAATCCCCGTGTGACGTCATTTTTGGAATCGCCCCGTTGTCTACATTTTGGTGATTTTACGTTGACATATCGAGTGCTGATGGAGACTAAAAGAGTGTTTTTCGACGCGAAATTCAAAAGCCATTCAAAAGAATTAAATAATTGAACTTAAATCACCCGAATGGAAATGCCATTTATTTATTATTTTCATATTTATAAAAAAGAAGAAAAAACGATGCGGCTTAAAAACGGAGGCCAACTTTCATCCTATTATAATGATAAACATTTTGATTGTCAATTACATATTCGTGGAAGCGAAATATATAATTGTTGTCATACCCTCTCAGTCCTCAAATTTATCTATGGGATAATCCGCTAATGTTTCATTAAAAAAATGTTTACCAAGAGAGATAATACTGAAATATATGCAATCATCAAAATTATAGTAGTCTCCCTTGCAAATTTTACCATCTGCCACGGTAAAACCGATTTTCGGCTCGTGCCAGCTAGGCATTTTGTTTAAAATTTACAAGATAGAATATATACACACAACCAAAAGTTACCCCTGGCCAAGCACTACAGTTCGTGCTGTCTGAGCAAGGCCGATAGCTTTCACGTTTTCAGTATGGTGTCAAGAACTATTTTCTCTTTTCCGGTTCGCCCGACGAGTATTTCTCAATGGAGGAAATACAGAGTAGGGTAACCGGTCGTCCATATACAAAAAGTACTCATTTTGTAGGTCTAAAGTGCTTAGTGTGTGTGAGTCTCGATTTCAAATCGGAAGACGCTATATATAAGCCCTGAAACACTGTCTTTTTTCATGGATATGTAGACTTTGACTTTCAAACGAGACGTTGAATCGAGGTGTGAAGATATATAACACCGATACTTTAGAACCTGTCAGAACATGTATTTCATTAAGGGTGCGCCACCTTTATAAAGTTCATCGTGCATCCGTGATAACTAAACACCCGATGATTTCAAGGGGCAAAGAGGGATTTTTTCTTGAATTCATGAAAGTATGAAATGTAAAGTTTATTCCACTGTAAGAATACCATAGGCATAACCAGGATTTCAAAAAGTATTCGCACCCAGATGGCGACCAACATAGAATTTATCACAGGGCATTTTTAGCATTTTTGATGTCTTAATTGTATATGTAATAATATCATACTGAAATACATGTAAGACATAATAAACACGCTAAAAATGCCCTGTGGAATTTATAGGATAAAGGCGATATGTGGACAGTGATAAAAGATGAATGTCCTTCGTCCGCTCCACTTTTCGATGATTCGAGCGTAGGTGAATAATCAAAACATCGTAACTACTGCAGTTTCGGTGAAATGATCATTTTCAACGACTTTTTTTCGAAAGAGGGATTATGTCTATTACGTACTTGCGTAATGCAAGTTACGCCCTTGCAATACGAAAAGAGATTAGATTCATTAGAGCACTTTAAAAATCAAAGAACAATGTATTGGTGGGGTAGAATGTCTATCAAAGATTCAGAAAATATTTAAACAACCCAGTTTTGACTAAGGTCCGCCTAGCCAGTCCCTTCAGCTCAGTCAATATAGAAAGCTAGACTTCAAACAACTAGTGGGATTGCGCGGCTGGAAAACTAGCAAACTCACTGTTTTAAAAATCCGATGTTAAACCAAGGTTCCCGGGTGTCGTTGTTTTACATCGAGTACGCCAAAGAACAAGTAGTGTCCGTGGTTGAGTGGGTCATCGGCTTCTTGATCAAGAAGTCTCGTCGAGCAGTCTCGAGTTCCGGATTCCTTCTTGATCAAATAGTCTCGAGTTCCGGCTTTCCGGGAGCGGCAATTGAGTTTGGATCTCTCCACGCATTACACAATCATCAGGTGCGAATACAGGTTCATTTAGAGGAAGAAGAATCGGAGGGGAATAATCTGAAGTTGCAAGAACTTGCAATCAAAACTATGCAAAACAGATAGCTTTAAACAAAAGAACAAGTCGAATCTCAGCATTAGATACGGTTTATAAGAGGTCCTTGCAAAATTCACTGTAATGTTATTAAAGTACAGTTAATTACATCGTGAAATTGACATTTAACTCAATCAAAACCATTCTTAATCGCTCACTCAGCGCTCCATTCACTCATTCCAGACACTCACCCAAACCATTAAAAAACGCTCCAAATTCACTGAAAACCATATAACAAAAACTTCGTTAAAAAAATAAAATAAAATAAAATAAATGGGAAAAAAATCGGGATTTAACTTACTTAATTGAAATTGTAAGTTTCCGATAGGTTCTAGAAGAAATACGGAGCTATCTATAGAACTGGTATGCACATTTTATTAAAGGGAGGAAAACAATATTGCTAATTTTGTTCATCCTGAACAAAATTTGCAATACTGGATTATCTCCCATCAGGTCCACTCAAAAGTCGCTCCACACATTCATTCAATTTTATTCCAAAATCATTCACCTTGTCAATTTCACGATCTCGTTAAGTGTATAAGCATATCCCAGCACAAAAGAAGGAATCAGAGCTGTCAAACTCTTTAAGAAGTCTTTAGCAACAAACCCGTTTTAGTCAAACCATTTATTGGGACACTCGGTTTTTGACGCTTAGTGGTTTACAAGGTAGGGATACGAACATCGATCCCAAAGAGCTTTTGGACAGGAGGGGGTGGTGGAGGGGTTGGTACATTTGTAATTTGTCCAGGCTGTACTACTATTTGATAACGTTTGTGGGTGACCAAAACATCGAAACTACACCATGGATAATATAGAGGATATTGAATGAGTGGTCATTGAATACTGAACTTATTAAACGAGTCATCAATAAACAGATAAAAACGAGGCTACGCCGAGTTTTTATCTGTTTTAGATGACGAGTTTAATAAATGCTGTATTTCATGAGCACAAATTTTATATTCTGTTTATAATATGACCCGATTTTAGCGAAAAATCGACAAAATTCTTGAAATTCAACGTTTCAATTTTCCACGAAACTTATAACGCCGTTTAAAACTGACGTCACAATATATATATTATGACGTCATTTAATAGTTATTCCACTAGTGTAGTAACACCTGTGTAAAATAAAAAAATATTCAACGGTTTAATTTCGATCCCGCGACGTCGTTCATATTATAAATGTCCATAGTCAATTCCCCAAAAGACTAAGCTTTTCAACATTTCGTCAACTAGAAAACTTCGACTGCATTCACTTTGAGAGTTTGGACCATGTTAAAGTTTTGTCGTCTGTTCATAGGTTCAGAGAGAAAACATTGTGACAACAGATGGTATATTCTTATCAGTTTGTCACGTTGATCTTACAGTCGCGAAGTTATCATCACATATATACTGCGTGTTTTATCTAATGGGGAATGTTTTACGGATTTGAACTGTAAGTGAATCGTGATATTTTCTGTCTATCTGTTTAAATATCGTTTTAACTGTTTGTCTGTCTATCGCTCTCTGTCTGTCTCTTTGTTCAGTCGTCTATCTACCGCTCTCTTGAGATATCTGGCTTGGTTTCCAAGTGTAGCTCTGATTATTTGTTCCTTTACTCTCTCTCTCTTTCCTCTCTCTCCCTCTTTCTCTTTCATTCTCTCTCCCGCTACTCATCTCCTCTATGTTCTCCCATCTGTCTATCACTGTTTCGCTAACATCCTTATGCGTTTTTTATACTCTCGCCCTCTCTCATTCTTTTGCTTAATTTTGCTGGTCCCTCTGTCTCTCACTAGAAAGCTTTTCTGTCTGTTATACTAGAAATCTAGGGAATTCAAAGAATAATGCATTCTTGTTCCAGGGAATTAGAGCAAAATTGCAGTTGTGTTTTTTTTGGGGTTTTTTTTTTCAGTTATGTTTTATAGTCCTTCCACTAGGACTTGGGAAAAGCGTAATAGAGCATACAATTGTGACAGATTAGTGGAAATATCAAGTTTCCTGCGTTCAGCATTCAAAAGCGAACCTTTAAAATTGAAAAAAATCCATGACTTCAAAAATATGGGTATATGGAGAAAGAGCAAAATGTCGCGCTTTAAGATACAATTGCAAGGCTTTCTATTTTTTTCTAAATAATTTGACTCATGTTTATTTAATTATTGTTTTTTTTTTTTTTGTTTTTTTTTATGTTCATTTTGTGAAAAACAAAAGCTATATTTTCTTTCGTAGGGAAAAATAAAGATTTTATTGTCCACTCAATTAATGAAAGACACGTCGATCTTACACTGAAACATACAATTTCCGAAATAATCACGTCGTCGTAAATTGCTAACGGTGGTTTATCGGGAAATAACTATTGTTAATCGCTTGATATTTCAAATCATAAAAACATATACCCAGGTTATTTACATATAACTCTATTCGACGTTATCTGGGCGGAGCCCAATAAACAAATTGTAACGAGGCCATGATTACGTTGCGTAGTATCACGTGCAAAATGACACGCTTTAGGTAATTATGTCCAAAAATTTCACATTTCGACCCATTTTTGCATTAAAGAAATATAATAATCTTTCTTTTTTTTTTGTTAGATCGATAATTCTTTTGCAAAAGCCTAATGGAAATGCTTCATCTGGCATTCAGATATTGCTGATCAAAAGTGATTTGACGATAAACAGGGCTGTAGAGACCTCGTTAAAGTTTATCTCACGTTAAAAGCGAAAATTACCTTATTTCAAAGCTTTTGGCGAATTAGAGGCAATGAAAATATAAGAATTTTTGCAAGATCTTATATCAGAGATAAGTAGTCTTTGCAAAAGATATCGTCGTTGGTGATCACCGGTCCAGTATATTTCGAGTTAGACCATGAAGGGTAAATGGGTAAAGCGTATTTTATCCGACGTTGAAACCGCTTAATTAAGCGAAAAGGGTTGCGTCATAGTTGGAATTTCGCGTAAATTACATATGGAAAAGCCAAAATTTCTACTTCAATGCGTAGGATGACCTATCTACGATTCATATAAAATCCAGACGGTGAAATCAACCACCATGCGTCGACGAATGGCTGAATTGGCTGTCACAGTGAGCAAAAAAGGACCTTTTTTATTGCATTTTTGCTCCATAGACTATCAAAGAAAGTGTGTTTGTTTAAAAAAAAAAAATATCAATGGGACAAATAAAATTACTTTTTCAAAATTTACTACAATACTTTTGAGATCAAATGAAAAAAAGATGAAAAATTCACCGCAGGAAAAAGAGAAAATTGACATTGAGTTATGTGCGCCAGAATTACAAAAATCACAAATTTCGAGCATAATTATGTTACGTACTCCTTAATCGAATATCAGTCGTTACCATATACACAAAAATCATGATTATGTCATGTGAATGAATTGGTCGATGTAATACATACTGTAAAAAAAGGTTTTAAACAAATACATTTCAATGAAAAATGCAAAATTAACCAAAATTCCAATCCTGTAACAAAAAAGGCTCCCTTTTTAATGCATTTTCCAAAGACCATCCAAGAAAGTGTATTTTTTCAAGAAGTATGAAAGGGGCAAATAAAATTACATGTTTAAAATTTAATTCAAAATTTTAGGGGATTTAATAAAAAGAATATGAAAAAAAAAAACGCGGAAAAAAAGAGAATAATGACATTGAATTATACGCCCCTGAATTTCAAAAATCACAATTTTGACCATATTTATGTTTTGAACTCTATAATTCAATCACAGTTTTTACCAAAACACAAAACAAATTTGATTTGTTAGGATCCTAGCTTATCCTAGCTTATCTAAGAAAAATAAATTAGAAAAAGAAAATTATAACGTCATTTTTAGGGCTCCGCTTGGATAACGTCAGATAGGGTGAACGAACGAAAGCGGAGTAAAGGTTCTGGGTAATTTCACTGGTTACGCGCGAGCTTATCAAATGATAATCTATCTTTATTCTCGACGATCCACCAATGAACATTAAAGAAAAATGAATGTTTTGGTTCTTAATCGAGTTTTAGTGGCATCAACGATGTGCTAATTTCCAGTATTTGTCAGCCCATCGACATACATGTATGCTAGGACTGTCCAAAATGTTTCGAGAAAAGTCTAAAAAAATTGGGAAAAAGATCCATCATTCATTAATTTTCAGCGATTCGTGATATCATTTAATATATGGGTAGCTTAATTCATATTCTATTGATTGATTCAATAAATGTTAAAGCCCCCGTCTGTGTTCGTGAACATTTCCGAAAATCAAGACAATGATCCTAGACGATTATGTACACAAAAACAAGAATTTTATTCTCAAAGATATGCTTGAATTTGTCATTCCAATATTCGGTAATGCAAATGCTTATGACGAGATGATCTAAATATAAGCATAACTTGATGAATTTTTATGACCCGCAACATTTCGGTCCCCAATTTGAATACCACCCCTATACCGCTCCTGCACGTGGGCGTATTTCACGTATCCAAAATCTCATTTACATTTTAACTTTGTACGGCAGATTATGCGCTTCACGAAAAAGCTACCGTTTGTCGATTGACTTGTTTTTTGTTTTGTTTTTTTTTTCATTTAACTCATTTTTCATAAGACTAAATCAAGAAAAAAATGTTCAAAGAAAATTCACGAAAGAGTGGTTTTTGTTACTTTTTTTAATTTTCTAAACGCAGACTGGGGCCTTAATAAAGCTATTCAAAGAAAGAGAAGATGCGTATAAAAAATAAAATTTGTGCTCATGTTACAAGGAAAAATATGTTATAATTAAGTGCATGGTGGGGTACTGGAACCGTTATTTGCATATAACGGATATAGATAAGTCAATAGGGATTTTAAAGGCAATTTTTACCATATACATGTAATACATGCACATTCCGCACTTCGGCGTTGTCGTGATGTGTGGTAATTCATGTGATGCTTTAATTTTCGTTGAATTGTTTCAACAAACCTGAAGATTATTATTATGCCTATGTTATGCCTGTAATTACTGAATATGAAATAGAATAACATAGGGTTACATACGTTTTTTCGGGCGTTTACATTTGCGGAGACCCGAAAAATAGTCTAACGCCCGCACACGAGGCTCGAAGGCCTTGACTTGAACCATTTTGAGGGTATTTGAGGGTATTTGAAAATGTTAACGCCCGAAAAATCATAAATTGACGCTATCATTGCATAGAAAAAAAAACTGTAGTATTTGTTAAAACATAGATAATAAAATTATTCTTAGGAACCTTTTAAAACCAGCTCCAATCAAGAATGTGCAGGGGAAATGCATTATACATTGCAATTTCATTTTCATTCGAATACCGACATTGCTTGGTTGATTTATGACGTCACAAAATTTAACACGGGAATAAGAACAACGTCTTTATTTATGCTCTATATTTATGTTAAACATGGAAACTGATTAAGATTATAGGCCAAGACCGAGGATAAGGCAATAAAGAAAAGCCGGGCGTTAACGGCACTTTCATTTATCTATTAAGCCACGTTTTCTCACGTGAACGCCCAGGTTTTGTTCGTTTTCGTATGCCTAAAACGACCCAAAAAAGTACATTTTTGCAATAATACCGAATAAGACCGAAACTTTTTGGACAGCCCTCGTACATGTCCATCGTTGTTTAAAAGATTGGACCAGATCTTATACATGTGAGTTGGGGAAATAGATAAGACTTCACATATTATACAGTTAGTTACATAATGAAATTGACATTCACCTCAATCAAAACCATTCTTAATCGCTCACTCAGCACTCCATTCATTCAATACAAACACTCATTCAAACCATTGAAAAAAAAAAGAAAAATATAGAATCAACAACGTCATTCAAAATAAATTTTGAAAGAGAAAAATTGCGATTTCACTGACATGATTCAAATTGTTAGCGACTCATGGGTTCTTGTAGAAATAGGAAGCTATGTATGGAACTGGTAAACATTTATTATTATTAAATGGAGGTAATTTGTATCGCTAATTTTGTTCATCTTGAACAAAATTAGAAAATTTGGATTACCTCCCTTTAATTTCCCTCAAAACTCGCTCCACACACTCATTCAATTTCATTCCGAAATCACTCCAAAAGCATTCACCTTGTCAATTTCACGATGCTCTTAATTGTATCTATAAATCCACGTTTTCTCACGTTAACGCCCGGATTTTGCTCGTTATCGTATGCCTACAACGACCAAAAACGTACATTCTATACAATAATATCGAATAAAAATGAATGTCAGCGCTTTTACCGAAACTTTTTGGACAGCCCTCGTACATGCCCAACGTTGTTTAAAAGATTGAATCAAATCCCAAGGTTATAAAAGTTTTCTCAGGCTCAGTCTCAATTTTCACAAAATTTTGAATTAAAATAAATGTATGAAAATAAAAGATAATATTAATAAGTTGTTGTTTATAACAACTTATTAATATCATCTTTGATGTTAATACAATAAAATGGGTAATTAAACAGAATTACGGCTGTAATCTCAAATTGAAATTTGAGAAAATTTTGAATTGAGCCTGAGAAAAGTTGTATAACCTCGGGCCCAGATCTTAAACATGTGAGTTGGTGAAATAGATAAGACTTCACATATTATACACATGTATACTATATAGTCTTGAGTTCACATACGTGCAAAATGATAGAGTTGTTAATCTTTCCCTGTATTTAGAGTTAAAAAAATGTTTGCATTCAATTAAATTTCGTTTCCTGTCCTATGTTCAGGAAGACAAACGGTGCAAACTGTTTTAGAGTATACCCGCGCTTTGCACGTGTATCAGCTTGCAAAGTGGGTTTAATTTGCAAACAGTTTGGGAGACCGGGGCTAGTCCGGCCTCGGGGCATGTTCGGCAAATGGCTTTATCTAGACATTCGAAAAAGATAGAGAGCTGGGAACGAACATTTTAAGATACTCGTGAAAATTCTATAGACTACAAAAAGTATCACTCGATTCGGATGATATATGAGAATTTTTGAAGCGAATGTGCGTTTTCTTGCTCTGGAAGTAATTTTTCAAGAGCGAATGTTGTTTTGATTTTTACTAATATGCGGAATCGTTAAAAAATTATTTTGATACCTATGCAAATGTGGGACAATGTGTTTTTAACTCAAGCAGTGAAAATGAATTTACTGTTTACCTTAAAGAAGATAAAACTTATTTTTTTTATGCAAATATGTCTGGGGCTAGTTCGGCCCCTTGGGGCGGGGCATGTTCGGCCCAATAAACAAGCTTAACCAGGGGCAAGTTCGGATAGGGCCAAACTTGCCCCGAATTTTCCATTTTTGTGCACTGTACTATATCTCGATATTTCTTTATATTTTCTATCTAAAATCAATCTATTCGTATGTTCGAGTGTATATTCTATCAATAGTAGTTCGAAAAAAGTTAAAAATCTAATACATTACTGCCCTCGACTATGACAAACTACGTTAGAACGAATCTTTTATCTTTTTAACGAAACATGCACATATGTGTTGATTTTATTTGCGTACAGCTTACGCGGAACTCATTCCGGCAGTTATGTATCCTAAAACGTTTATTAACTCAAAGTATATCCACGTTCTTCAAGTTGTTAGAAAAGATAACACAAGGAAAATATTTTAAAAAGTGTGCACTTAGGTGTGGTTGGGTGTTCGATGCTGATTAGCTAAAGATATTGTTGATGCGAATGAATAAATAATGTAAAATAACAGTGAAAGAACTTATAAAAGCAATTATTACATCAAAGATACAAATAAATGATTACAATTTGGAAATAAGATCATTCAAAAGACGGAATCTCAATCGATCTTACGGTGATTTTATGTATTTTCCTTATTCGTCTAATAACCTGGACCTTTTGAATATACTTAATAAAGAACTCGAAAAAATAGCAGATTATATATATATAAGTCAACAATTTAAGGTTACGTAGACCAGAAATATCATTGTAATAGAAAAAATTTAGTCTTGTCATATGAGGCCGAACTTGCCCCGGTTGATGGCCGGACTTGCCCCGGCAAGGGGCAAGTCCGGCCCTTTTGACCTGACCTCTTTGACAAATAAATACAGGCGATAGGAAAGCGATATGAGGCGTTTTTTGTCGTGATTATAAGAGCTATACCTTCCTGTACTTAAATGAATAAATTTCGGTTAAATATCTTGAATAGTTTTTCTGAAAATGAATTTTAAATAAAAAGTGGTCGGACTAGCCCCGGTCTCCCCTTTACACCGTTTTGTCATCATGAACGCAGGGCTGCTTTGCGTCTAAGCAGCACCTTGCAAAGCAGGTACAGATTCTTAAACGTTTTCATTCGATTTAACCTTGTCGATGACTTGGAAACAACATATGAAATGCAACCAATTCCAAAGCAGTCACACGAACCTTTTTTTCTGAAAAAAAAAAATCCTTTCACTGCACGGTTTCTCCAAAGAATTGAATAATGATGTACTTAAATAAATAAATAAATAAAAAATGAATAAATAAATAAATAAATTTATTCAAAATAAATAAATAAATATCCTCGTTTTTCGACAATCGCGCCTTCTCATTGGAACCGTGAAAAATCAAATCACTATTATGATAAGGATTTAAGTTAAAAAAAAAAGAAAAATAAACAAGTCTAATTTTACGTGAGTAAAAGGGGGGAAACGAGTAAACCGGTGTTTGCCGTTCCAATATAAGCAACTTCCTCGTGAATTTTTAAGAAATTACCCACTTTCCCTAATAATGTTCCTCGCACATGATTAGACGAACTTGAAAATCTTGAAAAACAAACGATTTATCTATTCATACAAAAAATAAAACGAAATGTCACAATTGTAGTAAAAAAAAATTAAAAGGGGAAAAGAGCACGACGAGTAAAACGGGTATGTAAAAATTCCACCATTTTCAAAGTGAATCTATTTTCAGCAATAATCCAAACTAAAGTTTGTTCAATAGTTTGGAGGCAGTTTGTGTCGTTCGATCTGAAATATGATAAAAGGATTTTCGGGTTTTTTTAATCATTATTATTTTTTTTTCAACTTGGTCATTTGATCACGGTCCCCAAAATTCCCCCGAAACGCATGACTCTGGCAGTGCCGGGGGCGGGCGGGGGGAGGGGGGCTCCCGCCGGCGCCGAGGTCGGACCATAAGCCTTGAACTCGCCGGTTCTGCATTTACTGCCCGATGTCATACGTTAAAAAACTTGATGACGCCCGTTTTCCCGCGAGTGCACGGAAAGCCGCGGAGGCCCGGGGCCATCTAAGTCTTTGCTGTTTTTTTTTTTTTTTTTTAAAGCCGTGAACAGCGAAATGGGTTCTCAAATGGTTCTGTATGTGAGAATCTAGATGAATAATTGAATAATTGAGCTTCAGTAGGGGTTCGTTTAAAACCCCCGAACCCCCTCTGGATCCGCCAGTGAGTCTCATACTAAAATTGTTTTGTGTATCAGTATATTTTCATTTAGAGAAAGTCTTAAACTTGACCGAGTTTTATCGGAGTTTTCATTTTTACTTATGCATACGTAAGTTCTTTGCCAAAATTGTTCAGAGAGAAATGTTTTTTTAAAAAAAAATGAGATAAAACAAAGTTTTTTTAACATGTAAAAAGAAACACCAGCCTACAAGTAAACGAATAACTCAAGGTATCGGGCTCCAAAGTAGAATCTGATTAGTTGATTAGTTTTGTGCACACCTGGAATTTCTGTCAGTTAACTGACTTGGGCATACCGAGTCATGAGTTTCTAGCAATCAGTCAACACACACATTTTAAAAATAAGAAAAATCAAAGCTTGTCAAGACTTCAAAGGTTGTATAAATATTAAATATCATTGGCCCTTGTCAATATTTTGGGAAAATACCCAATTTGACCTCATAAGATAACACAATTTAACTGTTTACTCTCTTTCGGCACATCAGAAGGAAGGAAGCCGGTAACCAATCTATTTTGCATACGAATTTTGTTTACTTCCTTTTTGCGGTCGCGCATGCGCTTTTCACAATATACGGGCACCTATGCCTACGCGCGAAATGTAGGACTAGACATAAACAGAACTGTTTTGGTAAGATTTTAAGATTATTTAAACCTTGACTCATGATAAATTTATCACGAATAGCTTTTTAACTTTATTTATGACAGTACTGCGTAAAAATTACATGCTTTCTCCTCCCCGATCGCCGAAAAATCGACTTTAAAGCGAGCTGGACCGTAAATGTCGAAAAGTTTGGCAAATCGCCTACAGGGAACTCTGGGATCATCATAATTTATATTTTGAATATTTAATCACATGTTTAAGTTTTGATTTTTTTCCTTTAAGACGAAGAAAACACTTTAATTGGTACTAAATGTAAGATCCTGTATTTATTTACTGTCAAACCGTCATTCAATGAGAAAAGTTAAGTATTTGTGAAGGAATTTCTAATGACATTTTGAAGATGTCAGGTCTGAGTAATCTCCCGTGACGTCATTCCAGCTCCGTTGATGTGGTTTGACCCAGTTCTTAATACACACTGACACTTAGTTATGTCAAATAAGAAAGACAAAACTAACACCAATTTGATGTACTTATCTCCAATGATTGATAATTTATGTCTTTTTCTTGTCATTCGAAGCCTCCACTAATGATAATTCACACCACAAATTAGTAAAATGGGCTCTGTCCATAATTAGAGAATCCAGTAAAAATTAATCTCGTAATTTATATTGACTTATACTCATCTTAATTAATCTTAACAGAATCAGTTCATTTTACTGGATGTAAAACTAAGATGTCGGAAGATAAGAAGTAGACATGAAAAACTTTGATTTCAAAATTAACAGTTTCTTGAAACTTATAAAGTGTAACTCACTTTGTTCACAATCCACATAGAGATTTTGTCAGTGTGGAACTTGAAGGTCCTCACTCTTTGAAAGCTACTGTCAGAGTGTCAGTAACAGAGTAAGCATCATGGCTTGCCCCACACTGGCTGGGCACCAGCAATGATAGGTAATCCAGGGTTCCCACTGACTTTTAAATTTGGGGGTGAAAACAGTCATTTTACAGCATACTTGTACCTCCTCTACATGTTAAATTTGGAGGTGAAAACAGTCATTTTACAGCATACTTGTACCCCCTCTACATGAAACAAAGAAGGCTAGTTGCAAAAATTGGGGGTACAAGATTCACATTGGGGGTGAAAAAAACCCATTTGAGGGTTTTTGGGAACCCTGTAACACATGATGCAACATAAAACTGGTACCCCATGTTTCATACACATCTGAATATGCCCTTTCACTACACTCCCCTTGTTTTATTATAAAAGTCTCGCCGAAGGGTGCTCGTTGTACGATAGTGTACAATAGGTAGAACCAATCAGAGTAGACTTGTGGCATGAAGTCAGTACCATATCCAAGAGTAGTTGCATCAGGTGATCTTCTTCAATGGAGTACTCAACCTTGGTTGTATGTCTGCACATTCTTCTGGAAAACCACCTACACCACCTAGAAACTTCTGAAGCCTTGTTTGTTAATGAAAAATAACAGTAAACCACTCAGTTTCACATTGTATTGTCTCAAGGTCAGTCTGTTTGATGTCAATACCAGTGTCTGTTGTCATCACAGCGTTTTTTTCCCTTCTTTGACTAGTGCCTGTAAACGGAAGCATTCCCAATTGCTACCAGCTTCTCCCAATTCAATCACCAGCCTTATCCCAAAGTAACGATCGGCCCTTTCCCAATCTCCAAATCTACAGTTCCAAACAATCCTGTGTGCCGTTCCCAATCGCGAGTACCTTAATTTTGCTTAGACATGCCTTTTGAAATCGTCGGGCCTTTTGATACAAGGGCGTAGCCCCCGTTACGCAATTTACGCAACTGGGTAAAAGAAATAATCCTCTGTTGAAAAATATTGTTGATGAATGATCATAACAACGAAACTACAGCTTATAAAAGCTGTAGTTACGATGTTTTGATTATTCACCAACGCTCATATCATAAACAGGGAGCGATTGGAGGACATTCATCTTTTGTCACGCTTCTGATTGCGTAAAAAATTCAAAGTCCTAGATACGCCTATGTGATATCCCCGAAAATCATCGTGCAGAAAGTAAACAAATGATATAACGTCTGCAGGGTTAAAAAACGTTTGACTACATAGAATCTAATCGATTGTTAAGACGTTTTCGATTTCTACAAAAGATAAACAAACTTTCAAAGGGACGCAACTCCAACCGTAGACTGGTTTACTATTATTACTATTACGATGAACGTGAAAATTTTCGATCATAGAAACCAGTCTCTTTCTACTTTCACTTTCCCACTTTCTCGCGCAATTAACAAAGTTTATGGCAGCAGCTAATCATTAGCCACAATGCACAATATTATCATAAAAAGTTACAGAAATTTGGCAATCACAGCAATCGAATATCAAAGACATTTTAGATCGGGATCGACGGTTTACGGGATCGACTACGGCTACAAGCGCACCTTGTAAAGTTTCGTCTACAATGATCGACTCGCTTTTCATTATGATCGTGAATGACTTTCCCCAATAAAAAAACTGATTCAGGATTTATGAATATACAGGCATATCCGATCATTCTGTAGTCGTTCACATGCTTGATTTCTTTCTTTTTTTCATTTTTTGGTCGGTGTTTAAGAAGATAAAAGGAAACAGTAAAACAAACAAGGATAGGGTATGAAAATTATCATGGAAATTTGCTAGTCAAAAATGAAATTTGCAAGTGAATTTTTGCAACATTTTATTGCAAGTGAAATGAATTGAGAGAAAATGAGATGTCACTCATTATTTTCCGAAAGTTTTTAATTTAGGATGTGAACATCAGGTCTTGTTTAGGAAAGGGTTAAGGAAAGATTTGATAATACTTACTTACTTTGATGATCAACTTTTTGCAATTACAAATATTGAAAGGTATCTCATTTATCAGAACACATTATTATAACATTAATATATATATAAATCATCAGTTGATATAACTTAAAAGGTTCACAAAAAGTCACTGTCCATTCTGAAGTGGCAGTTTTCAAATGACATGTATGATGATAACTGTACATCTGATAGTCAAAATATCTTGTAAAAACTAGTAATGGTTTTCCTGATAAACCCTGAATGTTAAAGGGGCTTTGTTACACAGAATATAGGCTCTAAGTACAGAAAAGGAGTTGAGAAGGAAAAGGAGTTTAATTTCATTGATCAATTGTACAACCCAAACTTTTCCCAATTCATTGGTTTTGCGACTCTTTTTTTCCCAATTTTAAGATTTCGCGATTCGAAAAATTCCCAATCATAGGGGTACAGGTACCTTTCCCAATTGGCCAGAAAAAACACTGCATCATCTCCCATCACTCAAGCATTTTGGATTCTCATTGAATCACGCGTCCCTACCCAAAAGCCATTTTCCTGACGAACGGCCCCAGATTTCCCATCAAGTTCTAATCTTACACCGAGACCCCCACTGAGACCGAGACTGCTTGATCCAATACTGGTGTACACAGGAGTTCTGCCCTGAGGCGTTAATACTTGCAAAGACGCTAAGAATGGTTTGCACTTTGGGATTAAAGCATTTTTAGGGTCTCTGCAAATGTTTACACCCGTAAAATCAAGAATTGATGCTACATTACAATGCAAAAATGGAAAAACAGAAAAATTGCATAAATGTGAGCTTTTTTGATCATTGGATGTGTGTTGTCCGTCATCAGGCGTCAACAATTGAAGTGTTTACATGCTAGATGCCATAAATATTGTCCAATCATCATGAAACTTGGTCAGAATGAATGTCAGGTTACAAGGATGAACCCTATCGAAAATTAGAAGGATTGATGCCATATCACAGGAAAAGGGGCCTAAAAGACAATTTTCTTGTTTACACTTTATAGAGGCCACAAATATGGTCCAATCATCATTGGTCAGTCAGCTTGGTCAAAATGTTTGTCAGGTTACAAGGATGAACCCTATTAAAATGGGAAGGATCCATGCCATATCATGGGAAAAAGGGGCCTTAATGACAAGTTTTGTTTACACAATAGTGAATACTGGCCACAAATATAGCCTTATCTTCACCAAACTTGGTCAGAATCTTTGTCAGGTTACCAGGATGAACCCTATTGAAAATGCACTGCAAGAATTTCCATTCATGCTGAATCGTGTATGAAACAAGTGTTTTTGAAGACAATAATGTACAGAAATTTGAATTCAACCCCATATGTGTTTTCACGCCCAAAAATTGGCACCGGTATCTTCCCTTGCCAAGCAGCAAAAGTAATTAAGAAATCAAAATGAACGGTTTTGTCCCTTTTCTGTGTTAGGAAAGTCCATAAAAACTCTTTTTAGAGCATTTCCAGTAGTGAATCAATACACTCAGTCTATATCATTACGCTTTACTGAAAAGTAGACTGGTACATCTTTGTCAGCGAACAGAGTCAAATAATGATCAAACAGTCCTTTTATGCGCGTTTTTGAGCAGTTGTTTATTGAACCAGTCTGTGTTTAAGTCATTACCAACTTGTTTCATCTGTTACAAGTGCTAGGACTCATCAAGACATATCTATCTTATAAAAAAGAACTTTGCATAGATTTAGTATCAGTACTAATATATAATTTGAAAAAAAAACACAACAGATTATCATATAAGGTTTACCCTACACTTTCTATCCATCTTTTGGCCTCTTCACAAATTTCCTTGTAAATTTCCATATCGGACTGAGTTTCTTATTGATATATATTTTAAAGCCAGTGGACTGATACAGGCCCTCTGTGCCCTCTTGTTTCCCAGATTAATGCCAGGGGCCTTTTCTCAACAAATTTGGAAAAAGCCCTGAAAACACGAGAATTAATCTTTCAGGCTGGTTCAGAATGCAGCTACGACACAAAGGTGGAACTACGCGAGTTCGCAGTCGTTCACAGCCCAAAACACAGCCTGCCACTGTTGTCAAACCAGAAATAGGAAAAAGGGATGCATTAGAGAATGTGACGGTAAGTAAAAGTGTTCGGTAGATGCAGTGTTAATTCTAGGATTTCAAGGGGGGGGTTCAGTTAAAAAACTTTGCCTGCCACTGCTATCAAACCAGAAATATTTACAATCCTATTTATTGATGCCAACAGTGTTTATTTTAAATATTTTTTAGAGGATTTCATTACTGTGGGGAATTTCAGCATTAAATTGAAGAAATTGAGAAATAACTGGTATTCCACTCTCTATGTTCATAGTAAAAAAATCCCCTACAAATCTAGAAAATTTGGGGGATCTTTGAAAAAAGTGGGGCAATCCCCAATCCCCCTGCCTAGAATTAACACTGTGCCAAACTACTATTCATTTATGAACTTTTTACAAGTTAAAAGTGAATATTGCAAAAGATAATCAGAGATCATTCAAGCAGACTATGTTCAATACAAGTAAACAGTACTGGACCAGGGATCATTTAGGGGTGAGATATTGAGAGATTCTCTCATTTTCTGCCAGAAATGTCATTGAAACTGGCTTAATAAGAGAAAAATGTGGAAGCAAAATGCAATTTAGTGAAGAATATCATAAAATTTCTTTCTAAAAAATCTCAATTTCTAATTAGATATGGCTAAATGAGATATTTTTGCACATTATATTCTGAGCCAGAATTATCTCTGCTGGATTGATATTACTCTTATTTTGCTGGGGTGTGGATATACAACTTTTCTCCATCTGTCCATGGACAAGTCAAAGTGGGTTTCCTACTTGTCCAGGATCAAATTGAACTTGCCCATGTAAAAATGAATTGATAAATATTGAGAAAAAAATTGTTTTTAGCTCCACTGGCTGAAAGCCACTGGGGCTATTGTCATGGCGTTGTGTCCGTCGTGCGTCCGTCCGTATGTGCGTCCGTGCGTCCGGTCGTAAACTTTTTCTTTAAAAATCTTCTCCTCAGAAACTATTGGATGAATTTCAACCAAACTTCACAGGTATGATCCTTGGGTGACCCTCTTTCAAAGTTGTTCAAGAAATTTTGATCCAATGAAAATCATGGATTTAATGGGCGTGGCTAATTTCCAAATATGGTAAAAAGTGACTTTTCTCAGGTTCTAATTGATGGATACCAATTGAATTTTACATGAAGGATCCTTGGGTGACTCTTTATCAGTCTATCAAAAATTATTGTGATCGGATGCAAAATATATATTGTATGGGTGGAGGTCATTTCTCTATATGTTATATAGTGGAAACTTTGAAAATCATTTTCTCAGAATCTAATTGATAGATATCAACCAAATTTTACATGAATGATCCTTTGGTGACCCCTAATCAGTCTACAAAAAATTATTGTGATTGGACGAAAAATATCTATATTATTCAGCGCTCTAGATAAGCTCCGTTTTTCCATATTTTACGGATGCAAAATTACTCGTTACGCATCAATTTTGGCAAAACTCCGTAAAAGATACGGAATGTTTTAGACGTATGCTGATATTTTTGGTACGAACGCGTAAATCAAAGGGAAGTAACTCTTGCAGAATTTAAGATCATTATTTCGGCTTTTCCCGATATTGACGAGCATCTATGAAACCGGAAAGTAGCATCGCCAAAGGTACCCGATTGCTAGTCACTTTGTAATTGCGCACTCGGAAGTGACCGATCATTTTCGACTAAAACCCGTCACAATGGAATGCGTACCGTGGGAAATTAATTTGTAAACAATGCGTTACCCAGCATCGAGGCGCTTATTATTTTTTTACCGTAAATGATGTGAAACCAGCTGATCTGCTGACCTAAATTTTGGACCCCAAATTTTCGATTCGTGTCACCGTAAAATTACGATAATTGGCAAAAACACATCATATATCATTGGAATATTTTTTTTTCAACGGCTTACTCAAAAGAACTTTGCGCTAAATCCCAGATCAGTTATCAAATCGTTCGGGGACAAAGTTCGTCAATGAAGAAAAGTTCAGGCGGTACAACGAAGGGACCCTAAAACGAAAAGATTCGCTGCAAGTAGTTTTGTTTTCGACGGTTTGAATGCCTGCTTGGAAAAGAGATTTCAACAATCTGAGTAAAAATGACTATTGATCAGAAATCTGCGGTTCAAATTGATTATTCATCACAATTCATCAGTTTTGATGCCATGTTATAATGTAGATTTAAAATTTAATTTGTAATCGTTCTTCCGATAGATAGTTAAGTGAAAGTAGACTCTTCTGATGCTTACGCTGGTTGAAGTAGATGCACGTATTTTATAAAATATTTAGATGATAATTTTGCTGCCAACTAATTGAAGTAAAAAAAATGAGAAAAAAATGGAAGATGTCTCAACAATGTAAAAAATTCAATACAATTAAACATCATCTAACATTTAAATGATCATTTTATTTATTTATTTATTTATATTTTATTTTTTTCGGAGGGGGGTGTGTGTTATATTTTCTGTTCTTACCCGTCTCAATTATCAAATTTATATACAAATAAAAAAAGGTATTTTTTTAAAAGGTTCAATGATTAAAAGAAAAGAAAATTATATTTAATGAAAGGGTTGCTGTATAGTTGTTAAAGGAGTTCAGGTACAAAAAATTGTTATATAGGTTATTATAAAGAAAGAAATGAAAATTCACTTTTCTTCCATTTGCTCTTTACCGAAAGTTTTACTGACCTATATCAGGTACTGATAAAAAATTATTTCAATTGTACTGATGGCCTTTGAAATTATCTGGAGCACTGTTATTTATTGGCGGAGGTCATTTCTCTATATGTTATATAGTGGAAACTTCGAAAATCATTTTCTCAGAATCTAACTGATAGATATTAACCAAATTTTACATGAATGATCCTTGGGTGACCCTTTATCAGTCTACCAAAAATTATTGTGATTGGATGAAAAATATGTATATTATGGGCGGAGGTCATTTCTCTATGTGTTATATAGTGGAAACTTTGAAAATCATTTTCTCAGGATGGAATAGATGGACATCAATCAAATTTCACTGGAATGATCCTTGATTGACTCTTTATCAGTCTACCAAAAATTATTGTGATCGGATGAAAAATTTGTATTTTATGGGCAGAGATCATTTCGCTATATGTTATAGATGGATATCAATCAAACTTCAATAGTATGTTCCTTGGGTGACCCATTATCATGCAGCCAAAAATTATTGTCATTGGATGAAAAATATGTTTTTTATTGGCATAGGTCATTTCTCTTTATGTTAAATTGTGGAAACTTTGAAAATCATTTCAACATGATCCGTAGAACCCAAAATATCTAAAAATCTAGTCAAAACTTAGATTTTCTATTACAAGAATTTCAAGCCTGTGGAGCGACTCAAGCCATTCATGGCTTTCTAGTTAATGAAGAAAATGCTGTAACCCAGCATTTTCTTCATTAAAGACAAAGCTTTCTCCCATTTCATTATACAATGGAAAGGATGACTTTCCTCGAAGATCTTTTAAGTGCTGTATCAAGATTTGCATTGGTTTTTACTTGTCCAAGGACAAGTGGTCTACTAGTCTAGAAAAATGTACTTGCCTGCAAGTGGAAAAGCCAGTGTCGGGTAAGTTGGACATGGGAATTACACACCCCCGTATTTTGCTATTTTCCTTTTGTAGGTAACTTGTGAAGAGCCTTGTAAGAAGAGCAAAAAAGACAATTTAGGTGTGACAGAAGAGGTTGTTTGTAACGGCTACGCAGACGCAGACATGGTCGGCCAGGAAAATCAGATGACCAAGGAGCCCGTATATCAGGGAACTCGACATGATTTCATCACATCAACACCACAGCTGAATAATGGTAGGTGAAGTTTATCACTTAAACAAGTTCAACAAGTCGGGACGGGGAGTATGAGACTTATTGTTTACCAGTTGGGACTCCTGCATTGTGTTATTAGCTCCACTGGCCGAAGGCCAGCGAGCTATTGTCATGGCGGAGTGTCCGTCGTGCGTCCGTGCGTCCGTCCGTCCGTGCGTCCGTGCGTCCGTGCGTAAACTTTTCTTTAAACATCTTCTCCTCCCAAACCAATGGGCGGATTTTAACGAAACTTGGTAGAAATGATCCTTGGGTGGCCCCCTTCTTAAATTGTTCAAAGAATTTTGATTGGCTCCCAAATATGGGCGTGGCAGGGCGTGGCATTTTTTCACTTTGAAATCTTTAAAAATCTTCTCCTCCCCAACCATTGGGCCGATTTCAATGAAACTTGGCATGGATGTTCCTTGGGTGACCCTTTACTTAAATTGTTCAAGAAATTTTGATTAGCCCATAAATATGGGCGTGGCTTATTTTGAGCCCGAAATCTTTGAACGACATCTCCTCCTGAACCAATGGGCCCATTTCAATGAAACTTTAACAGAATGTTCCTTGGGTGACCCTTTACTTAAATTGTTCAAGAAATTTTGATTGGTCCATAAATATGGGCGTGTCAGGGCGGGGCTTATTTTAAGCCCAAAATCTTTGAACGACATCTCCTCCTGAACTATTGGGCCGATTTCAATGAAACTTTATCAGAATGTTCCTTGGGTGACCCTTTACTTAAATTTTTCAAGAAATTTTGATTGGTCCATAAATATGGGCGTGGCAGGGCGGGGCTATTTTGAGCCCGAAATATTTGAACAACATCTCCTCCTGAACCACTGGGTCGATTTCAATGAAACTTTAACAGAATGTTTCTTGGGTGACCCTTTACTTAAATTGTTCAAGAAATTTTGATTGGACTAAAAATATGGGCGTGGCAGGGCGTGGCCTTTTTTGAGCCCCAAATTTTCAAATGACATTTTCTCCCAAACCACTTGACTGATTTCAATGAAACTTTACCAGAATGTTCCCTGAGTGTCTCTTTTCAAAAGTTATTTGCTAATTTTTTAATAGGCCTATAAATTTGGGCGTGGCAGGGCGGGGCTTATATTGAGGCCAAAATCTTTGAACGATATTTTCTTCGCAACCACTCAGCCAATTTCAATGAAACTTTACCAGAATGTTTCTTGGGTGACTATTTACTTAAATTGTTCAAGAAATTTTGTTTGGTCCATAAATATGGGCATGTCAGATGGGGCCTATTCTGAGCCCGAAATCTTTGAATGACATCTTCTGAACCTTATGTTTAAATAAGATTGGTCAAGGGTTGCATGTTCATTGTGATTGATTATTTTGGTGCAATATGGACCAGAACCATTTAATCATTACTAAATAGGTCTTAGGAGATTTTGGAGTGTTAATGAATTCATTTAAAGTAAGCTTTATTTATTGAAGGTCTAAAGATTTTAAAGCCAGTGGAGCGATACAGGCCCTCTTGGGCCTCTTGTTAAGGAGTTCAATGCACTCACAGGATTGTATGAAAATAGTTTTTAAAAAAATGCACTGGGCAGTTTCTTTTTCAATGTCCATACCTTTGATCTCCTCACTTCAGAAATTATTGAAGATAATATTTGCTTGCATCAAATAGTAAACTGAACCAAGATCCATCTACTTTGTAGGAGAAACTTGTTGAAAAAAAGAAATTACAGTCAAACCTGTCTTAGCGGCCACCTGTATTCAGCAAGCAACCTGTATTAAGCAAGCAGCTACCGAGTTCCCAAATGAACAAATTGCACTGAAATTAACCTGTGTTAAGCAAGCACTTATCTTAAACAAGCACTTTTTGAATGTCCCTTGGGTGCTTGCTTAATACATGTTTGACTGTACTTGTAACAAGCAATTTCTTCTTTTCCAAAATTTTCTCCCATCATTGAAATTTGGATTCCTTACCTTGACCTTGGACTCCTTGATTTCATAAGTTGGGAATTCATCAGACTCTTTATTCACCAGGGGTTGAAATTAGCACTCACAAACTCACAAAATGTGAGTGAAAATGGAAGATTGTGAGTGTCAAGCAACAACCACTTGCATTTTTTTTGCGAGTTGGAAAGATTGGCGAAATCATTGTAATTCTAATTCAATTGCCATAATTTGCCAAAAATAATGCACCAACGCCACATCACATTCGTAAGATGCTTGAATTATTTCATAATTTCAATAAATCAAGCATTTCTTTAATATGAAACTTATGTTCATCAAAACTCATCTTCTTCCGTAGCATGTTTACCACATTAAATTACAAATTGTGGTTACTTTTAGATAGTTTGCATTGAAGTTTCCAATGAAAGAATGTGAAACTTCACTTGGTTTCCCAGAAAAAATGACTGGTGTAGCAGTAAATTATTACACTTTGTGCATGTTATTTATTTAAGTGTGAACATTTTCAAATGTAAACAAGATAACCAACTTTTGACATTGTAATTAAAACAACTGATTTGAAGTCAATATGGAGTTTAGGGGCTACAAGTAATTCTGAAAATTATATTTGGCGAAATGTAACACAACTGTTATTGGTTTACTTCTGTTTTGATATTATTAAGAAAGAAAATCAACCCGGTAAAACTATCATTAAATTTGCCAGTGCCAATTTGATTTTGATAGTAGGAAATTAGGGTACTTGCAAGTTTCAGCGAGTGGCAAAAAAAGTTAATTTCAACCCCTGTTCACAAAAGAAAGTGTTGATCCCTGGTTTAGTTATAGGGTTTGCTTCTTATGTTCATTGTTATGCACAAGATGTAGTGCTGTTCTTTTCTCATTATTGCCACCAAACCTGGTTAACTCAGTGGTAACACTTGGGGCTGTCTAATTGACAATTATGTTTGAAACAAAATTAAAATTAAGCAGGATAAGTGTTTAAGTGTGTTTTGATTTCAGGTAAAAAGCGTCCTTTCACCCAGGTGAAGGAGAACAGCAAACTACCCACCAAGTTACCTTGTACAGGGAACCTGTTTTCATCTCCAGAGTTTCATTCATACGACCATTTTGTCTGTAAGTAAAGGTGGATTATACCCTTGTCATGCTGAATAAAGGCATTGGCATAATTAAGTAAAATCAAAGTGCTGAAAGCTCTGTATTTCCCAAATAGTGAATCAGAATTTGATTTTGAAAATACTGTTTGGAAAATCAGGTGTTTTGGAATAAGATCAGATTGCACATATTTGACTAAGATCAGATTGCAGATATGTGCAGACTGATCTCTGTCCAAAGGAAGAGGTGTGGAATTTTACTGCCCGGCTTGTCTGATATGTCCATATGCGGACTAGTACATTTTTTAAGGCCACTTGTCTAAATTACCTATAACCTATAATATAACTTAACATATATGTTAACTGTTAATTAAGTATAATCCACAGTTTTTGCTTTGCCAAATGAACGGGTCATTTGCATTTAAGAGCAAGGTGAACAAGCTTTCATTATATTTACACACTTTTATAGATAGTCGAATGTACAAACTTTAACAACAACTCGTCTGTTGGAAACCAAACCTTCGTAACTTCAGCTTGGATAAGCTGAAGTTACGAGGTTTTGGTAGCTAAACAATATAGTGTGTTTGTTTCCTTTTCTAAGCATGTTGATTGTTTTGGTTTTGGGATACAGTTATATCCACATAAATTTTTTGACTAACTTTTTAAGGAAAAAAAAAGAAAAAATAAACTTGGAAAATTTTGTCATGGCTAAGCCAGGCCCTGCCAGGTAAATAATAATGCAGAATACTGCCAATAATTTTTCAGCATGTAAAGAGGATGGTGAAAACAACAACACAGAGATGGGAGATGATTCTGACAGTACTGCTTCATCTAGTGAGTTATCTCCCTTTATTCAATCAGGGTTTGACATTAAGGTAGTGGACCCATAATAGTTCCGCAACATTTCGGAACACATGATCTTTCACAATGTTGACTGAGGTTTCCTAATGAAAATCATTAGGAAACCTTGGTTAACACTGTTAAAGCTCATTACTTTTGAGACATTGCGAAACTATTACGATCCACTACCTTAACACCAGTCTTTGGGCCCTGAGGCCTGTGAGTTTAAGGAAGGACTGGTGGTAGCTATCATGTTACTGGTCTTTCAGCCTTATAAATTATAATGTTTGGCCAATGTTATCTTCAAAGCTCATAACCATAAAGAATACATTGTTGGAATAGTAGAAATTGCTTGTCACAAGCAATTTCTCCATTCCCATAATGTTTTCACAATCCTATGAATTAGTCTAATTGTTGAATTGCTCGAGAAAAGATTGATTAGTTGTAGGCCCTGGTATAATTGTGGAGAACCTGTAAGAATCGATGGGTCCTTCAGGCTGTTAGCAAAACCCAGTGTCAAACCCTGTTAATGTACGCTGTTGTTGTTTAAATCTGATGAAGTAAGGTTCATTGGATACTTAAGCTCAAATTATCCAATAGTGTCCATGATATGTAAATACATAATGTTTCTAAAAAATGGTACTGAATCAGTGAAGTTTTGATGAATAGAAGATTCACTTAAAGAAATGCATGATTTATTGAAATTAAAGCTTCCTTTGAACCTTATGTATATGACGGCATTGTGTAATTTTTGACAATTTACTTAGAAAATTTAACTCACAGAAAACTTAAGTCATTGCAGTCACCCATTTTCACAAACATTCATGAAATGTAGCAAATGCTTATTTTAACTCCAGTCTATTCAAAAGTAAATATATATATAGTCAGCGACTAAAAGCTTCAATAAATGATAGATTGTAACCAAAACTGATCTGGCAGCATAAAAGAAATCAATTAATGATGGATTATAACCAAAACTGATCATGCAGCATTAAAGAAATCAATAAATGATGAATTGTAACCAAAACTGATCTGGCAACATAAAAGAAATCAATGATGGATTGTAACCAAAACTGATCTGGCAGCATAAAAGAAATGAATTAATGATGGATTGTAACCAAAACTGATCTGACAGCATAAAAGAAATCAATTAATGATAGATTGTTACCAAAATCTATACTTTCAGCTAAAGAAAACCATATACCCGATCTGGCAGCATGCTGTACGCAGGTGGACTTTGATTCCGAATGTTTACAGCCCGGTGATGATCTCGAGAACAACAACAATCTGTATAAATACGACGATAATGTCGTGATGGAGTGTGAACCGACGTTTCCTTTGCCCGAGGAGGAGGAGGTCGCAGAGGAGCATTACGAGGAAGGGGAGTGGGAACAGGAACCATTTGACCCGTACGTTTTTCTGTGAAAAATCAAATATGTTTCATTGAGTGAACATCAAAAGCTTTTTTCTCACAAGCAGCAAAGCCACTTGTGAAAACAAATCTTTTGTTGTTCATGAAATGAAATATCAATTGATTTCAATTGAAAAACAAACTATTATTCTATTTCTTTGATGCATAATTGAGACAAAATTTGAAAATGTTAGGAAAAATTTTCTTAAAGCACATCATTTTGTATGTTATTGCTATGCAGTGTTCATTAAGACGTCTTTTTTCGACTCCACATAGATGATTAGAGATAAGGTGATAAAAGGAAAGTGGGTATAAGTTTTTGATTATTTCACTGGTAAGGTGACAAGTTTATCAAAATGAAAAGCTACAGTTATTCTTCAATAAACCACTAAAAAGTATTAAAGAAATGTTGATATCTTGCCTTAGTATTTGAAACAGTAACAAAATGAAAATAGGCAAATAATTGTAAACCTAAGAGGGAAAGTGGATGGAGGCAAGGGTGAGATAAACAAAAAATAAACAGTCAATTGGAAGGCAAAAACAAAAATTGCAAAATAGAAATTGCTTGTGACATTATCACAAGCAATTTCTTCATTCCCCACAATCTTTAGATTTTGGTATTGAAATTCTGAAAAGGGGAAAGGCGCGCCTATTTTCATAACTGCATTGCATCTATAGGAGCAATGACTCAAGTTTGCATCTATTGTTTATAATAAAATGTCAATAATGTCAAATAAAAAACTGGACTTGTCACTTGATAAAGGACCATTTTGGAACTGTAAAAAAGATATTAAAAAGAGATTTGTTCCTGTAGATATGAACTAGACATGTGATTTTCATACAAGTTTTATTTTATTTCTAGGTACACATTTATCCGAAACCTGCCACCCCTTACAGATGATTTAAGGGCAAGGGTCCCAGCTTTACCCCTGAAAACAAGGAGTTCACCAGAATTTTCACTAGTGCTAGATTTAGTAAGTTAGACTGTTACTTATTTGTAAGTTTAATTGAAGATTTGTGTCCTCAGGATGTAGGCTTGTGTTGACTTTCACACCAAAGAAAGAGTCTTCAGAGTGTTGTTTTCAGTCTAAGTAATCTTTGTCTAATGACAGTTTGTTAAAAGCCAGTGGAGCAATACAGGCCCCTCTTTGGCCTCTTGTAGAGTTATTTGCCTTTGTTGTTTTTCATACTTGAATATCCAGCAGTTTTTTTGGCATATCTTGTGAAGTTTTTGCATCTTGTAACACTTTTGAAGATCTTGGTTAAGCTCTTGTTGCAATTATTATACAACCCCCCCCCTCCAAACTCTGTTTGGAGTTATGGCCCATTGATAGAAAATTGCTTTTCATTATTGATAAATGATTTTAGGGGGATATTAGTCAGCCTTGCAACAATCTTATACAACCGCTGTTTTCACTGTTTGCCTTGTTTCTTGCATCCACTTTAAATTGCAACTACATGTACATTGTGCTCTAGCATTTTTTTTCCAAATTCCTAAATACAATGCATTTTTCTTTTTTCTGTACTTTGGTATAATTTAAGTTCTGTGCTAAATAATGAAAATCTCTTTTAGAAACTTATGTGCTCACCTCTCAATTTACTCAATGCTAACAGTCAATTTCATATTTTACAGGATGAAACATTAGTCCATTGTAGTTTAACAGAGTTAGAAGATGCTTCATTCACCTTTCCTGTTTTGTTTCAAGATGTCACATACCAGGTAAGCTTTATTTCCGCTGTTTTACAGCTATTAGTAGAAATTTGTGGTTAATTAATTCAAAATATGTGATCAGTCACCAAAAAGGGACCATCTAGGAAATCGGTCAAATAATTATTTGGGATGAGGTTTGGATACAACATAAGACAACTTGAAGGAGTCCCTTTTGCCGTGGCTGGTCACATTTATTAAAAGACAGGTATTTTGGATTTCTGTGTCTCATTTCAATAATCTTATCACAAACATGTTATTGTAGGAAGTGATAAGAATTGTCTTGTCAACAAAATGATAATTATTTGAATTTAAGCCAGACAGTTTGATATTGTGTCATTGTAATTGTGGTCTTGGTTGTGATACCATTTACTATGGCTTGAGCACCATTCTTTCATAGTTGATGTCATTGGCAGGTAAAAAGTTGTTTTAACTTTGAATCAAGTTATTATGGTTTTACTTATGCACCCAAGCAATTAGAAAGGTGCTAATACCATTATTAGACTTTAACCCTTTCCTGTTTTACAAAATTTTGGACCTGTCTAAATTCAAAGGTTTTGCAGACGAAAATTTAAAGTGGATTTAATTTGAAAAATAACCATTCAGTAGGGTAGAAAATAGTGTGGAAAAAGAAGAAATTGCTTGTCAGAAGCAATTTTTTCTTTTTTCACAATGTTTTCTCAATCATAAAATTTCAGGCACGTAAAAAGCAGGGATTAAACAGCAAAGGGTTAAGTAGACCTTTATTTTATGTACCCACATCCATAGATTAGGGGTATATTGTTTTAGTCATGTCTGTCCATCTATCCATCAGTCAGTCTGTCTGCAAAAGTTTGACCTGCAATCCAAATTGTTCCTCTCATCAATCTGAATCTTTGAAAGTCAAGGTCATCTGAGAAGGTCAGTTCTCAAGGTCAAACTTCTAGGAAAAACTGCTTTTTCAGAGGCACTAATTATTACATCTCTTCGAAATACATAGGGTGAGTAACTGAATCTATATTTCTAAAGTGGCATGAAAAGATCACTACTGCAGTAATGACGAACAGGCAAGGTCCAAAATGATGTTTCCGAATTAATTTGACTTGTTCATTGTAGGTATTTGTAAGAACCCGGCCTTTTTTCCGCCAGTTTTTGGAGCGAGTGTCGCAGTTGTTTGAAGTTATATTGTTCACCGCCTCCAAGAAAGTCTACGCTGATAAATTATTGAATTTGTTAGACCCACAGAAAAAACTTATCAAGTAAGTGTGAACTTCTACAGCATTGCATCAATAGAATTAGGGTTGTGTTATAATGCCCATTATTATTTTATTTTACCAATGTCTGTCTGTCTGTCTCCATCTATATGTCTGTGAAAGACTTAACCTGTGAGCTAAAAATAATTTTGCTGTAAGTGCAACACTAAGTGATAATGCTAATAAATATTTGGCATAAAGGTTTCTCTCATCAATACACAGCATGCAATGTCATTGATCAAGGTCAATTATCATGGTCAAACTTAAAAAAAATGTGGTTTTGGGGCGTTTGTGTTTTTTATCAGACATCTTGTTTCACCTTTGTCCATCTGTCTACTTGGCTGTGTGCTTTTAGTAAACCTCTTTTTAGCTCATTGATACACAAACTTCTGAAAATGTGTGCATTATTTCTCGCATATCTACCCTTGTCTTTGATAGCAACAACCCATCAGAGATATCTTTGTGTTACACATGTGCAGGATCACTCTCAAATAATGTCATCTAACACATGTTACTAGGGTTTTTCTGTCATCCAAACATTTAAAAGATTTGTATGAACAAAGGAAAAATTCTTTGTCTGTGATAAAGAATCTGTTGATTTTGTTCAAGACAAACTTCTCTATACCTTGTCTAGAAAAGAAAAGTTATTAAGCCTGAAAAGGCTTGTTTAAAAACATTTCAAGCTTGATCTAGTGTTGCAGGAATAAGGTTTCAGCTCAAAATATTCTTGAAATCTTTAAGGCCTCTAGTGTTCATATTACGTTCAAAGGGAAACCAGATGATGCTTGACCAGGACCCAACCCCCACCCCAACCCACCACACAACCCATTTAGAAATTAAATTGTATCCATACACAGACTTTTAAGTTATTTAAATGTCTTTTGTGTTTATTTCAGACATCGTTTATTTCGTGAACACTGTGTGTGTGTAAATGGCAATTACATTAAAGATTTAACCATATTGGGGAGGGATCTTAGCAAAACCATCATTGTAGATAACTCTCCACAAGCGTTTGGTTATCAGGTAAGAAATTTGTATTAGAAATTTGTATGAGTGTTAGTCGCAATTACCTTAGCAAAACCATCATTGTAGATTACTCTCCACAAGCCTTTGGTTATCAGGTAAGAAATTTGTATTAGAAATTTGTATGAGTGTTAGTCGCAATTACCTTAGCAAAACCATCATTGTAGATTACTCTCCACAAGCCTTTGGTTATCAGGTAAGAGGTGTGTGTATTAGAGTGTGTTTGTGTTAACCGATTCAGAACTCATGATCTTCACAATGTTAATTGAGGTTTCCTAATGAAATCATTAGGAAACCTCGGTTAACGCTGTTAAAGTTCATGAATTCTGAAACATTGCTGAACATATGGGTCCACTTACTTTCTGGCAATTACATTAAAGGTTTAACCATATTGGGGAGGGACCTTAGCAAAACCATCATTGTAGATAACTCTCCACAAGCCTTTGGTTATCAGGTAAGATATTTATATAAGAAATTTGTATGAGTGTTAATGGCAATTACATTCATCATTGAAGATAACTCTCCACAAGCCTTTGGTTATCAGGTAAGATATTTATATAAGAAATTTGTATGAGTGTTAATGGCAATTACATTCATCATTGAAGATAACTCTCCACAAGCCTTTGGTTATCAGGTAAGATATTTATATAAGAAATTTGTATGAGTGTTAATGGCAATTACATTCATCATTGAAGATAACTCTCCACAAGCCTTTGGTTATCAGGTAAGATATTTATATAAGAAATTTGTATGAGTGTTAATGGCAATTACATTCATCATTGAAGATAACTCTCCACAAGCCTTTGGTTATCAGGTAAGATATTTATATAAGAAATTTGTATGAGTGTTAATGGCAATTACATTCATCATTGAAGATAACTCTCCACAAGCCTTTGGTTATCAGGTAAGATATTTATATAAGAAATTTGTATGAGTGTTAATGGCAATTACATTCATCATTGAAGATAACTCTCCACAAGCCTTTGGTTATCAGGTAAGATATTTATATAAGAAATTTGTATGAGTGTTAATGGCAATTACATTAAAGATTTAACCATATTGGGGAGGGACCTTAGCAAAACCATCATTGTAGATAACTCTCCACAAGCCTTTGGTTATCAGGTAAGAGGTGAATTAGAGTGTGTGTTGTGTTAGGGTAATGAGCCATAACAGCTCTGCAACATTTCAGAACTCTTGATCTTCACAATGTTAACCAATTCAGAACTCATGATCTTGACAATGTTAACTGAGGTTTCCTAATGAAATCATTAGGAAACCTCGGTTAACGCTGTTAAAGTTCATGAATTCTGAAACATTGCTGAACTATTATGGGTCCACTACCTAAATGGCAATTACATGAAAGATTTAACCATATTGGGGAGGGACCTTAGCAAAACCATCATTGTAGATAACTCTCCACAAGCCTTTGGTTATCAGGTAAGATATTTATATAAGAAATTTGTATGAGTGTTAATGGCAATTACATTCATCGTTGTATATAACTCTCCTCAAGCCTTTGGTTATCAGGTAAGATATTTGTATTAGAAATTTGTATGAGTGTTAATGGCAATTACATTCATCATTGAAGATAACTCGCCACTAGTTTTTGGTTATCAGGTAAGACATTGCCTTAGAGCTACTGATTGAGGCAATTGAACAAAAAGATATGTTAAAATAATTTAGCAATTCTGCCACAAATCCTTATTTGTGTGTATGCTAATCATAGAGGTGATTATAATTAGTGTGAACAATAAAGGGTTTCATCAATAAAAATGGTGTAAAAAATGGCTTTATCTCTTCTTCATTAATTTGTTGATCGCATTATAATGAGTACTGTTGTAATATTGAATTTTCAACAATGCTTATTAATCCTTTGCTGTTTAATCCCTGCTTTTTAAGTGCCTGAGATTTTATGATTGAGAAAACATTGTGAAAAAAGAAGAAATTGCCTCTTACAAGCAATTTCTTCTTTAACCACACTATTTTCTACCCTACCAAATGGTTATTAGCTCCACTGGCTGAAAGCCACTGGGGCTATTGTCATGGCGTTGTGTCCGTCGTGCGTCCGTCCGTCCGTGCGTCTGTGCGTCCGTGCGTGCGGTCGTAAACTTTTTCTTTAAAAATCTTCTCCTCAGAAACTACTGGTTGAATTTCAACCAAACTTCACAGGAATGATCCTTGGGTGACCCTCTTTCAAAGTTGTTCAAGAAATTTTGATCCAATGAAAAACATGGATTTAATGGGCGTGGCTAATTTCCAAATATGGTAAAAAGTGAGTTTTCTCAGATTCTAATTAATGGATACCAATGAAATTTTATATGAATGATCCTTAAGTGACCCCTTTATCAGCCTACAAAAGATTATTGAGATCGGATGAAAAATATGCATTTTATGGGCGGAGGTCATTTCTCTATATGTTATTTAGTGGAAACTTTGGAAATCATTTTCTCAGAATGTAAGTGATGGATATCAACCAAATTTCACTGGAATGATCCTAGAGTGACCCTATATCAGTCTTCCAAAATTCAAAGTGACCGGATAAAAATTATGTATTTTATGGGCGGAGGTCATTTCTCTATATGTTATATAGTGGAAACTTTGGAAATCATTTTCTCAGAATCCAACCAATAGATATCAACCAAATTTTACTGGAATAATCCTTGAGTGACCCTCTATCAGCCTACCAAAAATTATAGTGATTGAATGAAAATTATGCATTTTATGGGCGGAGGTCATTTCTCTATATGTTATTTATTGGAAACTTTGGAAATCATTTTCTCAGAATCTAACAAATGGATATCAACCAAATTTTACTGGAATGATCCTTGAGTGACCCTTTATCAGTCTACAAAAATTATTGTGATCAGATGAAAATATGCATTTTATGGACGGATGTCATTTCTGTATATGTTATATAGTTGAAACTTTGAAAATTATTTTCAACATCAGTAGAATCCAAAATATCTAAAAGTCTAGTCAAAACTTTTATTGCTTTACAAGAATTTCAAGCCTGTGGAGCGACTCAAGCCATTCATGGCTTTCTAGTTTTTCAAATTAAATCCACTTTAAATTTTCGTCTGCAAAACTTTTGAATTTGGACTGGTCCAAAATTTTGTAAAACAGGAAAGTGTTAATAAAATGCTATTATTCCATGTGGGTAAATATGTTTTTATGTAATTGGTTGGTTGGCCAGGAGCACATCTGGTGTGGACATGTCTAACAAAATTTTTTCAAGTTGAAGTTGTATTTTCCTATTATCAGTTCTAAATTTATGTACGTCCCTGTTTCCATTTACAGTTACATAATGGAATTCCCATTGAGAGCTGGTTTGTTGATCCGAATGACAGAGAGTTGTTAAATATGTTACCGTTTTTAGAAAGTCTAATTACACTGGTAAGCCTTATATCATATGCCTCTTAATCTGCTTGGTTAAAATTTGTTTTTTGTATGTTTACTTTAAATCAATATGGAAAACAATAGCCTACAACTCAGATCAAGCCCTCTTGATTCTGCTTCCTGAATAATTTAACATTTCTCTCAGGATATGTGTTGGTTAATGGAAATTCAAAGGAAGTTCCAAGGATTCAATATAATATCATAATGGAATTACCTTACAATTTGAAAACCGAAACAGATACAGTAATTATGTGGGGGCAACAGATTTATATAGGTTGATTGATTGATTGAATGGGGTTTTACACCCCTTTCAACTTTATTTCAGTCATATCGCGGCGGCTGGAGCACCTAACAATGGATTCCTGGTATTTCTCACACCAGTACTACCATCACATCCTTTCCTAGCCTCCAGCTGCTATCCCACATAGGTCTACAATTATCAACCCATTGGTGGTAGAGAAATATCAGAAAGGATGAGTGCCGCTGTCGGGGATCAAACCCGGGACCTCTAGATTGACAGTCTGATGCGCTACCAACTGTGCTATTATGGCGGCCAGATTAATATAGGATCTATCATGAGATTTTATTAGAGACAAGTTAATCTGAAGCAAGTCTAGAACTGAAATGTTGTTTAGTGAGCCTTGGGGAGCTTAATAGCTAATTAGGACAAGGTAAACCCTTGTCATGCTGAGCCCAGAATATTCCTGCATTGGCAGGAGCTATAGACCCAACATCAGCCTGCACTTTGTGCAATCTGATGCTAGTCTACACCACCTGTTTCTGACTTTCAAACCAGAATTGTCATTAGACTTAGTTTTTCAAATAAAACTTGACCTACGGTTGGTACTTTCAGTGCTTTTTGCCTTTTAATTTTGATGAAAATTTTTAGCCAAAATTTGTTCAGCGTGAAAAGGGTGAAAATCAGCTTGTTGAAAATAAAACCTAGCAACAGATTCTTTTGTCACATTAACACTAGTTTTTGTATGCTACAACTTTTTTTTGAAACACACAAATGATAAAAATACATTCAAAATTGTGTGTTCGAAAATGGAACATCATTTAGAATATTATCTTACATATTTGCGAGACAAGAATTTTCTGATGACTATTTGTCTACCACCAATGGGTAGATAATCATAGACCTTGTCACCTATGTGAGATAGCAGCTGTATTCTAGGAAAGGATGTGATGGTAGTCCTTGTGTAAGAAATACCAGGAATCCATTGTTAGGTGCTCCAGCTGCCATGATATAACTGAAACTGCACATCACGATATCATTTCAAAATGGGATGTTGTTTAGTATTGCTGGGAAAAATTTTGTTCAATAATTTTCAAGAATTTTGTTGTTTGATTTAAAAATTTGCTAGTATCATCAATATTATATTAAATTTTTTTTTTATCAAATACCAAATTAATTTACTTCGTAATCTAAAACAGAAAAAAAACCCAAGGTAGATCCTACAAATTTTGTAATTCATGACCTCTTATAAAATTTCTTCAATTTCTTGTTACAGAATGAAGATGTACGCCCACACATCAGAGAAAAGTACAAGTTACATCTACTTTTACCCCCGTAAATGAATAGTCAAATTTGTGAATTTCATGGACTACACAGCTTACATCACAAAAACAAGCGATCATTTTGGCCAAAAATTACACTTACACAAAGAATATCACTAACCAGATTAACTTTTACAGGCCATTGTCCCATTTCAATGGCCCATCCTTAAAAATTCCAGAAAAAAAGCTGATATGTGTAGACTATGATAGGATTGCACATATGTGTAGATTGTGATGAGGCTGCTTATATGTGTATGCTGTCATGAGATTGCACACATATGTTTAGACTGATAAGATTGCACATATGTGTAGACTGTGATAAGGCTGCACATATGTGTATACTGTGATGAGATTGCACACATGTGTAGACTGATTAGACTGTACATATGTGTAGACTGATTAGACTGCACATATGTGTTGACTTATCATTGTTCATGCCCATACATGTAGACTGATTAGACTGCATATATGTGTAGACTGTGATTAGACTGCACATATGTGTTGACTAATCATTGTCCATGCAGATATAGTTTTTACGCAGATGGGCTATAATTTGAGCCTATGCATGTCATTTGCAATAGTTTCAAAAGTGCGCAAAGCAAAGACTCTGGCCAGACTTTACAGCCGCACAGTCTGTCCAGACTTTATTGCTATGCCATCTGTAGATAGATAAAGTCTATATGCCTGGTAATAAGATCAATGAATATTCTTCAAGCTGCTCTTTCACAGATAAGGAAAATGTGAGTTTTGAAAATTTTTGTAAAATCAATGAGAACTAATGACCTCATATTGTTGAAGCCTTTGAAATAATAAGAATCAATCTGGTAATGCATGGAAAGAAAGACTGATATTCCTGAATTTAGGGAAATTCGTTCTTAAAAATAAAACAACTTCTAACACTTAAAAAATATTCTTCAATTTAATGCTTACTATTTACACATATACATTTCACATGTTTGTCTTATTCGATCAAAGATCAAGGAAAAAATGTTTGACAGCTGGAAACTTCGGATCAATACAAGCAAATATGAAAGATTGTTCACAGAAAGTAATGATTTTGTAATTTATAGACTCGAAAATAAATAGATTTGATCCCTTTCTGATTTTACTGCTTTGAAAAAATAAGTTTCAAAATTATTGAAATATGTTGTTTTTTGTGCCAATGCCTTGGGGCAATTCTTAATCATCAAAAAAAAAAAAAACATTTCCAAATCTTAGAACAAGTTTTGAATTTTTTCAATGAAAAACTATGAAAGAGCACAGTGTTTGTCCACCACTCAAAAATAAAATTGTTTGAAATGTCACACATAGGCTCTATTGTCAATTTAGAAGTAAAAAGAAGTTGATGTATTGTCTTTTGTAGGTAAAATTAAGTGAATGCACTGTCCTTAGTTGCCTGATATTTTGATGCTACTCAATAAACGGAGAATTTTTAGCTCCACTGGCTGAAAGCCACTGGGGCTATTGTCATGGCGTTGTGTCCGTCGTGCGTCCGTCCGTCCATGCGTGCGTGCGTGCGTCCGTCCGGTCGTAAACTTTTTCCTTAAAAAATCTTCTCCTCAGAAACTACTGGATGAAATTCAACCAAACTTCACATGAATGATCCTTGGGAAACCTTCTTTCAAAGTTGTTCAAGAAATTTTGATCCAATGAAAAACATGGATTTAATGGGCGTGGCTAATTTCCAAATATGGTAAAAAGTGACTTTTCTCAGATTCTAATGGATAGATACCAATTAAATTTTACATGAATGATCCTTAAGTGACCCTTTATCAGTGTATCAAAAATTATTGTGATCGGATGAAAAATATACATTTTATGGGCGGAGGTCATTTCTCTATATGTTATATAATGGAAACTTTGAAAATCATTTTCTCAGAATGTAAACAATAGATATAGACCAAATTTCACTGGAATGATCCTTGGGTGACCTTTTATCAGTCTACCAAAAATTATTGTGATCGGATGAAAAATGTGCATTTTATGGGCGGAGGTCATTTCTCTATATGTTATATAGTGGAAACTTAGAAAATCATTTTCTCAGAATGTAATGGATGGATATCAACCAAATTTCACTGGAATGATTCTTGAGTGAAGCTTTATCAGTCTGCCAAAAATTATTGTGATCAGATGAAAAATATGTATTTTATAGGTGGAGATCATTTCTCTATATGTTATAAAATGGCATTTTTGAAAATCATTTCAACATCAGTAGAACCCGAAATATCTTAAAATCTAGTCAAACATTAGATTTGCTATTTCAAGAATTTCAAGCCTGTGGAGCGACTCAAGCCATTCATGGCTTTCTAGTTATATTATTTTTAAGAGTGCAAGTAGTAAATAGGTGTTTTTGTTATTCAGTGATGCAATAATATTACTATGATTCCAGTTTTGGCATAGCATTGTTAGGTCACCCGAGCACAAAATACTCATGGTGAGCTTTTGTGGTCACTTGATGTCCATCAGGTGTTGTCAATATTAACCTTTAAGCACTCTAGAGGCCATATCTTTTGACCGTTAAACCTAAATATTGGTCTGAATAATTGTCTTGAGAAAATATCTATCAAGTTTTAAATGGGTAAAGTGGGGTCAAAAATGAGGTCAACAGGTAAAATATAACAAAAATCTTAATCTTTAAAGCTCAATCAACTTGAAAATTGGATAAACTTGTTTTGTTTTGGCTAGATTTGAAACATAACATATTGTTTTGATTAGATCTAAGCCAGTTAAATCAGGTGAGCGAAAAGGGCATTTATTGTCCTCTTGTTATTGTATATTTTCATTTTCATTTCATCTTTTTATTTCTAAAAAACAGTATTCTTTTTTGTTAAGACATTTTTCCAAGCTCTGACACAATTTCGAGGAAGACACCTGTCCTGCGTTCAGGATATGAAAATACTTGCAAGAGTTAAAAATTGTTACACAACTTTGTATACACAATAAAAAATTGTGTTAAGATATGAAGAGAATATTTGTTAAAACAAAAAACCTTATCTCACTATGAATATGCAAAGTAAAAAAAAAAAACAAAAAAAACAGTAAAATAATGACAAACTATTTCTCATTATTTAGAAACGATCCCTTACTCTTGCATGCAAATAAATTTGAATTGTGAGGTGCCATTTCCCAAATAGTTCACTATCATTTCCCTTTTGAAGGCATAACAGGTTGGAATTGTGGCGAAAGGCTGCTGTTGCAATAGTGTTAGGTATATTTGTTACTTGTATTGAATTGTTTCATCTTTCATGTATAAAGCCTGTTGTTAAAGCATGTTCACCCCTTTCTTAGCATTTGTCAAAGAGACAGCAATTGAATAGGCATATATATTATCCTTCTCATAAAAAATTTCATTTGGGAATAATGTGGATCAAATATTTGAACTGCTTATCAGACAGAGTATGGACATTTAGTACCAGTCCTGCATATTTGAAGGAAAATATTCTGTAAACCATACGACAGGGCATCGTGCAACCACATAAGATGCTCTAACCATTAGTTCTATTGCAAATGTATTCATATTCACCTTGTGTATGTATGTAGTTATAAAAGTTTTATAAAATGTTGAAAGGCAGCTTTTTTTCCCATATGTTTTATTTCATTAAAATTTGTCCATTTTAAAACCAAATTCTTTACCTAGAAACCAATTTTATGTTTTATATTCTTGTTAATCATATTGTATATGTACGAAAATGAAAATGATAAAAACAAACAAATGTGCACGAAAGGGAAATAGTTGAATCTTAAGTTCTGTAAAGATATTCGTTAAGGCATTTTATGTTATTTGTAATGCTTGACATTTGTCTAGATTTCTGATCTACTTAAAGTCCTTGAATATTTGTTTACAAAAACATTATTTGTTGGAATTATGTTCAAAAATAAATTTGATTGCATAAAATTTAGTATAAAGTATCACATTTTCCTTTTTTAATTTGAAAATTGATCTCATGGCATCAAAACATCAGAAAATGTTATTTAGTATGAAATTTCATGGCTTTTCTCACATCATATGTAAAAACCAGTAACATTATTTTTGTTGTGAGTTATTTAATATAAGTGTGACAATTTGTTTTGTAAAGCATTATATCATTGCATCATTTTATCATTGTTTATCTCAGATTCATTCTAAAAATTAAAACACTTTACTAAAAGTTTCTCTCCTGAGTTTTTTTTTTTCTTTTTGATTCAGGAAAATAATTGGACCTTTGAGTAAACTTGCACTCAACTTTATTGTTATCTAAATTTAAGAAGGAATAAAAAGTGAATGAAAATTTGCAAGATTTTTTGAAATTTGGATTTTTTAACTTGTCAATATTTTGTATACAGAATCGTTTTCTTCACAATTATAAACATTAAAATTTTGCGTAATAGATAACAACATGACATCGTCAAAACAGGGAATTAAAATGAAATCATTTCATTTGAACAAACCTTGTACCTACAACTTGAACAAGGGGGAATTTCAATTTTTTACTGACCCAAATATGAAATGCCATAAACATTAAAAATGTTTTCGTATATTTTTTTTTTCATAAATTCACTCCCTTCATGCACATGCTTTCTCATGTCTGGTATTTGTAAATAAATATGTAAATAACCCCTTATATTAGAAAGCATGAGAAAATATGCTTAATTTGCACCAAAAGCATATTTTCTCATTGCCTATGATTCACTGTAAAATTATTGTTGAATTTTGTACAAAGTTTATCTGAATTGTCAATAGTTCATCAATTTGGTTAAAGTCATGTCTCACAATGCTCTATAACGAAAGCAAATATTTCATTACTCTCATTGAGGTATGGAACTTGAAACTAATAAAAATGTAAAAGTTTTTGTACTTGGTTTGTATCCATTTTTGTGTTCTTTTTGGGGGATCATTGATGATCGAAATTTGAACTTCTTATAATTAGGACATGACTATAACAAATTGCTGGAAAGTCTTTCCCTAATATCAATAAGCAGGTTTGTTCTTAATTGTTTAACCCTTAACCCTTACTGTTCATGACAAATTCCTGTTTTAAACAAAGCAAGTTGCAACCAGTGTAGACTAAAATCAGACGTGAATTATGCCTAAATTGCCTGCAAACTACTATATGGTTCTTCAAAAAAAACAGCCAGAGTGGTTGAAATGCTTAAAACTTTGGCAATGAGTTCAAAACTAAATTTGAGCCTGTGTGTGCGATTTCCAGAATCTCAAATATGTGCAAAGTATCGACTCTGACCAGCCTGTGCATCCGCACATTCTGACCAGAGTCTTCACTGTGGCCTGATTGCGTAACAAAAGTTTAGTGGTAAGCTTGAGTTAACAATTTGTTAACATGATTAAATACATGTTGTTAACCTTGAGTTTACAACTAAACTTTTGTTATGCAATCAGGCCTATTCGTTTAGTAGAAAGATAAGGTTCAAAAGTATCTGTAGCCATCAGGTAACTTTATATTTAACGTTTGTGGCTGTCTACACTACTTAATATTTGCACCTTGCTAACGTTTTAAATTTTTGGAAATGTCACACACGGGCTAATTTAAAATCAGTAGGGTAAGGTTAAAGATATATTACAAAACCTTGAAAAAAAGTTAAGTATGAATTGCTTTGTTTTAACAATTTTAATCATGTCTAAATTTTTTTTGAAAAGTTGGTTTCAAATAATGTTTTGAAATGAAAATATTGGGAAATCGATTTAATTGTTCATTTTGCTTTGATTTCATTTTGAAAGCAAAATGGCTTCCACATATTGATGGCTCGGCGTGAATCAGTTTAAAGGCAGTTACTACTGTTTTGCACTTAGCCATCGATATGAAGCTTTACAAGGATTCTTAATTGTAACCCGTCACACAAAAAGGAAACATCTGGGAACTTCTTAAAATATATATTTGTAATAGAAATTGGTTCTACTATGGGTCAACCAGAGGTCTCATTTCAAATATTCTTTGACAGGACGGAATAGTGATTATTCAAGTTGGGGAAAATAAGTCAAGTGGGAAAAGTTTTGACCTGATTCAGTCTGTGCACAACTGACTAGGGTCAAAGCTAGTCCCACTTTACACACTACCCAGATGGACTCTTTTTGTGTGATGGGTCACAATTTAATCATGTTGAAATCAGTTATTATTTGAGGGATGTTAGGGAAAGGGTTTTGTTTTTACATTATGTATATAAAAGTATGAATATAATTGTGAAGAGAGTTCAAAATAAAAGTGTATGCAATTTTAATAGATTAACGTTGAGAAGTTGAAATTTTAACTTTTATTGAAAATATTTGTAAATGATTGCCTTAGTGTATATCAGGTGTTAATATTGTAAAACTTTTTAAATTCGTACCTTGCATGCAAGAAGAGGCTTTTATGGATACCTTGCAATGCCGAATACACTTTGCCCATTATTCATTTGTGAGGGCCTTTTGTCATAGAATGTCGATTTACAGAAAAATCTTCCATATTATTGTTAAATTTCAAGTCTATTTTGGTAAAAGTTTGTGATGTCCGCAACATTTCATATCCAAAATATCTCTGATCTGCAAGTCGTTTGAGCTGTCAACAATTAAATAATCGATTTTACCTTTGATGCATTTCTGATTTATGTATGCCACAGAAATCCAAAATACATTTCTTTCCTGAATGCTTGGTCACAAATTTTGCTCTAGAATCTTAGTTCCTAAATGCACAGAACGATAAGTGAAATGCTCATGTATATGCCTATACATATATTCCTATTTACAATGTGAACCAGCACATGAAAAGGGTCCATCTGGGAACTCCATGGAATGAATATTTGAAAAAAGAAATTGGTTCAACTGGAGGTCGCAGTTCAAGTTTTGCTTTTACTGGAAGGTAGATTGACCAAGCTAGATTCAGAAAATGCAAAAAGTTGTAACCCTACTCAGTCTGCACTGTCCGTGCAGTCTGACTAGGGTTTACATTTTACACACTAACCAGATGGTCATTCTTGCATAACAGATCACATATATGCAGGTTTGACAGTGTTATATGTTACAACCTCAAAATCCTAAAATTATGTATTGGCTGAGCTGAAATTAGAATGATCAACATTTCACTTTCTTCTCTTCCATTTGAAGCTCTTCTTCGTTTTGATTTTTTATCTTTTTATTTAAGCTATAATAAGCCAGATAGGTACATTTGATATCTGTTCGTTTTGATTTTTATTGTCATAAACTTTAATGCTTTAGGACAATGTCTTCTTTATCTATCAAGTACATAGATATTCGATAACTGTTAATCCACAAAATTACGGGATATAAAGAAGTCTGCTTGTCTGTCACCGTTATGTCTTTCCACCAGTCCACTTTTTTGTGTCCACTCAATTTCTCAGCAACAATTTTCATTCAAACTTGATAAATATGATCTGTAATAAGCTAAGATGTGGATGTCATTATTTGGTAATGGTCAATTTACTTTTTACAAAATTATCGCCCTTTGATGAAAATGTCAGTTTTAGGTGTAAGCAAGTCTGATGGACTAGGAATTTTGGGGGTATTAGTCCAATTTGTGACAATTAAATTATGTTTAAGATTGTTGAAATATGACGTTGATAAATGCTGATATAAAAAAAGAATAATAAGATTGTTTTGATAACATCCTGTTACATTAAAGATGCATTGAAAACTTTCAGTTACAGCTAATTTTTCTTTTGAATTTTTTGTACATGTACAGATTCTTTAAAAATAATTATGCTTTCTTCCATTAAGTTTTATTATAAATCTAGTATCTTCCCACCACTCAAAACTCCTGGTTTTAGGTTTTTTTATAAGATATACATTGTAAATTACTTGTGGTTTTATGTTTGTCTTTATCAAAAACTACCTTCAAACCATGTGGTATTCAATATCGTTGTCTTTTTTATTGGGACATATTTTTGAGGCCAATCCTTGTATTCCTTCTGCTAACACAGAAATTGTCTAATGCTATTATGATAGGGGTTAAACACATATATTTTTTTGGACAAAATGACAACTTTAACTCTCCTTTGTTCATTTTTACCATTCATCAAAAATAGTTATAAAAAAAAGACAACAGTTGAACAAAGCAGAGTTAACACCCTTGGCTTGGCATATTGTTATTTCTGAAAATCATGGCATTGGGTGCAGTTTCCAGCGCATTGCGTAAAAGTTTCAAACTCTGCCATAGTCAACATTCTTTCTGTTATTTGTCTTTCGCTGATGGGCGAATATTCACCTTAGTGAGACGAGCAACTCGGGGCTATCGTAAGGTGCTTTGGTTGTGTCATTGTGAGACATATGCTCCAGATTTTGCTATACCCCTAACAATGAATTTCTAATTTTCCAACCAAATTGTCCGCATGTGATTGTTTAGTGCTAACATGGTTTAATTGTAGTATATTTTGTTTTAGTGTAGAGATATGAACCACATTTTGTTCTATTTTAGTGTAAAACTATAGATTAAAAATACACAATTTTAACAGAGTTTTTTGTCATTTTTTGGGACCTAGCGAAGGAAGCTTCTTGAAGTTTGATGATGAGCTTCTTTCAAATAGAATACAACCACAAACTTTAGATCAGCGCCAGTGGAGCCTTACTGGTCTTCTTGGGGCTCTGGTTTTTAGAAAACTCAAGGTCTGACAGTAGCTCTGGCCTGTTTTAGCTCGCCTGAGCGCAAAATGCTCATGGTGAGCTATTTTGATCGAGCTGTGTCCGGCGTCCGTTGTCTGGTCGTCCGTCAACATCTTGTGTGCACTCTTGATGTCACATTTTTGGCGGGCCCAAATGTCTTGAAACTTGGCCAGAATGTTTGTCTTCGTCAAATCCCGGTCAAGTTCGAAATTAGGTCAAACATAGGGTCAACTCTTAAAAAAACCTGGTGTCAAGGGCACAAAATCACGATTTCTAGATTCGAAACTCGCCCTGTTTGTAAAGCCCGTCGAGACTCACGTGAAAACACCAAGTTTCTTTCGATCGTCCCTCTAGTGGTTGAGCTACGGCCTTCGCGAGGTCAAATCACATACCTCGCCCAGGGTCGGAGCTGCCCTAGCACGAATTGCTCAAGTACTGTCGGTAATAGTCGCAGTCCTACAAACCAGGCACGATTGTGGCCAGGCAAACACACGCGTACCCAGTTCATGGTAATCGGTCCTTGGGATCGTATCCTGGGTTGGTTTGTCAGAGTGTTTCGCTCCTGTGAACATAAAGACCAGGACTTTGATTTCCTGAAGAGTGTCTCACTCTCATGGCACCGGCCCTTGCTCGTTTCTGCGGCTCGGTAGGCCAACCGCAACGGCGTTTAGAGCAAGCGTCAGCGACCTATTACTGGCGCCCCACGGCCCAATTTCAGGTAGCTCGGCTAATCGATACAATGTGAGCGCGAAGCTCACTTGACCGGGCCCAAGCCGCGATCGCCGACGACTTATCCTGACATGGCTCTTGCATTTCGGGTCAGGGAGCGAAAATGAGATTTCGGCTATTTCTCCCCTTTTGTAGAACTCGTTGCAACGAATTCCCAGTCACCAAGGTCGCCCGGATCCGCCTCCTGGATGCAAGGTGCAAATTGCGCACCTCGCCCAGCGCCGGACGGTCCTGGCGCGGATCGCTGAAGTACAGTCGCAAATAGCCAGAAAACCCTAAAATATGTCCATCTTGGTAGTCTGTAAAATAGTTTAAGAATCATGAATTGCAGGCTAATTGATCATTTTCGAATTGCCCATTGGCCTCCGATATTGCTCATGACTCGGCTTGGAAAAAGAAGAGGCAATTAAAGAAGGATATTGAATGCGTGGGATCAGCGAAATTCGATCAAAATTAAAGGGAGGTAAGTTGATAACGGTAATGTCGACCGTTGTGACGAAATTATCGATACTTTACTTCCCCCTTAATTGAAATCTACGTAATTTTGGTTGTGCATCTTCAGAGAACAATTAGTCGCTTTTTAGCTCACCTGAGCACGTAGTGCTCATGTGAGCTATTGTGATCACCTTTCGTCCGTCCGTCGGTCGTCAGTCGTCGTCCGTCGTCCGGCGTCCGTCAACAATTTCTTTAAACGACATCTCCTCCTAAACTACTGGGCCAATTAACTCCAAATTTTACAGAAATGTTGCTTAGGTGGTCCCCTTCAAAAATAGCTAAAAGAATTGAAATCCATAAAAAACTCTGGTTGCTATGGCAACAAAGGTGAAATTTTAAGAAAATCTTAAAAATTCTTCTTCTTCTCAACCAGTAGTCCTACAGACTTAAAACTTGGCATGGATGATCAGTTCATAGACCTGAATAAAAATAGCTAAAATTATAACTTTTGGGCCACCAGGTGCGGAGCACCAGGGGGGAGGGGGTAGTACTTTGGGTAAATTTTGTTATCTTTAAGTTTCTTCTTCTTCGGAACCAGGAGCCCTACAGACTTGAAACTTGGCATGGAGGATCAGCATATGGACCTTTATATAAATAGCTAAAATCATGACTGTAGATTCACCAGGTGCGGAGCATCAGGGGGGAGAGGGTAGTACTTTTGTGAAAATTTTGTAATCTTTAACCTTCTTCTTCTTCTGAACCACAAGCCCTACAGACTTGAAACTTGGCATGGAGGATCAGCTCATAGATCATAATAAAAATAGCTAAAATAATATCTGTTGGGCTGCCAGGTGCGGAGCACCAGGGGGGAGGGGGGAGTACTTTTGTTAAAATTTTGTAATCTTTTACCTTCATCTTCTTCTGAACCAGGAGCCCTACAGACTTTAAACTTGGCATGGAGGATCAGCATATGGACCTTTATATAAATAGCTAAAATAATGACTGTAGATTCACCAGGTGCGGAGCATCAGGGAGGAGAGGGTCGTACTTTTGTGAAAATTTTGTAATCTTTAACCTTCTTCTTCTTCTGAACCACAAGCCCTACAGACTTGAAACTTGGCATGGAGGACCAGCTCATTGACCTTAATAAAAATAGCTAAAATAATATCTGTTGGGCTGCCAGGTGCGGAGCATCAGGGGGGAGGGGGGAGTACTTTTGTGAAAATTTTGTAATCTTTTACCTTCATCTTCTTCTGAACCAGGAGCCTGACAGATTTGCATATTGGCATGGATGATCAGCTTATGGACCTTTATATAAATAGCTAAAATCATGACTGTAGATTCACCAGGTGCAGAGCATCAGGGGGGAGAGGGTAGTACTTTTGTGAAAATTTTGTTATCTTTAACCTTCTTCTTCTTCTGAACCACAAGCCCTACATACTTGAAAATTGGCATGGAGGATTAGCTCATAGATCTTAATAAAAAATAGCTAAAATAATATCTGTTGGGCTGCCAGGTGCGGAGCACCAGGGGGGGAGGGGGGAGTACTTTTGTGAAAATTTTGTAATCTTTAACCTTCTTCTTCTTCTGAACCAGGAGCCTGACAGATTTGAATATTGGCATGGATGATCAGCATATGGACCTTTATATTAATAGCTAAAATCATGACTGTAGATTCACCAGGTGCGGAGCATCAGGGGGGAGAGGGTAGTACTTTTGTGAAAATTTTGTAATCTTTAACCTTCTTCTTCTTCTGAACCACAAGCCCTACAGACTTGAAAATTGGCATGGAGGATTAGCTCATAGACCTTAATAAAAATAGCTAAAATCATGACTGTAATGCCACCAGGTGCAGGGCACATGGGGGGAGGGTGTAGTACTTTTGTATAAATTTTGTAACATTAACCTTCATCTTCTAATGAACCAGGAGCCCTATAGACTTCAATATTGGCATGGATGATAAGCATATGGATCTAAAATAAAATAGCTAAAATCATGAATGTAGGGTCGCCAGATGCGGAGCATTAGGGGGGAGGGGGTAGTACTTTGGATCAATTTTGAAATCTTTAACCTTATTCTTCTTCTGGATCAGAAACCCTACAGACTTGAAAATTGTTATGGGTGATCAATATATGGACATTAATGAAAATAGCTAAAATCAGAACTGTTGGGTCACCAGGTGCTGAGTGTCTTGGGGAGGGGGTAGTACTTTGGATCATTTTTGAAATCTTTAAACTTCTTCTAATGAACCAAGAGTCCTACAGACTTGAAAATTGGTATGGATGATCAGCATATGGACATTAATTGAATTAGCTAAAATCATGACTGTAGATTCACCAAGTGCAGAGCATCTTGGGGGAGGGGGAGTGCTTTGTTGAGAATTTTGAATCCCTACAGCCTTTATATTTGACATGGATTATTCAACTCATTAAAGAAAACTTTAAAAGTCTCAGACTCACTGAGCCTGTATATCTGGCATAGATTTGCTGATCACAGACCTTCTATGAAAAAAGCTTAAATAAATAATGACCAGGGGAGGAGCAGGGGGGGGATTATTTCAAATGTTATCTGATTGAATAAGTGAAAATCTCTTTTTTCTGTGGTTGCATGGACATACCTAGGTAATGAAGCTTTTTTCTCAGGTGAGCGACCCAGGGCCAACGGTCCTCTTGTTAAATCAACACCAGCCAATAAGAAAGTAGATAGATTTGATCTATATGCATGAAGTTGTCGATCGTTTAAAAAAACAACAACAAAAAAGTTGGCAGATTTATCCATTTGAATGATATCAGAGCGTGGTTGAGTGATTGGCGAAAGCGACGTGAATGCATCAGATAAATAGAGTGGTTTTGGATTAAAATGAATAGAATAATACTTTATGTCTTTGTTAATATAAATTGATGTAGAACAGTAAAGGTTTCATCCATATAAAAACAAATATAAAATAAACCAGGAACTTCTTAAGCTATGTCGTTACGAATGCACGGCGTTGAAACGTTCTATGGCACGTCGTAGATAAAAACGTCATTATAAAATGACGTCATTACTATTAAAACGGTCTACTCATGGTGTTAAAATAAGATGTATTGGTGTTTCAGTTGCCAATATTCAGATTCGTTGTCAATAAGCAGCGGCTGCTTGAGCGAGAGCACTATATGAGCAGGCTGATCTGTGTAATTACCGTCTGACAGAAATCAAATATAATTATCACATGACGTACAGATCTACACGCACTTTGTTATGCCAGTTCGTGTTGTGAATTGTGTATGTCACGCCTTTGCTGAATGACTGTTAGATGCTTCACGCAGTCTGAACAGGGTCGATAACCTTAACAATCATTCCACTGTTTTCCCATGGCTGTGAAGCTAATCTAATCACTTTTTCATTCATCTTGTAATCAAAGATGAGACGTGAATGAGCTATTATTATTCAACGTTTCGCCGTATGAACGGACCATCCTAAATGCAGACATAAAAAGAGGTGGTTCCAGATAATAGGGTGTGATGTCAATCAGAATGGTGTCTATTTTTTTTTATCAAAACCCCGTGTTATGGGTACTGATTGCAGTTGTATAAAAGAGAAAATTCCAAAAAAAAAAAAGCAACCACAAAATAGATTTCAATGAAAAGGGGTTGTTTCACGTATTTTTAAATCGAAATCCCTCCTTTTATCCGGAGCTCTGCTTCTACGTGTACATGTAAACATACAGGCAACATAACACGGGATTTGCCAATCTGTTGCTAAATATAGATTATACTTACACGGCTCGCTTATTTTCTAGGGAACTATTTTAGGGTAAAACGACCCCGGAAGCAATTCAATTTCACCCCAACTGAATCAATCCATGTCACCAATTCATCCGCAATGCTACATGTCTATATAGCATCGTTCTACTTGTTTTTTCTTTTTCACACTTGTGGACTCCTGGATAGAACTTCTATCGCACCACACTCAAATCAAAACCAACAAATCTGTCCCTCTAAAAGCAATCCCTTATCTATTTATCGACATGTGTTGGGCCCGTAACAAGTTCATATACCCTAATGGTTGGCAAACAGACAAAAAGGCTCACACGAAAGACAACTCTAATCGTTTCGCATATTTGATACGCACACGACTGCCCCCCTTTGCTTGGTGCGAAAGCGTTGTTACTGTCTATATTCAAATAGGCAGTTACACCTGTTTTCCGCTGAGTCACCAATGTAACATTTTACCCTTGAAAATAACGTCGAAAGGCGCATGATGATATCATTTTACAAAAGGGGCTTTTGTTTGATATTGCTGGGAAGACAATTTCAATAGGAAAAAGCGGAATATCTGTGTTCAACAACGTACCTTTTTGAGCATTTTGCTTGTTTTAAAATGAAAATTTGATCTGATCGGATGGGCAGAAAAACTGCACCGCTGAAAAACGGAGCGATCTATTTTTAGCCATTTGGAGGAAAACAAATACGGACGTCTTTTATCAAAATTTACCAATCGTAAATGTTTAGAGCAATAATAGCCACTGTTAGTTGTATTTTCTAGAGCGTAGTATATCAATTCATCCTGATTTGGACAAGAAATGCAAAGATAGCTAGGGGTTACTTCATCCAAGGCGATTATTTGATACCCGACAGTAAAAGCAAATAAAGTCCAAATTTAAACCGATGTCAGCCCAAGCAATTCATACTTACCTGGTACAGGAGATACCGTGATCAGCAAGGCGGTTCTCCCAGAAAGAGGCCCTTCCATTGCACTTCGGTTGGGTTGACGTCTGCGATAGCCCCAAATGTGGGTTACTCGGGTACGTTATTTTTTCGTGTGGGGGTCTGCGTTCGCGCTAACCCCTGTAATTATCTCTTAACTAGAATTCAATAGAAAATTCTCGCTGCATGCTACATGACCCATTGCATGAGAGAAAAAGGTTTTATTTTCGTCGAAAATGTTTGTCCCAAAGACAACTCTCAATGAAATACGTGTACTTTCAATCAATTGCTTAAATAACAAGAACTTTACGCCCCTTCCAACGTATCTAACGTTTAAGGCATTTAGAAATTACTTGCAATTGGACATATTTTAACAGTTTGTCATATTGTAATAGGTTAAAACCAACCACTAATTAGTAAAGGGCAGGATGTGTGGGCTGTGGTTAGACCTCAAATATGTGTAGACTGTGATTAGACTGCACATATGTGTGGACTGTGATAAGATTGCACATATGTGAAGACTGATAAGATTGCACACATGTGTAGACTGTGATTAGCTGCACATATGTGTTGACTTATCATTCTCCATGCACATATGTGTAGACTGTGATAAGACTGTACATTTCTGTAGACTGTGATTAGACTGCCCACATAGGTAGGCTGTGATTAGACTGCACATATGTGTAGACTAATTAGATTGCACATATGTGTAGACTGTGATTAGACTGCATATATGTGTAGACTGTGATTAGACTGCACATATGTGTTGACTTATCATTGTCCATGCAGATATAGTTTCCCACGCAGATTGGCTATAATTTGAGCATGTGCGTGTCATTTCCAACAATTTCAAAAGTGCGCAAAGCAAAGACTCTGGCCAGCCTTTGTAGCCGCACAGTCTGTCCAGACCTTATTGCTATGTGCTCTGTAGATAGATAAGGTCTATATGCCTCATAATAAGATCGATGAATATTCTTAATACATTGTGTGGTTGTCTTGATTACACAGTGTTTGTCCAGCACTCAAAGAAGAAATTGTTTGAAATGTCACGCATAGGCTCATTTGTCAATTTAGGAATAAAAAGAAGTTGATGTATTGTCTTTTGTAAGAAAAAAATTAAGTGAATAAACTGTCCATAGTTGTCTGATATTTTGATGCTTCTCAATAGACGGAGAATTTTTATATTATTTTTAAGAGTGCAAGTAGTAAATAGGTGTTTTTGTTATTCAGTGATGCAATAATATTACTATGATTCCAGTTTTGGCATAGCATTGTTAGGTCACCCGAGCACAAAATACTCATGGTGAGCTTTTGTGGTCACTTGATGTCCATCATGTGCTGTCAATATTTACCTTTAGGCACTTTAGAGGCCATATCTTTTGACTTATCAACTTGAATATTGCTCGGAATAATTGTCTTGATAAATATCTGTCAAGTTGTTACTGGGGTCAAAATTGAAGTCAAGAGGTAAAATATAGAAAAAAAGCTTAATCTTAAAAGCTCAATCAATTTGAAAATTGGTTAAACTTGTTTCGTTTTGGCTAGATTTTAAACATTACATATTGTTTTGATTTGATCTACGACAGTAAAATCAGGTGAGCGAAAAGGGCATTTATTGTCCTCTTGTTATTGTGTATTGTCATTTTCATTTCATCTTTTTTATTTCTAAAAAAACCAGTATTCTTTTGTTAGGACATTATTCCAAGCTCTGACACAATTTTGAGGAAGACACCTGCCCTGCATTCAGGATATGAAAATACTTGCAAGAGTTAAAAATTGTTACACGACTTTGTATACACAATAAAAATTGTGTTAGGATATTAAGAGAATATTTGTTGAAACTAAAAACCTTATCTCACTGTAAGAATGCGAAAAGCAGATTCATACATAAGTGTGATTAGGTTTTTGGTAAAAAAAGAAAAGAGTCTTTCTTAAATAATGACAAACTATTTCTCATTATTTAGAAATAATACCCTACTCTTGCATGCAAATAAATTTGAATTGTGAGGTGCCATTTCCCAAATAGCTCACTATCATTTCCATTTTGAAGGCAAAACAGGTTGGAATTGTGGCGAAAGGCTGCTGTTGCAATAGTGTTAGGTATATTTGTTACTTGTATTATATTGTTTCATCTTTCATGTATAAAGCCTGTTGTTAAAGCATGTTCACCCCTTTCTTAGCATTTGTCAAAGAGACAGAAATTGAATAGGCATATATATTATCCTTCACATAAAAAATTTCATTTGGGAATAATGTGCTTATCAGACAGAGTATGGTCATTTAGTACCAGCCCTGCATATTTGAAGGAAAATATTCTGTAAACCATATGACAGGGCATCTTGCAACCACATAAGATTCTCTAACCATTAGTTCTGTTGCAAATGTATTCATATTCACCTTGTGTATGTATGTAGTTATAAAAGTTTTATAAAATGTTGAAAGGCAGCTTTTTTTCCCATATGTTTTATTTCATTAAAATTTGTCCATTTTAAAACCAAATTCTTTACCTAGAAACCAATTTTATGTTTTATATTCTTGTTAATCATATTGTGTATGTACGAAAATGAAAATAATAAAAACAAACAAATGTGCACGAAAGAGAAATAGTTGAATCTTGAGTTCTGAAAAGGTATTCGTTAAGGCATTTATCTTATTTGTGATGCTTGACATTTGTCGAGATTTCTGAATTACTTAAAGTCCTTGAATATTTGTTTACAAAAACATTATTTGTTGGAATTATGTTCAAAAATAAATTTGATTGCATAAATTTAGTATAAAGAATCACATTTTCCTTTTTTCATTTGAAAATTGATCTCATGGCATCAAAACATCAGAAAATGTTATTTAGTATGAAATTTCATGGCTTTTCTCACATCATATGTAAAAACCAGTAACATTATTTTTGTTGTGAATTATTTAATATAAGTGTGACAATTTGTTTTGTAAAGCATTATATCATTGCATCATTTTATCATTGTTTATCTCAGATTCATTCTAAAAATTAAAACACTTTACTAAAAGTTTCTCTCCTGAGTTTTTTTTTCTTTTTGATTCAGGAAAATAATTGGACCTTTAAGTAAACTTGCACTCAACTTTATTGTTATCTAAATTTAAGAAGGAATAAAAAGTGAATGAAAATTTGCAAGATTTTTTGAAATTTGGATTTTTTAACTTGTCAATATTTTGAATACAGAATCGTTTTCTTCACAATTATAAACATTAAAATTTTGCGTAATAGATAACAACATGACATCGTCAAAACAGGGAATTAAAATGAAATCATTTCATGTGAACAAACCTTGTACCTACAACTTGAACAATTTCAATTTTTACTGACCCAAATATGAAATGCCATAAACATTACAAATGTTTTCGTATATATTTTTTTTCATAAATTCACTCCCTTCATGCACATGCTTTCTCATGTCTGGTATTTGTAAATAAATATGTAAATAACCCCTTATATTAGAAAGCATGAGTAAATATGCTTAATTTCCACCAAAAGCGTATTTTCTCATTGCCTATGATTCACTGTAAAATTGTTGTTGAATTTTGTACAAAGTTTATCTGAAGTGTCAATAGTTCAACAATTTGGTTAAAGTCATGTCTAACAATGTTCAATAACGAAAGCAATTATTTCATAACTCTCATTGAGGTATGAAACTTGAAACTAAAAATATGTAAAAGTTTTTGAACATGGTTTGAATCCATTTTTTGTGTTCTTTTTTGGTAGATCATTAGCTCCACTGGATGAAAGCCACTGGGGCTATTGTCATGGCGTTGTGTCCGTCATGTGTCCGTCCGTGCGTCAGTGCGTCCGTGCGTCCGGTCGTAAACTTTTTCTTTAAAAATCTTCTCCTCAGAAACTACTGGATGGATTTCAACCAAACTTCACAGGAATGATCCTTTGGTGACCGTCTTTCAAAGTTGTTCAAGAAATTTTGATCCAATGAAAAACATGGATTTAATGGGCGTGGCTAATTTCCAAATATGGTAAAAAGTGAGTTTTCTCAGATTCTAATTGATGGACAACAATGAAATTTTACATGAATATTCCTTGTGTGACCATTTATTGGTCTAGAAGAAATTATTGTGACCGGATGAAAAATGTGCATTTTATGGGCGGAGGTCATTTCTCTATATGTCATATAGTGGACACTTTGAAAATCATTTTCTCAGAATCAAATTGACAGATATCATCCAAATTTCACTTGAGTGATCCTTGAGTGACCCTTTATCAGTCTACCAAAAAATATTATGATTGGATGAAAAATGTGCATTTTATGGGCGAGGTCATTTCTCTATATGTCATATAGTGGAAACTTTGAAAATCATTTTCTCAGAATCTAATAGACAGATATCATCCAAATTTCACTTGAGTGATCCTTGAGTGACCCTTTATCAGTCTACCAAAAATTATTGTGATTGGATGAAAAATATTTATTTTATGGGCGGAGGTCATTTTTCAAAAAGTGATACAGTGGAAACTTTGAAAATCATTTTCTCAGATTGAAACTGATGGATATCAATCAAACATTTTTGGTATGATCTTTTGGTGGGCAATTAACATGCAGCCAAAAATTATTTTGATTTGATGAAAAATATGTTTTTTATGGACAAAGGTCATTTCTCTATATATGTTAAATAATTGAAACTTTGAAAATCATTTTCAACATCAGTAGAACTCAAAATATTTAAAGATCTAGTCAAAACTTTGATTTGCTTTCATTTACAAGAATATCAAGCCTGTGGAGCGACTCAAGCCATTCATGGCTTTCTAGTTCATGATTGAATTTGAAAACTTCTTATAATTAGGACATGACTTTAACAAATTGTTGGAAAGTCTTTCCCTAATATCAAAAAGCAGATTTATGCCTAAAAAAATTGGCTATTAGTTCAAAACTAAAGCCTGTGTGTGCAATTTTCAGAATTTCAAGTATGCGCAAAGTAAAGACTCTGACCAGCCTGTGCATCCGCACATTCTGACCAGAGTCTTCATTGTGGCCCGATTGCATAACAAAAGTTTGGTGGTCAGCTTGAGTTTAACATGATTAAATACATGTTGTTATCCTTGAGTTTACAACTAAACTTTTGTTTTGCAATCAGAATTATGCGTTTAAAGTAGATAGATGAGGTTCAAAAGTATCTATAGCCACCAGGTATCTTTATATTTAACGTTTGTGGCTGTCTAGGCTACTTAATGTTTTCACCTTGCTAACATTTTAAATTGTTGGAAACGTCACACACAGGCTAATTTAAAATCAGTAGGGTAGGGTTTACAATGTATAACAAAAGCTTGAAAAAAGTTCAGTATGAATTGCTTTGTTTTAATGATTTTAATGATGTCTAAATCTGTTCTAAGAGTTGGTTTCAAATAATGTTTTGGAGTGAAAATATTCGGAAATCGATTTATTTGTTTATTTTGCTTTTATTTCATTTTGCAAGCAAAATGGCTTCCACATGTGGATGGAAACAGTTTACAGGCAGTTACTGCTGTTTTGCACTTAGCCATCGATATGAAGCTTTACAAGGATTCTTAATTGTAACCCGTCACACAAAAAGGAAACATCTGGGAACTTCTTAAAATATATATTTGTAATAGAAATTGGTTCTACTATGGGTCAACCAGAGGTTTCATTTCAAATATTCTTTGACAGGACGGAATATTGATTATTCAAGTTGGGGAAAATACGTAAGGTGGGAAAAGTTTTGACCCTATTCAGTCTGTGCACAACTGACTAGGGTCAAAGCTAGTCCCACTTTACACACTACCCAGATGGACTCTTTTTGTGTGATGGGTCACAATTCAATCATGTTGAAATCAGTTATTATTTGAGGGATGTTAGGGAAAGGGTTTTGTTTTTACATTATGTATATAAAAGTATGAATATAATTGTGAAGAGAGTTGAAAATAATAGTGTATGCAATTTTAATAGATTAACGTTGAGAAGTTGAAATTTTAACTTTTATTGAAAATATTTGTAAATGATTGCCTTAGTGTATATCAGGTGTTAATACTGTAAAACGTTTGAAATTCGTACCTTGCATGCAAGAAGAGGCTATTATGGATACCTTGCAATGCCGAATACTCTTTGCCAATAATTCATTTGTGAGGGTCTTTTGTCATAGAATGTCGATTTACAGAAAAATCTTCCATATTATTGTTAAATTTCAAGTCTATTTTGGTAAAAGTTTGTGATGTCCGCAACATTTCCTATTCAAAATATCTCTGATCTGCAAGTCGTTTGAGCTGTCAACAATTAAATAATCGATTTTACGTTTGATGAATTTCTGATTTATATATGCCACAGAAGTCTAAAATGTTTCTTTCCTGCATGCTTGGTCACAAACTTTGCTCTGGAATCTAAGTTCTTAAATGTACAGATCGAGAAGTGAAATGCTCATGTATATGCCTATACATATATTCCTATTTACAGTGTTAACCAGCATATGAGAAGGGTCCATCTGGGAACTCCATGAAATGAATATTTGAAAAAAGAAGGCTGCTTCAACTGGAGGTCGCATTTCAAATTTTGTTTTTACTGGAAGGTAGATTGACCAAGCTAGATTCAGAAAATGCAAAAAGTTGTAACCTTACTCAGTCTGCACTGTCCGTGCAGTCTGACTAGAGTTTACATTTTACACACTAACCAGATGGTCATTCTTGCATAACGGATCTCATATATGCAGGTTTGACAGTGTTATATGTTACAACCTCAAAATCCTCAAAATTATGTATTGGCTCAGCTGAAATTAGAATTATCAACATTTCACTTTCTTCTCTTTGATTTAAAGCTCTTCTTCATTTTGAATTTTATTTCTTTTCATATAAGATATACTAAGCAAGATAGGTACATTTGATATCTGTTCGTTTTGATTTTTATTGTCATAAACTTTAATGCTTTAGGACAATGTTTTCTTTATCTATCAAGTACATAGATATTCGATTACTGTTAATCTAAAAAATTACGGGATATAAAGGAGTCTGCTTGTCTGTCATGGCTATGTCTTTCAATCAGTCCACTTTTTTGTGTCCACTCAATTTCTCAGCAACAATTTTCATTCAAACTTGATAAATATGATCTGTAATAAGCTAAGATGTGGATGTCCTTATTTGGTAATGGTCAATTTACTTTTTACAAAATTATCGCCCTTTGATGAAAATGTCAGTTTTAGGTGTTAGCAATTCTGATGGACTAGGAATTTTGGGGGTATTAGTCCAATTTGTGACAATTAAATTATGTTTAAGATTGTTGCAATATGACGTTGATTAATGCTGATATAAAAAAAATGAATAATATGATTGTTATGATAAAATCCTGTTACATTAAAGATGCATTGAAATCTTTCAGTTACAGCTATTTTTTCTTTTGAATTTTTTGTACATGTACAGATTCTTTAAAAATAATTATGCTTTCTTCCATTAAGTTTTGTTATAAATCTAGTATCTTCCCACCACTCAAAACTCCTGGTTTTAGGTTTTTTATAAGATATACATTGTAAATTACTTGTGGTTTTATGTTTGTCTTTATCAAAAACTACCTTCAAACCATGTGGTATTCAATATCGTTGTGTTTTTTAATGGGACATATTTTTTAGGCCAATCCTTGCATTCCTTCTGCTAACACAGAAATTGTCTAGTGCTATTATGATAGGGGTTAAACACATATATTTTTTGGACAAAATGACAACTTTAAAAAAGTGCTAACTCTCCTTTGTTCCTTTTTACCATTCATCAAAAATAGTTATAAAAAAAAGACAACAGTTGAATAAAGCAGAGTTAACACCCTTGGCTTGGCATATTGTTATTTCTGAAAATCATGGCATTGAGTGCAGTTTCCAGCGCATTGCGTAAAAGTTTCAAACTCTGCCATAGTCAACATTCTTTCTGTTATTTGTCTTTCGCTGATGGGCGAATATTCACCTTAGTGAGACGAGCAACTCGGCGCTATCGTAAGGTGCTTTGGTTGTGTCATTGTGAGACATATACTCCAGATTTTGCTATACCCCTAACAATGAATTTCTAATTTTCCAACCACTTTGTCCGCATGTGATTGTTTAGTGCTAACATGGTTTAATTGTAGTATATTTTGTTTTAGTGTAGAGATATGAACCACATTTTGTTCTATTTTAGTGTAAAACTATAGATTAAAAATACACAATTCTAACAGAGTTTTTTGTCATTTTTGGGACCTAGCGAAGGAAGCTTCTTGAAGTTTGATGATGAGCTTCTTTCAAATAGAATACAACCACAAACTTTAGATCAGCGCCAGTGGAGCCTTACTGGTCTTCTTGGGGCTCTGGTTTTTAGAAAACTCAAGGTCTGGCAGTAGCTCTGGCCTGTTTTAGCTCGCCTGAGTGCAAAATGCTCATGTTGAGCTATTTTGATCGAGCTGTGTCCGGCGTCCGTTGTCTGGTCGTCCGTCAACATGTTGTGTGCACTCTTGATGTCACATTTTTGGCGGGCCCAAATGTCTTGAAACTTGGTCAGAATGTTTGTCTTCGTCAAATCCCGGTCAAGTTCGAAATTAGGTCAAACATAGGGTCAACTCTTAAAAAAAAACCTGGTGTCAAGGGCGCAAAATCACGATTTCTAGATTCGAAACTCGCCCTGTTTGTAAAGCCCGTCGAGACACACGTGAAAACACCAAGTTTCTTTCGATCGTCCCTCTAGTGGTTGAGCTACGGCCTTCGCGAGGTCAAATCACAAGCCTCGCCCAGGGCCGGAGCTTCCCTAGCACGAATCGCTCAAGTACTGTCGTTAATAGTCGCAGTCCTACAAACCAGGCACGATTGTGGCCAGGCAAACACACGCGTACCCAGTTCATGGTAATCGGTCCTTGGGATCGTATCCTGGGTCGGTTTGTCAGAGTGGGTCGCTCCTGTGAACATAAAGACCAGGACTTTGATTTCCTGAAGAGTGTCTCACTCTCATGGCACCGGCCCTTGCTCGTTTCTGCGGCTCGGTGGGCCAATCGCACCGGCGTTTAGAGCAAGCGTCAGCGACCTTTTACTGGCGCCCCACAGCCAATTTCAGGTAGCTCGGCTAATCGATACAATGTGAGCGCAAAACTCACTTGACCGGGCCCAAGTCGCGATCGCCGTCGACTTTTCCCAACATGGTTCTTGCATTTCGGGTCAGGGAGCGAAAATGAGATTTCGGCTATTTCTCCCCTTTTGTAGAACTCGTTGCAACAAATTCTCAGTCACCAAGGTCGCCTGGATCCTCCTCCTGGATGCAAGGTGCAATTTGCGCACCTCGCCCCCTGCCGGACGGTCCTGGCGTGGATCGCTGAAGAACAGTCGCGAATAGCCAGAAAATCCTCAAAATATGTCCATCTTGGTACTTTGTAAAACAGTTTAAGAATCGTGAGTTGCAGGCTGTTTGAAAATTTTCGAATTGCCCATTGGCCTCCGATATTGCTCATGACTCGGCTTGAAAAAAGAAGAGGCAATTAATAAGGATATTGAATGCGTGGGATCAGCGAAATTCGATCAAAATTAAAGGGAGGTAAGTTGATATCGGTAATGTCGACCGTTGTGACGAAATTATCGATACTTAACTTCCCCCTTAATTAAAATCTACGTTATTTGGTTCGTGCATCTTCAGAGAACAATTAGTCGCTTTTTAAATCAACACCAGTCAATAAGAAAGTAGATAGATTTGATCTATATGCATGAAGTTGTCGATCGTTAAAAAAAAAAAAAAAAAAACTTCGCAGATTTATCCATTTGAATGATATCGGAGCGTGTTTGAGTGATTGGCGAAAGCGACGTGAATGCATCAGATAGATAGAGTGGTTTTGATAAAAATGAATAGAATAACACGCTATGTCTTTGTTAATATAAATTGATGTAGAATAGTAAAGGTTTCATCCAAACAAAACAGATACAAAATAAAGCAGGAACTTCTTAATCCGATGTCGTTACGAATGCACGGCGTTGAAACGTTCTATGACACGTCTGGATGAAACGTCATTATCAAATGACGTCATTACTAAAACGGTTTACTCATGGTGTTAAAATCAGATGTATTGGTGTTTCAGTTGCCAATATTCAGATTCGTTGTCAATAAGCAGCGGCTGCTTGCAGAGATTGCACTATATGAGCAGGCTGATCTGTGTAATTACCGTCTGACAGAAATCAAATATAATTATCACATGACGTACAGATCTACACGCACTTTGTATCGCCAGTTCGTATTGTGAAATGTGTATGTCACTGACGCCTTTGCTGAATGACAGTTAGATGCTTCATGCAGTCTGAACAGGGTCGATAACCTTAACAATCATTCCACTGTTTTCCCGTGGCTGTGAAGCTAATCTTATCAGTTTTTCATTCATGTTGTAATCAAAGATGAGACGTGAATAAACTATTATTATTCAACGTTTCGCCGTATGAACGGACCATCCTAAATGCAGACATAAAAGAGGTGGTTCAAGATAATAGGGTGTGATGTCAATCAGAATGGTGTCTTTTTTTTTTTTATCAAAACCACGTGTTATGGGTACTGTTTGCAATTGTATGAAAGAGAAAATTCAAAAAAAGCAACAACAAAAAAAAATTCAATGAAAAGAGGTGGTTCCGCTTATTTTTAGACGAAATCCCTCCTTTTATCCGGAGCTCTGCTTCTACGTGTACATGTATACATGTAGGCAACATAACACGAGATTTGCCAATCTGTTGCTAAAAATAGATTATACTGACACGGCTCGCTTATTTTCTAGGGAACTATTTTAGGGTACAACGACCCCGGAAGCAATTCAATTTCATCCCAAAATCAATCCATGTCACCAATTCATCCGCAATGCTAAATGTCTATACTCAAATCAAAACCAAATCCGCCCCTCTAATGGTTGGCAAACAGACAAAAAGGCTCACACGAAAGACAACTCTAATCGTTTCGTATATTGGACTGCCTCCCTTTGCTTGGTGCGAAAGCGTTGTTACTGCCTATATTCAAATAGGCAGTTACACCTGTTTTCCGCTGAATCACCAATGTAACATTTTACCCTTGAAAATAACGTCTAAAGGCACAAGATCATATCATTTTACATAAGAGGCTTTTGTTTGATATTGCTGAGAAGATAATTTCAATAGCAAAAAGCGGAATCGTGATCTGTGTTCAACAACGTACCTTTTTTGAGCATCTTGCTTGTTTTAAAATGAAAACTTGATCTGCTCGGATGGGAAGAAAACTGCGCCGCTGAAAAACGGAGCGATCTATTTTTAGCCATTTGAAGGAAAACAAATAAGGACGTCTTTTCTCAAAATTTACCAATCGTAAATGTTTAGAGATATGATAGCCACTGTAAGTTACAATTTCTAGAGCGTAGTATATCAATTCATTCTGATTTTGACAAGAAATGCAGAGAAAGCTAGGGATTACTTCATCTTAGGCGATTATTTGATACCCGACAGTTAAAGCAAATAACGTCCATATTTAACCCGATGTCAGCCCAAGCAATTCATACTTACCTGGTACAGGAGATACCGTGATCAGCAAGGCGGTTCTCCCAGAAAGAGGCCCTTCCATTGCACTTCGGTTGGGTTGACGTCTGCGATAGCCCCAAATGTGGGTTACTCGGGTACGTTATTTTTTCGTGTGGGGGTCTGCGTTCGCGCTAACCCCTGTAATTATCTCTTAACTAGAATTCAATAGAAAATTCTCGCTGCATGCTACATGACCCATTGCATGAGAGAAAAAGGTTTTATTTTCGTCGAAAATGTTTGTCCCAAAGACAACTCTCAATGAAATACGTGTACTTTCAATCAATTGCTTAAATAACAAGAACTTTACGCCCCTTCCAACGTATCTAACGTTTAAGGCATTTAGAAATTACTTGCAATTGGACATATTTTAACAGTTTGTCATATTGTAATAGGTTAAAACCAACCACTAATTAGTAAAGGGCAGGATGTGTGGGCTGTGGTTAGACCTCAAATATGTGTAGACTGTGATTAGACTGCACATATGTGTAGACTGTGATTAGACTGCACATATGTGTAGACTGAGTTTATCTGAATTGTCAATAGTACATCAATTTGGTTAAAGTCATGTTTCACAATGCTCTATAACGAAAGCAAATATTTCATTACTTTCATTGAAGTATGAAACTTGAAACTAATAAATATGTAAAAGTTTTTGAATTTGGTTTAAATCAATTTTTTATTTTCGTTCTATGGGGATCATTCGTGATTGAATTTGAACTTCTTTATAATTAGGAGATGACTTTAACGAATTGCTGGAAAGTCTTTCTCCAATATCAATAAGCAGGTTTGTTCTTGATTGTTTAACCCTTAACCCTAACTGTTCATGACAAATTCCTGTTTTAAACGAAGCAAGTTGCAACCAGTGTAGACTTAAATCAGACGTGAATTCTGACTATATTGCCTGCAAACTACTATATGGTTCTTCGAAAAAAAAAACAGCCAGAGTGGTTGAAATGCTTACAACTTTGGCAATTAGTTCAAAACTAAATTTCAGCCTGTGTGTGCGATTTCCAGAATTTGAAATATGCACAAAGTAAAGACTCTGACCAGCCTGTGCACACGCACAGTCTGACCAGAGTCTTCACTGTGGCCCGATTGTGTAACAAAAGTTTAGTGGTAAACTTGAGTTTAACATGATTAAATACATGTTGTTAACCTTGAGTTTACAACTTAACTTTTGTTATTCAATCAGGCCATATGCGCTTAGTAGATAGACAAGGTTCAAAGGTATCTGTAGTCATCAGGTAACTTTATATTTAACGTTTGTGGCTGTCTACGCAACTTAATGTTTGCACCTTGCTAACATTTCAAATTGTTGGAAATGTCACACACAGGCTAATTTAAAATCAGTAGGGTAAGGTTTAAGATGTATAACAAAACCTTGAAGAAAAGTTCAGTATGAATTGCTTTGTTTTAATGATTTTAATCATGTCTAAATCTGTTCTAAGAGTTGGTTTCAAAAAATGTTTTGAAGTGAAAATATTCGGAAATCGATTTATTTGTTTATTTTGCTTTTATTTCATTTTGCAAGCAAAATGGCTTCCACATGTGGATGGAAACAGTTTATAGGCAGTTACTGCTGTTTTGCACTTAGCCATCGATATGAAGCTTTACAAGGATTCTTAATTGTAACCCGTCACACAAAAAGGAAACATCTGGGAACTTCTTAAAATATATATTTGTAATAGAAATTGGTTCTACTATGGGTCAACCAGAGGTCTCATTTCAAATATTCTTTGACAGGACGGAATATTGATTATTCAAGTTGGGGAAAATAAGTAAAGTGGGAAAAGTTTTGACCCTATTCAGTCCGTGCACAACTGACTAGGGTCAAAGCTTGTCCCACTTTACACACTACCCAGATGGACTCTTTTTGTGTGATGGGTCACAATTTAATCATGTTGAAATCAGTTATTATTTGAGGGATGTTAGGGAAAGGGTTTTGTTTTTACATTATGTACATAAAAGTATGAATATAATTGTGAAGAGAGTTCAAAATAATAGTGTATGCAATTTTAATAGATTAACGTTGAGAAGTTGAAATTTTAACTTTTATCGAAAATATTTGTAAATGATTGCCTTAGTGTATATCAGGTGTTTATATTGTAAAACGTTTTAAATTTGTACCTTGCATGCAAGAAGAGGCTATAATGGATACCTTGCAATACAAATTATCTTTGCCCATAATTTATTCATGAGGAAGTTTTGTCATAGAATGTCGATTTACAGAAAAATCTTCCATATTATTGTTAAATTTCAAGCCTATTTTGGTAAAAGTTTGTGATGTCCGCTACATTTCATATTCAAAATATCTCTGATCTGCAAGTCGTTTGAGCTGTCAACAATTAAATAATCGATTTTACCTTTGATGCATTTCTGATTTATATATGCCACAGAAGTCCAAAATGTTTCTTTCCTGCATGCTTGGTCACAGACTTTGCTCTTGAATCTAAGTTCTTAAATGCACGGTTCGAGAAGTGAAATGCTCATGTATATGCCTATACATATATTCCTATTTACAATGTGAACCAGCACATGAAAAGGGTCCATCTGGGAACTCTATGAAATGAATATTTGAAAAAAGAAGGCTGGTTCAACTGGAGGTCGCATTTCAAAAAGTTGTAACCCTACTCAGTCTGCACTGTCCGTGCAGACTGACTAGGGTTTACATTTTACACACTAACCAGATGGTCATTCTTGCATAACGGATCTCTTATATGCAGGTTTGACAGTGTTATGTTACAACCTCAAAATCCTAAAATTATGTATTGGCTCAGCTGAAATTAGAATTATCAACATTTCACTTTCTTCTCTTCCATTTGAAGCTCTTCTTCGTTTTGATTTTTTATCTTTTTATTTAAGCTATAATAAGCCAGATAGGTACATTTGATATCTGTTCGTTTTGATTTTTATTGTCATAAACTTTAATGCTTTAGGACAATGTCTTCTTTATCTATCAAGTACATAGATATTCGAAAATAGTTAATCCCCAAAATTACGGGATATAAAGGAGTCTGCTTGTCTGTCACCGTTATGTCTTTTCATCAGTCCACTTTTTTGTGTCCACTCAATTTCTCAGCAACAATTTTCATTCAAACTTGATAAATATGATCTGTAATAAGCTAAGATGTGGATGTCATTATTTGGTAATGGCCAATTCACTTTTTACAGAATTACCGCCCTTTGATGAAAGTGTCAATTTAAGGTGTAAGCAATTTTGATGGACTAGGAATTTTGGGGGTATTAGTCCAATTTGTGACAATCAAATTATGTTTAACATTGTCGCTTTATGACAGTTGATTAATGCTGATATAAAAAAAAAAAAAAAGAATAATACGATTGTTATGATAAAATCCTGTTACATTAAAGATGCATTGAAATCTTTCAGTTACATCTAATTTTTCTTTTGAACTTTTTTTACATGTGCAGATTCTTTAAAAATGATTATGTTTTCTTCCATTAAGTTTTGTTTTTTTATAAATCTAGTATCTTCCCACCACTCAAAACTCCTGGTTTTAGGTTTTTTATAAGATATACATTGTAAATTACTTGTGGTTTTATGTTTGTCTTTATCAAAAACTACATTCAAACCATGTGGTATTCAATATCATGGTGTTTTTTAATGGGACAATTTTTAGGCCAATCCTTGTCTACCTTCTGCTTACACAGAAATTGTCTAATGCTATTATGATAGGGGTTAAACACATATATTTTTTGGACAAAATGACAACTTAGAAAAAAGTGCCAACTCTGATTTGTTCATTTTTTTTCCATTTTCCATTCATGAAAAAAAAAAAAAAAAAACCGGTTGAACAAAGCAGAGTTGGTTAGTCAAGATTCCTCCTTGGCATATTGTAATTTCTGATAATCATGGCAGTGAGTGCAGTTTCCAGCGCATTGCGTAAAAGTTTTGAACTCTGCAATATTCAACATTCTGTTACCTGTCCCTCGCTGATAGGCGTATATTTACCTTAGTGGGACGAGTAACTCGGGGCTTTCGTAAGATGATATTGTTGTGTCATTATGAAACATACCAGGAATCAATTGATCGATGCTCCAGTCTTTATTATATGACTAAAAATTATTTTCTAATTTTCCAACAAAATTGTCGGCATATGTTTGTTTAGTGCAAATATGGTTTGAATGTAGTATATTTTGTTTTAGTGTAGAGATATGAACCACATTTTGTTCTATTTTAGTGTAAAACTATAGATTAAAAATACACATTTTTAAGAGAGTTTGTTGTCATTTTTGTCACCAAGCCCGTTTAGCTCACTTGGTTATATGTTTGACTATCAATTCTGTGAACAAAAGTTTGTTCGTCAGCTTGGTTAACGTTCTTTGAATATTTGCCACGACATTGTGACAAGCTTTCTTTTTCCTCCTACCAACGGGAAGGAGTAAAATAGTTTTTTAGCTCCACCGGCCGAAAGACCAGCGGGCTATTGTCATGGCGGGGTGTCCGTCGTCCGTGGGTCCAATGCTTGCGTCCGTCCATCCGTCCGTAAACTTTTACTTTAAAAATCTTCTCCTCATAAAGTACCGGATGGATTTCAATCAAAATTCACAGGAATGTTCCTTGGGTGACCATCTATCAGATTCCTTCAAAGAATTTTAATCGTTTGAAAATCATGGCTTTAGTAGGTGTGGCTAATTTCCGTATATGGTAATAGGTAGCTTTTCTCAGAAACCAATTAATGGATATAAACCAAACTTCACATGAATTATCCTTGAGTGACCCTCTATCAGTCTACAAAAAATTATTGTGATCAGAGGCAAAATGTGTATTTTATGGGCGGAGGTCATTTCTCTATATGATATATAGTGGAAACTATGAAAATCATTTTCTCAGAACCTGACAAATGGATAACAACCAAATTTCATTAGGACGATTCTTTAGTTATCCTTTACAAGTCTGTAAAAAATTATTGTGATCAGATGAAAAATAAGTGTTTTATGGGCGGAGGTCATTTCTCTATATGTTGTATAGTGAAAACTTTCTGGTCGTCCGTCAACATCTTGTGTGCACTCTAGAGGTCACATTTTTGGCGGGCCCAAATGTCTTGAAACTTGGTCAGAATGTTTGTCTTCGCCAAATCTCGGTCAAGTTCGAAATTAGGTCAAACATGGGGTCAACTCTTAAAAAAAATTCTGGTGTCAGGGGCGCAAAATCACGATTTCTAGATTCGAAACTCGCCCTGTTTGTAAAGCCCGTCGAGCAGACGTGAAAACACCAAGTTTGTTTCGATCGTCCCTCTAGTGGTTGAGCTACGGCCTTTGCGAGGTCAAATCACAAACCTCGCCCAGGGCCGGAGCTACCCTAGCGCGAATCGCTCAAGTACTGTCGGTGATAGTCGCAGTCCTACAAACCAGGCACGATTGTGGCTAGGCAAACACACACGTACCCAGTTCATGGTAATCGGTCCTTGGGATCGTGTCCTGGGTTGGTTTGTCAGAGTGTTTCGCTCCTGTGAACATAAAGACCAGGACTTTGATTTTCTGAAGAGTGTCCACCTCTCATGACACTGGCCCTTGCTCGTTTCTGCGGCTCGGTGGGTCAATCGCACAGGCGTTAAGAGCAAGCGTCAGCGACCTTTAACTGGCGCCCACGGCCCAATTTCAGGTAGCTCGGCTAATCGATACAATGTGAGCGCGAAACTCACTTGACCGGGCCCAAGCCGCGATCGCCGTCAACTTATCCTGACATGGCTCTTGCATTTCGGGTCAGGGAGCGAAAATGAGATTTCGGCTATTTCCCCCCTTTTGTAGAACTCGCTGCAACGAATTCTCAGTCACCAAGGTCGCCTGGATCCTCCTCCTGGATGCAAGGTGCAGTTTGCGCACCTCGCCCACTGCCGGGCGGTCCTGGCGTGGATCGCTGAATAACAGTCGTGAATAGCCAGAAAATCCTCAAAATATGTCCATCTTGGTACTTTGTAAAACAGTTTAAGAATCATGAATTGCAGGCTGATTGAAAATTTTCGAATTGCCCATTGGCCTCCGATATTGCTCATGACTCGGCTTGAAAAAAGAAGAGGCAATTAATAAGGATATTGAATGCGTGGGATCAGCGAAATTCGATCAAAATTAAAGGGAGGTAAGTTGATATCGGTAATGTCGACCGTTGTGACGAAATTATCGATACTTTACTTCCCCTTAATTAAAATCTACGTTATTTGGTTCGTGCATCTTCAGAGAACAATTAGTCGCTTTTTAAATCAGCACCAGTCAATAAGAAAGTAGATAGATTTGATCTATATGCATGAAGTTGTCGATCGTTAAAAAAAAAAAAAAAAAACTTCGCAGATTTATCCATTTGAATGATATCGGAGCGTGTTTGAGTGATTGGCGAAAGCGACGTGAATGCATCAGATAGATAGAGTGGTTTTGATAAAAATGAATAGAATAACACGCTATGTCTTTGTTAATATAAATTGATGTAGAATAGTAAAGGTTTCATCCAAACAAAACAGATACAAAATAAAGCAGGAACTTCTTAATCCGATGTCGTTACGAATGCACGGCGTTGAAACGTTCTATGACACGTCTGGATGAAACGTCATTATCAAATGACGTCATTACTAAAACGGTTTACTCATGGTGTTAAAATCAGATGTATTGGTGTTTCAGTTGCCAATATTCAGATTCGTTGTCAATAAGCAGCGGCTGCTTGCAGAGATTGCACTATATGAGCAGGCTGATCTGTGTAATTACCGTCTGACAGAAATCAAATATAATTATCACATGACGTACAGATCTACACGCACTTTGTATCGCCAGTTCGTATTGTGAAATGTGTATGTCACTGACGCCTTTGCTGAATGACAGTTAGATGCTTCATGCAGTCTGAACAGGGTCGATAACCTTAACAATCATTCCACTGTTTTCCCGTGGCTGTGAAGCTAATCTTATCAGTTTTTCATTCATGTTGTAATCAAAGATGAGACGTGAATAAACTATTATTATTCAACGTTTCGCCGTATGAACGGACCATCCTAAATGCAGACATAAAAGAGGTGGTTCAAGATAATAGGGTGTGATGTCAATCAGAATGGTGTCTTTTTTTTTTTATCAAAACCACGTGTTATGGGTACTGTTTGCAATTGTATGAAAGAGAAAATTCAAAAAAAGCAACAACAAAAAAAAAATTCAATGAAAAGAGGTGGTTCCGCTTATTTTTAGACGAAATCCCTCCTTTTATCCGGAGCTCTGCTTCTACGTGTACATGTATACATGTAGGCAACATAACACGAGATTTGCCAATCTGTTGCTAAAAATAGATTATACTGACACGGCTCGCTTATTTTCTAGGGAACTATTTTAGGGTACAACGACCCCGGAAGCAATTCAATTTCATCCCAAAATCAATCCATGTCACCAATTCATCCGCAATGCTAAATGTCTATACTCAAATCAAAACCAAATCCGCCCCTCTAATGGTTGGCAAACAGACAAAAAGGCTCACACGAAAGACAACTCTAATCGTTTCGTATATTGGACTGCCTCCCTTTGCTTGGTGCGAAAGCGTTGTTACTGCCTATATTCAAATAGGCAGTTACACCTGTTTTCCGCTGAATCACCAATGTAACATTTTACCCTTGAAAATAACGTCTAAAGGCACAAGATCATATCATTTTACATAAGAGGCTTTTGTTTGATATTGCTGAGAAGATAATTTCAATAGCAAAAAGCGGAATCGTGATCTGTGTTCAACAACGTACCTTTTTTGAGCATCTTGCTTGTTTTAAAATGAAAACTTGATCTGCTCGGATGGGAAGAAAACTGCGCCGCTGAAAAACGGAGCGATCTATTTTTAGCCATTTGAAGGAAAACAAATAAGGACGTCTTTTCTCAAAATTTACCAATCGTAAATGTTTAGAGATATGATAGCCACTGTAAGTTACAATTTCTAGAGCGTAGTATATCAATTCATTCTGATTTTGACAAGAAATGCAGAGAAAGCTAGGGATTACTTCATCTTAGGCGATTATTTGATACCCGACAGTTAAAGCAAATAACGTCCATATTTAACCCGATGTCAGCCCAAGCAATTCATACTTACCTGGTACAGGAGATACCGTGATCAGCAAGGCGGTTCTCCCAGAAAGAGGCCCTTCCATTGCACTTCGGTTGGGTTGACGTCTGCGATAGCCCCAAATGTGGGTTACTCGGGTACGTTATTTTTTCGTGTGGGGGTCTGCGTTCGCGCTAACCCCTGTAATTATCTCTTAACTAGAATTCAATAGAAAATTCTCGCTGCATGCTACATGACCCATTGCATGAGAGAAAAAGGTTTTATTTTCGTCGAAAATGTTTGTCCCAAAGACAACTCTCAATGAAATACGTGTACTTTCAATCAATTGCTTAAATAACAAGAACTTTACGCCCCTTCCAACGTATCTAACGTTTAAGGCATTTAGAAATTACTTGCAATTGGACATATTTTAACAGTTTGTCATATTGTAATAGGTTAAAACCAACCACTAATTAGTAAAGGGCAGGATGTGTGGGCTGTGGTTAGACCTCAAATATGTGTAGACTGTGATTAGACTGCACATATGTGTAGACTGTGATTAGACTGCACATATGTGTAGACTGAGTTTATCTGAATTGTCAATAGTACATCAATTTGGTTAAAGTCATGTTTCACAATGCTCTATAACGAAAGCAAATATTTCATTACTTTCATTGAAGTATGAAACTTGAAACTAATAAATATGTAAAAGTTTTTGAATTTGGTTTAAATCAATTTTTTATTTTCGTTCTATGGGGATCATTCGTGATTGAATTTGAACTTCTTTATAATTAGGAGATGACTTTAACGAATTGCTGGAAAGTCTTTCTCCAATATCAATAAGCAGGTTTGTTCTTGATTGTTTAATCCTTAACCCTAACTGTTCATGACAAATTCCTGTTTTAAACGAAGCAAGTTGCAACCAGTGTAGACTTAAATCAGACGTGAATTCTGACTATATTGCCTGCAAACTACTATATGGTTCTTCGAAAAAAAACAGCCAGAGTGGTTGAAATGCTTACAACTTTGGCAATTAGTTCAAAACTAAATTTCAGCCTGTGTGTGCGATTTCCAGAATTTGAAATATGCACAAAGTAAAGACTCTGACCAGCCTGTGCACACGCACAGTCTGACCAGAGTCTTCACTGTGGCCCGATTGTGTAACAAAAGTTTAGTGGTAAACTTGAGTTTAACATGATTAAATACATGTTGTTAACCTTGAGTTTACAACTTAACTTTTGTTATTCAATCAGGCCATATGCGCTTAGTAGATAGACAAGGTTCAAAGGTATCTGTAGTCATCAGGTAACTTTATATTTAACGTTTGTGGCTGTCTACGCAACTTAATGTTTGCACCTTGCTAACATTTCAAATTGTTGGAAATGTCACACACAGGCTAATTTAAAATCAGTAGGGTAAGGTTTAAGATGTATAACAAAACCTTGAAGAAAAGTTCAGTATGAATTGCTTTGTTTTAATGATTTTAATCATGTCTAAATCTGTTCTAAGAGTTGGTTTCAAAAAATGTTTTGAAGTGAAAATATTCGGAAATCGATTTATTTGTTTATTTTGCTTTTATTTCATTTTGCAAGCAAAATGGCTTCCACATGTGGATGGAAACAGTTTATAGGCAGTTACTGCTGTTTTGCACTTAGCCATCGATATGAAGCTTTACAAGGATTCTTAATTGTAACCCGTCACACAAAAAGGAAACATCTGGGAACTTCTTAAAATATATATTTGTAATAGAAATTGGTTCTACTATGGGTCAACCAGAGGTCTCATTTCAAATATTCTTTGACAGGACGGAATATTGATTATTCAAGTTGGGGAAAATAAGTAAAGTGGGAAAAGTTTTGACCCTATTCAGTCCGTGCACAACTGACTAGGGTCAAAGCTTGTCCCACTTTACACACTACCCAGATGGACTCTTTTTGTGTGATGGGTCACAATTTAATCATGTTGAAATCAGTTATTATTTGAGGGATGTTAGGGAAAGGGTTTTGTTTTTACATTATGTACATAAAAGTATGAATATAATTGTGAAGAGAGTTCAAAATAATAGTGTATGCAATTTTAATAGATTAACGTTGAGAAGTTGAAATTTTAACTTTTATCGAAAATATTTGTAAATGATTGCCTTAGTGTATATCAGGTGTTTATATTGTAAAACGTTTTAAATTTGTACCTTGCATGCAAGAAGAGGCTATAATGGATACCTTGCAATACAAATTATCTTTGCCCATAATTTATTCATGAGGAAGTTTTGTCATAGAATGTCGATTTACAGAAAAATCTTCCATATTATTGTTAAATTTCAAGCCTATTTTGGTAAAAGTTTGTGATGTCCGCTACATTTCATATTCAAAATATCTCTGATCTGCAAGTCGTTTGAGCTGTCAACAATTAAATAATCGATTTTACCTTTGATGCATTTCTGATTTATATATGCCACAGAAGTCCAAAATGTTTCTTTCCTGCATGCTTGGTCACAGACTTTGCTCTTGAATCTAAGTTCTTAAATGCACGGTTCGAGAAGTGAAATGCTCATGTATATGCCTATACATATATTCCTATTTACAATGTGAACCAGCACATGAAAAGGGTCCATCTGGGAACTCTATGAAATGAATATTTGAAAAAAGAAGGCTGGTTCAACTGGAGGTCGCATTTCAAAAAGTTGTAACCCTACTCAGTCTGCACTGTCCGTGCAGACTGACTAGGGTTTACATTTTACACACTAACCAGATGGTCATTCTTGCATAACGGATCTCTTATATGCAGGTTTGACAGTGTTATGTTACAACCTCAAAATCCTAAAATTATGTATTGGCTCAGCTGAAATTAGAATTATCAACATTTCACTTTCTTCTCTTCCATTTGAAGCTCTTCTTCGTTTTGATTTTTTATCTTTTTATTTAAGCTATAATAAGCCAGATAGGTACATTTGATATCTGTTCGTTTTGATTTTTATTGTCATAAACTTTAATGCTTTAGGACAATGTCTTCTTTATCTATCAAGTACATAGATATTCGAAAATAGTTAATCCCCAAAATTACGGGATATAAAGGAGTCTGCTTGTCTGTCACCGTTATGTCTTTTCATCAGTCCACTTTTTTGTGTCCACTCAATTTCTCAGCAACAATTTTCATTCAAACTTGATAAATATGATCTGTAATAAGCTAAGATGTGGATGTCATTATTTGGTAATGGCCAATTCACTTTTTACAGAATTACCGCCCTTTGATGAAAGTGTCAATTTAAGGTGTAAGCAATTTTGATGGACTAGGAATTTTGGGGGTATTAGTCCAATTTGTGACAATCAAATTATGTTTAACATTGTCGCTTTATGACAGTTGATTAATGCTGATATAAAAAAAAAAAAAAAAGAATAATACGATTGTTATGATAAAATCCTGTTACATTAAAGATGCATTGAAATCTTTCAGTTACATCTAATTTTTCTTTTGAACTTTTTTTACATGTGCAGATTCTTTAAAAATGATTATGTTTTCTTCCATTAAGTTTTGTTTTTTTATAAATCTAGTATCTTCCCACCACTCAAAACTCCTGGTTTTAGGTTTTTTATAAGATATACATTGTAAATTACTTGTGGTTTTATGTTTGTCTTTATCAAAAACTACATTCAAACCATGTGGTATTCAATATCATGGTGTTTTTTAATGGGACAATTTTTAGGCCAATCCTTGTCTACCTTCTGCTTACACAGAAATTGTCTAATGCTATTATGATAGGGGTTAAACACATATATTTTTTGGACAAAATGACAACTTAGAAAAAAGTGCCAACTCTGATTTGTTCATTTTTTTTCCATTTTCCATTCATGAAAAAAAAAAAAAAAAAACCGGTTGAACAAAGCAGAGTTGGTTAGTCAAGATTCCTCCTTGGCATATTGTAATTTCTGATAATCATGGCAGTGAGTGCAGTTTCCAGCGCATTGCGTAAAAGTTTTGAACTCTGCAATATTCAACATTCTGTTACCTGTCCCTCGCTGATAGGCGTATATTTACCTTAGTGGGACGAGTAACTCGGGGCTTTCGTAAGATGATATTGTTGTGTCATTATGAAACATACCAGGAATCAATTGATCGATGCTCCAGTCTTTATTATATGACTAAAAATTATTTTCTAATTTTCCAACAAAATTGTCGGCATATGTTTGTTTAGTGCAAATATGGTTTGAATGTAGTATATTTTGTTTTAGTGTAGAGATATGAACCACATTTTGTTCTATTTTAGTGTAAAACTATAGATTAAAAATACACATTTTTAAGAGAGTTTGTTGTCATTTTTGTCACCAAGCCCGTTTAGCTCACTTGGTTATATGTTTGACTATCAATTCTGTGAACAAAAGTTTGTTCGTCAGCTTGGTTAACGTTCTTTGAATATTTGCCACGACATTGTGACAAGCTTTCTTTTTCCTCCTACCAACGGGAAGGAGTAAAATAGTTTTTTAGCTCCACCGGCCGAAAGACCAGCGGGCTATTGTCATGGCGGGGTGTCCGTCGTCCGTGGGTCCAATGCTTGCGTCCGTCCATCCGTCCGTAAACTTTTACTTTAAAAATCTTCTCCTCATAAAGTACCGGATGGATTTCAATCAAAATTCACAGGAATGTTCCTTGGGTGACCATCTATCAGATTCCTTCAAAGAATTTTAATCGTTTGAAAATCATGGCTTTAGTAGGTGTGGCTAATTTCCGTATATGGTAATAGGTAGCTTTTCTCAGAAACCAATTAATGGATATAAACCAAACTTCACATGAATTATCCTTGAGTGACCCTCTATCAGTCTACAAAAAATTATTGTGATCAGAGGCAAAATGTGTATTTTATGGGCGGAGGTCATTTCTCTATATGATATATAGTGGAAACTATGAAAATCATTTTCTCAGAACCTGACAAATGGATAACAACCAAATTTCATTAGGACGATTCTTTAGTTATCCTTTACAAGTCTGTAAAAAATTATTGTGATCAGATGAAAAATAAGTGTTTTATGGGCGGAGGTCATTTCTCTATATGTTGTATAGTGAAAACTTTCTGGTCGTCCGTCAACATCTTGTGTGCACTCTAGAGGTCACATTTTTGGCGGGCCCAAATGTCTTGAAACTTGGTCAGAATGTTTGTCTTCGCCAAATCTCGGTCAAGTTCGAAATTAGGTCAAACATGGGGTCAACTCTTAAAAAAAATTCTGGTGTCAGGGGCGCAAAATCACGATTTCTAGATTCGAAACTCGCCCTGTTTGTAAAGCCCGTCGAGCAGACGTGAAAACACCAAGTTTGTTTCGATCGTCCCTCTAGTGGTTGAGCTACGGCCTTTGCGAGGTCAAATCACAAACCTCGCCCAGGGCCGGAGCTACCCTAGCGCGAATCGCTCAAGTACTGTCGGTGATAGTCGCAGTCCTACAAACCAGGCACGATTGTGGCTAGGCAAACACACACGTACCCAGTTCATGGTAATCGGTCCTTGGGATCGTGTCCTGGGTTGGTTTGTCAGAGTGTTTCGCTCCTGTGAACATAAAGACCAGGACTTTGATTTTCTGAAGAGTGTCCACCTCTCATGACACTGGCCCTTGCTCGTTTCTGCGGCTCGGTGGGTCAATCGCACAGGCGTTAAGAGCAAGCGTCAGCGACCTTTAACTGGCGCCCACGGCCCAATTTCAGGTAGCTCGGCTAATCGATACAATGTGAGCGCGAAACTCACTTGACCGGGCCCAAGCCGCGATCGCCGTCAACTTATCCTGACATGGCTCTTGCATTTCGGGTCAGGGAGCGAAAATGAGATTTCGGCTATTTCCCCCCTTTTGTAGAACTCGCTGCAACGAATTCTCAGTCACCAAGGTCGCCTGGATCCTCCTCCTGGATGCAAGGTGCAGTTTGCGCACCTCGCCCACTGCCGGGCGGTCCTGGCGTGGATCGCTGAATAACAGTCGTGAATAGCCAGAAAATCCTCAAAATATGTCCATCTTGGTACTTTGTAAAACAGTTTAAGAATCATGAATTGCAGGCTGATTGAAAATTTTCGAATTGCCCATTGGCCTCCGATATTGCTCATGACTCGGCTTGAAAAAAGAAGAGGCAATTAATAAGGATATTGAATGCGTGGGATCAGCGAAATTCGATCAAAATTAAAGGGAGGTAAGTTGATATCGGTAATGTCGACCGTTGTGACGAAATTATCGATACTTTACTTCCCCTTAATTAAAATCTACGTTATTTGGTTCGTGCATCTTCAGAGAACAATTAGTCGCTTTTTAAATCAGCACCAGTCAATAAGAAAGTAGATAGATTTGATCTATATGCATGAAGTTGTCGATCGTTAAAAAAAAAAAAAAAAACTTCGCAGATTTATCCATTTGAATGATATCGGAGCGTGTTTGAGTGATTGGCGAAAGCGACGTGAATGCATCAGATAGATAGAGTGGTTTTGATAAAAATGAATAGAATAACACGCTATGTCTTTGTTAATATAAATTGATGTAGAATAGTAAAGGTTTCATCCAAACAAAACAGATACAAAATAAAGCAGGAACTTCTTAATCCGATGTCGTTACGAATGCACGGCGTTGAAACGTTCTATGACACGTCTGGATGAAACGTCATTATCAAATGACGTCATTACTAAAACGGTTTACTCATGGTGTTAAAATCAGATGTATTGGTGTTTCAGTTGCCAATATTCAGATTCGTTGTCAATAAGCAGCGGCTGCTTGCAGAGATTGCACTATATGAGCAGGCTGATCTGTGTAATTACCGTCTGACAGAAATCAAATATAATTATCACATGACGTACAGATCTACACGCACTTTGTATCGCCAGTTCGTATTGTGAAATGTGTATGTCACTGACGCCTTTGCTGAATGACAGTTAGATGCTTCATGCAGTCTGAACAGGGTCGATAACCTTAACAATCATTCCACTGTTTTCCCGTGGCTGTGAAGCTAATCTTATCAGTTTTTCATTCATGTTGTAATCAAAGATGAGACGTGAATAAACTATTATTATTCAACGTTTCGCCGTATGAACGGACCATCCTAAATGCAGACATAAAAGAGGTGGTTCAAGATAATAGGGTGTGATGTCAATCAGAATGGTGTCTTTTTTTTTTTATCAAAACCACGTGTTATGGGTACTGTTTGCAATTGTATGAAAGAGAAAATTCAAAAAAAGCAACAACAAAAAAAAAATTCAATGAAAAGAGGTGGTTCCGCTTATTTTTAGACGAAATCCCTCCTTTTATCCGGAGCTCTGCTTCTACGTGTACATGTATACATGTAGGCAACATAACACGAGATTTGCCAATCTGTTGCTAAAAATAGATTATACTGACACGGCTCGCTTATTTTCTAGGGAACTATTTTAGGGTACAACGACCCCGGAAGCAATTCAATTTCATCCCAAAATCAATCCATGTCACCAATTCATCCGCAATGCTAAATGTCTATACTCAAATCAAAACCAAATCCGCCCCTCTAATGGTTGGCAAACAGACAAAAAGGCTCACACGAAAGACAACTCTAATCGTTTCGTATATTGGACTGCCTCCCTTTGCTTGGTGCGAAAGCGTTGTTACTGCCTATATTCAAATAGGCAGTTACACCTGTTTTCCGCTGAATCACCAATGTAACATTTTACCCTTGAAAATAACGTCTAAAGGCACAAGATCATATCATTTTACATAAGAGGCTTTTGTTTGATATTGCTGAGAAGATAATTTCAATAGCAAAAAGCGGAATCGTGATCTGTGTTCAACAACGTACCTTTTTTGAGCATCTTGCTTGTTTTAAAATGAAAACTTGATCTGCTCGGATGGGAAGAAAACTGCGCCGCTGAAAAACGGAGCGATCTATTTTTAGCCATTTGAAGGAAAACAAATAAGGACGTCTTTTCTCAAAATTTACCAATCGTAAATGTTTAGAGATATGATAGCCACTGTAAGTTACAATTTCTAGAGCGTAGTATATCAATTCATTCTGATTTTGACAAGAAATGCAGAGAAAGCTAGGGATTACTTCATCTTAGGCGATTATTTGATACCCGACAGTTAAAGCAAATAACGTCCATATTTAACCCGATGTCAGCCCAAGCAATTCATACTTACCTGGTACAGGAGATACCGTGATCAGCAAGGCGGTTCTCCCAGAAAGAGGCCCTTCCATTGCACTTCGGTTGGGTTGACGTCTGCGATAGCCCCAAATGTGGGTTACTCGGGTACGTTATTTTTTCGTGTGGGGGTCTGCGTTCGCGCTAACCCCTGTAATTATCTCTTAACTAGAATTCAATAGAAAATTCTCGCTGCATGCTACATGACCCATTGCATGAGAGAAAAAGGTTTTATTTTCGTCGAAAATGTTTGTCCCAAAGACAACTCTCAATGAAATACGTGTACTTTCAATCAATTGCTTAAATAACAAGAACTTTACGCCCCTTCCAACGTATCTAACGTTTAAGGCATTTAGAAATTACTTGCAATTGGACATATTTTAACAGTTTGTCATATTGTAATAGGTTAAAACCAACCACTAATTAGTAAAGGGCAGGATGTGTGGGCTGTGGTTAGACCTCAAATATGTGTAGACTGTGATTAGACTGCACATATGTGTAGACTGTGATTAGACTGCACATATGTGTAGACTGAGTTTATCTGAATTGTCAATAGTACATCAATTTGGTTAAAGTCATGTTTCACAATGCTCTATAACGAAAGCAAATATTTCATTACTTTCATTGAAGTATGAAACTTGAAACTAATAAATATGTAAAAGTTTTTGAATTTGGTTTAAATCAATTTTTTATTTTCGTTCTATGGGGATCATTCGTGATTGAATTTGAACTTCTTTATAATTAGGAGATGACTTTAACGAATTGCTGGAAAGTCTTTCTCCAATATCAATAAGCAGGTTTGTTCTTGATTGTTTAATCCTTAACCCTAACTGTTCATGACAAATTCCTGTTTTAAACGAAGCAAGTTGCAACCAGTGTAGACTTAAATCAGACGTGAATTCTGACTATATTGCCTGCAAACTACTATATGGTTCTTCGAAAAAAAACAGCCAGAGTGGTTGAAATGCTTACAACTTTGGCAATTAGTTCAAAACTAAATTTCAGCCTGTGTGTGCGATTTCCAGAATTTGAAATATGCACAAAGTAAAGACTCTGACCAGCCTGTGCACACGCACAGTCTGACCAGAGTCTTCACTGTGGCCCGATTGTGTAACAAAAGTTTAGTGGTAAACTTGAGTTTAACATGATTAAATACATGTTGTTAACCTTGAGTTTACAACTTAACTTTTGTTATTCAATCAGGCCATATGCGCTTAGTAGATAGACAAGGTTCAAAGGTATCTGTAGTCATCAGGTAACTTTATATTTAACGTTTGTGGCTGTCTACGCAACTTAATGTTTGCACCTTGCTAACATTTCAAATTGTTGGAAATGTCACACACAGGCTAATTTAAAATCAGTAGGGTAAGGTTTAAGATGTATAACAAAACCTTGAAGAAAAGTTCAGTATGAATTGCTTTGTTTTAATGATTTTAATCATGTCTAAATCTGTTCTAAGAGTTGGTTTCAAAAAATGTTTTGAAGTGAAAATATTCGGAAATCGATTTATTTGTTTATTTTGCTTTTATTTCATTTTGCAAGCAAAATGGCTTCCACATGTGGATGGAAACAGTTTATAGGCAGTTACTGCTGTTTTGCACTTAGCCATCGATATGAAGCTTTACAAGGATTCTTAATTGTAACCCGTCACACAAAAAGGAAACATCTGGGAACTTCTTAAAATATATATTTGTAATAGAAATTGGTTCTACTATGGGTCAACCAGAGGTCTCATTTCAAATATTCTTTGACAGGACGGAATATTGATTATTCAAGTTGGGGAAAATAAGTAAAGTGGGAAAAGTTTTGACCCTATTCAGTCCGTGCACAACTGACTAGGGTCAAAGCTTGTCCCACTTTACACACTACCCAGATGGACTCTTTTTGTGTGATGGGTCACAATTTAATCATGTTGAAATCAGTTATTATTTGAGGGATGTTAGGGAAAGGGTTTTGTTTTTACATTATGTACATAAAAGTATGAATATAATTGTGAAGAGAGTTCAAAATAATAGTGTATGCAATTTTAATAGATTAACGTTGAGAAGTTGAAATTTTAACTTTTATCGAAAATATTTGTAAATGATTGCCTTAGTGTATATCAGGTGTTTATATTGTAAAACGTTTTAAATTTGTACCTTGCATGCAAGAAGAGGCTATAATGGATACCTTGCAATACAAATTATCTTTGCCCATAATTTATTCATGAGGAAGTTTTGTCATAGAATGTCGATTTACAGAAAAATCTTCCATATTATTGTTAAATTTCAAGCCTATTTTGGTAAAAGTTTGTGATGTCCGCTACATTTCATATTCAAAATATCTCTGATCTGCAAGTCGTTTGAGCTGTCAACAATTAAATAATCGATTTTACCTTTGATGCATTTCTGATTTATATATGCCACAGAAGTCCAAAATGTTTCTTTCCTGCATGCTTGGTCACAGACTTTGCTCTTGAATCTAAGTTCTTAAATGCACGGTTCGAGAAGTGAAATGCTCATGTATATGCCTATACATATATTCCTATTTACAATGTGAACCAGCACATGAAAAGGGTCCATCTGGGAACTCTATGAAATGAATATTTGAAAAAAGAAGGCTGGTTCAACTGGAGGTCGCATTTCAAAAAGTTGTAACCCTACTCAGTCTGCACTGTCCGTGCAGACTGACTAGGGTTTACATTTTACACACTAACCAGATGGTCATTCTTGCATAACGGATCTCTTATATGCAGGTTTGACAGTGTTATGTTACAACCTCAAAATCCTAAAATTATGTATTGGCTCAGCTGAAATTAGAATTATCAACATTTCACTTTCTTCTCTTCCATTTGAAGCTCTTCTTCGTTTTGATTTTTTATCTTTTTATTTAAGCTATAATAAGCCAGATAGGTACATTTGATATCTGTTCGTTTTGATTTTTATTGTCATAAACTTTAATGCTTTAGGACAATGTTTTCTTTATCTATCAAGTACATAGATATTCGAAAATAGTTAATCCCCAAAATTACGGGATATAAAGGAGTCTGCTTGTCTGTCACCGTTATGTCTTTTCATCAGTCCACTTTTTTGTGTCCACTCAATTTCTCAGCAACAATTTTCATTCAAACTTGATAAATATGATCTGTAATAAGCTAAGATGTGGATGTCATTATTTGGTAATGGCCAATTCACTTTTTACAGAATTACCGCCCTTTGATGAAAGTGTCAATTTAAGGTGTAAGCAATTTTGATGGACTAGGAATTTTGGGGGTATTAGTCCAATTTGTGACAATCAAATTATGTTTAACATTGTCGCTTTATGACAGTTGATTAATGCTGATATAAAAAAAAAAAAAAAGAATAATACGATTGTTATGATAAAATCCTGTTACATTAAAGATGCATTGAAATCTTTCAGTTACATCTAATTTTTCTTTTGAACTTTTTTTACATGTGCAGATTCTTTAAAAATGATTATGTTTTCTTCCATTAAGTTTTGTTTTTTTATAAATCTAGTATCTTCCCACCACTCAAAACTCCTGGTTTTAGGTTTTTTATAAGATATACATTGTAAATTACTTGTGGTTTTATGTTTGTCTTTATCAAAAACTACATTCAAACCATGTGGTATTCAATATCATGGTGTTTTTTAATGGGACAATTTTTAGGCCAATCCTTGTCTACCTTCTGCTTACACAGAAATTGTCTAATGCTATTATGATAGGGGTTAAACACATATATTTTTTGGACAAAATGACAACTTAGAAAAAAGTGCCAACTCTGATTTGTTCATTTTTTTTCCATTTTCCATTCATGAAAAAAAAAAAAACCGGTTGAACAAAGCAGAGTTGGTTAGTCAAGATTCCTCCTTGGCATATTGTAATTTCTGATAATCATGGCAGTGAGTGCAGTTTCCAGCGCATTGCGTAAAAGTTTTGAACTCTGCAATATTCAACATTCTGTTACCTGTCCCTCGCTGATAGGCGTATATTTACCTTAGTGGGACGAGTAACTCGGGGCTTTCGTAAGATGATATTGTTGTGTCATTATGAAACATACCAGGAATCAATTGATCGATGCTCCAGTCTTTATTATATGACTAAAAATTATTTTCTAATTTTCCAACAAAATTGTCGGCATATGTTTGTTTAGTGCAAATATGGTTTGAATGTAGTATATTTTGTTTTAGTGTAGAGATATGAACCACATTTTGTTCTATTTTAGTGTAAAACTATAGATTAAAAATACACATTTTTAAGAGAGTTTGTTGTCATTTTTGTCACCAAGCCCGTTTAGCTCACTTGGTTATATGTTTGACTATCAATTCTGTGAACAAAAGTTTGTTCGTCAGCTTGGTTAACGTTCTTTGAATATTTGCCACGACATTGTGACAAGCTTTCTTTTTCCTCCTACCAACGGGAAGGAGTAAAATAGTTTTTTAGCTCCACCGGCCGAAAGACCAGCGGGCTATTGTCATGGCGGGGTGTCCGTCGTCCGTGGGTCCAATGCTTGCGTCCGTCCATCCGTCCGTAAACTTTTACTTTAAAAATCTTCTCCTCATAAAGTACCGGATGGATTTCAATCAAAATTCACAGGAATGTTCCTTGGGTGACCATCTATCAGATTCCTTCAAAGAATTTTAATCGTTTGAAAATCATGGCTTTAGTAGGTGTGGCTAATTTCCGTATATGGTAATAGGTAGCTTTTCTCAGAAACCAATTAATGGATATAAACCAAACTTCACATGAATTATCCTTGAGTGACCCTCTATCAGTCTACAAAAAATTATTGTGATCAGAGGCAAAATGTGTATTTTATGGGCGGAGGTCATTTCTCTATATGATATATAGTGGAAACTATGAAAATCATTTTCTCAGAACCTGACAAATGGATAACAACCAAATTTCATTAGGACGATTCTTTAGTTATCCTTTACAAGTCTGTAAAAAATTATTGTGATCAGATGAAAAATAAGTGTTTTATGGGCGGAGGTCATTTCTCTATATGTTGTATAGTGAAAACTTTCTGGTCGTCCGTCAACATCTTGTGTGCACTCTAGAGGTCACATTTTTGGCGGGCCCAAATGTCTTGAAACTTGGTCAGAATGTTTGTCTTCGCCAAATCTCGGTCAAGTTCGAAATTAGGTCAAACATGGGGTCAACTCTTAAAAAAAATTCTGGTGTCAGGGGCGCAAAATCACGATTTCTAGATTCGAAACTCGCCCTGTTTGTAAAGCCCGTCGAGCAGACGTGAAAACACCAAGTTTGTTTCGATCGTCCCTCTAGTGGTTGAGCTACGGCCTTTGCGAGGTCAAATCACAAACCTCGCCCAGGGCCGGAGCTACCCTAGCGCGAATCGCTCAAGTACTGTCGGTGATAGTCGCAGTCCTACAAACCAGGCACGATTGTGGCTAGGCAAACACACACGTACCCAGTTCATGGTAATCGGTCCTTGGGATCGTGTCCTGGGTTGGTTTGTCAGAGTGTTTCGCTCCTGTGAACATAAAGACCAGGACTTTGATTTTCTGAAGAGTGTCCACCTCTCATGACACTGGCCCTTGCTCGTTTCTGCGGCTCGGTGGGTCAATCGCACAGGCGTTAAGAGCAAGCGTCAGCGACCTTTAACTGGCGCCCACGGCCCAATTTCAGGTAGCTCGGCTAATCGATACAATGTGAGCGCGAAACTCACTTGACCGGGCCCAAGCCGCGATCGCCGTCAACTTATCCTGACATGGCTCTTGCATTTCGGGTCAGGGAGCGAAAATGAGATTTCGGCTATTTCCCCCCTTTTGTAGAACTCGCTGCAACGAATTCTCAGTCACCAAGGTCGCCTGGATCCTCCTCCTGGATGCAAGGTGCAGTTTGCGCACCTCGCCCACTGCCGGGCGGTCCTGGCGTGGATCGCTGAATAACAGTCGTGAATAGCCAGAAAATCCTCAAAATATGTCCATCTTGGTACTTTGTAAAACAGTTTAAGAATCATGAATTGCAGGCTGATTGAAAATTTTCGAATTGCCCATTGGCCTCCGATATTGCTCATGACTCGGCTTGAAAAAAGAAGAGGCAATTAATAAGGATATTGAATGCGTGGGATCAGCGAAATTCGATCAAAATTAAAGGGAGGTAAGTTGATATCGGTAATGTCGACCGTTGTGACGAAATTATCGATACTTTACTTCCCCCTTAATTAAAATCTACGTTATTTGGTTCGTGCATCTTCAGAGAACAATTAGTCGCTTTTTAAATCAGCACCAGTCAATAAGAAAGTAGATAGATTTGATCTATATGCATGAAGTTGTCGATCGTTAAAAAAAAAAAAAAAAAAAAACTTCGCAGATTTATCCATTTGAATGATATCGGAGCGTGTTTGAGTGATTGGCGAAAGCCGCGGACGTGAATGCATCAGATAGATAGAGTGGTTTTGATAAAAATGAATAGAATAACACGCTATGTCTTTGTTAATATAAATTGATGTAGAATAGTAAAGGTTTCATCCAAACAAAACAGATACAAAATAAAGCAGGAACTTCTTAATCCGATGTCGTTACGAATGCACGGCGTTGAAACGTTCTATGACACGTCTGGATGAAACGTCATTATCAAATGACGTCATTACTAAAACGGTTTACTCATGGTGTTAAAATCAGATGTATTGGTGTTTCAGTTGCCAATATTCAGATTCGTTGTCAATAAGCAGCGGCTGCTTGCAGAGATTGCACTATATGAGCAGGCTGATCTGTGTAATTACCGTCTGACAGAAATCAAATATAATTATCACATGACGTACAGATCTACACGCACTTTGTATCGCCAGTTCGTATTGTGAAATGTGTATGTCACTGACGCCTTTGCTGAATGACAGTTAGATGCTTCATGCAGTCTGAACAGGGTCGATAACCTTAACAATCATTCCACTGTTTTCCCGTGGCTGTGAAGCTAATCTTATCAGTTTTTCATTCATGTTGTAATCAAAGATGAGACGTGAATAAACTATTATTATTCAACGTTTCGCCGTATGAACGGACCATCCTAAATGCAGACATAAAAGAGGTGGTTCAAGATAATAGGGTGTGATGTCAATCAGAATGGTGTCTTTTTTTTTTTATCAAAACCACGTGTTATGGGTACTGTTTGCAATTGTATGAAAGAGAAAATTCAAAAAAAGCAACAACAACAAAAAAATTCAATGAAAAGAGGTGGTTCCGCTTATTTTTAGACGAAATCCCTCCTTTTATCCGGAGCTCTGCTTCTACGTGTACATGTATACATGTAGGCAACATAACACGAGATTTGCCAATCTGTTGCTAAAAATAGATTATACTGACACGGCTCGCTTATTTTCTAGGGAACTATTTTAGGGTACAACGACCCCGGAAGCAATTCAATTTCATCCCAAAATCAATCCATGTCACCAATTCATCCGCAATGCTAAATGTCTATACTCAAATCAAAACCAAATCCGCCCCTCTAATGGTTGGCAAACAGACAAAAAGGCTCACACGAAAGACAACTCTAATCGTTTCGTATATTGGACTGCCTCCCTTTGCTTGGTGCGAAAGCGTTGTTACTGCCTATATTCAAATAGGCAGTTACACCTGTTTTCCGCTGAATCACCAATGTAACATTTTACCCTTGAAAATAACGTCTAAAGGCACAAGATCATATCATTTTACATAAGAGGCTTTTGTTTGATATTGCTGAGAAGATAATTTCAATAGCAAAAAGCGGAATCGTGATCTGTGTTCAACAACGTACCTTTTTTGAGCATCTTGCTTGTTTTAAAATGAAAACTTGATCTGCTCGGATGGGAAGAAAACTGCGCCGCTGAAAAACGGAGCGATCTATTTTTAGCCATTTGAAGGAAAACAAATAAGGACGTCTTTTCTCAAAATTTACCAATCGTAAATGTTTAGAGATATGATAGCCACTGTAAGTTACAATTTCTAGAGCGTAGTATATCAATTCATTCTGATTTTGACAAGAAATGCAGAGAAAGCTAGGGATTACTTCATCTTAGGCGATTATTTGATACCCGACAGTTAAAGCAAATAACGTCCATATTTAACCCGATGTCAGCCCAAGCAATTCATACTTACCTGGTACAGGAGATACCGTGATCAGCAAGGCGGTTCTCCCAGAAAGAGGCCCTTCCATTGCACTTCGGTTGGGTTGACGTCTGCGATAGCCCCAAATGTGGGTTACTCGGGTACGTTATTTTTTCGTGTGGGGGTCTGCGTTCGCGCTAACCCCTGTAATTATCTCTTAACTAGAATTCAATAGAAAATTCTCGCTGCATGCTACATGACCCATTGCATGAGAGAAAAAGGTTTTATTTTCGTCGAAAATGTTTGTCCCAAAGACAACTCTCAATGAAATACGTGTACTTTCAATCAATTGCTTAAATAACAAGAACTTTACGCCCCTTCCAACGTATCTAACGTTTAAGGCATTTAGAAATTACTTGCAATTGGACATATTTTAACAGTTTGTCATATTGTAATAGGTTAAAACCAACCACTAATTAGTAAAGGGCAGGATGTGTGGGCTGTGGTTAGACCTCAAATATGTGTAGACTGTGATTAGACTGCACATATGTGTAGACTGTGATTAGACTGCACATATGTGTAGACTGAGTTTATCTGAATTGTCAATAGTACATCAATTTGGTTAAAGTCATGTTTCACAATGCTCTATAACGAAAGCAAATATTTCATTACTTTCATTGAAGTATGAAACTTGAAACTAATAAATATGTAAAAGTTTTTGAATTTGGTTTAAATCAATTTTTTATTTTCGTTCTATGGGGATCATTCGTGATTGAATTTGAACTTCTTTATAATTAGGAGATGACTTTAACGAATTGCTGGAAAGTCTTTCTCCAATATCAATAAGCAGGTTTGTTCTTGATTGTTTAACCCTTAACCCTAACTGTTCATGACAAATTCCTGTTTTAAACGAAGCAAGTTGCAACCAGTGTAGACTTAAATCAGACGTGAATTCTGACTATATTGCCTGCAAACTACTATATGGTTCTTCGAAAAAAAACAGCCAGAGTGGTTGAAATGCTTACAACTTTGGCAATTAGTTCAAAACTAAATTTCAGCCTGTGTGTGCGATTTCCAGAATTTGAAATATGCACAAAGTAAAGACTCTGACCAGCCTGTGCACACGCACAGTCTGACCAGAGTCTTCACTGTGGCCCGATTGTGTAACAAAAGTTTAGTGGTAAACTTGAGTTTAACATGATTAAATACATGTTGTTAACCTTGAGTTTACAACTTAACTTTTGTTATTCAATCAGGCCATATGCGCTTAGTAGATAGACAAGGTTCAAAGGTATCTGTAGTCATCAGGTAACTTTATATTTAACGTTTGTGGCTGTCTACGCAACTTAATGTTTGCACCTTGCTAACATTTCAAATTGTTGGAAATGTCACACACAGGCTAATTTAAAATCAGTAGGGTAAGGTTTAAGATGTATAACAAAACCTTGAAGAAAAGTTCAGTATGAATTGCTTTGTTTTAATGATTTTAATCATGTCTAAATCTGTTCTAAGAGTTGGTTTCAAAAAATGTTTTGAAGTGAAAATATTCGGAAATCGATTTATTTGTTTATTTTGCTTTTATTTCATTTTGCAAGCAAAATGGCTTCCACATGTGGATGGAAACAGTTTATAGGCAGTTACTGCTGTTTTGCACTTAGCCATCGATATGAAGCTTTACAAGGATTCTTAATTGTAACCCGTCACACAAAAAGGAAACATCTGGGAACTTCTTAAAATATATATTTGTAATAGAAATTGGTTCTACTATGGGTCAACCAGAGGTCTCATTTCAAATATTCTTTGACAGGACGGAATATTGATTATTCAAGTTGTGGAAAATAAGTAAAGTGGGAAAAGTTTTGACCCTATTCAGTCCGTGCACAACTGACTAGGGTCAAAGCTTGTCCCACTTTACACACTACCCAGATGGACTCTTTTTGTGTGATGGGTCACAATTTAATCATGTTGAAATCAGTTATTATTTGAGGGATGTTAGGGAAAGGGTTTTGTTTTTACATTATGTACATAAAAGTATGAATATAATTGTGAAGAGAGTTCAAAATAATAGTGTATGCAATTTTAATAGATTAACGTTGAGAAGTTGAAATTTTAACTTTTATCGAAAATATTTGTAAATGATTGCCTTAGTGTATATCAGGTGTTTATATTGTAAAACGTTTTAAATTTGTACCTTGCATGCAAGAAGAGGCTATAATGGATACCTTGCAATACAAATTATCTTTGCCCATAATTTATTCATGAGGAAGTTTTGTCATAGAATGTCGATTTACAGAAAAATCTTCCATATTATTGTTAAATTTCAAGCCTATTTTGGTAAAAGTTTGTGATGTCCGCTACATTTCATATTCAAAATATCTCTGATCTGCAAGTCGTTTGAGCTGTCAACAATTAAATAATCGATTTTACCTTTGATGCATTTCTGATTTATATATGCCACAGAAGTCCAAAATGTTTCTTTCCTGCATGCTTGGTCACAGACTTTGCTCTTGAATCTAAGTTCTTAAATGCACGGTTCGAGAAGTGAAATGCTCATGTATATGCCTATACATATATTCCTATTTACAATGTGAACCAGCACATGAAAAGGGTCCATCTGGGAACTCTATGAAATGAATATTTGAAAAAAGAAGGCTGGTTCAACTGGAGGTCGCATTTCAAAAAGTTGTAACCCTACTCAGTCTGCACTGTCCGTGCAGACTGACTAGGGTTTACATTTTACACACTAACCAGATGGTCATTCTTGCATAACGGATCTCTTATATGCAGGTTTGACAGTGTTATGTTACAACCTCAAAATCCTAAAATTATGTATTGGCTCAGCTGAAATTAGAATTATCAACATTTCACTTTCTTCTCTTCCATTTGAAGCTCTTCTTCGTTTTGATTTTTTATCTTTTTATTTAAGCTATAATAAGCCAGATAGGTACATTTGATATCTGTTCGTTTTGATTTTTATTGTCATAAACTTTAATGCTTTAGGACAATGTCTTCTTTATCTATCAAGTACATAGATATTCGAAAATAGTTAATCCCCAAAATTACGGGATATAAAGGAGTCTGCTTGTCTGTCACCGTTATGTCTTTTCATCAGTCCACTTTTTTGTGTCCACTCAATTTCTCAGCAACAATTTTCATTCAAACTTGATAAATATGATCTGTAATAAGCTAAGATGTGGATGTCATTATTTGGTAATGGCCAATTCACTTTTTACAGAATTACCGCCCTTTGATGAAAGTGTCAATTTAAGGTGTAAGCAATTTTGATGGACTAGGAATTTTGGGGGTATTAGTCCAATTTGTGACAATCAAATTATGTTTAACATTGTCGCTTTATGACAGTTGATTAATGCTGATATAAAAAAAAAAAAAAAGAATAATACGATTGTTATGATAAAATCCTGTTACATTAAAGATGCATTGAAATCTTTCAGTTACATCTAATTTTTCTTTTGAACTTTTTTTACATGTGCAGATTCTTTAAAAATGATTATGTTTTCTTCCATTAAGTTTTGTTTTTTTATAAATCTAGTATCTTCCCACCACTCAAAACTCCTGGTTTTAGGTTTTTTATAAGATATACATTGTAAATTACTTGTGGTTTTATGTTTGTCTTTATCAAAAACTACATTCAAACCATGTGGTATTCAATATCATGGTGTTTTTTAATGGGACAATTTTTAGGCCAATCCTTGTCTACCTTCTGCTTACACAGAAATTGTCTAATGCTATTATGATAGGGGTTAAACACATATAATTTTTGGACAAAATGACAACTTAGAAAAAAGTGCCAACTCTGATTTGTTCATTTTTTTTCCATTTTCCATTCATGAAAAAAAAAAAAACCGGTTGAACAAAGCAGAGTTGGTTAGTCAAGATTCCTCCTTGGCATATTGTAATTTCTGATAATCATGGCAGTGAGTGCAGTTTCCAGCGCATTGCGTAAAAGTTTTGAACTCTGCAATATTCAACATTCTGTTACCTGTCCCTCGCTGATAGGCGTATATTTACCTTAGTGGGACGAGTAACTCGGGGCTTTCGTAAGATGATATTGTTGTGTCATTATGAAACATACCAGGAATCAATTGATCGATGCTCCAGTCTTTATTATATGACTAAAAATTATTTTCTAATTTTCCAACAAAATTGTCGGCATATGTTTGTTTAGTGCAAATATGGTTTGAATGTAGTATATTTTGTTTTAGTGTAGAGATATGAACCACATTTTGTTCTATTTTAGTGTAAAACTATAGATTAAAAATACACATTTTTAAGAGAGTTTGTTGTCATTTTTGTCACCAAGCCCGTTTAGCTCACTTGGTTATATGTTTGACTATCAATTCTGTGAACAAAAGTTTGTTCGTCAGCTTGGTTAACGTTCTTTGAATATTTGCCACGACATTGTGACAAGCTTTCTTTTTCCTCCTACCAACGGGAAGGAGTAAAATAGTTTTTTAGCTCCACCGGCCGAAAGACCAGCGGGCTATTGTCATGGCGGGGTGTCCGTCGTCCGTGGGTCCAATGCTTGCGTCCGTCCATCCGTCCGTAAACTTTTACTTTAAAAATCTTCTCCTCATAAAGTACCGGATGGATTTCAATCAAAATTCACAGGAATGTTCCTTGGGTGACCATCTATCAGATTCCTTCAAAGAATTTTAATCGTTTGAAAATCATGGCTTTAGTAGGTGTGGCTAATTTCCGTATATGGTAATAGGTAGCTTTTCTCAGAAACCAATTAATGGATATAAACCAAACTTCACATGAATTATCCTTGAGTGACCCTCTATCAGTCTACAAAAAATTATTGTGATCAGAGGCAAAATGTGTATTTTATGGGCGGAGGTCATTTCTCTATATGATATATAGTGGAAACTATGAAAATCATTTTCTCAGAACCTGACAAATGGATAACAACCAAATTTCATTAGGACGATTCTTTAGTTATCCTTTACAAGTCTGTAAAAAATTATTGTGATCAGATGAAAAATATGTGTTTTATGGGCGGAGGTCATTTCTCTATATGTTGTATAGTGAAAACTTTCTGGTCGTCCGTCAACATCTTGTGTGCACTCTAGAGGTCACATTTTTGGCGGGCCCAAATGTCTTGAAACTTGGTCAGAATGTTTGTCTTCGCCAAATCTCGGTCAAGTTCGAAATTAGGTCAAACATGGGGTCAACTCTTAAAAAAAATTCTGGTGTCAGGGGCGCAAAATCACGATTTCTAGATTCGAAACTCGCCCTGTTTGTAAAGCCCGTCGAGCAGACGTGAAAACACCAAGTTTGTTTCGATCGTCCCTCTAGTGGTTGAGCTACGGCCTTTGCGAGGTCAAATCACAAACCTCGCCCAGGGCCGGAGCTACCCTAGCGCGAATCGCTCAAGTACTGTCGGTGATAGTCGCAGTCCTACAAACCAGGCACGATTGTGGCTAGGCAAACACACACGTACCCAGTTCATGGTAATCGGTCCTTGGGATCGTGTCCTGGGTTGGTTTGTCAGAGTGTTTCGCTCCTGTGAACATAAAGACCAGGACTTTGATTTTCTGAAGAGTGTCCACCTCTCATGACACTGGCCCTTGCTCGTTTCTGCGGCTCGGTGGGTCAATCGCACAGGCGTTAAGAGCAAGCGTCAGCGACCTTTAACTGGCGCCCACGGCCCAATTTCAGGTAGCTCGGCTAATCGATACAATGTGAGCGCGAAACTCACTTGACCGGGCCCAAGCCGCGATCGCCGTCAACTTATCCTGACATGGCTCTTGCATTTCGGGTCAGGGAGCGAAAATGAGATTTCGGCTATTTCCCCCCTTTTGTAGAACTCGCTGCAACGAATTCTCAGTCACCAAGGTCGCCTGGATCCTCCTCCTGGATGCAAGGTGCAGTTTGCGCACCTCGCCCACTGCCGGGCGGTCCTGGCGTGGATCGCTGAATAACAGTCGTGAATAGCCAGAAAATCCTCAAAATATGTCCATCTTGGTACTTTGTAAAACAGTTTAAGAATCATGAATTGCAGGCTGATTGAAAATTTTCGAATTGCCCATTGGCCTCCGATATTGCTCATGACTCGGCTTGAAAAAAGAAGAGGCAATTAATAAGGATATTGAATGCGTGGGATCAGCGAAATTCGATCAAAATTAAAGGGAGGTAAGTTGATATCGGTAATGTCGACCGTTGTGACGAAATTATCGATACTTTACTTCCCCCTTAATTAAAATCTACGTTATTTGGTTCGTGCATCTTCAGAGAACAATTAGTCGCTTTTTAAATCAACACCAGTCAATAAGAAAGTAGATAGATTTGATCTATATGCATGAAGTTGTCGATCGTTAAAAAAAAAAAAAAAAAAAAAAAAAAAAAAACTTCGCAGATTTATCCATTTGAATGATATCGGAGCGTGTTTGAGTGATTGGCGAAAGCCGCGGACGTGAATGCATCAGATAGATAGAGTGGTTTTGATAAAAATGAATAGAATAACACGCTATGTCTTTGTTAATATAAATTGATGTAGAATAGTAAAGGTTTCATCCAAACAAAACAGATACAAAATAAAGCAGGAACTTCTTAATCCGATGTCGTTACGAATGCACGGCGTTGAAACGTTCTATGACACGTCTGGATGAAACGTCATTATCAAATGACGTCATTACTAAAACGGTTTACTCATGGTGTTAAAATCAGATGTATTGGTGTTTCAGTTGCCAATATTCAGATTCGTTGTCAATAAGCAGCGGCTGCTTGCAGAGATTGCACTATATGAGCAGGCTGATCTGTGTAATTACCGTCTGACAGAAATCAAATATAATTATCACATGACGTACAGATCTACACGCACTTTGTATCGCCAGTTCGTATTGTGAAATGTGTATGTCACTGACGCCTTTGCTGAATGACAGTTAGATGCTTCATGCAGTCTGAACAGGGTCGATAACCTTAACAATCATTCCACTGTTTTCCCGTGGCTGTGAAGCTAATCTTATCAGTTTTTCATTCATGTTGTAATCAAAGATGAGACGTGAATAAACTATTATTATTCAACGTTTCGCCGTATGAACGGACCATCCTAAATGCAGACATAAAAGAGGTGGTTCAAGATAATAGGGTGTGATGTCAATCAGAATGGTGTCTTTTTTTTTTTATCAAAACCACGTGTTATGGGTACTGTTTGCAATTGTATGAAAGAGAAAATTCAAAAAAAGCAACAACAAAAAAAAAATTCAATGAAAAGAGGTGGTTCCGCTTATTTTTAGACGAAATCCCTCCTTTTATCCGGAGCTCTGCTTCTACGTGTACATGTATACATGTAGGCAACATAACACGAGATTTGCCAATCTGTTGCTAAAAATAGATTATACTGACACGGCTCGCTTATTTTCTAGGGAACTATTTTAGGGTACAACGACCCCGGAAGCAATTCAATTTCATCCCAAAATCAATCCATGTCACCAATTCATCCGCAATGCTAAATGTCTATACTCAAATCAAAACCAAATCCGCCCCTCTAATGGTTGGCAAACAGACAAAAAGGCTCACACGAAAGACAACTCTAATCGTTTCGTATATTGGACTGCCTCCCTTTGCTTGGTGCGAAAGCGTTGTTACTGCCTATATTCAAATAGGCAGTTACACCTGTTTTCCGCTGAATCACCAATGTAACATTTTACCCTTGAAAATAACGTCTAAAGGCACAAGATCATATCATTTTACATAAGAGGCTTTTGTTTGATATTGCTGAGAAGATAATTTCAATAGCAAAAAGCGGAATCGTGATCTGTGTTCAACAACGTACCTTTTTTGAGCATCTTGCTTGTTTTAAAATGAAAACTTGATCTGCTCGGATGGGAAGAAAACTGCGCCGCTGAAAAACGGAGCGATCTATTTTTAGCCATTTGAAGGAAAACAAATAAGGACGTCTTTTCTCAAAATTTACCAATCGTAAATGTTTAGAGATATGATAGCCACTGTAAGTTACAATTTCTAGAGCGTAGTATATCAATTCATTCTGATTTTGACAAGAAATGCAGAGAAAGCTAGGGATTACTTCATCTTAGGCGATTATTTGATACCCGACAGTTAAAGCAAATAACGTCCATATTTAACCCGATGTCAGCCCAAGCAATTCATACTTACCTGGTACAGGAGATACCGTGATCAGCAAGGCGGTTCTCCCAGAAAGAGGCCCTTCCATTGCACTTCGGTTGGGTTGACGTCTGCGATAGCCCCAAATGTGGGTTACTCGGGTACGTTATTTTTTCGTGTGGGGGTCTGCGTTCGCGCTAACCCCTGTAATTATCTCTTAACTAGAATTCAATAGAAAATTCTCGCTGCATGCTACATGACCCATTGCATGAGAGAAAAAGGTTTTATTTTCGTCGAAAATGTTTGTCCCAAAGACAACTCTCAATGAAATACGTGTACTTTCAATCAATTGCTTAAATAACAAGAACTTTACGCCCCTTCCAACGTATCTAACGTTTAAGGCATTTAGAAATTACTTGCAATTGGACATATTTTAACAGTTTGTCATATTGTAATAGGTTAAAACCAACCACTAATTAGTAAAGGGCAGGATGTGTGGGCTGTGGTTAGACCTCAAATATGTGTAGACTGTGATTAGACTGCACATATGTGTAGACTGTGATTAGACTGCACATATGTGTAGACTGAGTTTATCTGAATTGTCAATAGTACATCAATTTGGTTAAAGTCATGTTTCACAATGCTCTATAACGAAAGCAAATATTTCATTACTTTCATTGAAGTATGAAACTTGAAACTAATAAATATGTAAAAGTTTTTGAATTTGGTTTAAATCAATTTTTTATTTTCGTTCTATGGGGATCATTCGTGATTGAATTTGAACTTCTTTATAATTAGGAGATGACTTTAACGAATTGCTGGAAAGTCTTTCTCCAATATCAATAAGCAGGTTTGTTCTTGATTGTTTAACCCTTAACCCTAACTGTTCATGACAAATTCCTGTTTTAAACGAAGCAAGTTGCAACCAGTGTAGACTTAAATCAGACGTGAATTCTGACTATATTGCCTGCAAACTACTATATGGTTCTTCGAAAAAAAACAGCCAGAGTGGTTGAAATGCTTACAACTTTGGCAATTAGTTCAAAACTAAATTTCAGCCTGTGTGTGCGATTTCCAGAATTTGAAATATGCACAAAGTAAAGACTCTGACCAGCCTGTGCACACGCACAGTCTGACCAGAGTCTTCACTGTGGCCCGATTGTGTAACAAAAGTTTAGTGGTAAACTTGAGTTTAACATGATTAAATACATGTTGTTAACCTTGAGTTTACAACTTAACTTTTGTTATTCAATCAGGCCATATGCGCTTAGTAGATAGACAAGGTTCAAAGGTATCTGTAGTCATCAGGTAACTTTATATTTAACGTTTGTGGCTGTCTACGCAACTTAATGTTTGCACCTTGCTAACATTTCAAATTGTTGGAAATGTCACACACAGGCTAATTTAAAATCAGTAGGGTAAGGTTTAAGATGTATAACAAAACCTTGAAGAAAAGTTCAGTATGAATTGCTTTGTTTTAATGATTTTAATCATGTCTAAATCTGTTCTAAGAGTTGGTTTCAAAAAATGTTTTGAAGTGAAAATATTCGGAAATCGATTTATTTGTTTATTTTGCTTTTATTTCATTTTGCAAGCAAAATGGCTTCCACATGTGGATGGAAACAGTTTATAGGCAGTTACTGCTGTTTTGCACTTAGCCATCGATATGAAGCTTTACAAGGATTCTTAATTGTAACCCGTCACACAAAAAGGAAACATCTGGGAACTTCTTAAAATATATATTTGTAATAGAAATTGGTTCTACTATGGGTCAACCAGAGGTCTCATTTCAAATATTCTTTGACAGGACGGAATATTGATTATTCAAGTTGGGGAAAATAAGTAAAGTGGGAAAAGTTTTGACCCTATTCAGTCCGTGCACAACTGACTAGGGTCAAAGCTTGTCCCACTTTACACACTACCCAGATGGACTCTTTTTGTGTGATGGGTCACAATTTAATCATGTTGAAATCAGTTATTATTTGAGGGATGTTAGGGAAAGGGTTTTGTTTTTACATTATGTACATAAAAGTATGAATATAATTGTGAAGAGAGTTCAAAATAATAGTGTATGCAATTTTAATAGATTAACGTTGAGAAGTTGAAATTTTAACTTTTATCGAAAATATTTGTAAATGATTGCCTTAGTGTATATCAGGTGTTTATATTGTAAAACGTTTTAAATTTGTACCTTGCATGCAAGAAGAGGCTATAATGGATACCTTGCAATACAAATTATCTTTGCCCATAATTTATTCATGAGGAAGTTTTGTCATAGAATGTCGATTTACAGAAAAATCTTCCATATTATTGTTAAATTTCAAGCCTATTTTGGTAAAAGTTTGTGATGTCCGCTACATTTCATATTCAAAATATCTCTGATCTGCAAGTCGTTTGAGCTGTCAACAATTAAATAATCGATTTTACCTTTGATGCATTTCTGATTTATATATGCCACAGAAGTCCAAAATGTTTCTTTCCTGCATGCTTGGTCACAGACTTTGCTCTTGAATCTAAGTTCTTAAATGCACGGTTCGAGAAGTGAAATGCTCATGTATATGCCTATACATATATTCCTATTTACAATGTGAACCAGCACATGAAAAGGGTCCATCTGGGAACTCTATGAAATGAATATTTGAAAAAAGAAGGCTGGTTCAACTGGAGGTCGCATTTCAAAAAGTTGTAACCCTACTCAGTCTGCACTGTCCGTGCAGACTGACTAGGGTTTACATTTTACACACTAACCAGATGGTCATTCTTGCATAACGGATCTCTTATATGCAGGTTTGACAGTGTTATGTTACAACCTCAAAATCCTAAAATTATGTATTGGCTCAGCTGAAATTAGAATTATCAACATTTCACTTTCTTCTCTTCCATTTGAAGCTCTTCTTCGTTTTGATTTTTTATCTTTTTATTTAAGCTATAATAAGCCAGATAGGTACATTTGATATCTGTTCGTTTTGATTTTTATTGTCATAAACTTTAATGCTTTAGGACAATGTCTTCTTTATCTATCAAGTACATAGATATTCGAAAATAGTTAATCCCCAAAATTACGGGATATAAAGGAGTCTGCTTGTCTGTCACCGTTATGTCTTTTCATCAGTCCACTTTTTTGTGTCCACTCAATTTCTCAGCAACAATTTTCATTCAAACTTGATAAATATGATCTGTAATAAGCTAAGATGTGGATGTCATTATTTGGTAATGGCCAATTCACTTTTTACAGAATTACCGCCCTTTGATGAAAGTGTCAATTTAAGGTGTAAGCAATTTTGATGGACTAGGAATTTTGGGGGTATTAGTCCAATTTGTGACAATCAAATTATGTTTAACATTGTCGCTTTATGACAGTTGATTAATGCTGATATAAAAAAAAAAAAAAAAAGAATAATACGATTGTTATGATAAAATCCTGTTACATTAAAGATGCATTGAAATCTTTCAGTTACATCTAATTTTTCTTTTGAACTTTTTTTACATGTGCAGATTCTTTAAAAATGATTATGTTTTCTTCCATTAAGTTTTGTTTTTTTATAAATCTAGTATCTTCCCACCACTCAAAACTCCTGGTTTTAGGTTTTTTATAAGATATACATTGTAAATTACTTGTGGTTTTATGTTTGTCTTTATCAAAAACTACATTCAAACCATGTGGTATTCAATATCATGGTGTTTTTTAATGGGACAATTTTTAGGCCAATCCTTGTCTACCTTCTGCTTACACAGAAATTGTCTAATGCTATTATGATAGGGGTTAAACACATATATTTTTTGGACAAAATGACAACTTAGAAAAAAGTGCCAACTCTGATTTGTTCATTTTTTTTCCATTTTCCATTCATGAAAAAAAAAAAAAACCGGTTGAACAAAGCAGAGTTGGTTAGTCAAGATTCCTCCTTGGCATATTGTAATTTCTGATAATCATGGCAGTGAGTGCAGTTTCCAGCGCATTGCGTAAAAGTTTTGAACTCTGCAATATTCAACATTCTGTTACCTGTCCCTCGCTGATAGGCGTATATTTACCTTAGTGGGACGAGTAACTCGGGGCTTTCGTAAGATGATATTGTTGTGTCATTATGAAACATACCAGGAATCAATTGATCGATGCTCCAGTCTTTATTATATGACTAAAAATTATTTTCTAATTTTCCAACAAAATTGTCGGCATATGTTTGTTTAGTGCAAATATGGTTTGAATGTAGTATATTTTGTTTTAGTGTAGAGATATGAACCACATTTTGTTCTATTTTAGTGTAAAACTATAGATTAAAAATACACATTTTTAAGAGAGTTTGTTGTCATTTTTGTCACCAAGCCCGTTTAGCTCACTTGGTTATATGTTTGACTATCAATTCTGTGAACAAAAGTTTGTTCGTCAGCTTGGTTAACGTTCTTTGAATATTTGCCACGACATTGTGACAAGCTTTCTTTTTCCTCCTACCAACGGGAAGGAGTAAAATAGTTTTTTAGCTCCACCGGCCGAAAGACCAGCGGGCTATTGTCATGGCGGGGTGTCCGTCGTCCGTGGGTCCAATGCTTGCGTCCGTCCATCCGTCCGTAAACTTTTACTTTAAAAATCTTCTCCTCATAAAGTACCGGATGGATTTCAATCAAAATTCACAGGAATGTTCCTTGGGTGACCATCTATCAGATTCCTTCAAAGAATTTTAATCGTTTGAAAATCATGGCTTTAGTAGGTGTGGCTAATTTCCGTATATGGTAATAGGTAGCTTTTCTCAGAAACCAATTAATGGATATAAACCAAACTTCACATGAATTATCCTTGAGTGACCCTCTATCAGTCTACAAAAAATTATTGTGATCAGAGGCAAAATGTGTATTTTATGGGCGGAGGTCATTTCTCTATATGATATATAGTGGAAACTATGAAAATCATTTTCTCAGAACCTGACAAATGGATAACAACCAAATTTCATTAGGACGATTCTTTAGTTATCCTTTACAAGTCTGTAAAAAATTATTGTGATCAGATGAAAAATATGTGTTTTATGGGCGGAGGTCATTTCTCTATATGTTGTATAGTGAAAACTTTCTGGTCGTCCGTCAACATCTTGTGTGCACTCTAGAGGTCACATTTTTGGCGGGCCCAAATGTCTTGAAACTTGGTCAGAATGTTTGTCTTCGCCAAATCTCGGTCAAGTTCGAAATTAGGTCAAACATGGGGTCAACTCTTAAAAAAAATTCTGGTGTCAGGGGCGCAAAATCACGATTTCTAGATTCGAAACTCGCCCTGTTTGTAAAGCCCGTCGAGCAGACGTGAAAACACCAAGTTTGTTTCGATCGTCCCTCTAGTGGTTGAGCTACGGCCTTTGCGAGGTCAAATCACAAACCTCGCCCAGGGCCGGAGCTACCCTAGCGCGAATCGCTCAAGTACTGTCGGTGATAGTCGCAGTCCTACAAACCAGGCACGATTGTGGCTAGGCAAACACACACGTACCCAGTTCATGGTAATCGGTCCTTGGGATCGTGTCCTGGGTTGGTTTGTCAGAGTGTTTCGCTCCTGTGAACATAAAGACCAGGACTTTGATTTTCTGAAGAGTGTCCACCTCTCATGACACTGGCCCTTGCTCGTTTCTGCGGCTCGGTGGGTCAATCGCACAGGCGTTAAGAGCAAGCGTCAGCGACCTTTAACTGGCGCCCACGGCCCAATTTCAGGTAGCTCGGCTAATCGATACAATGTGAGCGCGAAACTCACTTGACCGGGCCCAAGCCGCGATCGCCGTCAACTTATCCTGACATGGCTCTTGCATTTCGGGTCAGGGAGCGAAAATGAGATTTCGGCTATTTCCCCCCTTTTGTAGAACTCGCTGCAACGAATTCTCAGTCACCAAGGTCGCCTGGATCCTCCTCCTGGATGCAAGGTGCAGTTTGCGCACCTCGCCCACTGCCGGGCGGTCCTGGCGTGGATCGCTGAATAACAGTCGTGAATAGCCAGAAAATCCTCAAAATATGTCCATCTTGGTACTTTGTAAAACAGTTTAAGAATCATGAATTGCAGGCTGATTGAAAATTTTCGAATTGCCCATTGGCCTCCGATATTGCTCATGACTCGGCTTGAAAAAAGAAGAGGCAATTAATAAGGATATTGAATGCGTGGGATCAGCGAAATTCGATCAAAATTAAAGGGAGGTAAGTTGATATCGGTAATGTCGACCGTTGTGACGAAATTATCGATACTTTACTTCCCCCTTAATTAAAATCTACGTTATTTGGTTCGTGCATCTTCAGAGAACAATTAGTCGCTTTTTAAATCAACACCAGTCAATAAGAAAGTAGATAGATTTGATCTATATGCATGAAGTTGTCGATCGTTAAAAAAAAAAAAAAAAAAAAAAAAAAAACTTCGCAGATTTATCCATTTGAATGATATCGGAGCGTGTTTGAGTGATTGGCGAAAGCCGCGGACGTGAATGCATCAGATAGATAGAGTGGTTTTGATAAAAATGAATAGAATAACACGCTATGTCTTTGTTAATATAAATTGATGTAGAATAGTAAAGGTTTCATCCAAACAAAACAGATACAAAATAAAGCAGGAACTTCTTAATCCGATGTCGTTACGAATGCACGGCGTTGAAACGTTCTATGACACGTCTGGATGAAACGTCATTATCAAATGACGTCATTACTAAAACGGTTTACTCATGGTGTTAAAATCAGATGTATTGGTGTTTCAGTTGCCAATATTCAGATTCGTTGTCAATAAGCAGCGGCTGCTTGCAGAGATTGCACTATATGAGCAGGCTGATCTGTGTAATTACCGTCTGACAGAAATCAAATATAATTATCACATGACGTACAGATCTACACGCACTTTGTATCGCCAGTTCGTATTGTGAAATGTGTATGTCACTGACGCCTTTGCTGAATGACAGTTAGATGCTTCATGCAGTCTGAACAGGGTCGATAACCTTAACAATCATTCCACTGTTTTCCCGTGGCTGTGAAGCTAATCTTATCAGTTTTTCATTCATGTTGTAATCAAAGATGAGACGTGAATAAACTATTATTATTCAACGTTTCGCCGTATGAACGGACCATCCTAAATGCAGACATAAAAGAGGTGGTTCAAGATAATAGGGTGTGATGTCAATCAGAATGGTGTCTTTTTTTTTTATCAAAACCACGTGTTATGGGTACTGTTTGCAATTGTATGAAAGAGAAAATTCAAAAAAAGCAACAACAAAAAAAAAATTCAATGAAAAGAGGTGGTTCCGCTTATTTTTAGACGAAATCCCTCCTTTTATCCGGAGCTCTGCTTCTACGTGTACATGTATACATGTAGGCAACATAACACGAGATTTGCCAATCTGTTGCTAAAAATAGATTATACTGACACGGCTCGCTTATTTTCTAGGGAACTATTTTAGGGTACAACGACCCCGGAAGCAATTCAATTTCATCCCAAAATCAATCCATGTCACCAATTCATCCGCAATGCTAAATGTCTATACTCAAATCAAAACCAAATCCGCCCCTCTAATGGTTGGCAAACAGACAAAAAGGCTCACACGAAAGACAACTCTAATCGTTTCGTATATTGGACTGCCTCCCTTTGCTTGGTGCGAAAGCGTTGTTACTGCCTATATTCAAATAGGCAGTTACACCTGTTTTCCGCTGAATCACCAATGTAACATTTTACCCTTGAAAATAACGTCTAAAGGCACAAGATCATATCATTTTACATAAGAGGCTTTTGTTTGATATTGCTGAGAAGATAATTTCAATAGCAAAAAGCGGAATCGTGATCTGTGTTCAACAACGTACCTTTTTTGAGCATCTTGCTTGTTTTAAAATGAAAACTTGATCTGCTCGGATGGGAAGAAAACTGCGCCGCTGAAAAACGGAGCGATCTATTTTTAGCCATTTGAAGGAAAACAAATAAGGACGTCTTTTCTCAAAATTTACCAATCGTAAATGTTTAGAGATATGATAGCCACTGTAAGTTACAATTTCTAGAGCGTAGTATATCAATTCATTCTGATTTTGACAAGAAATGCAGAGAAAGCTAGGGATTACTTCATCTTAGGCGATTATTTGATACCCGACAGTTAAAGCAAATAACGTCCATATTTAACCCGATGTCAGCCCAAGCAATTCATACTTACCTGGTACAGGAGATACCGTGATCAGCAAGGCGGTTCTCCCAGAAAGAGGCCCTTCCATTGCACTTCGGTTGGGTTGACGTCTGCGATAGCCCCAAATGTGGGTTACTCGGGTACGTTATTTTTTCGTGTGGGGGTCTGCGTTCGCGCTAACCCCTGTAATTATCTCTTAACTAGAATTCAATAGAAAATTCTCGCTGCATGCTACATGACCCATTGCATGAGAGAAAAAGGTTTTATTTTCGTCGAAAATGTTTGTCCCAAAGACAACTCTCAATGAAATACGTGTACTTTCAATCAATTGCTTAAATAACAAGAACTTTACGCCCCTTCCAACGTATCTAACGTTTAAGGCATTTAGAAATTACTTGCAATTGGACATATTTTAACAGTTTGTCATATTGTAATAGGTTAAAACCAACCACTAATTAGTAAAGGGCAGGATGTGTGGGCTGTGGTTAGACCTCAAATATGTGTAGACTGTGATTAGACTGCACATATGTGTAGACTGTGATTAGACTGCACATATGTGTAGACTGAGTTTATCTGAATTGTCAATAGTACATCAATTTGGTTAAAGTCATGTTTCACAATGCTCTATAACGAAAGCAAATATTTCATTACTTTCATTGAAGTATGAAACTTGAAACTAATAAATATGTAAAAGTTTTTGAATTTGGTTTAAATCAATTTTTTATTTTCGTTCTATGGGGATCATTCGTGATTGAATTTGAACTTCTTTATAATTAGGAGATGACTTTAACGAATTGCTGGAAAGTCTTTCTCCAATATCAATAAGCAGGTTTGTTCTTGATTGTTTAACCCTTAACCCTAACTGTTCATGACAAATTCCTGTTTTAAACGAAGCAAGTTGCAACCAGTGTAGACTTAAATCAGACGTGAATTCTGACTATATTGCCTGCAAACTACTATATGGTTCTTCGAAAAAAAACAGCCAGAGTGGTTGAAATGCTTACAACTTTGGCAATTAGTTCAAAACTAAATTTCAGCCTGTGTGTGCGATTTCCAGAATTTGAAATATGCACAAAGTAAAGACTCTGACCAGCCTGTGCACACGCACAGTCTGACCAGAGTCTTCACTGTGGCCCGATTGTGTAACAAAAGTTTAGTGGTAAACTTGAGTTTAACATGATTAAATACATGTTGTTAACCTTGAGTTTACAACTTAACTTTTGTTATTCAATCAGGCCATATGCGCTTAGTAGATAGACAAGGTTCAAAGGTATCTGTAGTCATCAGGTAACTTTATATTTAACGTTTGTGGCTGTCTACGCAACTTAATGTTTGCACCTTGCTAACATTTCAAATTGTTGGAAATGTCACACACAGGCTAATTTAAAATCAGTAGGGTAAGGTTTAAGATGTATAACAAAACCTTGAAGAAAAGTTCAGTATGAATTGCTTTGTTTTAATGATTTTAATCATGTCTAAATCTGTTCTAAGAGTTGGTTTCAAAAAATGTTTTGAAGTGAAAATATTCGGAAATCGATTTATTTGTTTATTTTGCTTTTATTTCATTTTGCAAGCAAAATGGCTTCCACATGTGGATGGAAACAGTTTATAGGCAGTTACTGCTGTTTTGCACTTAGCCATCGATATGAAGCTTTACAAGGATTCTTAATTGTAACCCGTCACACAAAAAGGAAACATCTGGGAACTTCTTAAAATATATATTTGTAATAGAAATTGGTTCTACTATGGGTCAACCAGAGGTCTCATTTCAAATATTCTTTGACAGGACGGAATATTGATTATTCAAGTTGGGGAAAATAAGTAAAGTGGGAAAAGTTTTGACCCTATTCAGTCCGTGCACAACTGACTAGGGTCAAAGCTTGTCCCACTTTACACACTACCCAGATGGACTCTTTTTGTGTGATGGGTCACAATTTAATCATGTTGAAATCAGTTATTATTTGAGGGATGTTAGGGAAAGGGTTTTGTTTTTACATTATGTACATAAAAGTATGAATATAATTGTGAAGAGAGTTCAAAATAATAGTGTATGCAATTTTAATAGATTAACGTTGAGAAGTTGAAATTTTAACTTTTATCGAAAATATTTGTAAATGATTGCCTTAGTGTATATCAGGTGTTTATATTGTAAAACGTTTTAAATTTGTACCTTGCATGCAAGAAGAGGCTATAATGGATACCTTGCAATACAAATTATCTTTGCCCATAATTTATTCATGAGGAAGTTTTGTCATAGAATGTCGATTTACAGAAAAATCTTCCATATTATTGTTAAATTTCAAGCCTATTTTGGTAAAAGTTTGTGATGTCCGCTACATTTCATATTCAAAATATCTCTGATCTGCAAGTCGTTTGAGCTGTCAACAATTAAATAATCGATTTTACCTTTGATGCATTTCTGATTTATATATGCCACAGAAGTCCAAAATGTTTCTTTCCTGCATGCTTGGTCACAGACTTTGCTCTTGAATCTAAGTTCTTAAATGCACGGTTCGAGAAGTGAAATGCTCATGTATATGCCTATACATATATTCCTATTTACAATGTGAACCAGCACATGAAAAGGGTCCATCTGGGAACTCTATGAAATGAATATTTGAAAAAAGAAGGCTGGTTCAACTGGAGGTCGCATTTCAAAAAGTTGTAACCCTACTCAGTCTGCACTGTCCGTGCAGACTGACTAGGGTTTACATTTTACACACTAACCAGATGGTCATTCTTGCATAACGGATCTCTTATATGCAGGTTTGACAGTGTTATGTTACAACCTCAAAATCCTAAAATTATGTATTGGCTCAGCTGAAATTAGAATTATCAACATTTCACTTTCTTCTCTTCCATTTGAAGCTCTTCTTCGTTTTGATTTTTTATCTTTTTATTTAAGCTATAATAAGCCAGATAGGTACATTTGATATCTGTTCGTTTTGATTTTTATTGTCATAAACTTTAATGCTTTAGGACAATGTCTTCTTTATCTATCAAGTACATAGATATTCGAAAATAGTTAATCCCCAAAATTACGGGATATAAAGGAGTCTGCTTGTCTGTCACCGTTATGTCTTTTCATCAGTCCACTTTTTTGTGTCCACTCAATTTCTCAGCAACAATTTTCATTCAAACTTGATAAATATGATCTGTAATAAGCTAAGATGTGGATGTCATTATTTGGTAATGGCCAATTCACTTTTTACAGAATTACCGCCCTTTGATGAAAGTGTCAATTTAAGGTGTAAGCAATTTTGATGGACTAGGAATTTTGGGGGTATTAGTCCAATTTGTGACAATCAAATTATGTTTAACATTGTCGCTTTATGACAGTTGATTAATGCTGATATAAAAAAAAAAAAAAAAAAGAATAATACGATTGTTATGATAAAATCCTGTTACATTAAAGATGCATTGAAATCTTTCAGTTACATCTAATTTTTCTTTTGAACTTTTTTTACATGTGCAGATTCTTTAAAAATGATTATGTTTTCTTCCATTAAGTTTTGTTTTTTTATAAATCTAGTATCTTCCCACCACTCAAAACTCCTGGTTTTAGGTTTTTTATAAGATATACATTGTAAATTACTTGTGGTTTTATGTTTGTCTTTATCAAAAACTACATTCAAACCATGTGGTATTCAATATCATGGTGTTTTTTAATGGGACAATTTTTAGGCCAATCCTTGTCTACCTTCTGCTTACACAGAAATTGTCTAATGCTATTATGATAGGGGTTAAACACATATATTTTTTGGACAAAATGACAACTTAGAAAAAAGTGCCAACTCTGATTTGTTCATTTTTTTTCCATTTTCCATTCATGAAAAAAAAAAAAACCGGTTGAACAAAGCAGAGTTGGTTAGTCAAGATTCCTCCTTGGCATATTGTAATTTCTGATAATCATGGCAGTGAGTGCAGTTTCCAGCGCATTGCGTAAAAGTTTTGAACTCTGCAATATTCAACATTCTGTTACCTGTCCCTCGCTGATAGGCGTATATTTACCTTAGTGGGACGAGTAACTCGGGGCTTTCGTAAGATGATATTGTTGTGTCATTATGAAACATACCAGGAATCAATTGATCGATGCTCCAGTCTTTATTATATGACTAAAAATTATTTTCTAATTTTCCAACAAAATTGTCGGCATATGTTTGTTTAGTGCAAATATGGTTTGAATGTAGTATATTTTGTTTTAGTGTAGAGATATGAACCACATTTTGTTCTATTTTAGTGTAAAACTATAGATTAAAAATACACATTTTTAAGAGAGTTTGTTGTCATTTTTGTCACCAAGCCCGTTTAGCTCACTTGGTTATATGTTTGACTATCAATTCTGTGAACAAAAGTTTGTTCGTCAGCTTGGTTAACGTTCTTTGAATATCTGCCACGACATTGTGACAAGCTTTCTTTTTCCTCCTACCAACGGGAAGGAGTAAAATAGTTTTTTAGCTCCACCGGCCGAAAGACCAGCGGGCTATTGTCATGGCGGGGTGTCCGTCGTCCGTGGGTCCAATGCTTGCGTCCGTCCATCCGTCCGTAAACTTTTACTTTAAAAATCTTCTCCTCATAAAGTACCGGATGGATTTCAATCAAAATTCACAGGAATGTTCCTTGGGTGACCATCTATCAGATTCCTTCAAAGAATTTTAATCGTTTGAAAATCATGGCTTTAGTAGGTGTGGCTAATTTCCGTATATGGTAATAGGTAGCTTTTCTCAGAAACCAATTAATGGATATAAACCAAACTTCACATGAATTATCCTTGAGTGACCCTCTATCAGTCTACAAAAAATTATTGTGATCAGAGGCAAAATGTGTATTTTATGGGCGGAGGTCATTTCTCTATATGATATATAGTGGAAACTATGAAAATCATTTTCTCAGAACCTGACAAATGGATAACAACCAAATTTCATTAGGACGATTCTTTAGTTATCCTTTACAAGTCTGTAAAAAATTATTGTGATCAGATGAAAAATATGTGTTTTATGGGCGGAGGTCATTTCTCTATATGTTGTATAGTGAAAACTTTCTGGTCGTCCGTCAACATCTTGTGTGCACTCTAGAGGTCACATTTTTGGCGGGCCCAAATGTCTTGAAACTTGGTCAGAATGTTTGTCTTCGCCAAATCTCGGTCAAGTTCGAAATTAGGTCAAACATGGGGTCAACTCTTAAAAAAAATTCTGGTGTCAGGGGCGCAAAATCACGATTTCTAGATTCGAAACTCGCCCTGTTTGTAAAGCCCGTCGAGCAGACGTGAAAACACCAAGTTTGTTTCGATCGTCCCTCTAGTGGTTGAGCTACGGCCTTTGCGAGGTCAAATCACAAACCTCGCCCAGGGCCGGAGCTACCCTAGCGCGAATCGCTCAAGTACTGTCGGTGATAGTCGCAGTCCTACAAACCAGGCACGATTGTGGCTAGGCAAACACACACGTACCCAGTTCATGGTAATCGGTCCTTGGGATCGTGTCCTGGGTTGGTTTGTCAGAGTGTTTCGCTCCTGTGAACATAAAGACCAGGACTTTGATTTTCTGAAGAGTGTCCACCTCTCATGACACTGGCCCTTGCTCGTTTCTGCGGCTCGGTGGGTCAATCGCACAGGCGTTAAGAGCAAGCGTCAGCGACCTTTAACTGGCGCCCACGGCCCAATTTCAGGTAGCTCGGCTAATCGATACAATGTGAGCGCGAAACTCACTTGACCGGGCCCAAGCCGCGATCGCCGTCAACTTATCCTGACATGGCTCTTGCATTTCGGGTCAGGGAGCGAAAATGAGATTTCGGCTATTTCCCCCCTTTTGTAGAACTCGCTGCAACGAATTCTCAGTCACCAAGGTCGCCTGGATCCTCCTCCTGGATGCAAGGTGCAGTTTGCGCACCTCGCCCACTGCCGGGCGGTCCTGGCGTGGATCGCTGAATAACAGTCGTGAATAGCCAGAAAATCCTCAAAATATGTCCATCTTGGTACTTTGTAAAACAGTTTAAGAATCATGAATTGCAGGCTGATTGAAAATTTTCGAATTGCCCATTGGCCTCCGATATTGCTCATGACTCGGCTTGAAAAAAGAAGAGGCAATTAATAAGGATATTGAATGCGTGGGATCAGCGAAATTCGATCAAAATTAAAGGGAGGTAAGTTGATATCGGTAATGTCGACCGTTTTGACGAAATTATCGATACTTTACTTCCCCCTTAATTAAAATCTACGTTATTTGGTTCGTGCATCTTCAGAGAACAATTAGTCGCTTTTTAAATCAACACCAGTCAATAAGAAAGTAGATAGATTTGATCTATATGCATGAAGTTGTCGATCGTTAAAAAAAAAAAAAAAAAAAAAAAAAAAACTTCGCAGATTTATCCATTTGAATGATATCGGAGCGTGTTTGAGTGATTGGCGAAAGCCGCGGACGTGAATGCATCAGATAGATAGAGTGGTTTTGATAAAAATGAATAGAATAACACGCTATGTCTTTGTTAATATAAATTGATGTAGAATAGTAAAGGTTTCATCCAAACAAAACAGATACAAAATAAAGCAGGAACTTCTTAATCCGATGTCGTTACGAATGCACGGCGTTGAAACGTTCTATGACACGTCTGGATGAAACGTCATTATCAAATGACGTCATTACTAAAACGGTTTACTCATGGTGTTAAAATCAGATGTATTGGTGTTTCAGTTGCCAATATTCAGATTCGTTGTCAATAAGCAGCGGCTGCTTGCAGAGATTGCACTATATGAGCAGGCTGATCTGTGTAATTACCGTCTGACAGAAATCAAATATAATTATCACATGACGTACAGATCTACACGCACTTTGTATCGCCAGTTCGTATTGTGAAATGTGTATGTCACTGACGCCTTTGCTGAATGACAGTTAGATGCTTCATGCAGTCTGAACAGGGTCGATAACCTTAACAATCATTCCACTGTTTTCCCGTGGCTGTGAAGCTAATCTTATCAGTTTTTCATTCATGTTGTAATCAAAGATGAGACGTGAATAAACTATTATTATTCAACGTTTCGCCGTATGAACGGACCATCCTAAATGCAGACATAAAAGAGGTGGTTCAAGATAATAGGGTGTGATGTCAATCAGAATGGTGTCTTTTTTTTTTATCAAAACCACGTGTTATGGGTACTGTTTGCAATTGTATGAAAGAGAAAATTCAAAAAAAGCAACAACAAAAAAAAAATTCAATGAAAAGAGGTGGTTCCGCTTATTTTTAGACGAAATCCCTCCTTTTATCCGGAGCTCTGCTTCTACGTGTACATGTATACATGTAGGCAACATAACACGAGATTTGCCAATCTGTTGCTAAAAATAGATTATACTGACACGGCTCGCTTATTTTCTAGGGAACTATTTTAGGGTACAACGACCCCGGAAGCAATTCAATTTCATCCCAAAATCAATCCATGTCACCAATTCATCCGCAATGCTAAATGTCTATACTCAAATCAAAACCAAATCCGCCCCTCTAATGGTTGGCAAACAGACAAAAAGGCTCACACGAAAGACAACTCTAATCGTTTCGTATATTGGACTGCCTCCCTTTGCTTGGTGCGAAAGCGTTGTTACTGCCTATATTCAAATAGGCAGTTACACCTGTTTTCCGCTGAATCACCAATGTAACATTTTACCCTTGAAAATAACGTCTAAAGGCACAAGATCATATCATTTTACATAAGAGGCTTTTGTTTGATATTGCTGAGAAGATAATTTCAATAGCAAAAAGCGGAATCGTGATCTGTGTTCAACAACGTACCTTTTTTGAGCATCTTGCTTGTTTTAAAATGAAAACTTGATCTGCTCGGATGGGAAGAAAACTGCGCCGCTGAAAAACGGAGCGATCTATTTTTAGCCATTTGAAGGAAAACAAATAAGGACGTCTTTTCTCAAAATTTACCAATCGTAAATGTTTAGAGATATGATAGCCACTGTAAGTTACAATTTCTAGAGCGTAGTATATCAATTCATTCTGATTTTGACAAGAAATGCAGAGAAAGCTAGGGATTACTTCATCTTAGGCGATTATTTGATACCCGACAGTTAAAGCAAATAACGTCCATATTTAACCCGATGTCAGCCCAAGCAATTCATACTTACCTGGTACAGGAGATACCGTGATCAGCAAGGCGGTTCTCCCAGAAAGAGGCCCTTCCATTGCACTTCGGTTGGGTTGACGTCTGCGATAGCCCCAAATGTGGGTTACTCGGGTACGTTATTTTTTCGTGTGGGGGTCTGCGTTCGCGCTAACCCCTGTAATTATCTCTTAACTAGAATTCAATAGAAAATTCTCGCTGCATGCTACATGACCCATTGCATGAGAGAAAAAGGTTTTATTTTCGTCGAAAATGTTTGTCCCAAAGACAACTCTCAATGAAATACGTGTACTTTCAATCAATTGCTTAAATAACAAGAACTTTACGCCCCTTCCAACGTATCTAACGTTTAAGGCATTTAGAAATTACTTGCAATTGGACATATTTTAACAGTTTGTCATATTGTAATAGGTTAAAACCAACCACTAATTAGTAAAGGGCAGGATGTGTGGGCTGTGGTTAGACCTCAAATATGTGTAGACTGTGATTAGACTGCACATATGTGTAGACTGTGATTAGACTGCACATATGTGTAGACTGAGTTTATCTGAATTGTCAATAGTACATCAATTTGGTTAAAGTCATGTTTCACAATGCTCTATAACGAAAGCAAATATTTCATTACTTTCATTGAAGTATGAAACTTGAAACTAATAAATATGTAAAAGTTTTTGAATTTGGTTTAAATCAATTTTTTATTTTCGTTCTATGGGGATCATTCGTGATTGAATTTGAACTTCTTTATAATTAGGAGATGACTTTAACGAATTGCTGGAAAGTCTTTCTCCAATATCAATAAGCAGGTTTGTTCTTGATTGTTTAACCCTTAACCCTAACTGTTCATGACAAATTCCTGTTTTAAACGAAGCAAGTTGCAACCAGTGTAGACTTAAATCAGACGTGAATTCTGACTATATTGCCTGCAAACTACTATATGGTTCTTCGAAAAAAAACAGCCAGAGTGGTTGAAATGCTTACAACTTTGGCAATTAGTTCAAAACTAAATTTCAGCCTGTGTGTGCGATTTCCAGAATTTGAAATATGCACAAAGTAAAGACTCTGACCAGCCTGTGCACACGCACAGTCTGACCAGAGTCTTCACTGTGGCCCGATTGTGTAACAAAAGTTTAGTGGTAAACTTGAGTTTAACATGATTAAATACATGTTGTTAACCTTGAGTTTACAACTTAACTTTTGTTATTCAATCAGGCCATATGCGCTTAGTAGATAGACAAGGTTCAAAGGTATCTGTAGTCATCAGGTAACTTTATATTTAACGTTTGTGGCTGTCTACGCAACTTAATGTTTGCACCTTGCTAACATTTCAAATTGTTGGAAATGTCACACACAGGCTAATTTAAAATCAGTAGGGTAAGGTTTAAGATGTATAACAAAACCTTGAAGAAAAGTTCAGTATGAATTGCTTTGTTTTAATGATTTTAATCATGTCTAAATCTGTTCTAAGAGTTGGTTTCAAAAAATGTTTTGAAGTGAAAATATTCGGAAATCGATTTATTTGTTTATTTTGCTTTTATTTCATTTTGCAAGCAAAATGGCTTCCACATGTGGATGGAAACAGTTTATAGGCAGTTACTGCTGTTTTGCACTTAGCCATCGATATGAAGCTTTACAAGGATTCTTAATTGTAACCCGTCACACAAAAAGGAAACATCTGGGAACTTCTTAAAATATATATTTGTAATAGAAATTGGTTCTACTATGGGTCAACCAGAGGTCTCATTTCAAATATTCTTTGACAGGACGGAATATTGATTATTCAAGTTGGGGAAAATAAGTAAAGTGGGAAAAGTTTTGACCCTATTCAGTCCGTGCACAACTGACTAGGGTCAAAGCTTGTCCCACTTTACACACTACCCAGATGGACTCTTTTTGTGTGATGGGTCACAATTTAATCATGTTGAAATCAGTTATTATTTGAGGGATGTTAGGGAAAGGGTTTTGTTTTTACATTATGTACATAAAAGTATGAATATAATTGTGAAGAGAGTTCAAAATAATAGTGTATGCAATTTTAATAGATTAACGTTGAGAAGTTGAAATTTTAACTTTTATCGAAAATATTTGTAAATGATTGCCTTAGTGTATATCAGGTGTTTATATTGTAAAACGTTTTAAATTTGTACCTTGCATGCAAGAAGAGGCTATAATGGATACCTTGCAATACAAATTATCTTTGCCCATAATTTATTCATGAGGAAGTTTTGTCATAGAATGTCGATTTACAGAAAAATCTTCCATATTATTGTTAAATTTCAAGCCTATTTTGGTAAAAGTTTGTGATGTCCGCTACATTTCATATTCAAAATATCTCTGATCTGCAAGTCGTTTGAGCTGTCAACAATTAAATAATCGATTTTACCTTTGATGCATTTCTGATTTATATATGCCACAGAAGTCCAAAATGTTTCTTTCCTGCATGCTTGGTCACAGACTTTGCTCTTGAATCTAAGTTCTTAAATGCACGGTTCGAGAAGTGAAATGCTCATGTATATGCCTATACATATATTCCTATTTACAATGTGAACCAGCACATGAAAAGGGTCCATCTGGGAACTCTATGAAATGAATATTTGAAAAAAGAAGGCTGGTTCAACTGGAGGTCGCATTTCAAAAAGTTGTAACCCTACTCAGTCTGCACTGTCCGTGCAGACTGACTAGGGTTTACATTTTACACACTAACCAGATGGTCATTCTTGCATAACGGATCTCTTATATGCAGGTTTGACAGTGTTATGTTACAACCTCAAAATCCTAAAATTATGTATTGGCTCAGCTGAAATTAGAATTATCAACATTTCACTTTCTTCTCTTCCATTTGAAGCTCTTCTTCGTTTTGATTTTTTATCTTTTTATTTAAGCTATAATAAGCCAGATAGGTACATTTGATATCTGTTCGTTTTGATTTTTATTGTCATAAACTTTAATGCTTTAGGACAATGTCTTCTTTATCTATCAAGTACATAGATATTCGAAAATAGTTAATCCCCAAAATTACGGGATATAAAGGAGTCTGCTTGTCTGTCACCGTTATGTCTTTTCATCAGTCCACTTTTTTGTGTCCACTCAATTTCTCAGCAACAATTTTCATTCAAACTTGATAAATATGATCTGTAATAAGCTAAGATGTGGATGTCATTATTTGGTAATGGCCAATTCACTTTTTACAGAATTACCGCCCTTTGATGAAAGTGTCAATTTAAGGTGTAAGCAATTTTGATGGACTAGGAATTTTGGGGGTATTAGTCCAATTTGTGACAATCAAATTATGTTTAACATTGTCGCTTTATGACAGTTGATTAATGCTGATATAAAAAAAAAAAAAAAAAGAATAATACGATTGTTATGATAAAATCCTGTTACATTAAAGATGCATTGAAATCTTTCAGTTACATCTAATTTTTCTTTTGAACTTTTTTTACATGTGCAGATTCTTTAAAAATGATTATGTTTTCTTCCATTAAGTTTTGTTTTTTTATAAATCTAGTATCTTCCCACCACTCAAAACTCCTGGTTTTAGGTTTTTTATAAGATATACATTGTAAATTACTTGTGGTTTTATGTTTGTCTTTATCAAAAACTACATTCAAACCATGTGGTATTCAATATCATGGTGTTTTTTAATGGGACAATTTTTAGGCCAATCCTTGTCTACCTTCTGCTTACACAGAAATTGTCTAATGCTATTATGATAGGGGTTAAACACATATATTTTTTGGACAAAATGACAACTTAGAAAAAAGTGCCAACTCTGATTTGTTCATTTTTTTTCCATTTTCCATTCATGAAAAAAAAAAAAAACCGGTTGAACAAAGCAGAGTTGGTTAGTCAAGATTCCTCCTTGGCATATTGTAATTTCTGATAATCATGGCAGTGAGTGCAGTTTCCAGCGCATTGCGTAAAAGTTTTGAACTCTGCAATATTCAACATTCTGTTACCTGTCCCTCGCTGATAGGCGTATATTTACCTTAGTGGGACGAGTAACTCGGGGCTTTCGTAAGATGATATTGTTGTGTCATTATGAAACATACCAGGAATCAATTGATCGATGCTCCAGTCTTTATTATATGACTAAAAATTATTTTCTAATTTTCCAACAAAATTGTCGGCATATGTTTGTTTAGTGCAAATATGGTTTGAATGTAGTATATTTTGTTTTAGTGTAGAGATATGAACCACATTTTGTTCTATTTTAGTGTAAAACTATAGATTAAAAATACACATTTTTAAGAGAGTTTGTTGTCATTTTTGTCACCAAGCCCGTTTAGCTCACTTGGTTATATGTTTGACTATCAATTCTGTGAACAAAAGTTTGTTCGTCAGCTTGGTTAACGTTCTTTGAATATTTGCCACGACATTGTGACAAGCTTTCTTTTTCCTCCTACCAACGGGAAGGAGTAAAATAGTTTTTTAGCTCCACCGGCCGAAAGACCAGCGGGCTATTGTCATGGCGGGGTGTCCGTCGTCCGTGGGTCCAATGCTTGCGTCCGTCCATCCGTCCGTAAACTTTTACTTTAAAAATCTTCTCCTCATAAAGTACCGGATGGATTTCAATCAAAATTCACAGGAATGTTCCTTGGGTGACCATCTATCAGATTCCTTCAAAGAATTTTAATCGTTTGAAAATCATGGCTTTAGTAGGTGTGGCTAATTTCCGTATATGGTAATAGGTAGCTTTTCTCAGAAACCAATTAATGGATATAAACCAAACTTCACATGAATTATCCTTGAGTGACCCTCTATCAGTCTACAAAAAATTATTGTGATCAGAGGCAAAATGTGTATTTTATGGGCGGAGGTCATTTCTCTATATGATATATAGTGGAAACTATGAAAATCATTTTCTCAGAACCTGACAAATGGATAACAACCAAATTTCATTAGGACGATTCTTTAGTTATCCTTTACAAGTCTGTAAAAAATTATTGTGATCAGATGAAAAATATGTGTTTTATGGGCGGAGGTCATTTCTCTATATGTTGTATAGTGAAAACTTTCTGGTCGTCCGTCAACATCTTGTGTGCACTCTAGAGGTCACATTTTTGGCGGGCCCAAATGTCTTGAAACTTGGTCAGAATGTTTGTCTTCGCCAAATCTCGGTCAAGTTCGAAATTAGGTCAAACATGGGGTCAACTCTTAAAAAAAATTCTGGTGTCAGGGGCGCAAAATCACGATTTCTAGATTCGAAACTCGCCCTGTTTGTAAAGCCCGTCGAGCAGACGTGAAAACACCAAGTTTGTTTCGATCGTCCCTCTAGTGGTTGAGCTACGGCCTTTGCGAGGTCAAATCACAAACCTCGCCCAGGGCCGGAGCTACCCTAGCGCGAATCGCTCAAGTACTGTCGGTGATAGTCGCAGTCCTACAAACCAGGCACGATTGTGGCTAGGCAAACACACACGTACCCAGTTCATGGTAATCGGTCCTTGGGATCGTGTCCTGGGTTGGTTTGTCAGAGTGTTTCGCTCCTGTGAACATAAAGACCAGGACTTTGATTTTCTGAAGAGTGTCCACCTCTCATGACACTGGCCCTTGCTCGTTTCTGCGGCTCGGTGGGTCAATCGCACAGGCGTTAAGAGCAAGCGTCAGCGACCTTTAACTGGCGCCCACGGCCCAATTTCAGGTAGCTCGGCTAATCGATACAATGTGAGCGCGAAACTCACTTGACCGGGCCCAAGCCGCGATCGCCGTCAACTTATCCTGACATGGCTCTTGCATTTCGGGTCAGGGAGCGAAAATGAGATTTCGGCTATTTCCCCCCTTTTGTAGAACTCGCTGCAACGAATTCTCAGTCACCAAGGTCGCCTGGATCCTCCTCCTGGATGCAAGGTGCAGTTTGCGCACCTCGCCCACTGCCGGGCGGTCCTGGCGTGGATCGCTGAATAACAGTCGTGAATAGCCAGAAAATCCTCAAAATATGTCCATCTTGGTACTTTGTAAAACAGTTTAAGAATCATGAATTGCAGGCTGATTGAAAATTTTCGAATTGCCCATTGGCCTCCGATATTGCTCATGACTCGGCTTGAAAAAAGAAGAGGCAATTAATAAGGATATTGAATGCGTGGGATCAGCGAAATTCGATCAAAATTAAAGGGAGGTAAGTTGATATCGGTAATGTCGACCGTTTTGACGAAATTATCGATACTTTACTTCCCCCTTAATTAAAATCTACGTTATTTGGTTCGTGCATCTTCAGAGAACAATTAGTCGCTTTTTAAATCAACACCAGTCAATAAGAAAGTAGATAGATTTGATCTATATGCATGAAGTTGTCGATCGTTAAAAAAAAAAAAAAAAAAAAAAAAAAAACTTCGCAGATTTATCCATTTGAATGATATCGGAGCGTGTTTGAGTGATTGGCGAAAGCCGCGGACGTGAATGCATCAGATAGATAGAGTGGTTTTGATAAAAATGAATAGAATAACACGCTATGTCTTTGTTAATATAAATTGATGTAGAATAGTAAAGGTTTCATCCAAACAAAACAGATACAAAATAAAGCAGGAACTTCTTAATCCGATGTCGTTACGAATGCACGGCGTTGAAACGTTCTATGACACGTCTGGATGAAACGTCATTATCAAATGACGTCATTACTAAAACGGTTTACTCATGGTGTTAAAATCAGATGTATTGGTGTTTCAGTTGCCAATATTCAGATTCGTTGTCAATAAGCAGCGGCTGCTTGCAGAGATTGCACTATATGAGCAGGCTGATCTGTGTAATTACCGTCTGACAGAAATCAAATATAATTATCACATGACGTACAGATCTACACGCACTTTGTATCGCCAGTTCGTATTGTGAAATGTGTATGTCACTGACGCCTTTGCTGAATGACAGTTAGATGCTTCATGCAGTCTGAACAGGGTCGATAACCTTAACAATCATTCCACTGTTTTCCCGTGGCTGTGAAGCTAATCTTATCAGTTTTTCATTCATGTTGTAATCAAAGATGAGACGTGAATAAACTATTATTATTCAACGTTTCGCCGTATGAACGGACCATCCTAAATGCAGACATAAAAGAGGTGGTTCAAGATAATAGGGTGTGATGTCAATCAGAATGGTGTCTTTTTTTTTTATCAAAACCACGTGTTATGGGTACTGTTTGCAATTGTATGAAAGAGAAAATTCAAAAAAAGCAACAACAAAAAAAAAAATTCAATGAAAAGAGGTGGTTCCGCTTATTTTTAGACGAAATCCCTCCTTTTATCCGGAGCTCTGCTTCTACGTGTACATGTATACATGTAGGCAACATAACACGAGATTTGCCAATCTGTTGCTAAAAATAGATTATACTGACACGGCTCGCTTATTTTCTAGGGAACTATTTTAGGGTACAACGACCCCGGAAGCAATTCAATTTCATCCCAAAATCAATCCATGTCACCAATTCATCCGCAATGCTAAATGTCTATACTCAAATCAAAACCAAATCCGCCCCTCTAATGGTTGGCAAACAGACAAAAAGGCTCACACGAAAGACAACTCTAATCGTTTCGTATATTGGACTGCCTCCCTTTGCTTGGTGCGAAAGCGTTGTTACTGCCTATATTCAAATAGGCAGTTACACCTGTTTTCCGCTGAATCACCAATGTAACATTTTACCCTTGAAAATAACGTCTAAAGGCACAAGATCATATCATTTTACATAAGAGGCTTTTGTTTGATATTGCTGAGAAGATAATTTCAATAGCAAAAAGCGGAATCGTGATCTGTGTTCAACAACGTACCTTTTTTGAGCATCTTGCTTGTTTTAAAATGAAAACTTGATCTGCTCGGATGGGAAGAAAACTGCGCCGCTGAAAAACGGAGCGATCTATTTTTAGCCATTTGAAGGAAAACAAATAAGGACGTCTTTTCTCAAAATTTACCAATCGTAAATGTTTAGAGATATGATAGCCACTGTAAGTTACAATTTCTAGAGCGTAGTATATCAATTCATTCTGATTTTGACAAGAAATGCAGAGAAAGCTAGGGATTACTTCATCTTAGGCGATTATTTGATACCCGACAGTTAAAGCAAATAACGTCCATATTTAACCCGATGTCAGCCCAAGCAATTCATACTTACCTGGTACAGGAGATACCGTGATCAGCAAGGCGGTTCTCCCAGAAAGAGGCCCTTCCATTGCACTTCGGTTGGGTTGACGTCTGCGATAGCCCCAAATGTGGGTTACTCGGGTACGTTATTTTTTCGTGTGGGGGTCTGCGTTCGCGCTAACCCCTGTAATTATCTCTTAACTAGAATTCAATAGAAAATTCTCGCTGCATGCTACATGACCCATTGCATGAGAGAAAAAGGTTTTATTTTCGTCGAAAATGTTTGTCCCAAAGACAACTCTCAATGAAATACGTGTACTTTCAATCAATTGCTTAAATAACAAGAACTTTACGCCCCTTCCAACGTATCTAACGTTTAAGGCATTTAGAAATTACTTGCAATTGGACATATTTTAACAGTTTGTCATATTGTAATAGGTTAAAACCAACCACTAATTAGTAAAGGGCAGGATGTGTGGGCTGTGGTTAGACCTCAAATATGTGTAGACTGTGATTAGACTGCACATATGTGTAGACTGTGATTAGACTGCACATATGTGTAGACTGAGTTTATCTGAATTGTCAATAGTACATCAATTTGGTTAAAGTCATGTTTCACAATGCTCTATAACGAAAGCAAATATTTCATTACTTTCATTGAAGTATGAAACTTGAAACTAATAAATATGTAAAAGTTTTTGAATTTGGTTTAAATCAATTTTTTATTTTCGTTCTATGGGGATCATTCGTGATTGAATTTGAACTTCTTTATAATTAGGAGATGACTTTAACGAATTGCTGGAAAGTCTTTCTCCAATATCAATAAGCAGGTTTGTTCTTGATTGTTTAACCCTTAACCCTAACTGTTCATGACAAATTCCTGTTTTAAACGAAGCAAGTTGCAACCAGTGTAGACTTAAATCAGACGTGAATTCTGACTATATTGCCTGCAAACTACTATATGGTTCTTCGAAAAAAAACAGCCAGAGTGGTTGAAATGCTTACAACTTTGGCAATTAGTTCAAAACTAAATTTCAGCCTGTGTGTGCGATTTCCAGAATTTGAAATATGCACAAAGTAAAGACTCTGACCAGCCTGTGCACACGCACAGTCTGACCAGAGTCTTCACTGTGGCCCGATTGTGTAACAAAAGTTTAGTGGTAAACTTGAGTTTAACATGATTAAATACATGTTGTTAACCTTGAGTTTACAACTTAACTTTTGTTATTCAATCAGGCCATATGCGCTTAGTAGATAGACAAGGTTCAAAGGTATCTGTAGTCATCAGGTAACTTTATATTTAACGTTTGTGGCTGTCTACGCAACTTAATGTTTGCACCTTGCTAACATTTCAAATTGTTGGAAATGTCACACACAGGCTAATTTAAAATCAGTAGGGTAAGGTTTAAGATGTATAACAAAACCTTGAAGAAAAGTTCAGTATGAATTGCTTTGTTTTAATGATTTTAATCATGTCTAAATCTGTTCTAAGAGTTGGTTTCAAAAAATGTTTTGAAGTGAAAATATTCGGAAATCGATTTATTTGTTTATTTTGCTTTTATTTCATTTTGCAAGCAAAATGGCTTCCACATGTGGATGGAAACAGTTTATAGGCAGTTACTGCTGTTTTGCACTTAGCCATCGATATGAAGCTTTACAAGGATTCTTAATTGTAACCCGTCACACAAAAAGGAAACATCTGGGAACTTCTTAAAATATATATTTGTAATAGAAATTGGTTCTACTATGGGTCAACCAGAGGTCTCATTTCAAATATTCTTTGACAGGACGGAATATTGATTATTCAAGTTGGGGAAAATAAGTAAAGTGGGAAAAGTTTTGACCCTATTCAGTCCGTGCACAACTGACTAGGGTCAAAGCTTGTCCCACTTTACACACTACCCAGATGGACTCTTTTTGTGTGATGGGTCACAATTTAATCATGTTGAAATCAGTTATTATTTGAGGGATGTTAGGGAAAGGGTTTTGTTTTTACATTATGTACATAAAAGTATGAATATAATTGTGAAGAGAGTTCAAAATAATAGTGTATGCAATTTTAATAGATTAACGTTGAGAAGTTGAAATTTTAACTTTTATCGAAAATATTTGTAAATGATTGCCTTAGTGTATATCAGGTGTTTATATTGTAAAACGTTTTAAATTTGTACCTTGCATGCAAGAAGAGGCTATAATGGATACCTTGCAATACAAATTATCTTTGCCCATAATTTATTCATGAGGAAGTTTTGTCATAGAATGTCGATTTACAGAAAAATCTTCCATATTATTGTTAAATTTCAAGCCTATTTTGGTAAAAGTTTGTGATGTCCGCTACATTTCATATTCAAAATATCTCTGATCTGCAAGTCGTTTGAGCTGTCAACAATTAAATAATCGATTTTACCTTTGATGCATTTCTGATTTATATATGCCACAGAAGTCCAAAATGTTTCTTTCCTGCATGCTTGGTCACAGACTTTGCTCTTGAATCTAAGTTCTTAAATGCACGGTTCGAGAAGTGAAATGCTCATGTATATGCCTATACATATATTCCTATTTACAATGTGAACCAGCACATGAAAAGGGTCCATCTGGGAACTCTATGAAATGAATATTTGAAAAAAGAAGGCTGGTTCAACTGGAGGTCGCATTTCAAAAAGTTGTAACCCTACTCAGTCTGCACTGTCCGTGCAGACTGACTAGGGTTTACATTTTACACACTAACCAGATGGTCATTCTTGCATAACGGATCTCTTATATGCAGGTTTGACAGTGTTATGTTACAACCTCAAAATCCTAAAATTATGTATTGGCTCAGCTGAAATTAGAATTATCAACATTTCACTTTCTTCTCTTCCATTTGAAGCTCTTCTTCGTTTTGATTTTTTATCTTTTTATTTAAGCTATAATAAGCCAGATAGGTACATTTGATATCTGTTCGTTTTGATTTTTATTGTCATAAACTTTAATGCTTTAGGACAATGTCTTCTTTATCTATCAAGTACATAGATATTCGAAAATAGTTAATCCCCAAAATTACGGGATATAAAGGAGTCTGCTTGTCTGTCACCGTTATGTCTTTTCATCAGTCCACTTTTTTGTGTCCACTCAATTTCTCAGCAACAATTTTCATTCAAACTTGATAAATATGATCTGTAATAAGCTAAGATGTGGATGTCATTATTTGGTAATGGCCAATTCACTTTTTACAGAATTACCGCCCTTTGATGAAAGTGTCAATTTAAGGTGTAAGCAATTTTGATGGACTAGGAATTTTGGGGGTATTAGTCCAATTTGTGACAATCAAATTATGTTTAACATTGTCGCTTTATGACAGTTGATTAATGCTGATATAAAAAAAAAAAAAAAAAGAATAATACGATTGTTATGATAAAATCCTGTTACATTAAAGATGCATTGAAATCTTTCAGTTACATCTAATTTTTCTTTTGAACTTTTTTTACATGTGCAGATTCTTTAAAAATGATTATGTTTTCTTCCATTAAGTTTTGTTTTTTTATAAATCTAGTATCTTCCCACCACTCAAAACTCCTGGTTTTAGGTTTTTTATAAGATATACATTGTAAATTACTTGTGGTTTTATGTTTGTCTTTATCAAAAACTACATTCAAACCATGTGGTATTCAATATCATGGTGTTTTTTAATGGGACAATTTTTAGGCCAATCCTTGTCTACCTTCTGCTTACACAGAAATTGTCTAATGCTATTATGATAGGGGTTAAACACATATATTTTTTGGACAAAATGACAACTTAGAAAAAAGTGCCAACTCTGATTTGTTCATTTTTTTTCCATTTTCCATTCATGAAAAAAAAAAAAACCGGTTGAACAAAGCAGAGTTGGTTAGTCAAGATTCCTCCTTGGCATATTGTAATTTCTGATAATCATGGCAGTGAGTGCAGTTTCCAGCGCATTGCGTAAAAGTTTTGAACTCTGCAATATTCAACATTCTGTTACCTGTCCCTCGCTGATAGGCGTATATTTACCTTAGTGGGACGAGTAACTCGGGGCTTTCGTAAGATGATATTGTTGTGTCATTATGAAACATACCAGGAATCAATTGATCGATGCTCCAGTCTTTATTATATGACTAAAAATTATTTTCTAATTTTCCAACAAAATTGTCGGCATATGTTTGTTTAGTGCAAATATGGTTTGAATGTAG